>JAKELP010000013.1:2965725-4252500 GCA_029929735.1 Mimosa pudica | reverse complement strand
TTTAGCACCTTGTAGATAAGGAAATTAAACGCATGTCTATAATTTCAAAGTTCATATGTTAATGTGATCATCACGAAATTGCAATGTATGTGTGGAAAAACTACATTAGTACTTCAAATTGCAGAGTGGTCTTTGTAATACTGACTTACCTCCATTTGTGTTAAGTTACTTGATTAGTTAGATCTTAGTCAGCTGTCACCAAGTCAGTCTATTTAACAGAGTTAGTGCCACATAGACATTTTCATGACATTTTCAAAGTTGGGATTAATGTTACTAATAGTGCAGACCTGAGAGATTAAAAACATGAGTTTTAAACTTGAGGGAATAAAATAAAAATTGAGTGAAACTTGAGGAATAAAAAATTTTGTTAACCTCAATATACTAATCTCTGAGCACTATTTTTTGATATATAATTTGAACTCATCTAAAAATAAGCCACATTATTACTTGATTAAACAATTTGAAGTTATAGTATTTGTCAAACAGCTATAAACTTAACGAAAGCTTATGCATTTTAAATAGAAACTCAAAAAATTAGGAATGAAAATAGAACCTGCCTTCAAATCTTATATGAAACAGCAACAATCAAAATATTAAAATAATTATATAATGATGTGCTACTGTTCGAAAATTAATATAATTAATCTTATTATCAACTACGATGTAAAGGTTTACTATTTTAGAACGATGTTAAGGTTTACTATCTTAGTAAAACAACAAATCTACCAAAAAAAATTAAAATCTCACTAAAACAACAAATTCCATTTAATTTCCATGATTTTTCGTTAGGTTATTCCATGTTATCGTGTTTAAAAAGAGACAGATGGTATTTGCGAAATCGCAACCATTTTGAATTGGAGGGAATATCCAATAACAAATATACAGCCTAAAATCCAAAATCACATATAAAGATTTTGACTACTCAAGTCTTAAGGACAACTAATTAATGAGCAACATTTTGACAACTCTAGATCACATACGAATTTCCAAATTTAGGCAGGAGTAATTCCTAAGATAAATTAAATTAAATTAAAATAAAATGATTATTGCTATTTTTATTACGGTTCTGCCTGGAGTCTTCTGTAAAGTCTTGCATTCAAAGATTGGTATGGGAGAAATTGGCCCGACTGAGATGAATGGATGATTGATGCTTCTTATAGTGGAGATTGCGGAAATGCATCGCTACTTCGCATTTCTGCTCCTCGCCACTCTCTTTCCTCTCTTCTCAGCTGAAGCAATTGACGATTTTACCCTCCAATTGCAGCACGCCACGTCCCAAATCTCTCGCTTAGGTAATCAATTTCATGCTTCCTTTACTGGCGTTTTTCTATTCTGTGTCGAGAAACACTGTAGCTATTCAATTTCTTTGCATGTCGTCAATTATTGAATGCAGAATCCATTCTTGAAGAAAACAATCACAAGCTGAACGAACAGAGTCTCCATCTCAAAGAATGCGAGAGGCGAATTGATGAATTGTCAGAACAAATTAATGATCTACAGTCTACTATCTCTACCATTAAGGTTCGTCTTCTCACACTTCTAATTTGATTGTGAGTCAGTGTTAGAGCATGATCGGGTAGCAATATTCCTTTGACTGTCTTCGTTGTTGTTTGTGCATATCTGAATATTTCCTTTTGTTTAGGAGAATTAGAGTTCTGTGCTCTTGACCTGTTTAGCTAGGGAAGCTTAAAATACTGAAAACAATTGATTTTAATTAGTAAATCAACAGAGACGCAGGGAAAACCTGAAAAATGAAGCCTAATATTTCAATGTTCACTTGCAATTGCATCTTCTTTGGAGAGGATTTACTAGAAGGATGCCTAAAGGCCAATCTTATCAAACAAGAAGTCGGATATCGATAGGAAAAACACCTAAAATAAGTGCATTTTGTTCCATCCTAAACAAACTTCTTAGTTGGCATATTAACCCAAATCCTTTCACTCCTGCTGAAGTCTCTGAAAATAATGATTAAAGAAATATCTCCAAATTTGAAGGTAGGGCACCACTACTTGTACACCGAAACTGGTCTTTTCAATCTAAAATCATGTTAACTTAGACAACCTGCACTGGCTGCTTTATTCCAATATAGTGTGCCTTATCAGGTTTATGCATCATAGACATTATTTTCAGAAAAATAATATATTTGATAATCATGTATTGATCTGTCCTGCAGGCTGCTTCATTTCATGCTGAGAAGCGAATCAAGGCTCTGGAGGAAGAGGTTTTAATTTTTTCTCCCCACTTTGCATAATGTTCCTTATATAAGCACTACTCATGGTTGTTCATACGAAACAGCATAGGTGGCCGCATTTTCCCTTCTGGAATATTTAAAGGTTCTTAAATGATTTGAGCTAGACTTGATAATTTTTAGGTCCAACTTCTTTGGGCTACTTCAAGAAAGAACAACTTCGATCTCCATGTTTTGGAATCAAAAGCCCAAGATGCTGAAAACAGACTCAAAGAGGTCACTTCAGTAGTTGAAAAGGTTTATATCCATACTTTATTAATATTTTTCTTAATATTTTTTTATATTTGGCATTTTCTTCATCTGGTCAAAGAGATTCGTATGATGTGTGTTGAGAAGGAATCTCTTATATGTAATGAGGAAATATATGATTCCCCATCAGTCCCTAGACATTGAATTCTGCTGTGCAGTTCTACAAAATTGACTAATCCGAATTTGTCAGTACTTTGGCCTTTCCTAGTGAACTACCTGCTATTAAGCATTTTAGTATTGTGTCATGGTAAGAGGGCCCGACTTGACTCAATGGTAACTCACTTGCATAGGGTCTGAGGTCTCGGGTACGAATCAGCCTCTTTGCATAGCAGAAGTAAGACTGCTTAGTATATTCTCTTCCCCAGTACCCTCACCAAGTGGGGGACTACAACTTGTTGACCCTTTTTTAGTATTGTGTCATGATACTGGACTTAAACTGGGCCAAACACAAATATGGCTTAGGAAGAAATGGGCCAAGGGCCCAATTTATTAGTATTCAATTGCAATGCAGGGTTATATTAGTGAGGATGACCGGACAATGGGATCATCGTTGAATATTGTGAAGAATGTTTTCTCTCTAACTCTCCTGTTTCTCTTTGATTCTCTTCTCCTCATCTTCTGTATTTTTCTCACTCTTCCTTTGTTCCTTCTGACCTTCTTCTTGGCACTTGTATCTCGATTCTGTTTGTATTTTGTTACTTTGATTAGATTTATATCAGTTGCATTTGTTTGAGTAGAGATTAGCGCTTTCTTGGTGGATTATATCTTATATTTGAAGATTTGTGTTAATTGAATTCACAAGATCATTACATACTGGTAGGAATGACAAGTCAAATGGAATGCATAAAATAGTATTTCAGCTGGCACAAAATTTGCAAAGGATTAAGATTTAAGAATGCTAGGAATTTCTTTCTCATAGTGTGTAGAACATTGTATCTCAAAAAAGGGCCAGCTTTTGTGATTGTGCCATTATGATTTTTCTTCTTTCCATTTAGTTGTTTTTTCCCTTCCTATATACATTAATTAATTTTTGCTATTGTTTCCCTCTTCCATTTAGATGGGTAACGTAGTAACAGAGCAGTGGATACAAGTTCAGCATCTTGAGCAGGCTCTTCATAATACTGAAGTAATGAAGTTCATTTCTTAGTTTCTAATTGGAAACCTAGATAAATACAATATCTAATGTTCTTTTCTAGATTCCCTAATATTTGTTTTTGTCCTTGTTTATGTATGCTTGTATGTGCGAAGATGAGGACAATGAAGGCTCGAAGGTTAGCAGGCTTTACAAGATGTACCCTCTTCAAGGTAACTTTTAAAATTTTTTTAGTAACTATTTTGTCACCTCAATCAACTTACAGATTTATTTGTCTTCAAGTTCTTCAACAGCATTCTTGACGACTTCCGGGCAGTACAATCGTATCTGTTTGGTGCCAAGAGTGCATCCACTTCTCTCATCTCACAGGCTACGGATCAGATGAAAATATATTTTTTATCGGCCAAAACCTATCACCACCAGGTCCGCATGATACCATAATCTCCAGATTTAGCAGGTTGATGAGATTGAGATCCATCTCTTATAAGATTAACCAGAAAATGGAAATCTACCTTTATTTAGCTTAAATACAAGTACTATCCAGTGAGTAAAAGAAATGGAGATGAAGAGGCTCAGAGTTGCAACAAATCTATTCAATCTCTTTATATCATTTACTGAGGAAAATATTAAAACAACCATATGCTTAGCATAGACAAAAGCCTTAAATAAATGACACGTATTTTTTTGATGAGTTACAAGTCCACATTGAGTATGACAAATTGCTACTTTTAAGGAAATTCTGAAATTTAAAATTTGTGCTTATCAATAATTTCAGGATACCATCAACCATATCCTTTTTTTAAGGAATCCCATATTGATGCACTACTAACAAATTTCTCCCCACATACATGCATGTTCATGCAGCTTCAAGCATTCATCAAGGATTTGATGAAAAGACATATATTGACCTCAACATTAGCAAATGATGAATTAGTTTTCTTCCTGGTATGATTTAAACATCCTTTACCTTCCAATTTGAAAATTATAGATGATTTACAATAAAATTTCTGAATATCTTTGTCACTTCTTATGATATCACCCTTTGATCAAGTTTACATGTTTTCAGGCTTCTGCCATAATTATCTTTCCAGTGATGAGTGCCTGGATGTTGATCTCATCATGAACTTAGGGCACCATGCACACAAGTTTCCCTTCCTAAGGAGAGTGTCCTCCATACTGCTTTGAGTGATAACCTTCGCTCAGCTCGTGCTTGAAGGTCAAAGCCTAATTTGTTTTAGTGGTGGTGGACCGGTCTAACTTTGATATTGAACGGTATATAGTAGAATGATTATTTCGGTTTGAGTTTAGGTAGCTGTTTGTTTGGTCAATATGTATGCCTTAATAATTGGCCGAGATAGCTGAATTTTGATTGTGCAATTGTACTGCTCTGGGTAAATATGAAACCCATACTATGTTTATCTTCTTGAAAACTGAAAATGTTAGTTTAGTCTATATTGGTAGCAATAGCATGATGCTCATTTTATGGAGAAAGAACTGAAATTGAACTTTATTGCAATTTTTCATTTTCTGTTACCATTATTTTGTGTTACTCTCGGTTAAAATCTACTTACGGAGGTGAGCTTGTTTCTAAATACCTCTTTATTCCTAAATATAATATCACTTTTTTTTTGTCAAAATATAAGATTACTTTCAAATTTCAATTCATTATTAAATATAAGACACTTTCTAATTTTACCCAACTTTTTCTGAAATAAACTCTAATAATACTTATCTATGATAAACAAACAAGAGAGTGAGAGTAGGGATAAGAGTATATGGTTAGGGTAGATTAGTAATATCATGTGCTTATAACTAACTCAACTAACGTCCTTATTCTAATAAAATCAGAGAAAATGATTTTATATTTAGGAACGGATGAAGTATAAGACATCTTTATAGGAGTACTATTTTTTTAATTTTTCCTTGAATTATTCTCATTAATACTCCTCTATAATAAACAAACAATATGAAGATAATAGAAATAAACAAAAGTGATTAGTCAGTTAGAAAAATTGGTTAGAGAATTTTGGTAATATCATGTGATTCTATCTAACTTAATTAACACAATTAATCTAATCAAATTAAGTGAATAAACTTATGATTAGAATCAAAAGGAGTGTTTATGTATTAGTATTACATACTCCCTCCGGTCATAAATATAAGACCTAATTGACTTTTTTGAAAAATTCTAAAAAAAAGCAAAATCAGTTAATTATAAATTGATTTACCTAATTTTTTCCCTTAAACTAGTTTATTTTATTTATAAATTAATGGATAATCTAAAAATATATTAAATATGTCATAATTTAATAGACAATTTTGCAACCTTAACTTCCCCAAAAAAAAGTTATCTAGGTCTTATATTTAGGACCAAAGGTAGTAGCATCTCAGCGTATTTGAGAGTACCTCTGTAAACATGCCTGTACCAGGAACGTGTCTCTTTTTTTTGGACGAAGTAACATGTCTTTTAAAAAGAGAACATCCATTAAGAATTGAAGTAATTTTAAATTTTAAATTGTAATCCCCGCGATGGCTTTCATATGAACGATTTTCTTGATAATAAATCTCTGATTTTCGATCAAGATGACTTGTATTACACAAAATAGATTAAATGAGTTCGTCAAATCAGTTAATATGCCTTTTCTTTTCTAAAACATCATAAACCTTCCTTAGTTCCCTCACTCTCTTATTTGGTATTTGTTGAAGACTTGTTACTTAAGTAATCGTATGTGAGGACTTGTTACTTATACTTGGATTGTGCAACTTGTTTTTGATGATAAAAGAATTATTGTACGGCGTATAATAAATACGAATATATTTAAGTGTCTCAAGAAAGAGGTGCCGTGGAGAAAGAAAGAGGGAAGGGGACAATTCTTCTTCATTGGAATCCATTTGGCTACGCAAAGTAACTGCTTTATTTTTGAACTAGATTCATTATTATATGGTTTTTTTAACTAATTGTACGGGGTTTCATGACTGAGTTCTGCACTCCAAATGTTGTTCATTTAGTGAAATATGAGATGTTCTGTAGTATTCTTAACCGATTCATCCTAACTAACAAGCATTGGGTGCAGTGGTAAGGCAACTGACAAATCCCAAGTGAAATTGAGTTCGAACCTTGGAAAAGTGATTGATAGGAAGGGTTACCCACCTTTGGTGCAAAGCACCTTACATGGGTGTACGGTATGCCTACCATAACCCACTTCGAATTAGTCGGTTATTCCGGGTTAGGTGGCCTATTTATATAAGGTTAGGTCTCCGAAAAAGACATTAGATAACAGGGGAGTCCGAGTTTGGGTTCAAAGGCACCACCTGCCTGTTGCTACCAAAAAAACAAAACTAATTCATCCTACGTAATACATTGATTGATGGTCTTAGGATTATTTATATTTGGTATTGTAGCGACTTAGCTTTCTAATTCTACAGTTTCTTACTGTAGAGATACTCATGGCAATTTTAGATGGGGCTTGACAAAGTTAAATCCATTTTAGCCATTATGTCCAAAGCATTAGAGCCATGAAGCGTACTCTATTGCTGGATATCAATTAATCTATTGCTGGATATCAATTTAGGATATGATAAGGTTTAGTTCGAAACTGATTGCCTTACATTGAAGCAGAACATTGATAAGGAAGACGTCGAGTTAAGTGAATATCTATGTAAAAGCTTTATTCAAAAGATATATACTTAAAGCTTCTATCATCTCAAGTTGGGTTTTCCCTTTGATATATCCCTAGAAATGATGACAATTGTGCAATTGATTATCTTGCAGTTGAAGCTTATAAAGAAATATGCTCAATTGGGTGGGTTTATGAGCCATCACCTTTTTTGTCCAACCTCCTTACTTTGAATGTACAAAAAACTAAAAAAGATCTTGAGTCCCCCTCACCAAAGCCATCACCTCTTCATTGTCATGTGTGTTTCTGTCTATGTCCTTTCCAATGTATTTGTGTGGCTCTATTCCTGAACTTTGTTTCCTTGCATTTTAATCATATATTGATATGAAGTATTTCCTTGCATTTTATATCAATCATATATTGATAAGAAGTATTTCAGTTATAAAACTTGTAAGGTGGCAACTTTTGGAACTTTGAATCTTCGATTGAACCTTATTTTCAAGGATGAATATAATAATTAATTTTAGCATTTTTAGTCCGATAAATTCAAAATGATAAAGGTTTTAAAATAAAAGGAAAACATAAAAGAAAAGTAAAATTCTCACTCATCATTTCACTCTTTAAAATAAAAAAAATAACAATGCATAAACATCTTCCTTGATTCATATTTTCTCATCATGTTTTATGCAAACAATCATATTGCAGAGGTATATATGACCACTCTTATCCTAAATATAAAAAATTTTATAAGTTTTGCCAAAACATTAACTTCATTATTGTTATAAAAATATAAGAAAAGAAGAAATATGAAGAGAAGAAGAAAAGAGGGGAGAGTAGTAAGACAAGAAAATAAAGATGAAGTAAGAAGAGTGTTCTCATTGATATGTAATTCTCTCTTACAATGGCTCTCATGGCATGACCTCTATTTATAGACTTCAATACATTGAATTCTTTTCATATGGTTATAAAAGAGTAAATATGAGAATAATGATAATAAAGAAAAGAAACTCCCACTAGCCATATTCATTGGGAGGTTATGAGAAAAAGAATCCTAAGAGGTTGGAGTTATGGACATCCACACATATACATGTAAATTTATTTTCATAACAATTATCTTATATTCTAGCAAACAATATAATTTTATATTTAGATGAGTATAAAGTTATAGACAAAGATTCAACCAAAAAAGTTATAGCCATCCATTTCAAGTCTTTTCTCCATCGTCTTCTACTAAGAAACAAGACTTCTCAAAAAAATCATTTTAGATTTTCTCAATTATTCCGAAGCCACAACACGCATCTTGCTCCAAGACATGGGAGTCACGTAGGCCTCTCCCCCCCAGATTTTGCGTTTTGTTTTCAGTACTTCGCTTTCCGATATACAAAAAAATAAACAAAATTCATTCCAATATTAATGCATGCATCTTCCACGCAAATATACTCAATTAACCTTATTAGTATTTAAATTGCATTATCACCTTATATATCATGAACACACACGCATAAGCAAACATCACCAAAATAATTTAAAGATATGAATTATCAGATTATGTAAATAATTTATTTGTTTGAGATTTTAAATTTAATTTCTACCCATCGAATATGCATGATGTCTTGTAGAAGTCATAATCAAAAGATATACAGATTTTTAATTTCCTGGGCTCATAAGAAGGTCATAATTAAACAACAAATCACATGAGTGCATATAATTTTTATGACGTAAAGAAACAGGAATAATATGAATGATTTAGAAAACAAGAAACATGTATGGTAAAAAAACAAGAAAGATAAGTTATCCATATCTTGAGCAATGAAAAAAGGTTTATATGCAAAAATATTCATGCGATTGTGATTGTGGTCAAGGTGTACAAGTATCATGTAATTTTTTTAGCAAAAATAACTATAATATTTCAAAATAGGGGTAAATGTACTCATGTGATTGTGGTTAAGGTGATGGTACTTTTTTATCCATATTTTAAAGTTTTATGGTTACTTTTATTAAAAAAAAATTGCGGAAGAGTCGGTTTAGCTCAACGGTAAACTCGTTTGCCGTGTGTCTAGTATATTCCCTTTCCCAACACCCTCACAAAGTGAGGACTAGAATTGGGTTGACCCCTTTTTTTTTTTGGTTACCCAAGGGTATCCCCACCCGCGTGTCAAGTGAGACTAATCTCTCGCTGTTCTGAAGTCCCATATAGGGGGTAGACAGCTGGCCTGTGAATTTGCTCCATTCGCAAGAGCTGGGGATCGAAACCCCAACCACTTGCTTAAGGGACGAGAGTACTTACCACTCACGCCAACCCGCCAGGTTAAATTGGGTTGACCCTTTACATAAGTATTTTTGCACTTTAACCATTAAAAATTTCAAGAATTAAAAAATAATTATGCTCCCGTCCGTCAATTCATGCCATAAACAAGGGAGAATATCTTTTTTTTTTTAATAAAAAATAAAAATTTAAATAGTTGTATTCTTAAATGTGACCCTCCAAATCTCCAATCAGAGTCAAACGGCGGGAAGAAGAAAAAGAAAGAAAGTGATCAGTGCCGTCAGTTTACTTTTCCTACCATTTGGACTTTTCTTATTTTCTTCCTCTTTTCACTTTTTTCCTCTTTCTTCTTTTCTTTTTCTTAATCTTCCTTTCGCTAATAACGCATACCAGAAAGTGTTTTCGCTAATTACGATCCCAATTTAGCTCCTCCACCCCCATTGAAAAAATTTGATTAAAATATAATATCTACCAAACTCCAACATAACAGAGCTCCATTAAGGGGTTCCACCTTATCAATTTAATCATTAGGTAAATAATTAATACTCTTACTAGTTCCTCAATATAAGATCACTTTTCCTAATTTGAATATATTAAGAATGTTATTTAAATTAATTATTATCAAATAATATCACCAATTCGCCTAAACCGTATACCCTTATAAGTTATAACTACTCTACATCTTTTATTTGTTTATTATGATATATAATGAGGTTAATTTGGGAAAAAGTTTGGAAAAATTAGAAAATAATCTTATATTTAGAAACAAATTGAAAAGTGAAAATAATCTTATAAGCTTAGTTATAGCAAATAAGATCATTACTTTCTTCCATTTCTTTGTTTTAAGACAATATTGTCTTACCATTTTACCCTGCAAGGTTGTTGACTAGTCAAGTAGTAAGAACTTTATACCTTTTACTTTATAAAACTAACAACAGGCAACAACCATGATTGTAAGTGCACTTTCTTCAATCTCTTTAGTGAAGTAGTAATAATTAAATATGAAATATATTTTAGGTGGACGAAAGATGGTGGAAGCTTCTTTCCCTTTCATTTTTCTTCTTTTCATATCTGTTCATGACCCCTCATCTATTTCCTTTTCTACCCCTTGCTATTTATGCTTATTTCTGTTATTTCTTCAAAGTTTCAAAGACATTAATAAAAGGAAATTAAATCTTAACAAATCTTTCACCTACTATGAGAAAAACTGAATTTGGCTATTATTTCCTTCCTGTTGCAGTTGTTTAGAACATGTCAGAAATTATCTGGATAATGCATATCTTGTTCAGTTATAGGTTGATCCCCCAACTTAACAGCTCTTATATGACCTTAACAAAATTGATGTGGTAACATTTCACATCACTTTCCTCAATTATTGCACATGGCCAACTCTGAGTAGTTGGCTGAACTCAACTGCAACCTTTAGATGGATAGAGAACTGGTGAATGATCCAAACTACCAGGTTGAGAGGGGAAATTATAGAAGGTAGAGACATAATTTGGTTCATTGAGGAAAGCTACTTGTCTGTCTGTAAATTTGATTTGAAATAAAAACCCATAAATGAAAAGCAAGAATTTATTTAAGTTAGGAACCATATTTCTCTATTTTGATTTGTCTTGAAGGAAGTTGCTGCTGTGTCACAGTTAGGTTTGATGTCATTACACATTTTAATGGAAATTTTCATTGCATTAAGTTTTTCCATTGAGATTGATCACCTTGATTTCAGAGCCTAATGTTCTCCTTATAGAGAGGGTAACTTGAAATTACATGTTCATTTGATAGGAGGTGTAAGTTTTGATTTGACACTTGACATACCTTGTCTGCTCTTCAATGCTAGGATTGCCCAAATTTTAATTGATATTCACTGATCAAAAAAAAAAAAAAAACTGTAGTTTTTAGCTGTAGTCACTATTTGAGAAAATGCCAAAGACAAAGTCTGAAGTACAATTACCCCTCCAAATTACCAGTCATGAGTGTAGAAAAACTGAAAAAAAGATAAGTGAGGGGCTTTCATTAGGGCCATGGCTCCTAAAACGTAGTTAAAAGATGGGGTAGGTGCATCCCATATTGTAGACAGAGCAAAGAGGGCACATGCTGCGTGCACCCAATGTCATAATGCTCATGTCCCACACATTCCTCAATCAACGCATAATTACACGGGCCATCCCTCCTTATTGTTTCTATACTAATCTATCTGCCTTATCCTCATGGCTTCAACTATCATGGGAACACTATCATACCCCACAATTAAGTCTTGATCACGGTTACCAACTGGGTTTTTATGTGGCCTTACTGTAATCAACGAATGATTCTGTTTTTTTCAAAGTCACCATGTGAAACCTTAGTAACTAGATAATATACCTAGGCGTGATTCATGTTAATTCTGCCTGCAGGCTGCAAGAAACAAAATAATGAAAGATCAGTTAAAGGTATAGGTCTCTCAGGATTAAGCTGTGACTACAGAAAGATTTGGAATTTAAAATGTTGCTTACCATATATTAGAAAAACTGTTCTGACAGAAAAAAAATGGAAAAATCCCAAATAAATCCCTCTGAATATCCAAAAGGTCAGGTGAGGAACTTAAACTTTCAAAATGACCATGAAGGAACCAGTACCTACCTGTCATTTTAAAATTTTGCGATTTTGTATTTTAGGATGGGGCAATTTTGTATTTTCGCAAAATTTTAAAATGACAGGTAGGTGCTGGTTCCTTCATTGTCCTTTTGGAAGTTTAGTTTCCTCGCTTATCCTTTTGGATATTCAGAGGGATTTATTTGAGATTTTCCCAAAAAAAATAGAAAAATTCAGTAGAATCTTGACAAAATTATTAAATAAGATTAACCATAAAGAAAGAAATATAAAGGAGAGATTGGGGTCCACTTCAATTAAATAAAGTTTCTGTTGTGGAGGGACCACAATCATCCAACATCATCACAAATTTGCTCCTAATGAATTGAAAAATTAGGAGAGAGGGAAAAGAAACAAAGGGTTAAAGTTTTCTATATATTGTACCCACTACCATAGTTGCTCATCAGTATACTCACACACTCCAAGCTAAACCTTCCTTCCTCTCTTTCACTGTCATGGCAACCATGGCTGTTTCCTTCTCAAACTTCATTTCTCTCCTCCTCCTCTCAACCCTTTTCATGTCTCTAACAATTCATGCAAGAGACAGTCAGTTCTTCAGCAAAGTCACCCATGTCACCATCCCTGCCACCACTAACAACAATGTTGTTAAAGAGACAGAACTTCCCAGAAAGGAAGTCCCAGTGAACAAACCAGAACAAGAGCCTTCTTTCATACCTGAGACTGAAAGCAGCTATGGCCTATATGGCCATGAGTCATACAAGACAGAACCCGAGCAGCACACAGATAAATACCCCAACAAGTACTATACCTACAACAATGATGCCTACAATACCAACCAGAAAGAGTTCACTAACACCAAGCTCACAGGAACTGAATACAGCAATGATAACAACAACAACAACTACAACTACAACAACAACTACAAGACTGACGCCTATGGAAGAAGCCAAAATGAGTTCAACTCTATGGAGAATCACAACAACAACTACAACCAGAAATATGAGTACAACAATAACAACAATGCAGGCAATGACAGGTATTTTGACAACAACAAGAATGACAAGTACTTCTATGACAAATATGCCTCAAAGAACACTTACTACACCAACAACAACAATGCTGCAAACAACAAGTACAATGTTGAGAGGCAAGGGATGAGTGACACAAGGTTTATGGAGAATGGTAAGTACTTTTATGATCTTGAGTCTGAGAAGCATGACCAATCCCTCTATGGAGTTTCATCTAAAGGAGTGAACTCTAGGAACTGGGAAAACAACAGGGGTTATTTTGGAAACAATAATGTAAAGTCATATGAGAACAATAACTCCTTTGAAGGGTACCAGAACCAGGAGGAGTTTGAGGAGGAGCCAGAGAACTTTGAGCCATGAGCATTTTGTGAAGAATTCACTTTGCCTTTGGGGTGATGGTTGAGTCATGAGTGTGTCTGTCTGATGTTTTCTTATGCTTTAGATTAAAAGATTTACAAAAAATATTGATGAATATGTTTATTTATGGTGGGTTCTTACTTAGAAATATTACTATCAGATCTTGTTTCTGGATTTGCATAGTTTGTATTATGATCTGGAAATTTGCATAAAGTATATTGAGAATGTGCTATTTTTGCTTATAGTTATCAGTTAGTGGTATAACTGAGGCAAGTCTGCTTCATTATACTACCTCCAGTCCTAAATATAAGACCTAATTGACTTTTTTTTGGAGAGATTAAGGTTGCGAAATAGGCTATTAAATCATGACATATTTGATATATTTTTAGATTATACATTAGTTTATAGGTAAAAATGTAAAATGAACTAATCTAAGGGGAAAAATTAGGTAAATCAATTTATAATTAACTTATTTTGCTTTTTTATAGGATTTTCTAAAAAAGTCAATTAGATATTATATTTAGGACAGGATATCTTTTACCTTAATATTTTTTTTTCTGGGTTATTTTGCTCTTTCAAAACCTCCCACTATAAAAGGAGATAGAAAGAGCCAAGTCAGTAGTCTAATTTCCCAATATTGGTCATATGTCCTACCTAACCACTTAGAAAATCTGACTTCTGTATGTATTAAGGGTCTCATCACGTGCCTGCATTTTTGTTGGATGCTGAGAAGGAGTATTCTTAGACTTTTTTTTTTTGAATGGAAGGAGTATTGTTAGACTTCGAAGTTGACTGATACGTGTCCAGTTCGTTGCCTGTACGATATTGGCAGCATATTGGACAAATCACCATCCATTAGCTGCCTGATATGACCATCTCTTTCAACTGGGGACAAATCAATTATCCTAATTTTGCAACACTGCTTTGTTCACAACTATGCTTAAATTATCTCCTTTTTATATAATCTTCAAAAATCGAGCTTTTGAGCAAGTTAAGTTTGAAGTTCATGGGTTCAAATTTTAGTACTCGGAACTTCAACTCACATGATTTCATGACCTAAACAGACTAAATCAAATTTGATGGGTTTAGGCACAAATTAACCTATTGTAATGGCAAATCTATATATGGGAATTTGATTCTTGTCCTGGAACCCCCTTTGTTCTTTGATAGTCATCATAAGACAGCATTATAATAAAATACATTACAATCTGATCTTATAATTATGTCTCAAGCACTAAGTCAGATCTGACTAAAAACAAACTACACAATCATTGAATCACACGTTCCATGAGACGTGCCACCAATGCCTAACCATGTTAGATACTCCCTCCGGTCCCTAATATAAGAGCCCAAAATTTGAATGATTTTGGTCCCCAATGTAAGAGCTCATCTCAAACTCTCTCCTCATTTAATGCATTTTTTCCTACTTTACCCCTAATTCTCTTTCATATTTATTAATACTTGTGTATTTCTCTCTCTTAAAAGTATCATAATAAATAAGGGTAATATTGGAAAAAAAAGCATTAACTCAAGACATCCAACTAACATTCACATGTTTTCTTAAGAAGCGTTTTTTGGCGGCTAGTTCTTACATTAGGGACCGGAGGGAGTACTATTTTAAGATAAACTATTAAATTATGAGTTAAATTATACCAACTGACTATTACCAGAAGTGCACACAACTTAATTGACTAAAAAAAGTACAGATTATTATTAAAAGTACATCAAGCACAATTGACTAAAAAATGTGCAAATCTACCATCCAATATTTTACATAGGGGCATATTACCAATATCGTCTATTTTGAGGTAATAGTGGTTAGTTACATCCCCACACCCAAAACGCCATCGTGTATCCACGTCTCCACACCCACAGGGGCCTGAAGTCACATCCCCAACCCTACACTCACAGTAAACCGAAGTCATTTCTCCAATCCCACACCTCACCCATAGGATCTTGAAGTTGCGTCCCCAACCCCAGCCCTCTAGATTTACAAAATTAAAGAGCTCCAAGAGACATTAGTGTCATCTTCATCATCCTTAGTGAATTGACCCAAATGCAAAACTGTACGTTGTGCTTCTAAAACCATGTGGGCGCGAGGATTTTTATGAACCACCCTCCTTAAAATATTCCTCTTTTGTATTTGATGCTTGATTTAGCTTAGAGTTTTTCAGCTCTTTTAAGAACGAACCATCACACACCATGGTTTGCAAATTATGGCTCAAAGATTCATCTTCCTTTTTTTATTTTCGGGACTTTAAAGTATCTATTATCTTTTTAAAAAAATGTTATTGTTACTTTTATTAATCGTTAATGTTATATATAGACATTAATAAATGGGTCAACTCTTAAGATCATTTATAATTTAACAGTCAACAGGTTGTAAAATAGACGGTATAGGTAAATGTGCTCGTGCATAAAATGTTGATTGATAGATCTACACTCTATTTTAGTCAATTGTACTATGTGGACTTTGGGTAATAGTTTCTTGGTTAATCTATAAAACTTTTTAGTCAATTGTGTTAGGTGCACTTCTGATAATAGTGTGTTCGCGAATCTTCACTTTTAACCCTTAGATTATTGAGTAAGGATTCAACAAGCTCTATTATAACATATACTCCCTCTGGTCTAAATATAAGACCTAGTTTACTTTTTTGAAAAATCCTAAAAAAGCAAAATATAAGTCAATTATAAATTGATTTACCTAAATTTTTCCCTTAAACTAGTTTATTTAACCTATAAACTAATAACTAATCTAAAAATATATCAAATATGTCATAATTTAATAACATACTGTCAATTAAATCTTATATTTATGACAGGAGGGAGTATCTAACAAAATACTGTCACTAAAGACTAAAGCAGGAAGTTTTGATACTTTATCATTCTCAAGTAGTTGGTAAAAAAACTCAACACTCTTGCAAAGGCTATTTCTGCATGAAAAGTTCAACTTAATAATTGAAAGGTCAAATAATTTGATGTCACTGAGAACAGTATATAATTCGACCTCCATATACTGATAAAGTGAGATACACTGATCTATGTGCTTGCTTGTGGTGGGAGCGAACCATTAATGCTGAACCCACTCGGTGGCCATCAATGAGATAAAGCAAAGTTAAAAAGAAGGGAAAAAACAAAGAAATCTCCACCACATATTAATTACTACTTACTTTGGCAGTTGTAGGAGGTGGTACTTGTACCATCATTTTCTGCCTCTTCATATTTAGAGAAACAAACCAGAAACCAAAAACTAAAATAATAAACTTACGTAATTAAGAATTAAATTACAGTTAATAATTAGTCATTCTTAGTATCAGCTTCTTAATGACAGAAAAAGGTTGAAAGTTCTGTCAATCTCAGTTTAAAGGAATAGAGCTATGAAGATGCTGCCAATTTGGCTTTTACAGTAAGTGTACAAGTCAAGGGAATGAGCTAATCCTTTTTAAATACCGATTGTTTATATCTAATGATTTGGTAAGTGGGAAGAGGCATTCTTAAAATAATGAAAAAAAATGGCCAAAAATCTAGCTGGTCTTCTCTTTCTTCCGTGATTGGCGGAAGGACAGGATCCCATGTTTGATTAAACTTTGTTCTGGTCATAACTGGATGATTTTGGGTTTGTGAGTGGGTCACCAATTTTTTTGACTTGAGGATTTATAAAGACAATCTATAGTAGTGGCATGGTGTTATTGTCCATAGCTAAATGGCAGTATTTGGCTTTTGCCACCTAAAAAGGTTAAATCTTTGATTATAAAAAGTATAGGGAGAGGGAAAGAGCACTAAAGAATGTTGTAAGGTTTTTAGGTTAAAGGAAATATGGACATATCAAACTAACCTAACACGTCCAGTTAGTTAAATGTGTGGTGATGACTCTTTTAACGAGGTTGTGGCCACCATTGTTATAGGTTATTAGTCCACCATTTTTTTAAATGTATGATCTAACTGAGAGGTTAATTTTTATTAATCTAAATGTGATTTATATTAAACTTTTGCTATTTTTTTTAGATTACTTATATATATTGACATCCTCAACAATAATCACGTAAGAGAGAATGAATGAGAAATATGGAGGATGATTTGGGTGTCTTAAAAAAATCATGTTACATGAACTAACTTAATTGACACCATTAATCAATTAAATTAAATGAATAGGTAGTGCATTTAAAACCATATGAATTATTTTTATATGATTAAGACTAAGGAGGGCTTATCTATCATTTTGCCGGCTGAGTTTATGTTTTTGTTACCATTATGCCACCCTCAACTATTTTTGGTTTTAATTTTGATATCACATTCATGGCTTAAATTTACTTGGTTTTCTAAATATCATGCCTAGGTTTCAATCTTATTTTATTTGTTTTTCCTAAATTTATTTTTTTAGTAAAGTTTTATTTCTAATCTGTCTATTTATTTTGTCAAATGGGGAAGAAAAAATCGACATCATAATGCAAATACGGAAAGTTTCTCTGCCATTATTTCAACTCCTGGCTTGATGGTTAGAGTACTTAAGCTACTCTATACACCAAAACTAGAGATCCATATGGCGAAGATGACGATGGAAAAAAATTGTTCTAAAATTAACTATAAAACACATTTCATGTTTTCTATTAGAATCATTTGAGTTTTTATGTTTGGAAGTTGAGTCTGTGTTATTTATATGGCCATATGGTTGTTGAATAATGATTAGTGTTAGTAGGCAGTGGTAGCTTTGACGAGACAGGAAGAAAGAATTAAATTAATGTGCAGGCCTGGCCTTACAATAAATAATCAGTGGGATGGCTAAATGCTAATCAATTTGGTAGGTCCAAATTAAAGTGTAGCCTGGGGTCTGGGGAGGTCTTAATTTGAGTCGCTTCAATTCTTTAAGTTCCCTATCTAAGGGTTTGCCCTATTCACACAATAATAATGATAATTCAGCAATATTTTTCCTCCCCTTGGCCAGCAATAATATCAACATGGTATGCACTAAATGGTACTCCTTACATTTTATGTATAAGTCATTTTCAATAGAGTACTCCCTCCGGTCTCTAATGTAAGAGCTAGCCGTCAAAAAAACGCTTCTTAAGAAAACATGTGAATATTAGTTGGGTGTCTGAAGTTAATGCTTCTTTTCCAAAATTGCTCATATTTATTATGGTACTTTTAAGAGAGAGAAATACATAAACATTAATAAATATGAAAGAGAGTTAGGGGTAAAGTAGGAAAAAATGCATTAAATGAGGAGAGAATATGGGGTGAGCTCTTACATTAGGGACCAAAACCATTCAAATTTTGGGCTCTTACATTAGGGACCGGAGGGAGTATATTATAAGAGAATTAAGAAAATAATGGATTGCAAGAACTATTCATTTTACTCATTATTTGAATAGCTGAGACTCTTTGTCATTATTGGCTAAAACAAAAGAATCGACTCCATCATAAAAAGAAAAGAATTAATTTGTTTATCATAGTATTTTTGATTAAATGGCTTTGTATTTATCTAGTAGTAGTAGGAAATTATAAGCTAGGTTATGGTTTGATGTTTTTAGCATTTGTGGGAACTAAGTTTGGTTCGATGTTTTTTGGTATTTGTACGAGTACAAATTAAACATGAAAGCTTGCGAAGATTAACTATTTATTTTAAAAAATTTTAAAAACCTTTTGTTCATGAGAAAAAAATTCGGAAAAGTTATTAAGTGCAGGCCTTATATTTTATATAAAAAAACCCACATCAAGCTGAGTTGGAAGCAATTTTAACGTAGTATATTGAGTTTTAACGTGTTAAAATTTAAAATACAAATGAAGTGATTACTTTTTCATTGTTATCAAGAAATTGTCCCCATCCCCCCGCTTGTTGTTAGTTTTTGGTGTATGGATTTGATATGAAGGTTTGGGCCTTTATTGAGTAGCAACGTTGGGTTCTTCCTTCAAATTTGGGATGATTCAGAGAACTGACACAGATGTCGTCTTTAAGGTCCAACAATAACTATAGAATGGTAGGCATATACTTACAGTCTGCAAACATAACAAAATTAACCACACTCTTTTCTTTTATCTTTCAAATATTTTATTTATCAAAATAAAATAATAGGAGTATTCAATATAAGCCTTCCACGAAATGAATAATAAGTCACAGCATCCAATCGTTTTTTACACAAATCTCTATGCATATTTTTTTGCCTGAATATTTATGCATATATTTACAGTATAATAAAGCATGAGTAAAATTTACGACAGTTTTATTTTATACTACTACTGTATAGGAGTACAACTTATACATATTTATTGTCGATGGCATGGAAAAATGTTTCTTGATTTTCACTAGGCGATAAAGATGATGTTGCTTAATTCAATTCTGTAATTCTTAGAAATGAGTGTTTTTTTAGAGATCTAGCAACGAAACAAATAGGGAAAATGACAAACAAATATCTTCGAATATTCAAAAGGACAAGTAAGGAACTCAAACTTTCAAAATGATAAGTATGGAACTCCAAATTCCGAAAGGACAATTAAGGAACCAAACATTTGTTAATTGCTATGTTCCAAATAATTACGTTCAAATTGTTAATTTTTATTGAAGTTCCTTACTTGTTCTTTTGGAAGTTTGAGTTCCTTACTTGTACTTTTGAACATTCGGAGGTATTTATTTTTCATTTTGTCAAACAAATAGCATGAAGTAAATTATGGCCATTCTCGGTGTCACTGGAACTCTCGGTGTCACTGGAACTCCATAAGTTACCAATGGACAAATTGGTGGAAAAAAAGTGACTTAATTATTTTTATTTTTGTAAATTTGAGCATTCATAAGCATAGTAGATGAATAAAGTATGATAGGAAAACATGTTTCCCACAAATAAAAAAATATAATTAAGTCTAATATAGCAGCGCAACAATATAATATTTAAGAAAAACATTGAATCCATAATAAAAATTAAAACTAATGTCTTTTTTTATGTAAAGTGAGAATATCCATTCAGCACAAATAACTCTAATTCAATAAATAGTACTACCTCCAGTCCTAAATATAAGACCTAATTGACTTTTTTTTTGGAGAGGTTAAGGTTGCAAAATAGACTATTAAATCATGACATATTTGATATATTTTTAGATTATACATTAGTTTATAGGTAAAATAAACTAGTCTAAGGGAAAAATTAGGTAAATCAATTTATAATTAACTTATTTTGTTTTTTATAGGATTTTCTAAAAAAGTCAACTAGGTCTTATATTTAGGACCAGAGGGAGTAGTATTTTGTGAGCCTAATGTAAGTCTCCACTTTTTTGTACAACTGGTTATTTTCCACCATTTTCCCTTGAGACAAAAGATAACAAAATATCATATTATTTTTTTTGGTTACCCAAGGGTATCCCACCCGCGTGTCAAGTGATAAGACTAATCCTTCGCTGTTCTGAAGTCTCATATAGGGGTAAGCAGCTGGCTTGTGAATTTGCTCCATTCGCAAGAGTTAGGGATCGAACCCCCAACCACTTGCTTAAGGGGCGAGAGTACTTACCACTTCAACCCATCAGGTTAACAAAATATCATATTATATCATGAGTAAGTTTTGCTAAAATCTAATGATTTAGCATATCAAAATTAACATTTGCCTATTTTTTCTAGCAAAAAAATCTCTACCTTTGTATAACATCTATATTATATTTATATAATATAATACATTTCATTATTATTCAATACTTAATATGTTTTTAGTAGGATGACTCAATTCACAAAGAGTTGGTTTCTGGTAGAGCATAATTGTGACGTATGGTTCATGTAACTAACCTCACGTAATAGGATAAGATTTTTGTTGTTGTTATTGTTGACACAACTGACAATATAGGTCATTTTAAGAATATGATTTTATTTGTCTCTTTAGGTTACCTTAAAACCTCATTTAACATAAGTTAAAATTATAACTTTTTTAAGTCAATATAAATTTAATGAGTAAATTGCTATGCCTTGATTTTGATGAATTAGGTTATGTAATTCATATATTGCGCACTAAATTTCAATCTTATTAGAAATGTGTTCCTCGTGAACAAAATTCAAGATACTTGCCACTCCTTTTATGAATGACTTGTATATATGTTGAGGTGCCCATGTATTGCTTAACCATACAAGTTGAACACATACAACAAAGGATGCCTCCACCACAAAAATATAGTACATCATATATATCACAAATATTCAAACACACATTTATATAAAGTCAAGAAGCTCATTCAGATACGGCGGCTATTTAAAAAGTGGGGTCCATTACCCGCGACGAAAGGCGGGCATAATTGAGACGAAAGCCATGCTTCCTTACTCATGAATATTGGCGTAGTAATTCAGATGGCAGAAGTCAGCAGTCAGCGGTCAAGGGAAAATGCTGGGGTCAAATGTCCTGGTGGAGGTATCTCATATACGAGTGCTTGCTAACTGTTTCAAATTACAACTACGTTTTTCTGCGCTTTGTTCTGTGATTTCTGTTCGTTTAATTTCTGTGGATGATTTTAATGCTTATCCTTTTGTTTTTCGCCACATGATTAGAACTTTGTAATCGTTATTATTGGTTAATGTGATTTTTTTGTCTTTTTATTAAAAAAAACTGTTACAACTATATGGACGTCTTTTCCTGTTGCACCGTTGACATGGAGACATAAAGTTGCCCATATTAAAGTTCTTGTTTGCATTCACATTTGAAGTTGGATCTCCAACATGATTTATATTATACCCACTATAATCCTTAATATAAAGCGGTTGTTTGTTTAAAAGGAGCAATACACACACAAGCACACATATAACGTGCTTAACAAGAACAACTAATATGACATTACTCTAGAGTTTAATAATGTAAATATCACATTGAATATCAGTAATATTTTAGGACAAGTTTGATTTTTTTACTAGCTATTTGTATTTATATTTGAGATTTATTAGTTAGTTGATAAAGAGTGGAAGGAATATATACTGTAAATATGTTAGAAGAGTTGTCACTATACTTTTTATGGACTAATGCAAACGTACTCATTGACTTGCACGTTTAAAACCATTGAGTTTCTCTTCCTCCACTTCATATTCATTTCTTAACTCAGCCACTAGATTCAAAGTTAAGAATTCATAAAATATTTTTTTGTAATTATAAATAAGGGTGAGAGGGGAAAATATACCAATCTGCATTATCAAAAGTGTACTTGCACCATTTAAAATCTTGGAGTTTGAGCGAGTAAATATACTTGAAACAACAACAAAGTTTTATGACATTACATGGGTTGGGCTATATGGATAACGTCATTGCACGTGCTCTATCATTAACTAACATTTGAATATATTATTCACCAATTAATCTCGTTCTATAAGTTCACCGAATGTTCACCTTGGTTTCCCTCTTCCTCTTTTAATCGGACTCTAAATTGTTTGGTTTACCCTCATCAACGCATCTAATGGCTTTCTTTGGACATGTCTAAACCAACTCAAAAACATTTTTCTACCACATTATTAGGGGAATTCCAACTCTTTTTCGTATATGATCATTCTAAAACATATTATTTCATTTATGACCACACATATATCTCAACATAATCATTTTAAGTTTTAACTACCCCCAATAAATACTTTAAAAAAATGTCTAGACTATTATATGCTTGGATGTTGCATGTTAAATTGTCAAGAGATACTAACGTGACATAAAAGTGCTGAACACAACATAGTTATGATGAAAAATACACATTTTTCCCAAATCTCTGTATAAATCCATATTTGTTGTGCAAATGTAACTATAAATTCTTCAAAATTAGTGGGCCTCACATATTATTTTTTTAAATGACTTCTTAATTAAAAATCCTCTCATTTTCTCTCCCATACTCTCGACTTATTAAATGTCATCTTCACATAAAATCTATTAATCGTCCTCAAAATTTATTTGCTCGGAGCACTTTTACAATTTTGTTTCCAGAAGCAAATACTCAAAACTTATTGTATAGGCAAAAGTGCTAATCTAACAATTAACAATTTCAATTTGGGCAAAAATAATAAATGACTTTTTCGAGGTGCATAAATAATAATAAACTTTGTGACCCGGTGCAAAAATGATAAAACTGGTACTAAATGTTAATTTGTAGTTTTGTGGTTACTTTCAGATATTAAATTCTAAAGTGAAAAATACTTTTTTACCCCTCACAATTAAAACTCAACCCTTCTTCCTTCTGTCCTTCATCTTCCCAAGCAAACTAGTATTAGTAAGGTTTCAATTGGGAGGGGCAGAAATGTATTTTTTACTTTGAAAATAATATCAGAAAGATTCTACATAACTACAAATTAACATTCAACACTGGTTTTATTATTTTTGCACCGGTCACAAAGTTAGATGTTATTTATGCACCGCGAAACAATCATTTATTAGATTTGCTCAAACTGAAATAATTAATTATCAGATCAGCGTTTTTGCCCTATTGTATATGGTAGACAATATATCAAACTTGATATGTTAGACAATAGATCGGGAAGTGCAGTAGCGAGTATATGATGGATGAGAGTTGAGAGAAAATGCAGATAGGTTGGCAATGCATAGATTTGATATTAAAGTTTTGGGCCTTTATTGGGTAGCTACATTGGGCTCTTCCTACAAATTCGGGATGTAGAAAAAACAGCACGGATGTCTTTAAAGTCCAGCTATAAAACTATATAATGGTAGATATATATTATATATATACAGTCTTCAAATACAACGATAAAATTAGTCCCACGAGTCAATAAAACAAGAGATCAATTGTCAAAACATGTTTATTAAAGAAATATGTAAAAGTTAGTTGGGTGTTTGAAATTTATTTTTTTCCAATTTTACCCTTATTTATTATAATATATTAAGATTTAAGAGAGAAAAATATAAAATGGGAAAATTAATTTGAGATCCCTCACAAGAGAGTTAATAATAGAAAAATCTCAAAAGTTGAAAATATTACTGTAGGGTCCCAAGGGACCTCACTTTAATATACTTGAAAAGTGAAAAGACAATTTTCAAGTATATTAAAGTGAAGTCCCTTGAGACCGTACATTAATATTTTCAACTTTTGGGATTTTTCTAGTATTAACTCCCTTGTGAGGGATCTCAAATTAATTTTCCCAAAAATATATTATTAATAAATATGAAAGAGAGTTATAACAAAAAGGGAAAAATCACATTAAATGATGAGAGAATGTACAATTGAACTCTTATATTTTAGAACAAAACATTCAAATTTTGGCTCTTATATTATGGACCGGATAAAGTATTGTCTTTTATTATTAAATATAAAGTATTATCTTTACAATACACCTTTTCTTTTATCATTTGGTTAAGGGTAGAAAAATATTCATGTGCTTTACTCCAAGACTTACCTAGAACCAAATATTATTTTTTGGGGGTTAGAAATATAAGTATTTTACTCTAAGGATCACCCAACACTAAATATATTTTTTGAAATAGAAATACACATGTACTTTACTTCAAGGGTTAGCCAGCACCAAATAATTTTTTGGGGGAGTGAAAAGTCACTTTTAGTTTTCCTTTTGGGTTCAAAAGTCAAAGTGAAAGTTGATTGTTAAGCTAAACATTTTGACTAATAACTACATGACATCTGATGTGGACACAACAAAATGAGAAAAATAACAAAAACATGGGGAAATGGCATTAAAAAAATTATACGGAAGCAACTTTAATGAGCATGTACAAGTGGGCGTAGATGGTTGGGCTCAAAGAGTGAAGAAGAAACCGCAAAGAGGTGGTGAAAACCTAGAAGATGGTTCTTCTTTTGCAAGAAGAAGAATTCAATTTGGTGACATAATGTCTTTAACGTCAACATGAAGAAGAACAATCTATAGTATTGTATGAACCATCCAAAAACACCTTTTGTTTTCAACATATATTTTCAAGAAATTCGTGGTTTTTCCGGTCCACACCATGGGGAAAATAACTTGCAATAACGATACCATGTTTTTAATGTCATTTACTCATTTTCCCTTGAAAGTTGGTGAAAACCCACAAAGTGTGAGGAAGAAGAAACCACAGCGAGGTGGTGAAAGTACATAAGAAGAATTCAAATAACAATATCACGTCTTTAGTGTGATTTTTCCAAATTTTTCTTATTTTTCTTATTGTGCATCAAATGTCATGTTATCATCATTAGTCAAATGTTTAACTTAACAGTCAATTTTGACTCCAATAACCCACATATATGTCTTGTCTTTTGAATCCAAAAGGAAAATACAAGGTGACTTTTGACTCAGAAAAATATTTGGTGCTGAGTGACCCTTAGGGCCTGTTTGGTTTGAGGGAAGGGAAGGGAAAGGGAGGGGAGGGGAAGGATGGAAGGGAAGGGGAGGGTTAAATATTACTACCTCCGGTCCTAATGTAAGAGCTAGCCGCCAAAAAAACGCTTCTTAAGAAAACATGTGAATGTTAGTTGGTTATCTGGAGTTAATGCTTCTTTTCTAAAATTGCCCATATTTATTATGGTACTTTTAAGAGAGAGAAATATATAACCATTAATAAATATGAAAGAGAGTTAGGGGTAAAGTAGGAAAAAATGCATTAAATGAGGAGAGAAAGTGGGGTGAGCTCTTACATTAGGGACCAAAACCATTCAAATTTTGGGCTCTTACATTAGGGACCGGAGGGAGTACTTTGTTTGGTTTGATAAAAAAGGGGAAGGGAAGGGAAGGAAGAGCGAGGATTTAGTGATCATTTGTTTGATTCAAGGAGGGAAGGTGAGGGTGATAATGATTAATTTACCATTTTATCCTTATATGTTAATTCATAGTTATATGTCATATAAAATAACTTACATTTTGATTCAAATTAAGTTGATTATTAAAAGAGATAAAAATTGATATAATACTACTCTAAAAAAAATCTGTGTTTGAATAAAAATTTATATTCGTACCTAATTAATACTTACATAAAAAACGATTGTTACACACTTGTTGTATCATCTCTGTGTGATGTGTCAAAGAAGATAATGACGAATGAGGAGAATTCATTTTATGTGTTTGAATATTTTTTTTTTATAAACAAGGAAAGTTACAAAGAAAGAAAAAAAGAAAATGAGCTATAAAAAAACACTACGCTGGAAATGATGGGAGGTATTTGTATTTTTCCTTCTTCTTCCAAAACCAAATCGATTCTGTACAGAGGAGATGACAAGTAAATGTATGGCTCACTATACTAATAATATCCACATAACTGAAGCCACAAATTCCAGAAAATATCAAAGCATGCATTTCACAAAAAGAAATGGCTAATAACTAATAATTGAATCCAACACTATATTGTCTTAGTGGCAAAAAAAACACTACATTGTCTTGGACTGACGAAGAGCTGAGACGGACAATGACAAAGTCCATCTCTGACAGCGAGGAAGACGAGTTCTAACATATTATGGATATTATAAAATTATTTAATTTCTTTTTTTATTATTATGGGAGGGGCATATGTGGAAATATAATAAAATAGATGGGGCAATTTAGTCAAAGGTTTTGGCTCACCTCCAAATCCCCCCAATTTGGAGGGATCCAAAATAGAGGGTTTGAAGGGAAGGGGAGGGGAGATTATAGGCCCCCTCCCCTCCAATGTTTCAGACCAAACAAAGGAAGGGTCTCCCCTCCCCTTCCTTTCCCTCCCCTTCCCTCAAACCAAACAGGCCCTTAGAGTAAATAAATGTGTATTTTTTACCCACAAAATGTTTGGTGTTGGGTACACATGTATATTTTTGACGATGCTTAACCCTTTATCTTTCAAGTATTTTATTTATTAAACTAAAAGAATATTCTATATAAGACTTATGTGAAATGAATAAATAAGTCATAGCATTCAATTTTCGTTTTTCACTAAAATAGTTGTGAATATAATCACATTATAATACTCTCTCCAATCCATGATATAAAAGTCCAAATTTTGAAAGATTTTGATTTAAAATATAAGAGCTCACATCGCATTTTCTATTTTATTAATACTTTTGTATTTCTCTCTTTTAATACTATCATAATAAATATGGATAATATTAGAAAAAACATTAACTTTAGACACTACACTAACTTTTACATGTTTTCTTAAAAAGAGTTTTTTCACAATTGAGCTATTTTCACAAAGATTTTGGTCTTATATATTACAAACCAAAGGGAGTAGTAGAGTATGAGTACAATTTATGGCAGTTGTTTTATTTTATACTCCCTCCGGTCCCTAATATAAGAGACAAAATTTGAATGGTTTTGGTCCAAAATATAAGAACTCATATTATATTCTCTTCTCATTTAATGCGTTTTTCCTACTTTGCCCCTAACTCTCTTTCATATTATTTATTAATGATTATGCATTTCTCCCTTAAAAGTACTTATCATAATAAATATGGGTAATATTGAAAAAAAAAACATTAACTTCAGACAACCAATTAACATTCACATGTTTTCTTAAAAAGTGTTTTTTTTATGGCTGGTGATCAGAGGGATTACTATACTAATGTGTATATTTATTGTGGATGGCAAGGCAAACCATATCTTATTTCTGCTAGATGACAAAGATGATGATGCTCAATTCAATTCATTAATTCTTAGAAATGAGTGTTTTTTAGTGATCCAAGAAGGAAACAAATGGCGTGAAGTCAATCATGGCCACCCTGGTTGTCATCATAACTCCATAAAAAGTTACCGATGGACAAATTGGTAGAGAAAGAGTGACTAAATTCTTTTATTTTTGTAAATTTGAACATTCTTTTTTTATACATCGGAATTAATGTAAATTTGAACATTCTATGTTAAGTATGACAGAAAACCTGTTTCCCACAAATCCCAAAATATAGTACTCCCTCCGGTCCCTAATGTAAGAGCTAGCCGTCAAAAAAACGCTTCTTAAGAAAACATGTGAATGTTAGTTGGGTGTCTGGAGTTAATGATTCTTTTCCAAAATTGCCCATATTTATTATGGTACTTTTAAGAGAGAGAAATACATAAACATTAATAAATATGAAAGAGAGTTAGGGGTAAAGTAGGAAAAAATGCATTAAATGAGGAGAGAATATGGGGTGAGCCCTTACATTAGGGACCAAAACCATTCAAATTTTGGGCTCTTACATTAGGGACCGGAGGGAGTAATTAAGATTAATATAACATATTTAAGAAAAATTCAATCTATAACGAAATTAAAGTCGAAACTAATGTTTTTTCATGCTGAGAAATTTCATTCAGCACAAATAATTTATAATTCAACAAACGAGTGTTTTTTTTTATACAAAACAAACGAGTGTTTTGCTAGGCTAATGTAATTCGCCATTGTTTTCCAACTGGCGATTCTCCACCATTCTTCCTCGAGACTAAAGATAACAAAATACTTATATCCATATCATGAGTAAGTTTATCAAAAATGTAATGATTTAGCATATCCGAAAACCTTGGCCTCTTTCTTTCTAGCCAAAAAATCTCTACCTTTGTAAAGCATCTATAATATATTCAGATAATAATATACATCATTTCATTATTATTTGATACCTTAATTAACATAAGTTTTGTCTAGAATGATCAATCAATTCACACTGTTTAAGGATATGATTTTATTTGTCTCTTTCCTTCAAAACCTCATGTCATTTTTTGTGGACACTTCGAAACCTCATTTAATATTAGTAAATTTAATATAATTTTTAAGTTAATATAAATTTAATGAGTTAACCGGTAGGAGTTGACTTGTATCCTCTGCAGCGAATGACCCACAATGTGTCGCTTGCAACCATGATTATGAGTTGAACACATACACCAAAGGATGCCTCCACCACAAAAAATACATCGTAGCACAAATAAGGATTACACACAATGCACACACACACAACGTCGAGAAGCTTATTCAGAATTCAGATACGGCCGGCTAATAAAGAAGTGGGGTCCATTACACGCGCGCGAAGATAAGTGGGCATAACTAAGTTGAATGCCATATTGCCATGCTTGCTTAGTCATAAATATTGGCGTAATTCAGATGGCAGAAGTCAGTCAAGGGAAAAGGCTGAGTCAAATGTCCAGGTGGAGGCATATCATACATGAGTGCTTGGCAACTGTTACAACTACGTGGACGTCTTTTCCTGTTGCGTCCGGTGACGTGGAGACGTAAAGTAGTTGCCCATATTAAAGTTCTTGTTTGGATTGACATTTGAAGTTGGTTATCCAACATGATTTATATCACGCCAACTCTAATCTTTAACATAAGGCGCTTGTTAATATAAAAGGAGCAATATATAGAATATGCTTAATAGGAACAACTTATTATTTGATATTAAAGTTTAGTATTGTACTGATAATATTAACATCATTAATATTTTAGGACAAATTTAATTTTTTTATCTATTTGTATTTATTTGCGAGATTTATTAGTTAGCACATTATAATAAGGCCTGACCAGAATTTAATGTCAAAATATGTTACTCCCTCCTGTCCTTATATTATAAGTCACCAACTAATTTTCCTCATATACCAATAAAATTGGTTAAATGCATTTAATTTGTTCTAAAATTCAAGTAATTTCCAATACTATCCCCCAATAATTACACTTATTTCCAAAGTACTCTCTCCGGTTCCTAATATAAGAGCCAGCCGCCTAATAATTAAACGCTTCTTAAGAAAACATGTGAATGTTAGTTGAGTGTCTGGAGTTAATGCTTCTTTTCCAATATTGCCCATATTTATTGTGATACTTTAAGAGAAAGAAATGCACAAACATTAATAAATATGAGAGAGAGTTAAGGGCAAAGTTGGATAAAACACATTAAATGAGGAGAGAATGTGAGGTGAGCTCTTACATTAGGGACCAAAACCATTCAAATTTTGGGCTCTTACATTAGGGACCGGAGGGAGTATTAACTATTACTCTCTCATACTACCCCTATTAAATATGAGTATATATGGAAAAAATAGTTAATGCACATTGAAAACCATGAAATGACTCATAAAAAAGACCAAGAAAAATTGGTAGTTAGTGATTTATATTAAGAAAAGGAGGGAGTATATTAGAAGACTTGTCTCTAATCCCCCAAGACCCACATACTATGGGCCGGGAAGCTCCACAATTCTGCGATGAACAACTACAAAGGGATACTTCAACCACTGCTCTAGAAGAGGACCCTTATCCCAGTAGTGGGATTTCCACCATAGTGGATGAGAAGAAGAAGAGTTGCATTGTCTCCATGCTTTTCATACAATAATCCAAACCTACTAAATTGCATGGGTTTAACCCCGTCGAGTTTCTCTTCCTCCACTTCATTTATATTCATTTATTATCTCAGCCACTAGATTTACATTTAATAATTCATAAAATATTTTTGTTATAATTATAAATTAGGTTGAACGGGCGAATATATCAATCTATATTCTTAGAATGTGTACTTACACGGTTACGCCATTTAAAATATCGCAATGCAAAAAAGCCAATAACTACTTGAAAATGAAGCAAAAAAAGTCTACACCATTAAATGTTTTGACGTTGACCATGTAGGTGACCAGAGGCGCTTACGTGAACACTAATGTGCCATAAAAGTATATATTAAACACTATATAATTAAAATGCACAGGTAGCCATATTTTCCCTAATGTGTGAATAATCCATAAACATTTTTTATTGCACAAAAATATCTATAAACTCTTCAAAATTAGTGGGCCTCGATCATATTATTATTATTTAAATGATTTCTTAATTAAAAGCCTCCCATTTTCTCTCCCGGCCCCCACACTCTCAATTTATCAAATGTCATTTTTACATAAAATCTGTTATCTTCAAATTAAAATATATTTTCTCAAAGCATTTTTACATTTTTTTTCAGAAGTTATTTTCTAAACACTAATCCGCAAAACTTGTTATGGTAAACATACAGTATACTTATATATGACAATATATTAAAAATTGCACTAGCTATGAGAGTTAAGAAAAGAAAATGAATGTAGGCCAACCGGTGAGAGATGGATTGTTTTGCACCAAAAATGTTTCAATGAGTCCAAGTGCACTTTAGAAAGGTATAGAAATCACTACTACAAAAACACCCTTTCACGTCGCTTTTTTAGGGTCTTTCACGTCGCTTTTATAAGCGACGTTAATACCAGCGACGTGAAAAGTGGGTCCACTTTTCACGTCGCACAAAAAAGCGATGTGAAAAGTGGACTTGTCACGTCGCTTATCTAAATACCCGACATAAAAAGTAGGCTTTGCATCTCGCATTCTTAAAAAAGCGACGTAAAACGTCCACTTTTCACATCACATATGTAAATAGGCGACGAGGAAACATGTATTCACGTCACTACGTTGGAGACTAGCGACGTAAAAACATGTATTCGCGTCAGTACATTGGAGACTAGGGACGTGAAAAGCGGCTTTCCATGTCACACTTTTAAAAAAGCGACGAGGAAACATGTAATTGCCAATATTAATAACCCTATACAATACACACAAAATTATCCACCCTTAAAGATGCAATTGCCCTAAATGCCATAGTGAATTTCAACAAAAAAATATTATATTAATGAATTCAATCTTCTATAGAATCATTTATATGTTCTAAATATAAGGATATGACAGAAGCACTAGAACAATACAAAATATACAATGTTTACATGAAAAGCAACAAATGAATAACTCAGCCTATATATCCTAATCGAGGTCTATGATTAAGGTAATGGTTGGCAATATATTGACGAACATGATCGATATCTCCACTTTGATGAAACCTTTGCTTTGAACCATAAAGCTGCAACACATAAATCAATGGTTTATAAGTTACAAAAACAAACATATATGTGTGTGTGTGTGTGTGTATGCATTAGTATCAATAATCATATTGTAAAATTAATGATTTAACCTTGAAAAGGGTTACAACACCATTAGAGTAGAGTAGAGCAACAAAGAGAGCTACCATCAAGGTTAATGATTCAATAATGTATTTACCATATCTATGTGCAGAAATTAACTAGACATGCATACAACAAAGCCATATCCAATTTATAAGCACCATTAGAGCAGAGCAACAAAGCATGCATACAACAAAACTAAAACTACAGAAACACTTTCACAAATCACCCAATTTAGAACAATCGAAGCAAGAGAAAGAGAGAAGAAAAAAAATCTTACTCAAAATGTAACCTCGTCGTGAGTTTCTGGGTGAGCCTTTCTATTGCTCTCAAGCTAAAGACTCATATGCTGATGATAGAAAATAACTAAAAAATAAACCATCAAAGTCAATCAAAATCAAACCATTACTAAAAAATGAAAATCTTTCCCTAATCTCAAATCGAAACTTAAGCTTCATTTCTATGAAATTAATAGAAGCAGGAAGTAGAAATGAAAGGGAGCTAACATATAAAATAAATAACACACACAATCCATGTGAAGAACTGTAAAAAAAGCCTAAACTATAGCTACTCTAAGGGGATGGCACGCAGAGCATGAAGCCAAATCATGAGGTTCATGAATGAATGGTGCAAGGCCAATTATATTTATAAGGAAAGACAATCCAAAACTTTCCTATATTTCACCAAATTCAAGAAAATGCAAAATGAGCATTCAGTAAAATTTAAACATAGGAATAACTGAAAGAGGCATCAATCAATTATTAATAACACAAACCAATTCAAAAAGTGGTGGTGCTGCCAAATCAGTTCATGAACTACTTCAAGCATTAGTGAATGTTCTCAAGGTTTAGTTAGCCAATCTGGGTGTCAACACACGCAGATTAATGTTCTCAATCTAAAACATGATACACATGATAATGTTCCAAGCTCTGTGTGTTAATGTTCTCAATCTGGACGTCAACAGAAGTCTAATTAGTAATGATTATACCAATATAATTTGAAAAAAATAACGAAACAGGTTAAGTCATGCTTCTCCCTTAATAGGTCTAACTTGTTTAGTAAGAGGTTGGTATAAGGGCTTGGCATGGCTTAAGCATGTTGAAAATTCAGGAAATCCATAGCTTTATTTTGAAGTTTTATAGACAATTCCCTAATTAATGAAGTCGTGTATTTCAGCATTATTTAGATTATGCCTTCAAGCACTTTCATTCCTATAGCACTTCAACTTTTTAAGAACAAGCAGAGAAATTCTGACACATATATTCATGAACAACTTTCAATTATATACAGTTATCTAGTATACATGTATCAACAACAAACACCTCACATACATTTTCATTGTATTGTACAATTGGACAGAACAAGTAAAGGATCATAATTTGCAAAACCATCCCGTTTTTAAGTTTGGAAATTTAACATATAAGACTATATATACTTCATCACGCCAAAAGCAACAGAACACCTAAACCATAAGACAAAATTTTAGTCAAAAGCAGAGCCCTCCATTACAAAACAAGAGCAAAATGAGAATCAAGGAAAAATTACAGCTTCAATCCAAAACCTGACTTGTAATTCCATGAATAACCATTATCTTTCTCTTGCTGTAAATAAATCACATTTTAAAGTACTTCTTACTGCCAGAATTCATTTGATAGTATAAGGAGAAGAATGAAACATTACAGTCAATTTGGCCAGTAGGAGAAATGAACCACCTCATTCTAAACCACATGCAACAAATTGGACCGCCCAAGCAAATCTCAAACAGCCTTTTTTTAAACTTCTTAGTGTCCTTTTTCAGTCGAAACCGAAAACAGCAAAATTCTTAAAAAAACCAGCTATGGAAGTGGGAATAGGGAGAGGAAAATGAGAAAATCACTTTATAGTCCTTCTATCCAAAGAAAATCATACATGTAACACCGATTTACCCTTCCTTTTAACTTGTATAGCCAAAACATGCATACAATTTTATAATCATTATTCGGCCCATTTCAGTGGCACCAAAAAGACAGAAACAAAACGAAAATCAATAAATTCCTTAAATCCCCAAACCATTGTACAATTATTCATTCATTCATGAAGATTAAAAGATACATCATGGTTTTAAGTATTTATGGGTTATGTATTTTTTGAAAAATAAAAAAATTGAGAAGAAAAAAGAGTTGAAGGAAAAAGAACCTGTGGAATGTATTATTTGGTGCAGATCAGTGTCCATTAATTCATCAACCATGTAAACATCATTGAAGTTCTCTCTCTGTGGAGGTAGTATAATATATTTGAGGGCCATCACCTGCACTTGAGAATTATTGAGCAAAAAGCATAATTTGCAGGTTGAATTCAGAAGATTAAAGACTGTGATAGCCAAGTACAAAGATGAATACTTCAACCAAGTTAAATGGCTATGGTCAAAAAAGACAAAAACGCTCTTGTACAGTGTACATCTAGTGAGAATTAATAAAACAAAACAACCGAATGAAGTAAAATGGGATTCATGGAAACTAACTTTAAGATCAGAACAAATGTTCTATTACAATATGTTGAAAGTGCAGTAATTTTTGCCTCTATAGGTTGATATGAAAATTCTTATCTGCATGTTCTAACTTACCAGGGTCAATAGCAATCAGAATACACATTAATGAAAAACATGAATAACTAAGATGAGGAAATTTGTAAAAAAGAATACCCATGAGCGAGATAATTAGAAAACACTACAAACTTTAGCTTGTTTATAATTGTCACAAATGCAAGTTTCTTAAAAATAAATAGTGCTTCAACTTCAACTCTTACTAGTGCTTCACTTATCAAATAATATTTGCTCTTGATTAACTTTTACACCATGAAACATGACTATAATTGTATATAGTTCAACAAGCAATATCTTTAACAAAGAGCATGGGAACATGTAAATATAAAATATCCTTGTTTTCATATATTATTCAATATTGACCATTTATAGTAATCTACATGGTGGGAGTAAGACAAGAAGGATAAGTTCAATCATCTCCTTGATCAGAAGCTTTAAAATGGTGACATTTGTTAGAATGAGCCTTAATGTTGGGGCTACATTCAAATTAATAGAACCACTAGCAAAAGTTCACTCATTTTGTTTAGAAAAACTGTTAAGTTACAAATATCATTGTTCATTGAATATCTAGAGTGTTGCCGCCTATCTACATAACAGAATACCAGACTTTCACAATAAGGCAACAGATGGGCAGCTTGAAACATAATATATGCTTAACTTTAATCCAGGATAGCCTAAAAGCAAAACCCCTAGAAAGATAATCACAAATCCTTGTCTACTAATGGAAACCTGGTCAGAACATAGCTAGCCAGAAAATGTTTTACCAAACAGCATTGGTGTTCTCCATATATTCAAGTTATTTTAAACATGGAGCAGTGTACAAAAAAGCAACTATGGAATTGTAAAGTCAAAAAGAAAAGGCATGATATTAAGTAATTTTCCTGTTGCCGATAATTCAAAGAACTAGAAACTAGGAAATTTACAAAATAGGGCAAAGGTGCACCCAGTAGCATGGTAAATTCAAAATGGTGCATCTAGTAGCATACTAAATTTGAGGGTGCAAATTTAGCAGTTATAACATGAAATAGGGCAAATTTAGCAGTTATAACATAAAATGGGGCAAATTTAGCATCCCGTTAAAAATGACAAACCACTGTTACTGAGAGGTGGGTCCAATAAGTTTTTAATTGACATGACATACAGGTGGCATGACAATGTGACAATAGTTTGCATTTTGAATAAAAAGAAAAATGGAAATTTGAAGAACGCTTAAATTTGAAGACACTTGCATATGAACTTTGCAGAACTAGCAGTAGCATAAAGAAACACAACATAAAGAACTAGCAGCAGCAGCATCAGAAAAGCTCGAAAAATGAAAATTGGTGGTGATAATTAATGAAGATGCACCTCTCAGTAACACTGGTTTGTCATTTATAACGGGGATGTTAAATTTGCCCCATTTTATGTTATAACTGCTAAATTTGCTCCATTTTATCTTATAACTGTTAAATTTGCACCCTCAAATTTAGTATGCTACTAGATGCACCATTTTGAATTTAACATGCTACTGGGTGCACCTTTGCCCTACAAAATAAGCATACTTCAAACAACTTTGTCTTCCCCTGGGAAATTAAAAGATGATAATAAAATATACAAATACAAGTAAACAGAGCAACGACTATACAGGCTTAAGAAAAACATTGTCGTTAGAATAGTAAATGTGATAAAGACTTCCAGCCATGTGAAAACATGATAAGCAATACAAAAATATAGAGTTCTTGTGAAACAATATATTAGATACTTAACGCTCAAACAATCACAAGCAGTGAACTGAATCAAAAACACATACATAAGTAATATCAAATAGTTCCAAGTCTACATCTTTTGATGAAAAAGGATGGTGTGAAACAAGCCTGCAGCCATTTGAGAAGCGGAGATTATCAAAATCAATGAAATTGTAACAAAATGTTACTAGTGTGCAAGTGCAACTTGATAGAGTAACGAAGAAATAAACTAATAAAATATTCAATAGAAAACCAGTAGTGAGTATATATACATTCTCTTAATATTGAATTTGGCACCAAAAAATAAGGCCAAACATCCCAGAAACAGCAAAGAAAGCAAGAGAATCTCCTAAAATTAAAAACAACACGTTAGTAAGTACATGAGAAGCAACAAATCTAGGTATAGGGGAAATACTGATATTTCACTTTCTACCTCTAAACCAATCATCGCTTCTCACTCCATCCAATCGCCATGATGACCTTTCAAATCCCTTCATAAAGAACTCCCTTCATAAAGAACTGCAAATCAATAACATGTTCCGAGGATAAGCAAACGATAAACCCTCGACTATAATGTAATCCTAGATTGAACTACTTCAGAAACCCTAATCCCATTATAGTTTGCGAGAAAGAAGAGAGAACAAGAGCTTTGAGGTGGTTATTTCAGAGGGAAGAGAAGGGATTTATTGAACCCGAGGATGGGGGAATTGGTTTCTGGCTCCTTTCTCTTTGGCTCCCCTAAATGTAATGATGTTCTGAACGCAAAAAGGATTTATCGGCAACGAGGTGGCTAGGGTTCGACGGCAGCAACACTGGCGAGAAGGAAGAGGGCGGAGGCTAGGTCTTGCTTATGGCGAGGAAAGAATTAACGATGTGGAGAGAGAGACTTCTAACGAAGAGGAGGGAATTGGAGAAGGGAGGTGATGCGAATTGAAAAGATTGAACCAGATTCGCCATAAGCAAGAGAATCGCCATAAGCAACCCACGTCGCGACGTGGGTTGTCTTGACATAATAATTTACGTCACCTATTTCACAAAAGCGACACAAAATAATTTTATCTACGTCGCCTTTTCAAAACACGTGACGTGAATTATTTTCACTAAGGCAACTACGTCGCGTTTTAAAATAAGCGACGTTAGAAATGTCAATTTAATTACAAAAATGCCACCGCCTCATTTTTTACGTCGCCTCTCCAAATAAGCGACGTGAATTAGCGACATTAAAAGTTATTTTTCTAGTAGTGAATATGGATGGTGCGTGAATTGTTTCTCTCTTAAGTGCTTTCTTAACTAAAATTAAGTTTGATATTGCTTGAATCTTCTCTAACGATCATTGTTAATTATTTTTAAAAATTTATAAAATATATTAGCTAATTAAAAAGTTTTATTAGCAATATATCAACATGTTTTTTTACTAGCATTAGGGTAAAAACACTATAAAAAGACCAATGAGCTGTCACTGACGTGGCAGAGGCCTAGTGATATGTGAACTCCAAGTGGTCAAGTGTTTGTTTTGGTGGTTGTGGAAGTAAGGATCGGCAATGTTTGGTTTTGCCGCCAAAAACGAATTCTTTGGCTTCTTCCTCCTTATCACAACCCACACGGCACACCTTCCTCCACCCTCTAATTTTAATATCCTCTTTCCACTTTAGTTAAGCTCCCATCTCTAGACCTCAATTTACACATCTTTTTAGTACTTCCATACTATTCATACTTAAAATCTTCATAAACTTGTGGCAAAAAAAAAAAACTTCATAAACTTAACTTCTCCCACTATACTACAAATTCCCTTACCACAATAGAACCAAAAACTTGTCCCATTTCCTATTACAAGAAGGTTAAATTACGTCTATTAAATAACCTTTATATGGATTTTAAACAAGAGTAGATTTGGCTCAATGGTAAGCTCGCTTACCGTAGGGTTTGAGTTCAAATCAGCCACTCTTCAAAAAGAAGAGGTTCTACTGTCTAATATGTTTCATTCCTCAGCACCCTCACCAAATGAGTCTAGAATTGGGTTGGGCCTATTTATTATATGACTTTTAATATTGTAATTTCCTTTCAGACGGATTGCATAATGACTATCTTTATCCATTATTCAACCCCAACAAAAAAGACAAGCCAAATTATCAAATTCTCGTACAATTATTTTTTGGGTTTATTCATGACTAGTTCAATTAGATATTGAATGTTGACAAAAAAAAGATATTGAATGATACATATGATTTGTTATCGTGGCCTAAAAAATGAAACTTGAAATAGTACATAAAAGAATTAAATAGCTGCCACATGACATTTAACTATTCCACATGCCGTTTGCCTGCTTATATCATAAAAGTTGAAATTTTATATTACTGCCAAACTTGGAAAATTAAAAAATTAGTGACATGTGAATATATAATTATTTAATTTAATTAAAAAAATTTATTAGACTTTTAGTCCAGGAGAGAAAGCTTATCATACACGGTAGGGGGTGCTGTGAGTTAAAAAGTCTTGAAAACTAAGGTAAAAACAAGTAAATTACTGAATATGGGTAGAAGAGTAAAGAAAAGTAACAAACTTTTGCAGGAAAAATTCCTAACAAAAAATACAACATTCCAATTAGGAAAAAACTAGGCCAAAGCGTGTATCAAACAGTACTTAGGTGGTGAGTTTGTTTCAGTTTAGTGCAATAATCGACATTGACAAAATAGTGAATTGCAATTAGTAGTTCACCAAGTGTACATGTTTTTTAATAATAATTCTTTGCTTCATATCTGCAAAAAAGAATTGCATTGGGTAGTAGGTTATCCATTAAAGCAAGGTACTCTTCACTGATCTAACATTTCACTTGCGATGTAAGTTCTTGTTCACCAATCAGCAGCAACAAAAATTGCTTGTAACCTGTAAATGTCTTATCACTCCTTTTACTACCAACCAAACAGACCATTAATGCTCTTTAATCTCAACCGTTTTGATTTATACATAAAGACCCCATTTGATGAAAAGCCTAGAATGAACATTTATGTATAATGAAGAAGAGGTAAAGGTTAAGGGTATGATCGTAAAAACGCTTCCTTTTTCAGTTTTCACAAAACTGCCGTTGTTCAAGTGTCACTACCCCCAGTAGAGTTTTAAAATATGGCGCTAAATTAACGGTAAAGGCATTAATGTATTTATTGTAAAAAAATTATTTATTTATTTGGTTTTATAGAAAAGTGTTAGTTTAGGTGATTCAGTGATTGATATTCAAGGCTGAACATTCAGGTGGGACCCAAACTCTTAAATGTCTAATGTTTAAGGAAGGCAGAATACTAGTTATGAGACACGTAAATACTAGACTAGAGCCATTTGGTTTCTCCCAAAACAAAAATTCCTCTTCGCTCTTTGTGTTCTCTTCTCTGTGATCATCATTAACCTCAACTTCTCAGAGCAGGGAAGACAAGCCATGGTTAGAGAGGTAATAATAATAATAATAATAATAATAATAATAATAATTCTTTGCTTCATATATGCAATTCAGCACAATAATAAGAACTAAGAATGAAGTTCTTTCTTTCCATATATCTTTTTCTGTTCAGCATTAATCTCTCTTCTAGGATTTAATGTTTTACTGCTATCTCAGTGAAAGATCATAATTTTCTTGGTCTGTTAGTGTTAATTTAGCTATATTTTGGTTGGAGTGTGTAAATTGGAAGCTGAAGCTTTCTTCCTTTGCTTTGGCTGATTTTGTGTGGTAATTACTTTTCTGAGTCTTGTTTGTTTACTGTTGAGCTTTCTAAAGATACAGGAAGATTTTTCTTGTTTGGTTATGGCTATTCTTGCATGTCATGTTCAGAGGAATAGAAACGAATCTTTTTATAGATGAAGTCTTATGTTTTGGGAGTTGCGAAGATTTGGAAACTGTTTGATGGAAGCAATCTTCGAATACTATGCATCTAAATGTCTAAGTTATTTTAAGTTGGAGGGGCAGTGAACATGGAAAGAGACCGATTCAAACAATGTGGCTAGAATTTTGTATTTTTCTTGTTGGACTGATATATAAAGGAGTGACTGATTGATGCTTCTAACCTGGAAGATGATGACACTATAGTCGGCAAAATAATCACTATTCCTTTGAATTTACATTTCATTAAAACCCATCTAAGCCTCTTGTCAGAAACTTAGTACCCGAACCTATAGAGTTATACCAATTATGTTAATATGACATAAATTAGATGGGGTCCTGAAAATGAGAGGGGGTGAAAAGAATCTAGCTAATTAATGGATATAGTCTGATGAGCAGCATGGGTTAAATTATTTTAATTCTTAGAATTTATTCATTTAACATGTCAATTTGGAAGGTTTAGAAGTACAGTTTTACTCAATTATTGTTTTTTGTTATTGATAATAGTATTAGTTATGGCAATCTGGCAGTGGCACATGATGTGGGCCAAAAGATAAAGGCAAGCATGAAGTAAATTAGAGGAGTTTTGAGATGTACGACAAGGGTTGAGAGAAATAAATCCGAATAAAATATTTGGAAATATAGAGCCCATAGTAACCACTAATGTTATTCATTTTCATTTTTTAAGAATTGTTAACCAAAGACATATAAGAAGATAATCCTTGCCGACAGTTCATTCTAAACTAGGATATATACCATCAATATACGCTTTGGCATACTAGAGTAGGAAAGATGTACAGAAGAAGTAATTCATGGGATTGTTTTGAAAGATTGGTTCTTTCTCACATTCACAATATGCTCATCAAGGTTCATTGGCAATAATCTTTGCTTTTACACTGCCTAATGGTACACCTTGTTTTTATTGCATTACCTTGCTTTTCTTCTGGTTTCTTTCTGTTCATTTAAATATCATTTGCTTCGATCAACTCAGGCACATAAATCTCTTTGGCAATTAGAAGATTCAACTGCTCATGCTGCTTGCTTGCTAGTATAAATTTAAAACACGAATTATCTTCTTATAGTATTTAACATTAAACATTATTATGAAGCAACTTTAATGTGTCTTTTCTCAGAATGATGATATGCCTCTTGGATGGCCACTTGGGCTCAGCTTTCTGTACACGAGGCTTAGAGTTGCAGAATCACACCCAGTTGCTCCAGTTCAGTCTTACTCTTTGCACGTACCATCTTCCAGCTTCTCCTCATTCTCATCCTCCAACCTTGATACAGAGGTATAATCTGAACTCAACTTTATTATTTTCTAACTTTTTCCCTTGTACTTTAGGCAATGTACTTTTAATCAATTCTGTACTTTCCACAGATGAACCCATTAACTCCCCTAAAAGTTTGTAGATAGATTTCACTTGGGGAAGATCAACCTGGTAATAAAGAAGGTGGATCTGCAGTTAAAACATACTTTACACAACCCTGCATAATTGAATTGGCCTACTTGCATTTTCAGTGCTGCTAGTTAAGTCTATATCTAAGTACATACTAGTTTTATAGCCTGTGCAAATACAATTATCTTGGAAATTTATGGAAAAGGAATTATGTCCAACTCCCAAGTGGCTGACAATTATTTCCATGTTTTCCCAAAGAAGAGGATCCACTTGTCCTCATAATTGCTTGTCATTACAGTGGTTTTGAACTTTAAGGCATAGAGTTTAATGCTGGCTTCCAATTTTGGAAAGAAGTGAACTTATCATAGTAAAAGCATAAGAAATCACACCAAAGATCAAGTGAAATTTTTTTAACTTTTTAATTGGTATAGTTTCTTGTTCTCACAGTTTGCTAAATCACATTCTTGTTATAAAATCAGTCATCTGCATCTTTCTTCCAAGACACTAGTGTATCCCTTGGGAGGCTAATAGGCCTTAGAGCTGGTGAAAGAAGAGGACGCTTGTACTTACCAAACACATTAGATTTTCCAGAAAGTCATGAGAAGAACAATAATAATGCGCTAGCAAAGGATGATTCTAATGTACATGAACAAGTGGATTCATCCTCAGGCAATATTTGTATACCTATACTACTTGATGCGTTTCTGCTCAGGACCAGCAGAAATAAGAGAAGTTCAAGGAACTAAGCATTATATTGTTAATGATGGTGAGGCAGCATACATATAACAGACTGTGTCACTTTAATGCGAATTCTCAATACTGCTGTAGTCATAATTCAAAGATGATGATGGGTTTCGGTCAAATTTTTTTCTTGAACTCTCCATTTTAACTTTTCCCAAGATCAATATTGTTGGTTTATTCTGTTTCATATTTTGAGCATATAATAAAAGGTATATGAAATCCTCTAAAGTTATTTTTTTTTTGGCCAATGAAATCCTCTAAAGTTATAGAGCTATTGAATGTTACAGAACTCATATTTACCTTTTCATTTTTGGCATTAACTCCGTTATGTTATGTGAAGCACCTTAGCTCTAGGAGAATAAAGATTAATTGGGAATTATTTATAACGAGTTTAATTCTCAAGAATACAATATAATAAACAAATCGTCTCTGGGTTCAACATTCTCAGTGAGATCAAATCTGAAATTGACTTCAATGAATCGAGGCCTCAAATATGTTGTTGAAATAGGTTTTGTTGATATGTTGTATGAAGTTATTTGATGCAAGCTCGAGTTTTAAATAAATAAAGCAATTGTTCTACAAAAGCTAATAATGAAGAATGTTTTAACACTCAGCTTGCATTTTGAACTCCATATGTGAAATTTGAAACAGATGGTGGACCCTTGTCAAACCAAGTAAAATGAAAGTTGGCAAGAATGATTATTGAATACTCCCTCCGGTCCCTAATGTAAGAGCTAGCCGTCAAAAAAACGCTTCTTAAGAAAACATGTGAATGTTAGTTGGGTGTCTGGAGTTAATGCTTCTTTTCCAAAATTGCCCATATTTATTATGGTACTTTTAAGAGAGAGAAATACATAAGCATTAATTAATATGAAAGAGAGTTAGGGGTAAAGTAGGAAAAAATGCATTAAATGAGGAGAGAATATGGGGTGAGCTCTTACATTAGGGACCAAAATCATTCAAATTTTGGGCTCTTACATTAGGGACCGGAGGGAGTAGTTGAGAATGCTAATGAACTTTAGAATTTGCTTTGGTAATTATATAAAAAAGTTGAAAGGACATGGATATTGTATAATGGAACTTTTTCACTTCTAGACAAGACAACCTTCTAAACTATGCTATTTTAGGATTTTGACATTGCATTTTTTTTACAATTACACCTAACTCCTAAACTAGAGATTTAATTTTAGATATATCCTTTGACAACTCATTTGTTTGTTAATAAAGGTTATTTGAGTTTTTAATAGCGATGTAACTTAGAATAAGGTCGAACCCATTTAGGGCGGATACCCAAAAAACACCCATTTTATGGAGCTCGGCCCTAGAGACATCGAACCTAGGACTAGCCTAGATTTTTTGGTCATTTTTTGGCCATGTATTGCTATGATACAAAATATAAATATGATTATATAATAAAGACATAAATATTAACATAATTACCATGATTAAATATATGACTCAAACACAATAATTAAGCATACCAAAATTATAGTTCACAAAAAAATCAAAAACTTATAATCAGTTTATAATCATATGGCTATCTTACTCCACAAGAAATCTGAACAATAACAAGAACAAGAGATAAACAAAAACAAAACAAAAAGCACATAACAATTTTGGATGAGATACATGGGCCGGCCCTTCGGGATTAGTGGTCATTTACGATTTCTAAGAAACTCTGAAATTAAATCTATTATTTGGGACTAGTGTCAATTGTCCCTTGTTTTTTCTTATTCATCTTATCTCTTTTTTTAATTTGAGCATATATGACTAGCTATATTGAATACATACCTCCCCCTAAAAAAACTTTTCACACTAGTGTACAAGGTTATTGGTCAATTCATCTTTTTTTTTTGACCACATATTGGTCAACTCATCTTGAACTCTGTGTAATGTAAATCTGAAGAAAGTTTGATGTGTTTACCTCAAATTTGCCAATGTGCTTTCATTAGATATATATTCTACCATTTGATACCACAATAAGTGGTAATTTAAGACCATCACATCCTTATGTATTACTATTATTGATGATCCAATTAGATACATTTTAAAATAAGTAAATGTAATTTTATCAAAAGCATTTTGAAAAAAATCTACAAAAAGCACAATTACACAAAAAAGATAGACATTGTTAAACTATCTAACATATAAATTTTTAGGTGAACTCGATTCATTACATTTGTGGTCTCCACCAATTATAAACATTGTGACATGGGAAATTTTTGTCTAGATTAGACACAAAAGAAACTATCTAACATATAAATAGAAATTTTCAACTTACGAACACTAAGAACATTTAGAAAATAGGAGATAATGTTTATTTTATTGTTAAATTAAATTTATATAGTGAACAATCATTTTAAATTTTCCACGTCACACTTCAAGTGTTTGTTTACTATTGGTGTAGATTACAAATGACAAAGTGAATTGGATGCATTCCAAATATCTCTCATTGAATTAACGATTTGAGATTATGTTATATGAAACACCATTACACTCATAAGAGAAACCTACAATTAAATTACCCCGGCTATCATTAAATTACCCCGGCTATCAAGTGACCTCTTCATTTCATTCATTGTAGATGGCTCAAAAAACAATTGCTATTAACTCGACGAGTTAGTGTGAGTGGTAAGTACTATTGTCCTTTAGACAAGTGATTGAAAGTTTGATCTCTAACTCTTGCGAATGGAGCAAATTCACAGGTAAGTTGCCTACCCCTATATGGGACTTCAAAACAGCGAGGGATTAGAGATTAGTCGCATTTGACACGAGTGTAGGGATGGATATATACCTTGGGTAAAAAAATTGCTATTTATTTTTTTTTAGAACATGAGCTAGTAAGGGAAAATCCCAAATAAATCCCTCCCAATAACCAACAGGACAAGTGAGAAACCTAAACTTTCAAAAGGACTGTGAAGGAACCAACATCTATCTGTCATTTTAAAATTTTGCGAAAAGACAAAATTGCCCCCATCCTAAAAACACAAATTACTACCCTACCCTAAACTCACTCTCTTCTCGCAATTTGTGTTTTAGGATGGGACAATTCTATCTTTTTTAATTTATTGGGGATTTTGTAAAAGAAAAAAACCCTAAAGCCAAACCCTGTGCCCAAAATTGGAAAACCCCTTGGTGTATCTCCGAGAGTGACGATGTCCTCCGCCGCCAGGTCCCTCGTGCGCTCCGCCGCCTGCCGCTCCTTCCGGGCCTCCAACTTAGCTTCGGGCGCCAAAGGAAGAGCCACGTCATCTCCATTTTGCATCCCAAAAGGGAATTCACTCTCCCATCGCATTTTCAGGTAACCCCATATCATATCATATCATATGAATCAAAAAGCCTTCTCCTTTTTGCTCTCTACACAATGTTAGTAAAAGGGTATTAACAATATATGTATATATGTATGTATATATATGGAAGATCGCCTGCGGAGCTGAGCTTCTGCGTGGAATCCATGCTTCCTTATCACACTGCCACTGCTTCTGCTTTGCTCACTTCCATGCTCTCTGTCTCTTCCCGTTCCTACGCTTGGACTCCTGAAGGTATTCATTCTCTTTTTACTTATTTATTTTTTTTATTTATGGGATTTTTATGTGTTCGAAATTGTATCTTTTTGTTCGTCTGCTTGGATGGAAGTGGAAGGTGCTGTGGTTGTTTTGTTATTGTGATTTGCGTTCTTGGAGAAATGAAACAAGCCACTTAATCCTAACTCATTTTGCGTGTTAGCTTATGCACGTCAATTCATTAGTAACTTATTTAGCTCTCTTAGCATTTTCTAAATAAGCCAACTAAGTCCTGTAGGAGTATTTAGGAACCAAGAGAGTGAGTGAATTATATTTGAAGGGGACAACCTGACAAGTGTGCAGCATCTGCTCTATTTTGCACTCTGTTCAATTTGGTTATTGATTCTTTTAACCGTTCTTAAATGTGTGTAAAATAGCTGCTTTTGCTCTTCTGTATTGTGGCCAACAAATATATGAAGTAGTCGTAAGAATGTAATGTATAATAAAATGAGGGATTTCTTTTGATTAAACAAGGAAATTATTGATTCTTTAGTTTTTCTTACCTGTGTGTAACAAAGCACCTTTGGTACTTGGTTCTAATAGCAAGTAATGATGTTAGTAATAATAAGGACGGAGGAGGACCTCATCACCTCACGTAAATCATTCCCTTTTGGGTGGAACAGGGTAGGTTGTGGGGGTTTTTTGAGTAAAATGCAACAGTTGGTTGTTGGTTGTAAGTTCTCAATTTTTCTTTCTTTAGAAACTTAGTTTTGTTATCCCGTTAGGGTCTCTCTCTTGCTCCAACAATAAAAGGATGTCTGTTATTTCCTTTCTGTAGGGCAAGAGAAGACTAGATGAAGATTGAGCATCAAATGTGTCTCTTGGGTTGAGAACTACTCTTCAGTGTTTTAGGTGAGGGGAGTGGATTTCTAAATTTAGGATTTTACAAATCAATTTGGGCTCATGGTGCATCGTAATGGTATTTCTTGATATATTCCTTGTACATATCCATGTACCCGACCCCACCTAGTGGGGTAAGGCTTTGTTGTTGTTGTTGATGATATTCCTTGCACATATCACTTGTCTTCAGCATTTCCTTACAATAATAAATCTTAAACTAAAACTATCGACCTGTTATCTCATCTCATTCCCTCAAGGAACAACTATCATAGATTGACTCAACTACTTTCTTTCATAATGATTTTGACTTAATTTGCAATTGTCTGAGCTTTTCCATAAAATACTGAAATTTCACAGATTTTTCTGTCTGCTTATATAGATCCTTGAGATACTAAGTGACCATGCAATCTATTACATCTTATTTACCCTTGACAAGTTTGACAAGTCAATGATTGGTTAACAAAGTAATCACACGAAGACCATACTGATTTATTGTATTCACCCAGATTGCAATCATGATGTATAATGAATGAAGAAGGGTTCGTGCAAAGTTTTATGGGCTCCTGAGAAGGTGGTCAACTAAAATGTTGTAGGATTTCACCTTATTTTTATTACATTTTCGTATTTTGTAATGTTATAAAAGCAATTGCTGGGAGCTGTTGAATGACACCAAACCCCTACCAAAAGTTTCTTCATTATGATTTGGTTCCTTTCTCAAAATTGATAACGTTTGCTATTATATCTTGGAGTGCACCTGCATTCACGGCAAAAAAGTGATAAATGGTAGACCATATTAGGATGCTATAACATAAGTTATCATAATTCTTGCATGATATGAATGAGGTCTTTCTGTAATATGTCTTGATTTTGTAATGCCCAATGGAGGCATTTAGTGAGTTCTGGAAAACCGTTTCTATGGCTTAAATCCTTCTGTTTTTACTGTCCTCTGGGCTGCATTGGTCGAGCATTAATTTTTTGAATTTTGGGTGATCTTATTATATGGTTCTGGCATCCCTAAATTTTTGCGTCAACACCTAGACATGGCTTTGCATATGGCAAAATAACTTCTCTGGTGTTTCCATACTATTACAGAATAAGATTCTATTGTATTGCTACAAACTTATTGTGACAATACAAATATTCTAATTTGCCTTTGTTTGCTAGTTCCATTTTGACCTGACTTTTTTTTGTTTAGGGTCGTGATCGTTTGCACTTTGGCCTTAGGATTGGGGACTTGGCATGTAGGGTTACAGTGTTACTTAATCATTTGTTTTTCTTTGACTTGGTGGTTTTATGATGTGCTTTTAAACAATTTGTATTTTTGAAAATAACAATTATGCTTCAGTTTGATTAATAACAATAGTTGTATCATCTTGGATGATACTGAGTTGCACCTTTCCTAAGTTATCTTCTTTTTGGAATGTAGATGGATGATTCTTGTCTGTGGGTGCAACCTGTGCGTATTTTTCATGCTCCACTTTGCTAGACCTGCTTGGAGATTTTTGTTGTTCTCCTTGATTGTATGTGCATTTTCTAATACTTAATTGCCAAACATTGAAAGTTGAGTATAATGTTTGAAATTAAAAAATGGTAATTTTCTTTTTCCAAAAAATTTGTGGGAACTTTTGGAAATAACAATGATTCATTCTTTCTTGTTCTTTAAAACATCTCCTTACTTAGTGGCACGCCATTTGCCACTGTTGGTACTAGAACGTGGGATCAATCCTACCCGTTACTAGTTATTAAATTATTAAATAAATTAATGGGAGTACTCCTTAACTAAAAAAGCCATTGCCTTAGTCTTGAAAATTAAATCGTGTAACTTATCACATCGGGCAATTTATGTGTATATCACACTTAAAAGTAGTTGCGTGTAGATATTAGATTTTACTATAGCCTGCAGTGACTTTTGTAATAGAATTTTCGTGTGACAAACTAAAATGCATGAGAGGTGAAAAAATCTTGATCTTTACCATTGGAGCAAATAATTTCCTAAGGAAAAAAAAGCCAATTCAGTTTTATTCCGCATTTGTTTAGGATGTTGAGGAAGAGAATATGTTAATAGTTTTATCTCTACTTTATGTAGAGTCTAATTTGACACTACTCCAACAACACTAAAGCACATTCACAAAGAACGCCAATTTTACATAGTTGAATAGGGCATGCAAAATACATCCTTGATCAACTTAAAGAGAATAATGATATTGGCAAAATTATCAAAGCATGAACACAATTCATTCAATATATAAAGCTTCACAACCTGCACAAAACTCCATCAAATCTCATAAATACAAATCCTACAACACAAAGAGCTTTGACTTTTACACGTGATTGTGATCCCAAGAGAATTGTTCCAATGAGTTAGCCATTTAAATTTCTCAGACCTCAGCCTAATTAAAACCCAGCCTTTTCAACGAAGCAACTATAATCCTCTCTCTAAATTCCATAAAAAGAACACCATCGAAACTGAAACGATTACCAATGATAATATAGATCCCATCAACAAAATTCATTAAGGATTTTTGTTTTATTCTTTCTTTGATTCACAGGGTAGTACAGCAAAAAAGCAACGTTGTGCCAATGGTAGTTATACCAGTCAACTTTGCTCACAACTAATGTTGATTGATTGACATTTGTGCTTCTTTTTTGCTTTTTCCTGTTTGTGTAAAAGCGATATGTGGTTTGTGTCTAAACGTGCACGTCACGACTCATGTGAGATTTGATACGGTCCATGGAAATATGAATATATAATAAAATGCTTTATGTTTGTGTGCTTGGGGAGTGGCAGTTAAATCCCAAATAAATAGAATTAAGGACATGTAGGTTATTAAAGAAATTCTTGGAAAGGGAGGAGTTACTAGTGAATTGTACATCAATGTTTTAGATACGCTTTATGAGATTCAAACTTTCGAATGTGACATTCGATGCTAGTTTGAAACTAACTTTAAGGATTTTTGTTTGCCTTGGAGCTGCACATTTCATTAGTTCTCTTCTTGACGTGACTTGCAGATGGCTGATTGTTGTTTGCGGGTGAGATGGATTGCGTTTGAAATTAGTGTTCTCTTGTTACAATGGCACGCACCTCTAGTTTCTTGAGAAGATGGTTTCAACAAGAATGGTGGATTGGATGACAATCAAGTTGTTCGGCTGAAGATGTTAGTGCAAATAATCATACAGGAGTCATATTTATTAATTATCTAGATGGTCTAGTTAGACATGTTTGGAATTCATAGTATGCATTTTCTTTATAACATCGCAGATACATGAAAAAAAATATCCTTTTCGGATTGTAATATTTTAAAGGGTTGAGTATGAAGATTTTTGTTGACACTCTCGCATGCAATTAATTTATCGGAATGTAAAAAATCAAGTAATTTAACCATAAAACGTCCTTGAAGGCTTGCACAACAAAAAAGTAAAATAGTTATAATTAGTAACAATTATCTAATCCTGCTTTAAAGGATATGAACGCAAAGTGTGTCAGAGAAAAGCCTGCATATAGTATTCAAGTACAAGCAATTCTTGATCCAAAGTTGTATTCACACCATATCATACCTCCATAGTGTTCATTGGATACAAGTACAACTGCTAACAAAATTAATAAGCCATAATCCCATAACACATAAACCTTTCTAGAGGCGTCAACTTATCGCAAAAAGATGCCAAACATGCAAAAGGGGATTGCATGATAATTTAGGTAAAAGAAGGCATACAATTCCATTCTTTAAGTTAAAAGTTTTACCTTGTACCATATCAGTTGCTTGGTAATCAAATCATCAAGTCATATTTGCACTCTATAATGAAATCATTCTTCAACTACATTCACCAATTCATATTCCACCAGAGAAAGGTTGTTATCCTCTTTGACTTCAAATTTTGCAGGTTCTGTTGCCTCAATTCGGCCCCATTTGTCAACAGCTAGCCTCATGGATCCTTTAAACATGTCAATCTTCGCATTTCTAATTATTACTGTGGTCTCTGGCTTCATCAAGTCCACTATAGCAAAAAACAAGGATCACATTATTACATAATCAAACGTATCTGATATCTCTATTCACTTAAGGTGGAAAATGGAGATGCCCCCAAAAAAAAAAAAAAACAAAATTCCTAAGAGAACCTTAGATCTAATACCAGCAGCCCTATCACTAATCAAAGTATACAAGAATTATATTTAAATGAATATCCACAAGACTTCAGAGCTAATGTAATTTGATCTAAATCTCTACAGACAGTATAAAACACAATCTATGCCATTTTTCTTCAGCTTCTAATTACCTAATTAAGCCTAGAATTAGTCATCACCACAGTCCACAATCCTGATTGCTTTCAATATTATGAACAGAATTTTCATACTTGAGTCAATGTCAATTGCACTATCTTTCTGATCATTAACCATCAACGACTAGCTCATAATGTAATAGATTTTAAAGAATGTGGATTTGAAAAGGGAGGGAAAACACTTAGAAAACCAAAATAGATGCATTACAGGCTAAATGGTAACATAAATAATGCAGTATCTCATTGTCTTACTGTTGACATTGTCCGCTTTAAGACCCATTAATGCATTGGGGGAGGTTATAGCACATAATTCCTTCTACTCCCCAACAAATGTGAAACCACACAAATAATGAGGATGTCAATAGTAACATTGTATGTCCATCATCATAAGAATCGACAAATTTCTATATTGAATGTCAAGGCCTAACACAACCATCCTCCTTTACCAGGGTTTTGTACCAGCTATGACATAAGATAAACATGAGGTTCACTATAAGCGGAGTTCATAGTAGAAACTAAGAGAAAATTTGAATTCATAACATGGTATAACAAATATTGGAACGTATCAACCCAACCAAATAGTGAAAAAATGCATAACCAAGCTCACTGCAGCCCAAGAAGGAGACATCACATACCGTTACCATAACCTTCATACTTCATAGCACTACTTTCTCATCGCAAAATCACACAATAAAACTACATTTTACAGCTACCATAATCTGACTACCACAATGACACGCCAGTTTCCCCAGGATATCAATTTCACACCCTTGATCAACAAAAATTGGCAAAAGAAACATACATAAAAAAAAAGAACCAAATCTAATTTGTCTATACAGTTTCACAACCTGCACAGATCCTAAAGAAATCCTAAAATTTAACTCCAGAAACATAAAAAGCCATAACCTTTAAATAAGATTGTGATGCCATGAAGATGATTCAGGTCATACAAAGATTTCACATATCCGACCTAAATAATACCACCTAGATCCACGATTATAAAACAATCAACGCATCACATGAAAAAAGCCCCATAGATTAATTTCACAAAACCGACAATAACATAGATCCGATCAACGAAACCCAAATGAAAACAAAACATCCAAGCAAAAAAAAAAAACGAAACCCACAAGAAAAGTTTGCATCTTTAGCAACATAAACGCATTTAAAACAAAAGGGGTTTAAAAGATCATCAAACCTTGTTCATTTCTTGCAGTGAAAAGAATAACACCAGTCTCATCACCAATAAGGCACTCAGCGATTAACGTAGGACGAGAATTCCTAGAAGAAGAAGAAGAGGGCCTTCCTTTCTGCAAAACAGTGTTGGCAGAGACAACCTTAACGACCAAGTTGTGACCGTTGGTACCAGGTTTGAGCTGATCCACTTTAACGAACACAGGCTTTCTCTTTGCGGGTGTGTTGTTGTTCGCTGTGTTTCCTCCTTGGGCTTGTTGATTTGATGCCATTGATTCCGATCCCTCAAGTTTTTTTCTTTTTCCTTCAGGATGTTCGAGATCACAGCTTTATGTATTGAATGTGTTTCACTTGTTTGCGAGTGGGAGAGTTTGAGGATGATGCTGGATATATAGACATTTCTTCTGCTTTTTTGTCTTCCGTACGTGTGATGAAGCGACACGTCGTTTTAGCTCAACCGTGAACGTTACGACTCACGTGACATCCCTAGGGGATCTGTGTACCAACGTGTTAATGACTTGTGTCCTAAGACTTATTTGGATTAGTTCTTGGAGAATAATTGATGAGGAAAAAAAAGTTGAAAAAACTGTTTTTAAAAAATAGATTCTAGATAATAGTTTATGAAAAAGATGAAAAAAATTAAAAATAGATTTTGATAATGTCTAGGCTTTTTGCTCTAAACCTAGGTTTTTAGTTGAAAAAACTATTCTGAAAAAGCTGTGAGTGTTTGTCTGCCATGAAAAAGCTGTGAGTGTTTGTCTGCCAATGTATCAAAAAAAAAAAAATTTTGCCAAACAGACTCTTTACTTTGCGAGGGGCTAGTAAATTACTCTCTCCTTTTTCCAAAATTTGTGTGGTTGCGGATTAAAATATAAGAGCTCACATCATATTCTCTTTTTATTTAATACATTTTTCTTAATTTGCCCTTATTTATCACCTAATTTTCCCCTTAAAATGTATGCAGAGAATTTGCGATAAATGAGGAGCTTCAAAAGCTGGTTCTTTATGATATGGGTGATGAGGGTATATTGAGAAAATTTTAATAAACGAGTAAGTTATTAACAATTAGTGTCTTATATTAAGGACAAAAAGTTGGAGCTACTTGATGCCTTATATTATAAAAATTAGAAGGAGTAAATATACTTTCTTCTTCACTATATAGACTATAGAGCTCATAAACATTTTTTTTACCAACAAAGATGATTTGCATTACTAGGAAAAGGAAAGCAACATACTTAGTTTGGTTAGAGGAAGATACATACATGATAGACTTAAACTAATTAGGTCACATCAACAACATAATTACATATTCCCTCTGGTCCTAAATATAAGATCTAGTTGACTTTTTTGGAAAATCTTAAAATAGAAAAATAAGTTAATTATAAATTGATTTACCTAATTTTTCTCTTAGACTAGTTTATTTTACATATAAACTAATGGATAATATAAAAATATATCAAGTATGTCGTAATTTAATAAGCTATTTCGAAACCTTAATTTCTCCAAAAAAAGTCAACTATGTCTTATATTTAGGACTGGAGGGAGTAAGAGGACACAAAATACATAAAAGAAATGGAGCTCCGTGATTAGCCAACACCTTCCCTGACTTGTTGGAGTGCAATTGTAGCATTTAGATCTCATGAATTGATTTGTGTATCATGAAGAAGAGTGGAGATAGAGGAGTCAATGATTCTAATCGTTGGATTCGAACTCCTTTGAAGTCATAGTAGTCAAATAATAGGCGGAAGAATTACTCTCATGAGAGAAAGAGATTAAACTTCGATATTGCAATAAGTCAAATAACTCATAGATGATTCTTTGTCATTCATTGCCAAAGGCATGATATATACAATCTTTTTAGAGTCTTACATTGAATATAGGTCTTTTTAAAAGGCTTCAAATTTTGATAGACCTTTTTAAGGTTTAAACATGAGTCTCAAAAAACTCCTACATCGTCAAGCCCAATATTTATTTTTACATTTCAAGCTCATACTTATTAAACAAAAGCCTACACATATGTATGTAAGGGTGATTGCCAGAATATAAGTTTTTTTTTCCTTAGATCCTCAATATTTAGCATCCTTTGGCGACTATATATAGTCTAGGTTTTACGCTGAGATGATCTACCAAAGATTAAACCCAAGACTAGGAAAACGACGAGGTACCTTACTACCCTTTCTAACCAAATCGCCGGTTCCTTGGTTAAGACTACAAAAGTTATTGGTGAACTATGAAATTGTTTAAACAGAGAGCATACAGTGTACAGTGCTTGCCATCAATTTGAGTGTACAATAAAAATTAGATATGTTTCTTTATGTAATTTTAAACATTAAATAAATTATCATATGTTTGACCTTTCAATTACGTAACCTATAATATGAATATTATTAACAACTACTGCGAGAGAAGTGTACAAGAGATTATCTCTTCGTCGAATACCTTAAATCCTGAATAAAACCAATTGTTATTATAGGTAGTTGGTATATTTTTGCAATCATTTATGAAAGTAAATTTTTTCGCTAATTTTCATAGGTTGGATTTTGATTGGTAGACATTTAAGGTTGAATTTAATTTTACGAATTTTTAAACTAGTTTAAATATCACTACACACTTAATATTTGAGTCAATAATGTGCACCTAAAAAGAAATTCTAACTTGATCGATCTCAATATGATTCTTAGATATTATATAGTTTTACTTTAATGAAATCTGACATATAATTGATAATTTTTTTTGTTCGTAAAAAGGTATTATATAGTTTTACTTTAGTTATCATGTAAAAAAGTTCTTATCCCCTACCCATTTGTTTTGACTTTTAAGTCAACAACTTCAATTCATTTTCAAAGAAATAAAACGAAAAATCCAACCACTTGAATTCAAAGCACAAGGGACTTAATACTAGAAAAGTCTCAGAAGTTGGGAAAATTAATGTAGGGTCCCAAGGACCTCACTTTAATATATTTAAAAAGTGAAAAGACAGTTTTGCCCCTAACCTTAATAAAAAATATACCCACCCTCCCCCTTCTCTCTCCTCTTCCTCTCCCCTTCAACCCCACCACGTCCCTCTTCCCTATTCCAACACTCTCTTGGTGGCTCATTCATCTAGTATTGGAAAAAATTACCTCGCCAATGCTCTTGTCGCATTGTTTTAAGCTTTGATTCTAGTTTTATGGAAAAAATCCTCTCTTTGTCTCTATCTTGAGCTGTAGCTTGCCCCTGAGGTGGACGTGTGTAGATCTGTAATTGTTTATGCATTGGATGAGCTAAAAGATTTAGTATTTAAGCTTTTTTTTTACTTGTTTTTATGAATTAAGTTAGTTCAGATGAGCTAATCTTGCTTCTACTGGCTTGTATGAATGTTCGTTTGACTCCTTAGATTTTTGTTTATTCATTTGGCGTTTTGAGGCTAAAGGGGCTTTGAGAGGGAAATCAGAGTTCAAGATTTCTTTTTTACTTTTCAGTTTTATGCTTGAGATACCCAGATCTAGGACTTTTCTCCGTTCTTCTTGCTCATTAAGTGTTTCCTTTTCTAGTAAAAATATGATCCTTTAATTTTCTCACTGTTGATGCATTTCTAGTAATTATCTCTAATTATGGTTTTTTTCCCTGATAATCTGCTCATAATTACCACCTGTCTAGCTAGTCCTAGGTTTTAGTACTTAAGTTCTGTGACAGGTTTCATTTACCTGGTACTTGAAGGGGGAGGGTGGAGGTGGTCGGGGAAGAGGGGTCGGGGAAGAGGGAGGTGGTGGGGTTGGAGGCCGGCGTCGGTGAAGATGATGAAGAAGGGGAGAGGAAGAGGAGAGAGAGAGGGGGAGGGTAGGTTATTTTTTTATTAAGGCTAGGGGCAAAACTGTCTTTTCACTTTTCAAATATATTAAAGTGAGGTCCCTTAGGACCCTACATTAATTTTCCCAACTTTTGGGACTTTTCTAGTATTAAGTCCCTTGTGGGGGACCTCCAATTAATTTTCCCTTCAAAAACCACACAAAAATAATTTAAAATAAGAGAACATTACAATGTAATCCCTCATAAAAAACTAATCACATTTTAGTCTTAAAGAATGATGAAATTGAGTAACTCCAAGGAAGTTGATGATATTACATAACTTATCATTTCGTTATCAATATCAGTTTCTTGAATTGTCATTTTCAAGAGTAATATTGATAACTCAAGAATTATATTGACAACTCAATAACAATTAAATGACAAATAATACTCCCTCCGTTACTAAATATAAGACCTAGATAACGTTTTTTTGGAAAGATTAAGGTTGCGAAATAGGTTATTAAATGATGACATATTTGATATCTTTTTAGATTATCCATTAACTTATAGGTAAAATAAACTAGTTTAAGAGAAAAAATTAGGTAAATCAATTTATAATTAACTTATTTTTTGCTTTTTTTAGGATTTTTCAAAAAAGTCATCTAGGTCCTATATTTAGAAACGGAAGGAGTATCATTTAAATCCTAGAAACTTCAACTTAATTTCTTTAATTGCCTTATGAAAATCTCATTATCATTATCCCTTATAATTATCTATGTGATTATTCACCTAAGTCAAAATGTCACAAATTCGTCAAAATTTCTCTTGATATTGAATTTAAGTCGCATTTTTCCAGTCCAAAAAAAAGAAGTTGCAAAAGATGTCATGCATGCAAAGAAGGATAGGAAGTGGATAACTAAAAATACAAGCAAAAGCGGCAAAATCTCTCTATCTATCTATCCACCGAACTGAAAAAACAGGGACATGTTCTCAGAACCAACCAACATTAAACTTTTGTTTTATATATCTCTCTTTCCCAAAGACAAAGCCCGACATTTGCTCGCATCTCCACTCACAGCCACGAAAACTCTCAACAATTCTCCTGTCCCTTTCCTTCCATTTCCTCCTCATTCTCTTCTTTACTTCCCTTTCAATTTACACGCATAATAATAATAATCTCCTCTCTTCCAACGTGCTAACTTTCCAAACAAACTCACAAAACCAATAAACAAACCTCCATAAGAGCTTCTACTTCAATCTCTCTTATCATCTTCAACAACTTTAGCTGCATGAAGAGGTGTTTTTGGTCAACACCCATCTTTTTTTTTCAGAAAAACTTTGATCTTTGATCTTTTGATCCTTCACTTTCTTCCATGGATTCTGATTTCTGGACCTCGCGTTTAGCAGCTGCCAAACGCCAATATACGTTTCAGCAGAATCAAAGTTCTCAATCTGGTTGGTTTCATTTTTTTTTTGTTATCTCATTTTCTGTTTTACTATTACCATGTCTATGTAAAGATCAAAGATTTAATTTTGGGTGTGGTCAAAATTTTGACTTTTGACTTTGTGGGGTGGCAGATCGGTTGGGAATCTATGATTTTGTTGTGGAAGATGAGGGTCGACCTGATTATTTAAGCTCTTATGAAGATGTTGACATCGCAGCCTTGTGTTCTAATCTAGAAGATGATCACTCTTGTGAATCTAGAGGCACGGTATGATGAGCTGCTATTTTTCATCTTGTTTTGATTTTATTTTTCTTGGTCATGAACTTAGATCTATGAGTCTTTTTGAATGTCTGTTTGATACTTTGATTAGAATTGACTTGGGTGGTGTGTTGGTTTTATTCTACAATCCATCATTGCTGTGAAAATCTATGTCGAGATTGGTTTATTCTCATTTAAGGAGGGTTAGCTTGGAGAAATCATGATGGTATTTAACTCAAGTGACCATTGTAATAGTTTCCCTCTTGTCTTTTGTAGATTCTTTGCAATAACGAATGGCCTGGATGTATATTTGTGTTATTGCAGGAGTTCAATTTTAATTTCTGAAATTTGACTCAAGTTATGTTATAATCTCTGAAGTTTGTGTTGGTTCAGTCAAGTCTTCAAAGTAACATAATTTCTCTTGTGTTTTTCATTGTCATTTTCTTCCTCACTGTCCTGTCTGTCCATAACTTTAATGACAAGTATTCAACTTGGCATCGCATATAATTTTATTGAACTGAATAAAATGTCAACTTGGAACATTTGACCCTGTTCAGACATCTAATTCAAAAAGTTATGAATAAAGCGCAAACTGAAGTGATGCAGATTTTGATTTTTTGGGGGTTGACTAATAAGAAGATATGGGCTTAATTATGAGGTGTTCAGTCTATAAAGCCTTATGTGATGCTATTAAAACTCTTAAAAATAGTTAAGTTTATGTTAACTGATAGGTCAATATCAAACCTTTTGAAGTTTTGAGATTGAAGACTGCTTGGAGATTTGGATTTTTATTTAGCTGTAAGCTTTTTGTCTCTTTGGGAATGAGGCACTAATATGGCTCTGAGAATTTTTGGCCTCATAGTCTCTCCCTCCCCACTCCCTCTATATTTTTTTTTATTTGGAAAGAATTCTCTTGCAACAGAACTTTGTTTGGGGATAAGATCTTGTAAGCTATATAGCATATCACGAAGAATTCCAACAATCTATACAATATAAGCTACAAAAGCTATAGAAGTAAAGCAAGGCTTGGGAATTATGTGAATTTTGATAATAAAAAATTATTGCTATCATATTTAAGATGTCTTTTGTGTTTAAAGCTTAATTTATATTTGCTTATCATCGAAATGTTTTGAAATTTTGAGATCTTATTCTCTAAAACTACTAGTAGTTGTTACATTTTATTGCAATTATGGTGGTAATGGTGCTGATTGTTTCTGAGATGGACAAGTTTCTTGATTATGGTCGGTTTGAAGAACGTTTCAATTTGTAACACATCCCTGTATTAGTTAGTAAGTATTGAGCTGATCTTTGATTTCAGTTATAACATCTCATCCTTGTATTTTTTCCCTCGCAGGTTTGTCCAATATGCTCACTTAAAATTGCAAGGGACATGTTAAGTCACATTACCCTGCAGCATGGTCACTTGTTTAAGGTATTATTTATATGCAATTTTCATTTAAAAAGAAATTTCCAGCCCCAGAGGGAATGGTTTAAAAATGCTGGATCAGGTCCTGGGTTGTTCCTGGGGAAAATTATTATGAGGTTCCAAGAAAGGAATATAATCACTAAAAAGTCTGATAAGTTATTATCTTGAACTTGTTATCATTTCCTATATCGAAATTTGTTGCATGTTACTGATTTATTGTAAGACTTTAGTGCTTACATTCATTCTTGGGATCTCACATTAATTTTCCCTTTTTTTTACCTTTCATTAATTTTCCCTTGTTAATTATTACTGTAAAACACTAGATTAGCCCAAAATCTGTAATTTTTGGTAAAGGTCTATAAATGGTTTCATAGCACCATTAAAATGTTCCCTTTACCATGGGACTTGAAGCGATATGCTTGTCATACTTTGAGTGGAGAGCAGCCACGATGAATTAGATCAGTCAGCCATAGAGGTTGTGATATGAGGTCAAATATAAATTAAACTCAAGAAATTGAACGGCCTTAGGCAATTTTATTCTTATATGTAGTAGTTTGATTGCTTACCTAACTGAGGAATACTTACAGAGACGACGCAGGGCACACAGAGTTGCTGTTCCAAGCAGCCAAGCGTTATCTCTACTGAGTCGAGATCTTCGCGAGGCTCACCTGCAGGCCCTTCTAGGCGGTGCCAGTGGTGGCAGTAGTGTAGGATATCGGTCTAATAGCATTAGCAACACATCCAGTGCTGCAGCTACTGATCCATTCCTATCATCACTTATTTTCAATATTCCTACTTCTGAAGCAGAAGATATTTCAAAATCTGTATTGACAGCTTCTGAAGACTCTCCAAAGAACACAGCACCATCACATATATGGAAATCAAGGTACTAATTAACTTATAATAATTATAGTGATTGTTTGATTACTTAGCTCAACAATGTCAGACTAAAGGCCTAATTCTTTCTTATCACTTATTGTTGTAGTTTTGATGCTTCGTTGAGTAACGAAGAGCGAGAGAGAAGGATTAGGCAGGCAGCTGGGAGATCAGGGTTTGTGCAGGATTTGTTTCTGTCAACTTTGTTGGGAGACTGAACAAAATTGAATAGAGAATCACTTTCACTCTTAAGATATGGGTGAAGGATTTGCTGCACTCACTTAAGGATCAGGAGCTTCGTTATAGTTGTCCATTTATACACCAACCTTTGTTTTTTTTTATAGACAGGCTCTCTCATTTATAAATGTATTATTTCTTCTATCATTAAAGAGAGAAGGAAAAAGAAGAAGACTAGTTTTTTAGTTGTTAATAAGTTCTCTTTGTAATATATGCATCTTCTTTCCTTGTATAATGGCCTCCCCTTTACTATACTACTATTGTTTGGAATATTGTCTCCTCGCGTTCAGGTTATTTCATCCGGTTCTAACTATTAAACAAATCTTTCAAAAAGGGGCTAGGATACAATATTACCAATGATCAATTGTTTTAGGACCATTTAGTATAAATAACTATTGGATAGTGTAAATATAATAATAAACCTTTAAAATTGGAACAATTAGTAATGCCGCTTAATAATTTCAACATACGTTTATTTTACCCTTCAAAAGTGGGATCCCAAAAAAAAATAATAAAAACATTTTGGCTTATTAGTGGGATTAGTAAGAGGGAAAATCCCAAATAAAAACTCCAAATATATAAAAGAACAATAAAAATAATCAAATTTATAAATGGACAAATCAAATATTAGGGACCAAATTGAGATTTTTAAATGTTGCAGAAGAACATTGGATGATACTCAAATGTTTATTGTTACCTTTCTCTTCAATCTTTTTGCAACATTTAACAATCCTAATTCAGTCCCTAATACCCATTTAGTCTTTTTTACAAATTTGAGTATTTTCATTATCCTTTCGTAAATTCATAGTTCTTCATCCACTGCTCACGGGTTATATTTCATTTTAACCTTTAGAAATACACATATACATAACAATAAACAAAGAGGCACACACATACATATGAAAGTTTTTAAAGGTAAAAGGTTACACACTTACAAACCATCTTATCTACATTGAGATTTGAGAGTGTTAGTGGTTGTTGGGCGCTTAAATATAAAAGAATGTCTAGTAGTTGTTGATATAATATTATGACCAAATAAAAAATAACGGTCTTCTACAATTGATTGTTCTATCACATGTACAACGAGAGAGTTACTATATTCTCTCATAAGTAAACTGATTAATCAAAATGTTTCACAATAAATAAAGTATGATGATGACAAGATCTGTTATGGGATCTCGGAAAGAAATATCATGTTGATTACTGTCCTTGAATGAACACATTTCACATAATATTGATTCAAGTGGGCGTCAACTTGCCCTCACCGACCAGCCTCAGTGATCAACCAATCACCATACAAGAATGGCAGTTGAGATCAAAACTATGCTTATCCTTTTTCTCTAATCTCGATTTTTTATTTACATGTTTATATTATATATCAACCCTTCACATCTCTATTTTAAAAAGCCTTCTCATAGTCTCTGTACTTGTTTCATTTCTTCTTCATCACTAGATTGGCCAATACAAGGATAAATCATGACCCTGGTGCTAATCATAATGACTTGTACTGCCTTCGTTCTCTTCATTCATGGAGCTAGTTTCTTGTTCCACCTTCTCTCCCCACACCTCTCGCTTCGCGCTCTCAGGTCCTCTCTAACTTTTTCTTCTTTCACTTTAGCTTGATTATCACTTATTATTCTTCATCTGGTGAATTTTTTTCAATTAAAATGACAAGCATTTCCTGGCATAATGCCTACATACTGATCACATTTTTGTTATGGTTGATTACAGTTTCTTGGGATTTACTTGGTGATAAACTGAACAAGACGAGTCAAATCATCAGCAGAAACACGCCCCAGATTCTTTACTTATAAAGATCATGATGTAGCCTTCACCGTTTTGTAAGGATTATTCCATATTTATTTGTAGGTAGCATGAACAATAAATTTAGTATTTGACTGTTTTAAGAAGTAGGAGCAATCGATCCACATGTATAGGTCCAGCTCTCCATCTATATTTATTTATATAGATGCCTTTAGCATTTGGCTTGTTTAACAAGTAGGAGCAATTGATCAACATAGGCTCTGCCAAGTTTCAACATTGGAACCCATCACCATACATTTGATCAGCTTGCGAAAGGACCATCTTTGCGAGTGTTCGATTCCAAAGTAGTAATACTAAATTGTATTTCAGGTTTCCACTTGCGAAGCTCAAAGAGACATCTCCACTGAGTAAAATTGGGCAAAATCTACCGAACAAAAGACTTGTTTCTCATACTTCATAGCCCAATAGATCATGAGTTAGGAGATCAAAATTTGGTTCAAACTCCGTTTCCTAAAATTTTTCTGTTAAGAAAAAACTCAATATGGAAGCTTTTCTGGTATGAGCAATTTTCGAAATAGAAAAGGTGAAGAAGAATAGTTATAGGAGCAGGATAAAGTTGATTCAGAATAATGATGATGAAAGGTGTCGGAGAGATAAAAACAAATTTATTGCCTGACATGAGCGGGAAGAGCGGGTGGGACTCTACATTGGTGAAGGTCATGTGATTAGGAGAAGAGTTAATTAATACACAAGCCAAATGAAGATATCAACTTCCCACGTGTTTTTTATATGGTTTATATCCATATACTCCTAAGCAAGTAGTTTCAATCATGAAAGCATGTAACACAAAAGTGTTCATAAAAAATGAACCAATGGTTCGCTCGTAAAACCTACGTAACCTCATCCAGTAAATCCATATGATTTGTTATATATCTACAACTATAATACTCGTGCAATCTTGCATCTTCAGGCTTCTCAGTATTTTGTAATTTATAAATCCCACTTAAATTCTGTTATGTTGTAAACATCAAGGGTCAATTAAACAAAATGCAACATCATATCTGTTTTGGAAACTAACATAAATAATGGGGACTGTAACAGAATGGCCTGTTTGGTTTATTTTCATAGGCATCAGTTCATTTCCGTGTATGATAAACCTCGACTAAATCGGATTACTCCATAAAACAATAGAATAATAAAGCTTGAATACCACGGAGTTTATAGACTTAAAGACCCAATTCCGTGAAATTAGTCATTGATCACTGAAAAGAAAAACAGGACTACAACTATGAAATTATTTAATCCAAAACCAGATTCATTAAACTGAATTTACAAATACAAACCAGATTCTTTTTTTTAGTTCAACCCAGCCTAATCCTCATAATTACCAGAAAACAGAACACCCAACACTGACTCTGCAACATAGACAAACATAACATTGGCGAATACAGGGAAATGCATGAACATTGCAATGTTTCTAACCAGAAATCTGGATAGTCTTCACATCGGGCTTCTTAACCTCCTCTTTTGGAACAGTCACTGTCAGAACACCATTCTCCATAGAAGCCTTAACCTGATCCATTTTAGCATTCTCAGGAAGTCTGAACCTCCTCATGAATTTGCCACTGCTTCTCTCCACGCGATGCCACGTGTCGTTCTTGTCTTCCTTCTCGTAGTTCCTCTCTCCGCTTATCTGGAGCACCCTCTCATCTTCAACCTCAACCTTCACTTCCTCCTTCTTCAGCCCAGGAAGATCGGCCTTGAACACGTGTGCCTCAGGGGTCTCCCTCCAATCCACACGTGTGCTTAAAAATGCAGAGTTGTCATGAGACGCAGATGACAGAGAAGAGGGGAACTGAAAATCCTTCAAGGGGTCCCACACATCCAGAGAAAATGGATCGAACACGTTGCTCCTTCGGCCACCGAAGAAACTTGGGATGAGCGACATTTTCAACAGAGACGATGATGGAAGAATGTTTAGAGTTGAAATGGGAGTTATAATTAGTGGATGGCTTTGATGCTTGGATTGTTTCCTTGGTGAGGGACATGAAGGAGGTGTTGGGTATTTAAATTCATGGGAGGATCGATATAGTACTTACGAGGAAAGTTGCGAGAATTCTAGAATGTTTGAGACTATCCGAGGTTAATGTCCACCGACCTCTTAGGAAGTGTCCAGAATATACATTCTTACGTCAGGTTACACTTACCTTAAATGATCAAAAGGAGTGTAAACGAATTAAAATGTTTTTGACTTTATCTTTGACAATAATATTACTTGGGCGGTCAAATAATTTTGACTGAATATGCTATTGACCAGTAAAATGACATTTGTACTTTGTAGTTAAGAATGTCATTTTGCCTTTAGTTAAAGAAACACATATTTAAAATAACAATAAATCTTGTTGACAGAAGGGGGGAAAACGACTATAAAAATATTAACTTCAAATCACAGAGAAAATAATAGACTAAGAGTGTGTTTGGTTGGACTTATTTTTCAAAATCTTATTTTAAATAAGCCAGCTTATTTTGGGTGTGTGACTTTTTTATGTTTGGTTGACTTATTTTTTACCTGACTCATTTGAAATAAGCCAGGTTATTTATAAGCCACACAAGGTAGTTTATTTCTGAAAATAAGCCAGCTTATTTTTCTACATGACTTAAAAATAAGCTAACTTAAAAATAAGCCCATTTTAAACAAAAAGTCATTCAAACATGTTTATAAGTCAAATGGGAAAAATAAGTCATTTTTTTCAAAGTTCATCCAAACATAAAAATAAGTCAACCTATAGCTTATTTTTCAACTAACTTAAAAATAAGCCACCTTAAAAATAAGTCACATTTTACACAAGTCGAACCAAACACACCATTAAAACTTTTATCATCAAGTGAAAATAGTCCGGTAGAATTTTGTCTCATGATGCTATGATCCACCAACAGATAAATTGACTCAAATTTGTACGACATGACTCTACACACAACAAATATATGTTAACTATGTTACTCCCTCCGTTCCTAAATATAAGACCTAGATAACTTTTTTTTGGACAGATTAAAGTTGCGAAATAAGTTATAAAATGATGACATATTTGATATCTTTTTAGATTATCCATTAGCTTATAGGTAAAATAAACTAGTTTAAGAAAAAAAATTAGGTAAATCAATTTATAATTAACTTATTTTTTTCTTTTTTTAGGATTTTTCAAAAAAGTCATCTAGGTCCTATATTTAGGAACGGAGGGAGTAACTTATATGTGAAATAAATGAAATAAAATGGATTACACAATCTAATGTATATTGTTTATTTTTGAATAATATGTTAACTAATAAATGAAATAAATTAGTTTAGAAATAAACCAGGAAAATTAACTTTCAAATAACATATTTGACTTTCTTAAGATTATCTAAAAAGTCGGCTAATTCTTATATTAAAAATTGAGTAGAAAATATCTACATATTAGAAGTCTTCACCATCTTCACTGATTTAATTGGTTTCTTGGTGTTTTAAATTTTATCAAATTTTTTAATGGGTTTAATTTTTCTTGAGCATTTTAAGAATAGGTAAATAAGGCCTCATAATCCCTTTTATCCTTTGCAACTATATGATTATTATTCTAAAATACTTCTTTTGACTTTATCTTTGACAATAGTATTACTTAGGTGGTCAAATAATTTTGCCAGAATATGCTATTGAAAAGTGACTATTGAAAAGTGAAATGGCATGTTTGGTTAAGAATGTCATTTTGCCTTTAGTTAAAGAAAAACCATATTTAAAACAATAATAAATTTTGTTGATAGAAGAGGGAAAAAAGACTATAAAATTTAGACTTAAGGACACATAGAAAAGAAGAGACTCAAAACTATTTATTATCTACAATTGAAAATAGTCTGATCATCTATAGAATTTCGTCTCACGATGATCTGATCCACCCATGTATTATTGACTCCAATTTTTACAAAATGGCTTTTCACTCAAGGTAGGCATATGTTAATTTATGAGTGAAATAAATGAAACAAAATGAATCACTTAATTATAATATATTTTATTTATTATTATGTCATATCTCAACTTATAAATCAACTTATAAATGAAATAAATTAGTTTAAAGAAAAAATAGGAAAATTAATTTTTAAATATCATATTTAATTTTCTTAAGACTCTCTAAAATGCCAGCTAACTATTATATTAGGAATTGAGGGAGTAGAAAATATCTATATATTAGAAGTCTTCACCATCTTCATTGATTCTTCATCATATTGAATAAAATAAGTCAGTTTAGAAAAAAAAGGAAAAACGATTTTTGAATAACATATTTAGGGTTTTCAAGATTCTACAAAAAAATCAAATAAATCTTATATTAGGAATGATGAGAGTAGAAAATATCTATATATATTAGAAGACTTCACCATCTTCACAGATCTCTTCATCATATTTTATTAGCTTCTTGGTGGTTTTTGTAACATCCCATATTTTTACCATTTATTATAAATTGTCTGGGTAACCTTTAAATTTTTTATTTAAGAATAGGTACCAAAATAATGAATTTAGTTTAAAAGTTACCAAAAAAAAATTATATGAAGATCACTTTTGTATATTAAATATGAGGGTATAATTAATATATAGTTAAAATATACACTCACATAAGATTTTCTTTTTCCAAAAAAAAATATAATAAAAGCCCAAAAGCCCAATGTAACAAAACCCTACTCAATTCATTTAAAACATTACATTCTCTCATATGTAAACATTAGCCGTCATTGTCTCTTGTTCTTATGCAAGGTAACTCTCATTCCCATTTTTACTCATATTTCTTTTTTTCATTTTGTTAAGTCTGCACATGTCAATACTTGTGTGCAAATGTTTGAAAATTTACCAATAACCCTATTCTTTGATTCCATGGGATTATTTGTATATTATTAAAATCATTTTGATATTTTTTTCGTTATGAACACACGCACATATTGGGATTGATTTGACTCCCTTCCATTTTGTTTAATCTTATGAGGTTTTCGGTATTAAAAATATGAAAACAAGAAAATTACTTTCAAAGCCTTCTTGAAGTTTACTTTCTCACTCCTTTTCTTTTATGCAGCCTTAAGTGGCAAGACTAAGCATATTTTCAAACCTTATATTTATATATATTCATTCGGTAATTATTACATGTAAAAGTATATGTGTGGGCATGTTGATATATTTTTATCCCGCTCGATTGGACTGGATTTTATAAATGTTCCTACCCCATCACTCTTTTGATCAATAAATGGGTGTCACTGTAATATTATTTTTATGTTTTCAAACCTTAAAAATATATGGGCAACAATCTATAGATACAACCTTCTTAAATTTCTTGAATTTATTTGCCGATTACATGACTACAAGAATCCAAATAGTAAAATGACTATATTCCCCCACACACATACATATATATAGCAAAACATATAATAACAATATCCACATGGCAGTTCATATGGTTCTTAGTTTTATATTTAAAATAAGTCATTAAACCATAATTATGGTTTGTAGTGGTTTTCAGGTATCTTAAGAGTATGTGTGTGTAGAGTAGGCATAGGTCATACTAGAGTTGCATTGATTAATATATTAATAGATACATGTGTTATGACCTTGTAGACTTTCACGTAGACTCATTATGAACTTGGAGTAAATTTGTGGTAATTATCTATAAGCTTGGAAGAAACAGGTAACTCTGAATGATTCTTTCGTATGTTTGTAAGTTATATATAATTATAATATGACTGATTACTGATTACCTCTTAATTTAAAAATGTGCGCTGTTATAATTAGTTTGTTCCTTTTCAAGCATGCTTGCTGTTAAATTTGTTTGTTTTTTCAAGAATGCTTGTTGTTAACTGTTTTGATATGAAATATGTGAATGATAAGTACGTTGATTCTTTTTAAGCAGACTTGCTTATATGATGATATTTTATTGTGTTAGAGAGTGTATTGTGATATTGTGAATTCAAAGTATATTTAATTGTTATTGGATGTATATATATGTCATTGCATGAGCATATGTGATGGGATAGGGACTAGAGGAGGAGAATGTGGAGAAATTGTATGGTGAATTTTATTACCACGTGGTATGCCACCACTCGGTGCACAGTGGTAGTAGTGGTACTTGTCAGGGCCCTTTCTTCTATGCCTTCCTTTGCCAGGGATTGCATGGAAGTTATGGGACATGTGACAAGTCTTTATATTTGTTCTTTAAGGAGGGGAGCCATAGTCCATACTTGAGCTCTATACCTTTGGCAGGGTATATCTCATGTACTGGTGAACTTGGAATAATCTAGTCAATTAGATTTATTTCTGATTGGACTATATGTTAGCCTATGGCTCCAGTCAGCAGTATAAGGGTGGATGTGATATAATGGAGGCATACTGCATTTATACATGATTAAAGAATCTTAATGTGAAGGAATCATTTTTGAATTAAGAGGTTGATTGAGATGGACAAAGAGTTGATTTGTACGGACGAATACGAGAATGACTTTCATATTGTAATTACATATAACTTGCTTGTGTATGTTAGGAGAGTTCAGTAGTTACTGAGATGTCGATCTCACCCCATCATTAACAATTTTTAGGTGAAGGATCTAATAATAAGCAAGGGAAGACACTTGAAGAGTTAGCACTTTTATTTTATATTAATTTTGTCATTGACCTCAACCTTTAATGTTTTTTCTTTGTTTTGTTTTAAATAGAGTGTAAATATAATTTTTATTATAAATTGAATATTATTTTGTTGGGTTGTTACAGTTTTAAATTTTATCAAATTTTTCGGTGAATCACATTTTTTCTATAGCATTTCAAGAATAGGAAAATAAGGCCTCACAATAAGATTATTATTCCATAATACTTCCTTTGCTCCCACTACAAGATATAATCATTTAACTTGAATAGATTAATAATGTTATTTAACTTATTTAAAATCACATGATATTAATAAAACATTTATATATCTCTTATTTGTTTATTACTAAGAAGCACTTATATAAATAATAACAAAAATGACAAAAATAATAAAAACATCTTATATTTTAAATTCAAATCAAACTCATGTCATCAAGTACAGAGAGTTGGTTTGGCAAAAAAAAAAAAGCACAGAGAGTTGGAAACCCAGATATTTTATTGTTAATACCGTTAAATGGACAAAGAACATTGGCCCAAAAAGAAGAGGTCAACTAATAGCGGGCAGCACTTTGTGAGTGAAGATCATGTGATTAAGAGATACACCTCTCATCTTTATTATCTTTATTATAAGTCACCAACTACTCATTTCTCACATACCAAGGAATGATAGTTGGGTTCTAAAATTCATGTTAATTTTTCTATTTTATCCAACTCCACCCTTCGGTATGTTACACATTTTCAATTTTGAATCTCCATTAATTACAAGGGTAAAGTGGGAAAAAACATTTAATGCGGTTGTTAGTGACTTATATACTCCATCCAGTCCCTAATATAAGAGTTTGCCGCCAAAAAAACGCTTCTTAAGAAAACATAAGAATGTTAGTTGGGTGTCTGGAGTTAATACTTTTTTTTCCAGTATTGCCCATATTTATTATGATACTTTTAAGAGAGAGAAATACATAAGTATTAATAAATATGAAAGAGAGTTAGGGGTAAAGTAGGAAAAATAAACACATTAAATAAGGAGAGAATGTGAGATGAGCTCTTATATTAGAGACCAAAACTATTCAAAATTTGGACTCTTATATTAAAAGGACCAGAGAGAGTATTAAGGACAAAAAATTAGTAGTAGTTAGTAACTTATATTAAGGACTAGAGAGAGAGTACATGTTAATCAACGCATCACAAGCAGAAAGAAATGGATGATTTTGTTTCATATATAAGAATGGTTGTGATGATTTAATATTATCATGTATGTCAAGTCATTTAATCAATCTTCTTCCTACGTGTATTTAGATTTTTATATCACCCGGTTATTATCAAGAATGCATGTGACCTCATCCAGTAATGCACATACAAGGTCTCGACCTCATCCAGTAGTGCGCACATACAAGGTTTCTTAATTATCTGCAACTCTGCATGACTCTCAAAATGACATTAGAACCCCAGTCTTCTTTAGCAAACCTTAATTACTTGTTCCAATCGGAACAACTGACAACCATTTTCAGTAACATAAAATCTACTTTCAGGAACAAATTAAAAGTCCCGCCTGAATGCCTGATCGAAAACTATATTGTAACTATGTGTGAGGTGTATTAGAGATTGTTTTGAAAGCCAACTTAAATAATGCTTTAAGTATTACAGAGCGAGCAACCTATGGCCAGCAGCAAGTAAGTCGAATTATAAAACTGGAGAAACTTAAATATTTGGGACACTGACTATGTATCAAAGATTTGCCGAGAAATCTATATACCATTACATCAACGTCCATGGAGCACTAATTAGTCACTGAAGTGTTGTGAAACCGGAAAAAAGGACGAAATTAACTTATTTTTTACTCCAAAAATACATTCATTAAAGTAAATTCACAGTACATAACCCAACGAGCAATGATCAAGACCGAGTTCACACTCCAGTAAGTCTCTTCTTTCTATTTCAATCCTTTATTTCTCCAATTTGAGCTTTTGTACAATGTCCTAATTTGAGTTGGGTACAATAATCATCTAAAATCAAAGCTTAGTTTCTATTTTCATAATTTAGTTTTAGTTGTTGAGATTTCATAAAAACCCCGTTCATTCCAGAGGCCTCAGTTGGGTTCGCCGGCAGCGGCAGTGGAGTTGGGGGATGGTTGTTGGCTTGAGGAGGGGTGGATTTGTTATTTAACATAAACAAAATAGGGTGGGTTACAAAAACCTATCAGATTCTCCAAAACCAAGCAACAGTGTAACAAAAAGGACCAAAGAAAAGAAAGTATCTCCACGAGCAGATTAGCAGTATGATTTGTGTCATGAAGCTATAGCATAAATCAGCATTCACTCACCTTTGAGTGTGTGTTGGTGTCTCTCTCTCTTACAGCCTGGGGACAGGGGAAGAGAGCGTGCCTAAACCATCCAAACAATTCAGGTTCTTTTCCATCTGTTGCCCTTTACTTCTTTACTTATATTGATCCTTGCTATCTCTCAGCATTTCTTTTTACATTAACAGGAAATACCTACAACGCCTTCATATCCCTGATTGGTCCAGATCTGAGCTTTTTAACCATTTTGATTTCATTTGGTTTATTGGTTTAATCTGAGTCTATGCACAGAGTAATAACTAAGCAATTGGGATGTATTTCATTTTTGTTAGTGTTAATTTGTTGAGTTTGTTTCTGTTTGTTTTTGGGTTTTTATTTGGTTTGAAGTTTCATTGGTGTTTGTTTTATTGAATAAATCATTGATAATGTTTGCAAATAATTGATTTTAACCACCCCATGCCCATTAAGTAATTAATAAAACCAGATGAATGGTCAGACAGTTTAAGCAATTTGTAAATAATTGATTTTAACCACCCCAAGTCCAAAATTGATCCAAAATGGGTTTAAGCAATTTCTAAATATTTCGTCTAATCCTTGGAAGAGTAATGCCAAGTTATGGTTTTTATTCTATCCATAGGTTGGCCAACATGTTGTGGTAGAATTGACAAGAGCTATTGAGAGAAAAGGTTTAGATATACGAGTAACAGCTATGATAATTTAAGTTGTTGAATTTTTCTAAATAAACAACATACTTTCATAACATATAAATTACTACATGATAGTATTAGATCCACAGACTATGCCTATCCTATGTTATATGTATTATGCTTCCCATCTGATCTCGCTTTCATTATTTTTATTAGGACAATGATACAGCTGGGACGTTAGCAACAGGTCGATACACAAACAAATATGTCGTCGCTTCTGTTATTTTAGATAGTGGAACCAATGCAGCATACATGGAGAGCGCTCAAGCAATACCGAAATTGCATGGTCATTTGCCGAAATCTAAAGAAATGGTGAGATCTTGATCTTAATGAAGGCTGCATAATATGTATTAAGAATGATGAACATTGAAAATATCTGAATTTATGGCTTCAGGTTATTAACATAGAGTGGGGAAAGTTTTATTCATCACAACTTCCATTAACAGAGTATGATCATGCATTAGATGTTGAAAGTTTAGACCCTGGTGATCAGGTGAGCTTGTATGGTACTTCCATTCTTTCTACTTTCTATTTCATCTGCCTTGATAAAATTATATTGCTTCTTTTTCTGAAAAATACTCTATCATGTTTCCAGATTTTCAAGATGTTAATTTGTGGCATGTATTTGGGAGAAATCTCCTACCAAGTACTGTGCAAAATGGCTGAAGAAGCTTGCTTATTTGGTGATATCGTTCCTCCAAAATTGAAAGTTCAGTTTGTACTGAGGTATCAACTTATTCAGCCAGCCACTGTGATGTTAATTTTCATGACATCAATTGATTGAACATGATTAAAATCTGGCCTTGCTAAAGACTGCAAAATATTTGCATCTTTTACACAATGCAACATGAATCTGATTAATATTATCATTCTCTTTTCTTAATGTGATCAATGTCAGTACTTATCTCTTAAAATAAAATAATCTGTTAGAACAGGTTGGTGAAGAACACCAATAGATAAAAATTTTTCTTGTCTTCTTGGTTAACCTTATTTTTAAATATAGAAATATATTGGTCAAGCCTAAATATTATTTAATTCAAATTTTATTTTGAAAGACCATAGTCATTCCGTTGACTTTGGATAGAAGTTTTTACAGAATTATGATTCAGTTTTGGCCCTAATCAAAGTAAATGGTATCATCCCATTCTGACAATGTTTAAGTTAAGTTTTTACAAATAATGAATTTGTTGATGATAGAAGTTAGATATAGAAAATGATAAGGAAGATGTTATAATGCACAAATCTGTTTGAAGGAGATCATGTTACTTTTCGAAGAGCCATGTATAAGCAATCACCAGTTAGAGTATCTGAGCAATTTTATGTTACAATTTTACTCTCTATTGATCAGATGGTACATTCCTAGATTGCTTTGCTTTTGGTAATTAATGAAAATGTCTCAAAATTGTTAACATATATTGAGTTTATGCTATGACATAACATGTACAGGTCTTTGGATATGTCTGCAATGCACCATGATACATCTGCTGATCTCAATGTGGTTGGAAATAAATTGAAGAATGTCTTGGAGGTGAGGATCAAATGTCTCTATTTCTGGGGAAAAATTACATATGATGGCTTTTGTAGCACCTTTACAATAATTTGAGCTTTTGATTTTGGAATGTAGCACCTTTACATATGATGGTCAGACTTTCAATTCTTCTTTCAAAATAGTAATTCAAAACTATACAGAACTGGATGATTTTGTTGTTTGTTTGTATTCTATGAAGCAAACACTTCATAGAGGGCCATGTTAATTTTTAAGATAAAACAGAGAATCTAATAGAACCTACGTGTCAACTACAAGTTTTATTACTCTCATCCAATTCTTTCTTCATTTGAATTTTCAAGTTAGAAATATAGTGACAAAAGTTTCACTTCAAGATTGGTGTGATACCTTTTGTAGGCTTGGTTCTGTTGTATGCCAAGCATGTTGTAGATATAATGAAGCTGATGGAGTTAGCCTTGATCCTCATTATAGTGTTGCTGTTACAATAATAAAACGTTTCCTCAAAAATACCATTATTTTTCATTACTAATTTTCTCTCTATAGATTTAAGAAATTGAGGTGGCAGGGGAAAACCCATTGGAAATCTTGCCTTTTTCAAATCAATTAGGGGCTGAAGTGTTAATCATTTAAATTGTAGAATCGTAATTTGATGAGAATTTGTTTTTACTTCACTTTCTCTTTGTATCTAGGAGAAGGTAATTTTTTTAAGCATCAATTTGACATTTGATCCTTTTCCTTTTCATTGTTTTTATTTGATTTGAGATGTAAACTCAGATTATAGCCATTACAAACTTGATGTAATGATTTTCAATATTTAGGTTGATATATTGGAGCAAAGAAGGGTGTTTCAATCTTGGACCCATTCTTAAAGAGTGATACTTTGTGAAGAATTATGAAAGAGAATTCTCACTACATTAGAATGGTTAGGTTTTGGACCTTTATTACTTCCTTTTGTTTATATCTAAATATTTTACTGCTTCATTAGTCTATCATTATTCTTCTATTGCTCACATTTTTTTAAAAGTCAGGAATTGTCCATTTGAGGTGCATCAGAAAAAGTAGTCTCTGAATTTCATTTGGTGCTAAGTGAATAAATGAAAAAAGATGTAGAGATGAAAAAAATGAAAGTCTTATCTTCACCAAGTGAAAAAGATGAAGGATGTTGATATTGCATGCTCTGTTGATAAGATCAGAGAATATTTTTTATTTGAAGCTCAGAAGATATTATGGTACATTTATATTATGACATTTATTATTCTATTTCTTGGTTTCTTTTTCAGCGAAGGTTCCAAAAAGAACAAACTTTGGCAAATGGACTTCAGGAGGGAGAAAATCTCTTGAAATACTGCATTGAAAACTTGAATTAGTTGAAGCTAGTAGAGTAGCACTTGTATGCCTACCAGTAGTTGAATTTTTGTGGCTACTTTGATGAAATTGTTGGCAGCTGAGATGCAACAATTTCATCAAAGTAGTCTGTGATAAAGTTTAACTCTTATTTTGTTTTTATGGTAGTTTCAATAACATGCATAGTATACTTCCAATTTTTTTATAACAATTTAATTTGCTAAGTAAATTATTTCTGCATCACATATAAGATTCCTGTTAATTTGAAGCATTAAATACCTTTTTTTATCAGAAAAGCATTTAAATACTTTCATACTAGGACAATGTGTAATATTTCATCAAAACAAACTAACAAAGTCGTCCCCGTGCATCGCACGGGGTCCGCCACTAGTTAAAGTAAATTCACAGTACATAACATAATAGACAAATGGGTTTTTAACGTTCATCCATCGGAAGTCCTATAATTTCAAGAAAGCAGAACACATACACTAACAGACAGACATTGACCCACTTATACAAAATCGGAAAACAGGAAAATGCATTCAACACACCAAAGTTCTAGCCAGAAATTTGAATAGTCTTTACATCAAGCTTCTTAACCTCCTCTTTTGGAACAGTAACAGTAAGAACGCCATTCTCCATGGAAGCCTTAACTTGATCCATTTTAACATTCTCAGGAAGTATGAACCTCCTCATGAATTTGCCACTGCTTCTCTCCACGCGATGCCACGTGTCCTTCTTGTCCTCCTTCTCATAGTTCCTCTCTCCACTTATCTGGAGAACCCTGTCATCTTCAACCTCAACCTTCACTTCCTCCTTCTTCAGCCCGGGAAGATCGGCCTTGAACACGTGTGCCTCAGGGGTCTCCCTCCAGTCCACACGTGTGCTCACAAACGCAGTATTGTCATGAGATGCTGATGACAGAGTAGAGGGGAATTGAAAATCCTTCAAAGGGTCCCACACGTCCAGAGAGAATGGATCGAAGACGTTGCTCCTTCGGCCACCAAAGAAACTTGGGATGAGCGACATTTTCAAAAGAGTTAATGATCAGGAAATGTTTAGATTGTGTTGGGTGTTATGAGTTGTTGTAATTTGTGAAGGCTTTTGAAGTTTAACTTTCTCGATGATGCAGGGGAGGGAGGACGAGGTGGGTATTTAAAGTGGAGGACGAGCAATCTAGTACTTACGACTTACGAGTAGAGTTGAGAGAATTCTAGAATTCTAGAATGTTTGAGAATTTTCAAGTCCTATGTTCATTGACTTCTTAAGAGGTGTCTAAAATAGTAAAATCCACATCCTTAAAGATAGTAAATGAGTAAACATGTATTGCCTCGCTTTCAACAATAACATTGCTTACGTGGTCAAATAAACTTAACTTTTTTTTTTCCCCATGCCAAACAAACTTGACTGAACATATTGTTTTTGTTATCCTTAAAAATATTGATATTGATAAAAAATTAATCCACATCATCCATTCTTATTATTCGGAAGAACATATTATTCGGTTTGAAATGAAGGAAGCCCATTATATAATAAATGGGCTTATAATTCCATATTCTAGACTAGATTTCTCCTTATTAGGTATCATAAAATATTAATGCATAATCATAATTCTTTTGAGAGAAAAATCTAGAAATGTTGAGGTCAATCTCGAAAATGTCCTCCCATTGGTTTAAATACCCGATGTATCCCCTGCTTGGGATCCATAAAAACGACAACAATTTCAGTGACCAAGCAGCAATCAACAAATAGTTCCTATAATTTGCTTTTGTTAATATCTTAACTCAATACAGAACATTAAGATGTCGTTGATCCCAAGTTTCTTTGGTGACCGAAGGAGCAACATTATCTTCGATCCTTTCTCTCTAGACGTGTGGGATACCTTCAAAGATTTTCCAGTTCCCTCTGCTCTTTCAACTTTTGAGAGGGATAATTCAGCATTTATGAGCACTAGGATTGATTGGAAGGAGACCTCTGAAGCCCATGTGTTCAAGGCTGATTTTCCTGGATTGAAGAAAGAGGAAGTTAAGGTTGAAATTGAAGTTGACAGAGTTCTTCAAATCAGTGGGGAGAGGAACGTTGAAAAGGAAGACAAAAATGACAAGTGGCATCGCGTGGAGAGAAGCAGTGGCAAATTCATGAGGAGGTTTAGACTTCCTGAAAATGTTAAAATGAATGAGGTTAAGGCTTCCATAGAGAATGGTGTTCTTACTGTCACCGTTCCTAAGGCAGAGGTTAAGAGGCCTGATGTTAAAGCAGTCCAGATTTCTGGTTAGATAATGTCATTTCTGGGTTTGGAGACAGTGCAAGTCTTTGTGATGAGTCTCAAATTTGTAAAATCGTGTGTTCGGGATGTCCTCTAGTAATACTTTGCTTGTTGAGTAAACTTGCATGTTCTTAATTGTTGGTATTTGAAATAAATTGAGCTTTTGTCTTTGTGGAACTATATACTGCCATCTTTGATTTATTGTTACTTTTGTGTACAATTATGAACTTGAAGTCTAAGCAATTTAAATGTTACACTGGAAATGAAGATTGTTAGGCCATATCATATACTGACTCTGTTCCTAAATATAAGATTACTTTGGGAATAAGTTTTTAATTATAAGATCACTTTCTATTTTGTTTCAAGTTTTATCCAAATTACCCCTATCATCCTTTTACAACCAAATTACTCCCTCCATCAAGGTTGTCAAACTCATGAGTTTAAGTAAACTTGTGGAGATAAGGTAAATTCGGATCGGTAGACTTGTAAGAGTTTACATTTATCAAAAAACATGTATTTCTTTTATATAATTAAATAATAATACAAAAAATAATAATAAATTGACTTGAATTTATTTTAAATAAGATAGTAGATTTAAATATATCAATATTCATATTACATCAACCTCAATAGATAGATTTTTATGAAATATTTATTTAAATTCATTGAATTTTGTCAATTAAAAATAATTAAAATGAGTTTAATAGCAAGTTAACACAATTTTCAGTAAGGTAGAAACGTAAAAACGGTGAATTCATAATGTAAACACGTAAGTTTCTACCGAATTTTCAATGATTGAAAATTTAGATGAATCGTGACACGTTTTGTTTAGGTAGTGTCATAAAAACGGTAAAAACGGAGAGTCAACTCGCGAGTTTGACAACAATGCCCTTCATCATTCTCTCTCTCCTCCTTATCATCTCCACCGTCACTTCTAGTAATTAATTGTTTCACATGCCCTTAATAATTATTGTTGCAATCGGTGAATGGAAATGTGAAAATTGATTTGATCGGAAACTATTAATCTATTAATCGCAAGTTAAAGTAGATTAGAATGACACCATGTTTGGCAATTCAAAATCTGAAAACCGTTTCTTCATGAGAGACGCTAATTAATTAAACTGACCCCATCAATCTCCTTTGACCCCAACAATCTAATTAGTTGCAAGCTGAAAATTGATATGTAGAAAATTGAGTGAAAACTGAAGTAGAAGAAGCAGAGAGCTAGCATTTACAGTTTACAAAAGAAAACAGAGTAAGAGAAAGAAGAAACACATGGGCACATCGGCGACGGTAAAAGGTAAGAGAAAGAAGAACTTCAAATTGAATTGGTGAAGTTGCTGGCTATGAGTTCAACAGGGAGATGAAAGGCAAAAAAAACAGAGAGATGAAAGCGCCATGTGATACTTCTCTTTGGGAAAATGCCAAATAAAGCCTTCCCAATATGTAATAGGACAATTTAGGTTGCTAAATATCAAAAAGTACAACTTGGGTCGTTGACACTTATTTCACATTACCAAATTATATGAAAAGACTGAAATGCCCTTAAAAAACACTTATATCATTGGATTCCCACACCTACCCACCCTCTTCAACCTCAAACCCTAACCCTAGTTGCCAACCCATTTTTCAACCTCAAACCCATTTTCATCTTCAACCTCAAACTTCGCCTCTTAAACTTCACTTGCCTCTCAGATCCCCGTCAGTGAACAAAAAAGTGGCGCCTTTCTCTTCTTAAACTTGCCTTCTCACAAACTTCGCCTTTCTCTTCTCACTTGCCTTTCTCTTCACTTCGCCTCTTAAACTTCACTCATCATCATCATCATCATCCGATTCTCTTCTTCATCCTCTCGCGCAGACAATATTTTACTGTATTACCCCTTTTATTTTCTCCTTATATATTCCTTCTCACAAAAAATCTGCCTTCAAAGTATGCTCTTTACTCTTCTCTCATGCAAAAATTTGAAATTTACCATTATTCTTATTTCATTACATGGCTGTCATTTCAAAGCAATGAAAAAAAATTGTGGGGTTTAGGAATAGTCGAATAATGATGAACTCTAAAATTTAATAGCTACCCACTTATTATTTATTGAATGTATATCATAATTTATTCGCTTTATGCTGGTGATTATCCTACCAAAAGCATGTTCTCGTATTTTCGCACACACCCACCTGTTATTTTTCGGGGAATTTTAGGTTTTCACAAGTTTCTGCTATTTGGAAGTGTTATGAGTACTATGATGGGTGATTGTTATTATGTGTTACTGTGGTAGTTTTGAACTTTGATAGGGTTTTATAGTTAGTTATCATTGGAAAGCTACGAATCGAGCAAAGCATGTTCTCATATTATTTAGGTTTTCACAAATTTCTGCTATTTGGAAGTACTCTAAAATTTTTGCTTTTTGTTAGGTTGGAAACTAATAATGGCTTGCTTATCATAAACATGTTAGGTTGTTTAAGTTGTTTGAATACTAAAATTTGAGGAATTTGACTAGGCTAACTGGACTAATTTATTTGCAGAAAATGGAGGGTGACGAAACAGAAGAGTGCACTTCTTCAAAGGAGTTGAGTCCAAATCCTAGGCTAACTGGTCTCAAATTATTCACAAAGAAGTGGTACCGTAATCGAAAAGGAAAGACTGGGCAAGCAGCCGTAGAGCTGAATAGTGAGGCTGTTAAAGCATGGAGAGCCCTGCCAGATGCTGAAATATTGGAATATATGGAAAAAGCTGAGAAGGCAAGACCTCTAAAAAGGGTGGTGAAGAGCACAAGCTCACCACAGAAGTTCAAATATTTGCATGTTTGTCATTGCTCTGTTAAACTTGTGCTCAGTCCTTGCATATGCAATATTGTCTAACAATGTCATTCCATCATTCTTCATTTGTTGGCTAATGCGCTTACCATTTCGGTTAAGTTTATTCATTTCTGAGCTAAAATTCTCTTTAACATACCTAAAACAATATGCATGTCTCTCACCTCCAAATATGTCTTCTACGGCCCCTTTGATTGCTTGGTGACGGTCTGAAACAATTGTCAACTCAATTGACCCAACTATCTCTTTTATTCTCTCCAAGAACCAAGCCCAGTCATCATATGTCTCTCCACCCACAATTGTCATTGCAAAAGGCAACAAGTCATTGTTTGCATCGTATGCAGAGGCTGCCAGCAATGTTCCCTGGAATGGACCACTTAAGTGTGTTCCATTTATATATAAGACATATCTAGCACCGGCTAAAAAACCTTCTATACAGCAGCCATATGCGATGAATACCCGCGTAAATATGTGGTGCCCTACAACAGGCTCAAAAGAATCCCATTTAGCAACTGTTCTATGATCAATCTCCTGCAATCTATGACATATCCAAGGTATTAACATGTAAGACTCTATAGGTCTGCCTTGTAATTCTTCAAGCGCCTTCTCTTTTGCTCGATAAGCTTGCTTATATGTCAACTGCACACCGTAGTCTGTCAACAAAGTTGATTCTATATGATTATTTGACATTTTTAACCCATTAATTATAGTAAATTGCCTCTTGTCCTAGGATAATATATGGAAATTTAGGCATTTTTATACTTAAAGTTTTGATGTATTGAGTTATTTGCATTTAATGCTAAATTGAGCATTCTAAGGATTGAACTCATGCATTTAAGACTTATGGGCTTGAGATATTACAATTGTGCTTGAATTTGTTCATTGCAGGAAGTTTTAAAGACATAAGGCCTTAATTTCAGAAATTGCATTTTAGTGCTCGAATTTGGAAAACTACAACTTGGTGCTGTAACACTGCTTTTTTGGATTGGTCAAGGACAAATTAGGCAAATTGGGAGTTTATTGGAGGGCAAAGATGAGATAGGAATTTATGGAGTTACTTTCCTATTTTTCTAAATGGAGATTATAAAAATAAGGGTTTTGTTTGGAAGCTCACTAGGATATCTTATCTAAACCCTTAGATTTAGGGCTTTAATGGATCAACCAAACAGCCCCTTATCCTTCCAATTTGCCTAAAAGACAGAGAAAGCACGAAGAGGAGGGGAAGACACATCGCACAGAATCACCTCACCTTCACCATCTACTTCATCTTCATCCACCATCGTCGACGGCATCCTCCTCCGCCACCCACTGTCGCAGCGATTCTCTACTCCATCCACTCTTCATTTCCAAAGATTCATCCACTATAATAAGTGTCTTCTCCACTTCAGAGTGTTGTTGATGGCCGAGAGTGGGATTTACTTCGGTGGAGGTAATCCCATTGTCATGAGCAGCTAATCCTTGGTTCCTTGGTGATTGTTGAAGCTAGCTGGAGTTTCTTGAGCTATTAGGGAGTTTCCTCTTTCCTTAGTTTCAGTTTTATTCTCTCTATGATTGTATATTATGGTACCTAGGTTTCTAGGAATTATGATTTGCAATTTTTATGGAGTTGTGTTTTGGTTACATACACTTTAATACTGAGATTTGTATTATGTTTATGCTTTAATGATGTGGTTGAATTATTGTTAGCCTAATGTTAGCTTTATTTTATGGGCAAAAGTGCTAATATGATAATTAACTATTTCATTTTGGGCAAAAATAATAAATGACTGTTTCGAGGTGTAAAAATAATAACTAACTTTGTGACCCGGTGCAAATATGACAAAACCGGTGACTAAAGTTATTTTGAGATTACATGGGATATTACAGACATTATTTTTCAAAGTAAAAGTACGCTTTTATCCCTGTCAACTAAAACTCAGCCCCTTCCTCCTACTTCCTCTTCCTTTCCCTATTGAGCAATGCGCCAGAATTTTCCAATAAGATCAAGGCACAGAGGAACAAAATTTTGTTGGCATCAAATCTGTAAATTGCGTTTACATGAACAATAAAGTTTCATACTAGCAAAAACAAGCCATAAGAAACACACTAAAACCAGCAAACAAAGCTGCTGCAAAAGCAAATATCAGAAATAACCATATTGTAAAGAAAGTAAAGAAAATAAAAGATGTTTGCCGTTTCAGAAACATCACCCCAAGCAACAAAAATGACAAAAACTCCCAGCCAATTCAATAGAAAGCAATTGGAGATACTATGAAGAGAGATAAATCTTTTGAGCACATCCTTCAATATTATTCACCTCAGAATAATAAACACCAGTAATGGTGGCAGAGGGGGTCATTGCGGAGCCGAAATGGGGAAAGAGAAGAAGTAGGCGATGGCGGAGTAGGCGGCGGGGTGGTCAGAGTCGACGAGGGAGGAGGGAGTCGGAAGCAGCCGGAGGTGGTACAAGATATGAGTTTAAATACGAGAGCGGCCTCAACCACTATCAAAACCCAACATCCTAGTCTTCCCATCCATCGTCTCCTTCAACTTCCGTGCAAAGCCTCATTAATCCTCCCTCCCTTTGATTTACCTTTCTATTCCTCCTTCATTCTTCGATTCTACATTCAAATCCATCACCAGGAAGAAATTTCTAGTCGATTTTTCCAAGTCTTAGATAAGGACAATCTCAAGGCAGTGAAATTAGTATGTTTTGAATTTCTTTGAAGAAGTCTGATCTGTCCAAAAAAAAGTTCTTTGAAGAAGAAAATAGGAATTGTTTTCATCAGTGAAGGGGAACGAGGGATGGATGAGGAAGAAGGGATTATTTTAATTTTAGGGGTAAATGTGTATTTTCGCATTGAAAAATAATATCAGTGAGGTTCCACAAAACTGCAAATTAACATCTAATACCATTTTTATTATTTTTGCACCGATTCAAAAAGTTGGATATTATTTCTGTACCACGAAATAGTCATTTATTATTTTTGTCCAAACTGAAATAGTTGATTGTTAGATCAGCGCTTTTGCCCTTATTTTATCACTCATGTGTTTGAAACTCTTGATTGGCCTTTAGGTTGCTAGCCTTGTCAACAAGGAGTTGAGAATGCCTTAAGCAAAGTATAATGCATATTAGGTGCCAATTAAAATGTAGCTAGCGAACTAGACTAGTCTAGGTAAATAGATAAAATCTAGGTAGCTAGAAGCATTGTTTGGGGAATATTTCTTCTCACAAGCCTAAGTACTTAGTAAAGGAAGGAAGTAAACTCAATCATATTGGAACAAGGATAGCTAGTGGATTCATTCATCAAGGAAGCTTACATTCATATTTTATTTCACTTATCTTTGACATAAAACACCAATAATATAGTAGCTTAGTTGTAGTGAAAATACTCACAAAAAACTCTCATCCCCTTTTATTGTTTTTGATTGCATTTAGTTAACTAGGGTAGTGTAGAAAGACTTCTTAGAGACGACCCGAGGTTGTGCCACTATGTTGCAATCCTTGGTTTAAAATAAATTTGCATTTAACCCCCCAAGGCGACTAGGAACCGGTTAAATCAAAAGTCCTTCTAATTTCAGTTGGTTTCTTGTCAATGTGATTACTAATCTCATCCATTACAAGTGATGATGTCAGACTAGCAGTCGCACTGTTGGACACTTTCAGATGGTCTTGAGCACTATGATCATGTTCATCATTGAATGTTGTCACTCGCAGTAAACTGGATGTCTTTCCCACAGCATTTGCGGTTAACTTTCATTTGCAACCATGTACTTTACACCGCACAGACATCCTGCTGTTACTGTTTCTTCGATATTTATACTCAAACTTGTTTGCAACACTATACTTATACAATGCCTTCTTAAAATCATCTGCGTCAGCAAATATTTGCATTAGACCTCGGAACAAGTTCCTCCATTTCGTTGAGTTTAGCTCTGTGGTTGGAGTCAATGACCGTGTCAGTGTGCCACATTCCAAACTAATGTGATTGCCAACAACATCCTGAGTTATGCCTTCTACGCCACCATCAATTGACACTGGTTCAGAGATAGTTTCCACAGCTCTTTCAATCAAACTTGAGCTTGGTTGTGATGGTCCTGATAATCTGTTCATAATTCATTAACAACCTCAGTTACCACATTAACAACAACAATGTTACAATTAACAACTGTAGCACAACAAATAACAACTAGACCAGACAACATAAAGATAAAGGTCAATCTTACATATCTTTTTGTGCAATGTAGATATGCACAATCCTCTCATTATAAGCAAATAGGTTCACAACCTCATCATCATCATCTAGATTTATCAGAGTCTTCTCATCAAACATCACATTATATTTCATCTCACAAATATTACAATCCATTCCAAGCCACAATGCTATCATAGACTTCAAATCTTCAAGTGTTATCCCCTCTCTTATTACTTTAAACTTCACATCACCTCCATTGTATTGAACTACACCTTCACAATTAATTTCAAACTTGCCTCCAGTATGAAAATAACAACATAATTCTTTTATCGATGTTGCCATTGTTTCCTTTTCTGCAAAACAAAATTAACAACAGCACCACACAAATTAACAACTGAAGCACACAGTTTAACATTTTCGGAACAGTTCGCCTGGAAGTATTATATATACGTCATATAATCATCTCTTTCATCATCTCCATTAAAGCTTCAGCTAGTTAAATTTCCAGAAATGTCTTCTTGTTCCTCCCATGAACCCAAGGAGGAAGAATAAGGAAAAAGGTTGTAAAGTGTGATAAATACCTTCTTTGGACGTTACCCACAGTCAACCAACGTCACCACCGTCAACTTCACCGTCAAAGCAGTCACCGTTACTGTAACATCTCAGCGCCTCGCTCTCGAAATTGTCCGCTTTGGGGAATCCTCACCCCTCACGGCTTTAAAACGCGTCGAGAGGGGGAGGTATCCAGGCCTATATATAGCACCTTTCGTTCTCCTCCCAAGCCGATGTGGGACTTTACAATCCACCCCCTTGGGGCCCAGCGCCCTCGCTGGCACACCGACCCGAGCCTGGCTCTGATACCATCTGTAACAACCCAATAATTATAACCATTTTTACGCATTTGTTTTTCAAATCCTTAATTAAAACTAATTTGAAGTCTAATTATGTTAGAAAAGAAATTTACTCATAATAATAATAACATAGTTAGAAGACTTTTCTAAATATTCATAACATATAAGATAATATGCTAACCATGATAGAAAAATAATTTGAGTTACAAAAGAACTATCATGGTTAGAAAAAGATTTAATGTAATTTAAAATTAATAAATATAATTTTGCAATGAAATATAAAATTCACAACCAAAATCATTTGAGAAATTATCAAAACTGATTTATCCATGTTAGATAAAAATTGACTAACATGGATATTTAAATAAATTTAGTAACACTTGATTAAATTCTTTCACAGTAAGTTTCAAATTAACACACAACCCTGTATTAATTAATATTTACAGTTATCTAACATAAAATTATTTACAGTAATCCAGGGGTATAAATTCAAAGTATATACAAATTATATTAATAAATAAGAATATGAAGCATAAAATGAAAGCATGTCATATGAGCCTAAAACTAGTTCCCGAGTCTCCGGATCCTTTTCCCCCATGACTCCTGCCCCGATCTAATACCTGTAAAATGTTAAACCACGAGGGGTAGACCCTGATGTCGTAACTAACAACTACTCGCCTACGCACATTTTTGCACTACGTGCATGTGCATGCCGGCAAGGTGGTGCGTGCTAATGTCGTGTTTGGTGGTGTGTGCTACATGTTGTGTTGCATGAACATGTTATCTATTTTCTATTCCAAGTATCTATCAATTACCAAATGATACAGCAGTACAAGTATTCATTTAAAGCCACATCACAAACTCAAAACATCACAAACTCAACATAAAGAATAATAATAATAATCACATCAAACACAATACACAAGTACACCGATAATGAGTTCAATAGGGACTCACGACTCGATGGTCGATATACCCTCGCTTGAACAAAATATATCAGTTCAATAGGGACTCACGACTCGATGGTCGATATACCCTCGCTTGAACCGGGGGCGCTCTCCCCAATAACGTTTTTTTCTTTATTCATTTTAGTCCCTGCTGTACGGGCAAGGGAACCTCATTCCGGAATGACATAATTATAATATTATTACTCGGTGTACCACAACCAAATCAGAAATTCTAATCCAAACATTCCATAACCACATCAGCAGTAATCATATACCTATAACTACCTAAATGCTTACTAACATACACACACACGCAGACAAGTGAAGTAGTTACCTCCGTGCATTTAAACCAAAAGCAAACGTAAGCTCCCACCAAGTGTCAATAACCAACTTCTACAAGCAATAATATAACACATACGAATAATTAAAAATAACTCATATATATACTAATTAACGCCGCTCTCGTTCCTAGAAATACTACCCAATCCCTTCTTAGGTATGTTATTCCTAATTCCTGAAAGTTTCACTTTTAAGTCACTCATTCAAATAAAACGTGATTTATTCATTAATTAACCAAATAGGAAACTTTTAGCAACCAGATACAAGTATCTCATTACCCAATTTAATTAACAAGACAATAACATACTTATTCATATATAACAATGAGCATCAATTGTCAATAGAAAATTATTATAAATCTCCATCATAAAGATGATAATTCTAACTCAATTATGTTACTTTCATTATCTCTTTATCACATTACACATGCTAAAGTAAAGCAAGAAAGGAGGATCCAATTTAGCATTAAATTATACATTAAAGATTAACATATAGTCACATATCCATCATCTATTACATTATCACATTGACTAGTAGCCTAGAAAATCAATTAAAACGAAGTATTCATTAGAACTTGGAAGATTGTATAAGCAGGATTTTCTAAACAAACAGGAATGACTCCACACTCTAATGACATTTGAAATTATTATATATTTATTCTTCACGCATACATAAAGTCCTCAATTAACCAAAAGGTAATTATTTCTTTATATTTAATTGACCGGCCTACTGCCAAACACTTACTAGAGCAACATGATATGATTTTAATTTATATTTCCCCACAAATTTAACATGCCATTGGTTATATTCAAACTCACACTTGTAACACACACATGCACATTAAATTCCTTTATTTCTTTTCTGTTATTATCAACCCTATATATTGATTACAAAACTTGAAACACAACCACCCATTTTAGCGAGAGAACAAATAAATCAAAACCTCATACTTTAAAATTTTGAAACTAGAAATCACCATTCTCAACTTCAACAAAGTGCACCATATATTACTACTAAGATGAGTGCAAGAAAATTGGCCCCAGTGACCACATGTACTAAAAAAAAGATTAATATCACCATAAGATTATATGTAAATAAGCCTAGAAAATGCCTAACATGTAGTTAGAATTCTTATGTCCCAAAACCCATTCGGTCCACTCAAAACCTTCACCCATTTGCAGAAATAATACATGGAAAGGTAGGAGATTCTTACCAAGATTTCTCTAAGTATTTGTGTGTCTCATGTACATTGAGTTTTGCTCTAAATCCTCAGGTAATAGGACTGCGATCAGTTCCTTTACTTCGTGTCAACAGAGACCAAATCAGCTAGGTAATCAAAACAATTCGACGAGATTGAAGCTAGAATTAATCAGAAATTGCAAGCTTCAGAGGAAAAGAAAATGAACAGGACTTACGATAAAATTGGAACGATACAGAGAAGATTAGCATGGCCCCTGCGCAAGGATGACACGCACAAATCGAGAAATGGTCCAACAATTTTTTATTGTAAAGTCCCACATCGGCTAGGGAGGAGAACGAAAGGTGCTATATATAGGCCTGGATACCTCCCCCTCTCGACGCGTTTTAAAGCCGTGAGGGGTGAGGATTCCCCAAAGCGGACAATTTCGAGAGTGAGGCGCTGAGATGTTACAGATGGTATCAGAGCCAGGCTCGGGTCGATGTGCCAGCGAGGGCGCTGGGCCCCAAGGGGGGTGGATTGTAAAGTCCCACATCGGCTGGGGAGGAGAACGAAAGGTGCTATATATAGGCCTGGATACCTCCCCCTTTCGACGCGTTTTAAAGCCGTGAGGGGTGAGGATTCCCCAAAGCGGACAATTTCGAGAGCGAGACGCTGGGATGTTATAGTTACCGTCACCGTCACTGTTAGGCTGGGGTGAAAACGCTGTGCTTATCCATGGAGATGGGTGAAAAATGATAAAGGGATTAGGGCATTTGAGGTGTAGTTGTGTTGTTACTTGTCAAACTTTTTTAAGGGTATTTCAGTCTTTTCATATAATTTGGTAATGTGAAATAAGTGTCAACGACCCAAGTTGTCCTTTTTGATATTTAGCAACCCAAATTGTCCTATTACACATTGGGAAGGCTTTATTTGGCATTTTCCCTTCTCTTTTTGTCTTTTAAATATAAGTGAGGGGTGTTTTAGGAATATTATGTAATTTAAGTGTCTTCCTTAATCTCTCCAAATTACCTAAAGTAATCTTATATTTAAGAACAGAGGGAATAAGGGAATAGTTAGATAATGCAGTGGCGAATTGGAATTGTTCTTTACCGCGAATGAATTCAATGGAAAACATACAACTATACAAGAGAAAATTGCACTGAAATTCCAAGGAAAAGATTTCACATTATAAAAATCTGTGTTATTAGAGACTCGTTTTATTAAGGGCAAAAGTGCTGATCTAACAATTAACTATTTCAGTGTGGGCAAATTTAATAAATGACTGTTTCGAGGTGCAAAAACAATAAATAACTTTGTGACCCGGTGCAAATCTGACAAACCCGGTAATGGTGGGATAACAGCCGTTTAAATTTGCCACATGTCCGCTACGTAGGCAAGAGAATTTTGACGTGGCATGATAAGTTGTGGCCACATGGCTTGAAAAAGTGGCCCAATTGAAATTAAATCAGAGCCCTACACCTGGATGAAAAATTGGAAAATCTGAGCCGTCCATTCCCTAACCTCATCTGAACCCTCCACAACAAATAAATCAATCTCAACCCTTCATTTGAAGGGATGCATTCTGGCCAGATATAAGGAAATTAGGGAAATTAGGGTTCAATGAAAGAGCAAAAAAACCCTAACTTTGAAATCCTAACGAGCGGCGCGATGGAAGACATGGGTTAGGGTTAGGGAAAGTTATATGTGTAATCCTACGGAGCTGCTCTCTGCGCGATGAAGGCTAGTTTGTTGGGCATTTGAGTAGATTCAAAAAAGTAACCAAGCATTTGAGTGGGTTTTGACACTCGGTAGTGGTGGACCACACCCCCACATGCACTGTTGAAGATTCCATCAGTGGTACAGAGAAAAGGAAAAAAGAAAGATTCGCACTGAGGTAAGCTTCGATCCATGTGAGGTGATTTTTTTTCTTTTAATAGTGTAAGATTCCTTCGAGTATTGTGTAAAGTAGGTGATTTAATTAATACTTACAATATTTCAGAACATGACTTCAAACGAAGAGGGAGGGGACCACAATGAGAGGGGCAAAGTAGGTGAGGAACGGTTGTTGGGTGCATTAGACAAAGTTAATGTGCTATGCAAGCAGTCTTTGAGCCTTGCAAAAGAGGGTGGAAATTACGGAAAAGGCCCTCATGAGGTGGCAACTAAAGATAATGGGAACAGTGGTGCGCCCAATGTGGTGACTGACTCTAGGAATGAAGGAGATGAAGATGATATGTGTAACATTCTGTTACTTAATCCCTAATTAAATAATGATATCCATTTTAATCCTATAATATACTTACTAACTATGATAGGAAAAGGATTTTCCATAACATCAATATAACTATCATAGTTAGAAAAGAACATTCTAATGAATGAGACATTATCCATGATAGAAAAGGATTTCCTGATATAACATAAATACTATCATGGATAATTAAAAGCTAACCATGTTAGAAAGGATTTGACTAACATGGTTAATAAACAAACTAGTTGATATTAAATAATGAATAAATATATATACATGCGGAAACGAATGCAGGCCTATACAAATTGGCAATATACAATTCAAAATAGTCTACATAGCTTCTAATACCTAATTCCCTTTCCTGTAATCTGCGTCTGTGCATGAATACCTGCAAAAATGTCAGTAATCGTGGGATGAGACAATTTGTCCCAGTAATCACCGCTTAACTCACTATAACAGTGAGATGTGCGGTAGCGAGGTCGTCTAAAGGGTACCACATTTAAAACCAATAATATATGTATATACGTCAAGTCTTTCATTCATCATTCAAGTCCCTCTGTCTAAATCAAATCAAATTCACCATCTCTACTTCCCACATATCACTCAAATCCCTCAGTCAATTCCAAGTCAACTCAACAGACAAAAATAAACGTGATTGACACTGTGCCCAGTCTCAAATCTGCAAGCATGAAAAAGGGAGCACTATAAATAGTGAAAACGTCCCTGAAAAGGGAGCACTATAAATAGTGAAAACATCCCTGGTTCCTTTACAATCCGAGGAACCTGTACAATTAACCTATCGATTGCGCAAATCGATAGGTTACATCGGCCGACGGTACTAATAATCAGTGTCATGCAATACTCACAATCCCTATTCTATATTCCATCAACATAACTCTCAACTATCTCAACTCAGCATGTAACCCTCTTTTCTATCCTCATCACCTCTTAAACCACTACCCAACACTATCCCTATATACATTTCACGTCATTCCAGATCAATGGCCACCACCAGGCAGGATAATAGTATATACTGTTTCAAATTTCTTTTATACGAAAATAATCGTGTATAAAAGGCACCCGATAGCCTGTTTTGTATAAAAATAGCTTTTCAAAGATAATATTTATATGGAGGGTGAGAAAAGGATTTTAAAAATCCCAGCTAACGTCACCCTCAATGTTATAGTAAGGTTAAGAGTGATTACCTGTCGCCCTTTAGCAATTCTACGCGATTTCTCAACCTTTCTCTCTTGATGCCACGAAAGCCTACTTGCATCCCCTCCTATAATAATATATAGCCAAATGATAAATTAATATCATTTCCCTTTTATCGTAATTCAACGTCTCTCTCGTTCTTATATGACTACCCAAACCCCTTTCTTTTATTCGTCTTAAATATGCAATTCAAACACAATCCAATTTCATATACAATATCCACACAATACAATCCAAAATCAAAAACAGATAACCGAGACAACATAAAGCAAATTCTATCAGATCATATAATTTCATAAATCATATTACCCTTTTTTTTTCCATAACATTATTTCTCATCTTTGAGTTTATCACCTCAACACCTAATAACATTAATTACCTATTACATTCCTCAAGCATTGCAATCACTTCCACAATCAAATCAAACCATATTCCAAATAAATAAAAAGAAACTATGTCTAAACTACCTCTCCAGTCATCTAATTAAGACATCCTTCACCATCCTAACAAAAATAGTCACCTATTCTCCAAAGCATTGAAATTGTAGTACATATCAAAGTAGTAATGAAACAACAACCCATAATTATAACATAACATAACTCCAATGACAAAATCATAATTAAAATTACTCTTTCAGGGTTCTTGAACTCTTCATGACCTTTTATGTAATCAACCTCAACCTCACATCACTATTATAATTCACATATAACCTTAACTCAATCACATATATGTAAACCTCATGTCAACCTAATTGATTACAACCAGAATATTCTGGTACTCGTTAGTACCATTTCAAATCCCAAAAATTGAAACTAAACTTATGAGTTTAGTGCTGATAGTAAAACAGAAAAATAAATAATTCCACAAACACTACCCATTTTCTCCAAAATGGACATGCAAACTTGCATTGAAATTCATTTCATCACTTACACATTTCAGCAAGGATTCATAACAGAGAAGCCAATGAGTAAAAGAAACCCAAAGCATTGCAACTTTCATATACAACTTCATACTAACCTAAACAACTTCATTGATTTAATCAAAGAGATCAAGATGGGCCATTAAACACCCTAATTGAAACCAGCCCCCACACACATGTTATCCAATTATATTCATAAAAGAAAAATATATCCACAGTTAATAATTCAATTTAAGTACAAAATATGAAAACAATGCAAGTTTAAGAAAATTACAGCTTTAGGTAAATACTTGACAAGCATATCCAACAATAGTCATAGCCCAACCCTTGATAACAATGTTCACAAACATAACATAAATCTTGTCCAAATTACACATATCAAGCTCAAATCAATTTCTATACTCTCCTAAGCATTTCAACAACACCATGAGTGCAATGAGATTCGACAATAGTTATTAACTTCCTAATCAATAACCTCAAAATTAACAAGGTACCCAAGAACACATAATCAAACAAGAAAGCAAGAAGGCAATCAGTCCACTTTCATTTAATCCACTTACATCACAAAATAAAACGCTACACATACATTCTCATCAAGAACAAATTGAAGAACACAAGACAAATCAAAAATCTCAAACGATAGAAAAGTATATCATACATATATAATTTCCCATACATGTCTTAATGCCATTATTATCCTTTTCTTCTACATTCAACCATATTAAAATCACATAGCAAAAATAAGGCAACCACATATGAAACATCAAAGATCAACAAATTCAGCAAGGTTCATATGCAACAACTTATATTCATGTTCATTTCATCATTGTAAACCTCTTATCCACTTAAAAGATCAAAAAACTCCTTTCCTAATGCCTAGCCAAAACAGAAATCCAACAAAATCACACAAGAAACATCCTAATATCATTCAAACAAACTCCTACAACAACACATCACATTGTGAACCCCAAACAGGACCCCATTTTCGGATTCCTCTCATATACCTCGGCCAAAACGAAAAACGAGTGCAGAAGCGAAAGAAATGAAGTTACTTGCACTTGTTTTTGGTCCTCCATGACTCGCCGGAACTCGCCGTCGCCGGAAAATGGTCGGGAATTAACCATTATAGGGCTGGCCAAAACAAAAGAACCAAAACAGGAGGAAAACATGAGGAAACAAACATTGAAATGAAAGCCTAGCTCGAGATATGCTGGAAAGGTTGAGCCTTTACCTCTCCTCATAGTTGTCCGCCGCCGATCTTCATGTAGCTCGCCGGAAATTGGTCGGCCGAGCTGAACAGAGAAAGGGGAGTTGAGAAAATGACAAGACGACGTTAAAAATGGAAGGACAACTCAAGGTAACCAAGAAAAATCAAAGCTTTTTACCTCTCACCGCCGTCCAAGTCGGAAACAGAATCGCCGGCGCCGAAAAAGGAAAAAGCCGCCGGAGTTTGATGGGTCAGAGGAGAGGCTCGAAGTTTTTGGGAAAGGGAGGAAGAATGGTTTTGTTGATGCTTATGGTGAGGGCTAGCGCCGCCGCGCCATAGGCCGCCGCCGTCACCGCCGTCGATCGAACAAAGGAAGGGTGAAACGAAGAAGAAGAACGAAGAAGAAGGCGGAGGGAGGAGGGTTTTTCGGATGATTGAAGAAGGAAGGGGGCTGGCGCCGCCGGAGTTGACGTCGACGACGGCTTGCTCCGCCGGTCCTGCCGTTCCTGGCGACGGGCGAAGCAGAGAGAGAGCAGGGAGGGTCTGGTGAGAGGGAGGAGAGCTCGAGGGAGAGAGAGAGAAAATGATAAGGAAGGAAGGAGATGATGTATTTATATATATACTTTAGGGAAAATTACACTTAACTACCCTAATGTTTATTCTTAATTATATTTTTAGCCCAAAAAGTTATATATATTATTGTTTCCATTTCTTTCCTTCATAACATTATCTACTATCCCAAACACTTGTTCATGAAAGTTTCTAACTCCAAATAATTATTTTAACTATATTTCCTTAAATTCCAAAAATTAAGATTTAATATCAATAAATCTCCATAAATTTCTCCCTAAAACTCAAATTTCCTAAATAACACCTCAATAATTTCCCTTTAACCTTAATCAAAATTTGGGGATGTTACAATATGCGTGACAATGTACAGGGGTATGTAGAGCTTTGTGAAGGGCTGTCAGACTTCAGTTGGAGTGACCAAGGTTAATAATTCATTTCTGTAATTTTCATTAAGATGATTATAGTTGCTTTATTTGTTAGAGACCATGGCCTAGATAATGCTAGTTTACTTAGGACTGTTAGTGTACTTAGTATATGAAGGCTTCCACTGATAGTTTACTTAATTCATGAAGGCTTCCACTGATAGTTTACTTAATTCACAAAGGCTTCCACTGTTAGTTTACTTAGTAAATGAAGGCTTCCACCGTTAGTTACTTAATTGATGTTGAATTGATGCAGAAAATATTGGTGAAGATGTGGCCATTGAAGATGGAGCTGGCAATGAGGACTCAGCCAGTGATGATTCTGACTATGTTGCAGGGAGTGATCCACCTGATTCAGTGGAGAGCCTGGAGGAAGAGTCTGGAAATATTGGTGATAATGAGGAACATGGTGGTGATGAAAATGGAGAGGAACACACAGACAATGAGGATCCGTTTGGTGTGGATGTGCCTGAAGAGATGAGGGACGGTGTTAATACAAATAGGTCATATTTTGAAGTAGGGATGGTCTTTGCAACCAAGGAAAAATTTTATGCACAACTTGATAGGTATGCAATGCTTAATGGGGTGAACCTGAAAGTTGGAGCCAGTAACAAAACCTCTGCAGTGATTAATTGTGAAGAGGGATGCCCCTTCAGACTGTATGTTGCAAGTGATGATGCAGACTCAGGGTTCATGGTTAGGACAATCAAGCGGGAGCATAAGTGTGCTAGGGCGTTCGGTCTGAGAAGGGCATCCCAAAATTGGATTGCAGGCATGTATAAAGATCGAGTTCAGGATAACCCATTGATGAAAAGAAGTGAATTAAGGGAGGAGGTGAAAAGGGAATGGAATGTTTCTGTTAGCCTGCACAAGTGTAAGAGGGCAAAGAAGATTATAATGGGGAATCTGGATGGCAGTTATGTTGATGACTTCTCAAAACTTGAAGCATATTGCAATGAACTGAGAGTGTCTGATCCTGGGACAGATGCATGGGTCCAAATCAGCCAGGAAGAATTGGCTAAGAAGAGAAGGGTGTTCAAGCGAATGTATGTTTGCTTCAATGCTGCAAAGGTGATTAGAGTAACTGTTGTTTCCAAATTTTATCTGCACTTTTCACATTAGTCTCATGCTAACAGGATTTCTATACTGGTTCAGGTTGGTTGGAAGGCTGGAATTAGGCCTCTAATAGGTGTTGATGGCACCTTTTTGAAGGGAAAAGCAAGAGGAGTTGTGTTGACTGCACTTAGCATGGATGCAGACCAGTCTCTGTATCCAATAGCGTTTGCATTGGTTGACAAGGAGAATGGTCACAACTGGAGATGGTTCATGACTTGCCTAGAAGGTTCCCTTGAGCTTGGAGACGGTGGGAAAGTAACAATGATATCAGACATGCAGAAGGTATGTATATTGTTTCCTCTAGCTTTATTGTCATTGTGTATATTTGAACCGTGTGAAAAATGATGGCTAAAGAAATTTTTGCATTTTGGCACAGGGTCTCCAACAAGCTGTGAGAATAGTTCTACCGGAAGCGGAGCACCGTTTTTGTGCCAGGCACATTTATGCGAATTGGGGGAAGTAGTACACAGGTGCTACAATGCGAGAGCTGTTCTGGGATTCATGTGCTCTTATAACAATAGTGCTCTTATTTGTCATGTGGCTTACATTTGTTGTTTGCTGTCTTAGGCACCTCCATCAACCAACAGGCGGCCTGGAACGGGAGACCATGCATTACGAGGTCTCAGCTAGAAGCCCATGGTCGCAAGATGATTACAAGGAGTATGGAGAAAGTGAAAAAACATGCCAAATAGAAATGTTGGCTAGTTGATATCCATGTGTATTTTGGCTATGTGTAACAAACTTGTTATTTTGGTTGGGTAACAAACATGTATTTTGGCGGTGTATTTTGGCTGTATGTATTTTGGCGGTGTATTTTGGTTGTATGTATTCTGGATGTGTGCATTTCAAACTCTGGTGGAGCACATGTATTTAGTTGTATAGGAAGAAACACAACTTCTGTGATTTGCTGGATACATATTGTTGATGTTTTTAGCATCTTCATGTTGTGGTTAATATAATGAGAGCCACATGGTGTGCTATCTTTTACTATCAATATCATCTTGCAGTAGACCATAAAGGTTGCATAAAAGTTAAAGTTCACCAAAAGTTTTATATGTTCCATAAAAGTTGCAATAGCTCGTAGCTCAAGTGTTCATCTAGCAAATTAAAACACAGTACATCAAGAACAAATTCTACAAATTTGAAATAGCTCATAGCTCATAGATGACCATGAGTTAAGTTCCCTAGTACATCAACTTCTACAAGATCCCTTAGTACAACAAAACCACTTACGCCTAGTAGATTACAACTTAGTACAACTTTGCAATAGCTCATAGCTCATATATGACCATAAGTCAAGTTCCATTAGTACAACTTCAAAATAAACCACTAAGTGGTTTACATTATAAAGATGCCCTAGTACATCTTCAAAACCAACACAGCCACAACCACAATGAACAAAATCCATGAAAGTAGCATTCTTCCCCTCAAAGTCTTGTACTTCATCCTCCACCTATTAGCTTCATTGTCATCAAACTTTTGCCGGCGCTTCAACACTCTAAGTTCACCACGGATCGCCTCTAGCTCTTCATCAAACCCCTGCCTCTCGTCTCCACCACTATGAGGTTGTTGATTATCTCGGTTAGCTCCTCTGCTTCTCAGACTTACATTTTCATCATATAGTTCATCAATATCATCCAACAGCTCCCCAATAACCTCATAAGCTCTTGGGCAGAACCTTGCATCATGCCAGTCAAAGAAGCCACAATCTCGCTGCAAACAAGTTAAGAAATTTTTTTTACAAAATAAATCAGAAACAACATTTACACTTACTCAGCACCAACACAATAACAAACCATTTGTATTTAGTTTAAGAAAACAATTTTAAGACAAGATCCCACCAAAACAACACCTTTTTTAGCCCCACAAGCAACAAAAGTAGGATTTCTTGTTACCTTGTCATAGTAGTATCGGCAACCGTAGAATCTCCTGCCGGGATTCTCGTCTGTCCACGAGGTCCACCGTGGTGCAACTCCGTGCCGACAATACCTCGCCTCACCTTCGTACTTTAGTTCCCTGCTCGATGGTCTCAGCAGTGTCACCCTACGCTTCTCTCTCTCCCCTTCAGTCCTTGAACTTGCCCTTGAACTCGCCTTTGAACTCGCAGCTGAAGCCATCGTCTTCTTGTGGGACGGTAGCGGCAAGGGCTTCGTTCGACAAGCGAGGGGGATGAAGGGTGAAGGGCGAAATAAATTTGGGTGAAGGGTTAGTGAGTTGGTGACATGTACACCCAAATGTAGCATAAAAGCTGACCTGTCAACACCATTTCTTCAACACAAACGGCTGTTATCCCACCGTTACCGGGTTTGTCAGATTTGCACCGGGTCACAAAGTTATTTATTGTTTTTGCACCTCGAAACAGTCATTTATTAAATTTGCCTAAACTGAAATAGTTAATTGTTAGATCAGCACTTTTGCCCTTTTATTAACAACGTAACGACAATTTTTGTTGTCATTGACTACTATTTAAACTTAACCGTTGTTTCTTATATCTTAAATAAAAGCAATTACCCCAAAATTCCAAAATACAATTATAATACCTTTTATCAAATATTCATATTTTCAACATTTGTCGTCTACCTTGTTTTCCAAAGTAAAACAATTCATCAAAAATAGTAAATTTGATCGGATTTTCAAGGCAAAATAATAGTTTGTGTCCATGAGATGCTAATTACACATGACCGTGATGGTAATTAATTACACCCTAAAATATTTTAGCTGAGTGCACCTAAAAGATCATTTTTTATCTATGTTTTATTCTAAATCCAAACTCATTAAAATTTAATGGTCAATTTACATCAACGCGTAAAAAATATGATAGTACCTTGTACATGGTTTTGTAACTTTACTAGTCACTTTTTCTAGTGTATGTTTTACAACAATACAAATATATTACTATAGGAAACTTTTTATTTTCAACGTTGTTTCTGAGACATTTTTGATTCTAAAAATCAGGTGATGCTGGAGATGCTGGAGAGACCAAGAAAATTATTACTATATAATTAACTTATTTCCAAAAAAATCGGTATACTTGTTTTGAATGCCAACATAAAAAACGCCAGTATTAAAGAGAGCGAGCAAACCTATTGCCAGAAGCAAGTCGGATTATAAAACAGTATAAACTTTATTATTTGGAACACTGGCCATATATGAAAGCTTCGCCGACGAATCAATATATGTTTACAAAAACATTCATGTAGCAATAAATTTAGTCACTAAAAGAGTAAAAGTTTTGCGAAAACGGAAAAAGAATGGAATTACAGAAGTAACGGCATGGACCCAAAAATACATTCATTAAAGTAAATTCACAGTACATTTTTTATACTCAGGTAAATTCACAGTACATGACATATAATAGTCAAATGGTTTTTTACTATTCAATCCATCCGAAATCCTATATCCTATAGTTACAAAAAAGTAGAAAACACTAGAAGACAGACATTGACCCTCTTATACAAACACGGAAAGCAGGAAAATGCAAATGCATTGAACACTCCAAAGTTCTAGCCAGAAATCTGAATAGTCTTAACATCGGGCTTCTTAACCTCCTCTTTTGGAACAGTAACAGTAAGGACCCCATTCCCCATGGAAGCCTTCACCTGATCCATTCTAGCATTCTCGGGAAGTCTGAATCTCCTCATGAATTTGCCACTGCTTCTCTCAACACGATGCCACGTGTCGTTCTTGTCCTCCTTCTCGTACTTCCTCTCTCCGCTTATCTGAAGAACCCTGTCATCTTCAATCTCAACCTTCACTTCCTCCTTCTTGAGCCCAGGAAGATCAGCCTTGAACACGTGTGCCTCAGGGGTCTCCCTCCAATCCACACGTGTGCTCACAAATGCAGAGTTGTCATGAGATGCTGATGATAGAGACGAGGGGAAGTGAAAATCCTTGAGAGGGTCCCACACATCCAGAGAGAATGGATCGAACACGTTGCTCCTTCGGCCACCAAAGAAACTTGGGATGAGCGACATTTTCAAAAGAGATGATGTTGAGAGAATGTTTGAATTGAGTGTTATGAATTGCCGTAAAAGCTGCTTTCGCTGATGATGGAGAGGGAGGACGAGGCGTGTATTTAAAGAGCGGGATGAGCAATCTAGTATTTACGAGTGAAGTTGAGAGAGTTCTAGAATGCTTGAGAATTTTCAAGGCCTATGTGCCCACCGATTTATTAATAATGTCTAAAATAGTAAAATCCACATGTTCTTTTTTTGGTAATTAATTAGAGGTCCCCCACAAGGGAGTTAATACTGGAAAAGTCCCAAAAGTTGAAAATATTAATGTAGGGTCCCAAGGGACCTCACATTAATATATTTGAAAAGTGAAAAGACAGATTTGCCCCTAACCTTAATAAAAAATTACCCACCACCCCACCCTCCTCTCCCCCACCCTCCGCCCCCCCCCCCACCCTCCCCCCTCCCCTCCAGCCGCCCCCCTACCCTCCCCCCCTCCCCCTCAAGCCCGCCCCCCCCCCCCTCGAGCCCGCCCCCCCCCACCCCCACCCTCCCCCCTCGAGCAAGCCCCCCCCACCCCTACCCTCCTCCCTCCACGCCCCCCACCCCCACTCGAGAGAGGAGGGAGGAGGGTGGGGTTTTTTATTAAGGCTAGGGACAAAACTGTCTTTTCACTTTTCAAATATATTAATGTGAGGTCCCTTGGGACCCTACATTAATATTTTCAACTTTTGGGACTTTTCCAGTATTAACTCCCTTGTGAAGAACCTCTAATTAATTTTCCCTTTTTTTTATACCGATACAAAATCGACATGCTTATAGAAATAGTAAACGAGTAAAAATGTTTTGCCTCCCTTGCAACGACAATACTGCTTACGTGGCCAAATTAACTTAACTGAACATGTTTTTGTAATTCTTAAAAATATTATTGATAAAAAATTAATTCACATTCTAAATATAGACTGGTTTTATATTTTACCCAATTTCTTCCAAAACTACATATATTGATATCCCCATAACAAAATTATGAGATAAAAATTAAGTAAAAGTGATTAAGGTGTTTTAGGAAAAACATGCCACACCAATTAATATAAAACCATGAGGATATGATTGGTGTATTATATAACTAACATTTTAATTTAATCAAAATTTATTAAATATTTATTACTAGATGAAGTAGTTAATTGTGCTTGAAAAATGAGTAGCTAACCATATTTGAGATGAGAGTGAATATTCGGATAAAAACAATGTGAATCATCAATGACGGGTATCCTTTGTAGTATTACCATAAGGAAAATACTTACCTCCAGTACTTGACCTCCAGTACATCCAATACCCAATAAGAATTTGACATATGTCCAACTAACCTCATACACAACTAACACATAGTGGACAGAGAAAAGAAGGAGAAAGTGGTGTGGGTTAGTTGGACATGTGTCAAATTCTTATTGGCTTACTAGATGTACTTGAGGTCAAGTACTGGAGGTAAGTTTTTTCCTTAGCATACTCGCTATCTAGATCTTCATGATACTCTGTAACTTGCTTTTCTTCACAACAATTACTTTTATGGTTGCAATAGTTAGAGAACATTCATAATATTATTTTCTGGTCATTTTTAGATTCTCCATCTGAATAGTCTCTACTCCATGATGGTATTATATGACTGCGAAAATAAACTATACTATTTCTTATTTACTCTTTCAACTGAACAAATACATTTTGAAAGACATTTGAAATATGTCAATTGGACTTCGTTAATAATTATTGCCTAGCCTTAGTAATTTCTTCTAATATTATATTAATCTCTTGAACTCAGAAATTAATGTTAGAAATCGTCATCATCTTCAATTTCTCCACTGACTTCTTGATCGTGCTCTATTAGCTTCTCGATGATTTACAATTTAATCCTATCAACTGGTGGATAACGTTTTTTATTTCAAAAGTAATTTAAGCAATAGTTGAATGAAACTATATAATTTCAGCAATTCTTGCACTAGGCTTTTGTTTCGAAATATAATATGCAATTTAGAAGAAGCTGAGATATTTTATTCGTTTCCATCCTTAAAATTTTGAAAAAATCCTTTGACAAAAGATCAAAATCCTTGATGAGACCCTAAGAAGGGAACTAAGTTATTCAAATATTATTGGGAGACACTTTTGCCACCAATAAATATGGCTTTACGACTTAGAGATTTACAACTTTACTATAGCGATTTTCAATTTGAGCATAATAATTCACAATTAATTAATTGTCTTGAGTAATGAGTTTTAGGTAAAACTTAAAGATGGCCCTACTCTCCATCTATATTTCTTTATATAGATGCTTTTAGTATTTGGCTTGTTCAACAAGTAGGAGCAATCAATCAACATAGACTCTACCAGATTTTGCCATTGGAACCCAACATCATCCATTTGATCATGCTTGTGCTACACTTGGAAGACATCTCAACAACCATGAGGATGTAACAAACATAAGTTTTTTGGAAGAATCACACCCAAAAGCTAGCTATTAGGGTCTAGGAACCAAGGACTCATAAGGTCTTTCTTATGAGAAAACCTCTTCAATGTGATACTTGTGACAATGCATCCTCTCGAGAGCCAACATCCTAATGGCTCCACTCTACGACACTTCACTCGAAGTTTTACTTGGCCTCTTTACAAGTCAACCCCTCTGTTCAGAACCCTTCGAAGGTAGCATCTTCCAGTCTTTTAGATGAAGTAGTGTCTCAGTGGCCCACTTTATAACACTTCACTCAGCGCTTCACTCAATCTTCAATTGGTCAATCCTATCGATCAGAACCCTCCGTAGGTAGCTCTTCTCATTTGACCATCTCTCAATGAAAGCACTATTGTAATTAACAAGCACAATGCAAATTCAGAACCGTTGAGGTTGGAGAGCCAAGTCTTATAAACCCTCCATTGTGAGAAAACCTCCTGATATGGGACTTGTAATAGAGGATTAGGCCACAATAAATATCAAACACTTTTCCTCAAATTTTTATGGTTCAAAAGAAAATCAACATGAAAGCTTTCTTGTACTCCCTCTGATCCGTAATATACTTGTTAAGAAAACATCTAATTTCAAGTTGGTTGTCTGCAATTTCTTTTCTAATTCTACCCTTATTTATGAGTCGTTGTATTACAAGAGAGATATATTACCAGATATTGGAATAAGTAGAGAGGGAGAGCTAGAGATTTAATGAGCTACAGAACAAAGATAGAGAGAGAGAGCACAAATTGTTAGAGGGTACTGGAATCATATGGGAATAAGTTGAGAGGGAGAGAGAGAGATAATGTTGAAAATGAACAAAAAAAAACAAAATCATGTTTTACCACGAGAAATCATATAAGACGCAAAAAAGAGAGGAAGTCAATATAGAAAATACTTGGAAGAAGAATTGTCTTTACATTCTCTGATGCTCTCATTTATTTTTTCTTCTCTCCTCCTAATATCTCTCAAAAAATTAAATGAGCCAACCCAAATTGATTAGGAATATAATTGGAAAACTTGTAATAAATGTTCAGACAACGTAGGGTGAACACTTATATTTTGGAACAAAACAATTCAAATTTGGGCTTTTATATTATAGACAGGATAGGAGGGAGTAACAAGTGAAGAGGAATGGTTAGAGGAGTAGGATATATAAAGGGAAAATGACAAATAAATACCTTCGAATATCCAAAAGAACAAGTAAGGAACTCAAACTTCCAAAATGACAAGTAAGGAACTCTGAATTCCAAAAGAACAATTAAAGACCAGACAATTGTTAATTGTTATATTCCAAATGTTTATAACTATGTTCCAATTGTTAATTTTTATTGAAGTTTCTTATTTGTTCTCTTAAAAGTTTGAGTTCCTTACTTATCCTTTTGAACATTCGGAGGTATTTATTTGTCATTTTCCATATATAAACTTACTCAGAATAATGGTTTTATTTTTTTATCAGAAATTCAGAATAATGGTTATGAAAGATATCAAAAAGATAAAAACAATTTTATTGCCTGACATGAGCGGGTTTGACTCTACATTGGTCAGGGTCATGTGATTAGGAGATAGAGTTAATTAATACACAAGCCAAATGAAGATATCCACTTCCCAAGTGTTTTTTACATGGATCATATCCATATGCTAAGTAAGTAGTAGTTTCAATCACGAAAACACGTAAACAACAGTGCTCATCAACGGTGAACCAATGCTTCGCTCGTAAAACGTACATAACCACATCCAATTTATAAATCGAGCTTAAATATTACTCCGTTCCTAAATATAAGATCACTTTGGGAAAATGAATAAGTTCCTAAATATAAGATCACTTCCTATTTTATCTCAAGTTTTGCCTAAACTACCCTTATACTCCCTCTTTTCATTGAAAACTCCTCCTCCTTTTAAGTAATTGAGGGGTTTTTGGGAAGATCATATAATTTTATTGTCTTCCTTAATCTCCCCAAATTAACCAAAGTGATCTTATATTTAGGAACGGAAGGAGTATCGTATTGCAAAACGTATTGCAAAACGTCAGGGGTCAATCAAACGAAATGCACATCATATTTGTTTTGAAAGCCAATATAAATAATGGGTTTATTTGCATGGTGTGTATGCCAGAACTAGAGTAAGTCGAATTATTCCATAAAACTATTTAACTTGGTTGTTTTCATATTGATGTGCAACTACTAAATGCCGGGGTCTTCTATTGAACCACTGGCCATATAATGAATCTTGAATGCCACGGAATCAATAGACTTAAGGATCGAATTCCGTGAAATTAGTAATTGATCACTGCATCGTTAAAACAGGAGTACAACCATGAAATTATTTAATCCAAAACCAGATTCATTAGAGTAAACTTACAAGTACACACCAGATTCTTCTCCTTTAAATTCAACCCAGCCTAATCCTTATAATTACCAGAAAACAAAACACACAACACCCAATTAGACCGACACGGACTCTGCAACTTGGACAAACATAACACTGCCGAATAGGAACATGGTAAACAGTGAAATGCAAGAACATTACAATGTTTCTAACCAGAAATCTGGATAGTCTTCACATCAGGCTTCTTAACCACTTCTTTGGGAACAGTCACAGTAAGAACCCCATTCTCCATGGAAGCCTTAACTTGGTCCATTTTAGCATTCTCAGGAAGTCTGAACCTCCTCATGAATTTGCCACTGCTTCTCTCCACGCGATGCCACGTGTCGTTCTTGTCTTCCTTCTCGTAGTTCCTCTCTCCGCTGATCTGGAGAACCCTGTCATCTTCAATCTCAACCTTCACTTCCTCCTTTTTCAGCCCAGGAAGATCAGCCTTGAACACGTGTGCCTCAGGTGTCTCCCTCCAGTCCACACGTGTGCTCACAAATGCAGAGTTGTCATGAGATGCCGATGACAGAGCAGAGGGGAACTGAAAATCCTTGAGAGGGTCCCACACGTCCAGAGAGAATGGGTCGAATACATTGCTCCTTCGGCCGCCAAAGAAACTTGGGATGAGCGACATTATCAAAAAAGATGATGTGGTGATGAGAGAATGTTTGGATTGTGACAAGTGTTATGAATTGTTGTGAATGCTTTTGATGTTGGATTTTCTCGATGATGGTGGAGAGGGAGGACGGGGCGGGTATTTATATTGGAGGGACGAGCATTTTGTAGTATTTACGAGTGAAGTTGGGAGAATTCTGGAATGTTTGAGAATTTTCTAGGCCCATGTCTACCGACTGCTTAAGAAGTGTCTAAAATAGTAAAATCCATATGCTTTAAAGATAGTAAAGGAGTAAAAATGTTTTGCCTCTTTATCGGATATAATATTGTTTATGTGGCAAAATAAACTTAACTAACATATTGTTTTTGTGATTCTTAAAATAATTACTCGTAATTGACAAAAACTTAATCCACATCATCCATCGAAAATATAGGACTGATTTTCTATTTTACCCAATTTCTTCCCCTCCCACATTACATATATTATATACGCTGACAATCAATTTTAAGAGAAACATAAAAAAATAAGGAAAATTAATTACGCTGAAAAAACATACCACACTGATTAACATAATTACATAACTAATATTTTTAATTGAATCAAATTGGATAAATTTATTAAATATTTATTAAAGGATAAAGTATTCAATTATGCTCCAAAATTGAGTAGCTAACTATTTGACATGAGAGTGAATCATCAGACGGGTATCGTTTATACTAGTATCATAATACTCCATATTTTGATCTTCATGATACTCTGCACCTTGCTTTTCTTCACAAATTACTTTTAAGGTTGGCATAGTCACATAACATTCAACATATTATTTTCTTATTTACTCTTTCAATTGAACAAATACATGTTGAATGACATTTGAAATATGTCAATTGGATTTGGTTATTAGTTATTGCCTTAATCTTTTCTCCGAATATTATATAAATTCTTGAACTCTAATAGAAATTAATGTCAGAAGTCGTCATCATCCATTTTCTCCATTGACTTCTTGATCATGCTCTATTGGCTTCTTAGTGACTTGCAATTTGACCGTATTTACATTTACAGGTGGATATGTTTTTTTTCCAAGAATAATTGCACCAAGAGTTGAATGAAACTTTATATAAATACCAAGTACTAGGCTTTAATTTTCTTTTGTTTGGAAATAATATGCATTTTAGATATAGCAAGCTCAAATATTTTATTGTTAGTTTCTAAAAGGAAAATGGAAAAAAGTGAAAAAAAAAAATTAGTCCTTAAAATTTTGAAATCCTATGGCAAAAAGAAAATCAAAATCCGTGATGAGACCCTAAGAAAGGAACTAAGATCTTCATGTATTATTGGAAGAAATTTTTGCCACTGAGAAAAATACAACTTAAAAATAGATATTTACAACTTTGTTATAACGATTTTTAATTTGAGCAGAATAATTCGCAACTAACTAATTGTCTTGAGCAATGAGTTTTAGATGAAAGCTTAAGATGGAAATGAGATAGTGTTATTTCTCACTACTTTCCTTTAGAATTTACACTTGTACCATAAAAATTTTTAAATTGATCATAACAATTTAGAACTTTTTTTTTATCAAAATAACAATTTAGAACTAATCACCATGTTTTTGCTATAGGCTTTTCTAAGACTGTCTTTTGGCAATAAATAAATACCTCATTCCCTCCTGACATATGACTTGAGATTTTCAAAAATTGACGGATTGTTGATGATGGGTATGGTTTTATTCTCACAAGGATTTTTGGATGTTTTTTGTTTACTAATACTCGAAAGTGTAAAATGGTGGAAGAACATCGGCCTAAAAAAGTAATGGAAGAACGTATTATTCGGGTCGAAAAAAAAGCAAGCCCATTATACACTAAATGGGCTTATAATACATAATTCTAGATTTCTCCTCATTTTATAATGCGTCTCATAATTCTTTTGCTAGAAAAATCTGGAAATATTGATGTCATTCCCGAAAATCTCCTCCAATTAGTTTAAATACCCATGCATCCCCTGCCTGGGGTCCATAGAAAAAAAACAATTCCAGTGTCCAAGCAGCAATCAACAAATAGTTCCTATAATTAGCTTTTGATATTATCTTTACTCATCATTATAGAACATTAAGATGTCGTTCATCCCAAGTTTCTTTGGTAGCCAAAGGAGCAACATCTTCGATCCTTTCTCTCTAGACTTGTGGGACCCCTTGAAAGATTTTCCAGTACCCTCTGCTCTATCAACTTTGAGTAAAGATAATTCAGCATTTGTGAGCACTAGGATTGATTGGAAGGAGACCTCTGAAGCCCATGTGTTCAAGGCTGATCTTCCTGGGTTGAAGAAAGAGGAAGTTAAGGTTGAGATTGAAAATGACAGAGTTCTTCAAATCAGTGGGGAGAGGAACATTGAGAAGGAAGACAAGAATGACACGTGGCATCGCGTGGAGAGAAGCAGTGGCAAATTCATGAGGAGGTTTAGACTTCCTGAAAATGTTAAAATGAATGAGGTTAAGGCTTCCATGGAGAATGGTGTTCTTATACATGGTGTTGTAACTTTCCTAGTCAGTTTTTCTAGTGTATGTTTTACAACAATACAAATATATTACCATAGGAAACTTATTATTTTCAACTTTATTTCTGAGACATTTTTCTTTGATTTTAATAATCGGGTGATATCATATAGTGGAGATGTTGGAGAGACCAATAGAGAGAGAGTTACAATGGGGATAGGAGGAAGAGAGGAGGGAGATTTTGTGATTTTGTGGCCCACATGTGTTTTATTTGGATGCTTTAATTGAAATAGTGAGTTTTGGGGTTGATGAGAAAGGATGATAAAGGAAGGAAATGAGCACTGAATGCAAACCTCTTTCAACTTGATAAGCACCCGTTAACCAAGCACACACAAATATAAAGCCAGAAAAGAAATGAATGACAATTTCGTTCATTCTTTGACTAGAATTTCAGTGGCTTTCAACTATTTTCTTAACTTCTTCCTCCAGAAGACTGGCATTTGAAAACCCATTATCCATTAAAGACTTCGAAGTTAAACTTTAGAGCTTTGGCTAATCTGAAGTCAGCTTTAAAGAGTGCAGGGTCCATGGTCCACCTGATCGAATACTACTCGCTCCGGTCCTAAATATAAGACCTAGTTGACTTTTTTGAAAAATCTTAAAAAAAGCAAAATAAGTTAATTACAAATTGATTTGCCTAATTTTTTTCTCTTAGACTAGTTTATTTTACCTGTAAGCTAATGAATAATCTAAAAAGATATCAAATATGTCATGATTTAATAAAATAGTTTACAAATTAAAATAATTTATTAAATTATAACATATTTAATATATTTTTAGATTATCCATTAGTTTATAGGTAAAATAAATTAGTTTAAGGAAAAAACATTTAAGTAAATCAATTCACAACTAATTTATTTTATTTTTTTTAGAATTTTCCAAAAAAATCTATTTAGGACGAGAGAGTATTTGTTTTGAATGCCAACATGGAAAACGCCTAAGTATAAAGGAGAGCGAGCAAATCATTGGCCAAAGCAAGTCGGATCATAAAAAAGAAACTTTATTATTTGGCACACGTGTTAAAGATCAATTTAGCCAACAAACAATTTCCAATGTATCAATTTGGCCAACAAACAATAAGTCTCATTTTAGCCAATAAACAAATAAAATTGTCCATTTTGGCCAATAGGCCATTTGAAAATACTAAAATGCCCTTTCTATAATAAAAACAAAATAAAATGTTTTAACTCTTCTCTCTCCTTCCCACCTCATCCGTCACTCACTTCTCCCCTCTCCCATGGCTTCTGACAAATGTTTCCTCTCTCCCCTCCCTCCTCCTCTCTCTTTTCCTTAAAGCATTTCATGAAAAGCCATCACTGCTTTGCCGCTACCCACACTTCCTATGCCACCTCATAATGCATCTGGAATTAATGGATATGGATCCCCCATAATGACGTCGTTTTGGGACATGCTCTTTTATTTCTTCAATTGAGTTAGATATTGAACGCCTATGGAAAAAAACTATTTCATTCGCCTCATACTCTGCTTTCATCTCCAGTTTAGTCAATACTTTGTTTCATGGGAAGGTAAAATCATAACTAATGTTCACTGTCAAGTGTCATGACCACAAGTTCCATAGTTTACTTTTGACAGTTGGTATGTTTTTTTTAAAAAATACTCCCTCCGTTTCTAAATATAAGACCTAGATAACTTTTTTTTTTGGAAAGATTAAAGTTGCGAAATAGGTTATTAAATCATGACATATTTGATATCTATTTACATTATCCATTAGCTTATAGGTAAAATAAACTAATTTAAGAGAAAAAAATTAGGTAAATCAATTTATAATTAACTTATTTTTTGCTTTTTTTAGTATTTTTCAAAAAAGTCATCTAAGTCCTATATTTAGGAACGGCATTTTATCAAAGAAGCCATCACTGCTCAGCAACCCTCAAAGCTTCCTCCAACCTCTTAATCACTGCTTCGAAGCATCAACAAAGCATTCTCAAACAACGCTTCAAAAGAAAACGGATTCACAGTCAAATCCTGTTCATAAAGGTCACGAGCATTCTCAGTGTCCCCATCTCTGCTTGCGGCGAAGGCGTCCGAAGCCATGGAAGAGGAAAAGAGAGAGGGGAGAGAAGTGAGTCACGGTTGAGGTGGGAAGGAGAGAGAAGAGAGAAAAAATATTTTGTTTTTTTATTATAGAAACAGCATTTTAGTATTTTCAAATTACTGGCCAAAATGAACCATTTTATTTATTTATTGGCTAAAATGAGACCACTTATTATTTGTTGGCCGAATTGAGCTTTAACCCTGAGCTTTAACCCTTTGGCACATTGACCATATATGAAAGCTTTGCCGACGAATCAATATATGATTACAATAACCTGGCGGGTTGCAGTGAGTGGTAAGTACTCTCGTCCCTTAAACAAGTGGTTGGGGGTTCGATCCCCAGCCCTTGCGAATGGAGCAAATTCACAGGCCAGCTGTCTACCCCCCTACATAGGACTTCAGAACAGCGAAGGATTAGTCTCACTTGACACGCGGGTGAGATACCCTTGAGAAATAAAAAAAAAATATATGATTACAAAACCATCCATGTAGCACTAATTTAGTCACTAAAAGTTTTGCGAAATCGAAAAAGAAAAACGAATTTACGGAAGTAACAGCATGGACCCCAAAAAAAAAAAGATAGTATATGAGTAAAGATAGTATATGAGTAAAGATAGTACATGCTAAAAAAAGATAGTACATGTTTTTGTAATTCTTCAAAATATTATTGATGAAAAAAATTAATTCACATTCTAAATATAGACTGGTTTTATATTTTACCCAATTTCTTCCCAAACTACATATATTGATATCCCCATAACGAAATTGTGAGAGAGGCATAAAAATTAAGTAAAAGTGATTAGGTTGTTTTAAGAAAAAACATACCACACCAATTAATATATTATATGACTAACATTTTAAATTTAATCAAAATTGATAAATTCATTAAATATTTATTACTAGATGAAGTAATTGATTTTGCTTGAAAAATGAGTAGCTTACCATATTTGAGATGAGAATGAATATTCTGATAAAAACAATGTGAATCATCAATGACGAGTATCCTTTATACTAGTACCATAATACTCCCTATCTAGATCTTCATGATATTTCTTTAATTTGCACCTTGCTTTTTATTCACAACAATTATGGTTGCAATAGTTAGAGAACATTCAACACATTATTTTCTGGTTATTTTTAGATCGATTATCCATCTCAATTGTATCTCTACATTATGGTGTTATACGACTTTAAAAATAAATTATATTTCTTATCTACTCTTTCAACTGAACAAATACATGTTAAAAGACATTTGAAATATGTCAATTGGACTTCGTTAAAAGTTATTGCCTAGCCTTAGTCATTTCTTCTAATATTATAATAATCTCTTGAACTCATAGAAATTTATGTCAGAAATAGTCATCATCTTCATTTTCTCTACTGACTTATTGACCGTGCTCTATTAGTTTCTCAATGACTTACAATTTGATCCTATTAACCGGTGGATAAAGTTTTTTATTTCAAAAGTAATTTAAGCAATAGTTGAATGAAACTTTATAATTTCAGCAATTCTTGCACTAGGCTTTTATTTCGAAATATAATATGCAATTTAGATATAAGAAGCTGAGATATTTTATTCGTTTCCATCCTTAAAATCTTGAAAACCCCTTTGACAAAAGATCAAAATCCTTGATGAGACCCAAAGAAGGGAACTAAGATCTTCAAATATTATTGGAAGACACTTTTGCCACCAATAATTATGGCTTTACGACTTTAAAATAAAGATTTACAACTTTACGATAGATATTTACAACTTTTCTACAAGGATTTTCTATTTGAGCATAATAATTCACAACTATTTAAATTGTTTTGAGTAATGAGTTTTAGATAAAACTTTAAGATGGCCCTACTCTCCATCTATATATATTTATTTATATAGATGCTTGTAGTATTTGGCTTGTTTAACAAGTAGGAGCAATCGATCAACATAGACTTTGCCAAGTTTCGACATTGGAAACCAACATCATCCATTTGATCATGCTTGTGCTGCGCTTGGAAGACATCTCAACAACCCTGAGGATGTAACAAACACAAGTCTTTGGAGAATCGCACCTCAAAAACTAGCTATTGGGGATTGGGGTAAGGGCTGTAAGGTTTTCCTTGTGAGGAAACCTCCTTAATGTAGGCCAACATCTTGGCGGCTCCACTCTTGACACTTCACTCGACGCTTCACTCGGCTTCTCTGCTAGTCATCCCCTTTGACCCGAACCTTCGTACGTAGAATTTTCCAGTCTTTTAGATGAAACAACGTCTTGATGACCCACCTTATAACACTTAACTCAACACTTCACTTAATTTTCTATTGGTCAATCCTATCGATTAAAACCCTGTAAGTAGCCCTTCCCATTTGACCGTCTCCCAATGAAAGCACCATTGTAACATACACAAATTCAGAACCACACGTCAAAAGCTAACCGTTGGAGTTGAAGAACCAAGTATTGTTGGGGTTGAAGAACCAAGTATTATAAGTCCTCCAATGTGAGAAAACCTCATGATGTGTGAGATTTATAACAAAGGATTATGCCACAATAAATATCACACACTTTTCCTTGAATTTTTATGTTTAAAAAGAAAATCAACATAGAAGCTTTCTTGTACTCCCTCGATTCGTAATATAAAAGTCAGCCACTAAAAATGCACTTTTAAGAAAACATCTGATTTTTAATTGGCTATCTGCAAATTTTTTTCCAATTCTACCCTTATTTATGAGTAACTATATTAGGGAAGAGAGATTTTACTGCATATTGGAATAAATGGAGAGGGAGAACTAGAGATTTAATGAGCTACAAAACAAATATATACATAGAGAGAGAGAGCACTAATTGTTAATGCATATTGGAATCTATGGGAATAAGTAGTGGATGGAGAAAGAGAGATAATAATGTTGAAAATGAACAAAAAAAAAACGAATCATGGTTTACCGAGAAAGCAGATAAGACCCAGAAAAGAGAGGAAGTCAATAGAGAAAATATTTGGAAGAAAAGTTATCTTTACATTCTCTAATGCTCTCATTTATTCCTTTTCCTCTCCTCCTAATATCTCTCAAAAAATTAAATGAGTCAACCCAAATTGGTTAGGAGTAAAATTGAAAAACTTGTAATAAATGTTCAGACAAAGTGAGATGAACACTTATATATTTAACCAAACTCATTTAAATTTTAGCTCTTATATTATAGACAGGAGGGAGTATAAAGCAATTTTCCCGATAGAAAAAGTGAAGAGGAATGGTAGAGGAGCAGGATATATAAACTTGATTCAGAATAATGGTTATTTTTTATCAGAAATTAGAATAATGGTTATGAAAGATATCAAAGAGATAAAAACAAATTTATTGCCTGACATGAGCCGGTGGGACTCTACATTGGTGAGGGTCTTGTGATTAGGAGATAGAGTTAACTAATACACAAGCCAAATGAAGATATCCACTTCCGACGTGTTTTTTACATGATTCATATCCATATGCTAAGCAAATAGCAGTTTCAATCACGAAAACACATAATCAACAGTGTTCAACAACAGTGAACCAATGCTTCGCTCGTAAAACGTACATAATCTTACATCCAATTTGACATATTCAGGCTTCTCGATATAATGCAATTTATAAATCCAGCTTAATTAAATACTATCGTATTGGAAAACGTCAGGTGTCAATTAATAACGAAATGCAACATCATATTTGTTATAATAGCCAATATGAATAATGAGTTTATTTGCAATGTATGCCAGAACCAACCAGAGTAAGTCGGATAAATCCATAAAACTATAGAACTTGGCTGTTTTCATATTGATGAGCAACTACTAAATCCCGGGGTCTTCTATTTAGCCACTGGCCATATAATAAAGCTTAAATGCCACGGAATTAATAGACTCAAAGATCAAATTCCATGAAATTAGTAATTGATCGCTAAATCGTAAAACAGGAGTACAAGCATGAAATCAATAAAATATAAAAAGCAAAACACTCCTAATAAAACAACTTTAGGTTACTGTTCACAAGAATCATTCACCAGCCGACACGTGTCACTAGACATACAAGCTTCCTTGAGAAGCCACCTCGCTGAGAATAAAAAGGGTAAACTTGACAATTTTCCTAAATTTTTTTCAGCCTTTTTCTTTTTCAAATTTCAAATTCAAATTCAATTTCCAAATTCAAATTCTTGTGGGCCCCTCACTTTATGTCTATATACCTCCATTATGCTATTACAGAATTTCCCTAAACTTGTAGTCCCTACTTTTACTTCGCTAAACTTATAGTCCCTGCTTTTACTCCTGACTTTCTTCCATCTCCCATTACAAAATATCGCCTTCTTCCATCATGTCTGAAGAGCCTTCTCCAGACGCGCTAGCACGTCTTGCCATTGGTTTGAATAGCAAACCTATATTTGTGAAGGTTGCTCGGATTAAGCGTCTCACAGCCGTCTGTTATCCCCTTGGACCAGATCGGCCAATGATAGAGGAAGAGGGGATTCATGTGGTGGTTTTTGATGAGAGTGTGAGTTGCCTTTTTATTACATTCTCATTTATTGATTTTGTCATGTCTGTGTTATACCCTGTTGTAACTAACTTTTTATGTATATTTTGGAAGCCAAGCATATGTTTCATCAAGAAAAATGACTTTGGAAGCTAAGCAAAACTTTGATAACATATGTTTTATTGATGGGTCTTATACCACCTTTTGCATGGTATTTAATTGGCATGGGCCGTAGACCACCTTTTGTATGTCATAGTAAATATATAAAACAAAAAATAACAACATATGACATAGAGGTTACGAGGGATGCCTAATTGGTTAGAATGATTCGATGAGGTCCAAGTGATGCCAAGGTATCTACACGCCTAAACTAAGGGCCCGTTTGGTTCAATTACATTGCTTGTCTGCAATGGTAATCAAGATTACATTGCCATAAATGTAGTGTTTGGTTGCTCTTTAGTGTGGTAATATGGATTACAATTGCAATGATGATTACCAAAAAATTGGTAATCAACATTCATAGCTCCCCCCTATGAATGTGCATTACCATCCATTGTAATTGTTCAAAAGTCTATCTTGCCCTCATTGACTAAAATGAAAAGACATTAAATACCCTCAATTTAAATCAATATCATCTTTCTTCTTTTCATGTACCTCCTCCCTCCCTCCCACTCTCTCTCCTTACTTTGACCTACTTCAACTTCTCTCCCTCCTCTTTGCATCTCTATCCCACACTACTTCTCTCACCATTCTTCAATTCCATCCAAAACCGTCTCTTCTCAACTTCAAATCTGATTGAAACCCTCACATGACTGACAGTGTATTAATCCTGTCTCCCCAATGCTTCCCGACTTCTCCTCATTTTAATCAAAATTGTGAAATTATAATTTCATGCATCAATAACAACCCAAAATTGTGAAAATTGAAGGATTGTATCTTATTATTTTTTTGTACGAGAAGTATTTGGTGAATCTGGTAAAAAGAGGATAGGAATTTCAAATGAATTATTTCGTTTGGCACTTGATGCTAACACTACAAAAAAAACGGGTCATTCCGGCGCAACCTTACCGGCGTTTTGGTCCAAAACGCCTATATGAGACGCATACCGGCGTTTTTACCCAAAGCGCCTATATGAAAACGCCAATAAATTTGGCGCGTGCTTCCCGCCTTTTATCCCGCGTTTCCATATCGGCGTTTTGGGTATAACAAACGCCGGTATGGTTTTTAAATTTAAAAAAGAGGGGCTGACAATTTTTTTTTTATTTTTTATTCAGAAAACCGCATATAGGCGTTTCTTCAAAACGCCTATCTGCGATTAAATATTATTTTAATCGCACATAGGCGTTTTGAGAAACGCCTATGTGCATAACGTGCATTTAATATGCACTTTATGCGCATATCGGCGTTTTGAAAAACGCCTATCTGCGCATTAAGTGCATATTAAATGCACTAAATGCATATAGGCGTTTCCTCAAAACGCCTGTATGCGATTAAATAAATATTTAATCGCATACAGGCGTTTTGAGGAAACGCCTGTATGCATTAGAAAGCATATAGGTGTTTCCCTGAAACGCCTATATGCATTATTTTAATGTAAATAATGCATATAGGCGTTTGGCAAAACGCCTATATGCATTATTTAATATTAAAATGCATATGGGCGTTTTCCAAACGCCGGTACGCACCTCCGTTCCCTATAAATAGCACCTCCCTCCTTCCGCAAAGTTGCTCATTTTCTCGTTTTCTTCTATTTTTCTTCTCTTCGTCTCTCATTAAATGTTGTTGTTGCTTTGTTTTTTTGGCTAGTTTTGCTGATGTTTTTTATTTCGTGTTTTTTGGTGATATTTGATTTTATAATGTTGATATGATCTTATTGCTTTTCTTTTACATATTGCTTGTTGTTTTGATTTTATATATTTGGGTATCATGTTTTATGAATTACTCTTGTTATTGCTTATGTTTATATATATTATTCTTTATGTGTATGTAACTTTGGGATTAACATATTATTCCTTATGTTTTTGAACATTTTTCTTCCTGGTTCTAAACAATCAGGAAGAAAAATGTTTTTTATTTTTTTTTGGAAAACACATACCGGCGTTTTGCAAAACGCCGGTATGAAATATTATTATTTAATACCGCACATAGGCGTTTTATAAAACGCCTATGTGCATAAATAAAAAAATATTATTTCCGCATACAGGCGTTTTGCCTCTCGTCTAGGCGTTTTTCAAAACGCCTAAATGCCGCATTCCCACGGCAAATATTTAGGCGTTTTGCCAAAACGTCGTAGCGCTATTCCTCCGGAAAATTCCGCCGATTCGAGGCCCTATAAAACGCCGATATAGGCCCCGTTTTTTGTAGTGTAAGGAGGAAAAGGGGAGAAGAAGCAAATAGTTTGAAAGAATATACATAAAACCAAAACAAAGTAGAAGAGAACACATGAATTTTTTAGGAAAGGGGCAAAATAGCAATTGCATAATTTTTTATATTTAAAATAATGATTGCAATCCCATCACTTTTCAAACTTACCAAACATACACATGGTAATAAATATTGCATTACCATCTATCGCATTACATTGCATTGCACTTCAAAACTCTCATGTAATTGAACCAAACGGGCCCTAAGGTTTTCCAAAATATCCAAGTGACACCAATTGATTTTGGTCTTCTTTGCGAAAAATAAGTTGTTTGCATTCGTAAAATGACACACTTCAAAAATAATCTCAATTCATTGACATTTTGAAAATTTTCTTGAAAGGAGGATTTATTAAATTCAGAAGAACTAATCTTATCATAAATACATATCATTTGCTTTGAATGCAATTGGTATTGACGTGATTATGGTCCAAGTAGATATAGACATGGACATGATTTGGTAATTAAATTAAAATGACACACTTCAAGGGAAAAATAATCTCAATTAATTGCATTTTTGAAAATTTTCCTAAAATGAGGAGCCATTAAATTCAGAAGAACCAATCTTATGATAAATACATATTATTTGCTTTGAACCCTTTTTTAAGGGATAAAGGTCAAAAATATCCCGGAAGTTCCCACCCAGGAGCACTAAGTATATGGAAGTTTTCTAAGGGGCAAATATACACTGGAAGAAATAAAAATGGGGCAAATTTGTCCTTCCGTTAAAGAAACTATCAGCCAACCGTTTAGTTGACCAAAAATGTAGTTGAAAACTTTTTTGACTAAACGTTTGACTGTTAGTTTCTTTGAAGGAAGGGCAAATTTGCCCCATTTTTATTGCTTCCAGGGTATATTTGCCCCTTAGAAAACTTCCATATACTCAGTGCTCCTTGGTGGAAACTTTCGGGGTATTTTTGGCTTTTATCCCCTTTTTTAATTCAGTCTAATTATGGTCCAAGCGGGTATAGACATGCATGGAAATGATTTGGTAATTAAATTTACATGACACACTTCAAGGCAAAAATGATCCCAATTCATTGACTTTTTGAAAATTTTCCTGAAAGGAGGATGATTTAAATTCAGAAGAACCAATCTTATCATAAATACATATCATTTGCTTTGAATGCATTGGTATTGACGTGATTATGCTCCAAGCGGATATAGACATGGACATGATTTGGTAATTAAATTAAAATGACACACTTCAAGGGAAAAATAATCTCGATTAATTGAATTTTTGAAAATTTTCCTGAAATGAGGAGGCATTAAATTCAGAAGAACCAATCTTATGATAAATACATATGATTTGCTTTGAACCCTTTTTTAATTCAGTCTGATTATGGTCCAAGCGGATATAGACATGGAAATGATTTGGTAATTAAATTTACATGACACACTTCAAGGAAAAAATGATCTCAATTCATTGACTTTTTGAAAATTTTCCTGAAAGGAGGATGGTTTAAATTCAGAAGAACCAATCTTATCATAAATACATATCATTTGCTTTGAATGCATTGGTATTGACGTGATTATGCTCCAAGCGGATATGGACATTATAACAACCACATTTATAAAACCATTTTTACGCTATATTATTTTTTTCTTCATAATTACTAATTATGTTAGAAAAGAATTTACTCATTAATAATACTAACATAGTTAGAAAAAGAATTTAACTAAAGTAACTACAATAATTATAATTCAATAATTACAATACTTTTTTTGATTTCTCAAGGGTAATCCCACCTGCATGTCAAGTGAGACTAATCCTTCGATGTTCTGAAGTCCCATGTAGGGGGTAGATAGCTGGCCTGTGAATTTGCTCCATTCGCAAGGGATGGGGATCGAACCCCCAACCACTTGTTTAAGGGACGAGAGTACTTACCACTCACGCCAACCCGCCAGGTTACCAATCTTATGATAAATGCATTTGATTTGCTTTGAACCCTTTTTTAATTCAGTCTGATTATGGTCCAAGCGGATATAGACATGGAAATGATTTGGTAATTAAATTTACATGACACACTTCAAGGCAAAAATGATCTCAATTCATTGACTTTTTGAAAATTTTCCTGAAAGGAGGATGGTTTAAATTCAGAAGAACCAATCTTATCATAAATACATATCATTTGCTTTGAATGCATTGGTATTGACGTGATTATGCTCCAAGCGGATATGGACATTGTAACAACCACATTTATAAAACATTTTTACGCTATATTATTTTTTTCTTCATAATTACTAACTATGTTAGAAAAGAATTTATTCATTAATAATACTAACATAGTTAGAAAAAGAATTTAACTAAGTAACTACAATAATTATAATACAATAATTACAGTCCCATGTAGGGGGTAGACAGCTGGCCTGTGAATTTGCTCCATTCGCAAGGGATGGGGATCGAACCCCCAACCACTTGTTTAAGGAACGAGAGTACTTACCACTCACGCCAACCCGCCAGGTTACCAATCTTATGATAAATACATATGATTTGCTTTGAACCCTTTTTTAATTCAGTCTGATTATGGTCCAAGCGGATATAGACATGGAAATGATTTGGTAATTAAATTTACATGACACACTTGAAGGCAAAAATGATCTCAATTCATTGACTTTTTGAAAATTTTCCTGAAAGGAGGATGGTTTAAATTCAGAAGAACCAATCTTATCATAAATACATATCATTTGCTTTGAATGCATTGGTATTGACGTGATTATGCTCCAAGCGGATTTGGACATTGTAACAACCACATTTATAAAACCATTTTTACGCTATATTATTTTTTTTCTTCATAATTACTAACTATGTTAGAAAATAAATTTACTCATTAATAATACTAACATAGTTAGAAAAAGAATTTAACTTAAGTAACTACAATAATTATAATACAATAATTACAATACTTTTTTTGATTTCTCAAGGGTAATCTCACCCGCGTGTCGAGTGAGACTAATCCTTCGCTGTTCTGAAGTCCCATGTAGGGGGTAGACATATTCATGTTAGATAAAAATTGACTAACATGGATATTTAAACAAATCTAATAATACCTGATTAAATTCTTTCACACTTATTTACAAATAGACACCTAAACGTGTTTAAGAAATAATTACAGTTATCCAGCCTAAATTATAAAGTAATCCAATGAAGATAAATGCATAGGATCAATAAATTATTACACAATTAAAATGAATAAATGCTGAAACACCAATGTAGTTAATGTTTATGTTTAGTTCCCAGTCTCCGGATCCTTTCCCATGACTCCTGCCCCGATCTAATACCTGTAATAACAACGATTGGGGTAGACCCAGAAATCACAACTACTACCACTCGCTTACACACATTTTTGCACTACGTGCATGTGCATGCCCGCAAGGTGGTGTGTGATAATAATGTGTAAAGTGGTGTGTGCTACATGTTGTGTTGCATGAACATGCTATATATATATATATATATATATATATATATCAACTTCAAATGACTATCAATTGTCATGTAATAAGCAGCACAAATATTTATTTACAAACACATCACAAAATCAAACATAAACAATAATAGCAATTAAAACATCAATAACAAAAATCAAATCAAACACAACACACCGTAATATCTCAGTTCAATAGGGACTCACAACTCGATGGTCGATGTACCCTCGCTTGAACTGGTTCAAAGGGACTAACAACCCTACTGAACATGTAACAATTTTGTCTTATTCATTTTAGTCCCTGGGGGTTTTACAGGGAACCTCATTCCGGAATGGCATAATCATAATCATATTAACCGGTGTGCACCAAACAAATCATCAATTCTCATAAAGCATATAATAAACATCACAAATCCATAAACTAACCTATATGCTTACCAACATACACACACGCAAACAAGTTTAAGTAGTTACCTCCTTGCATTTAAACCAAAAGCTACCATAAGCTCCCACGTTCTCAAGTTTCAGAATCGATCTCTACACGCAATACTACAATACATACAAATAATTAACAACTAATCAAGTGTTGTAATTATTAATTTGGGAACTATGTCCCTTCTGTCATTAATGGTGCTTGGATTGCTTAATTATAACTATGAGGTAACCTATATAAAGGCCTAACTGATTCCCAGATTTTCTTATGTCCCATGTCAAAAAAAAAAATCCGAGTCTTGAAGAACCATCCTCATTCCTAGCTCCTTGCCATTAGAGATTGTTAGCTTAAATCTTTGAGTAACAACGGAGGCTCATTTGATTTCATATTTTAAACTGCAAGTTATCTATTGACCTCCTACCAATCACCCATGTACGCTCACTTGTTCTTGTTAATCATATACTATATCAATTCTTCAATACCGCAAATACAAGCCTTCTCAATACTAGTCTAAACTACAATAAACTCTTTACTTAAACTCTTGGAAATTATGAACAGAGAAGCCATTTCATATACCCACGCATAACTATAAATATAGTATTCCCAAATCTTACAAAAACACCTTCCTTCAAATTCACCGGTCTAGAACCAATTAACCCCAAAGAAACAATTCCCTTAAATTACCACTCGTACCTAATACACTCCATTCATAACTCAACAAATCATTACACTTGAACCATTAATTAGTCAATATGTCTAGAATTACTTAGACTATGAGAAACCCAATTCCATTTGCCATCAAACAGAGAAAACAAAAATCAAATAATATAAGGGCATAAAGAAAGATAAATGCTCACCAAATAGAAGTTGGAATAGAAATTGGATTAATTTAAACAGATGGAGTTGATTGAACGCAAAATCAGCGGCCCACGGCATTCACGAAGGTGAACCACGTTGAAAAGCGGCGGCAGGATTCGGTGGTCATAATTGCACGGCGGTCAACCAAGTCTCCTTTGCCGGCGTCGGAAAGTTCGACCGCACCGGCGGACGGTGGTTGGACGCGCTGGTACGTAAAGGGCGGACAAAAGTTGTGAGGGAGGTCGAGTTTAAGTTGAAGGAGATGAAGGAAGATGATATAGTTCAATGGTGGAGGAGATTTGGATGGAGGAAAAAGAGTTGTGTTGTAGAGGAAGGAAGGATGAAGTTTGATGTTGGAGAAGAAAAGAGAAGGAGAACGTGAAGAAGAAGAAGAAGAAGAAGAAGGCAAGTATGTTTGGTGTATGTGTGTTTAGGCGGCTGTGTATTAGGTGAAAGGAAGAAGAAAAGTGAATATATATAGTTAAGGAAATCTAGGGTTTATAGCCCAACAAGAAAATTAGAAAACAAGCCCATCAAGTTTGAGACTTTATCAAATAGACAAGGAGGAAAAATATGAGGATGATAATATCAATTTGTGGAGAATTTTGTATACCAAAGAATGAATTAGGTTGATGAGTAATAAGATATTAGGGTTTTAGAGCTTACAAGGTAATTACTGAAAAGGCCTCATAATTTTAGCATATATTATCAAATAGAGGGAAATATATTTTCTTGCTTCCTTTTTATTTGGAAAATTAAACTAACAACATTGAAATCTCTTAAATTAATCATATCCTTATAAATTAAAGATATCACAGTCTCTCAAATCGATAATATTACTATATTGTATAAGCAAAAGTTATTAAACCTACTAATTTATTATTAATGTCTTTATAATTTTTAATTCAATGTATTAAATATAAATTACTTCCAATTCCATAATTCTTTAAATTTACCATTATCATAATTTAATTTTAATTCAAATTCTAGGATGCTACAACCTTCTAGACGAAAGTTTCTAAAATATATAGTAAATGAAATGTTCATAAATATTCCCAATTCAAAATCAAACTTATTGCTCTCACTAATTTATAATGAAAATATAATCTTAATAAATTTCCTAAAAACATATTAAGCTTTCTAAATTAATTTGTAAGGTTAAATTTTACCTATAATAAAATCCAAACATTTTATCAAAAAAAAATCCAAACAAATTCCCTAAAAAAATGTTAAAATTTCTAAATTTATTTGTAAGATTAAATTTCAGGTATTTATTAATTTATTTTATATAAAAAAAAGCTAGGATGTTACAGAGATGGACATGATTTGGTAATTAAATTAAAATGACGCACTTCAAGGGAAAAATAATCTCGATTAATTGAATTTTTGTAAATTTTCCTGAAATGAGGAAAGATTAAATTCAGAAGAACTATCTTATGATTTTTTTTATAACAAAATTTTATGAAGGGGTTTGGGCTCAACCCAATCCAAGGGCAGGGCGCCTAACTCATGATCCACTGGGGCCTGTCCCTGTGGGCTCTGGAGCATGACAGCAAGCCCTTTATGTCTGTCCACACAGGTAGGTTACTTCCAGTTTCAGTTAGATACGGAGATGTCTCCCTAAGCGCCGCGATGGAGACACAACAAAGTGTCATTCCCTAGGATCGAACTAGCGATGTGGTGGTCAACCCGACGCTCATTGTTCAATCCCTTCGCCATTGAACCCACACGCGATGGGTAGAACCAATCTTATGATAAATACATATGATTTGCTTTAAACCCTTTTTTAATTCAGTCTGATTATGGTCCAAGCGGATATAGAATGGACATGAATCCTTCCGAATTAAAGTGGCCCTTTAAATTACAGCGAAGACAGTTCCCAATTATATTGTCATTTCTATGACCATTAATAAGAGTCAAGGTCAGTCCTTAAAGAAAGTTGGTTTGTATCTTTGTAAACCAGTGTTTACACACGGTCAACTATATGTTGCATTATCTAGAGTCCGGAGCATTGATGGTTTGCGAATATTGTTGGCCCAACATGATTAACATGAAGTAGCCACAGCCCACAACAAAGAATGTGGTGTATAAGGAGATTTTCATGAACATCAATCAAAACATGCATTCATGATTTTTTTACATGTTCAAGTAATCTCTTTTGAAACAACTCTTAATTTGTCCATTGTAGCATTGACAAGCATTTATGGACGTTTTTGGTGTGGAATCAGATTTAAAGATTATGATGGTAAATGGATTGTTGAATTGGAAAGTGAAGGACAAACTAAACTATTCAGCTATACATTGATATTTTTTCTTTGCATGATTGTGGCCTCCTTTTTCTAAGAGTTATGTTGCTTATTCCACGAATACAAACTTTTGAAAGAATATTTGTAAACAGAATTGAAACACCATTTTGTATTTGTTATTTCATTGTTCGTACTCTACTTTGTTTACTTCTTTTTTTAGCTCGTACAACGCACGGGAAATCCAAAGCCAGATTCATTAAAGTAAATTTACAGATACACATCAGATTCTTCTTTTTTAAGTTCAACCCAGCCTAATCTTCACAATTACCAGAAAACAGAACACCCAATAGACAGACACTGACTCTGCAACTTAGACAAATACAATTAACACTGCATGAACATACATTGCAGTGTTTCTAACCAGAAATCTGGATAGTCTTCACATCAGGCTTCTTAACCTCTTCTTTAGGAACAGTAACAGTCAGCACACCATTCTCCATGGAAGCCTTCACCTGATCCATTTTAACATTCTCAGGAAGTTTGAACCTCCTCATGAATTTTCCACTGCTTCTCTCCACGCGATGCCACGTTTCGTTCTTGTCCTCCTTCTCGTAGTTCCTCTCTCCGCTTATCTGGAGGACCCTGCCATCTTCAACCTCAACCTTCACTTCCTCCTTCTTCAGCCCAGGAAGATCAGCCTTGAACACGTGTGCTTCAGGGGTCTCCCTCCAATCCACACGTGTGCTCAAAAATGTAGAGTTGTCATGAGATGCTGATGACAGAGCAGAGGGGAATTGAAAATCCTTGAGAGGGTCCCACACATCAAGAGAGAAAGGATCGAACACATTGCTCCTTCGGCCGCCAAAGAAACTTGGGATGAGCGACATTATAAAAAGCAGATGGTGTGGTGACCAGAGAAAGTTTGGATTGTGATTAGGTGTTATGAATTGTTGTGAATGCTTTTGATGTTTGATTTTCTCGATGATGGTGGTGAGGGAGGACTTGGCGGGTATTTATATTGGAGGGACGAGCATTGTAGTATTCACGAGTGAAGTTGGGAGAATTCTAGAATGTTTGAGAATTTTGCTAGGCACATGTCCACCGACTGATTAATTAAGAAGTGTCTAAAATAGTAAAAAACACATGCTTTAAAGATTAAGGGCCTGCTTGGTTGAGAGGAAAATGGGAGAGGAAGGAAAATGGGGAGGGAAAAGGGGGCAGGGGAGAACATTTTCCCCTGCTTGTTAGGAGAGAAAATGGGAGAGGAGAGAAAATGGGGAGGGAAAATAGTGTGGGCCCCATGCCCCATTTTTCCCCCAACTTTTCCCCCCAAAATGGGGGATTTTGGGACAACTCTTTCTTTCCCTCTCTCAGCCCTTATTCATTCTCGTTGGTTATTCACAGAAAAAACTCCATTCATCTTCTACTTTTCTACACAGCCTTAGAGCTTCTCCCATTTCACATTTTTCTTGTACATGAGAGATACAAACTTTCTAGCCAAGCATAAAGTTTTGATTTTTCAATTCTGGAAAAAATTTTGAGTTTCAAAAGCTTGAATTTTTTACATTAACTCATTAAAAAAATTAAGATTTTGAGTTTGTTGTGAAATTTGTGACAAAATCCGAACTTTTTCCGGCCATGAAGGTGCCGGAATCAAGCTCCAGGCCGCCGGACAATGTGGTTGGAAGTTGAAGTTTGATGGATGAGGGAGAAGGAGAATGAGAAGTAACCATTTTTAATTAATTTTACCTTCCTTTCATATCCTAAATGCTTATAAGATTGACGGCAGTAACCATTTTTAACTCAAAGCTTATCAGATTTTGCAAAGAAGATGACGACAGGATGGGGCAAATGAAAGAGATGCATACAATGCTCTAATACTAATAATAAGGGTATTTTTGATATTTTGATATGTACCCATTTTCTTTCCTCCCTGTTTTCCCTCCTCCATCCAAGCAAGAGAGGGGATTTTATTTTCTTCTCAGTTTTCTTTCCTTCCTGTTTTCTTTCCTCCCACTTTCTTTCCTCTCCCATTTTCCTCTCATCCAAACAGAGCCTAAAGGAGTAAACATGTTTTGCCTCTTTATCGGATATAATATTGCTTACGTGGCAAAATAAATTTAACTGACGTATTGTTTTTGTGATTCTTAAAAATATTACTCGTAATTGACAAAAAGTTAATTAATCCACATCATCCATCCAAAATATAATAAGACTGATTTTCTATTTTACCCAATTTCTTCCCTACCCACGTTACATATATTGATGTAACCCTAACAATCAATTTTGATAGAAACATAAAAAAATAAGGAAAATTAATTACGGTGAAAAAACATACCACATTAATTAACATAATTACATAACTAATATTTTTAATTCAATGAAATTGGATAAATTTATTAAATATTTATTACTGGATGAAGTATTCAATTATGCTCCAAAAATGAGTAGCTAGCTATATTTGACATGGGAGTGAATAATAATCTGATATAAACAATGCGAATCATCAATGACAGGTATGGTTTATACTAGTATCATAATACTCCATATCTTTGATCTTCATGATACTTTGTACCTTGCTTTTCTTCACAACAATTACTTTTATGGTTGGTAGTCAGATAACATTCAACATATTACTCCCTTTATTCTTTAATATAAGAGCACTTTTGATTTATGTTTGTTACTAATTATAAGATCACTTTCTAACTTTTCCCAACTTTTTTCTAAATTAACCCTATCATGCTTATCTAAAATAACGAGAGAGAGAATATAAAAGTATATAGTTGGGATGAATTGATAATATCAAGTGTAAATAACTAACTTAACTAACTTCCTTAATCTACTTAAATTAGAAAAAATGATCTTATATTTAAGAACAAATGGAATACTCCCTCCGTTCCTAAATATAAGATCACTTTGGGGAGGTGGATAAGTTCCTAAATATAAGATCACTTTCTATTTTATCTCAATTTTGATCCAAATTACCCCTATACTTCTTAGCTCCCTTACTTCTCTCTCAAATCCCTATTTGTCTTTTAAATTTAAGTGAGGGGTATTTTGGGAAGATCATGTAATCCTAATTCATTGGAAAGTCTTCCTTAATCTCTCCAAATTAGCCAAAGTGATCTTATATTTAGGAACGGAGGGAGTATTTTCTTATTTACTCTTTCAATTGAACAAATACATGTTTAATGACACATTTGAAATATGTCAATTGGACTTCGTTAATAGTTATTGCCTTAATCATTTCTCCGTATATTATATTAATTCTTGAACTCTAATAGAAATTAATTTCAGAAGTAATCATCATCTTCATTATATTGGCTTCTTAGTGACTTACAATTTGACCCTATTTACATTTACAGGCGGATAAGTTTTTTTTTTCAAGAGTAATTGCACCAATAGTTGGAAGAAACTTTATATAAATACCTAGTACTAAGCTTTTCTTTTGTTTGGAAATAATATGCATTTTAGATATCGAAAGCTCAAATATTTTATTGTTAGTTTTTAAAAGGAAAAGGGAAAAATTGGAAAAAAAAACATTTCAGTTCTTAAAATTTAGAAATCCTTTGGAAAAAAAATCAAAATCCTTGATGAGACCCTAAGAAAGGAACTAAGATCTTCAAGTATTAATGGAAGACACTTTTGCCACTGAGGAAAATAATTATGACTTTACAACTTATAAATAGAGATTTACAACTTTGTTATAACGATTTTCGATTTGAGCAGAATAATTCACAACTAACTAATTGTCTTGATGAGCAATGAGTTTTAGATAAAAGCTTAAGATGGAAATCATATAGTGTTATTTCTCACTACTTTCCTTCAGAGTTTACACTTAAACCATAAACATTTTTGAATTGATCATAACAATTTAGAACTAATCACCATGTTTTTGCAATAGGCTTTTTTCTAAGAGTGTCTTTTGGCAATAAATAAATACCTCATTCCCTCCTGACATATGACTTAAGATTTTCAAAATTTGAGGGATTGATGATAATGGGCATGGTTTATTCTCACAAGGATTTTTGTGTGTTTTTTATTTATAAATACTCGAAAATGTAAAATGGTGAAAGAACATCGGCCTAAAAAAAGGGGAGAATTTCAATTTAGGACCAAATTTGAGATTTAATTAAAAAGTAGGACCAAAACATTCTGAAATATCAGTTAAGGACCTTGGGGGCAAATTGAAATTAAATCAGGAAGGGTAAAGACCAAAGTGTCCTTATGTGTGTGCCCTAAGTTCATTTGCTTTACTCTCTCACTCACATATGCTTCAACCTCACTCTTAGCCAAAGGAAACTTCAATCTCAGCTCAAAACCTCTGTCACTCAAATCCTCTTCAAATCCAAAAGCATCCTCATCCCTCAAATCGAACCGGAGCTCAACGTAACACCACCGTGAAGATCTGACTGTGCTCTTCCCTCGGCTATATTCGAAACAGCAAGGTCCTCCCCTGTTTTCCATCACTGTCGACGCTTTCGTTTGGTTCTTTACAGCAAGGTCCTTCGTTTGGTTCCATATTCAAACTCTAAGGTATTCTCTCAACTGTGTAGGACTTGTTGTGTATTTGCATTCTAGACATGGGGCCGTCAAGTTGCACATAACATGTTTGTTGAAAGTTCTCATAAAAATGTAGTTTGCTGGACTAGTTTGCACATAACATGTTTGTTGAAAGTTCTCAAGTTTGCACATAACATGTTTGTTGAAAGTTCTCATAAAAAGCATGCCAATGAAACATGATGGAGCTATATGAGATCAATTCTCAATGGGTGTATGATGCATGATGACACTGATTTGGGAAGCTCCTGATTAAATCATAGCCATCATTTTGAAATATGAACTCAGCTAATGAAACTGAGATTCACACTTAGACCCATCATTTTCTTGTGTGTTTCTATTACTAAATAAATGAGGTTCCTTTCTAAGCATTATATTACAGTGGTTGGTTTATTCACAAAGCTTCCTACTTTGTCCTGCTAATATTTAGTATTCACAAGCATTATATTTTCTTGTAGTATCATTATGTGAAATAATGTTGTAATAAAATAATGTTCTGAAATATGTATGTTATATTTATCTGTATGCGGTGTTGAAGCTGTAAAATAATGTTGTACATTATCTGAAACTTAATTTGAGATCCTGATACAGTGAGGTGTTTGGTTTCAGGAATTGAAAATGGCAAAAAGAAACTCTGCTCCCTTCAACACAAGATGCTCACTCCAAGGGATGAAGGACTTGTGTGTAAGTAATGTTCTGGGTGTAGAATTCATGATTACATGAAGAAGCTACTTTACATGACCTTGTAACCTCTTGTTGTGCAGAAAATGGAGACATGACAGGACTTGTTGTGGTGGTTGTTCATGCATGAAAAGAATTCTGCAAAAGGCACAATATTGTCGGAGTTAGAAGAATTGAAGAAGCGTATGAAGAAGTGAAAATTTGTATAATGTCCTTTTTTTGTTGATACTTGACATTGCTGACACTGAAAATGTGTTCATTGTATACATTTGTAATGTTATGGTAATATGGTAATTTATCTGAGGATCAATTGGAACTTATTTTTCACAGTAATATCGCAACAATGTGTTTCGTATGCCTAAAATACTTGTATCTGAAGTTCAACAAGAAAAATTGTGTTTTCAACAACTGAAACCAGGTTTTCAACAGGGGAAATGCCCATTTCAACAAGTGCATGTTAACGTGCCTAAAATACTTGCACCACACCTTCAATAACACAACCCGGTGTTTCAACAACCCCAACCAGGTTCTCAACAACCCAAACCAGGTTCTCAACAAGTGCATGTTAACGTGCCTAAAATACTTGCACCAACCTTCAACAACTGAAATGCGGTTTTCAACAACCGAATCCAGGTTTTCAACAACCCAATCCAGGTTCTCAACAACCCAAACCAGGTTCTCAACAAGTGCATGTTAACGTGCCTAAAATACTTGCACCAACCTTCAACAACTGAAATGCGGTTTTCAACAACCCAATCCAGGTTTTCAACAACCCAATCCAGGTTCTCAACAACCCAAACCAGGATTTCAACAAGTGCATGTTAACGTGCCTAACATGCTTGAACCAACCCTTCAACAACTGAAATGGGGGTTTCAACAACACAGCCCGGTGTTTCAACACCACAAATTTGGTTTTCAACAACTGAAACCAGGTTCTCAACAACCCAAACCAGGATTTCAACAAGTGCATGTTAACGTGCCTAACATGCTTGAACCAACCCTTCAACAACTGAAATGGGGGTTTCAACAACACAGCCCGGTGTCTCAACAACACAGCCCGGTGTTTCAACACCACAAATTTGGTTTTCAACAACTGAAACCAGGTTTTTAATACATGAAATCCTTACTTGTTTAAAATGTCATATTACGATTTCAAAACTTGGTTGAGGGTCTGATGCACCATAGTAAAGGGCAGAACATGTTTTTCCTTGTTCAAAATCTGATTCTTATTTATCTATGACATGAACCGTGTGTTCTTGTTCAATTTGACATTTCACCTGTTCACACGTGGGGTTCTGTTGTTGAAAAGCTCAATTTACCTGTTCAAGGACTGATGCTTGTTTGTCAAGACAATAACATTTATAGTTGTCTGATGCAAACCAATAAAATACCTGTATATGTACTATCTAAATTCTTGCTTTGATTTTCTGAAAACTTATTTAAATGTTTGGTATCATAAATGTTTGTGTTTTACCACTTGTTCAAATCATTTCACCATGAATCATAGAATATTTTATTAAGAAAACGAATGTGGCTATATATTACATAATAAAGAATGACTGATTAATTCAGTCACCAAAAATAATAAAGAATGAAAGAATTAAGCCTAAATTGCTACATCAACAAACAAATACATGTTTCTACATTGAATTTTCTCTATGAAGTGGTGATCGGAGCTTTTGACCAATTTGTCTTCACAAGACTTCCTTTTGTAGCCCACTCATCATTCCAAACACTTGAGTAAAAACTAAAACCAGTTCAATTTGATACTGCAATGACTAAATTTCAGTCATGACGGAGTTAGAAGCAGATAGAACAATTTAATCAAGCATTAAATTTCAGTTTCAACAATAAGAATTTTTGCTGCACAAAGTCAACTCCCCTTTCTCCTGCAAGACAAGATGAAGCAAAAGATTAGCCTATCTAACTTCTAAAATGTCGCCAGCTAACTATCACAATAACCTCAATAATCCCTGAACGGAATTGCCCAAAACTAGGCATAATAACTTCAAAGGGACCTATATAATGCGAATTCAACTAACAGTGACAGATTGACAAAAGCAAACTGAAATATACCACACTCCTCATATAACATATTGTTGAGATTTGAATTTTTCAACAATTACTGCCTTCATAAGTGTATGCATGCATATTCGAACAAGACTTTATCATGCCCCAAATCCACAACTAAAAGCATAGCTCTTTTAAAGGCAAGCGCCTCAGTCCTGAAAGCCCAAATAAATTTTAATTTATCTATTAATCCCCATTGAAACAAACCAAAGTTATCTCAACAAATTACTCCAGCTGCAGAAAAATTAGCAGCATCAGAATTCATTTTAACATGTTCCTGAGGTTTAACCTAATTAAATTTATAATCATTATGCCCTTTCCATATGAGCCAAAGAAGCCTGCAGTCCTAGGATATTTCATAGTCATGAAGATCTGAATTGTGACCCACAATAAGCTTCCTCCATGCAGTAAAATTTTTCACAAGATAGTATTGATTCTTGCTCTTATACCACTGCCAAACCACACACATTCCCAACTCTAGAGGTGTTCGGTCAGTGAAGAACAAAGCAAAAGGCCTCTTTAATCCCACCTCATCCAACTACTAAACCAAGCAAGGTAGTTAAGAAATACTCCCTCCGTTCCTAAATATAAGATCATTTTGGTTAATTTAAGGAGATTAAGGAAAACAATAAAATTACATGATCTTCCCAAAATCCCCTCAATTACTTAACTTTAAAAGGAGGAGGGGTTTTCAATGAAAAGAGGGAGTATAAGGGTAGTTTGGGCAAAACTTGAGATAAAATAGAAAGTGATCTTATATTTAGGAACTTATCCACTTCCCCAAAGTGATCTTATATTTAGGAACAAAGGGAGTAATCATTTCAATCCAAACAATACACATGAACTGTGAACAATTTTCATTTATCAGCCTAGCCTTCACCATAGCATCCTTCTAAATCAAATGGAACAAAGCAAGAAAGAATCAAAGAAAATTAAAAATTCTTCCCCATACAATTCCTTGACATCAACTGGACATATAAAACAATATATGTTTCATTTTAATTTAACCCAAACAAAGTACCACATAACAAATAAGAAAAACACAAGTTCATCGAACCAGCAAAAAAGAGCAATCAATATGTAGTGACCATAAGGTCTATATAGCCACGAGATTAAAAGCCTCTAATTAATAGTCAACAAAAAAGAATAGAGCATATGAAATTAGATTCAAAATCTGCACTTAGTACAGTTGGACCGAACAACAACGACGAATCATAAAATGTGAACTTAAAAAATACCACTAAAACATCCTTTAATCCAAACAATCATTCGGCCAGTGAAGAAAAGGAACAGAGAATTTCAAAGCCAACATGCTACAATTATAGTTTCTCTTGGAAACCCCAGCCCCCATTTGACCTTGCTTAAAATAGAGGGTAAAAAGAGAAGATAATAATCACCTGAGCTTGTGTGACTCGCCGGGAATCGTGTCGTCGACGTTGTGGAGGAGGAGATGAATCAGAGAAAGCAAGAGAATGACCTAGGGCTCTTGCACTTTATTTCATTTAAGGATCCACAAGTCCACAACCTCACTTAACTAAGGGCGTTTTAGTCTTTTGAAATAGAGATTTTATTTCACTTAAGGACCTAGGTCCTGCAGAGAAGTTTCAGATTGTTTTGGTCCTTCCCTGAAGTTAATTCTCATTTTTGGTCCTACGATGAAATTCTCCCTAAAAAAAAGTGATGGAAGAACGTATTATTCGGGTCGAAAGAAAGCAAGCCCATTATACACTAAATGGGCTTATAATTCATAATTCTAGATTTCTCCTTATTATAATGCGTATCATAATTCTTTTGCTAGAAAAATCTGGAAATGTTGAGGTCAGTCCCGAAAATGTCCTCCCATTGGTTTAAATACCCATGCATCCCCTGCCTGGGCTCCATAGAAAAAAAACAATTCCAGTGTCCAAGCAGCGATCAACAAATAGTTCCTATAATTAGCTTTTGATATTATCTTAACTCATCATTATAGAACATTAAGATGTCGTTGATCCCAAGTTTCTTTGGTAGCCAAAGGAGCAACATCTTCGATCCTTTCTCTCTAGACTTGTGGGACCCCTTGAAAGATTTTCCAGTTGCCTCTACTCTTTCAACTTTGAGCAGAGATAATTCAGCAATTGTGAGCACTAGGATTGATTGGAAGGAGACCCCTGAAGCACACGTGTTCAAGGCTGATCTTCCTGGGCTGAAGAAGGAGGAAGTGAAGGTTGAGATTGAAGATGACAGGGTTCTCCAGATAAGCGGAGAGAGGAACTACGAGAAGGAAGACAAGAATGACACTTGGCATCGCGTGGAGAGAAGCAGTGGTAAATTCATGAGGAAGTTTAGACTTCCTGAGAATGTTAAAATGAATGAGGTTAAGGCTTCTATGGAGAATGGTGTTCTTACTGTCACTGTTCCTAAGGCAGAGGTTAAAAGGCCTGATGTGAAAGCAATCCAGATTTCTGGTTAGAAAATGGTATTAGTGGGTTTGAAGAAAGTGCAAGTCTTTCTGCATAAGTCTCAAATTTTCTTAGCTTCTGTAAAATCGTGTGTTCAGGATGTCCTGTAATAATGCTTTGGTTGTTGAGTAAACTTGCATGTGCTTAATGTTTCCTATTTGAAATAAATTGAGCTTGTATTTCTTTGTAGAACTATATCACATCTTTGATTTATTGTTACTTTTGTGTGATAACATTTAAGAACAATGTCTAAGCAATTTAAATGTTAACTGGAAATGAAGATTGCTAGGCTATATCATACAATATAGTTAGATAATTTAGTGGCGAATTGATATTGGTCTTTACGGTGAAGATTGCATCTGTGTCTGATTAGTTTTGATTTCTATAGGCAAAAGATCGATAAAGAGGAGTAAGAGACCCGGGGTTGATCTAGGAAATTCATATAGTACTCGGCTTCAACTTGTATTCCACCCTTTGAACCTGAAAAACCTTCCACCTTTTCATAATTCAATATTAGCACACTAAATAAACTTGGGTCCGGATTCTCTCAGAATCCGGACTCTCAGCATCCCTCAAAATCCCGAGGGATTCTTCCTTATAGGGTCATATTTTGGCCCTTGAAATTCATAAAAGAATTTACACTTGTACCATTAAAAATAAAAAAACATTATATTATAATATAAAATAAATGAAGAAATTTTATTTTTTTTACTTTTGAAAACTTTTTGATATAAAAAATTTCAACTATCTGGATATATTTCATTTCAACAGAAGGACCTATAAGAGATACAGACTTATCCAGTTAAGTGCAAATTTTTAATTTACAGTTAACTGGATAAGTCTGTATCTCTTATAGGTCCTTCTGTTGAAATGAAATAGGTCCAGATAGTTGAAATTAAGTTGAAATTTTTTATACTAAAAATTATTTTATATTATAATACAATTTTTTTTTATTTTTAATGGGATAAGTGGTAAATTATGAGCTCTTACATAAATCTTAATGCCCAAAATGAGGCCCCAGATGGATTCTGAGGGATTATGAGAGATTGGGATTCTAAGAGAATCCAATCCAAATAAACTTACTGGTTTTAATTATGTATTCATTCTCATTGATATAAATAAGCAATAATTATAGAGATAGAGAAACTCATGAACGATAAAATAAACTACTACCTCCGGTCCTAAATAAAAGACATAGTTGACTTTTTTTGAGAGATTAAGGTTGCGAAATAAGTTATTAAATTATGACATATTTGATATATTTTTACATTATCCATTAGTTTATAGGTAAAATAAACTAGTCTAAGGGAAAAAATTAGGTAAATTAATTTATAATTAACTTATTTTGCTTTTTTAGGATTTTCCAAAAAAGTCATCTAGGTCTTATATTTAGGACCAGAGGGAGTAATAAAGTAAGGACATGCTAAATAAAAAATATAGAAGTTGAGATATATAAAAATATGTAAATCTTGGACTCTGACTCTGACAGCTACTGAAGTTGGGTATTAACAAATATATAACATTGATAAAATAGAAGTTTAATGAAATGACAAAATCATCCTCCAACATTTTGAGTTATGAACTATAATGGATTATGCAAAATTACGAATATAAATTTATGCATAATAATTCATTTTTCAGATGTTATTAATTAATCATATCAATTTTTATTGTTCTCAAACATTGATCAATTTTTTATGGATAATTTGCCACATTACAATGAAAGAGATGAAAACATTACTCTCATCATTTTTTAAAAGTAGAGCTTGTTTATTTAATTTGATTACGACAAGTATGTTACAGGTGGGTTAATAATATGCCATGCATTTCTCATACTCTCACTGCTAGAAATTAAGCTTTTCACGACCAGCATTAACGACCGAATTCAACAATGGGGTCGTAGTTAAAACACGCGGTGACATACTTGTAAATAACCGAAAAGGCGGAGGTTTTCCACGACCACCATTTCTGTAACTGTGGTCGTGGAAAGTGGCGTAATTATCCACGACCACAGTTATTCAAAGTGTGGTCGTGAAAGCTATATTATTCACGACCACACTTTGTGAAACTGTGGTCGTGGATTATTCACGACCCACATTTGCAAATGTGGGTCGTGAATAAGGTACTTTCCACGACCACAATCCCTTAAATGTGGTCGTGGAAAGTCTGGCGGGTTTATTTTCTTTCCCTCCAAACCTAAGTTCCAGTTCCCTCCAACACTTTGCTTCTCTCGCGCTTCTCACTCTCTCTCGCTCCCACCCTTCTTCCCTACTGTCTCCCACCCTTCCCCACTGTCGCCCACCGTCCCCCACCGTCCCCCACTGTCCCCCACCGTCTCTCTCTCTCAATCTCTCTCTCAATCCACCGCCTCGCGCTCCCACCGTCCTCGCCGTACCTCTCGCCGTTGGAAGGTAAAGGTTGCTCTTTTTTTATGTTTCCTTCTTTTTTTTGCTTATCCACCGCCTCACACTTTCTTTATGAACTCTTAGGTTTCGTCTTTTTCAAAGAAGATTTTGAAACAAGTGACACACAAGGTCTTCACGCTCACGGTGTGTAACGGTAACTTTGCTAATGTAACAGTGACTTTGTTTTTCGTTCCTATAGTTGTTATGTTTCTGTTTTGCCCTTCATTGCCGATTATTCCTATCAAGAATTAGGGCACAAACATGTTTGGCCGATTAGATTTTGGAGTTTATACTGAGCATTTCATTTTTGTTTTTGCTTGAGATTATACGTTTTACTAATTTTAAACTTTTTCTTCTTGCTTCCTCTGTTTTTGCATGTATTGGTATGATCATGGTATTGTATGTTTGTATGCATGTGGTGTCTTTGATCCTGTTATTGGAAATGAGTATATGGATTTACTTTTTGGTGCAATTCTGCTTGTTGTTTTGGTGTGGTCTAATTCTAGAAAAAAAAACAATAAGATAAATAAATATAGGTATAAATAATAAAGATGTAGTAGGTTTTGGTGCAATATTGCTAATGTAGTAGGTTTTGGTGCAATATTGCTAATGCATTAAAGAGAAAGAAAAGGAATATGTTGTTGGAAATGTATTGTTAGTGTGTATCCACTTTCTAGGTTTTATTGTCTTCTATTCTTTTTAAAGAGGACAAGTGTGTGTAGCATGCACACACTTTTGGAAAATTCAATAAGTTGTTGGAAATGGGTTAGGTTTCAGAATGAATCGTGCTTGGATGGATGCGTTGCGGACTAGTGGAGAGTATCAAAAGGGGGTGGAGGAGTTCATTGAATTTTCCAAAAGAAACGCACCTAGCAAGAATGGAAGGTACCCTTGCCCCTGTGTGAAGTGTGTAAATGTTGATCGTAAAAGCCTCAAAGACATAAGGGATGATCTTATTTGTCACGGGATCAATCGACGATACAAGACGTGGCTTTGGCATGGGGAATTGGGAACTACAATGCAAGATACAAAAGCAGCGGCGGAAGCGGATGAAAGTGATGATGAATATGTCTGCGATGTTGGCATGAACAATATGATAAATGATATCAGAGCAGAGTCACTTGTGCCAACAAGGAGCTGTGTTATCTACATCTGGATGTGCCTCACATGCGTGCTGTTGCAAAAGCTTATCAATTCCCAGACACCGAAATACTTCATGGGAGGCCCATTCAAAAGGGTCAAGTGAAGGTGCAGGTTACTGAAGTGTTGAATGACGAGCATATGACACTTGTTCCCATCAGTGATCCAGAGGTAACACATATAGCCAATGCAATTGGTACATTTATAGCTTGGCCTAAACAGCTTGTGTTTGATACTCCTCATGAACCCAGTTCTCCAGTTGAAAAGGTGATTAAATTGTCCATTACTTTTCTTTATACACTGCTATTTGTTCATGTATATACAGAATGATTAATGTGTTCTTCATTTGCAGACATTTGATGATGAGAAGTACCCTCAACTTAGCATGCTCTGGATTGTGCAGCCGACTATGACTAGTTATAGATTCAAAATGGCTGCTGGGATTGTCCATCCAATTACAGAGTATGATATTTGGCTTAGAGGTGACTCAGATGTGAAGGAGTTCTTAAAATTGGAAGAGCTTGAAAGTTGCTGGCTTGATTTGTCTATCAGGTAAAGAACAATTATATTCTTAGTTCTTTTCAATATAACCGGTTATTTGGATTATTATTCTTATCTGCCCATTATGTGTATCAGGTACTTACATGAGAAGTGTGAACAACACAGTGCAAAGAAAAAGATGATCCGCTTTTTAAGTCCCATTCACCTGGCTATCACTGACACCATTCTGGCAACTGAGAACAAGTCTGATTATCTTTTGAGAATGCGGAGTTATGTGGAATTACAAATGTCAATAAACCGTGGCACTTTGTATCTCGCGCCTGTCCTCAATGGGTAATTAGAATTTGACTTAACAACTTCTAACTTTATTTATTAGCTTTAACGTTTGTATTTTGTTTTATTTGTTGCAGGCGTCATTGGACTTTGGCTGTCATTTGTCCCAGAGAGTTTAGAATTTTTTGGTTTGACTCTATAAAGGGAGGAAGTATTGACCAAGATCACAAAAAAGTCTTTGAATTGTTAGTTAGTTTTATATCTTCCAATCACATTTGACGTGATAACATTACACTAAACTTTAGATTAAATGCTATCATTTTTCATGGTTTCAGGGGCATTCTAAGATGGCATGATGCACAGAATACTGACGCTCTGACGCTCGAGCGTAACCCTATTCGGACTCACAATATTAAGGTGTAACATTCTTTATAATATTTAACTAAATTTAGCTGCAATTAAATTGTATGTGAGATTATTATTAATTCCTTAATTAATGATGTTATTTGTTTTTATAGTGCCCAAAACAGACAGGTCATACCGAGTGTGGTTATTACGTCATCAAATTTATGTTTGACATAGTTCATCAACAATTCACACAAGGGAAATTCGCTACTGTACGTATTCTTTACCCAATGTTACAATATTCAATGCCTCTATAATAAAGAATCACATTTTCATTATGGTTATTGCAGACTCTGGGGAGCATATATGGTTTTAGCAATGATCCGTTCAGCAAGGATGAGGAAATAGACATGATACGTAATGTACTTGCTGAATATTTTTTTTCTTTGCCTAATCTCAATCAGGGTAGTGATTGACTTTGTACATGTTGTGGTTGTATAATGTGCACTTCTGTTTGGATCTTTTTTTTGCGCATAACTGCTTCTGTTGGATCTCACTTAGAAAGTTGACTTTGTAGAATGTTTCATTTTGTGGTTACTTGAAAATGATGTCTGTTTGGATCTATTTTGGTCATGAGTAGTAATTGATGTATGCGCTTCTGGTAGCTCTCTGAGTAGTAATTGGCTTCTGTTTGATGTTGGCTTAATAGGCGCAGGAAATGGCATACTGAACCACAAAAAAAGTAGAAATTAAAAAAAAAACCTACTTTTCACGACCCACTTTTGCTAAAGTGTGGATGTGAAAGGTTTTCACGACCAAACTTTAGCACAAGTGGGTCGTGAAAAGTAGCTTAATTCACGACCACACTCTAAAACATGTGGTCGTGAAAAACCATACTATTGACGACCCACATGTCTAAATGTGGGTCGTGAATAAGCTATTTTCCACGACCACACAACGTTGGTCGTGAAAACCATACTTTTAACGACGGCGGATTTAACGACCACAAAAAAGTGGTCGTGAAAAGCCTCCTTTTGTGGTCGTGAAAGACCTTCGGTGTAGTAGTGTCTAATAATTTTCTTTGAATTCCTACTCTCTTTAATTGATTATTATTTGTTGTTAAATTATCAATATGAATAATTTTAAGCAACTTATTATTGACACAAATTAAAAGCATGTATGTATTTAAAATTAACACAACTTCAAAAGTTCTATACTCTTCAAATATGTCATGTCCTATATGTAGTTCAGATCAAATTTTGATATGGAATTTAATTTAGGGTAATGGTAAAATCAACATTTCTAATTTGTACTCTTAGGATCAGTGTTGTAAAAACCGGACCGGACGGTTGGACCGGTCCAACCGTCGACCGATTCACATTCCATCTCTACGGTTTTCCGGTCCAACCATCGATTTGAGCGGTTAAACCGTGTTGAACCATGACCCAAAGCCTTTTCCGACTCGCTTTCTGGTCCGGCTTTTACAACATTGCTTAAGATGACTATTTTTGAAGAGCAACTAGCACTTAAAAGTATTTTTAGATCCAATTGACAAAGTAAAGTATTGAAAATTGGGTGATTTCAATCTAAAACATACAAGTGAGAATTGCCTTGAAATTCCAAGGAAAAGATTTAACGCCATAAAAATCTCATTGTTTTGTCAATGATTTTTTTTTTAATTATTAACAATGAAAATTTTTGTTGCCATTAACAACACTTCAGATCTTAACTGTTATTAACTCCCTTTCTTATGACTTAAAAGCAGTTACCCCAAAATCAATTATAGTATGGTTTGTAAAATATTCATATTTTCAACATTTGACGTCTACTTCTATTTCAAAGTAAAACAATTCATAGACGATAGTAAAATAGGTCGCATTTTCAAGGCAAAATAATAGTTTTAGTCTATGAGGTGCTAACTACACCTGAAAAATTATAAACAAATTTGGGATGATAATTACACCCTAAAATATTTTAGCTGAGTGCACCTAAAGATCATTCCACCTTTGACTTATGTTTTATTCAAAATCCAAACTCATTAAAACTCAATGGTAAATTTACATAAAAACGTTATAAAAAAGATGGTAGTACCTTATACATGGTGTTCAACCTTTCCTTGTCACTTTTTTTCTGGTGTATGTTTTACAACAATACAAATATATTACTACAGGTAGTTTATTTTCAACAGTTGTTTTTGAGACAGTTTGTCTTTGATTTTAAAAATGGGGTGATATCATATATTTTTTCTAGGCTAAGTTCGAGATAAGTGGATTTGAATTGCTAACATCTGCCATGGGTAAACTACTCTCTCTTAGGCCCCATTGAGATAATTATGAATTCAATTTAATTTCCATCATTTAATCTTATTTAATCGAACAACCAAAAATTTGAAAGAGAGAATATGATAGTCCCTTTGAATATTTTACAATCATAGCCACCAACAGTTTTTGATTTAATATGTATATGTAAGTACACGCTAACACACACACACACACACACACACACACACACACACACAAATATCAAGCCAGAAAAGAAATCAGAGAATCTCGTTCATTCTCTGACTAGAACTTCCAACTGTTTTCTTAATTTCTTCCACCAGAAGAGTGGCATTTGAAACCCCCATTACCCATTGAAGACATCGAAGTTAAACTTTTGGGCTTTAACTAATCTAAAGTCAGCTTTTATGGATTAAGAGTCCAGGGTCCAAAGGTGATTGAAGATGACATACATCTTTAAGACGAGTAAGATATTCAATTCCCCAGTGAACCCAAAACGAGTACATAGCGATAGATTAGCGATCTTCATTTACAGAGACATGAATCCATAACTGAAGTACGGAAAAAATAACAAATAAAAGATATAACAATAATTAAATAAAGAAAAACAAACTCAGTTAAATCGAATAAGTAGTTTCACATAAGCACACAAGCGTCACAACTTAAACAATACTACTTGAGGAAGATCAACCCTGAACACGTGGGCTTCTGGGGTCTCCTTCCAATCAATTCTAGTGCTCACAAATGCTGAATTATCATGTGAAGAAGTAGAAAGAGCAGAGGATAAAGGAAAATTCTTGAAGGCATCCCAAACTTCAAGAGAGAATGGATCGAACACGATGCTCCTTTGACCACTAGAAAATTAGGAAGATTGAGTGGAATATTGGGAAAATGAACTCTTGAAAATGAAGAAGCAGAGTTTTGAGATAAACTCAACATTGCTCGCGACTCCAAAATCTTCCATCTCTGGACAAAAGCAAATAAAATATAAATATGTACATATATATAGAGTATTTGTTATGTTCATGTCAGGCAATGTTCAGTAGCTGCAAAGGATTCCGTGTTTTTGGCTTACATGGATTAGGAGTAACCATGAATTGAGTTTATGAATTATGAGTGTCTTCTCTTATTATCTGCTGGGATTTAACAATGTAATTTGATTTTAGTTCATCATATTGTTTCCAATATTTATTCCCTTCCAAATATTTGTATTTATCTACCAATACAATGAGTTAAAAATATAGCTGACTTGTGCTGTCATTTTTTGTCACACCATCAATGGATGCCAATGCCTACTATTGATTTGCCAGTCTTCACATGAAATATTGCAAGTTTGCAACCATAAAAATGCCATGATTCTAGTCCAAGTACGACAGAGACAATCTCATCCGATCCAGAGCGTATTGTAGCCTCTGATCTTACACTTTTGCTGATCCTTCTTCCTCGGATCTAAGTTTCAATGTGGCTGATGATTCTAATAAGGAGAATGGAACTCTTGGTGAGATATGGAAAACGATCTCACCAAGATTAATGGGTACCCAAATTAATATCAATATGTCTTTGATGACTCCCCATATTTAGTGGTTTTAGGAAATATTTTGTTGTATTTGGGGAGTCATTAATTAAGTAATTAAGAGATTTTGATATGAATTGGAAATATATTATTTGGGAATTGAAATAGGAAACTTGAAATAATAAAAGAAATATTTTAATGGGAAGTTTCCTATTAATGAGATTATGTGATTGAGTTAGTGTGATTATTTCCTATTTCCTTCTCTTCAAGAATGCAGATTTAATGAAAAAGGAAATAAAGAGAAGGAGATGATTTGATTATGTGCAAGAAAAAGGAAAGAAAAGAAACTTAACATGCAAGGCAAAGACAATATGGTGTTGGGCTATTTTATTATATATACACATGCAACTCATGAGAAGAGGAGACTGGTTACAATACTTCCAATTCCTAGAGCCTACAAAGGAATTCACGCACAAAAAGAAGGAGAGGTTGTTGCACATGAGCAAGGGATCCTTGGGTTCCTAACATATATATACACATACATGCATTCACGTTCTGGGAGAGGAAGACGCAACCACAAGGCAAGGAATTTTGTGGACACATGCACTAGAAGACGAAAAGGGGAAGGCACTGTGGAGTTTGTTGAATTGATTCATCAAGAGCATACACGCAAAAACACACATACGCTGAAGGAGAAGAGGAATAAATTGTTTGGTGCATCCTTTGATTCTTTTCAATATGACTGTGATGATTTTGTTTGAAAACATGTGTGACTAATTTTCTTTTATATCTTAGAGTACTATGAACTTGTTTGTAACTTAGTATTTTATTTCCCACTATTTAGTCATGGTTAATTTGATCTAGTTTATTTAATCTTGATATATTATTGATTAACTTGTTTAGTGCTTGATCACCATTATACATGTTTAGGGAATTTAGAATTGGACTCGGAAGAGGGAATTTTAAATAGACCATGGGATTAAATAGTATAGGATTGGATTTTAATCTGATTTGCGACTAGGATAAGAATATACCTAGAAGCCCTACATAGTCACATTAGAGCGGAACAGTTATAAATTGGCCTAGTAAATTAGTGCAAGACATTGTGTAATTAAGCTACGTAAGGACGGAAGGCATTTATAGACACTAGTACTCTAGATTAGCTAATTAAATTAATTCATAATTAATGTAGTGGGAATAAAATCTAAGAAGCAAATAAGGGATTAATGGCTCTAGGTTGTTCTTTTGACTCGTGAATTTCTTTTGTGTGAATATTTTGTTTTATTTATTTTCTTAGATCATAGATAATTAAAATCAATTTTCTTGTATTTACTCAACTTGAATGAAAATAGGAGATCTAATGCCTAGTTATTAATTGTCTGAGTCTCTGTGGGATCGACCTTGATTTACCACTTTACTAAAATACGATCCGTACACTTGCGGAATTTTTATCAAAATTTTGTTAGCATCAAGTTTTTGGCGCCGTTGCCGGGGATCGAACCCGGGTCACCCGCGTGACAGGCGGGAATACTCACCACTATACTTCCTAAAACTTCTTTAAAAAAATTTCAAGATCCCAAAGTCCTATTATAGAGGAAGATCAATTTAGTTGTATCAAAGAATCAAGGAAATGTTATTTTGGACTTGTGACTACATTATTCTTAATACATGGCCTGGTTTTTAATTATGGAAAAATTAGGGAAATTAAACAATATACTTAATTAGATGATTTGCATTGAAATTTTATAAATTCATTTTTGTGTTTAAAATATGTCTCTATTTTTGGGAACAATCTAAAAGTATATTTTTTATAATTTGCCATATTTGAATTTTAATTTATGAATTTTTTATTTATTGAATTGAAAAGGCCACTATATATTTTTCGTAAAAATCTAAACATAAATGTTTGATCTACTGTAACAGGTAAGAAAAACATATAAAATGTCATTTCTCTAAGGAAGAATTTGAGTGATAATGATTTAAATTGTTTTAAATACCTCACCTATTTCAAATTCTAATCCTGAAATACTTACTGAAAAAAGCTAAATTCTTTAGTTTAATTTCCTTTTTGGTTTTAACTTCCGTGCTTTGTATAAGGAAGAAAAATTTATTTATCTTGTAAAATTAAGGAATTAATATGAACATACAATGATCCAACGATTCCAACCATATGTGATCGAGCACCTTTTAGTTATATCCAATGTTTCAAGTGATTGACTCAAACGAGGATTGTATAAATCCAAGAGGAGAAAAACACACAAATTCTTGTTTTGCCATATCATTCTTTTAATTTCCGAAATATTTGGCACTGTTTTAAAAGGCATTCAAAATGCTTATATTTAGATTTATTTAGTCTTGACGGTTTTCTCAACAAGTTTTAATTCACCAATTTCTTTATTAGTTATATATATTCTGTTTCAATTCATAGGTGCAGGAGAGGATTGTGTAATTTTAAGGTGGAGAAAAACAAATACTTTTGTTTTGCCATATCATTCCATCTATTTCAGAAACAGTTAGAGCGTTTTTAGGGTTAATTATAATTCAAAAACAAAAGTAAAATTAGCTGTTGATGAAAATGCTATTGAAAATAGCGTTTTCTGTTCAAATATTACACGTTGTTGCCTTCATAGATTTATTGGACTTTTTAAACTGTTTTGTTTCTAATTTTAGCATTTTGACTATTTTTAAACACCATATCGTGAGTATAAATATCACCCCAAATGGGTTTGGATCATATTATCTCTCAAGCTTCATTTGCTTCAAGAAAGTAGGGAAAGTCATAGTACGAGGGAATCAATCGCAATGGACAACAAAAGGAGCGTCATTACCTTGTGCGCTTTGATCTTATTAAATGGTTCCCTCATTATGACTCAAGCAAAAGACATCAATATTGTGGGAAACCCAAATGGAGATATAACAGATGTAATGTGATAACACTGCACTACTACTCATGATGAGACAAAAAACCTTAATATATTTAGCTGTTCATTATGACTAACTTGTTTGTTACTATTTTCTTGAAGGCTGTCACAAAAGCATGGACCGATGCATGTGCAGGCACTGAGGCTAGCAAAATAATTATTGGTCAAGGAACTTACAGCATGAATGCCGTTGATCTTAAAGGACCATGCAAGGCTCCTTCTATTGAGTTACAGGTTGATGGTGTAGTTAAAGCTCCTGCTGATCTAAAAGGGGTAGAGCAATGGGTTAAAATAGGATACGTGAATGGATTCACATTATCCGGCACCGGAACTTTTGATGGTCAAGGCGAAGCTTCTTGGAAAGTAAATGATTGTGCAACCAACCTAAAGTGCGCATGGCCTACCATGGTACATATAACATTATTAGACTCAATTCTTCTCCTCTGAAAATCATATTATTCTCTCATTTTGCTTAAAAAAGATTTTTTTTGCTTGATCTATTAAGTAAACAGAATTATATGGTCTAACAAATTTCATTGTGTTACAAAAGAGGTTCTTTTAGTTTCCATATGAAACTATCAAACATGATTTGAAGTATGAGAAGATGAATACGGATTAATAGCATTAGTTTTTTCGAAGAGCATCATATGTATGCATTTCTTCTATGGTTCTCGATAAATTGATTTGCAACATGAGACCATGAATATGTATAAAAATCACTGATTTGGAGAAAAACACATTTATTTCTTGTATGATTTCTAATTACAACACCATGCACATGTTTTGGGAGTATATATTTTCTCCTGGCCAAAAGAAAAGGATATCCCAAGAAAGGATGGGGAAACTTTTCTATTTGAGGAACATGTCATGTCATTCTTCTATCAAAAAGCGTGTTAGTATATCGCCTCATCACTGCATTGATTATAAATAAAATGTGATTCATTAACGGCAAGGTTTATAGCCTCATGCTAGAGGTGCACTTATCATTTATACTCTAACAAAAGTGGCGTATGTTTTTGAACAGAACTTTGGTTTCAACTTCCTCACCAACTCATATGTTAAGGGTGTAACTTCAAAAGACAGCAAAAACTTCCATGTCATGGTTCTTTCATGCAACAACATGAACTTCGATGGATTTACTATTCAAGCTCCTGGAGATAGCCCAAACACTGATGGAATTCACATTGCAAGATCAACCGGAGTTACTGTAGCAAACACAAATATCGCTACCGGAGATGATTGTATCTCAATGGGTGATGGTATCACAAACATTACAATAGAAAATGTGTCCTGTGGACCTGGCCATGGAATTAGCGTGGGAAGCCTTGGTAAATATGAGAATGAAAAACCAGTAAGCAATGTCCACGTTAGAAACTGCAGACTAACTGGCACACAAAATGGTGTGAGGATCAAGACATGGCCTGGCACTGATGGTGCTATTACTGTGTCTGATATGCACTTTGAAGATATTGTTATGAATAATGTCCAAAACCCAGTGATCATAGATCAAGAATATTGCCCATGGAATACATGCGACAAATCGGTATGTCTAGATTTAAAGCCTTTAGTTTCCATATATTTTCATTGCATTATATTTATGGCTTCTTTTGTGTGTTTTTTTTATCTAACTATCTATTTCTTTTATTTGCATGGTTTAAATGGATGCAGTCCCCATCAAAGGTAAAGATAAGCAATGTGAGTTTTAGAAACATTCAAGGCACTTCTCAGACTCCAAACGGAGTGGTTCTTCATTGTAGCAGTGGAGTACCATGTGAGAATGTTGAACTTAATAACATTAATCTCAAATTCAATGGAGCTGCTGCAACTGCCGAATTTGACAATGTCAAACCGACAGTTATAGGAGAGGCATTGGTTCCTGCAGTTTAAGAATCTAATTTGTAATATTATTATTATTAGGAGGCCTCTCCATTTCTTGCTTTCTTCATGGGTTATTTTTTTCCCATATATCTTGATTTATATTTTTAAATTAAATCAAGTTATCTATTACTACATTGTAATATACCTATATTTGTAATTCTTCTAATTTTCGCTGAATTACATAATATATATTTATTTATATTAAGTCTTCAGTATTTACTCTAAAAGTTAAAATGTTATATTCTCCGTCTACAATCGTGTAGAGCTTTCATCTAGGATTTGTTGAATACCTTTGATTTCGTTATACGTGATGCATTCCTGAATTTTATTTTTGTATTTGAAAAATTATTTTAAAAGTCAAATATTGCTAAGAGCATCACATAACGGTATGTGTATGCAATATGCACATATTGTGTTGAATGATTTTAATCTACAGTTTCCTCTTAATAATTATTGAACATAACAAAATAAAAGTGAGAGAAAAATTGGAAAACGTGGTAGAGAAGCTAAATTATAAAAGCAACAATGGGAGTGATAGAAAATTAGAGCCAATAGGAAGTGGAAAAAATATTTTTTTTTATAAACAAGTGGAAAAAATTATTTATACATATAAATAGTTGAAACATCCTTACACATGTAAATCTGAAGTGTAGGCTGCAATTGTTGTGAAGGTTTGTTAAATATGAGTGTTGTTGTTGACTGAGTTCAAGTGCAATAACAAGTGGAAAAAATATATTAGGCCTTGTCGCTCGTCCAGCCTCTGCTATACCTATTTTTGGCTTCCATGATTTCGTCCTTAATTACTCTCAAGTTTCAATTAGCTTGAAAGGACACCTCCCTAAAGTTGGGTTCTACCGTCATGCTCTCGTGGGTCAAATCTTGTATGCATATAATCCTATGCTGACCTAAACTCTGCAATTAATCACTTCATTAGGAACAAAAAGATACTAATGAATAGTCCTAAACATATAAGAGCTTAGCAAAGTAGTCTTGCAGCCCTCCCCTCCTTGCTTAATCTATTTGTAGGAACACATCAAACATTGAAAAAGAAAAAGAAAATTAGGCTTCTAATCTAGATATGAATCACACAAGGAAAAGATCAAAACGCATGATAATTGTATAATTCTTAAGTATATTTTCAAATTGTATTTTTCAGCTAATGCTTCAATTTTTTTTTATATTATGCCTGGTTACTAAGGACACATGTAGGTTGCATACTTGTTATTAAGACATCCAAATCCAAGTAGTACACATCATTTTTGGGTAATATCCTTCTTATCTCTACTTTAGAATCTAGTTATCTAATTTTTGGGGATATCAAGGGAAATAAATTGTCTGAATTATATCACGTGTGGATAGTCTCTCTGAAAAAATCTTTTGTAAAACATTAGATGAAGAACAATGATAAATATAAAGATAGAGTGAAAAAGAAATTAAAAGGTTTTACATCTAAGAACATGCTTTAATGTTGGCTTAATTAGTCTACCTAAATGTCTTCTTTAATGGCTTTTCAGATGTAGTTCTCATTGACCTTATTCCCTTTTTGTTTTGAGGCACTCATTTTAAATATTGTAATACTTGTTATGATATAGAAATGCTCCATCACCCCATATATGTTCATCCTAGTTGCTGAGGTGCTATCCTGCATGCTGAGCAAAGAAGTGCTTAGTCAGAACTTAGCAAGAATCAAACTATGTAAAAAAGGGCCTATACTGTCACACACTTTCTTTGCTATAATGCCCTATCGTTCATGAATAATGCTAATCCCAGGAAGTGTCAAAGGTTGGCTGACGTTTGATACTTGTATTGTCATGCCTCCATACAACTTGTCAACTTGCAAAACCCTGTGGGTCTTATATTCTGTAGAAGTACCCTAGATGAGGTGAAAGAGGCAAAAAGCAACATTTTGGGCATACCAATTGAAGAACAAGGATTCTGATAAAAAAAAATTGAAGAAGAAGGAGAGTACAAGGGAATCAAAATGCGTAGGGAAAAACAAAAAAACCAGGCTCTTGCACATGTCAAAGAAAAGGTGGTTAAAAAAGTACTTTGTCTCTCTGAATGACTCTCTATTGGCCAAAACAATATGGAGGTTGGTACAAGAGCAGGACTCACACAGGGCTTCAGTACTTACAGCTCTCTACTTCCCCAATGAAACACTTATGAATTCAACCCATGGCCACAAAGCTTCCTGGATTCGGTCGAGTATTTTGGAGGCCCATTTTCTTCAAGGAACCATAGGATAACACACTTTATTTGTCTGCTCATGGGTGAGAATTTTGTGGTTTGGTAGTCCACTCACAATGAGCCTAGAAAGAGGGGAAGACAGAACTATTGAACCTTGGCTGAGCAACATTATGTGTAACAATGCAGACTTCAAGGACTCAAGTGTCACTCTCTTAGTTTAGCTCCTCTAGCTCATTTAGAAAGAAAGGCAGATAATCTAATCTGTAGATACTCCAGTGGAATGTTTTTGTGGCATTTTAGTGAAACAGCCAAAGCATGCTCTGCTTTCAATGTGGAACTATAAGTTGCAAGAACAACTATTTTGTTGTGTAAGAAGCTTCAAATCCAAAAAACAATTATAGATACTAATAACAAGGATCTGTAGCAATGAGAGGGCAAGTTTGTCTCTCTTCCAATGAGAGAGCAAGTTTGTCCCTCTTGCAATGAGAGCGCTTCTTGGGAAGCAAACACGCATTCAAATCCTTACGGAATTGTATCCACTTACTAGGTCAACGAAATTCCCATTATTTCCTTGTATTTCTTTTTTACTCTTAGATGTCTCATTGCTTTTCTTTACTCCAGTTGTACGCCACTTTATTTGAATTATTAATGAAAAGCAATAATTTGGGTAAAAAAAAGAGAGATGAATTGCAAGAAAGTCTCTCTGCGAAAGTGTGAGAGATGAATCTATTTATAGTAATAATTAATTGATTTGCATTCAAATGTTATGAATCAATTTTTATATTGTGTTTAAATATGACACTTTTTAGCATCAATCCAAATTATGTTTTTTATTTATAATGTACAATATATTATAGCTTTGAATTTGCGGATTATTTATTTACTGGGTTCAAATTTGTCACTATTTTATTAAAAACATAAATATTTGATCCATAAAAATATGAAATAAATTCTAAGTTATTTCTCTACTAAAAAATTGAAGTGATAATGATTTGAATTGTTTTGCATACATCACCGATTTCAATTTCTCGTAAAATAGTTATTCAAAAAATGAAGAGTTAAAGGTCATTTTGCCCACCAAATAATTAGCAAAGTATCAATTTGACCTATAAACAATAAACGGTCTCATTTTGGCCACTGAACAATAAAAAAGTCTCAAATTGGCCAACACTCAATTAAAAACTAACACTGTTAGTTTTTGGACACCTCAACAGTATGGGTGCCACATGGTCAATGATTTGGAGGTTGAATGAGTTAATGAATATGCTGACTAGACTCAAATATTTAGTTGTAGTGATTAAAAAAAGAAATAAACCAATTAAAAAGAAAGAAACTCAACATCATCTCCTTCCTTCAATCTCCATAGCCACCTCTCTCATCTTCCTCTGCCCAGACCGTCGGCATCATCTCCGCTGGAGCCACCGCCAGATCCGCCCACACCCACCACTCATGATCAACGGTTCCCTTTTCACCGCCACTCCTCACCAAACCCCATACCCCCTCACGGCCTCTCCCTCTTAAAGATCAGATTTTCAAAATAAAGTTTTGATTTTTATGAGGAAGCATCACCTTTTGATTTGCCCACCAGATGGGTGTTTCCTATTTGAGGAGTTAGTCTGAGTTTAATACATATAACAAGGAAACCAGATAAAAAACAACACAGCAAAAAAGAAAAGGAACAACTTGGATAGTTATCATGTGCATTAATCGAGAGTGAGACGGAGGTGAAAAGCAAGAAGAGTTTGCTTTCTAATATCCCCAGCCTCGCCCAGCAGCGGAGTAGAGGGAGAGGTGGTGGGGTGGGCGGCTCCGGCGGAGATGATGCCGGCGGTGTACGAGATGGTGATTCTGGGCAAGAAGATGAGAGAGGTGGCTATGGAGGTTGAAGGATGAAGATGATGTTGAGTTTCTTTCTTTTTAATTGGCTTATTTCTTTTTTTAATCACTACAACTAAATATTTGTGCCTAGTCAGCATATTCATTAACTCATTCAACCTCCAAATCATTGACCACGTGGCACCCATACTGCTGAGGTGTCCAAAAACTAACAGTGCTAGTTTTTAATTGACAGTGTTGGCCAATTTGAGACTTTTTATTGTTCAGTGGTTAAAATGAGACCTTTATTATTTATAGGTCAAATTGATACTTTGCTAATTGTTTGGTGGCCAAAATGACCTTTAACCCATAAAATGAAATATTTATTTTAGTTTCCTTTTTGGTTTTAATTTACGTGCATGGCATAGGGAAGAAAAATATGTTATGTTGTAAAACTAAGGGATTGTTTTTATCAGCAAACTAAGGGATTAACATGAAACATACAGTGAGAGATTTTTTTTGGTCAGAAACATACACAATGTGAGATTAGGATAATTCAAATGGTGGATTGGACTAACCGGTTTGACCTAAAAAACAAGCCTTCTTTCTTTCTTTTATTTTTTGGTAATAATTAGGTCAAAACTTGTAGATTTATTGAATCCCAAAGTGCTACCTCAGCAAGGTTGTAATTCCCATGGTTTTTTATAAAGTACATGATCCAATGATTAATTTCCAACCACATGTGGTCGAGCATCTTTTAGTCATATCTTCCGTTTCAATTGATTTGTGCAAAAGAGGATTGTGTTAATTCAAGAGGAGAAAAAATAAGAATTTTTGTTTTGCAATATCATTCCATTAATTTCGGACATAGTATGTGTTTTTTTTTGGAAGACATTAAAAATACTCGGATCTAGATTTATTTAGTCACAAAAGGATTTCACAATTGTTTTATTAATTATATATTCTGTTTCAATTGAGAGACGAATGGGAGGATTGTGCAATTTTGAGGGGAGGAAAACACATTTTTGTTTAACTACAAAAGACGGGTTGTTTTGCAACAGTCTTTTTGTCACATAGCGGCTTTTTAAAACGCGGGTAAGACACTACCGTGTTATTGTAAAACATCGGAAAAATACACGAGGGAAAGTGACATACTGACGTTTCTAGAAACGCGGTAGAGTGGAATAAACGCAAGAATGTTGACAGAGAAATATTAATATGATATTCACAAATACTGACGCTTTAAACGCCAATATGTATTTATATTAAATTAATACAAATCGGTGTTTGTTAAAACGTCAGTTTGTATTTTTAAAAAAAAACCTACTTACCGGCATTTTAGAAACGCCGGTAGGTGTTTCTAAATTTATAAAAAAACTCTATTTCGCCTCTAATTTATAAAAATTAAGGCAGAAAATAGATGGGAAACAATAAAACACAAACTAAACAAATGACAATATTAACAATAATCGATATCATCAGCTAATTATAAAATATATGTAAATAGCAAATGAAGTAAATGATGACAAAATAATTACATATAAATTAAACAAAATTGTTATAGCATAAACATATAAACAAAATATGGCACAAAAAATATATAGAGGTTGATATTGAAAGAAAGTAAGAAGAGAAAGAAGGGAAGAAGAGATATGAAGGAAAATAGGAGCTGAGTCGGGTTTGAATGGGAGAGCAGAGGGAAAAGATATTTATAGGAGTAAGTGAAATTTACCGGATTTTTAGCTAAACGCCTATAAGTTTGTTTTTAAAATAAAAATTAGCATACTAGCACATTTTCAAAATGTCTCTATGAGAAATGCCGCTACACTAGAGAATTAAAAAATAAATAAATAAATTCCCAACATAGCGGCGCTTTTAAAAGCGTCGCTATGTGGTTTTTATTTAAAAAAAGTATTCTCAACATTGTAGCAATGTTGACATAACGGCACTTTTTAAAACGTCGCTATGTGGTTCTTCTTAAAAAATATAAAATATTCCCAACATTGCAGTGCTTCTTGAAGCACCGCAATGTTGAAGATTTTAAAAAATTAAAATCCCTACATAGCGGTGCTTTCGAAGCACCACTGTGTGGATTTTTTAAAAAAATTAAAATATTGCTAAAATTGCGGAGCCTCTAAAAGCGCCACAATAATCTTCTAAAAGATCCACAATAACATTGTTGCGCTTCTCCAAGTGCCGCAATGTTGGAAATTTTTAATAAAAAATAGGTTTTATAAAAAACTTTTAAATGTAAATACGTATAGCGACATTTTAAATAGGGAAACGCCGATAAAAATGTTGGTATATTAGCAAGAGTTGCGCACCATTTTTTCCCTCATTTTGAGCACTACTTTCCGGCGTTTGTTCCAAAAACGCCGGTATGCTAGTTATTACCCGTGTTTTTTCATAAAATGCTGGAAACTTTGCACTGGTTAGCAGCGCATTTTTGGTAGTGTTTTGTTATATCATTCCATTAGTTTCAGAAACATATAGGAGCAATTTTAAGGTTAATTATTATTCAAAAAAAAAAAAGTAAATTACATGTTGATGAAAATGATATTAAAAATACAGTTTTAGTGTTCAGATTTTACATGTTCTCGCCTTTATAGATTTGTAGGACTCTTTTCTGACTATATGGGTGAATTTGGTTTCTAATTTTAGAATTTTGACTATTTTAAACACCATGTATGTTTTATGAGTATAAATTTCAATGTCCGATGGGTTTCGATCATATTATCTCTGAAGCTTCATTTGTTTCAAGAAACTACAAATAGCCATATTAATAGGGGAAAATGCTTTAGGTACCAAATAAGGCTAATTAATATCAATGAGTTTCTGAAAATAATGAAATTACTTTTAGTTTATAAGGAGAATGAGGATCATATAATACAATTGTGAATCTCACTCCATCCCACACGCAGCTCTTGATACACTACTCAAAGAGCTTGAAACCAAGACCTTAAAAATGAAATCATTCACTGCACCTAATTGATGACAAATTATAGAATACAATATTCCCCCTTGATATCCTTGCACTTTAAACATAGCTTTTATATTTCACTCCATCTACAATTTAACATCCACAATATTAAAAACCATAGCATAATATGCAGAACTAAGAATCTACGTCCGTACGTCAACTTCTGAGCAACAATCACGTAAAACATGAAGAACACATTATTTGCATTGAAATTTTATAAAGTCATTTTTGTGTTAAATATGTCACTATTTTAGGGAATGACATAGAAATATTTCTTTTTATTATTGCAATATATGAATTTTAGTTTATGAATTTTTTATTTATTTTGTTCTAATAGGCCACTATTTAACATGAAAACCTAAACATAAATAGATCTATAATAACAGGTAAAAAAACATATAGATTGTCATTTCTCAATTAAAATTGGAGTGATAGTGATTTAAATTGTTTTAAATACCTCATCTATTTCAACTTTTAATCTTGAAATTGTTATTAAGAAAATTTTAAAATCTTTAGTTTAGTTTCCTTTTTGGTTTTAACTCTCGTGCTTGGTATCGGGAATAAAAATCTATTTATGCTATAAAACAAAAGGGATTAACACGTACATACAATATGTAGTAGCATAAATTTTAAAAGTGGATCAGACCAATCAGTTTGACCTAACAAATGCCATTTTTTCTTTCGGTTCTTTTATTTTTCAGCAATTATCATTCTAAAACCTTTTGATTTATTGAATCCCAAAGCGTTCTCTCACCAAGGTTGTAATTCTCATGGTTTTGTAGAGTAAATGATCCAACGATTCCAACCATATGTGATCGAGAATCTTTCAATTTTATATAACTTTTGTTTTAAGTGATTGACGCAAAAGAGGATTGTGTAAATTTAAGAGGAGAAAAAACAAGAATTGTTGTTTTGCCATATCATTCTTTTGATTTCCGAAATAGTTGGCATTGTTTTAAAAGGCATTAAAATAGTTACATTTAGATTTGTTGAGCCTCAAACTATTTTCTCAACAATTTTGAAATTCCAACTGTTTCATTAGGTATATCTTCTGTTTCAATTGATAGGCGCAGGAGAGGATTGTGTAATTTTAAGACGGAGAAAAACAAATATTTTTGTTTTGCCATATCATTCCATCAATTTCAGAAACAGTTGGAGGGTTTTTATGGTTAGTTAATATTCAAAAGCAAAAGTAAAATTAGCTGTTGATAAAAACGCCATTGAAAATATAGTAATCTGTTCAAATTTTACACCTTGTCCCCTTCATATATTTATTGGACTTTTATTTGGTTCAATTTAGTTTCTAAATTTAGTATTTTGACTATTTTTAAGCACCATGTACTGTGAGTATAAATATAAATATCCCAAATGGGTTTGGATCATATTATCTCTCAATCTTCATTTGTTTCAAGAAAGTAAGGAAAGTCATAGTACGAGGGAATCAATCGCAATGGACAACAAAAGGAGCATCATTACCTTGTGCGCTTTGATCTTATTAAATGGTTCCCTCATTATGACTCAAGCAAAAGACATCAATATTGTGGGAAACCCTAATGGAGATATAACAGATGTAATGTGATAACACTGCACTACTACTCATGAGACAAAAAACCTTAATATATTTAGCTGTTCATTATGACTAACTTGTTTGCTACTATTTTCCTGAAGGCTCTCACAAAAGCATGGACCGATGCATGTGCAGGCACTGAGGCTAGCAAAATAATTATTGGTCAAGGAACTTACAGCATGAATGCCGTTGATCTTAAAGGACCATGCAAGGCTCCTTCTATTGAGTTACAGGTTGATGGTGTAGTTAAAGCTCCTGCTGATCTAAAAGGGGTAGAGCAATGGGTTAAAATAGGATATGTGAATGGATTCACATTATCCGGTACTGGAACTTTTGATGGTCAAGGCGAAGCTTCTTGGAAAGTAAATGATTGTGCAACCAACCTAAAGTGCGCATGGCCTACCATGGTACATATAACATTATTAGACTCAATTCTTCTCCTCCGAAAATCATATTATTCTCTCATTTTGCTTAAAAAAGATTTTTTTTTAGCTTGATCTATTAAGTAAACAGAATTATATGGTCTAACAAAATTTCATTGTGTTACAAAAGAGGTTCTTTTAGTTTCCATATATGAAACTATCAAACATGATTTGAAGTATGAGAAGATGAATACAGATTAATAGCTTTAGTTTTTTCAAAGAGCATCATATGTATGCATTTCTTCTATGGATCTCGATAAATTGATTTGCAACATGAGACCATGAATATGTATAAAAATCACTTATCCAAAGAAAAACACATTTATTTCTTGTATGATTTCGAATTACAACATCATGCACATGTTTTGGGAGTATATATTTTCTCATGGCCAAAAGAAAAGGATATTCCAAAAAAGGATGGGGGAACTTTTCTATTTGAGGAACATGTCATGTCATTCTTCTATCAAAAAGCGTGTTAAAGTATCTTATTTGAAATTTAGTATATCGCCTCATCACTGCATTGATTATAAGTAAAATGTGATTCATTAACGGCAAGGTTTATAGCCTCATGCTAGAAGTACACTAGTTATCACTTATACTCTAACAAAAGTGGCGAATGTTTTTGAACAGAACTTTGGTTTCAACTTCCTCACCAACTCATATGTTAAGGGTGTAACTTCAAAAGACAGCAAAAACTTCCATGTCATGGTTCTTTCATGCAACAACATGAACTTCGATGGATTTACTATTCAAGCTCCTGGAGATAGCCCAAACACTGATGGAATTCACATTGCAAGATCAACCGGAGTTACTGTAGCAAACACAAATATCGCTACCGGAGATGATTGTATCTCAATGGGTGATGGTATCGCAAACATTACAATAGAAAATGTGTCTTGTGGACCTGGCCATGGAATTAGCGTGGGAAGCCTTGGTAAATATGAGAATGAAAAACCAGTAAGCAATGTCCACGTTAGAAACTGCAGACTAACTGGCACACAAAATGGTGTGAGGATCAAGACATGGCCTGGCACTGATGGTGCTATTACTGTGTCCGATATGCACTTTGAAGATATTGTTATGAATAATGTCCAAAACCCAGTGATCATAGATCAAGAATATTGCCCGTGGAATACATGCGACAAATCGGTATGTCTAGATTTAAAGCCTTTAGTTTCCATATATTTTCATTGCATTATATTTATGGCTTCTTTTGTGTGTTTTTTTGGATCTAACTATCTATTTCTTTTATTTGCATGGTTTAAATGGATGCAGTCCCCATCAAAGGTAAAGATAAGCAATGTGAGTTTTAGAAACATTCAAGGCACTTCTCAGACTCCAAATGGAGTGGTTCTTCACTGTAGCAGTGGAGTACCATGTGAGAATGTTGAACTTAATAACATTAATCTCAAATTCAATGGAGCTGCAGCAACTGCCAAATTTGACAATGTCAAACCGACAGTTATAGGAGAAGCATTGGTTCCTGCAGTTTAAGAATCTAATTTGTAATATTACAATTATTAGGAGGCCTCTCAATTTCTGGCATGCTTTCTTGATGGGTTATTTTTCTCCCATATCGATCTTGATTTATATTTTAAACTGAATCAAGTTATCCATTACAACATTGTAATATACCTATATTTTTAATTCTTGTAATTGTCACTCAGTTGGATAATATATATTTATTTATATTAAGTCTTTAGTAATGACTTTGAAAATGTTATATTCTCTGTCTACTAATCGTGTATAGCTTTCAGTTAGGATTTGTTCAATACATGTGATTTCCTCATATGTGATGCATTCTTGAATTTTTTTTCTATTTGAAAAAATTAAAAATTAAATACTGCTAAAAGCATCACATAACGGTATGTCTATTTTGCAATATCAGCACATATTATGTTGGAAGATTTTAATCTATAGTTCCTATTAATAATTATTGAACATAATAAAATAAAAGTGAGAGATAAAAAATGGAATACGACGCAGAGAAGTAAATTATAAAAGTGACAAAGGAAAGTAATAGAAAATAAGGGCTTGTTTGGTTGCCTTGAGAATGTGATGATGAATTAGAAAGTATGGAAAATTTAGGTTTTTGTGTAATTTACATATATCCTGGGGCCCACAAGCTTTCTCTCTCCATCTCACACTTTTTCTGGGCCCCACAAACTTTACCTTACCATCATTACTTAATTTACCTCTACTTTCCATTTTCATCCTTTCACTTTCTATTTCTTCACTTTCCTTCCTACAACCAAACAGGCCCTAAGAGCCGCTAAGGAGCGGAAAAAATATATTTGTACATATAAATAGTTGTAACACGCTTGCACACGTAAATCTGAAGTATATAGCATAAGCTGGGATTATCGTGAAGGTTGTAAAATATAAGTGTCAACAAGTTTCAAGAAGCAATAACAAGTGCAATTCACCCAAATCATTAGTTGTGATGTGAGAAAATGAAGAGCAAGGGAGAAACAATAACAAAAGGAAAGTAATTTTTATTTCAAAACACATTCGGGTGGTATCGTGGTATACAACAGATACAAAGGCCGTCACCTACATTTCCAATATGACAGATAAATTAAGGGTGAAGATGCAAATATAATATTAAACCTTACCCCCAAAAAGAGTTTATAATAATACCAAAATTTTGCAATTTGCACCAAAAGTAATCATCTTATGAGGTGCAATTTTAGACTTTACACTTGGAAATAAAACTATAACAATGGAAAGACTTTATTTCCCTGGTTACATTAATCTTCTTCAACTTCCTTCTCCACCTTCACTTACTCATTCCTCATTCCTCATTCCTCTCTCAACCCCCACCATACACTCCTTGCTTAGCTTGCATCTCCATTCTAACAATGACGACTCCCATTCGCCTTGTTTTGAACTTTTGATTCATTGTCGCGGCTACAAGTAAATCTCCTTTTTACTGCTGTTTCATCCAAAATGCAAACTTTCACATGGCAAACAATTGCTTAATCAAAACCCAACTAAAAATGATCTCACCACACATACACTCACTGTCTCACCAATTCAAATCTCCCCCCGGAATGCCCTTAATTTAAAAGGCCCAAGCTTCAAATTTCATATCCCATTTAGCATTCACGATGCAGATGAGAATCTCCAAACACAAACTGCACGACAATTTGAAACCAAAATAAATAGAACGTCATAAAAGCATTGCAAGAATTAGCATAAATGCATTAGCTCTTGAGTGAGACAGGCTGCACAACCTCCAGAAAAAAATTAAATCTCTGATCTCAAAAGAAATGCATGAATTCCTAACAGGAACTATAATAGGAAAAGTCATATTTGAAGAAAAGCACATTCAACTAGATTATGACAAACACGTGAGTTAGATATTCCAACTCTGAGTATAGAGAAAAACCACTTGGATTACTTTTTTTTTTTTTATTTCTCAAGGGTATCCCACCCGCGTGTCAAGTGGGACTAATCCTTCGCTGTTCTGAAGTCCCATGTAGGGGGTAGACAGCTAGCCTGTGAATTTGCTCCATTCGCAAGGGTTGAGGATCGAACCCCCAACCACTTGTTTAAGGGACGAGAGTACTTACCACTCACGCCAACCCGCCAGGTTAAAACCACTTGGATTACTAACTATATAAATTTCGGAGGAAAATCGAAAATGAAGCAAAAGAGCAACTGGGGTAAGTAGGGACGAAATTTGGAAAAGCATAAATGGACAGATCATATAATACTAGGGCCAAATTTAGTTATGGATCATACAATTTCATGTCATTAAATTTCACTTAGAATAGAAATTGGAATGATTGTATTTGGTAGAAATAATAGGAAAGAAACTTGGGATGAGCGACAATTTCTAATCTGATAAAAATTAGAATAATTGTATTTGGTAGAAAATGTTGGGATAATTTTGGGCTTTTGCTTTGCCTGATCGCTGAATTGACAACGATTCTGAGCATGGCCAGAGGATATTTATATTTGGTGTGCGTTTGCTAGTAATTATGTGTTAAATTTGCTCAATAATCACTCACATCAGAAAAAACTGAATTAATAATGTTTAAAAGTAACAAATGTGTAATAAATAATTTTTTAATATACTTTTGCTTGTGAAGAAGATGTTGAGCAAGAGTGCAAATTTACAGAAGAAATATAAACATAGATAAGAGTAAAGAGTGATGTAAAAAGTCAATTAGTTGAAGATAAAAATAAAAGGTTTTTAGATTTTTTTTTTTTATAAAGTCAAAATTGGAGTATCTGTCAATACCAATTATGAGGGAGATAGAGTTTGCAAAATAAAAATGGAGTTACTCTTTTTCATTTTCACTTATTCCTTGGAGTTAGGAGTGGTAAAATAACAAAATTTGAAATTTTTAGGATAGACGTCTTACATTTGAGTTCCCTACAGATAAGCGGGGATACGTTGAACTTTAATAAACGAGAGGGAAAATTTTAACATATCATTATATGGTTTAAGATTTATATAGTTTCCCACAGACCTATTTAACTATTGTTAAAGCTCATATTCGGGTTTCTAAATATAACTTTTTTAAGATATTTATAAATTAATTAAGTTACTTATAGATTTGTTTTATTAGTTTTTCAATAAATTAATTTGTCAATTAAACTTATAAGTTAACATGTAATCTATATTTCTTCCGATTCTAAATATATATTTATGGAGTTGGTCTAAATATTAAATATATGACTTATTCTAGTTTTTGTTAAATTCTTTAATTATTCCTATTGATACCTCTTCAACGATAATTAAAAGATGAAAGTGGGAATAAGAGAAAATGCTCGGTGTGTTTTATAAAAAAACACTGTACTAATCAATATAAATAACTTAATTTTGAAATAAAAAAAAATAACTTACTTAATTTTATCAAATTAGTTGATTCTATATTTAGAATTGAAGAAAATAATACACCAAATATGTTATAATTAAGTGAACCTAATATTTTGTTTCCTAAATTGGCTTAAAAGGAAAAGAAGACAACTAAGTCTTATATTCCAAAAGGTAGGGAATAAGTAGTATAAGGAGGACTTTGTGCTCACGGTGCATGTTTTTGTCAGATTTCAAGGTCACGGAACAGAGTGATGGCTACATTGCCCTTGGTGGGTTTCATGCATGGATATGTAACAACCAATGAGAAGGCTGAACGAAAGCCAAAACTATATTCATATTTTTTTATCCTTGATATAACATCTGCTTAGTTAATCCTTAAAGGTCAGATATATCAGATAAGCCACTTGTTTATTAAGAATGTGTGTTGCTAAAACATAATCTTATATCAGTTATAATGGAAATATATCTCTTACTACAACCTCCCTTATGTATATTTAATATGAATAATTTAATTTAAATATAATAAATGTGAAAATAGAGTGGAAATATGTATTACATATAAAGTTAAATTCAATCAAAAACCAGCTTTTTTATTAAAAGCAGAGTCTCGCATGTGTATGAGTTGGTTTCTTCTCATTTTATTTGTCAAGAGGGAAAAAATAGTGATTTGGACTCTAAAGGTCGCTGTATTTTTTAACTTGTTAACAATGCTTATTGTCACTTCAAATGTAGTTGTTAATAGTAATCCTTTTTTTTGCCAGAATTACCCTATTTTAAAGCAGATCTACGTAAGTACTTATTTTATTTGGCGATGTATATTGTCTTATTAGAAATATAACATGATCTGGTAGTTAATTTTTGCGAAAACATCAACAGAAGTGTATGTTATGCAACCAATGCAAAATCAACCTCTTCCATTGATTTATCAATACATATGGATATATTCTAGCTATTTCGATCAGTTTGTATAAAATAGACATTAGATTATCGTTAAGTGTGATAGCGGAAATAGTAGCACACTAGCATGGTACTCGTGTATCGTGAAAAGTGAAAGGGAAGATTAATAAAGAAGGTAAAATTTCAAGTCTCATCGACCAGAATGACTCATCCCTATCTTCTTAATTTCAATATTCCAAAGATTTGTAGCGTCTGTGTCCATATAATTTGAACTGTGCAATAAACTTGGGTTTATTATTTTGATAAAAAAAACTTGGGTTATCATGAAAGCTATATCGAGTTGTACTGGAATTCAAGTATGCAAGAACATTTTCAAGATCACACAAGAACACTGCATTCTCCGATAATCCAAGCTTAAATTGAAAGTCACCCGAATTCAATCTCATCGACATGTTGAGAATAAAAAACTTTAGAGCAAAAGAGAATAAACAGATGGGAAATAAACATATTTTTATTCCACCACCACACCTATCATCGAATACATTGCTCCTTCGGCCACCAAAGAAACTTGGAATCAATGACATCTTGTAATAATATGATAAAAACTGGAAATGAAATGAATAATAGAAAATGCTGATATAGTTTTGTGTGTGTTGAGAGAGGGGATACATTGGGTTTATAAAGGGAAGGAGGGACAAATATAGTAATTTACGGGTCGTTCTTTTATATTTCTAGAAGGACTCAAACTTTTCGGGATTTTTCTTTTCCACCCATGGGTTATGTAGGCTTGATGCTTCGGTTTTTGTCTTTTTGATTTAGCTCGTTGGAAGCGTCCAGATTTTTCTGGGAGCATATTAATTTACAATTATTATATCCTAAAATGGAAAAAAATTTAAGTTAAAATGACAGAAAGACCATGAATATATGAAAAGAAAACTTGAGATTTTAAAAATGTCAATGCATTGATTTATTACATTTTTGAAATGTTGTGATTTGACATCATAATCTTGACGTTTTGTTTTCAAAATAAAAACCCTCATTATCCTTTGGCCTTACATATTGGCCCTAACCCTGGCTACCAATCTTAGAAGCTCCAGTAGCTCAACAAGTTCTATTTACAGGGTAAACATAGATGCTTCTACTTGGTTTTATTTAGAAGCCACTTCATTAAATTTTCTGTGAATAAACATTTTACCCTTCATTTATTGGATGTTAACTTTATTTTCACATGGTGTGATGAATATTATATAGAGGTGAAATTGAAAAGTTGTTAGATATTAAGTGATAATTAATGAGATTCAAAGTTTCAATCGATTTTTGCAAAATATGCTAAAAGTGTGCCTTAAAATAGGATCATATGAATATTTCAAAAGCTAGGTACTTAGGTGGTATCCTCTCAGAAAAATAAAAGTGAATGATAATTATACCATTTTGGTTTTTTACAAGCATATTCAGGGAAGGGTTTGTTGGAGAATGAGGTAAGCTACGTGCTGGTGTTGATAATTCCTGGACAAGTGATCAAATATATTCTGGTTAATTACCTATATGGAGGATTTCTGCGGAGAATAGTCTTATTATATATGATTGAACTGCTATTTTGGGTAATTAAACACACATATATTACAAATAATTAACCAATACTACAAACAAACACAATCATCCCAACGAATATATTTACCCACATTCCAATAGACAGGACCGTTGAAATACCACTACATTTAGATTTTGAGTCTCAAACGGTTTTCTCAACAAGTTTGAAATTCCAATTGTTTAATCAGGTATATCTTCTGTTTCAATTGAACGGTGCAGGAGAGGATTGTGAAGAGAAAAACAAATATTCCTGTTTTGCCATATCATTCCATCAATGTCAAAAACTGTTGGAGCGTTTTTAGGGTTAGTTATAATTCAGATACAAAAGTAAAATTAGCTGTTGATGAAAATGCTATTGAAAATATCGTTTCTGTTCAAATTTTACACCTTGTCGCCTTCATTGATTTATTGGACTTTTTTAACTATTTGTTTCTAATTTTAGCATTTTGACTATTTTTAAACACCATATTGTGAGTATAAATATCAATCTCCCAAATGGGTTTGGATCATATTATCTCTCAATCTTCATTTGTTTCAAGAAAGTAAGGAAAGTCATAGTACGAGGGAATCAATCGCAATGGACAACAAAAGGAGCATCATTACCTTGTGCGCTTTGATCTTATTAAATGGTTCCCTCATTATGACTCAAGCAAAAGACATCAATATTGTGGGAAACCCTAATGGAGATATAACAGATGTAATGTGATAACACTGCACTACTACTCATGAGACAAAAAACCTTAATATATTTAGCTGTTCATTATGACTAACTTGTTTGCTACTATTTTCCTGAAGGCTGTCACAAAAGCATGGACCGATGCATGTGCAGGCACTGAGGCTAGCAAAATAATTATTGGTCAAGGAACTTACAGCATGAATGCCGTTGATCTTAAAGGACCATGCAAGGCTCCTTCTATTGAGTTACAGGTTGATGGTGTAGTTAAAGCTCCTGCTGATCTAAAAGGGGTAGAGCAATGGGTTAAAATAGGATATGTGAATGGATTCACATTATCCGGTACTGGAACTTTTGATGGTCAAGGCGAAGCTTCTTGGAAAGTAAATGATTGTGCAACCAACCTAAAGTGCGCATGGCCTACCATGGTACATATAACATTATTAGACTCAATTCTTCTCCTCCGAAAATCATATTATTCTCTCATTTTGCTTAAAAAAGATTTTTTTTTAGCTTGATCTATTAAGTAAACAGAATTATATGGTCTAACAAAATTTCATTGTGTTACAAAAGAGGTTCTTTTAGTTTCCATTTATGAAACTATCAAACATGATTTGAAGTATGAGAAGATGAATACAGATTAATAGCTTTAGTTTTTTCAAAGAGTATCATATGTATGCATTTCTTCTATGGATCTCCATAAATTGATTTGCAACATGAGACCATGAATATGTATAAAAATCACTTATCCAAAGAAAAACACATTTATTTCTTGTATGATTTCGAATTACAACATCATGCACATGTTTTGGGAGTATATATTTTCTCATGGCCAAAAGAAAAGGATATTCCAAAAAAGGATGGGGGAACTTTTCTATTTGAGGAACATGTCATGTCATTCTTCTATCAAAAAGCGTGTTAAAGTATCTTATTTGAAATTTAGTATATCGCCTCATCACTGCATTGATTATAAGTAAAATGTGATTCATTAACGGCAAGGTTTATAGCCTCATGCTAGAAGTACACTAGTTATCACTTATACTCTAACAAAAGTGGCGTATGTTTTTGAACAGAACTTTGGTTTCAACTTCCTCACCAACTCATATGTTAAGGGTGTAACTTCAAAAGACAGCAAAAACTTCCATGTCATGGTTCTTTCATGCAACAACATGAACTTCGATGGATTTACTATTCAAGCTCCTGGAGATAGCCCAAACACTGATGGAATTCACATTGCAAGATCAACCGGAGTTACTGTAGCAAACACAAATATCGCTACCGGAGATGATTGTATCTCAATGGGTGATGGTATCACAAACATTACAATAGAAAATGTGTCTTGTGGACCTGGCCATGGAATTAGCGTGGGAAGCCTTGGTAAATATGAGAATGAAAAACCAGTAAGCAATGTCCACGTTAGAAACTGCAGACTAACTGGCACACAAAATGGTGTGAGGATCAAGACATGGCCTGGCACTGATGGTGCTATTACTGTGTCCGATATGCACTTTGAAGATATTGTTATGAATAATGTCCAAAACCCAGTGATCATAGATCAAGAATATTGCCCGTGGAATACATGCGACAAATCGGTATGTCTAGATTTAAAGCCTTTAGTTTCCATATATTTTCATTGCATTATATTTATGGCTTCTTTTGTGTGTTTTTTGGATCTAACTATCTATTTCTTTTATTTGCATGGTTTAAATGGATGCAGTCCCCATCAAAGGTAAAGATAAGCAATGTGAGTTTTAGAAACATTCAAGGCACTTCTCAGACTCCAAACGGAGTGGTTCTTCACTGCAGCAGTGGAGTACCATGTGAGAATGTTGAACTTAATAACATTAATCTCAAATTCAATGGAGCTGCAGCAACTGCTAAATTTGACAATGTCAAACCGACAGTTATAGGAGAAGCATTGGTTCCTACAGTTTAAGAATCTAATTAATTTGTATTATTACAATTATTAGGAGGTCTCTCCATTTCTTGGATGCTCTCTTGATGGGTTATTTTTGTCCCATCTCTTGATTTATCTTTTTCAAACTAAATCAAGTCATCCATTACTACATGGTAATATACCTATATTTGTAATTTGTAATTCTTGTAATATTATCACCCAGTTAGATAATACTATATATATATATATTTATTTATAAGAAATCTTTAGTAATTATTCTGAAACTGTTATATTTTCGATATATGGTGTATAGCTTTCAGTTAGGATTTGTTCAATACCTGCGATTTCCTCATATATATGTGATGCATTCCTGAATTTTTATTTTTATTTTTTTGAAAAATATTTTTAAAAATAAAATATTACTACCTTAGGTCCTAAATATAGGACCTAGATAACTTTTTTTTGAAGAGGTTAAGGTTGCAAAATAGTCTATTAAATCATGACATATTTGATATATTTTTAGATTATCCATTAGTTTATAAGTAAAATAAACTAGTTTAAGGGAAAAAATTAGGTAAATCAATTTATAATTAACTTATTTTGCTTTTTTTAATGATTTTTCAAAAAAGTCAATTAGGTCTTATATTTAGGACCGGAGGGAGTACTAAATAGCAATATTTTAGATTATAGATTAATTTACAAGTAAAATAAATTAGTTTTGAGCAAAAGATAATTATGAATATTTTAAAGTGAATAATTTTAATTCTCATTTCTCCTAACAAAGTCGAAGTGGTATTAACATATTAAAATGTCATGTGATTTCCTTAATTATTTGGTTTGACTATATGAACCATGAGTCGCTACCCTCTTCCGTTTGTCTTTTGATTTGGCTTTTATAACATTGATTGTAAGTAATATAAAGGTGAAATTGGGAAATTACAATTTATTCATGATAAATGACTCAATCACATTTTCTTAATTTGCACCTTGAGTGACAAATGACAACCTTTTAGTAGGTAGTAAAGTTATACAAATTATCAAAAGAAACTTTTCCCAAAGTTACAATGTTGGGAATGAATTATTAGGCTTGGAACACTAAGTGAAAAAAGTGTTTTCGTTCTCAATATTAGGTATGAAGAATAAAATTCGGTGCAATTTTAGTAACTCGTTAAGTTTGACAAATGTTGATCGTTAGAAGCTGACATGGCGTGTCATGTGAAAATCATTTTTCTCTTTTTTTCTCCACTTCACAATTTTTATTTAGTCAATTTTTAAAAGAAAACAAATACTCTATCCTCTTCCCTTTACATAATACCTCAACCCCCCCCCCCCCATTCACCATATTCACCACCATTGCCACCCCAAGAAAAGTCACCGGTCACCACCATTGAATCCTTCTCCGTCGTTTGTGGTAGCATTGGCCGCCACTCCTACCTTTTTCAACCTCTTGTTTCTCCCTTCAATGTCATACATCCATACTTAGGGTCTATTTGGTAAAGGGCAGAGGAAGGAAAATTGGCAAAGAGAAAATTTTTGTGACATGAATTTATAAAAAATTGATAAGTGGGTTGGAAATATTTAATCGGATCTGCCCTCGATTGACCGGATCGACCGATTGCTAAATCTTATGGCCTTTAGAAAAGCAGAAAGTTAACAAATCAGCATTAATATATGATTGATGCTTATTGATTTGATTAGAATCAAATCAGTTAACAAATCAACATTAATATGTGATTGATTTGATTAGAGAATCAAATCAGTTATTATTGTTTAATTGGTGTCATAATGATTGCAATAATGACGGTGATATTTCTACTTTCATGGTGACACTCATGTCACTATAAATAAAGGTGTCCCGCTCATTTGTCATAGTGTGTGTCACTTAGACACCTCAACCACTGTATTCTGGCTTTTTTCTTCTCACGGTTTTTCATTCGCTGTGCAAATCTGATCCATGTTCTAATAACCCGTTACTGCTGTGTGAGCCTTCAGGATTCTTGGCATTCTTGGTTCCGAGTTTAAGGTTATTATGACGGTTTTTGTTTGTTCTTGATATTAAAGGAACTTTGTCCGAGTTCGGTTCGAGTCAAAGCTCTAGGATCCGGGAACACTCATGGGCCGGGTAAATTCCTTCATTTAACATTTTATATATATTAAAATATCACAACCATATTTCTTCAATATTTAAAAATTTATCTTACGAAAATTTTCCTTCCCTTCCCCTCCCCCTCCAAATCCCTTATACCAAACAGACCCTTAATCTTTCTCTGTCACCGAGCCCAAAGCCACAGTCGGCCACTGTCTCCTCCTCCATATAACCACCGGAGACCACCTTCATTTCCCTCTCCTTATCACCTAATCATCCCTTCTTCATCTCTTCTTTTCGGTCCACCAATTCGAAACCATAATAGTTGCCAAGCTCTTCTGTTTGGGATTCTCTATGGTTCAATCCGAAGATATGATGTGTTGTGCAAAAATGCTCAATCTCTGTTCACTGTAGTATTTGATTTTTTTGCGTTGGTTCAATGTATTTTATTCAACCATTGATGTGCAAAATTTAGATACTTCCTATTTTATTTAAGTTTTTTGGGTGTATTGATTCTGCTAGTATTGGTAATGATGAAGATAATGTTGTTTCCTATCTAAAATGAAAGTCTGATCTTGTATTTGAGGAAGAAGAAAATGGTGATGAAAGATGATTTTCTTTTTTAAAAAAAAAAATTGTGATGTGGAGAAAATATTTTGTTCTGCTCTCTAGTGTAATATAGTTCGTTTTCAAAGTTATAACTTTACCCAACTTTCCCCAATTTATAATTACAGTACTTCCTAATAATCTAATTATACAGATATAGATATAGTAGGCTAGAACCCCCATAAAATCTAATTATACCGAGTGTGTAAAGTTGCTGAATTGAATTCTGTGCCACGCTTCTTAATCTTATCACATCCACAACATTTGCTAAGAAGCGCATATTCCCTTCGATCAAAAGTTCAATGCACATCAGTTAAATGCAAACCTAGAAGTCTAGAACCCCATAAAATCCCCAAGCACGTGTCTTTAGCAATTTCTAAAATTCACAGAACAAGAATCAGGGAGAGTAAACCGAAAGCCAACCGATAGTGCTCAGTGTATTTTTCATGAACGTACTCATTTCTTGCTGATCACTTATCAGTCCCAAGTTAATATTTATCAGAAGAAAGAACAAGTCATTTTGCAGGCATAGACTTCCAAAAAATAAAAACCCCAATAATATTACTAAAAAACTCGTGGGAATACAAGACCAGATTAAGGCATAGAGAATGTACCAAAGATGTGTATGACCATAATCACTAAAAGCTCTTTGTCTCAAGACACTTTCATACCAAACCAGAGTATACCGTTTCATCATTTACTTAATTCCAACTCCTACTTCCTTTTCCGTGGCAATCCTACGAAGCCATGCTTCTTCCTTCACTTATTAAGTCAACATTTAGATAAATAAGCTTAGAGAAATGGGAAAACAAATGTATAGATGTAGAATAAAGACAATTTCTCAGATAATACTAGTTTATACAAAACAAGGTTACAAAAGCCTCTCTTCACAGTAACAAAATTATTTATTCCAAACCCATAACAGAAATTTTACAAACAAACATTTCTGATTCAGAGCTTTACATTGATTTTGTTAACCAGAAATCTGAATGGCCTTAACATCAGGCTTCTTGATCTCAGCCTTAGGAACAGTAACAGTAAGAACCCCATTCTCCATGGAAGCCTTAACCTCATCCATTTTGGCATTCTCAGGAAGTCTGAACCGCCTCATGAATTTGCCACTGCTTCTCTCCGCGCGATGCCACGTGTCGTTCTTGTCCTCCTTCTCGTACTTCCTCTCTCCGCTTATCTGGAGAACCCTCTCATCTTCAATCTCAACCTTCACTTCCTCCTTCGTCAGCCCAGGAAGATCAGCCTTGAACACGTGTGCCTCAGGGGTCTCCCTCCAATCCACACGTGTGCTCAAAAATGCAGAATTGTCTTGAGATGCTGATGACAGAGTAGATGGGAATTGAAAATCCTTCAAAGGGTCCCACGCGTCTAGGGAGAATGGGTCGAACACATTGCTTCGTCGGCCACCAAAGAAACTTGGGATGAGCGACATTTTCAGTTTAGTTACTGGAAACACAAGAAAATGTTTGGGAGTGAAACGAGCTGATTGGCTTGATTGAATTCGATTGAAGATGGTCCAAAGGGTTGGTGTGATAGGTATTTATAGGGTTGGAGACTAATCTAGGAGTGTCGAGGGAATTCTATGCTATTTCGAGAAGTTTCTATTTTTGGGGCTTCGACAAATATCAAGAAGGATCTAGGACGAGGATGATTGTCTGATGTTCCTGAAGCAAAACGGTGCGTATGATCATAAAGCATACACTTCCTACGTTTTTCAATTTTGTGAAAAAATGTTAGGTGTTGTTTTTTTTTTTATTGGGAACCTGGAAACCAGTACCTAAAAAACCTATTTTAAGTCAGGTTTTATATATATATTATTTTTGACTCGAAAGTAGTAGTAGTAGTAATAATATTATTAATATTAATTATTATTATTATTATCATTATATAACAAATACAACAACTTAAAATAACATTACTTTTTGTTTTATAAACAAAAACTTAGGGTAGAATTATTATTGGTCCTTAATATATAGAGGAGTTGAATTTTTAAGATAGATTAACAAAACCAAAAAAATTATTTTAAAATTTTAACTTTTTTCTTGTTTTTCTAAAATTAATTTATTAAATTTATAATCATATATATACATGAGAAAAAATATACACACGGTGGAGTTTATAAGTGGCCGAACATGTAACACATGAGTTACATAGTCTTCTATGTTAAATCAACTGACTTTTGATTACACTTGGAATATAACAATTTGAATGCACATGCTCTTCAACTATTAAATCCCCTATTATATTAGTTGTCTTATGTATAAACTATAAAATAATCCAACCAGCTATACAAAGTCAATATCAATAATTTTATGTTGTGAATGCATTTCTCATTTATAGGTGTGTATTGGACTTGGTCAGATAGCCTATAAAAAGGAAAAAGAGTTGGAAATAAAATACTCTCTGTCAAGGTATATTCTTTTAAACAATCTTATCCCATAATATTTTTTAATCATAATTATTATCCCATAATATATATAAGGTGATGTATAAGTTGGGGAAGATAATAAATACATTTTTCAATATTGCTCTTAATAAATGTATATTATATTTCATCTTTTTTATCATTACTCACTTTCTCATCTTTCCATCAAATAAGTGCACTTTCAGAAGCAAAACTTTTTTCTCCAACATATTCATTACTTTTTAACTAATTTTAATATATTTTTAAGAACCCGCAATTCGATTAAAATCACCTTGTAGTATGCGATAAGGGAGTGTATGTTAATGACAAAAAAAGAGAGAGAGTATATGTTAAGTACTCCCCCAGTTCTTTAATATAAGAGCTCAAATTTGAATGATACCTTTTAAAATATAAGAATTCGCCGTTACATTTTCTCATCATTTAATGTGTATTTTTCCTACTTTCTACTACTCTTTTATATTTATAAATACTTACATGTTTCTCTCTCTTAATATATAGTATCATAATAGATGGGGGCTAAATTGGCAAAAAGAATTAACTTCAAACACTCAACTAATTTTTACATGTTTTCTTAGGAAACGTGTTTTAGCGGCTAAGCTCTTTTATTAGGAACCAAAGAGAGTATGACTAAGGATGAAAATAATTCAGTCATATTATGATTTGGTTACAAATGGGCCTGTATGTGAAATAGTTGATCAGCCTGAGTCTGGCCTGTGACTTGTAAAAGACCTTTTTTCAGGCTTGGGCCTAGCCTATTCACAGACTAGGCATGAATAAAAGTGTGTTAAAAGGTCAATTATGATAAACAATAGTATATATGATACACATCAAGAGTTCAAAAAACATGAATTTAATACAAAGCAACAATAAATAATAAAAAGTTTAAGAAATAAAGCTAATAATCTTATACAATTAACAAGAAAAAAGAGATCATTTCTATAATCATCTAAAATTAAATTAAATATCATAATCAGAGCCAAGAATCACAAATTGTATCAAAGTAGAGCTCCAAAATAAAGTAAAACATTTAGAGTCGGTGAAAAAGTGAGAACACATAGATGAGAATGGAAGTGTTGTTGAGAGTGAGTGGAAAAACTTGGATACATACATGTGTAATTTTATTCCAAACTAAGGAATATAATATTATTAAAATATTTTTTTTAATACATAAGAGGCGTAGAAGGACCTATTAGTTTTAATAAGTTTTTCTAAGAGGTGTGGGCCTAACCTGTTTAATTAAATAGATTTTAAAAAAAAGTCTAGGTATGAGCCTGTGACGTCTGAGCCTGAACAGACCTATATAGGGAAATATAAGGCCCCAATTATGGATGCTTCCACCCTTAAGTATGACTTAATGATTTAATGTGTGCCACTATTATAAGTTTAAGCTTTTTCATACGCCAATAACTGCACTAATAAAAAGTTACAACTTACATTCTTTCTTGGCAAAAAGGAAGAAAACAAACATTCTTTGAATGAAGTTATAATCATTGTGCTAAAAATCCAAGCCGATACTCTTAGCAAGTTCGTCCCAATTCCTTTATTAGCCTATATTCCTTTTGCTTAGTCAGCGAGCTAACCAATCCAAATCCACAACCTATAGACTCGCCTCTAGTGAGACAGCCACCCCGATCACATACTTCAACTCACCCCGCACTACAAAATCATTGAAAAAGAATTTGAATCCAATTTTGAATGATGATTGATGACAAATATTTACAGTTATGTCACACTACTACTCAATACCACCATCACCTTCACCATCAACTCCAACACAACATTATGTCATTATGATACATAATGATGTTCTAGGCCCTCATAAACGTCTGTGATTCCTCAGACATTATAGTAAGCAACGTATACTTAGCCCTCAATGAGATCCTCCCATCCTCCACACAAAGCCTTGCTCCAGTGACCACCCAATAGCCAGGCACATCTTCTGGTCCCCTCACCATCTCCTTAGTGTCCACTAAATTCAACATCTTCTGCGCCCTCGTTGGAACCGGTGGCCCTTCCTCATAAACCGCGGAGTTTATGTTCACCTTCGACTTCTCCACCGCGTTCTGCACCATCAAATCTTTGCTCAGCCTCGTACTCATTAATGAAGAGAAAAATCCAGACTTCCTTGACATTGTTGATGCTCCATCCCACTCTGATCTCCTTATTCTTGCTGATGAAACAGAAGAGAATCCAAGTCTGAGGAAGAGAATGTTTTTCATGCCCAATTGCTTAACCTCCAACCATGCCATGGTGACTATGGCTATGGCCTCGTCTAGCTGGGAGGTGGTATTGTATTGCACGGGTGCTGTACATACGTGTGAGAAACAGTTCCATTTAACTGGCTCATAGTATGCTTTGTCCACTGGTTCATCTGTTGGATTATAGCTGTGGTCGTAGGACATGTCCAGGATACTTGGAATTTCTGAAAGATGTTGAAGATGGATGGCTAGGTGGTCGTTTTTTCTACCTTCTAAGTACAAGCGAATCCCAGTGACAGGCCTATTTTTGGTGTCAACCTGAATAAGTTTTTAAGTAATGGATTAGTTTTAGGAAGTAGTTCCATGTTATGAAATTTCAATGAATTGTTGATGAATTTAATTAATTACCTTGGCGGTATTAACAAAAAGCTTGGGTCCCATGGGAGAGAACTGAAGCGATGGAGACGGATTTCTTCTCTGTATGTGACCATATCCCAAAGGCAGGTCACCATACATGGGAGCCCATAGTCGTGGTAGCTGGAATTCCAGAAACTGATGAAGCTCTTCTATTGGAGGCTTATCTGCAAAATTCACACTTTGTTATATATAGTGACCTAAGGTAGATGTGTATATGTATGTGTGTAGACCAAGATCATAGTGCACAATTCACCACAAATTCACACTTTTTGTGGTGGAGCAATGTTATAGCAACATTGCTATAACATTGTTACCTCTTATCATTATAGCAACATTGCTAGAATTTAAAATTTTAGGAACAACTTGAACTTAAAGAAAATTTCAGGAAAAACATTGTTATTGGGTAAAACTATTGAGGCAACTTTGCACTTTGATCTTGGTCCAAAATGTATCATCACATAGGATATAGTGAACTCACATCTAAGGTATAAGTTCACGGCATGACTAAGAAAAATGCTGCCGGGAACTGAACTACTTAGGAGGGAAGTAATAGGCACAAATGACATTGATATCACATTAGGAGACTGTGAAATAGTTGATAACCACTCGTTGAAAGATTGGCCAGCATCAATTCCTCCCTTTCGAACCGTAATGCTTTGGATATCCTGTACAAATTAATTTTTCCAAATTTGTCACATGCTTGAAGGTTAATATCAAAAGTAAGTCAGTTTAATGAAATTTGAAAGAAATATACTAACATCGTTCTTAGAGTGGCTTTTCACTATTGGTCTCCCACTAAAAGGAAAAGACTTGCGAAACCCCCATGACTTAGCATGATCATCCTGCATCAAGGGAAAGAACATTAGCAAAAATGCAAGATGGTGGTGTGTCTCCTTTTCTGAAATTAAAACAGGGTAATAAATCTGTCTGTATATATATACCTCGAGTTTTGCTGATATTTTGGTAGCATTTACATTCAAAGTTTGGTTTGAATCACCAAAAAACCTCTCTTCAGCTAACTGCTTCAACAATCTCTGCATCTCTTCCGGCTCAAGATCTGACTTTTTTGACTGCTTCATATGAATCACATCCTTACCTCCCATCTTCACCCCAACAACAACATGTGTCCCATAATTGGCAATAAACCTGAACAAAACTCACAACATACAAACACTTCAATGCTCATCCAAAATCAAGAATCTCCAAGTTCTCCATGATAACAACAACAATAACACAAGTGGCTTACTCAGCTAAGGCAGGGGGGTTCCATGAAGAAGGTACTTCTTTCATCAATTCTTCAGAAAGAGTAATATTGGATCTACTCAGCTCAATGTTATACAATGTTATGAACCAACCATCTAAAGCCAGAGTTTTTGCACAAGCTGCGTCCTTCGGCCACCCCTTTTTCATGTCAAACATCACATTGAATTGTCCAGAAGGAACCTTTCCTGACAAGCCCAGCTCTTTATTAAATAGCTCCGACATCTGCAACATATCACAAATTCACTCAATCCCACCATATCCAATTTAGCCTTCCCAAATAACATGCCTAATGATTTTATTCTTAATTTCTCAAAATAAATGACCCCCCATGACATGATCAACAGTACTAATTAATATAACTATATACTCCTTACAGTGAAACAAATTAAATCAGATATATTCATTAGCAAAAGAAGAAGAAGGTAAAAAAGTTACCTGATTAAACTTGAGAACATCTGATCGAAATCTAGTGCGTTCTCCTTTGTCACACTTGATGGAGGTTGGCACATTAGGGACAACAACCCCACCAGGAAAAACAAGGTCTCTTGTTTGATATGAATCAAAGGCGATCAAACTAGAGGCAGAAGGACCCTTCTTGCAAGCAGAAAAACGTATATCTTTGCATATATCAAAGCCAAGACCAATGACTGAGACGGCTTTTTCAGCTGCCAAGTGAGGTTCTAATCCTGCATTATTACCTGCAAAGCCCATTATTATTATTAGCTCTTAAGGTTAAACCTTGCTGTGTTGAGGTTTCTAAATTTGTAGAGACAGCAAATATTATTAAGAAGGAGAGGAAGGGACGACCCCATTGAGGAAGTCTTCGCTGTTTTGGAATTCCACGGTTGGAGGTTTCAAAGGTCGACGCGGGGAAGTTTTAAAAAAGAAACTTTATTCAATAAAGAAACTTTATTTTTTAAAAATAAATAAAGTTTACGTTGTTGCTTTTGCGGGAGTGAAAATGAGTGGGAATTGATTTTATGTTTTTTTATTATGGTTGGACCTTTGAAGAAGGTGAATAATGAGAGATGAGACAGACATGTTGTGTGAAGACAAAGAGGTAGAGATACAAGAAGACGGCTCATTTGGTGCAACACGAAACATCTACACTTATTTTTTCCGTCCACATACCTTATTGTTTAGATAAAAATACATCATTTTATTAAAAAAGTACACCTGGCAGAGTAAAGTCTAGTAGAATAGTTCATAGCTCGCGTGTTGACTCTTGACTTTGAAGACAGTTAGTAACACGGAAGAATGCGTGTGATTGTGTGTAGACCATTAAATAGTGTGCATGTGATTGCAATTTCCCTCCATCTTCCCTTTTTATAACGAACTAAGTACTATATTGTTTTTGCAATTTTTATAACTACTAACCACCTTTTTTGTATGGCCAAAAAAAAAAAACCACCTTTTTTGGAAACAGCGACTTCATTCCATTAAATTGTGTTGATAAAATCAATCAAGTCATTGAAAACTACAATCAGGGTGATGGGTCTCACAATGGACAGACTTCACTAAAAAGAAGGTGAATTAAATTCCATATGACTAAGTAAAAAATAAACAAAAACATTTCCTCCTGTTCACGTTATAAAAGGTAGGCAATCGTTTCATACAAACTCAAATTAAAAATACAAATACAAAAGTTATTTATTATGGATAAAATAACGTCGTTTACTAATTCTATTATTATACTCCCTCCAAACCATAATTTAAGAACTTGAAATATGAATAATTTTGATCCAAAATATAAAAATTCAATCTTCCATTCTCTCATCATTTTTCCTACTTTACCCCTAACTCTCTTTCACATTTATTAATACTTACATATTTCTGTCTCTTAATAGTAGCATAATAAATAAGGGCAAAAGTTGAAAAAAAATTAAGACACCAAACTTTTACATATTTTCTTAAAAAACTTGTTTTAGCAGCTGAGCTCTTATATTATAGACTCGGAAAGTGTGTAATTTTTTATAAAATGATCAATTATATTAAGTAATGAGACAATTACATTAAGACACTTACATAGTACTCCCTCCGTTCCTAAATATAAGATCACTTTACCTAATTTGAGGAGATTAATGAAGACAATCCAATTAGTTGGGATTACATGATTTTCCAAAAAAGTCAATTAGGTCTTATATTTAGGACCAGGGGGAGTATTATTCATTATACACCCACATCATTTCTCCTTTTTACACTAATATGTAAGGGTAAGAATGAAAATTAAACATTTATTGCCTTGAGTTTTGTAAAACTTATACCTCTTACACAGTGTAAACGAAAAAATTTCTCATGTTGTCATTTGTTATATTATGGATGGTAGGGAGTATATATAACACAAGATAACTTTTACTCATAAAACTTCAATTTGGGTTGGTTCGATTGTTAGGATACCTAGCATACAAGAAGGCATGCTGTCACATGGTGTCCTAAAACGATTATTGAAAAATCTATTCATAGAAAATATCCAAATTTATTAATTTAGGCCTCATATATATTAGGTGCATATAAAAATATGTGTGTTTTATATTTCAATAAAAATACTTCAATTAATCAATCAATTGAAATCAATATCTTATTTTAATTAATTTAAACTGAATCCTGCCGAATTTGAATATATGATAGCAGACGTATGAGATTATTCCGGATGTATCAAGTTCTAAAATTAAATAAAGACTGAAATAATAATATAACATAAGTATTACATATAACCCTAAATATAAGATCATGCATGGGAAAAATAAATAAATAAATAAATATAAGATCAACCTTGTAGTATACATCAAACTATGAAAGTGATTTTAGATTTAAGAATAGGTAAAATATTGCATTGTTTACCGATGTCATTAATAGTGCATTTTTCGGATGACACATGAGAATTATATACTTTACTGTAAAGATCGAAAATTACTTATTTGATTCTGATAATTATAATTAGCTTAGTTTACTGTAACTCTGCGAATTATATATGTCCTTTGTGAGCTTATAAAGCTTAACGGAGAAAAAAAGAAAAAAAAAACTTCACTATCACTGTAATTTTATGGATTATATATAAATATTTCGTTAATGAAAAGGATTGAATCCTCATAAACTCAAACACATCAATGACCTCAAATTGTCTCAGATATCATAAAATATACATAAAATATTTTATCATAAATTTGGGGTGTCGTGTTACTTATAAAATGTCTAATTAAAATATACATAATCACGTCATTCAATCGATCCACCATAAATGTGGCAAAAGAAAATCGATCCACCATAAAAACTTTCATTACATTTAATAAATTAGTCTCATCATTTAATCTTCATGAAATTATTCTCTCTCCCTAGAGGTTAAGGAATATGGGAAATCAATGAGATACGCATTTTTTTATCAGTAATGAGATGAGATGAGATATGCATTTAATTAACTTGTATGCCTTCACATACATGTAATATCTCATGTATAATCTTATGTCTTACCCTTTAGCTTCATAGCCTTTTTTATTATAAAATATACGCATGTTTTAACTAAATAGCAGAAGTTTGCAAAAAAAAAAAGCAGACAATAAAAGTATGCGTGGTTCTTAATTTTAAAGTGTCTTTTAAAAGGTCGCAATAAGTTTTAGCCTATGTCATTTGTGCCTATACTGATCAGTATTTTGATTCGCTTGGATTTGAGTTTTTTATTTCTATATTAAAGAAGAATGGTTGTTAAAATACTCTGAACCCTAAAATTAGAATAGGAAGGAAAAAATGAGATGGAGATAGAGTTTTAGACTAATTTTCTTGACAACTATGAGCAAGACATTTTAAATAAAAGGCGTATAAGTAGACCTGGTCTTCTCTTTTTTGTCCAGATGTTACTACATCCACCGTGAGAAAAGTGTCCGAAAATTTTGATTTTATTATAATTTAGCCGCGTGGAATGAATAATTCCTGAAAAACGTTGCCCAGCTAATTACAACAAAAATGCTTTTATTGGTATTTAGATTTATATTGTTTGGGTTTTGGTTTTAAAGAATCAAACAATATAATTATCCAATTCGCACCGCCCTGCGGCTCTGGCATAGACTTTTGACCTGCCTTCATTTAACTTTATCTTTTTTTTATCAATGATGAAGTGAAGGCCTTTATTTGATGCCTTATGATACGTGGTACTGACTAATATTATGAAAACTTGACTTCATGGCACCGACTATTTTGCGCTGATAGATGGCAAGGGAAAAAAACGTTCAAAGAAGCTACGTTAACAAATATGCGCTCTCTCTGACGTTCAGAAAATATGGGCCGATATGATAATTTTTTTAATAATCTCCCTTCAATGATTCAAAAGTTTGAATGTAATAGACCCAATAGCTCACTTATAATTGGACTTAATGTATTTTGTTGCGTATCTTCATATATGCTCACTGTATTTGTCAACCGCTTTAGTTGGTTTTGATGTTGTGTTTAGTCAGAAAAGTGTTAAAAAAAGATATGCTCATTGTAATCAATCAGTTAGATTATGTAATCTTTCAAACCGATAATATTGCTTTAGCTAATTGCTGGATAGGAAAGAGGACTAAGTAGTGAAACAAGGTGCGACACGCGTTTTACTCTCTCCGCTCTTCCCTTGCACACAACGTCGTCGTCTCACCTCATATGGCAAGTCTTCTCCCCCAATCTGTGGGGGCTTGCTTTCACCATCTTTAAGGTGATCTCTTTGCAATGTGCAAGATGTCGACAACGTGCACTAATTTTTGCTGGTTCGAGGCGGAGGCTTCAAACAACAAAGGGAGAAAGGGTAAAGGTGATATTGAAAACTAGAATTGGAAGTTAAGGCGTTGGAATTTTGGACTTAGTGAGCAGGTGGCTTTGATTCAAAGGCTAATTCCTCTGGTCAATTTACTCGGCAACATTGAGAAAGAAGGTTAAAGAAGGTGAGGGGGTTCAAGATGAGCTGGACTTCGATGTGGATTCAGAACAAGATGCAAAGGGATTAGATCTCTATGGCACTAATGTTATGAAATGGAGGGCTAGGGTTGGGGCTAGAGAAAGTGAACCATACGGTTGGTGATTGGCTCACAATCACCTAAACACTGTGATTGTTCTTCTTTGGTACTAGTGGGATTTGATGAATTTCCATTAGTAATTTTTGAGTCTTTGTCACCCATGTCAGTTAGTTATTCGGCTAGGAACGCCTACTTTTCCCTCCCTCCTTTTTTTCCCTCACTTTCCTCAATCGTAGTTCTTCATCTCATCTAATGGTCATAATTTCTTACACATCCCACAACTCATTTCTCCTTTGATACACACAATCTCACCTTCTTCTCTCACCATTCTCATATTAAGAAAAGAATCTCTCACATTCACCCTAAGTAATTTCACTGTAATTCTTATTAATTATGACTGTGTGTGTACTCAATTAATTAATACGTATCGGATACTCAACTAATTAAACTTTTCTATATGATTTGAAATTCGAAATATTTTTTTTTAATTCACGTGGTGTTTAATAAAATTAGTGAAATAATAAGAGATATGATTATTTTAAATATTTAATACTCATTGAAAAACTTTCGATAATTATATATGTTATAAAAAAAACTTTTGATAATTATCTACATCAATCAACAAATCTCCCTATATAAATCCATTATTGTAATCACAACAACTATCCGAAAACAGCTCTATGTACATGGATACATACCAATACCATCAATCAATTTCCTTCTGAAAGAACTTAGGGTAATTTATTCATGATAGAAAAAATATTAAAAACTTTTTTTTATCATAAAAAAATATTAAAATCTTAAGCAATATAACTTTTGATTAAAATCACCTACTTCAGTGTCATCACCAACGGGATCTTCTACTTGATTAAAATCACCTATTGCACCATCATTATCAGCGGGAACTTGTACTTGGTCAGGGAGTTGGTGCTTGGAGGGGAGAAAGGCATGTTCCAAACTATTCATCATGATTCTCAGTGATACAGTATGATTATCGATCCAAAGGTTCATATTCGATTTGGTTAATATTCTCAGTGATTAAACATGTTATTTGAAAATAATATTGATGCTTGCGTATGATTCCAACTGAAAATCAATAATTTCCTATTTAAAAAGAAATAAAAAAGAATAAAATAGGCAGTTTTTATATGATTGATTAAAAATATATAATTTGGTTTTCGAATAAAATAGGAAGTTTAATGTCAAAAAAATGAAAATGAAAATGACAGAAACTAAACTAGTAAGTTTAATGTCAATAAAATAGGCAGTTTTTATATGATTGATTAAAGAAAAAAATTTCTTGGCAAGTTTTTGTTACTTCCAATTTCTTGATGAATGTGGGAGATTCTTTTTTTTTTTTTATACATATGGGAGATTCTTTTCTTAATATGAGAATGGTGAGAGAGAAGAAGGTGGGATTGTGTGTATCAAAGGAGAAATGAGTTGTGGGATGAGTGAGACATTATGACCATTAGATGAGATGAAGTGCTACGATTGGGGAAAGTGAGGGAAAAAAGAAGGGAGGGAAAAGGAGGCGTTCCTAGCCGTCAATTATTGAATTATTAGGCTTAAGTTTTATGTATTTAATTTTTCCTTTTATGGTTGTATGGCTAGACATGTGCTAGCATTCTTTTGTAGGTTAGTGAGTCCTATTTATATTGGAACTTGGCTCATGTTACTCATGATCATTTTTCCTTTGGTGTTTTTCTTCAAACGCCACCAATATTCCACCCTTCTAGTAAAAACCGTGTGTTTGAAGTTGTTTATGTCTTTGTAACATTTGCATCAAAGGAGGAAGGCTCAAAAGATCATGTCTTTGAACAATTACCCACTACTATTGCTCTCTCCTGTGATTACGATGAACCATAAGTTTGTCTTCTCAACTAATATGACTCTATTTGTCTTGCTAGTTTTATTGTTGTTAATTGCTTTTAGTGTTGTCTTGTTAGTTAGTTTTTATTGATGTTTAATGGTTTTTGTTCCTAGATGTCTTTATGTTATTAGTGACTGTGCTTTTGTGTTTCCTTTGAGTTTGTATTTCATATAATGAAAAATTGTATTTTGGTGAAAAATTGCTGGACCGGAATAGTAGGTATGCACTCCTAACTTTTTTTTGCCAACATAAAATTTTTATTCCATGGAGAAGGGATTGAATCTCATACATATGCTAGTTAACAAAACGAATACAGATATTCAGTGGCAGCTATTCCACCCAAAAGAATTACTCAAAATATAGATAAGCAGATGACTAGTTAGCCAATGCCTTCTCTATTTCCTTCAAGAACATGTTGGCCTTCTGTTTGAGCTTCATCTGATGTTTCCCGGAACAAGATAGGTGCTAGAGGGTGGTGATGTAGTAATCAGACCAGTCGGTCCCACCCTCCTTGAAGCTGATGCAGCCAGTGAATCTGTTGCTGAATTACCCTTTCGGGAGATGAGAGAAAAGGAAAACATGACATGTCGTATTATGACAGAAAACATGCTTGATATGAGGAAGCATAAATAAAACTTGTAGATGATTGAAATTCATCTAATAGACCATTGGTTATTGAAATATTAGAATATTTGGTCATTTGAATTTTCTATTTTAGGTTATTGAAGTATTAGACTATTGGTTGTTTGAGTTTTCTTTGAAATATATATTTTTTTGTCTTGTCTTTTTTTAATATTATAATGTTTTCGGTATTTCGATTTTAAACTGAAAAACCAAAACAAAAAAAACATTAGAAATAGAAACCGAAACCGAAAAACCAAAATCCATTTGGTTCGATTTGATTTTTAGCTTATGTTCAGTTTTTGCTCATCCTATTAGTAACTAAACAAGAAAAAGGATAAACCAACCCTTGGAACAAATTATGTGTTTAAATCTAGTGCTATGCTTATTATGTTTTTATTATTTTATTATTATTTCTTGGGAAAATTGCACCTATATCGCAAATAAGATACTTAATTTTAAATAGGTCTCAAAGAGTTGTTAATGACTATTATTAACAGCTGCAATAGTCTTTATTAACAAGTGGTAACAACTCATTGAGACCTCTTTAAAATTAAGTCTCTTATTTGGAACCTAGATGTAACTGTCCCTCATTTCTTTATCATCATCATCAGTGACTAAATTATTAATTTTATTATTAACTAATATTAAAATGAATTCATCAAAACAAATTATTAGATATTAAATTTTTATATTTCTTATTTTCTTTTTGTTTTTTTGTAGTTTCCTCTCACAGTCACGACCTACTTTTTGTTAGTTTTATCTTTTAAAAACAAGCCTCTTCTTTATTTAAGCGGTAAATGGGTTTTTTCTGTTCAATGATAAAGAACGGGGCTTCTTTCGATCCATAAGAATGTTGGTAGGCCTCCACCCAAATATGGCATTGGGCTTGACTTCATTTACCCTTAAGGTATTCCTAATAACTCTTTCCATCTTGAAATATAAATCCAAGTGAACCCAAAAATGGGTGGAGAATAGTGCAAGATATTATTAATCACACATGCAACCCTGGATTCAGATCAGGTGAAGAAGCCCAAGAGAATAAAAATAAAGCCCAAGAAATAGCAAAAACAAGCAAAACTCATGAAGAACAACATTCGGATTTTCTATTTCCTGGGCAATTTTAAAAAGAGAGAGAGAAAAAAAGGAAATTGGAAGATAAAATACCAGAGTGTGAGGATTTGGACAAGAAGGTGCTTTCAATTCAATGCTAGAATGAAGAAGGAGAAGATTTGGGGAAGAAGCATCGATCGGCGACCAACACTTCATGTCACGCATTCAATTTGGAGATCGAGGAGATGAGTTCCTAGAATCATTTTTCACCGTAGAGCTTGAGGAAAGGAAGGAAATGAATTTATGAGCTTATAGTATATGAGGGGCAAATTAGTCTTTTAACATTTGAAGTATTTTAATGTGAGGTCCCTAGGGACTCTACTTTATAATATTTTGAGTTTTGGGTCTTTCTAGTATTAAGTCCCTTGTGAGGGACCTCATATTAATTTTCCCTATTTAATATATTCACTATACAATATAATATAATAAATGAAGGGTGAACTTGTGCATTCATAATGAAGTGACTTATATATAGGACCAAAACAGACCTTTTCTTTCTGCCCTATAAATAGGAGTAAGTTGCAGTGGATGCAAAAGGGTGTAAAAACATTAAATGAATATTTCAAAATTAGAACACATTGATTTTTATCTAATGAATCGATTATTTATTACTTCCTCGCTAGTCCTAATTATAAGACTACTATAATTTTTATGAGAAAATAAGGATGCAAAACTATTTATCACTTCTTTGAAATGTCTATAATTATATTTTTCCTTAAAACTAATTAATTTTATTCATAACTAACATATAATCTAATTACATATGACATAAATTATAATTTAGTAATCTAATTTTTTCTTCATTAATTTTTTTAAAAACAAAAGTCAAATTGATCTTATATTTAAGAATGGAGTGATTATGCGTGTGTGTCTTTGTATGTATATGTGATATATGTATATATGCTTCGTGAATATATATATATACTACCTTCGGTCCTAAATATAAGACCTAAATGACTTTTTTTGGAGAGATTAAGGTTGCGAAATAAGTTATTAAATTATGAAATATTTGATATATTTTTATATTATCCATTAGTTAATAGGTAAAGTATACTAGTTTAAGGAAAAAATTAGGTAAACCATCAATTTATAATTAACTTATTTTGCTTTTTTAAGATTTTCTAAAAAAGTCAATTAGGTCTTATATTTAGGACCGGAGGGAGTATATACATATTTGACCAAAAACAAAATGTATCTATATGTACACAAAATTGTGCAGCCAGAAATTTATGATGTGAATTTTTTGTTATTCCATGGCTATTTATGGGCCATGGTGAATTGATGTTTTGGAAAGTGCCTCTTTTAAAAACTAGTGTGAAAGGTGCCTCTTGAAACAAGTGTTCATACCAACATAACTTGGTTGAGTGGTCAGATCATTCCTCCATTAAAACAAGAGTTCCTCGCTCTGTATATGCAGCAACTCACAGGCCAATTGATTAACATTAAATGGAGCTTAGATCCGCGGCGGATTAATCCTTAACCTATCAGTTTGGAAGATACTATGAGCAATAAACAAATATTAGAAAAGGTTATGACAATGAATGGATTCATACATCCATTATAATGACAGATTTATATACACATATATAAGTATTGTTTTGATGAGTACCCATATATATAAGTATAAATAGGCATATGGGAGTAGTTTGAAAACTAGAGAATCATAACTTTAATTTTAGACTCATATACCTCCATTTCAAACAAAGAGATATAATTTTTTGGACTTATAACTCTCTGGACATCTCTTTATAAATTCATTAATTTTTTATAAGGTTGGAATTTATTAAAAAAAACAACTCAATTGTATCTTTAATTATGTGATGACTGTGAAATTTGTGACAGAAGTTAAATTCTGCCGTTAATTCATTAGAGTTATAGTATATAGTATATTCAAAGTTATAACGGCATTGATCATCATAGACGGTGATGTTTGGTTCATCGTGTCATTGGTATGCTGTCTTAATAATAATAGCAGCACCGCCTCCTCACTTTGAAGAGGCCCAGAATTCAATCCCCATATTTTGTGTTTGACAAATTTGAGTTGATTAAGTTTAAAAAATAAAAAGAAAAGAAATTGTGGCTGTGGAATATGAACTCAGCGGCATGAAGGTGAAGTTTTTAGTTTTGTTATGTGTGTTCACATTTCACACTATAATCTCATTCACTTGTCTCTCAGTGTCCCAACTACTACCAAACCATATCTCCCCTGGCCTGGCCTTCAACTTCACAAAATCTCCCTTCACTTCCACATTCTCCTATCCTCTTTTTGTTGTCCCTTTCTCATATAATTCCTTCTACATAAAAAAATTAATAAAATAAAGGAGGCGAGAGGGGGAGTGTTTATTTATTTATTTTTTTTTTGGGAGGGGGGGATTTAATTATCAAATAACCAGCATGCCATTCAAACTACCCGGATGCACTTTCTTGTGATGGAATCATGGTTTTGGAGCCAATAACGAGGCAAAGCCTCTAAGTCAAATATGCTAATCCTAATTTTAAAACATATTTTATCTAATTTAATCAGAATAAGAAAGCAAATTAAGTTATTTAATAATGCAACACAGTATTACTAAAATATCCTAATCACTTAATAACTTTTTTTTTTTGGTGACAATCACTTAATAACTTTGTTCATACGTACCCACATTCTCTTGTTTATTTGTTAAATTGAAGAGTATAAATAGAGCTAATTGGAAAAAACAGAAAAATAAATATATATTTTAAATTTGTATTTAGGAATAGGAATAAACTAACATCCTAATAATAAACCATATATTTGGTAAGCGAGAGACGGAGAGTTTATTTGGCGGTGGCCGGTATCTAATCTTTAAAACAAAAGTGGACAAATAATATTTTAAACAACTAGTATATATTCAGAGCGTGAGCGTGTCACGATCACATGTTAAAGTCTCCATCAAATTTTAAAAACAATATATTCTTCCAAAATAATTAGTCAACACGCTAGAGTGGTTGCCTATGCTATATATGTGCATGCATCATATGCGTTTTCTTACTACACGCAATAGCATAGACAAACAATTCTTGTTTTAACTTTTATGCATAACCACTGTATGTCCATGTGATCCATAAAGTTATAAAGTTGTAAGAAAAGTTTCATAAATTTATGGCAAAAAAAAGAAAAGAGAAAAGTTTCATAAATTTATCACTCACAAACGGTATAATTCGAAAAATTTTAGATATATATAGATGCCTCCAATAATACTTAATCTAACCCATTTAAAAGGTTGATTTTGTCTAAATATATGTGACTATAATTTTTGTCTAAGAATATTGTTTGAGATTGCTCGGCATTTGGCAATCAGAAGCCAGTTTTGAGGGAAAATACTTCTTTTCCAGTTAAAAAATACTACTATTTTTTTTACCATACTTGAAAAAATACTACTAGAGTGTATATACGTGTGTGTGTGTGTGTGAACACGTGTTTGATATCGTACAAGGGTGATGCCATCTAAACGGACGATCTCGAATTTCTGCTTGACGCGTGCGTACAGAGCCGAGTAAAAATAATGTACGGAATGTTGGGTCAACGAAGTCAATGCTCGCAATGTGGAACGCGGATTTAAACATGTAGGTCCCAACGCAGGCGTCTTCTGGGACCCAATGACATCGATTTTCTAATCCGTAGATCCGTTTATTCAGCGTATCATTCCCACGGTTTCTAGTTGCTTTCTCTCTGGGGTCTAGCCGTAGCTGATCACCACCATCTCCAGGGATAATTTCTGTGAGATAAGATTTGAAGGAAAATAGATTGAAAATAATCTCTTAATGAATGAATGAGGACTATAAAGGACATAAATTTTTTGGTAAAAAAAGGACATAAATTCAATGTGTTGGAGAAAGGAAAAGATAGCCAATCGGACTTTTACATGTAGTGTTAACAGTAAAACTATGGAAATTTTAGCTTATCTAAAATTTCAGTATCTCGGTTTCGAAATATAAGACCTAATTGACTTTTTTTTGGAGAGATTAAGGTTACAAAACAGGTTATTAAATCATGACATATTTGATATCTTTTTAGATTATCCATTAGCTTATAGGTAAAATAAAATAGTGTAACAGAAAAAATTAGGAGATAAAAATTAAAAATAATCTTTTAATGAATGAATGAGGACTATAAAGGACATAAATTTTTTGGTAAAAAAAGGACATAAATTCAATGTGTTGGAGAAAGGAAGAGCTAGCCAATCGGACTTTTACGTGTAGTGTAACAGTAAAACTATGGAAATTTTAGCTTATCTAAAATTTTAGTATCTCGGTTTTGAAATATAAGACTTAATTGACTTTTTTTTGGAGAGATTAAGGTTGCAAAACAGGTTATTAAATCATGACATATTTGATATTTTTTTAGATTATCCATTATCTTATAGGTAAAATAAAATAGTGTAAGAGAAAAAATTAGGTAAATCAATTTATAATTAACTTATTTTGCTATTTTTTAGGATTTTTCAAAAAAAGTCAATTAGGTCCTATATTTAGAACCGGAGGGAGTATATTTTTAGATTATCCATTAGTTCATAGGTCAAATAAACTAGCTAGTTTAAGAAAAAAAATTGTAAATCAATTTATAATTGACATGTTTTGCTTTTTTATAATTTTCTAAAAACGTCAATTAGATCTTATATTTAAGATCGGAGGAAATTCCAGTTATTGAAATCGTGGTTTTCAATAATGAAGCTGCTTTTTAATAACTATATTAAAATTATTACGTCTTTATTTTGTTTCAAATTAAGCTTGAAGAGCAAGGCCAAACAGACAAAATTCCTATCCAAGTTTGCGTATCTCTCCTATTCATTTCAGCCTTCCAGGCTCCAGCTTCCAGGGTTTCAACATACGTAGTCGCTCTTTCCTAATTTCGTCTATATCCTTCTTTCTCATTGAAACGTGCTAAATTTGTAGTTCATCTTTATGCCCAATTCAACTGTATATTTTATAATCCATTTTTTCACATATCTGAATATATGTTATGTATATAGTTTGTTACTGTACTTTAATAGTCTCTCTATTTCTAAATATAAGATCACTTTCAAATTTTGATTTGTTCCTAAATATAAGTAAATTTCTAACTTTTCTATCTCAACTTTTTTTCCCAAATAAACTCTAATAATCTTTGACTATAATGAACAAGTAAGAGTGAGAGAGTGAGAATAAAAGTATAAGGTTAGAATAAATTAGTAATATCATGTGTTGATAACTAACTTAAATCCTTAATCTAATCAAATAAGGAAACATGATCTTATATTTAGGAATGGATTGGAGGTAATATATATATCATAAATTTATAAACTACCCATTTTCTTGTGCTCATTATTGCAGCACCTAGCAATACGGTTTGAGACCCCTCCTTTTCGATCTTTTCTCTACGTTTCTCCCCGCTTCCTCTCATCTCTGCCGTCCAAGTAATCCAATGCTTCACACCTCTCTCACAGCCCACATCCCACTCACACCATATAATTCCCTACTCCCCCATGATTTCCTCCCCATCAACCCCCAAATCTCTAGCATTAATAACAAACTTTATTTTAAATAATAATATATGATATATTAGCCTTTTTTGAAATATATTGCCTTGATTTATAGAATAAACATACTTTTCAATAATTTCATCAAAAAAAATTATCAATATTGCCGCATCCAGCTATAATGCAAGAAAAAAAATTGATAGTATAAATTAATAAAGAAGCATTGATTGATAAATTAATTGATAGTATAAATTAATAAACAGGCAAATTGAGAAATTGACACTACAAGAAAATCGCTACATGCCGGCGTCCACTTTGCGGCGGTTCTAGAAAAACCGCAGGTGTGTTTTTGGCGTTCCGGCGGTCGCACACCAACGCAGGAACGCGTCGCCAAAAACGCCGCTACGCACGATGATTTCTTTTTTTTTATTTTTTTTATTTTCCAGATCGCGTTCCGGCGGTTGTAAGCGCCGGTACGTTGCACTATTTTTTATTTTATTTCCCGCCACTTCACCGGCGGTTCAAAGCGCGCTAATGATTTTAATATCTTTTAAAAATTAATAACATGTCCGCGATTTGAAACGCCGGCACGTTTGCAATTAATGTGGCCGTTACGTTCTGGCGGTCCGAACCGCCGCTATGCTGAACAAATAATATAATTCTGCCGCGTTTAGAAACGCCGCTGAGTAGCGAACTTCACCTATAAATACTGGACTTCCCTTAGTCCATTCTCGCCTCTTTCCATCTTCTCTCTTCTTCTTTCTCTCTACTCATTTTCCTCTCCTTTGTTTACAGTTTTTAACAAAAAAAACATTTTTTTAATGTTTTAGTTTCCTTTTATATTTTTGTTTCTGTCATTGAAACTTTAATGATAAACTGTTAGTAACTATATTTAGCCATAGAAATAGTCTTTTTATTTAATTTTTGAACTGTTTTTTTGTTTTGTTAATATAAAAAATTTGGATTTATTATAATAAAAGAAATCGGATTGATTTTATGGTTCAATATTTTTATTTTGTTAATTTACATTTCTTATTATTTTGTTATTTATCATTTCTTATTCTCATATTAATTTTAACCATTATTTATAATGGTTAAATTAATGTTTTTTTAAATACGAAGCTCAACATGCCAGCGGTTCCAAACGCGGGAAAGCTGGAAATCTCAAAAAAACCCGCCAATTGCGTTCCAGCGGTTTCGGAAACGCTCCCGCGGTTTCGGAAACCCAGCTACGGAACTTTCCGACGCTCAATTCACCTTCGTTTGTGATAAACGCTGTAGAGTCATGCCGGCGGTTAGAACCGCCGGAATGTAGCGAAATTCTTCCGTTGGCATGGCCCGTGTCTTTTGTAGTGTGATAGTATAATATTGATATATATGAATATCAAAGTATAATATTGATATGTATGAATATCAATATTATACTTCAAGAATTTAATCATAAAATTACTTGTTAAAAAATAAATAGTTGCATTACTTATTTGCATTATAGTGACTAAAAAACAAAAATATCACTTGATAATTTTGTATCTTCATATGGGGAAGTATGAATATATAAAATGGTTGCATTACAAAAAAAATAAAATTAACCATCAGTAAATATTGATGAGTAATAATTGCCAATAAAATAAAAGGTCTTATTTGTTGAGCTGAGAGGAAGAAGATGTTTGGAGGGGAGAAAGACATCGTCCAAGCTATTCATCATCATTTTCAGTGAAAAAGAAAGTAGAGGAGGGTAAAAGAGTCTTTAATTAATTTCATTTGATTTGCATTTGATATTGAATATGTATGTTGATAGTTTTTGAAGAAGAATATGCACCATATTTTGGCTGTAAGACACGTTTAAAATGATGAAAGAAAAAATAGGAGTTTTTTAGAATTATAAAAATATAATATTGTTGACTTTTTAATTTTATGAAATTTCTTATGATTTAAAATAGAGATTTGGGGTTGATGAGGAGGAAATCATGGGGGAGAGGGGAATTATATGGTGTAAGTGGGATGTGGGGTGTGACAGAGGTGTGAAGCATTGGATTTCTTGGACGGCATAGATGAGGGGAAGCGGAGAGAAACATATAGAAAAGAAAAGGAGGGGTCCCGAACCGCTAGCCATAAGTATAGTGTTAGCCTGGGGTGTGTGGTTGAGTGGCAAGGACTCATTCACCTTTAACCAATTGTCTGGGGTTCGATCCTTGACGTTGGGTATGGAGAAACATTAAATCTCTCAGGCCAGTTGTCCCACCCTTTGAGGTGCCTACAAATCAGCGGACGATTAGTCTCTCACTTATCGAGTGAGGGAATACCTTGTTCGTCGATAAAAAAAAAAGTATAGTGTCAGAAATATTGGGCCAAATTGCATGGCATATTTTTCATTTTTATTTTTTTATCGACTTTTTTAAATTATTTTGTTAGAAATTAGTTATTATTAGTTGGTAGAGACGCGCAATAAGTATAGTGTGAACAAGGTTCTTCAAACAGTGACCTATGAATGGAGGTTTCTCTATTTCATATCCACATCTATAATCAATTATATAAATAGGATTTTGTCTCCATACATCTAACTTGATTGTGTACAGTATTACAGTGTGGACTGTGGACCGTAGAGAACAATTTCATTGGATCGAGCCAAGGCTGACTATTCTGATTTTAGACTATATAATATCAGACTGACTACGTAACATGAGTACAAAATGTAAATCCTGACTTCGGTAGTTTAAATTAAAATGGGACCGGAATACCTATTCAAACCCAATAGGTACAATATTTGAACTACGTGCTGTTCTAGAATTTATAATTAAGTCACGCCGTTCTTAAAATGGTTATATTATATTCATCTGAACATGTTCAATGAACTAGATTTTATAATATAATTATTGGCCAAAAAAGATTTTATAATATGGTTTGATATATATATATATATAACACGAGAGACATTATAACTGACACACGTATACATGTAATCATTTAACTTCCCCACATTAGACTTCTCCCTTTATTATCTAATACTCCCTCCGGTCCTAAATATAAGATCTAATTGACTTTTTTTAGAAAATCCAAAATAAGTTAATTATAAATTGATTTACCTAAATTTTTCCCTTAGATTAGTTTATTTTACCTATAAACTAATATATAATCTAAAAATATATCAAATATGTTATGATTTAATAGCCTATATATTTTGCAACCTTAACCTCTCCAAAAAAAGTCAATTAGGTCTTATATTTAGGACCGGAGGTAGTATTAATTAACCTTAAAATGTGAATGGAATTGCCTATTAAGAGGGTTAAATCCCATAATCTAGCTAGTACTAGTACTTAAATCTGACTGATTAAATTCAAACATTTTTTAAACTATATTTATCGTTATATGTATAATGTCAACAATAATCTTTTTCGTTGTATCCACTCTCTTTTTCCAACTCTTGGTTAACCTCTTTTTCTCTTTTGTTTTCATCAATCAATTTATACAGATGAATCGTTTAAGGGATGCGTTTCAAGTTTCAAGTTTCAATTTATTTTTTTCTGAAGTTTAGGGTATATATAATCATTTGACATATATATTGGTGCCACTATGCACAATATAAAAAGGGTAAGAATGTTTGGCATATTAATTAGTGCCACTTAATCGATCATTTTATATACAATACTCTCTTCACTTCTCCTCGCATGCTGAAAGCTAATCCTTATTAAGGCCGTGGCAATTCGCTAGTTCAAGCTAATCTTCAGTAGCTAAGCATATTGGTTTGGGACCGAAATATAAATATAAAGTTTAAACTCGCCCATATGATTTCTTTCTTTTTTTTTTTTTGTGAGAGTCCACAAATAATGGTCTGACTTTATTTTGTCCTTTAATTTCAAAACTCGGATTATTAAAACGTAGGCATATAATCTAATATATATCTTAAAATCTCCTAATTGAACCTGTTTGCTTTTACACATGAACCTGATTGTATGTGGTTTTGATTTTTATTATTTATTACCGTAAAAATAAAAAATTTAAAAGTATTTCAAACCCTAGACTTTTTAAAGTTTATGTTCCCAACATTCTGTCACAATTCACAAACCCCATAACCCAAAAAGTCACTTTATCTCCAACTACCTCTTCCAACAATGCACCATCAACGCAGTCTCCTCTTCTTCATATTCTTCCCTCACCCACACCTCCGTCTTCTACTCTTCTCTCCTCTCCCAGCGATCATCAACGAGAAGTAAGAAGGAGAGATTAAAGTTTGACTTCTCCCTCTTTCCCTCACTCTCTCTGACCCGAGAGGGACTCTCCGGCGGTGGCAGTGACGATCTCCGACGAAGTCGATCTCAGCTGACTCTTCTATTTCATTCCCACCCTTCTATATCAATATTCTTTGTTATTCTCAGTGTAACAACGTTTCTTAATTCCTCTCTTTACTGTTTCTGTTCAATTATTCAATTTCTTTATTTTTGAATAATTTGCTTTACAGGGATTTAGAACATGTAGAAGGGACCATAAGAGTCCTTCTCATTTATCTCTCTCTCACAGATGAGTATTGGGAAGTATATCTACCAGTATAAGGCAGTTCTCAAAACTTCTGATTTAGAATAATGGGGTTATTATTGATGTGGTTGTTGATAGAGAGCTTTTTCTCTTATGTTTTACAATCGCCCTATACAGATTGATGTGAGTCTTCTCCGTTTATGTTCTGCTTTGGTTAGTTTGATTGCCCTGTATACGTGAATGCCTAATTCATACTACAATAATTACACAACAATTTTTTGAGAATGTTAGTTGCTACCATTGTTTCTATATGTTTATATTTTATGGTTGACTTATGTTTTCTTTCTCTATTTCTTTTTTATGTTAAATTAGTCATGCCATGCTTTTGTTATTCCTGTTGTAATTTTTTAATATTGTACTATGTAAACTTATTCTCTTCAGGAGATAAGAGTAGTGAGTACATTAAGTATGATTCTCTTCTGTTAAATTATTTCAAAAAAAAGGAAGTGGTTGAGACTTGAGAGAATGAATTCTGTCTGAAATCATTTTTTAATATTTAACTATGTAAATTTATTCTCTTCTATTAAATTCAACTATGATGGAGTTTAATGGTGTTGACCTTGATCTCGTGTTCTTATATGGAGTTTAAATAGCTAACATGTCTACTTTCATTGTGTATGGTCTGACTTTTGTCTTGCTTGGGAAACTCTTTTGTATGCAGACCACATTTGCCTTATCTTGAAATAAGTCCAGAAACAAATATGATTACATTTCACTTATGGAGAGAAATGCTTTTGAAGTCAGACATTCACTGCTGAGTTGACGGATGTGAGTTTTTTTTGGGTAGACATCCAATTTATTTAATTGATTGCTGCACATGTATATTAATTGTGGCTGAGTTCCAAAACAAATATGATTACATTTCACTTATTTATTTAATTGGCTGCATTAGTAGTTATATGTTATAGTTTCAAGTATGGTCTGACTTTTGTCTTGCTTGGAAAACTCTTTTTATGCAGACCACGTTTTCCTTATCTTGAAATAATTGTAGCACACAAATATTAAATGTTATTCAGTCCCAATAGCTTAAGTCAGCTGTATTCAGTCCTAGACATTCACTGTGGGTTGACAGAGCTGAGTTTTTTTGGGTAGACATCCAATTTATTTAACTGATTGCAGCAGCCATATATAGATTGTTATTGAGTTCCAAAAAAATATGATTACATTTTACTTACAGATCTAATCGCCTGTAGTGATTACTATTGAATGAAATGATTATGCGCTTTTTTTATGTATCCCCTGGATGCCTGATATTTGAGCCCGCCTAAGTGATAACTTTGAGTACAGTTCCAATGGAAATTTGTTCATGCCTCTTTCATCTGGGATTACATTTTATCAAGAGGTCTGTTGTCCAGGCCTTGCCTTTAATGCTGTAGCCAGTATTGGTAGGTCTCATTTACCGAATATACCCTGCTTTTATAGTAATAAATTTTTTTAGTTCCAATGCATATTTTGTAATTAAGCTTTCCCTCTTTTTTTCTATATTTTCTATAGTCTTTTTAATTTTATTAGTTATATTATATTCAATTTTCAAGGGGAATAAAATCATTATGTGCTTTGATGGAATATTGCCCGCCTTACTGATAAATTCTTTTGCATTTCCAATGGATTTATCTACTCCTCTTTGATGTGGCCATCCTTTTTATCACTAAGACTGCTGTCCAGAGGTTGCCTTAGTGCTATAGCCAGCACATACTGGCTTTTATATGACCAATGAAACTGCTTTTATATGTCTGCTGCAATTAGTTCAATGAATGGATTATCCAAGTGAAATGTAATCATGTTTAGCTGTGCTACACCTAACCACTAAAGCAGGCCAATAGACGTATGAGTGAAATGTAATCATAATATGTTTTGGAACTCAATTTCAATTAATATATGTCTGCTGCAATTAGTTCAAGAAATGGGATATCTAAGCAAACAAATTCACCTCATAATCATTACTATATTTTTTTTGTTTTCCAATTAATGCTACAGGACTCAAATACTTACTCCCAATCCTCTACACTTAAATGCATTCAATTGATTTCGGTGAATGGAGAAAATTTAAAACGAATTATATCAGATATAAGTATCATTAATAAATACCCTTCATATCAGTTATAAGTATGAAGTATATTTCCTGCGTTTAGCTCTGTAAAAGTTAAAGTTAATTACACGTTAGTATTCTCAATTATTGAAGAGATTTCAACTTTTTTTACACTGTTTTCTTCATCTTAATAAATGTAAATCTTCTGAATTTCGTTTCTTTGTTTGTTTTAGAATATTTTTTGTGGAACGACATGCATTCACACCATTGGAGAGAACCTCGCTGAAAAACTTGGATGCTTCCAAACTCCAAAGAGAGTTGGATAGTAACAGCCCGAGTTAGTAAGAACTGGGAAGTGCACAGGGGAACATCTACTACATATGCTTATTGGGACAGAGTCGAAATAAATATTGTTATTCTTATTAAATAATATACATGAGAGATAATAAACTCTAATAAGCAAATGAAGTTTTTTCACACGACTAAGTAAATTTAGACAAAATTGGAGATAAGCATATGCATACCTTCATCTTCCAAATAAGTTACATGATATTCACAATCTTATCTTGGTCTTGGTGGGTTCACTTAAAAGCAATGTTGTAAAAGTCGAACCAGAAGGCAAGCCGGAAAAGACTTTGGGTTATAGTTCAACACGGTTGATATGCTAAAACCGATGGTTGGATTGGATAATCGTGGATCTGAAACGTGAAAAGGTCGACGGTTGGACCGGTCCAATCATCCACTTCGGTCCGATTCTTACAACACTGCCCAAAAGTTGTGGTAAAGGTTCAATCATTCAATGTTATTAATTAAGACATTAATTGGTTATAAAAGGTTCAATGTTATCCATGTTACGTTAGTAGAGATCATGCCAAATTTGCTTATAGGGCTATCTTTACGGATTATTGAAAGCTATTAGGAAAGTGAACTATTGAATATAATGAAGAGGTGCCTAGGCAACATTTTTTTGGAGGGGGGTTGGACGGGGAAGATCTCCAGGGTATACTTGGTCTTTCTTTGGGAGAGTTGGACGGCAGAGGTTGGAATGAAGTTTACCCCGTGCGATGCACGAGAGTGTTTTTATTTTTTATGAAATATTACATACTATCTTAATATAAAAGTATTTGAATGTTCCAAGTTAATTATAGACTTCTATGTGATATTTAACTTTTCATCTAATCATTGGAATGAAGTTTAACTCTTATTTTGTTCTTATACATGGTGAGTTTAATTTTACATGAAATCTAAGTTTAATTTTTCAAAATAATATTGGTAGTAATCATAAATATTACGTCACGGGATTTTGCATAACAATGGTTTCAAAACAAAGGATTAGTTTTAAAATTCAAATATTTATTTTAAAAGATTAATTAACATATTGACAATGAGGGCGAACTTCAAAAATTGCATTCAAAATATCATTGTCATTAGACATACCAAATTAGGTCAATGACTACTTCTAATAAGTTCTACAACAATATCTAAATTGGGGTGCCTTTGGAAAATTTCCTATTTGTTATATGGTGGATTGATTGAATTGAAATGTGGGATATGATAGTTTGATTATTCTTTTTTTTTATGTAATGAAAGTTTGATTCTCGATCGAGTTGAATATTGGATGTAATATAAGTTAATGGGATTTTTAAGTATTATATATTTAAAGTTACTTACAAAGTTTACTAAACGTGAAAATATCCTCACATTGAGACAATTTGCTATTTTATATCAAAATAATCCATTCTAATCTTAAATATCAAATGGGAATGGAAATTTATATAATGATGATCAAATGACATGTCAAATATCAATTAATATAATCATTGACCTTCAAAATCCAAATACTTTCATATTATGTTATGATAGTATTAGATATTCCATAAGAAAAGAAAGAAATACCCGTGCATCGCACGGGGGTAAGTTTCTTGTTAAGCTTGAAAATCCTATGCCTCTAATTCCGAATACATCACCATTTTAACCTATTTAAAATCTTATGTATATTAAATGATTTTGTGATAGGAATTACAATAAACTATTTAATTTCTATAAAGATTATAATATTCCATTATGGTGAAATTGAAATAAAGTGGAAAGTTGCAGTAAACATACGCTTAGAAAAATCGTAAAAATTAGAGAAGAGAGAGTGAGATACCATTGCATATTATATAAATTAAACATACTTTCAAAGTTAAAAGATCAAAATAATAGGGCTTAAGACAAATATTATGCATAGACACACTGATTACACGAACCATGGAGCATGAGCACAATGTGTATGAAATAAAACCGTAGACAACAAATGCAAGGGATTTTTTCGGTTGATTTTATATTATTTTCTGGGAGTATCCCACACTGGAAGGATAAATGGCTCATTCATAGAGTTGCGGAATTGGTGGCCAATCGTTTACATAATAAATTTTGAATTACTATATATACTATGTTCAAAATAAGACCAAAGGAATTCTTCATGCGGCATTCAAATGTATATGTAGCTCTATGCACTTACTGAGATTGATTGTAGGGGGAACAAGCAGGCATCCAAGCGTTTAGTTTGAATTCAAATTCTCACTCAAAACGGAAAGTTCGGTGGTACTCCCTCTGGTACCTAATATATGAGTCTAAAATTTGAATGATTTTGGTCATCGTGTGTTTTTAGTCTTGGTAGTGTTGGTAGCTAGTTCATGTTAATCATCATAATCTTTTTTCTTTATTGGTGTTTGTTTTCAGAGCCGATATTGCACCCTTTTGATGAGTGTTCGGAGTTAAACTTGTTTTAATAACATTGTCATAAAATAGGGTGGGCTAGACAAAGCATATTTTTAAACAACCATCTTTTATCGTCATTTCCTTTGACCATGGTAAACTATGCATTGGTCTTCTCACTACCAACTTACATGACCACATGACCCTCATTTGTCTTGTTAGTTTCACTATGTTTGTTGTTCTCTTTTGTTTTACTGATGTTTAATTTAGTGCTATCACAAACTTTATGTGGCAATGTTATTATTAGTCTTTGTTTGTTCTTTAATTCTGTCGAGTCTATAGTGAATTTAATATAACGAAAATCTTATGTTGGTAAACAAAATGTTAGTCATTTTGGGCTTAAACCGCCTAATCAAGTGAGGGTTTTTAACTTGAAAATTATCTAATTACAATTATTAATTACCCCAATAATGTGAGTAATATGTGTTGATGACATGCATGCTCTCTTTCATATTCATTTATGCACATACATTTCTCGCTTTAATCTTATCATAAATAAGGGTAACATATTTAAAAATTTTCACATGTTTTCTTATTAAGCATGTTTTAAAATTGGATCTCTTACAAATAAGACGGAGGAAGTATTGGGTAACAATGATTTATGAAATATGGCTCTGAAAGTTTCCGAAATAATCCCAGCCGCTCAATTACCATATTGCTGTGGAAAAAAGCAAGACGCGTCACAGCAGATGTTGAATTCCTTTTATGGTAATTGCGCTCTATGGTTATGCCATAGATCTTATCCCCTAATAGTATATCGCGATTGTACTAATATTGACTTGCCGCCTTCGCGGCAATTAAATATGGCGTGAAAAATTTATTTAAGTCTCTAGCTGCCACTTTAATATATGATTCCTTGTGAATTATTTATTCGTTGCTTCATATGTTTAAGCATACATTTATGTATAAATGTTAACAGCCGAAAACAACCTATCTCCCACCAATGGATAGTGGAGAACCAAATTTCCAATTTGACCCTATAAATAGGCAATTTATATTTGGAATAAAAAGAGAGACACAGTGCAGTAGGACTATGAGGAAGAAGGTGGGGAGAAAGAGGCGGAACCGCGTAGGTAAATCAAATGGAATTAGTAAACTGAATCCAATAATTAAAGTCAAGCATACATACATAGGGCATATCCATATAGCCATAGCCGCATATTAGAGATAGAAAGAAACATGAGACTTAGTAAAATAAACAAAACAAAACAAAACATGCTGCTTTTTCACGTGTCATCATTTCTTTCCCTGGCGGCTCCCCCTTACGCGTGTCCTTCTCTTGTCTTTTCTTTTCCCGCCTCCACTAATCCTCATTCAGTCATTCTAACGTGCTCTAATTAATCCCCCATTAGTTTTAATTAATTAATTAATAATTAATTACTGTAATTGATTAAAAAAATCCGAGTGGGACCCGCTCCCCTCACTCCATTTTCTTTGTCTGCTCTCTCCCCAACCTCCCTTGCCACGTACTTCGGAGACTGCCCTCTCCCACCACTCAAAAACCCCTCCCTCCACCGAATTTCCCATTTTACCCTCCACCCCCCTATAAATAACACCCACTTTCTTCCCTTCTTCCCCACTCCTCTCTCTCTCTCTCCACCTGTACAACCTCAAAAATCTCACAAGTCACAATTGTTGCTCCCAGTTTACATGGCGCCTAGGGAGAAACCGACCACCGTGAAATCCGCCGCACACGGCGGCGTCAAGGAGGCGCATTTTAGAGGCGTACGGAAGAGACCATGGGGAAGATACGCCGCGGAAATAAGGGACCCAGGCAAGAAAAGCCGCGTTTGGCTGGGCACTTTCGATACCGCCGAGGAAGCCGCACGTGCCTACGACAAAGCCGCACGTGAGTTCCGTGGCGCCAAAGCCAAAACTAACTTCCCTTTCCCTTCCGACAATACTACTAATAATAACCTCACCCTCCAAACCAGCCCGGCCCAAAGCAGTACGGTCGAGTCCTCAAGCCTAGACCGTGAACCGGCTCGTAAAAAAGATTCCTCGCCGTTCGATCTGAATCTTACGTCCTGCGCCGTCGGATCTGTTACGAGCTCCGTTAGGTTTCCGTTTCAGCAGCAGTTTCCGTTACCGGCGGTGAACCAGGCGTTTTACTTGGACGCCGTTTTACGAGCTAGTCAGGTTTTTCATGGCATCGTGTTTGATCAACGCCGTTCCGGTGGAGTTCAGAGTGATTCCGATTCCTCCACGGTGATCGATCTGAATGTTCGTGATGATGATGAGAAGATTGTTCATCGCAAGAAATTAGATCTCGATCTTAACGAACTGCCTCCAGAGGAAACTGCGTAACTCGTAACTCTTTTGTTCACAATATGGCGACAAAGTAGATCAGATCGGGAAAGAATCGAAAGGAGAGTACGTTGTGAATAGATAAGAAGATTGTCTCCATTATTTTTTGCGACAGATTCAGAAACTGATGAGTTTTGATCTGTTGTTTTTAATCAGAACGATGTTTTTGAGTTTTAGTTTCTTTTCAATTCTGAATTTGTAGCTACAGTTATTAACTTTGAAAGCTGAGAATTAGTAAATATTACTATCATATTTCCAGAGAAATTATTATGATATGTGACTTATATACTCCCTCCGGTCCTAAATATATAAATATATAAGATAGTAGGTGACTTTTATAGAAAATCTTATAAAAAAACAAAATAAGTTAATTATAAATTGATTTACCTAATTTTTTTTCTTAAACTAGTTTATTTTACCTATACATTAATGTATAATCTAAAAATATATCAAATATGTCATGATTTAATAGTTTATTTCACAACCTTAATCTCTCTAAAAATGTCAGTTAGGTTTTATATTTAGGATGAGGTAGTATATATGGAGCATTTTAGCTATTTCTAGATACGGCGGAGAGTGGTCGGAACGTGAGAATGGATCGCCGAGTTATTGTTTATGTGAATGTGGATGATGATGACGTGGACAGGAACGTACTTTTTGGTGTGAGAAGAGACTAGAGACTAGAGAGAGTGGGGAACGTACCTTTTTTTTTTAACCATGGTACGTACCTGACAATTAATTAATGGAGCGTTGTTCAGAGAGAGAAGGTGAGTTGCCGCCACATGCCACGTGGCAGATGTTGCTTAGCTAATCGTTTTCACATTGACACTCGTGCCCCACATCACTGCTTTCGTCATCCTCTGTCCTTGTACCGTTTCTCTTTCCCTTGTGTGGGCGTCCTTTGTACGAGTATAACTTTTTTCTATAATTGTACTATAATTTTTAATTTGAGTAAATCTTTGGATGAATTTTCATTTCTGCCGCTGGGATGGATTACAATGACTGCTATTTTGAAATGGAAAATTGGATAGGCAACAGTCGGCAGACTTTATTTATGTTAAAGGTTAGGTTGGAGGGGTATGTATTGATGAAGATAAGATAGGGAGGATTAATTAATTAATATGAAGTCAATGTACATATTGGAGAAAGAGGGGGATTTTGAGTTTTATGGGAAACATTGGTTGCCTAACGAATCTTTCCTCTCTGAATAGTTGTTTTAAACAGTTCTTGCCGCTGTATTTTGTATAAGGAGAGTTGCTTGGTTTTTTAATTCCTTCTTTCAGGTAGCAATAATTGATTTTTCCTTTTATTTATATGATACGTTGTAAATTAAGGGGTTTAAATTGTAGTTGAAGAAGGAAATGTTGGTAGGCAGTCATACTGAATGAAATCGGTTAGCGTAAATAATAGTACTCCTGTTTTGTTAGAAGCCTGCGCCCAACAAGAATAATAGTAATTCTTTTGTATCCATTGTTCTTAAATTTCATTTTCAAGTACAATTAAGTAACTTTTTTGTTCATCAAGAAACTTATTTTCTATGAAATCTATCTCTCAAGTCCAATGTGTTTAGTTCAGAAATTAGTACATTTTTCTTGTTTATTTTTTTATCAGCATTTTTCCTGTTTATTAAGATCTGAATGAATCTAAATCTTTCCTCTCTAAATAGTTGTTTTAAACCGTTCTCTCAAGTCCAATGGTAATGATTCTCACGCTACATCGATTAACAACAAATATGAGCAAACTCGCTTATTACTATATATAGCTAGAATCATTACCATAAAAGTCAAGGACAAAGCTTACTTAATGTTGGATTATTCCTTCCCCGTCCAGTATTTATCCATAGTCAATTATATGCAGCAGTTTCACGTGTCAAGCAGATGGATAGTTTGAAAATATTGATATCGGATGCTGATGGAAAGCTAACCAACAAAACTTCCAATGTGGTGTACAAAGAAGTATTTTTCTAATTTATAAAACATGTATTATAAGATTTTATTCATTGTATAAGTCATTTTTATCATTTTTATGTGAAATTCATTGACCCCGCGCATAGCGCGGGTCCTGTATAAGTTAGTATAGCTAGAATCATTACCATAAAATATTTATAACGAGTCAAATAAATACTCCCTCCGGTCCCTAATGTAAGAGCCCAAAATTTGAATAGTTTTGGTCCCTAATGTAAGAGCTCACCCCACATTCTCTCCTCATTGAATGCATTTTTTCCTACTTTACCCCTAACTCTCTTTCATATTTATTAATCTTTATGTATTTCTCTCTCTTAAAAGTACCATAATAAATATGGGCAATTTTGGAAAAGAAGTATTAACTCAAGACATCCAATCTAACATTCACATGTTTTCTTAAGAAGCGTTTTTTTGGCGGCTAGCTCTTACATTAGGGACCGGAGGGAGTACCAAACAGATATTATTATGCGCATGTGAATCCTCTAATAATAATCCCTTCCAATTTCCAAAGCATGCCGAATTCCGGCGTGTTAGTTACTTGCCGTGACGCAGGCCACCGACATCACCCCCGTAGCTCATACAACAGGCTATGTTTTGATTCTTTTTCCTTCGATAAAACTATATTTTCATCTGCCACAAGTAAATACTACTATTAATTAAGATCATTCATATTATTGAAGAGTCATTTCCAATTCTAATTACCATCATCACACGTTAGGGCGTTCTTGGTTGCTGAATTGGCGTGGGTAGCACTTGGTGATGTAATCTGGTCAGTTTATGTATTAATATATAAACATAAATACGCACACATGATTCGTTAGCTGTAGTGGTCAACTGGCGAATCTTTGGCAGCTTACGGGGTGATTGTTGTAACAACGACAAATTCAATAAGTTTATAACATGCGTTTCCGGATGTTACATGGAACTTGCATTGCAACTGCTTGGAATCAAAACGAAACAGATGATTTTTTTTTATAAAGATAATTCAAAAATCACGAAGCTTCCATGGCTGCGCCGTAGGCCGTTAGGCGTAGTCCATTAAAACACATATTCACTTGCCCATAGTTGTTGCCATTGCCTGCCTAACTAAGAGTACTAGTGTAACTACAACTCATTATTTCGTCTACATGTATGAGTATATCCTGCTTCTATTTTTATTTTTAAAACGAGTATTAATTAATATCAATAATAAGTGGATTGATATATGGAAGATCCTGTGGCCATGTGGGGTGCCCGTGTAAATAGTGCCCTCCCTTTAATATACATAAATTTGCCCACAGGACTGAGCCTTACGCGTAAAATAGGGGCAAAGGCAAGATGGGTGGGGCCTACAGTATGAGAAATGAAATGATTCAGTTAAGGGATAAAGCGGCGGCCGCTCTGGTGGTGGGCCCTGCCGCCACCGCACTCCAACCTCCCCGCATTTTATTTTTATATCAATTTTATTTATTTTATTCCTACGTACGAACTCTATCTATATCGCATTATTTTTTTGCCAAAAATACTTGTTTATTTGATATGTGATTATTTCAACAATCTCCCCAAACATATGAAGCATAAATAAATAATAACGAAGTGCAAATTGCTGTTAACAACATCCGATTTACCATTATCAACATCCTTATTCAATAATAATCCCTCTCTTTTACTATAAGATTACTGTTATTAAGTTAAGGATTAAAACATTAATTTTAGCAATCCGCTATTAGCAAAGTAACATCTAACACAATTACTTATTAAAAGGGTTAGGTTTATCAATGAACCTTTTATAATGGACAAAATAGTCAGAATTGTCTATTTTATATTATGAACGTTGACTGTAAGTAAATTATACTAGATGTGACTTTGTTAATAGTCAACTTGTAAAATACTCTTTAAACTTTTTTGCATATGATAACATGTGGATAGAAGAGTTTTAACAAACAGTTCAACACCCATAAAATAGATAATTTTTGCCATTTTACCCGTAGATAAAATGTTTATTGATAATTATTATTATGACCCTTTTGATAGTCAATTATATGTTATATGCAATTTTCCTTAAAATCGGCTAGTAAAAATTTTGTTTAACCCTTTAGTTAACAAATTAAAGATCGAACGAAAGGTAAACAGTAGATAATAAATATATTAAAACTGTAACATTCTTTTCAGAATTATTACATTTGTTTATGGGAGATTAGTAATAAGAAAGGAAAGGTAGGAATTTTTATGATTCAGAAGCAGTGGGAAAAACATGTGTGATGGAGCGCGAGAGTGGGATAAATTATTCTGACAATAAAAAGAGTGGGATAAATTAAATGAGCACAAAATTAGAAATACTTCCTCCGGTCCCTAATATAAGAGTTAGCCGCAAAAAAACGCTTCTTAATAATGTTAGTTGATGTTTGAAGTTAATGCTTCTTTTCCAATATTGCCCATATTTATTATGATACTTTAAGAGAGAGAAATACATAAGCATTAAAAAATATGAAAGAGAGTTTGGGGCAAATTAAAGTAGGAAAAAACACATTAAATGAGGAGAGAATATGAGATGAGTTCTTGTATTAGTCACCAAACCATTCAAATTTTGGCTCTGATATTAGGAACCAGAGGGAATAACTAATTAGTTAGCTAGCCTCTTTTCTAAATGATATAACAAGAATTTTAGTCAATTTCTAAAGGATAGCCAAGTTAGCTAGCTAGCCTCTTTTACCAATTACCAATTGATCGGATCTTTGAGTAGTTCATGGTAATTTTTCTTTGTAAATGGATACGTTTAAGTTTCAATTAATTAATATGTCACATTCTAATTAACGACGCGACGAGAAGGCATGACATTCTTTTGTATGCATGCAGGATATATACACATTCTTTGTCATATTCAAAGATTACACTTATAGGTTTGTTGTGAATTTCGTTTTGGACCACACTTCCTTTATAGTCATTGCTTCAACTGCAAGAACAATAAGAAACCTAGAGTTTCTTCACAAATCCATCCAGCAACCATCCTTTAGAATCCCACACTACAAAAATACCAGCTGCTTCAAAAGCACAAGACCCTTGCAGTGTTATTTTATGACAAGACATACAGAAGTGACTTAACAACGAGCACAAGCTATAATAATAATAAAATATTCATGCCGCCTTTGATTATACCACTGATGAGGCTATTATATATACAATTTAATTAGATGGCTAGTTGCTATAAGTTTGAAAATAATTACTCTATTTCTGATAAAAAAAATAATTACTCTATGAAGGTGAGATGGATGGTTTTGTAAGATGGATATATACTAGTGTCTGTACTTTATGAAATGTGATAGGTGCACGCTACGTTTATGGTTGTTTATTATTGGTAGGGGCGACAAAAAAAGGAGGGGGTGGCAATAATTGGGGGATAGTGTTCTGCATCCACTCATGGGTGTGAGAATAATATTGAAATAATAAATGAACAAATCTAGGAGATTTGTGTGGGCGAGAAAAGAGATTAAAATAAGCGGTGAATTATGGAGGGGGAATAATTAGCTAGAGAGGATGAGGTTGATACGTAGCAAATAGTTGCATCGACGATGGATGATGATCGATGATGATACATATAGAGAGAGAAGCGGCGCACTACTACAAGTTGACGACGTGTACCATAAAAAGGCAACGCGGCTGGTTGGGTCCCACCATTGTATGCTGTTTTTTTGACTCCATGCTTCCCAATCTCCGTGTTCAATAAAATACGAGTACTCTATAAATTCTTTATCATAGGGTTTTAATATATAAAAATAATTGAATGAATTATGTGGGGATAATGTAGGCGCGGAGAGAGAGAGAGAGAGAGAGAGAGACAGAAAGGTTTGAGAAAAGGAAGACGGGGGCAGGGCGAATACCTCGTGATTCGCCACGTTTGGCGCCATGAGAGGACAACATATATAGTTATTAATTGGTAAAAGGAAGAAAGATGAATAGTTAGTCGACGGTAAGTGGTTTTACCTTTTAAAAGACGTCTACAAGTCCTAATAAGCACACATGGGACAACCTGCCTATATTGTGAGCACTCATAATCTTAATCAAGATTGGTTGGTTCCTAATAGGCACGTATTATCACTACAAAACACTTGCCACTTACCGGCGTTTATTTTTGCCTCTTTCCGGCATTTTTTCCGGCGAAACAACTCTACGGCGTTTTTGCAAATCGCCGAAAAAAAAACGTGGAAAAGTAGCACATCGGCGTTTTTACAAACGCCGTAGGGTACCCACAAACGCCGAAACGCGGGATGCAGAAAATAATATAATATTCAGACATACCGGCGTTTCCCGAAACGCGGTATGTCCATTATTTTAATAATTGACATACCGGCGTTTTGATGAAACGCCGGTATGCTATTATTTAATATAAATTTTTTCGGCGTTTGCAGAAACGCCGAAAAGTGTTTAAAAATTATTAAAAAAAATAATTTTCATCCCAATTTAACATTAAATTGGGACGAAAATTTAGTATTATAGATATAAATAAAAAATATTAATAAATAATAATGATAGAAAAATCATATTACACATATTAAAAGAAAATAATACCTATAAGAGCAACTAAAGTATATCAAATATAAAAATTAACAATTACATAAAAATAAACAAAAATGAAGCAAATATAAATAAAAAGAGATATGAAAATAAGCAACCACCAAATGTGTAATGAGGGGGGAGCACCACTATTTATAATGATCGCTGAGAAACAAATAGAAAGAAGTAGGAAGGAGCAAGAAACGAATGAGCAAGGGAAAATGAGGGGGGAGCATCGCTATTTATAGGGAAGGTGGAGCATACCGGCGTTTATGATGGGAACGCCGGAAAGTGATATTGTATTATTATTTTACCGGCGATTTCGCAAACGCCGATATGCATGGTTTGTTTAAAAAAAATATTATTTAATACTTACCGGCGTTTTTCTTACACTTATCGGCATTTCCAGGAAACGCCGGTATGCATGTTTTTTTTTAAAAAAATAATATTTAATACTTACCGGCGTTTTTCATACGCTTATCGGCGTTTTCAGGAAACGCCAGTATGCATGTTTTTTTAAAAAAATAATATTTAATACTTACCGGCGTTTTTCTTACGCTTATCGGCATTTCCAGGAAACGCCGGTATGCATGTTTTTTTTAAAAAAATATTATTTAATACTTACTGGCGTTTTTCTTACGCTTATCGGCATTTCCAGGAAACGCCGGTATGCATGGTTTTTTTAAAAAAATATTATTTAATACTTACCGGCGTTTTTAAGAATGAAAAACGCAGATATGTGTTATTTTTTTCAAAAAAAAGAAAAAGAAAAGCAAATAACAATTTTTTTTTATTAAAATATACATACCGGCGTTTTTGTGTCCACAAACGCCGGTATGTGTGCGCGGGAAAGAAGGCGGGAAGCGCGCGCCAAATTTTGCGGCGTTTCTTTTAGGCGTTTTTTAGAAAACGCCGGAAGACATGCCATTTCCGGCGTTTTTGATGAAAACGCCGGAAGGTGTACGCCGGAAAGCGCCGTTTTTTTTGTAGTGTATTATTGTACATTGTTTAAAAGAGATGTTTTTATATTTTAGGCTTATATTTTCAGAAGTAACTACTCTAGCCCTATTTCCAGGGCAAATAGAGAATGTATTTTTTCATCATATATATTAGTCATTTCATTAAATATTTCTGGTGAATATTCAAAAATTCCATCTATTTATTGTATCTTGACTTTATTTTAACACATAGTGAATATTGAATATGGATTGAATAAAAAATTTGTTATATTTTAGTAGGAAATCAATGATAATTAAAGTTTCTTTATCTATGTGAAACATGATGAAAGTGACTTGTAAATGGGGTTAGAGGAGTAAATCAATAAAATTTTCATATAAGTATATTATTTCATCCATCAGTTATACAAAGTTCTAGATGTTCAATATGAATACATTTATAAATTTGTTAAATATTAAGCTAAAGTATACTTTTAGTCCTTATATTTACATCAAGTTTCAATTTAGTCCTTTATGTTTGAAAAATATACTTTTAGTCCTTTTTTCTTAACACCGTTAGTTTAACTTAACGGAAAATGCCAACTTAACAATTTTAAATGGTGATTAAATACTGAAAAAATGTTCAGATTAAAATATTTGAGTGTAAGTATTATTATATTTTCAAAATTTATCATTTTTGGTCCAATTTCATTATAAAATAATCATTTAAAATTGTTAAGTTAGCATTTTTCGTTAAGTTAAACTAACGGTGTTAACGAAAAAGGATTAAAAGTGTACTTTCTAAACATAAATGACTAAATTGAAACTTGATACAAATATAAGGGACCAAAAGTATACTTTAACCTAAATATTAAGAAAGAGTTAATGGGAATTAAGATCTTGTGTGAATCAATTAAGATTACTGCTTTGTAAATAATACTCCCTCCGATCCCTAATGTAAGAGCCCAAAATTTGAATGGTTTTGGTCCCTAATGTAAGAGCTCACCCCACATTCTCTCCTCATTTAATGCATTTTTTCCTACTTTACCCCTAACTCTCTTTCATATTTATTAATATTTATGTATTTCTCTCTCTTAAAAGTACCATAATAAATATGGGCAATTTTGGAAAAGAAGCATTAACTTCAGACATCCAACTAACGTTCACATATTTTCTTAAGAAGGGTTTTTTTTGGCGGTTAACTCTTACATTAGGGACCGGAGGGAGTATAAATAAGACTATACTCTACTTAAATTAGGAGTGGATCAAGGAATGGGAGGTGCGTGTGTGGAATAGGTTAGGTGGTGGAGGCTGCTGTATAATTAAATACTGAAAAATAAAAAGCTGTTTAGATGAGTCTTAATAATTTGTTGGCGCTTGAGGTGACACCTCCTTTTCACCCATTTCCTCACTTCTTTCTTGTTTTATCATTTTCATTAGCTGCTTGCTACTCGTATTATTAAAAACACACGTGAGAGGCGGCGTCTTCTTCTCCTCTCTTTCTCCTTTCCCCACTTTCCCCGATAATTCACGCGCCTTCCCAGAGTGTCCCTACTACTCTCTCATACACATCACTTCCATTCCTGTACTCACCCTACTTCTTTTCTCAAGACCCCCAATAGTCAATTGATGTGGCTAAAGGATATACTTGTAGGACAGTTATTGGGTAAAGCCCAAACTTTACCCAAACTAGAGACAAAGTTTAGCAAATAAGAAGTATTGGCATGATTGACCAAATAAGGATTCTTAAATTTTTTGGGATCTCGAATATAATTGTGAACTTAGACATAATCATAGTTGAGACATTATTGAAGATATATGGTTTAAGGGGAATAAAGAAACTTTGAAAGTGATAAGAGATAGTTAAAGTATATTAAAGTAGAAAATATTAAAATCATTTGTATTAGTTTTATTCTCTCATACAATTGTTTTGTAATTTTCAACTTGACATCTAATTTGAATTGTAAATTGATTATGCCACAACTAGTACTAGTTGGGGATTACATCAACACTTTTAGTGAAAGGATGTTACCTATTAATATTAGTTTTTGGAGGTTTTCTCACTATTTTAGTGATTGGAGGTTGCCCCCTTAATATTAATTGTTGATAGTACCTAACTATTTTATTGAGTGAAAGATTCCTCACTATATACTAAACATACGGATAATAAATTGTTAGTTTGAAGGTCAAATTAATTTGCAGAAAGAAAAGAAAAGAGTTCAGTTAAAGGATGTTAAGAGAACTTAAACTAAATTCTAATGAGAGGTATAATGCGAAGCTACGATGTTGACTAAGAGAAGTTGTAATCTGATAATGGTTGTTAGATGAGAAAGTTTAATGATCGAAGTATTAGCATGAGGAATGAGAATGGTGATCTTGAGTTCTGATTATTACGTAAGAAATTGGGTTTGTTCACTACTTCCATTCTTTAATGTTGTATAAAATTGAAACTAGTCATAGATTGTGAAAATGATCATTAATGAAATATAAATGAAAGAGGTCCCTTGTGGGCTAGGGTGATTGAGAGGGGTTAAGTTTAGTTTACATTCATATTTAAGTTTGTGTGTAATTATTAAAGATTTAGAGAATTGTCTTTGGTGTTAGAAGTGCAATTTAAAATGTTGTGGGATGTGTCAATTTTATACGTACTTCTTGCAATTTAAATGTTGTGGGATGTATTGGATGAAATCAATGATTAGGATATAGAGATACTGAGGACCGATGAGAATAAGGCCGCTCAGATAATCACCTCCTCCCTTCATATATTGCTAAATTTATTGAAAATGAGAGGAGAACATTATAGATGGCCGGTACTAATTGTAGCAATAAAAAATAGTGCAATGGGATACTTTAAAGCCATCATCACTCTATTTGCTGATCATATTCAAACGCGAATCGCTTTCATTAGTGGTACAACATAATAAAATACTAGCATTCTAGACAGGAAGACTTGCCCTTGCCCCTCTCTTGGCCTTTTGTTTTTCTCGAGTGATGACTTGGATTCCCTCCCGTGAGGGGCCGAATAGGGAGCAGGACGTGGAATTCATATGTCATTAACATAATCTTCTCCCATTCACACATAAGTAAACCTTGGCACGAAAGTTTCTGTTTTTCGGTCAACAAAGAAATTGTGAAATTTGACCTGCTCATCATTAATAACTTAAGCACATATAGTATTGATTTTTAATGCGGAGCTAAGTCGTAATGTTCGAGCTCATAACTAAAATTGTACTGAGCGTTTCCCTAAGTATAATTCTTTAGAAAAGGGTCGCTTTTCAGAGCAGCCATTTCATATTTGATTTAACAATAATACATGGAATATCTCTTTCATTCAAGGTCATTATTTTTATTTACAAAACTTCCCCTCTAAATGCTCTAATAAGCAATTTTTATCAACTTCTTTTATCTATGATCTTCACCACGTTTTCACTTGTCTTGATCCTCATTCACAGGAATCAAGTTACCATTGTTTATTAATGGCCAACACACACGAAGACCATAAATATATGTTAAAAGGTCTCTCCCAACACCGTCCCACCATGGCAAAGCTTATGGCTGAATCCATTTACCAATATATGTACTTCGATCTTCCACATGAACCCTACAATAAGTCCATAGCTAATGGATCAATGATCATACACACTCCTGTCGTAAATATACCATTATTTTGATTTTGTGTGGAATTTAAGAAAGCAAATTAAACAATTAAATTAAATCATATGCCACATGAGCGATTAAATTATAGGTCAATTTATAAGTGGAAAATGTATAAATAAACAATTTAAAGTGATTGATATTAGTACATCTCTAATTTCTTTAAAAAAATTAAAGTGATCTTATAATCAAGACCAGAGCGAGTAGTTTGTATAGTTGATCAGACAAATAATGATTGATTGAAAATTCTTATATGTGTATATATGATAATATAATCATAAAATTAAATATTAAATTTTTATTTAACTAAAAACCATATTAAAAAATACTAATACAATATTCAAATTATGCTAGGTCAAAATATTAAAGAATCCCATGGCAATGAAAAAAAAAATCATTCAAGAATCGTAATTTGACCATGACGACATTTTCGAACTAAAGTTAACTTTTCTTTGGCAGATAGGAATACTTTTCTTTTAGCAATTTTTAGGCAAGGTGTTTGAGCTATCAGGCCCTTGAAAAACAACTCCAGTTCTAACATGATTTCCTGCTTCCGGTCCAAACGACACATTGAAGTTTGAAGCAGTTGAACAATTCAAAATAGCTGGAGATTGTGATTAGGTCTGGTCATCACAACACTTGCAAATTACTCTTTACGTTAATTGAGTGTCATCCAACAGATTGACCCACCATAACACATGAATTGAATACCCAACTTATCTCACCGCTTTAATGGACCAACACCTAAATAGGAGTATAAATTTAATTTTATTTTTCTTGAAAAATGAGTGAAGTAAATTTGACGGTTAAATTGTAATATTCCCTTGTAGTACTCTTTTGTAATTATATGAAGTATTTATATTCTTTTCATAACAAATTTATTTTATTCATATATTAACTCATAATCCTTTCCCTTTCTTACCATAGCTTTTTATTAGTTTATTATTGATAAGAATTAGTATTACAATTTAATATGTTACATGTAATTATATCATAGTAATTGATATATAATTAAAATAAATTAGTAATGAAAAAAGATAAAATATACATAATTTAAAATGATTTAGATGTCATTTCTTAAAGAAAATCAACTTGATTTAAATATTTGCAAGCTTATAGTCAAACTCGCTAGTTGACTCTCCGATTTTACTATTTAATAGCTCTTCCAAAACAAAACGTGTCACTAGTCAATCAAATTTATAACACCCGTAAACTTGATAAAAATTCATGAGGTTACACCCTAAATTTACCCTTTTTAAGTTTCCATCATACAAGAAATCATGTTAACTTGCTCTGAAACACATTTTAAGTATTTTATTTGACCATACTCAATAAACTTATATGAGAATTTCAAAAGAAAAATTTAATTGAAGTTGATAAAATATGAATGTTAATATTTTTAACATCATTTATTAATATTTCAAATATAAATAGACACACACCCACTTCGAGTTTAACAAGTATGCATGTTTGTGACGACGAGTTTAGTTAAAGTGAAACAAAAGAGTATTGGAGTGTGTAGTAAGTACTAGGTGGAACACGTAGTATTTGGCGGGACCGTATTCCGTAGGTTCCACGTCAGCGGGAAGAAGTAGAAGCAAAGCAGCCCTCTGTCTCTGACTCTGACTCTGACTCTGAGGAGCTAAGCTTACCTCTTTCCTTATTCCTTATTCCTTATTCCTCTGTTTCCTCTTGTACCTAAACATCACTCTGGGCATGTTCCATCCAACATGGGAAGGGTTTTCCTCGTTGATTTAGAAGGCAGATCTTACCGCTGCAGACACTGCGATTCTCCTCTTGCTCTCGCCGATGACGTCATCTCTCGGGTACTCCATCTTCCTTCTTTCCGTTCTTGCTCATACCCAAGGAATTCCTTGTTTTTGGGCCAAAGTTTTGAGTTTTTTTTCAGGGTTACTTCGATAATCCATGAAAGATTCGAGGGATGTGTGGATTAAATTGATGGGATTGTGTTGAATTTAGTGTGTTGTTAATTGGGTATCATAAAGTTCTTCACTTTCATAGTCTAATAAGGCTTGGTAATTTGACTCTGCTTGTTGGTTCTCTGTGACTTTCTGGGAAATTAGGGCGTGTTTGGCTTAGCCTATTAGTCTTATTTGACGGATTTGAACTTATGTGACTGGATATTGGCTGGATGAAATTTAAGGTGATACTAGAATAGAAGTGGTGGGAAATGTTTAGTTCATGAGCTAACATGAATGGTCTTACTCAAACTGCAGTTAGAGTTGTGTAGTTTTGATGATTGAAAGTGAGATAGCTTTGATGATTTAACTTCTTTGACACATCAACTAGTGGTTCCTTTTAAGGGAGATGTTGTTTTGTTGGGGAGTGAAGTTTGTGCTCCTTCCACCATGTTACAGAATTTCTTATAAATGGAATGATAGAAGCTGGCTTTTGGATGTGAGACCCCACATAATGCTTTAAGGAGTGTGGTAGGCCATGATTCATATATTTAAATTTTGAGCTAAAAGCTTAGCTTTTGAGTCACTGTATCTTCGTCGCTTTCCGGTTGATTTTTCTTACTTCTTACATCTCTATTTTGAAACAATGACGGCTCAGCATTTTCCTTTTTCTCTGAATCTTCTATATTATCATTGTGTATTGTATGCTTTCACTGTACATGGGCTTCCCTTCATTCTGACATTTGTGAAATTCGGGACTGTCCCCCCCTCACCCCAAACAAAAAAAACATTAGGCCAATGGAGTCATCTTTGAAACTTGGTTTTTGTAAATTTAGGAGTTCCTTCCAAGACATTCGGCATCAGAAATTCTGGTGTGCTTGAGCTGACAAGTGAGTCTTTGGGTGATACTTACTTCAAGGGTTGGGTTAGGATAAATTTTTTGATAATTATTTATAGAAATGGGAAGCTATTGTTATCACAACTCTTTAAACACTGACGTTTTTGCTCATTGAAATCTTACTATGCTATCTAGACTATAAAAATTATTTGTTGTGTTATCAAACTAAAATTAGACATCTGTCCGGATGGATCAAAATTTATCTTACATTCTTGTAGTTGACTGTGGTCACACATCTAGATGGCCAGCTTATAATATTTGCTTTTATTTTAATCCAGTTAGCGCCACTCTCTTAGGGAATATCTAAGTACCTGACTGGGTTGTTTGAATTTTATTTGATCCTGGTTGAGTTTGATATTGCCTTGACCACCGCATTTTAAGGTTGTATTTTGCTTTGGTATCTGGATTTTGCTGATTAGCACTTGTAATTTTTTCTGACATGCTGTATGCAGTTTCAAGAGATGATAGATAGATTCCATAGTTGCATGTTTTGGGCATTTGCAGTGGTGAAATCCATACCATTGGGTGGTGAAATCCATACCATTGGGAATTTAATTCTTTCAAGGTCTAAGCTATTAGTTTAACGTATAAAATGTGTGCTAGTCTACTTTTTTTTTTTTAAAAAAAAAAGACTAGTATTGAAATATTCTCCCTTTAATGAGACATTGTTAATGCTTCTTTCATAAAAAACCAAATTGTTTAACACCTTGATAACTTTTGTTTTAGTCTCTGTCTAGTGTTTATGTCAGCACACAGTGATGCTTGAAATGGAAATTTAGTGCTGGAGTAAGGTGTTAGTATAATAACCCAGTTTTTTCTTCCACACCCGTTTAAGTTATTTAACACACACACACACACCTGCTGTCTTTCATGCTAACGTAAAAATCAGTTAATTGGTAACTCATTATTGCTTGTCGTCTGTCTCGAGATTTTCATTGAAAATTGCTTTACGTTTGAATGTTGGAACATATGTTGCTCAACATATGGCTTTGAAATCTAACTTCTGTCTTGCGTTTGTGATGTAATCAGTCCTTCAGCTGCCGAAGAGGGAGAGCATACCTATTTAGCAATGTGTAAGTTGATTGAAACTGTTACTTCATTTTCACCATATATGTTTACTTTTATGTTATAGAGATATTCTGGTCATTATTTGGCATTGTGCAATGTGCAATGAGTTTAATTTGGCCCTATCTTGCTTCAAAGTATCTATTCCTCTACCAATTGGGGAAAATACATTGACACAATATGAGTTAATCGGTTCCAGGTTTTAATAATCCATGACCTTTGTAACAGGGAAGCCACTGCATTGTCAGAATATTGTTGTTGGTTTCTTATTGAAGTTACTTATAGTGTCAATCTTACACAATGATATCAAAGCCTTTATTGTCCCCAGCAATATGGACTTCTAGTACTTTAAAGGGAATCTGAGGTAAATTCCATGAGAGGGCAAAGAGCCAAAGTAGAGGATTGAGGAGGGTGAGAACAGAGCAAGGGCTTAAAAATTGAGCAGTTTCCCTGTCACCAATAAATTTAAGGAGTTTGGGTACTATTCGATACGTGATGAAATAAGTGAGCCATATTTTTTTTTGTAATCACAATGCTCACACTTGACACTTGAAAGACAAATTGTAGCCGTCAAGGTAACCCGTTGGCCTTTAGTAGAAAGTGTGACAATAAGGTTTTAGTTTATGTGACCTCTTTTGTTCATTGGTGGTGTTTGGATAGATTACAAGGATTGAAATTGAATAGCTAAGGTGAGTGTGGGGTGGGCCATTTTGAGATTATCTCAAAGGATGGGATGATAGAACAAAGGATGGCCTCCAAGGCTGCTCCTTGCCATCCAAAACGCCCTTCATTTTTTATAAATTATAAATGAACTCTCTATCCTACTATGGACATTTGTACTTTCATATGGTAATATTGTAAAACAAAGATCTTCAAGCCTTTACACTGCACTCTGTACTTTTCAACTTCCAAACAATAGTAATGGACTCCATTTAAGACTCCGAAGCTATCTCATTCTGATATTTAGTTATTTACCTTTCTATTCCATCCTTTCATAAACTCTCAAGAATAGCATTTATTTTGATCAGCTGTTGCAACATTTCTCTGTGCAAGCATTGCATGGGGAACATCAGTTCATAAGCCAAATCACAACAATGACTGAACAGTGAGGTAATGGTAAAAATCACTCCCTCCTGTAACTAATTATAAGATCCAGATGACTTTTTTGGAACAATTAAGGAAGCAAAATACTCACTTTATATTGTTTATATTTGTCTTTTTTCCTCAAAACTAAGTTATTTTACTTATAAACTATCATATTATTTAATTACATGTGCATAATATTAAAATTTAGGGGTCTATTTTGTTCCCTTAATCTCTAAAAGAAAAGTCAACTGACTGTAATAATTAGAACCGTTAGTATTGTACTTTTATATACATATTGGAGCTCCTATGCAAATTCATAGTGACCTCACAGTTGTGGAAATAGAATAATGTATTGTTTTTATTGTTTCAATTAGCCTGGAGTAATGCAAAGTGAATAAGCTATCTGTTTCTAGTCTCACTTAACACGTTTTCTTTTTGTCAGATGGTGATTGCTTTTAATTCTAGAGGATGCCAGTTAGAGTTAAACTAGTTCAACCATTTACTTTCTTCAACACTCAATGGGTTAAATAGCATCTAACTGAATAAATATTTTTACATTTTTGTTCATTCATTTCTGGCCTCTGATAGGGTAAATATATGCCTTGGGCCTCAGGAGGATAGAATGATGATGTCTGGCATGCATACTGTTGAAGAAATATTTTGTTGCTGCTGTGGACAACTTCTTGGATGGAAATATGTAAGCTTTACCACACACGTGATGTTTCTTGTGTTACTTTGGTTACGTGTGAGCATTTTGCAAGCATGATTCAATGTAACTAATTGATTTTATCAATCTGAATATCTGAAAGTTCTATAATAGTTCTATGAATCCCTTTTGTTCAATCCTTTCCACTCTTTTAAGGAAATTACATCAGTTTAGCTCTTGAATGTTGTTTTTCAAAGATTTATAAATGATGTAATCCTGGACATATCGTGTGCATAGAAACCTGGATTTGTTCCCTATGTATTTGCAAACAATAATTGCTTGTTTTCCAACATTCCTCTCTTAGCGATAGATGAAAACCTTTGCTAGGCATAAGTGGATTAACATTCAATTATATTTGTTTTGAATTTTATGTTTATGTTAGAAGTCTTGGATTTGGGTAGATCGATATTTTATCTTCTATCTTTACGTGGATGAAGTTTATCTTATCTTTTTCGACATAATAGTTTTAATAAGATGAGGATTGGGATTAGAGCTCTAAGGAAAAGCTTTAGGATTACTCATTTGTATAGGAGAGTAATCCTAAAGCTTTGGGATTACTCATTGAAACACAAAATGTTTTAATAGATTCCTGCCGTCCCAGCTTCTTTTTCTTTTTCTTAGAAGTTTACATTGTTTCATTGAATCGGCTTTGTCTTTGATGGCTCAGTAATTTTTGTTAATACAATTGCTAAGTATGATCAAGTTTGATGACGCTATAGGTTTAATTAACGCTGATTTGCATTTCTCAAGGTTATGGCACATGACAAAAACGAGAGATACAAGGAAGGGAAGTTTGTGCTTGAGAGGTACTAGTTGAAAACCCTATAGTTATTGATTTAATAATTTGAAATCTGGAAGGTGTTTGTATAATGTGTAATATATTTTATTTATGCATCTGATAGGTGGAGAATAGTTGATGATGTTGGTGAAGAGTTCAATTTGGATGCCCGTCCTGGTTCAAGCGATGCTGAAAACCCTTAGCAAGTGGCTGCTTTTCCTAGAATTAAACTATCAATAGCAAACTCTGGCCCAAAGATGAAGAAAAAAAACTATTGTTAGCAAATATACAGCTAGTATATATAACATGACAATTTCAGGAATAGGCCATCTCAATTGGAGCGAGTAACTGTATTGAACTTGGCTCAATGACAGCAGTTATAAATCATTGTGTGGTCCAAAGGCTTAGTGTATATTTTTTGGGGTGCCTATAGTTGTCATGTCCCAAATAAAAGCCTGAGAGGCCTGCAGTTTGGAAGTATGTCACTTTGAATAATTTCTACACTGAGATGATTGGTTATGAGAATTCTTGTTAATATGTTTAGACTTTAAACTAATGCAGTATAGAATTAGTATGGTAGTCATGTGCATGGATGGGATTATATTGGGTGGATGTTGATATTTCCAGTGGTCAAAAGGGTATAATGATTGGAATTCTTTTTGCAGCTTTTAGGCAATCAATCCTCTTTGGTTGAACAGTACAAAGGACATGGCAATGCGTGGTTTATGCTCCACTATGAAAGGCTTTTTTATCCATTGAGGAAGGGGGAAAAGTGAAGCGGTGAAATAGGGGATTAATCATTCAGCATTTGACTCCTTAATTCATAAACAACAGAGATGATTGTGATGTGGTGGCCTATCTTTTCAGGTACACGCTTTGTGACCAGAGACGAGAATCTATCTATGTCACGGCCCACCAGACACACCAAACTGTTGAATTCAAACAACAAATAAATGGCTACCAGTACCACTGTGCTATGTTTTTTGCGCTAGCTTGACAATTAAAATAATTACCAACAATTAACAATTAAGGAATGCCGCCAACATATTTAACATGTACCTGCCGCCTCTCTAATTAGTTCTGTGGGTCCTGAGTAATGAATGCTCTTGTTTGATGTACCAAAACTTCAACAACATCTTGTATACTATAAGAGCTAAATAACTAGCCATTATGTTTGATTTCCTAAAAATATGGTTTTCAACATCTTTTGAAAATTCTATTGTTAGTGGCCTAAGGATATACTGGTAGTGGAATGTATAAAAAAAAAAGGATATACTGGTAGTGGTAGATGAATAAAAAACGATCCTAAGAAAAAAAAGTAGATTGTGGGCTTGTATCATTTATCGTCTAACTCCTATATTTAAGGCTAGAGGTGGTTTTTTTTTTGGAAGGAAAAAAGGAGAAAAGAGTATTGAGTAATGAGTCTACTCAATGTGATAAAATTATTTTTACTATTTCCACGTGCCTTGTTTTATATACTCTTAAAAATATCAAAGCTTTGAAAAATGTTCAAATAATTGATATTATAAATATAGGAGGAGACCTAAAACTATGAATAGGTATGGAGAAAAGTGGAATGAACCGTTGTATATACTCTATTCAGACCCATGAAGTGCAATACAATAGAACCAGAAATGTAGAGAAATACCATTCAAAAAGAAAAAAAGAAATGTAGAGAAATGGATGGGAGTAAAACATGGGACAGGATATGCATATCTATCAAAGACTGAACTGGTGGGATCCACCATGACCAAGCAAAGCAAATTGAATTCCATAGGAAGAAAAAAACAAGAGAATGTTAATGATGATTTTAAGTAATAATAAAGGGAATGATAAAAATGAGAGAGAGGTGTATGGTACGTGAAAGATTTGCCAATAATAATATACATGATTCAGGGTTCCTCAGACGACTTGTAAAAGAATTGAGTGTGGAATGAGGCTAACTTGTTTCGAAATGAACAATGGGCTGGTCCCACACATTCATTGAGAGGCAGAAAGGGAGAGTTATTACTTTTAATTAATTGATTAATAATTAATAAATAAATAAAATTGAAATGTTATTTGGACTTTCTTGGCCCCCGCAGCCGCAGCCGGAGCCGGCACAGGGACTCTCTTTCCACGTGATCCCCTCTTAACTCTTTTCTTTTCTTTTTTATTAATCCCTCCTGTACTGAGTCCTCAAAACACACTTAGAAAAACTTAAAAAAATTAGTTAGATGTCAAGACTCTAGAGTTACTTCTATTTTCTACCATTTCCCCTATTTAAACGATACTACTAAAAGGGAGAGAAAAATATGTAAGCTACTAAGAGGGAGAGAAAACTATGTAAGCATTGATAATATTGTAAAGAGTTTGAGGCAAAGTAAAAAGAAACACATTAAATGATGAAGAAATGTAAGAGTGAGCTTTTATATTAAGGAACGGAATGAGTATTATACCTACTACCAATTATTAATAGAGATCATTAATAACTCATTCACTTCCTTTGAATAATTTAACGCTATTTCTAAGTAATCTCAAAGAGTTATTAATATAATGTTTATTAATAACGGAAATAGTCTTTGTTAACAAGTGAAGGAGTTGTCATTGAACCTATGTGATATCAAATAGGAGTATTTTATTTGAGATCTATATGCAATTGTCCCTTTTTCTTTTGCACGAAGCATCTCCAACCATCTTGCAAACCCACTGTAAAATGAGATCCTAAAAATTTAGAGGCTTATTAGTGCACAATAGGATGTTGAAATTGACAATTTGATTATATATGTTTAGACATGCTAACAAAGGCGCATGCAAATTGGCTTGCTTACCAAGCATCTATGTCAACTTTAGAATTTAAATAGCAGCCAAGAGAAGAGAGTATAGTCTTAAAACATCACATATATCTAATGATATCATTATTTATAGAGAGGGGTTATGTAAGTTTGAGAGAAGAATTAAAAGATGATCAAGGAACCTTCATCCTCTCCTCCAGACCTCCACGTTAAATAATGTAGGCTAGTTGGAAAAACTCTCTTTCATAACAAAAATTAATCAATTAAAATTTATTTGTCAGATTGCCTTTATGATAAATACTTAAATGAAAGCTCCTTTTTGGTTTTCATCAAAACTTCATTTAATATGGATACAATTGAGAGGAAATCAATGAAAGGAAATTTCAATACATTAATTGTGTGTTTCTATTTCTTAATTCTAAAAAACAATTTAGATAACTCCATAAAAAAGTATTTAAAATATACTCCATCTCATCCCTAATATAAGAGCTAAACTTTCAATAGTTTTGGTTCAAAATACTCCCTCCGTTCCTAAATATAAGACCTAGATAACTTTTTTTTGGAAAGATTAAGGTTGCGAAATAGGTTATTAAATGATGACATATTTGATATCTTTTTAGATTATCCATTAGCTTATAGGTAAAATAAACTAGTTTAAGAGAAAAAATTAGGTAAATCAATTTATAATTAACTTATGTTTTGCTTTTTTTAGGATTTTTCAAAAAAATCATCTAGGTCCTATATTTAGGAACGGAGGGAGTATAAGAGTTGATCTCACATTCTCTCCTCATTTAATGAGTTTTTCCTATTTTGCTCCTAACTCTCTCTCATATTTATTAATGCTTATATATTTCTCTTTCTTAAACGTATCATAATAAATATGACAATATTAAAAAAAAAACATTAACTCCATACACCCCAAATAACAATAATTTGTTTGTTTAAGAAGTTTTTTATTAGGGATAGGAGGGAATACTAAGAAGGGAATGGGTTGGGTGGAGGTGGGGTGCGCCGGCGCAGTCACTAGTAATGATGTGGGAAAAGCATTTTAGAATGGTAATGTAATAATGCCTTCTGCTTTGTCTTTGTGTGTGTTTTTTTACTAGTACTAATAATTATTAATTTTTTTAAAAAAGAAAAGAATAATAAAATAAAGTAAGTGTGAAGTGTCTGCTCTGCTCTTTGCACACAGACCCGCCATTCATGTGTGTGTGTGAGGTCACTCGCCCTCCTGAATCGTCGAGAAATTATCGTGAGGTCCCATCTTCCACTCTTTCGCCACGTGGTTCCCATTTCCCTCCACCTCCCACCATCATCTCTCCATTTTTTTATTAGATTATATTTCAATCACATCAATGATTTTACTAATTTGAGTTGTTCATTATAGAGGGTTAGGCAACTGGTCAAAGTTTTAATATGCTCCATTTTTAAGTAGGGATGGAATCCAGACGCTGGTTAAGGTTGGGTCTCTTACGGATCAACCAGACGCTTTGGTTACAAACACCAAATGCTTTTGTGTGTGAAGATTTGTCCGAACCATATGACAAAATAATTTGTCATTGGTTTTTGTAATGATTTAACCGTTATAAAGCGCCTTAAATTATTTTTAGGACGAAACAAATGATGGGTAGGATCAAGCCACACATAAATCTTAAGTTGTATCCTAAAAAATTATGGCTAACTTTTTTTGGCTAGATACTCTGCACAGTCCTTTGGTTTGTGGCACGTGATCAAAACTGGGTAGGACATATTCTTCCGGCCACAAAACATGTCCTATTGATCCTAAAACGGTAAAACTTCAAGATCCTAATAATAAAATAATTAAAATAATGTAATAAATTAGAAAATAAAAGAAATAGGGAAAAGAATAATATGTGTATTTCTTAAATTTGGAGAAGAAATTACTTTTTAATACAAAATAACAATATTTTTGGACTGAATTAGGTCAGCGGTCCTAAAGCCTATGCCCATGTCTTGTCCTTCCCAGTTAGGGTTTAGGGTTGGGACATATTATCATGAATGTTATAATTTGTGCTAATTTGTCTCATAACCAATTGCCTTCGAGTCCTGTTGGGCCAAGATCGGCTCATCAGGTTTTTAGACAGTCCTAGGTGTTTTATTGTCGTGCCTTTCATCTAAATTTTTGACTTTCTCACTTTCGATTTTGACCGCATTGCCATTGTTTTAATGCTATTTTACAAATATTTTCATAGCAACAATGAAATGACCCTTGATTATTTTAAAAAACTTACTCAATACTTCTTGGGGTGTTATGTTGACTTTTTAAGAGGAATTAAAATGTAAAATTAATCACTTTAAAATAGCTATAATTATCTTTTTTTTCTGTTTAAAACTAACTTTCCTTATTTATAAAATATCTTATAATAAATTATATGTAAAATACTTTAAAATTAATTTGTCTTTTTTACTATTAAAAAATCAAAGTGATATTATATCACACAAGAAGGAAGGAGTACCTATAATTAAGTGTTTTTGTGTAAGGGCACTTGCCAGAAATATTTGCATGTAATGGGAGGCAAGTGGGAAAGTGGGGATGGGAGGTAAGTGCTTAGCAGTATCTAAAGAGCAGCCTATTACACTTCGCATGTAGACATGGTCGTATTGTGTCACCACATTCAATTCAATCCATCAGCCATCTCTCACTCTCAGCAGGGCTTGTTTGGTAGCGAGAAAGGAGAGAAAGTGACGTGTAAATAATTGAAAATTTAAGGGGTAATATGGTCATTTACATATATCCCGGACCCACAAGTTTTCTCTCTCAATCTTACAGTTTTCCTGGGATCCACAAACTTTACTTTCTAATCATTACCTCTACTTTCCATCTCTTATTACCCTTTCCAATTCTAATTCTTTCTTTCACATGTCATTCCACAGTAAATTGTTAGGATGATCAAGTTAGTCTCTAGCTATCGGCTATCCTTAATCTCATTTCAACGCTAACTGAGTTTCTTCCTAGTTCCTAACATCTCCTTTAAAAATTACTCTTCCTAGTTCCTAACATCTCCTTTAATTTAAAAATTACTCCTCGTACGGCCTTCCTACTTACGTATGACTCTATAATATGTCGTCCGATCCTGTAGTAATGCAGTCCATAATATCCTTAAGCAGTACTCCCTCCGGTCCCTAATGTAAGAGCCCAAAATTTGAATGGTTTTGGTCCCTAATGTAAGAGCTCACCCCACATTATCTCCTCATTTAATGCATTTTCTCCTACTTTACCTCTAACTCTCTTTCATATTTATTAATGCTTATGTATTTCTCTCTCTTAAAAGTACCATAATAAATATGGGCAATTTTGGAAAAGAAGCATTAACTCCAGACATCCAACTAACATTCACATGTTTTCTTAAGAAGCGTTTTTTTTAGAGGGTAGCTCTTACAATAGGGACCGCAGGAGTAGTATTTACTGCTTTCTCCCACCACCTCCATCAACCACTCCTGACATCATCACACTTCCTTCTATACATACTATTATGCTGTCACCTCCCACCTCTTCTGACCCCTCCCTCAGCTCCCAGTCCCATTATTCACTCTTCTCTTAAATGCCATTACGTACACTCTTTGTGTTCCCCTATTGACCTCACCTACGTCTTGTTTTTGTCAACTCCCCTCTTTAGCCTCCTTTAGACTTACCTCATCCTATTTTTTCCCTTCCCTTTCACTCTTTTTCTCACGTATAGCACCTACTCCTACTACCACCACCTCACCCGTCACACCACCTATTATTATAACATCACACTATCACACACAAAGCTCGCTCAATCCCAACGGCAAAAGATTCGAGAATCGGTGTGTAGTCATACCCAACTAAAAAAGTTGGCCTGCCATGGAATCAAATCGAGAAATATATAAATTATAAAATAATTTGACGGACAAAACAGAGTTTAACCTACAAGTGTGGGTGTGGGTGGTCACCTTCAATTATGGAGACACCAAACATGCATAGTCCTATGTCGGCCCATTTGAAATCACAGAATGAGATAAAAGCCACTCCCCAGGAGTCCCCACCCCATTCATTAAAGCCTGCACTTAATTCACCAACAATCACGAATCTGAATCATCTTTTCATATACACAATCCTATTCCCACATAACCCCCAATTATTCGTCATTTATTCCTTACTACTATATGCCAGTACATCATACATTCATAGTCCTACTATATTATCACTGTTCACAAATACAGTAAGATATAAACCAGCTTATCTATCTGTTATCTTATTCTTATCCAACGTCACCCACTATCAGATCAGACCCCACAACGTAACATCCGAGAAAAATAAGATACACGCGCGTTGAACAGCGAGTGGGTCTAATCTAAGTGGTGTTTATGAACACAACTGCTACCATTTTCAGAACCAGAATTCTGCCATCATGCCGACACCCACACGCTCGCTTCCTCCACTCTTGCACCCTTCCACTCTCCCTCCACCCGCGCGTGTTACTCACTCGCGGCGGCCCAAAAACCTCATACCCAAGAATCGCGACAACACACACGAACACAACCTTAATCTCATGAACCAAAGTTAACAAAAGCAAACAAAAATAACGGTGACCAAGATTTAAGAGAATATATACATAACATGCTCTTCATAATATTTTCTTGTTAGAGTCTCGATAATAACTCCTACATTACGATACATAAAGGAGACGATGGACAGAAAATATAAGGTAGAATAACACTACAAAACAACATCGTTTTAAAATGAAGATCAAGGCCACACTGGTGGAGGCTCATTGAGGTCGATGGGGAGGCCTCGCCGGACAATACCGAGAAACGACGTCTCCGGCGGCTGCTGACGGCCACTGCCATTAGAAGAACCGTCGTGACGGTGATGAACAACGGCAATGGGAGGAGGAGGGGGAGGATGAGATGACGGCGGCGGCGGCGGAGGGCGGTGGTCGAAGGTTATATCTTTGAGGACGCCGACGTGGAGGAGCTCGTTGAGGACGAGGCGGCCGGAGGGGATGGGAGGCCAGCGGTGGTGGTGGAGGTGGTGGTCGGCGGAGGAAGGTGCATTGAGGTCGAGCGAGAGGCCGACGGCGGCGGAGGGCGGCGGAGGGAAGTTAGTCTTGGCCTTGGGGCCGCGGAGGGAGCGGGCGGCGCCGTCGTATGCCATGGCGGCCTCCTCGGGCGTGTCAAAGGTGCCAAGCCAGACACGTGTCTTCTTCCAGGGATCGCGAATCTCGGCGGCGTATCTCCCCCATGGCCTCTTCCTCACTCCCCTGTAGTGACCCTCACGAGAAGTAGTAGACATTGGTGAAGAAGAAGATGAAGAAGGTGAAGCCATCTATGATGTGATACGAAAATATGAATAATGAATAAAGCTTGCTTTGCTGTTGACAGTGTATGTAGTTTTTGTTACACTCACTACATAAGCAAAGCGTGTGGAGTGGGGGTGGGGCCCACGGGGCTCCCGTAATCGTCGGTTGGGCGGCACACAAGAGATGCACTACTCTCTTTGTTTTTGTTGGTTGCCTACTTGCCTTGTGTTGTGTTATGTTGTGTTGTGTGTGAGGGTGAATATATATATAGAGAGAGGAGCGGAAATATGAGAGATTAGGGGTTTGTGAAGGGGAGGGGGGGCCGTTGGATGGGGGGGATGTTGGAATGGAGGGGGGAGATTAGGGGAGGGAAAAACACGCGCAGCAAGGAGTGGGGGTGGGGCCCAGGGGGAGAGAAAAGCCGCCGCCCGATTGGATTCGGATATGATAGGATCATGTGAGTGACGTCAGCCCTACATCTACATCTATTATGTTTACTGCCTGACATTTTTATTCTCCTCCCTCCAACCTTTTCAAATCATCATAATACTCCAACTAACTTTACAATTAATTTATTACTCCATCAACTTGTGTGTGTGTATACCTGTGTGTCTATACACATATATGCGATTTCCTTTTAAAAAATTAAGGAGATAAATTAGGTCACTCAAATATTATATATCAATATGGATTATCTTGAAAATAGAATAAATTATAAACATTCTAATAATGTGATTAACATCTCTAAAAAAATAATCTTATAATTAGCTTCGGTGGGAGACTTGGAGTATTATCTCAGGAAAAATATTTAGTATTAAGCTAAGAATGACTGTCGATTTTTAAATACTAAATTATTACTAAGTTTACTACTAATATATAATGTTGTCAGCTCATGGAATTAAAGAACTATCTTTGTCGTTAAAAAAAAAGTTGACTATGACAATGAACAATTAAATGACAAAATTGCTTCATTTTGATGTAAAAGACTGGAATTGGACAAAAATATATATACTTCAAGATAGAACCTGCCCTTGCCAACTAACGACTAAACCATTTTAATGAAGCTAATGATAAATATGAGTTGAAGGGTGTTTTGGTGTTGATTTCTAGAAGAAGGGGAAGGAGCTGAGGGAGATGGTGGTGGAGGTGTCCGAGGGGGAGGGAACAGAAGGAGTTGGGCCCAAGACATACAGGGAGATGGGGAGGGTGCATCTGGGTGGCGTGTTTGACTCGCTTCCTCCTGTCTTTTTTCTGACACTCTTTTTTCATTTTTTAGTTGCAATATTTATTCTCCTCCTATTATTATTAAATTCAAAAGAGGTGTTTGTGTGTGGGTGAGTGGGTGAAAGAGAAAAGGGTGTGTGTGAAGCTGAGAATGACTGCACCAACCTGACACCGCATAAACATACAAAAACAGGGGGTGGGGTGGGAGGGAGTAATAATGCTCACGTGAATGCTACTATTATATTATTCCTTCTTATTCATGTTTATGTTTTTTATTTATTTGTTTGGAAATGTGTTATTAGTATTCAGTGGTAAGTGTATGTGTAGTGAGAAATTACTGTGCGAGTGTTTTGTTGGATGAATGGTGGTGTGGTGGGTGGTGGTTTGGTTTTGGTCAGGGGGGAGGGACCATGTTTGGTGATTCTCTGCGCACAGACACGTGTGTCTTCTTTCTTTTCTTCTTTTCTTTTTCTTATGCCTTCAAAAACTATTCGCTTTTTCTTTGCTCTCCCTTTTTGAAGCCATTCTTGATAGGACGTAGTACCCTTTCATTTCTTCCTCTTTTGTATTTTTCTCTCTCGTCCTCTTCTTTTCTCTTCCCTTTCCCATCTCACCACCATCACAAGTTCACAACCATCTATGTTGCTTTCACTTGTTCACTATCTTTGTTCTTTTGGTTTTAATCTACTACTTCCACATAGAGTAGTAACAGGCAATGGATACTTCAAATTGGGTCCTGTTTAGAGTCATTATAGTTTTATTGAGTTTTAAATTTGATCTACGTTTTTTTAAATATTTGTTTTTGGTGATTATATCTTCAGACAAATTTTGCGTGACTTTGTCAAATGGGTTAGCCATTTAAATATGAAGTGGGGTGCATTTTCAAGCATAGCATGTATCTTTAGCTAAGTTAATAAACTGTTAAGCTGAATCAAGCATATAACGGCTATGCATGAAATATACAGAGCTCAAAAAAATGAAGGCATTTCATTTCTTTTTTTCAATAACCGTGCATTGACTAATGCCTGTAACTCTGTAAGGAAGATAGACATATAATGGTTAATGTATTCTAATCATTTTTAATTTTTTGCGTTCTCTTTTCATATATAAACCAATATATATTTGTTGTTACTGTGTTGCGTGTTCGAACTCAAGATCTATAACAAGAAAGGGAATTAATTTACCCAATTACCATTGAGCCCGAGTTCGTTTGGCAAAACCAATATATATCTAATCGTTGAGTTTATGTAAACAAGGACGACCATTATATATGTATCTATTTATCTAAATTCTAAACCAATAGAATGGTGTACGTATTAATTAACCTTGTGATATGAACATCCATGTCCCGTGGTGATTAAACTCCACGATTATCACAAACATTATTCCACTGTATACCATTCTAACATTTTTTTTTATAAATATACCATCACTACAAAAAAAGGCTTAAAGTGGACGCTTGCATTTCAGCGGTTTGCCACGAACCGCTGAAATGGTCATCCATTTCAGCGCTTTTTTGGTTGACCGCTGAAACGAAAATGTCAGTCAACACAATTTTTTTTTTCAAACAAAACAGGTCAGATTAGCGGTTGCAACCGCGGAAGTGTACGTATAACTTTATTATTTTCAAACAAAAAAAGTAAAATAATTGTTTTTAAAAAAAAACACGGAACAACGAGAACTCACAGCGGTCCAAACCGCTGATGTGGTTTATTAATTTTTTAAATCATGTCAGAGCAGTAAATGCAGGTGACCGTTGTACCATATCAGCGGTTGAAACCGCGGAAATGGCATGACCGTTACATTCCCGACCGTTGCGTCCCCAGCCTCGAAACTTTAAAGTGCATAAATGGCATTAATGGCTGTACACATCAGCGGTTCCAACCGCTGATGTGCTTCGTACTATAAATACTCCAATTCGCATTTTGTTTTCAGCGTGCATTTCTTTTCTTTCCAGCGTGTTTTCTTTCCTGCGAGTTTTTCTAACGTGTTTCTTCCACTATATATAGCATGTCTAGCAGTAGTAGTGAGGATAGCGAGTTTGATTTGGACGTGCCTATTGTTCCAGGATTATTTACACCGCCGATCAATATGGCGGGGCATGATAATGAAGAAGAATATGAGGAGGGACATGGGAGTAGGAATGATGATGATGATAGGGTTCTACATTGAGCATGATGATGAGGAGAGGAACAATGAGGATGATGAGGAGGGTGATGATGACGAGGAGAGAAGCAGTAGGGTGCCCCCTGCTCAAACCACATTTACTCGGGGCAGAACGTCTAGAGGAGCACCTGGCTCCGAAGTTCAAGTGAAAAGTGAGTAATTTTAATATTATTAATACATATTTTTTATTTTTTGTTATATTTATTTTTTATATCACATACAATTTAATGAATTTATTTTAATCTTTACTTTTCACATGATGCAGATTTTCGAGGCGGCATGACCTCAAGAAGGCGGTTGACTGTCGCACAGACTCATCACCTTCCTCTGTATGAGAGGGTGTTGCTTGACGAATATTTCGACGTCACAGGGCAGCCCAGCGGACATGCGGGCACTCTATTCAACCGCTTCTGTCGTAATGTTGGTGTTGATTTTAGCATGTTTCCTATTGATTTGCTTGATTGGAAGAAGGTGCTGGACCGCAAGCGTGACCACGCGTGGTTCAATATTGTCAAAGTAAGAATCGATTACTCAATTTCAGTTGTTTAATTAATATTATTTAATTTGTATACTGACATTATGTTTAATTTCTTTTGTTAGAAAAAATTTGAAATTACAGATAAATATGGTCACGTGAAAAACTACGCTCTGAAGAAGATAGGGGATGGGTGGAAGTTTCAGCGGGCATTCAACGGTTGGCCTAACCGCTTATATGCCCGTGCTTTCCCAAAACGGCGGTTTGACCAACGCTACAGCGGTCCCGGTTGACCGCTAATATGGTGTTTGTCACGCACTGAATTACAGCGCTTGTTGGGCGCGCTGTAGCGCCACATCAGCGGTTTAAACCGCGCAAATGCTCCTTCTTAAACACGCTGCAATGTTCCCATTTTTTTGTAGTGCATTCTAACATTTGCTGAGTGTGCTAGCACTAATGCAGTAGAGTCCATCTGAACTCCTCAATTGAGTGTACTTGGACAAGAATTAATATAGTAACTAGATGGGGCCTCTTGGGAAGTCCTCTTGTTGGCACCCGTTTAAAAAAACACATGCCGAAGAATCCCAAAATTTGAACTTAAAAAAAAAAATGGTTTAATATTTTTTTTGGCAAACAAACAATTATACAGGCATATCAATAAATGATATCAATTTGGTCAACGAACAATATCAATTTGGCCAACACCGTTAATGAAATTCAAACAATGTTTTTTTTGCATGGCCCACTGTTGCCTATATTTCTTGTTGGCTAAATCAATACTCTCTCCGTTCCTAAATATAAGATCACTTAAGTAAATTTGGAGAAATTAAGGAAAACATTCTAATGAGCTAGGATTATATGAAATTTCCAAAATACTCCTCACCTAAGTTTTAAAAATATCCTCTCACCTTCTTCAAACCACTATTTTTTGGGTGAATGAAGTATATGGGTAATTTGGGGAAACTTGAGTCAAATTAGAAAGTGATCTTATATTTAGAAACAAGTTCTCCCCCCTAAAGTATCTTATACTCCCTCCGGTTCCTAATGTAAGAGCCCAAAATTTGAATGGTTTTGGTCCCTAATGTAAGAGCTCACCCCACATTCTCTCCTCATTTAATGCATTTTTTCCTACTTTACCCCTAATTCTCTTTCATATTTATTAATGCTTATGTATTTCTCTCTCTTGAAAGTACCATAATAAATATGGGCAATTTTGGAAAAGAAACATTAACTCCATACACCCAACTAACATTCACATGTTTTCTTAAGAAGCATTTTTTTGACGGCTAGCTCTTACATTAGGGACCGGAGGGAGTATTTAAGAACGGAGGGAGTACCATTTATTGTTCATTGGTATGAATAATACTTGTATAATTGTTTGTTGAAAAAAATTATTATTTATCTAAGTGCCAAAATGGTTAATTAACCCACATTATGTGACACTACTAATTAATTTCTAAAACACCAAATTTCATTTCCATTATTCTCCTATTAGAAGTGAATGTTGCACAGTAAAACACTAGGTCGACGTGCTCACTTCCTTTTTAAATCTTATTTTAATAGTATTTGATGAACCCCTATTTTTAGTGATAATTGTCCTATATAGCTCGTGACTATTTATTTTTTATGTATGTGCTGATAGTTCTTGCTGTCTTTTTTATTCTCATTTTTTCAATGTCATCAAGAATGTGAATGACGCCAATGGGCATTACTTGGCCTGTTGATAATAAATTTAATTGTTTTAATCAAATTTAGGACAAGTCTTCTATTGAATACATGCCAAACAGATGCTTGTAAATTTTTATAAGATGTTTGAAAATTCATAAACGTTAAAGTTGACTATTTATATTGGTCAAAGCTATATCTAATAGTACCACTTGCTAACCGATACAAGCAACTACTATAAAATATCAATGTCAGCATGTATTCTGTACAATAAAATATCTTTATATGCGATGGCAAAAAAAAAACTGTATGATGCATTGAAAAACACGTTTAACAGAATACCCTCCCTAAATAAAACCTATATGATTTATGGGAGTCGATTAAAAAATTAGTTTAGTTGCATGTAAATTGTGCACTTACTTTCATAAAATACCCTTTCAAATCATTTACATCAAATTGCCAATTGATCTAATTCTCTCAACTAATGCAATCAATATGAATAAGAATAATTTAAAAACAAACGGGGTAATTATATAGGGTCAAAGTATGTTAATGTCTCATTTATATTTAGGGTATAATTCAACGTTAAACAATTCTTATATTAAAGAGCAAATAGGGAATAAAATATGATTCAATGGAAATTAAATCTATTAAAAGAGAGATATTAATCATTCATATTGCAGCAATTTAAAGTATAATTCTTTATTGGATATATATGCTTACATTTCTCATTCGGTAGCATCTCACACATGATTGTGACCTAGCCCCGGCCTATGAGAGATATTGTGCCTAATTAACATAAAATATGCATCAAATTGTCCTTTTTCTTACGAAATGTGAAAACTTTGTACACAGTATGTGTTTTGTCCGTCTCCCCGCCCCCTCCTTTCCTATGTATAAAAAGAGAGCCACTACTATACTTTTGATTTAGATATTTTCAACAATAAATCATGAACAAATTGGATGATTGCCTTTTCAAATTGGGCTCAAACCATGAAACATAAAATTGCCCAAGACATTGCCAAATTCCTCAAACCATATCGCTCAATAAATGTATGACCCACTTTTATCAATACTATGTTATTGCACCTTTATTTCCATCTTTCAATATGGTTATAACTACGTAGCTCTCTTTTAATTAATACTCCTATCATCTTGTCTTTTTTAGTATTAAAAAAACAGTGAACAGTGAACACTCTACTTTTAGTATTAGCAGACAAGGCATCATTTTGTATGCCTAAGATCCTGTGAGGGGAAACTTCGTTTTGAGGGAAAGAAATTGCGAGACAATTTGTTTTTTTGGAATTTAATGACTTTTTTAGTTTAACTATTTTTATACAAACTACTAAATAATTCAAAAAAGTAACGTGGGGCATTAGGAAAAGTTGTTGTAATATTGGCTCGCATAAAGCTCGTAAAAAAATAAAGCACCACTGACCCTGTTGAACAAATTTCAGATCTTTCTAACTCGTAGAACACATGAATTCTATTTTCAATTAATCAAAGTAAAGTGATACAGTATCCTCAGATTATTCCTTCACTAAAGTTCAAATATAAAATATTACCCCCCAAAAAAAAAGTTTAGACATAAAAGAAACTATTAAAGGGAGAACAGCAATGTACAGGATGTAATAACTTATAATTTACAAAAACATGTAGAAGCAGTCCAATTTGCAGAAGAAACACAGAATGGACGTCAGCTACACCAAAAGATAAGATTATCTGCCATTCAATGAAGCCACCAAAATGAGAGAGAGAGACTGTTTAGAGTGACATAGCAAGTGAAGGCATAGAAGAATAGGACTTTATATATAAGAACGTGTTATGATGAAAGCAATATAGGGCCAGTCTCAGCGTGTCGTCCATTGCCATAACTTGTATGCCTGTTCATCTGAATGTCACGGGATGACATGGTCCTTGCTTTTGCATATGGTGCAGCCCTTGCTGCACAAAATCACACACACACACACACAACATAAGTTCACATTCCAACATAAGCTTGTCCCAGGTTAGAGTTCCAAAATTTCAGACTTGAAGTTCTCAATGTCTTGGTCAAAAAAAAAAAAGTTCTCAATGTCAAATTTCTCTTATTAGGTGAATATTTAGTGTTGATGTTTAGAAAACATGGTGTTTTCAGTATTACTATACATCCAAATGAAGTGAAACATGATGCCATGAAATTGGTAGAAGCTCTTAATAATCAAGCAGGGATAAAACATATGGATGTTGTTTTGATAGTTGAACTTAATTAGCACATAAATGAACACCCTTACCCGCGATTTGCTGGGCTCGGAGAATATTTTGCCGTCTTTTCCACCAGCAAACTGAACAGGTTATAAGAATGAGAAATGCTATCGAAGCACCCAATCCGATGCCAATTATAGCACCGACAGAAAGGTGAGCTCCACATGTAGGTAATCCGGGTATACCACACAGGCCGGCATTATCAGTAAAACTGCAGCCACGTACAAATTAAGTAGTGCAGATTCAACATATTATCATCCAGGAAGGAAACAAAGACAAAGAAAAGTACTAAGAATATGATAACATACTTGAAGCTGGCTCTGTGCAGAAGTCTTCCTCCTAGAGTTGAAGGGACCCTTCCAGACAGTAAATTGCCATTGAGATTCCTGCATGAAGACGCATTAATACTTCCTTCTATTTTCTTTTCTTATAAACTTATAATGTATTTAAACACAATATGATCATACAATCTCTGTAGCGATGTCAACTGTCCAAGGCTTTCTGGGATGGATCCATTGAAGAAGTTGTAGGACAGGTCCCTACATGAATACATCACACGTTCAAAAATGCCACTAACTTGGAAGCATGAGGTAAACAATCATGTTATGAAATAGATCACTCGTAGAAATAAGCATGAGGAAAAAACTAATTTCTCATATCATCCGTGAGATATTGAAACACATTTGGCATTCTCAAGTATTCCACCAGGATCATTTGAGCAAAAGAAAGCAACTTCCACTAGGATCAACAAATGAGTCATTGCAAATCAAGAGATGTTAAACTCGACTCACCTTTATTAAGTTCATTCAGATAAATAATACATTTTCCTTTTAATTTTAATGTAATGCACAACCATTAATTAGCTTTCGCAATCAGATCTATGTTTACTCCATGTAAAAATGGATAATTTGCTATACTAAGTTAAGGGGCCAACCTTTCTTTGATCTGGCTCATAACTAAAGTAAATTATAGTATCCCATGCATACACAAGAGTAAGAAAAGGCCATATGCTTTAACAAGCTCTAGAAACTGTTTATCAAGCTTGTCTTGTGCGTGGCATATCTTGAACCTTAGATGTAGCAAAAGTTTCAAATGCTATGCATGCTTTAGCTAAAGCTGGTAGACGTTTCACTGGTCTTCTAAACATGGATGGAGTTAAGCAAAACTGATCACTACGTTGTGAACTTGTAATAACAAAGAAAAGTAGGGATACATATATGTATAAATGCCTTTCATGACCAACTACAAGCATAAAAAGGTTTATAGTGCAATAGCTCATAAGCAACATGGGTGTTATGCTGTCTTAGCTGAAAATTAATAATGGTAATATTAAGGAATAAAATATATTGATCACTAGTAACTAGCTTCGCCCGCCCCCCAGGGTACGACAGGTGTTTACTGGTTAAGACTAGAGGAAAGAAAGTTCTGGCTGTAATTAACCTACTACCTTGTGACCTTTAGTTAGTTTGTGAAAGATAATGCTAGTGAATTTGTCATAAGGTACTCCGGGTAAGAATATGCAAGAGCTCTCATACAAAATCAAAAGATGGTTATTGCCTGGTCTCTATATCTTGAAAAAATATAAAACCCTATATTTCTGAATCCAGCACATAATGCAGCTTAAAGTTGAGAAATAAGCGGGTGGTAAGGGAATAAATCAGAAATTAGTTTGGGAAAAAGTCACACTATATAATACCATAATAAACGTCGAATAGCAAAAATGACATCTACTGAATCATTATTAGAGCATATAATCATATCCTTCAAACATTCATGAGTCATAACAACTCAGTCTTCAGTTAGTGTATAAATCAATAGAAAGAATTTCATAATGGGCGCACTTACAGCACTTGCAGTTTCCCTATTGCTCCAAGTGAGGATGGAATGACCCCATGAATGCTGTTTCCACTCAAGTTCCTGCAACGCCCAAGTAAACAAACATCACATATAATTGCTGTCTCTAAACCTTCACAATAAGGAGTTAAAAATAAGGAAAAATAATTAAGGTAGCATAAATTATTCAACCATTGATATGGGTTGTTTTTTATTCAATCAAGACCAGCATGTATTGTTATCTACAATGCTTTACATGATATTAACATACACGCATTAAGAAAAATCAAGAAACAAAATGTCTATGTGAATTGCTGAAAAAATCAGGAAATCGTCAAGAACTCACAAGTTCTGTAGGTTATGCAGTCCAGATATGTCATTTGGCAAGAAACCCTTCAGGCCCTGGCTGTCAAGACCTCTGCACATCAAACGATCAAACACCAATTAGAACCATGAAGTTAGTATTGATCTGAATAATCCAAATGACTTAGCATCGTAGTTGTAATGATATGTTTGCCAAGGAACATATGGAATTTCAGCATGTCTTAGTGATAGGAATTTGAGAGTTTGGAAAAGCCAATTTAATAGTACAAGTGGATAAAAACACAATTTACAATGTAATAATTACATTTTGAATACTATTACTTCAATCCATATAGAAGTCTCATGCTGAAGAACTGATATTTGGCTATCATAAATCTATAACTAAAAGATAACATTATGACCACTTCATGACAGAAAGCTTAAGCAGTTAAGAAGCCAAGGGATATGCTGTAAAAATATTTCCAAAGATGATGTAAAATAAAAGCTTAACAGATGGAGAACATACAGTCCATCAATGACCCATTTGCCACTTTTTCTGTCTAATTGACAATCTGCTCCAGTCCATGGATGTTGCTGAGGAACACATGGATCACCATTCCACCCAAACCTTTGGGGAAGCGCCAATGCCTTCTTCAATGATTGTAAAGCCCTAACTAGAGTAAAGTGATAACAATCAACTTTCAAAACTTCCATCTATTTTAGATTAGCAGAATAATATTCACCACAATTAATATTAATTAAATAAAAAAGAATAACAGCAATCACAAAATCTATAGTGAGACAAGAGACAAAATAAATTTGAGCAGGTTCACATGAAAAAGAAAAGCCACAAACTGTATTATCTTATATCAGTAACATATTCCCTAAGCTTGCATGTTTTGCTGGCATTCCATAGTCTTTTTTTTTTTCAGTCATATAATAATTTCCATATATCTTATGATTGATATTCATCAAAAACAAATTGTAACTTGGAGCATGATGTTAAACTACAACAAATACCAATATACTTGGAAACATTGCTAATTGTATGAAATATCAAAAGCAAAAAAGTAACATGTTGGTTAAATTTTTGGGAGAAATTTGAGTATAAAATAAATCAAGGGTCAACATATGTACCTTCCTCTGATAATGTTTTTGACTCCATCATTATAATTTCAAATATCTCAATGGCACTGATGATGGCAAGACTACCTTCTTTTGGCTTCAAGGTTATTGTCAAAGTCCTCCCATTAACAGCAACAGTTGTATTGAGCACAAGGGCAGTAAATCGATTACCACTCAATTCTATAATATCAATATCTTCAAAACGAATATCATCATTTATCATGATGTCAAAAACTCTTTGCCCTGCACTAGTCACTGAATTATCAATCTCTGCAAAATGTAACCAAATGGAGTAGTTTCGGTTCGGCTCCACATCCATTGTATATGTTATTTCAGGGTGACTATTAGTACTGACAATTGCTGAACGATAAAGAGTTTCTGGATAAAAGTTTGGAGGAAGTGAAGCCTGTTTGACCCTATTTTCAACAGATCTAGGCCTATCTGAATCCTGACTAAAACTTTTTATGTGGTCCCAAAATCTGTCTCCTCCCCAAGGATCCCCTCCATAATCTATGCCGAATTTCGATTGTCCAAAACCACAGCTCAGTCTTTTGACTGTTTTAAGTATTATCCCTTGACCCCATTGTGGGCCAAAATAATAGGCTTTATCATCAATTTGAAGTATCTCAATTGATAGGATTGCGGGGTCACCATGACCTGTGCTATGGAAACATAAAGAGACAGTTCCATCTGTAATAAAAAGAAGTGCTTCAGCAAATACTTGATCATCCTGACTTGTCCAGCCTGACTTTAAAGAATATATTTGGGTGCCATCAATTGAGACATCAAATAGCGGTTCACTGGTAGCTCTAGATGTTACAACAATTCCAAAGAACATCCTGACTGAGTAGTGCCCTTTTGGCACTCTATGAATGTTGTAACAATTTGAAGGACCTTCAGACAAGGGGAAGTAGCGGAGAGTTGTAAGAGGAGGACTGATGTAATTTGGACGAGATGCATTACCGGGTATGCCACCCATATATCCAAAGTCTTTATACCAAAGGGTACTGGTAGGTTTTGTTTGAACATTCTGTCGAGCCCCACAGCTTATGCGCATAGCAAATGGAGCTGCAAAAAATCCAACTAAATTAGAGGAGAGAAGAAAGAAAGAAGAACAATCTAAGGAATAAGAATGACAATCTTAATCATCTCATATGCTCAAGCAATCATTCTGGTAGAAATTATAGGTAGCATGTTGTGCCTTACATGCGCAGAATTCATGATAACAAAGCACAGTAAACTCTATAAACTTAACATGGCACCCATTAACCCCTCAGAATACTGATTTAAAAGATTCAAATCACTTGAAAATCAAATTCAAATGAAAAGAGTACAAATTAATCCTCCATTTTTTACATGTTGACTTCTTTACCATCAATACTCTCAGGGTCAAAGCATTCAACAGCAGAGCAACTTGCATTAATCAAATAAAACTCTAGACCACTCATTAAGCAAAGTACCATTGACTTCTAACGTGTTATGAGTCAACGGTGACCAATTCAAGTTATTTCAGGAAAATCCAATCAGGCTATTTTTCATTCTGAAAGAATTCTGGATTCAGATTAAGCGCAAAGGCCAAAAGACGTTTCACTATTTCTCCCTTCTCTGAAACGGCTTGAATTTCTCAGATGCCAAATGAAACTAATTGACAAGGCATTATTCAAAATCAAATCAAAACCAAGTAAAAAATGAGATTTTTTTTTATCTCAAGTAAAAATAGAGATAAAGAATAAGAGTATAAGGCACTGTACACAAATTTCAGCCCAAGCATTAGTGCACTACATAATTAAGTGACCCACTTTAGCTATGATAAATAAAAACCCAATAAGATCCACCCCACACCAAAATGGAATCCAATCCCATTTAAGAACCACAGTTACTCAAACGACAACAATTAAACTAGAGTGCAAATATAGAAACTTGAACTCAAAATCTCAACTTTCAAAAGTTCCCACATGTTTGACTAAACTAGATAAAAATTAGATAAGGGTGGGTGAAAAGCATATATACCTCGTCTTGCTAAACACATAGCAAAACATGAGCAGAGGAAGAGCATCCATGGCAGAAGAAGAAATCTAAGCATTGTGGGAAGTGATTGCTCTTACTTCATATCTGCACTACTTGCTCCTTCCTTCTAGAGAGAGAAAGGGAGAGGAGAGAGAGAGAGAGAGTGGTGGTTAAGTAATGACTTGGAATGCTTGGCCGTGTCTGAACATGTTCTGAACTTTATGACACGGTTGAGAATTTACTATTACTACAATACTACCAATGTTTACGCAATTAGTTGTCTCGTGACTTTGCAATGTGGCTTTAACACAACTCAACTGTCCATGTCTATGATTTATTACATGTAAAGATGCAATCTTAAATGAATGATAAATGTGTGTGGGTCTACGTCGGTTTCCTTCTATGTGGTCCCACTTGTTGACTGTTTGTTTTGGCTGTGAGTTGACAGATAGCATGGAATAGGACAATAATAAACATTACTATTATTAGTGCATCTTCCTGAATATAAATAAAAGTTGCGTTTATTTTATTCAGATATTAAGAAGTTTGAAGAAATTTTTTGGGTAATTAAATTTATAAATAATTTATTTAATTTTTTAACATTTTAAAAGAAGTTTAACTGAATCATATATTTAAGAAATAAAGTGTTATTATTTATTATAGTATTTTTTATTCGCATCGGAACATAATAGTATGACTTTTAACTGTTAACTTTGAAATTTACTTTCATCAATCATGATTGTTGTTGGTCTTTAATGCTACTCCTATTTAAGAAATATTTTGTGCCTTAGTTTTACATATATGATATATCTATTCCACCTCTATTTGTTACGGCAGTAATTATGTAAATAGTAATAATTCCTATTTGATTTATATTAGGAAACTATTTTAGTATACTAGTCATAATTGTAGATTAAGTCCTTTGGGTATTAAGAAACTTTGTGTGAGAAAATTACTTAATCTCTCCGACCCAATATTATAAGCAATGATTGGGATTAATTAGGGAATAATTCATTTCCAGTCAAATTATGATACCTATCAATTGGGTTATTATGCGAGAAATCACTATATAAGTTGAAATATTATTTTTTGGTAATTGATATATAATCTTCTTCCTATAACAATTTATTTTTTAGGGAAATTCTAAATAAAGAATAGCTAAATTTCAAAATCACATAAAGGTGATTTTAAATAGTAAATGTTGATATTCACTAGTTAGTCTTCATATTTAAACAGTTAAAATGATTTTGAAATTCAATTGTCACCTATATGAAATTTCCCCTTTATATTTTGCATATGACTTTAACATAATTTCTTGTCTATGTCAACTGTCCATGTTGACATGGACAGAATATTTTTTGGTAATTTGTCTAGAATCAATAAATTAGTTAAAATGAAGTGATATCGCCTTTTATCTTATTATTGCATTGTTTTGTTTCAAATAAATTAGCATTCTTATAGATTTGGGAAAACGAAAAAAGGTCATGATAAAAAAGTAACTTGTAAAATATCAGACCAATGTACTATAATGAGAGAGAATTTGTGCCTGAGCACCAAAACAAAAGTTGTCCACTGTTAATTTTGCAGAACTTTTAAACCTATGATTTGTTCTTCGCCTTAAAACCTATATTACGAAATATCTGACCATAGAATAGTTTCCAGTCTGTTAATTTCAACAAGATTACGGACAAACTTAAAATTAACTAATTTGTCTTAAAATACCTCGTGTCGTGCGATCATTTTTACCTTGAATTGAAGATTTGAAAACGACATCCATATCTGAAGATACTAAATAAAGTTTCAGTCATTTCTATTGAGTTTTCTTAAAAAGCTAGTGGGATGATGACGAGCACATATCACTTTATCTAAATCAGATGTCCTGACCGGGAAGGCAAGTATAATTAGTTTCTACATCTAACAAAGCAGGCCAGTATACGTGTTCAACGTAATAAATGTATTACTTGTTTAAGATCATAGATAGATGTTTCTTCAACTAGATGGTTAGCTAAGCTTCTATTTGACCAAACTTTAAAACTTCATACTTTTGAGGTTTCTTAAATTTTACTATTAACTTTTTTCACCAATAATTCGACTAAGTTTATAAAATATACCTGATTTGTAGGCACTTCAAAGGGTGATACAGCTGGCTTGGGAGATTTAATGATTCTCCATACCCAACGCTAGGGATCGAACCCCAGACAATTGGTTAAGGGTGAATGAGTCATTGTCACTCAACCACACACCCCATGTTAAAATATACCTTTATTTAAAAAGGTTAAAAGTAATACATGGAGACTGATGTGAGGGTAAATTTGATCATTTTGTAAACTTCAGGGTAAATTTGATCCAAAAAACAGTTCAGGGGCAAATATGGTCTTTGCATAAAACTTCCAGGACAAATCTGATCTTTAACCCAACTTTAAAACTTCATACTTTTGAGGTTTCTTAAATTTTAGGGTTAAAGATAATTGTGGCCAACAAACAATTTGCATTGTATCAATTTGGCCAACAAACAATTTATGGTCTCATTTTGGCCAATAAACAAAATAAAAGTATCACATTGGCCAATAGGACTTAGGAGTAATATAATTCAAATATGAAAAGTCTGTCCTACCCCTTATTAAACCAAACAAACAGGAATATGTGGGTCCCACGTTTTCATAAAAAAATCATCTTCCCCACACCTATCCTCTTCCTCAAATCAGCTCCTGTCACAAAGACCACCACTGAAGTCACCGACCACCACCATCACTCATCAATTTCTCATCAAACAAGTTAAAATTTTCTAATTTCTCTAGCAGAGTACATTATTATTATTATTATTATTATTATTATTATTATTATTATTATTATTATCATTATTATTATTAGGACATTCTCTGCTATTGTGATGCTGTCTGGGTTCATCGCTTAAACCCAACCCCCCTAACTCGCTGAGCTTGGCCGTTTCCTTGCTTCTAGAAATTGCTTGTTCCAATGAAAAACCTAGTGAGTCAGATGTGATTCATAGATTTCTAATTTCAATTGGGTTTACTAATGGGAAGAACATTTTTTTTCCTTTTGGGTTTTGTGAGTGCATTGTCAATCTCTATGGTTAAGGTTTCTTCCATGATTTTGCTTCCAGCTTTTGTTTTGGTTCTTGCCTTTGGTTTTACTGTTGGTTTTCTCGTGATGTTGCATTCAGTTTTGACTTTTGATGATGGAAAGGCTGTTAGAAGTAAGGAAAGGGTGAAAGATGAAAACTTTAGCTTGTTTGGTGAGAAATTGATGGTGGTGATGGTGGCCGGGACGGTGATGGTGGTGGTGGCGGTCGGGACGTCGGTGGTGGTGGTGGCTTCAGTGGTGGTCCTTGTGTTGACGGGCTGATTTGAGGAAGAAGATAGGTGTGAGGAAGATGATTTTTTTTATGAAAAGTGGGACCCACATATTCTTTTTTGTTTGGTTTAATAAGGGTAGGATAGACTTTTCACATTTGAATTATATTACTCCTAAATCCTATTGGCCAATGTGATACTTTTATTTTGTTTATTGGCCAAAATGAGACCATAAATTGTTTGTTGGCCAAATTGATACAATGCAAATTGTTTGTTGGCCACAATGACCTTTAACCCTAAATTTTACTATTAACTTTTTTCACCAATAATTTGACTAAGTTTTTAAAATATACCTTTATTTAAAAAGGTTAAAAGTAAAAAATATTACCCATCTGGCCAAAAAAAAATATCACTCAACACCGTATGTTTTTTGGAGTAAGAAATACACGTGTTTTCAGGACAATTTAATGATTCAATCAAGAAATAATCCTTATTGTTCCTCTTAATCGTAGCCTCCGGAATATGTGACTCCATTTACAACATTGATTCTATCTTCATATCATATTCATTAGTTGAAAGTTTATCTTCCTCTCACTCTTTCTTTAAATTTGAAAATTTTCCCTTAGAAATATTTATTTTGACCTGGAAGTTTTCGTTAACACCAACTTTTTAGGGTTAAAATTGGTCTGAAAGGTTTAAAATATATCAATAGTGCCCTATTCCATAAAAAACTCACGCTAACTAAAAAAATATTGTGTATGAAATAAAATTAGGGTAAAACTAACTCTTAACACTATTTTTGTGCTCGTATATTTGTCTTATATATTTTGCCTACAAGCACACCTCGTAGCCTGCATTGTTTCTCTGGCTTTTGATTTTTGGAGAAGTTCAATATAGGATCACAATTTCCAATTAATTTCATATTATGCTCCCAAAAATTTCCAAAATTCCACTATAGTTCAAAAGTGTTAAAGTAAAAATAAATTAATGTGGGATAAGACCAAAAGGCCACACACACTCGTTTCAATTGATCGTATGAGCTCCCCCTTGTTTATGAGTTTTTCCCCTGTTCATATCACCCTTTTATTTATTTGTGCTCTTCTTCACATGGCCTCTAACACTTTCTCCTTCACATGTCTTTGATACGCTCTCTCTCATCTTTCTCTCTCACACACTCCACTGATGGCGTAAGAAAATCAGATTTCTCCTTCGTTAAAGCTAAGAGTCCGTTTGGTTGTAAGAAAGAAAGTAAAGAATTAGAAATGGAAAGGGTAAGAGATGGAAAATAGAGGTAATGATAGGAAAGTAGAGTTTGTGGGCCCAGAAAAAAGTGAGATAAAGAGAGAAAATTTGTGGGCTGCATGATATATGTAAATGACCATATTATCCTCAACTTTTCAATTATTTTCAATCACATTTCCTTAAATTATGTCAACCAAACGGACCATAAGACTCCATAGAATAGTTATGAGAACAAAGTTATGTTTCATTGTTGACATGTTGTAACTCTTATTTACATCAAGCCAATAAGAATCTCCCTATAAAACTCGCTTTAGAAGCTAAAGCACAATGTGTAATACTTAATGACATCAAGCCAATAACTAAGTTTATATTTTGTTGAAGTTAAGACTCGATAGAATATTTATGAGAACAAAGTTTGTATTTCATTGGAGCTAGATCAGTTTGTATTTCATTGGAGCTAGATCATTTCCACCACAATGTGTACATATGAATATTTTTACAAACTTGACATAAATGTTACGTAAGGAGCTCATTCTTCTAGTTTATAAAAAAAATGGATTTACAAGACTTATACTGTATGATTATCTTATTGTCATTCAATAAAGTTATCCAAACTCGAGTGGGGAGAATATAGTAGTTGGAAAGAAAACTCATTAAATACATTATGATTAGCAAATATAGTAGTATGAAACAAAAGTTAATCAAATTTTGCATTCATGAAATATTACATATTATATGTCAAATATAATTACTCACCTAAATGAGAATTATTGAGTCTCACATTCTAGCTGATAAAGCTATGACAAATGTGATATGTCTGAAAAATGAGAAATCAATCGATTACAAACGTAATTATGAGTTTATAATTAAGATAATCTTATCGAGGAGACATATGCTCCACTTAAATGTCAGGACATGCCTAGTTTATATAATAGACATATGTTAGATAAATACTTTCATCAAGATATTTGATGAAGACGCAATTCAATCAATATGAAGATTTGCTCAAATAGTATTTGAAGGAGTATGATTAGAAATTCGTTATACTCAATTGATACAAAAGTGATATTGCCACAAGGGGTAAGTGATCATATTTTCAAGGGGAGATAATATTATGTTGTATTCTTTCTCCCTTAACCATGATTTTGTCCCTTTGAGTTTTCTTTGTAAGGTTTATATCGAAACAACTTTGATAATTATTATGCTCTTTTTTCCTTCACCAAATTTTTGTCCTACCTATTGGGTTTTTCCTAGTAAGGTTTTAAGGAAACACAATAATACTTGTTTATGAACATCCAAGAGTGAGTGTTATAAATAAAATAATATATGGATGTTAATAATTAAAAGGACTTTTAGGATTATCTTCTATGACTATATTGTGCAATATAACTCTTGAAAGATTTTAAGCTCATTATCATAACTTCCAATAATTTTCTTATCTATGTACTTGTAACTATTGAGGTGCTTGTTGTAGGCCTACAAATAGAAATTATCTATGAAACATTAGAACATACAATTGAATAAAATATTCTCCCATTCCTTTCGAGTTTTCTCTCTTCATCATTGTCATCTTCTACTTCTTATTTTTTTATCAACAATGTAGGTATCTCCTCAATCGACAAGTGAAAAACTAATCATCTGCAGATTTGTAGACAACTCAAATGGGTTGGATAGCTGGTCTGTGAGATTTAATACTTCTTCTTACCCAACACTAAGGATCGAACCCATTAAATTGGTTATAGGTGTTTCTATCTTCTTCTTCTTCTTCTTCTTCTTCTTCTTCTTCTTCTTCTTCTCAAACTTCAATAATATTTTCTTATTGTTTAACAATTTGATTAGATTAAGGAAGTTAATTAATTATAATCACATTATATTATCAAATCATCCCTCCCTTTCTCTACATACATTCCTAGATCCCACTTCCCACACTCTATTGCTTATGCATCATTTATGACTTTCAATAAGAATAGCTCGGGAAAAGTTAAAAAAATTAGAAAGAGATCTTAATGGTGTGAAAAATTATGAATACACAAGATTCACATTTTACTCCCTCTCTTAATTATATCATCACTTTAATTTTTTTTAAATTAAGTAAACAAATTAAACCACTAAATTACTCTTATCTTATATTCGAGAAAAAGATATAAAACATGTGACATATAAATCTAATTATATTATAGGTTATTTTGAGAAAAAAATATGAGAGTAATTTTAAGTTATTAACTTATATTCTTAATCTTAGTTTATACAAAAAATATATATAATCACAATCATCTCATAATTAATTAGCAGGGCATGAAGTATATTACTCCCTCTATCCTAAATATAGGATCTAGTTGATTTTTTTGAAAAATCTTAAAAGAAGCAAAATAAGTTAATTATAAATTGATTTACCTAATTTTTTCTCTTACACTAGTTTATTTTACCTATAAGCTAATAGATAATCTAAAAGATACTCCCTCTGTTCCTAAATATAAGATCACTTTGGCTAATTTGGAGAGATTAAGGAAGACTTTCCAATGAATTAGGATTACATGATCTTCCCAAAATACCCCTCACTTAAATTTAAAAGACAAAGAGGGATTTGAGAGAGAAGTGAGGGAACTAAGAAGTATAGGGGTAATTTGGACAAAAATTGTGACAAAATAGGAAGTGATCTTATATTTAGGAACTTATCCACTTTCCCAAAGTGATCTTATATTTAGGAACAGAGGGAGTATCAAATATGTCATGGTTTAATAACCTATTTTACAACTTTAATCTCTAAAAAAAAATCAATTATATGTTATATTTAGTAACGAGTGAGTATGCTGCAAAGAGCAAAAACCCCCCATATAATGAGAGAGTAGGAAAGGATCAAAAACTAACCTGGCGGGTTGGCGTGAGTGGTAAGTACTCTCGTCCCTTAAACAAGTGGTTGGGGGTTCGATCCCCAGCACTTGCGAATGGAGCAAATTCACAGGCTAGCTGTCTACCCCTACATGGGACTTCAGAACTGCAAAGGATTAGTCTCACTTGACACGCGGGTGGGAAAATAAAAAAAAAAAAAGGAAAGGATCAAAAACTTGGGATGGGGTTTTAAACTAATGGTGCCTCCTCCTTCAAATCCTGAAAACAATTGAGCTCTTTCCCCTCGTCGGAGACACACGGTGGCGCCAATTTCTCGGCCACCGCCATCCTCTGCGTTCGCCTGAAAGCAGCGACGGTGTCTGCCACGTGGATCCAATCCATCCATCCATCCATCCATCCATCAATGCCTCCCTCAGAATCTCCGGCCGCATCGGTTGAGATGGAAGATGAGGAAGATCCCGAGGAGGAGGAGGAGGAAGAGGAATACGAAGAAGTGGAAGTAGAGGAAGAGGAAGATCCCGAGGAGGAAGAGGAATACGAAGAAGTCGAAGTGGAAGAAGAGGAAGAGGATGATGAAGAAGAATATGAAGAAGTGGAAGTAGAGGAAGAGGAAGAAGAAGAGGAGGAAGAGGAGGAGGAGAAATTGGATTTGTCAGAACCTCCAGCTAAGGAATCTGAAGGGCATTTAGGTCATTATCACTACTCACTTTGTCTTCTAAATTCATCATAATCATCATACATTTATGACACTCTATCTAATTATTTATATCTATTGCTTGTTGATTGTGCTTCAACTTGTTTTTATGTAATGCTGGATGCTGCATGTGAAAGCCTTGTTTTTGAACTTCTGCATAGCCTCTTATATAGTTAGGTGTCCTCTGTTGTTTTCTCAGACCTTTTGCTTGAGAGGATTTTTATGCTTTTAAACCAATGAAGTTTTTATCGGTAAAGTCAGTCCTCACAATGAAAAATTTATTTTTTAATTTGACCTAGGTCTAGTTGGCTTGGGACCCGTCCTTGAACGGATCCAATCGTCATTGGTTCTTATAAATGCACCAAATCAAAAGAACTTTTGAGATTGAGTGAACCACTCTTGGTCCATGATATATAGCATTATTCTAATGTGTAGTTCCAAACTTTTCATTTGTTGACTGTATGGTGTATTGAGAAATTTTATGCATTAGATTGCATGTGAAAGATAGAACAGAAAAATCATACATTATGCAGACTTGTATGGGGGTTTTGATTTTTAGTAGACAGAAGGCTTGGAAAAGTTGTTTGTTGAAATTTAGGCTGTAGGCTAATAAGGGAAGAAACGAAGGGTTGGGGGGGGGGGGGTTGATGTTTCTGGTTTGGTTGAGTGTTTTTGGAATGATTTGAAGATTTTCAAAACCAAAATGTAAAGTAATTAAACGGAATGTATTTCTTGGAAATTGAAGAGAGCAAATCCAGATCCTGAATGATTACCAAAGAGATCAATGACTTGCTCCAGTTGAATGAAGACTCTGTCATTGGCAATCTTAGAAGGCTGTAAATTAGTGATTTTGTATCTGGCTTGTTGAAGATTGAGCCTCTGGTAAGACATTGAATTTGATACAATTGAGGTTTGGAATTGAGTCAAGGTGCTGGACCTATCAAATATCTAGTCAAGTATTGCCCAAACCCAAATAACTTTCCAGGTTGTGCAAGCTGTTGTGCTTGTGTTGTTGATTGGGCTCGTGGTGTAACTACGAGAAATGCGGATAATTTATTAGTACATGAATGAAGTGGAGTGGTTAGTGTTTGAACTTCGGTTGCCCCAAATATTAAAGTATCTAATGCTTCAATCAATGATAACTTGGTTTTAGATGGCTAGAAGTATATGTAAAATTTTTGTTTTCAATCTTGAACTTGAGCCATTACATGCATGGCCATGTTACAATAAACAAGATAGTTCACTATTTTACCTCAGAGTTTAGAACTCTTTGGGTTTTATTTCCTCCAGCAATTTTCAGCCCTCAGTCTTCATTTCTAGATTCTGAACGGTTGTAATGACAAATGATTTTGGTAAATTCATTTTATTCTGATGATTGATCGGCGGCATTCGAAATTCACTTTGTTTAACAACTATTTGAGTAGCATTCTGCCATAGTAAAGTCTGTCATCTTCTACCCTATTGGACATAATTTTATTGATAAGGTGTTATTTAAAGAATTAGATTTTTTGTTTTTTCATTTTGTTTTTTTAATACTGTTGTAGATTTGAGCCGATGCATGGATTCTGTGGGGCAAGAGAGGAACTTGATGCTAGTTTCTTCGGTAGCAGTAAATACTGGTACAGTGCCTGCAGAGAATAATGACTCATATATGGTTCTTACAATGGAGAAAGAAGATTTGCAATTGGAACATGTGACTCGAAGTAGTTCAAGTTCAAGAAATAATGTGGGTACAGCTGAAGAAGATAAACACCAAGAGTTAGATGTTGCTAATGAAAGTAATGGATCCCTTTTTCAGTGTAAAACTTTGGAAGCATGCAATAAATCAAGTTATGATAGCGAAGCTTTGTTATCTGCTGCTAAAGAATCTGGGACAGTTAAGTCATCGAGTGATGCTGAAAAGGATGCAGCCATTGACATCCAGCAGAGAGGTTCCTCTGTTGAGGATGCTCACGTTGGCACTTCGAATTCTATAAACAAAATAAAGCAATTGGATGTGCATTCAGGGGATGAAATGAAGCAAATGACATCAAGGTCTGGTCGGTATAGTTCACTAGGCTGTTTGCATTTACTTATAATATTACCACAGTGTATCATACATGGCATATTGCCTCTCGTGGAAGTAACTTGTTCAATTTTAAGAATGCTCTTAAATTACGATACTCCTAGTTTTTAACTTGAAGCTTTTGCAGATTTACTTCCCCTGATATGAGGATTCAAAGTCAATCACCCAGTGCTGAGATGAAAGATACAAACAAAAGGCCAGCAATTATATGCAGCTTTTTCGCTAAAGGATGGTGTATTAGAGGTGGCTCATGTAGGTTTTTTCATGTAAAAGATAATGTAAATAATAGTGGCCAGCAGGCTGAAGGAGATTTGGTTTATACAAGTCGAAAGAAAGAAAGCCAATCAGAGGAAGGTATTTCCATATACAAAGAACTTTGTAACCCAATCTTTCTAAGAATCTTCTCTGCAAAGACGTTTCTAATAAAAATGCTCTCCTGTAACAGGTCTGAGAGGTAATGCCGAGACATCTGGAATGACTGATGCTCCAGTTCCATTGGCTGCTTCACCTTCGCTTCATCCTTCTGAAGTTTCTGTAAAAGAGATCAGCCAGGATGAACAAGAAGCAAGTCTGAGTAAGCATCCATCTCAAGATAAACAAAAGTCTCCACTTTCTAAAGAGGATTCATCTAACAATCAAGTGTTACCAATTGGTAGAGATAGTGCATCAAGGGATGGCTTGACTCCTGAAAATAGATATATTTTTAATGCGTCAAACAACTATTTTAGCAGGAATCTATCTTCTTATCCATCCTATGTGGAGGGATTGGCTCCCATCAGAAACAAATACCTTGCCCCTAGATCGAGTTTCATGGGTTCAGAATGGAAGGAGTTGCCTTTAACTAATTCATCTGGAATTCGGCTACATGCCACTGGTTATAAAAGAAAAATATCTTATGATTGGGAGCCATCTGTACCTTTTCAACCGTCTTTTTTTATTACTTCAGCTGGTGTATCATCTACTGGAGATATGTATGACCCATTTCAACCTTGTGTTGAGGTAACTAATTTAGGAGATGGATCCCTCAAAGCTTCCATTTTTATTGACGGGCCTCCCATCCCGACTTCATCTAGACTGCAAACATATGATGATTGTGCTGTAGCTGGGGAGAAGGTGGCAGATATTAACGAGGACAAGAGTTCTGTATCTTCTCATCACAGATTTTTTGAGAATGAGGAAAACAGGAGCTGCGTTCCTTCAGAAAAAGATGGCCGTGTACATGATATGGAGACAACAGCCAGAACCAATCTAAACTCCCATAATGGTAAAGCAAGCATTGGAGAAAATAATGTTGCTGTTGAAGATAATACAAAAACTGAAGTTGAACAAAACGAGAATAATTCAAGATATCAAGGTGAAGGATCAGAACCAAAAAAGAGAAGAATAGTTAAGACTCTGAAAAATAGTGAAAATAATTTTGATTTTCAGATCGACAGCAATATGCGGAATGATTCAAAGGCTCTAAAAATTTTTCGTACAGTTCTCGTAGATTTAGTGAAAGAGTTGTTAAGGCCGTCTTGGCAAGAGGGTCATCTCAGCAAGGATGCACATAATTCAATAGTTAAAAAATCAGTTGACAAAGTTATTAGCACCCTACAACCCCACCAGATTCCAACCACCATAGATGCAGTCAACAACTATGTTTCTTCATCTCGGTTGAAAATTGGAAAGCTTGTTGATGTAAGTGTCATCTCTTGTCTTTGTAGGTATCAATTATTCTTTGATGTATTTTTCTTCATTTTGACTGAAATATCTCTAATTTGCAGGGATATGTTAATAAATACAGGAAATCTTGAAATTCTACCACTAAACACCTCTGTTGTGCAATTTTGGATCAGTTTGTGAGATCAAGACTAGAACAATTCGGTTGGGTGTTGAATATTCAAGATTGATAAGTAATGCTTTGAATTCTCTTCCAAAAATTTTGCTTTCTATATCCTATTTGTGCTTTCTGCTTGTTCCATTTCCAGTGACAGTATGCTTTAACGGGGTACACAATTTTAACCACTTAATTATTATTTCTGCAGATTAAGAGCTTTTGTTTTGAAAAATTTAGCGAGTAATTTGAAACAGCTTAGAAAAGTGTTTTTGTGCTTTATGATACATGTTATGCCGAATAAATAGGAATCACAAATACTGTTAGTTAGAGTCTGTTATGGCCGTTAGCATTTGAAAGTGCTTTGCAGGTCATTCAGTTGCGTTTACAATTCCAACATGTTTGATTTAATATTACCCTGGTCCTAGCGACTTCAATCTAATTTAATGTTTTTAAGGTACTTAATCGTGATTAATTATCTTTCATGGGGTTTAGTTGTTATTCGCCTTTTTATTTTTGGCCTGAAAAGGAAACTAGGCCAACAAAAGAGAGGGATTCAAGTAAAATGCTGCGATCAGAGTGTCAGCTGCAACATCTAAGGTGACCTTTGTTTCTTTGACAGGCTTCCACTGTGTTGGTCTGACTTTGCTCTGAAACTTTACATGCTTAATTGCCTCTTTGAGCCGAGAATTCCTTCTTGTATCTATTGTTTTACGTTTCACTGATTAGAGCTTGTTTTTCATTTTTTATCCTTTTTCTGTATATACACAAACCCAATTGCATAGTTAACCAATGAGAAACACTATTTTTACAGATATGTATACTATTGTAGCCAGATTAATGAATGTTTTACTGTTATCCCAATTAATATGGGTTGCCATACGTACGGAAAGGTAATTTTGATGACAACTATGTATTTACTCGTGTTGATATTCTAAGAAAGATTTCCTAGCAAATAAAACTTCTGATAATATACACTAGCCTCTTGGTGGGTTCTATTTTTCCGTTAACCTCTGTTATTAACAATGTTGTAAAAGTCGGACCCGAAAGCAAGCCCGAGAAGGCTTCGGGTCACAGTTCAACATGGTTAGATCGTTCAGTCCGATGGTCGGACCGGCAATCGAATTGATAACCGTTGAACTGATATGTGAAACGGTCGACGTTTCAACCGTCCAGTCCGGTCTGCTTCTTACAAAACTGGTTGGTTATTAATGTGTTGGACATGCATATGATTCGTTCGGACACAAGTTTCATGATGAATATATAATGTTTGAGTAATCTATGTACTGTTGCTTAATGTGCCAAAAATATTTCTTTCTGTCATGCTGTGTCTCTTTTTTTGATTGCCCATAAAAATATATATACTCGCATACACAAAACTTGAATGATTATGAATTAACCAATAGCCTGCACAGGTGGCTAATTTTGTTTAGGATGATCAGGTGTTGCTAGCATTGGTTTCAACGCTTAAATTGTCGTGCAGCATGTTAGATCTCCCAACTTCTTTCTATTGCTATGCAGATCCCCTTGTAGTAGCACCTTCAATTACAAAATTGTATAGCTTGTGTCGTGCCTTCTGGGGCCAACTTAGGAGTTATTCCTTCCGTTCTTAAATATAAGATCACTTTGGGGAAGTGGATAAGTTCCATAATATAAGTTCACTTCCTATTTTGTCTCAATTTTGGTCCAAATTACTCTACACTTCTTAGTTCCCTCACTTCTCTCTCAAATCTCTATTTGTCTTTTAAATTTAAGTGAGGGGTATTTTGGGAAGATCATGTAATCCTAATTCATTAGAAAGTCTTCCTTAATCTCTCAAAATTAGCCAAAGTGATCTTATATTTAGGAACGGAGATAGTATTTTGCAACCGATTTAGTATATTAGGAGGTGGCACTCCTTATGATTAAACAAACTATTTCTAAGCAAAGCAGGGTGATAAATTGAAAGAAGATTATCGTGTAACACAGAAGAGAGGGGAGAGGTGTCTCTCAGACCTTGGACCTGATGACACCTTGCTTTCTTGTTCATCTGGCCTCATACATGCATTGCCTTTTATAGGCAACAATGTGCCTGTGGAGTAGCAATAACAACTATTGATGACGGCCTAATGACAATCAAAGTGTTGATTACAAAACACATCAATTATAATAAAATTGTTCAAATGTCATCAAACTGTCAATTAAAACGCATCAAAACTCCAACTTTCATATTCAATGGTCTATTCAAAGACTCTTATCAGTCTTCTTACTAACTCAAGCTCACGTTTGAGTATATATCGAGGTGTTCCCATCTTAAGTTATGAGACTTGTTCTTTTTTTTTTTATCGAGAATGAGACTTATTCTTTTGACCGTCTAATACATATAAGGCTAAAGTATGTTTATAGTCCCTTAACTTTGGAGAAAGTCATGTTTTGGTCCCTTAACTTTGAAAAGTGTGTTTTTGGTCCTTTAAATTTGGAGAATGTGTGTTTTTGGTCCTTAACTTTGAAAAGTGTGATTTTTGTGATTTTTGTCCTTTTAAACTCAGTTAAAATATGTTTTTGGTCCTGTAACTTTGCACAAAATCATGTTTTAGTGCCTTAATTTTGAAAAGTAATGGACAAAAAAATACTTTATCCTGTTCTAGAAGGACTAATAACATCACTTTATCCAAAGTTAAGGGACAAAAAACACACTTTTCAAAGTTAAGGGACCAAAAACACACATTCTCCAAAATTAAAGGGACCAAAAACACACTTTTCAAAGTTAAGGGACCAAAACATGACTTTCTCCAAAGTTAAGGGACCAAAAACATACTTTAACCTACATATAATTTCCAAAAATTTCCAACAGTTAGTCGAAGAGACAAAATGCCATTTCTTCTGCATTCTTTAATATGAAACTGATCCATGTAATCCTATTTGAGGGATAAACTTCAATTTTTCAATAGACGATTTATATTTTGGTGCACTTGCAAAGTGGAAAAGTACGTAAATCAAAATAAGACAGTTTTGGTTTGGAAATGAAAATGGAAATGACATTTCTTTAAATAAAATAAAAAAGGATAAGAATTATTGTTGATTAAATATAAATAGGCGATATACTAATATAAATTTTACTTTTTTTTGTTTATACGAAAAATTAAGATGGTTTTTGCCTTCCATGTTCCAAACACCCTGAAGGTGAGGAGGTTTTCATTGAAAGAGAAAATAAAATACACCTCAATTGATTTTATCGGATGTACTCGATTGAATTTATCAACGTTAGAAAATCTGTGCATGTCCCCCTTTTCCCCTAGCAAGTGATATATACAATAATACAATTTTACATTCAATCTTTTTTTTTTGCCAAATTTACATTTAATTTTTTACTATAAAAGATTCTAACATTGTGTTTATATATATATATATATATATATATTTCGATTATAAAAAAATCCATAAATATTTTGCAAGACACGTATATGAAACATATACTACCTCCGGTCCTAAATATAAGATCTAATTGACTTTTTTTTGGAGAGGTTAAGGTTGCAAAATAGGCTATTAAATCATGACATATTTGATATATTTTTAGATTATACATTAGTTTATAGGTAAAATAAACTAATTTAAGGGAAAAAAATTAGGTAAATCAATTTACAATTAACTTATTTTGCTTTTTTATAGGATTTTCTAAAAAAGTCAATTAGGTCTTATATTTAGGACCGGAGGGAGTACTATTTAATTATATAAATGATGGTTAAGTTACGTAATGCCTCCAACTCTGGGTGAATTACACTACCCGTAGGCCATAGCCCTTGAAGGTTTAAATTAAATTTCTTTGTTTTACTTTTACACTTAACTCCTTGTGGTTAAAATTAATTGTTAAGCTAATGATGGGTTTTGTCCCATCAAAATTTGTAAACCTTTTATTATCTACTATGTCAATTGAAAAATGGCTCTTTTCACTTATTATGTAATTTCCATTATATTGAATTATTTTTTATTTATAACAATAATGATCAAACAACTATATTACATGAATTTTAAGTATTTTATTTTCTAAAATATTTTATTTACAAAGTACATAGTAAAAATAATTAATTTTATCATATTTTCAAGTGTTTAAAGTATTTAAAGTATATCTTATCAAAAAAAAAAAAGTATTTAAAGTATATATTATTAAAATACTTTTAAGTATTAGTAATTGATTGAATGTCCTAATAAACAGCTATGTAAAAGGGGGAGAAAACATTAACTATTTTTTGACTGGACTAATTAAAAGCGGTGAAATTCTCTCAAGATTAGATCTGGTGGTGCGGAATCCTGCATTATTTCTATATTCCCTTTTTTCCTCCATTTCTTAAATCACAAGCATTCATCTCAATCATATTTATGAATTTAAATATATACTTATGAATTTAATATTTTTCATTTACTTTCAAATATATATTTTTCGAATTTATTATATATGTTTTTATAAGTTTAATATAATAATGGCAGATTTTTTGGAGAGAAAAATAGATTTTTTTATCTAAAAAGAAAAACAGATTTTAGGGAGGAAAAAATGGCACATATATTTTGGGAAAATGGAATGTTTTGAGACATTTGGTAAAACAAATGGATGTGATTTAACAAATGTAGGATGCTGAAAGAGGACGCACAAATACAAGTAGGCTTTACTTGTGTTAAAATTTTGCCAATTGTTAAGATGATTATTGTAAAAATTTCATTGTGAAAACTGGAAAGATTTAAGTTTAGGCGTTAAGGAAGGAGGGAGAGTCCACTTGTCAAAGTGCTGATAAATAGAGCACCTAAAGAATAGCACAAACCTGAAAGACTAATTAATTTGTGTCTCGCTCTTAATTTCCATTATTCATCATCCATCCTTATCTGTTCGATGACCTATCCACTCGCAACTTCTTCCTTTTCTCTCCCTCTCTCTCCACAACATATATAGTTATATAAACTCACTCAATCACAATCACATAAATTTGAACAACAAACCCAAGCGAGACAAGACTACATAATAAAACTATATCACCAAGGAAGGTTCACACACGTACGTAAGAGTCAACATTTGAGGATGTTGAAGAAGATGTGGGATGACATGACGGCTGGCTCTCAGCCTGATGGTGGACTAGGAAAGATCAACACCAAAGGTACGTACGTACCTATTTACTTATCCGACGATCCATTATTTGTCTACCTTTAATTTCTTGTAAAAGATATTGTAATGATTAAAATTTATGGTAGTATATTTTTTCTTTACAAATTCGAGAAATATAAATAACTTACTTGTGAATTGATTTGCGTAAACCATTTTCAGTTTTTATTTGACTTATAGATTAAGATATATCTAGTAATGATAGTACATTATAGTTATATATATAGATATGTTATGATTGAATGCATTATTTAGCTAGCTTCTTCCTTGATTCAGATGGTGAAGGAGAAGGAAGCGGCAAGTTGACATCGCCGACGGCACAAGCATCGCCGAAGACACCATCGTCGGGGAAGAAAGGGGAGAACGTGTGGAGGAGTGTGTTCAATCCAGGCAGAAACTATGCCACAAAGAACATTGGTGCTGAGATGTTTGACAAACCTCTCCCTAATACTCCCACCGTTTATGATTGGTATCACATAATCACCCTATCTTTATTATTTCTTTGTTCCAAAGATCCACGTATGAACTGTATCTTGTATTTATCCTTGGTACATTAATTATAAATAATATTTATCGTCATCGTTTCTTATGGGAGAAATGATAGAAAAATAGGTTATGAATTTCAAAATACCATATGGGTGATTTATAGTTGTTAATAGCATTACTAAGACAAGTTAAAATTTTCCATATGTGATTTTAAAATTCACAATACATTTTTTTGTCGATTACTTCTTTTATCGTGTCCAAATAGCATCATCACATCTTAAAATTATATCAAAAATTTCTTTACTTTTAGTATATTAAATCAAATAAGTAAAGCTCTCCAGAAAAATATCATGTCACATTGACTTTTGTCATTAATTTATTAGAATTCAACTTTATATTTTTTTTTATAAAGCTATTCATCATAGCGCATCAGCTGCATTTTTCCTGAAAGAAATTCACAAACATAAATCATCAATATATCTACTAATAAAATCTTATGGAAGGAGTGTAAGTTCATTGATTATATATATATATTTTTTATTTTAAAAATCCATCCTTGGTTGAAAAAAGATTAATAAGGTCCTTGCTAATTTTTTTTTTGGGTAAGCGAAGAGAACTATTCCAAATAAGAAAATCACTAATTTTTTTTCACTTTCATTTGTATGCCATACTTTTTTGACAATATTTATACGGAAAATTTGTGTACTTAATTAAGTGACAACGAAATGAGGGTGATTAATAGTTTCCTTATTTGAAAGCTTACCTAATTAATTGTTCCTTTTGATAATAATGAATAACTTTGCTTTATGATATGGCAGGCTCTACAGTGATGGATCTAGGAGCAAGCATCGTTAGCTTGATTACAGATAGTCCTTTTACCCTTGAACATCTGCCACATGTACTTTGTTTGACTTATCCTGTGTATCGTTTTTGTTTCATTTCCTGTTATCTGGGTTTTTGCTACGACAGATTCACTGGAAATAAATCTGCATGTTCATTTTCTTTTGTATGTGATCATGAGAGAAACATTATTCCCTCCTTTCCTATCACGTATTGGTGTTTCTACCATCTTTCTTAATCATCATCATTTTGTTAATATGATAATTGAATAACAATTAATTCTAATTTGGAAAGATACTTCTAATCACAGGAGTTAGTTAATGTAGTAAGCAGCCTTTTTATTTTAACGTGCACATAAATTTGATTTCTTAGAACGCATATCGCGAGTATTGAAAGAGATTGGTCTTACACTCAAATAATTTGAGCTGGGGTGTCAACTGATCCACTCAAGTGCACGAGCCATATATTTGGAACACTTTCTACTTTCTAGACGTTTTCCTAATTTATTTATTTAATTAGGTTTTAAATTAAAAAGTGACATTTTGATATATTATGGGGAAAAATTGATAATGATTTCAATTTTTTATATTTCTTTAAAGATTCGGTAAATAAAAAGGAAGTGAAAATGGAGTAGCTTCGGGAACAACTTGAGATAGGGTAAGTGACACCCATCATCCAAATAATTTGACAATACGCTTGATTATATAAAAAAGGCCACTTTTCTTCAAACAATAGTCTTTTAGATTTTGAAATTGGAAGGAATTTTTTTCTCTTATCCCCTTAAAATTAAGAACATCATAAAAATACAAATCAACCAAAACCCTCGACGTATATAACTTGAATAAGTTATTATACATATATGTAATAATAACGAATCTATCATATAACCAATAGATCAGAAATATCAGTTGGACCTACCTTGAGAGTACGCGGGTGAATGACTCTAATGATGAAAAACTGGTTTCATAATACAATACTCATTTCTAGAGCAGTATTCACTATTCTTGTTCCTCCTGGTCGTAGTACTACGACGACCACCACCACCTTCACCTCCATATCCATAACCATAACCCTGTATTTCCATGGCTAGTCTTCTCTCCAAGTCATGTCTCTCAAATCTCCTTCTCAGATTCTGTCTTCTCTTCACCCCTCTCACCTTCTCTGTGGATCTTCTGCTACTACTCACAGGCACTGGCATGGCTTCCAAACCCATTAACTTAGCCACTACACCTGGCTCACACCACACCACACTTTCCCCAGCTACTGTTGCAGGCAAAGAAAGAGACTTTTTAAACCTATTAGCATTATTATTCTTCCTCCTTAACAACCCACACCTCTCTTCCTCTTCCTCCTCCTCCTCTTCTTCAAGCAGAAACCTTCTTCCCAAGCTTGTATCACAGCAAACTGAGTTTCTTCCTTCTTGCACACCGAACCTTGATCGGTACATGGCATCCCTACCATCAAGTGAGAATCTAGGATACTGATTCAGGGCGTTTCTAGCGGATCTTAATATGTCAGAGTTGTTCACGCTTGACATTCTTCCCCTCATGATTCCATCGTTGTAGTGATTAGTGAGCTTGGATTTCCTGGCAATCTCTTCCTCTAACTCTAGCTGTAGTAGCAGATCCTCCAGAGTTTGTGATGAGCTTTGCCTTGGATTTTCGTCATTATTAGTATTACTGTTACTGTAGTGTTGGTTCAGAGTGGAAGTTGAGCCATCAGTGTTGCAGAAAGTCCTGATACCTTTCTTCATCTTGGAGCCCAGAGGGTTCTTGAAGAAGAGGAAGGGCATGGCCTGAGAATTTTGTTATGGCTTTTTGGAGAAGAAGAGGTAGTGCATGATTTTGAAAGTGGGGTTCTGAGTTTTTCTTTAGTATAGAAGAGAGTTTGCTAGAGGAATTCATTGGAACGTGAATGGATTGAATGAGAGCGGTGTGGTGTGGTTACTTAATGAAGCATCTAGTGGAGTGAGTGATATATTAGATGAACTCTTAATTAATAGCTCTCACATGATCGGTGCATCTATAAGTGAAGGCTTTCACAGGTTTTACGTTTCTTAGCTTGCCAACTTCAAAGTTGTCCGCAAGCATTTAGACACAGAATGTGAAGTGTTTGAAAAGTCACCTCTCCATAAACCCCCTGGTTATAATTTTCATAACTGGTATTAGCTGAGCGATATTATGATCATTTATTATATGAATAGTTGTAGGGGTAGAATGGATGGAAATCATGCACCTTCAACCAAAATGAGTTATTTTTATTCAATACACAATTGGTAGGTGAATGAATGATAAATCACCGAGAACAATAAAAGCTATGTGGATGTGGATGACACAGTACCCACATTCATCTCCAAAGGTTAACGGTCGTTAGTTTCTTTGGCCATAAATGTTAAGTTTAAGGCCAGTCTTAAAGAAACATTAGGGCGCAGTAGCGTAATTTCACATACTCTTGTCTAGCGATAATTAAGAAACACATCAAAGGCTGACATTTTGGGATAGTTGCACACAACCACACAATAAAAGACACACCAAAGCTTTCATGGGATTGTAAAAGACTATTAAAGTGTGCCAAATGTAGGTACATTTGAGATTCGCATCTTCTGTGCACTATACAAACTGATTTCAGACCTCCTTCGGTGTGAGGAAATTTTGAAGGAATCAGAAAAAGAAGCCGATGACTAATTATCAATTACCAATTACCCTTTCAGTATTAGAGAAATTATGAATTGAGCAAAGAATTGGTCCACTAGGTGGATGATCGCTTTTTCACCTCAAGCTAGTCGCAGTTGAGTTCAACAATCTCCTCTTATATGCCATAAGCTGAAAAATAAAAGGAAGAGAACAGGGGTTAAAAAAACAGCCAAGTTTTCTAAATATGGCATATAAAGTCACGTCCATAGGAGTTTACCAGATGGCCACAGCTAAAATTATCAGGTTTAAGGTCAGCCAAAGTTTCCTGCTCTTTCAACACTTGCAAATTATTTTTGCATAAATCTACTGAGCCGGCAGCTCTAATGATGTTGGCTTGCTGCTCTTTTACCAAGCATATCTCAACCTCATCAGCCTGTACAGCCGTTTGAAGGGAAACATACTGTAGGAAGTAAAACTAATTAGAATTGAGATTTGATGGTTAACATGAATATAATTGCTGCAAAGTGAGAGTAACCTGGCACAGGTGCCTGACAGACAACGTAGGTCTGCAGTAGAGGTATGGCTGCTGCAAACTCGGCATCCTTTTCTCGTCAAAAGGCACAAGCATGAGGCAGACACCCAACTGAAACAATATAAATCACGTCAGCAATTCTTTTATTGTGGCGGTGAAAGTGCTCAAGCTGAAAGAAAATTCAGAAAAATAATAATAATGGGAAATAATGAAGACAAGGACTAATCAACCACTTTGATGGATCTGGCTGCACCGATTCAAAAAGTTAACAGGCGACTTCAAACCACTTGTGCCAGCTTGAGAGCTACAGAGGTTTTAAAAAATCTATATTCCAGCAGAACACAGATCAAAGGGGAAAAACTTAATTACCTCATTGTCATTTTCTTCCAAGCTACGGAGATTATCAATCAATTTGGCAAGGCGACTATTTCTGGCATTCTTTCCATTGACTCGGGTGTGACTCCGGTGACCATTTTTTCCCCATGCAAGTGCCCTAGAAGGACTCAAGAATTCTCTACTAACTTCAGGAGCATTTTCATCACTGCCATCATCTGCAGCAGTGGTTGGAGAGTGTGGAGAAAATTGTGCTTCTGCCCCTCTTTTACATCTTTTTGATCTGATTTCTATAAGTTCATCACCAGAAGAACCCTTAGCCCCATCTTCATCTTTCATGCCCTCAGTGTCATCAGATCCCTGAAGTTCAACCGTACTCCTACCATTTCTCCTGGCCCTCACATGTGAAGTTCGATAATTACCCTGTGACCTCTTTGTTCTTGATTTGGGATAGCGTTTTTTACCTAGTGCTTCTGATTTTCGTTGAAGAGTCTGAGAAATGGATTCTTGGATCTGCTCACATGATATAAAGCCCTTTAAATCTTTTGCAATAAAAAAAAATCCATAATCAACTATGAAACATTTAAACAATGAAAGATTCTATCATTTGATAATCAGCCAATCAGATATCAATCAACTTATCTAGTACAAAAAAAAAAACTTGCTCACCTGCTGATTGAGAGCTTTCTCATATTCTTGCAAAGCGAATTCCTAGACCGAAAACCTTGTTAATAACATTTCTTTCCAGGTAGATAAAGTATTTCAATATAAGATGAAGTAAATCCAGGTTACCTCCTGCTCATACTTGTCTATCTCTGGATAGAGAGCAGCAATTAAAGCATCATAGTTTGGGTCATCTCTCAGTGAGCGCCGGCTAGGACAATGTGTGCGGCAGGTAGGGCACTCATTGTTGCTGCAACAAAACAAATCCCAATTATACAGTGGAGGGAGGGGAAAAAACTTCTACCCCTAGACTAAAAAAATCTCAATTGCATATAATTCATCTGAGATAATCTACAGAGGGTGGCACAAACCCGAGACGCATGGATTTGTCTATACACTCTCTGCAAAAGCGGTGCAAGCATTCCATTACAGTCCTTGTTTTCCGAATGATGCCTAAACATAAAATGGAACCAATCAATGATTTCTACATAGTAATTAAGGCAATCAAACTAAAATATAGTTTAAAATTCTTTTTCCTGCTCAATATGCCCAAAAGTGCTTAAAACTTCATGCATTCTCATAAATATAAAAGCAACATAATATAGTCCATGTTGAGAAAGCATAACCCAGATTTATTTGTTTCCTTCCAGCTTGTTCATATTTTGTTGAATCAAAATTCAAATTTATTGATAGTCTATTGATTATCATACTGGGCAACAGTAACCAGTTCCGAAATATTCAGCAATTTTTTCTTATAAATTCCAAAGACAAAAAATAAAGTCCTTCTAGGATCACAGTTTACAGATGCAACAGGATCAGAGTGTTAAACTAAGAAGTCAACAAAGAGTCACAATCATGCCCAACGTAAATCAGGATCCCACATAAACTATGACATGAAACTTCAAATTTTGTTTCATGCTCATGTTCATATCTGACTATGTTAATTTTCATTCTTTTTTTATGAATTATGTTAAGCATCACTTTTTAGATGAAAGAAAAGCTGAGTGTCACTTTTAACTGAGAAAAAAATGAAAGAAAATGCACACCTAGGCAGATAGGACACTGAACTTCCTTGCGTACATCTGACAGTTTTATAACAACAAACCTGCAATAAACATCAACATAGAGAGGTATTTTTTTTTTTGATCAAAACATAGAGAGGTATTAGCAAATGGTATAATTAAACATCAATACATGATATAATATAGAATCTATAAAAATTATTCTTCAATTTACATAATATAATATAGAATCTATAAAAATTATTCATAAGTTGTAAATGATACAATTCATTATTTAGACATCATGCCACGTACGAGGAAACATGGCTATACTCTTGAGTTTATGGTCAAAGCGCATGTATTACCACCTTAGAGATAGTACAGCCATTCAGACTGATAAAATTAATCAGTGGCTCCTTGATTGATAAGGAATAATCAACCATGGCATACCATTTGAGATTATATTTTCAAAAGAGTTTAGCTTATGCATGCATGCGCACTCTCATGCATTTCAAATCGCCCATGCAGAGTATCATGCACTTGCAATTAACATTCACAAGTAAATTTCAATGGATTGTTTGGAGAAACTAAGTGCCCAAAATAACGTGACTTCAACACCAGATAAAAAAAGCTTCTCAAAGGATACATTCTTGCTCATGGTCATCATAGCATTCAGATCAACCCAGGATTAAGTAAAGTTCAGCATGAGTTAATAATAAGACCATAAGAAGATGACATTTCATCAACCTAAACTTTGTAATGCTCAACCACACCGTTGAGTCTCACTTTACCATTCTACAAAGTCAATCCTTCAGGCAGAAAATTTTACTCCATAACATTCACGAGCAAATGAAATAACAAACCCACCAACAGCACAGAAAAACGTTTCAGTTATCCATTCACATATACAATATACGAACTCATGTTGAAGTCACAACCTCACTCCACCAAAAATCAACACTACAGATCTCGTCTCCATTCACGACAACAAAATCCAAAGAGAACCTATCACTGAATGAATAATAACCAAAACCACTACAACATTCTCAAATGCTCTTAAAGAAACACAGTTTCAACTCCAGAAAGAGCCGTAAAATTAGACGAGAAAACACTGAGATAGCACATACCATAATCATCGATAAATAACGAGGAAGAGAGCGAGAACCATACATAAATACACACACACACACACACACACACTATATATATATAGTAACAGAGAAAAGCAGAGAGAAAAAATGAGGTAACATACTCATCATCTTTGTCGCCGTTGTTCTCCGAAGGGCTCCGATCGGATTCTGAAGAAAACAAAAGCAACGGAGAAGAGAAAAGATGAGGAAACGACACGATATAATGAACGAAAATTGAGATGAAATTGCATGAAGTAAAAAAGTTGAGGTGATGAAAATTTGAGGTAGGTCAAGGATTTTAGGAGCAACAACACGTACCTAATACATCTTCTTTGTTCTCCTCGTGGTTCATCTCGCCGTTCAAAGCACCGTTTTCTTCTTCTTCTTCTTCCTCGAACAAACGCTTCTGAGCAGGCATTGCTTTTCTTGAAACCAAAAATACAAAAAACAAAAACTGAAAACAGTCGCAGAAGCTATAAACCTAAAGAGGCCAAAGATTGTTTATAGCTATGGAGACGACGGTGATAACTGTAAGGCTCGACTCGAAGCCTTGACCTGAGAGAGAGAGAGAGAGAGAGAGAAGAGGCTATAGCTATTATACCGAATTTTCTTTCTTTCTTTCTTTCTTATTATTGTGTGTAAACTATTTACATTGCGGGGGTGTCAAATAGGGTGTACAGTATGGTGTGTGAGGTGGAGTTGGGGGCTGTGAGATGGTGCCACGTGGAAGGGAGGAGTTGATATTGGGAATTGTAGGGTGTGATTGTTGGGGTTTGGGGCCCGCGAAGCAGGTGATTTGGACCCAGTCGTGGATCTGGGGTTGGGGGATGGTTTTCGTGAGGGAGGGAGGCTTTTTCAGCGCCAAATAGGTTGGTTACCCTCTTTACTCCGTACGTCTTTCATTTTTCATTACTTTTCTTTTAAAATAATTTTTCTCCCTGTAAAATAAAATAGTTTTAGAGTCCCTTTGGATGGATAGAATTGAGGTGATAGAAATGGAATTGGAAATGGGTATAGGGGTAAAGTATGGAAAGTAGAGGTAATGATGATAAGTAAAGTTTGTGGGCCCCAGGAAAAGTGTGAGATGGAGAGAAAACTTGTGGGGTCCGAGATATATGTAAATTACCAAATAGTCTTCACTTTCCATCAATTTCACTTTCCCTCATCACTTTCCTTGACATCCAAACGGACCCTTAGTCGTTCCATCTATCTTCTTGGATGGTTAGAAGGAAAGTAGACCTTCGCATAAGTTACAATTACAATTACCTCTTATATATGAAGGTTAGAGTGTACATGATTGCTCAATATACATGGTGGATCATGTTTACTTCTAAAATATTTTCTGACTCAAATTTGCCTAAAATCATATATATAGACATATCATGTTTCCTAAAATCATGTCTCCTCACCAATTATATTATAAAATTAATAAGAGAGGAGAGTGGAGACAAATGCATATGGTCATGGTGTACTATTCATAATATCATCATGTAATTTTAATTTATTTAACCAATTTTCTTAATCTAATTAGATTTTGCAAAAATGTATTATATTGTCACCGGTTCTAAATATAATACATAGTCGACTTTTTTTGGGTGATTAAGGAGCCAAAATAGGTTAGTTAATGATGATGACATATTTGATATATTATTAGTTTATATATTAATTTATAGGGTAAATGGTCAAATCTAGCACTGAACTATTGACCAAAGTACACCCCACATAAAAATGCATTTCAGGGCTCAAAACTAGCACTGATCAAGTACAAACTCGGTCAAATGTAGCAAAACCGTGAAAGTTGACCGGTTTGACCGTTTAGTTTGACTGCATCACCTGCCACATCACCCGATTAGTACAAGTCACCTGCCACGTCACTACATCATCAGCATCTTTGCCACATCAATGCCCACCAAACAAAAAATACTAAAATAACAAAATACTCCTCACTATTCACCATCTTCCTCCCAACTCCATCCTAATCATCATCCTCAAACAACCCAAACTCTGAACTTTCTCCATTCTAAATAAATTCATCAAATTCCAAAAATATCATGGCCACTTTTAATTCCACAAACTGCCCAGAACATTACATTAAGCTGTGATGCTAGGAAATGATTATTTGAGCAAAATCATGACCGGAGGTCTGAGCAAATTAGTGGTGGTGAGAGATAAGGTGGAGGGCGTTGTGGGCGGAATAGAGGGGGCGGCCGGAGTCGTCGTCGGGGTGATAATGGCGGCGAGGATGGCGCCGACGCCGATGCGGCAATGAGGTCGAAGAAGTTGGTGAGTGGGCGTGGGTCGGAGATCTGATCTGAAGGTAGATCTGGTGCTCGAGGTGGAGGAGGGCGGCGCCGGCGACAAGGACGAGGGGTTCATGTTTGAGATGGATGAGGTAGTGTATTACACCTGCATATCTGTTCGCATGCTTCATTGACGCAACATCTGACTTCATTGCATGGGGGAGAGAGAGAGAGAGAAGGAGAGGGAATAGGAAGTTTGATTTGGTGAATGGCGTGGTTGTGGGTGGGTGATGGTGTTGTGCGAAGTGAAGGTGGCTTTGGAGGAAGAAGATGATGACATGGCAAAGAGGTAATGATGTGGCAGCTAACCTAGCCTAATAAGGTGATGTGGCAGATGATCTGGTATAATCAAGTCAAATTTAACGGTTAAACCCGTTAAAATTGACGGTTTTACTATATTTGTCCCACTTTGTACTTGATCAGTGCTAGTTTTGAGCCCCGAAATTCATTTTTATGTATGGTGTACTTTGGCCAATAGTTCAGTGCTAGATTTGACCCTTTACCCTAATTTATAAGTCAATCAAACTAATTTGGAGAAAAGTTTAGTTAATTCAATATATAAGTTGCTTATTTAGTTTTTTTAAGATTTTTCAAGAAAATCAGCTAAGTCTTATATTTAGGAATAGAGAAAGTATATAGGATTGGAGGAAGTATATATTTAACAATAAGGTAACTTTTATATTCCTTTTTTATATTCCCTCCATTACCCATTACATTTCATCTTTTAATGATGTTTTAATTGGTTTTTTAATAATAAATACTTTTATTTATCAAAAAATAATAAATTCTTTTTTATATTTAACTCGTTCATTCATCGCCCTAACACATTCATTTTCATCTTTTTTTAATCGTTACTCTTTCGCACACTCATTTATTGATAAGGGAAATTTTAAAAAAGAGTATATTTCTATATATAATTATTATTCTAATTAATTAATTTGAACTGTTTTAATATCAAACAGAAATTTTATCAAAATGACCTTTACACGTAGAATAGATAAAGTAAGGAGTTATTAGGGAAATTTTATCTTTTTTTAATCGTTACTCTTTCGCACACTCATTTATTGATAAGGGAAATTTTAAAAAAGAGTATATTTCTATATATAATTATTATTCTAATTAATTAATTTGAACTGTTTTAATATCGAACAGAAATTTTATCAAAATGACCTTTACACGTAGAATAGATAAAGTAAGGAGTTATTAGGAAAGGAATCTATCATCAAGGCATGCGTTTGGTTATGCTTAGGGGCTTATTTTCATGTATAACATGGTACATAATGTATTGGATTAAAATTAAATTACGTGTTGTTCTATATACACATTATGCTATTGAAAGGCGAGTTGGTTAGTGTTAGCTCAAATTGTAGTTTGATTTGAAGTGTGTGCGCGTGTGTGTGCAATGTGTGTGTTTAATATACGTATGATGAAGTGAGTTCAGCAGAATGTAAACTCCGACCATCACCTCCATCTATATACAGGGCATCACAAAAAAGTGTATGGTTTTTATTTTTCTTTGTATGGTACTGCCTCGTGCGAGGGATAGAAATAAGTTTACAAGTGTAAGCATGATATATAGAGGATGTGATGTGAATAATAAAGGGAGGAAGGATATAATTAATTAAGAATAAAGGTAGCAGAAACTTAAATACATCAAATATTTAAGCGACGACCCCATGCATAGAATTTGTTAAAGCACTTGAAGTGAGATATATTCCAAGCCCTTCCAAGAAGATTGGGAGATACTCCATTAAACAAGAAATACTCATCACCATAGACAGCTAGTTAGCTTATTTGTGAAAATGCAGAGAGTGTACTGTGTTAAATGCACAAGAAGACGCTAAAAACGTAATCGTTTATATGCATGATACACACGTTAATGAAGTTAATTAAAGAATAATTTGAAGGGTGAAACCAGAGAAAACCCATTCTAATTAAACGTCGTAAATTCTGTAAAATGAAGTGCAATATAATGAGTTTTTGTTTTTGGATTCTTGAATGAAAACTATATATAGAGAGAAATATGGACATTCTTTCCTTCGTTGTGTGATTGCTAGTTTCATAATCCGCCGAGTCATTAAAATGTGTCTTAACTCCCTTTTTAGAAGGGCATAAAGGTCCCGTTTCGTCTCGAAAGTAACCCCCTACGAATATATATATATATATAATGTCATAAACTAATAATGTTAAATAAGAATAAAAAAATAATAGATAGTACATTTAAATATATCCATATTGATACTATATCAACCTCGATAGATAAATTTCTATTGAATTCATATTTAAATCATTGAATTTTGTCAATAAAAAATAATTAAAATGATTTATATAGCAAGTTAGCACAATTTTCTGTAAGGTAAAAACATAAAAACCGTGAATTCACAATGTAAACACGTAAGTTTCTACTGATTTTTTTTAAGACTGAAAATTTAAATAACTCATGACACGTTTTGGTTAAGTAATGTCATAAAAATGGTAAAATAGGAATGTCAACTCGCGAGTTTGAAAACAATGAGCACAAGACATAATAAATTAAACGGAAAAAAAACTAAATTATCTCATCGTCATTTTCTTCCAACAAAGTTAGGGAGAGTATGAATCAATTGGGCAAGGCGACCATTTTTGGCATTCATTTTATTGACTTGGGTTTGACGACCCCCGCGGTGACCTTTTCTTCCCCAGGCAACGGAAAATGCCCAAGAAGGACTCAACAATTCTCTACTCACTTCAGGAGCATTTTCATCACTGCCATCATCTGCTGCAGCAGTGGTTAACGTTGGAGAGTGTGGACAAAATTGTGCTTCTAATTCTGCCCCTCTTTTACATCTTTTTGATGATCTCATTTCTATTACTTCATCACCACAACAACACTTAGCCCCGTCTTCATTTTTCATGCCCTCCTTGTCACCATGTGAAGTTCCATAATTACTTTGTGACTTCCTTGTTCTTGATTTGGGATAGCGTGTTTTACCCAGTGCTTCTGATTGTCGTTGAAGAGTCCGACAAATGGATTCTTGGACCTGCTCACATTATACAAAGACCTTTAAATCTTTTGCAATAAAGAAAGACAATAATCAACTATCAAACATTTAAACAATGAAAGATTGTCTCATTTGATAATCAGTCAATCAAATATCGATCAACTATCTAGAATAAAAAATTTTCTCACCTGCTGATTGAGAGCTTTGTCATATTCTTGCAAAGCGAATTCCTAGGCCAAAAACCTTGTTAATAACATTTCTCTCCAGGTAGAAAAAGTAGTAAAATTTACATTATAAGATGAAGTAAATCCAGGTTACCTCCTGCTCATACTTGTCTATCTCTGGATAGAGAACAGCAATCAAAGCATCATAGCTTGGGTCATCTCTCAGTGAGCGCCGGCTAGGACAATGTGTGCGGCATATAGGGCACTCATTGTTGCTGCAACAAAAAAAAGTCCCAATTATACAGTGGAGGGAGGGGAAAAACATCTACCCCCAGACAAAAAAAAATCACAATAGCATATAATTCATCTGAGATAATGTACAGAGGGTAGCACAAACCCGAGACGCATGGATTTGTCTATACACTCTCTGCAAAAGCGGTGCAAGCATTCCATTATGGTTCTTGTTTTCCGAATGATGCCTAAACATAAAACGGAACCAATCAATGATTTATACATAGTTATCAAGGCAATCAAAATATAATTTAAAATTCTGTTTCCTGCTCAATTATGCTCAAAAGTGCTTAAAACTTCATGCATTCTCATACATAAAAAAGCAGCATAATATAGTCCATGTTGGGAAAGCATAACTCATATTTATTTGTTTCCTTATAGTTCAATGATATTGAGCTGAATCAAAATTTGAATTTATTGATAGTCTATTGATTATCATACTGGGCATGTACAGTCACCGGTTTCCAAATTTTTCAGCAGTTTCCCTATAAATTCAAAGACAAAAAAATAAAAGTCCTTCTAAGTTCACAGTGTACAGATGCAAAAGGAGCAGTGTGTTCAACTAAAAAGTCAACAAAGAGTCACAATCATGCCCAGCATGAATCAGGCTCCAGCATAAACTATGATATGATACTTCAAATTTTGTTTAAGGCTCATGTCCATATCTGACTACATTAATTCTCATTCTTTTTTAATGAATTATGTTAAGCATCACTTTTTTGGTGAAAATAAAAGTTAAGCATCACTTAAAACCAATAAAAAAAGAAAGAAAATGCACACCTAAGCAGATAGGACACTGAACTTCCTTGCATACATCTGACAGTTTTACAACAACCAACCTGCAAATAAACATCAACGTAGAGAGGCATTAGCAAATTATTCATAAATTGTAAATAATACAATTCATCATATAGACTTCGTGCCACCTTAGGGTGTGCTTGGATGGAGGGAAAATGGGAGAGGAAAGAAAATGGGAGAGGAGAGAAAAGGGGAGAGGAAAAGTGGGTGGGCCACATGCCCCATTTTCCTCCCAAGTTTTTCCTCCCAAAATAGGGGATTATAAGAGAGAGAAAAGTTACCCACCATTGTCCAATGACCATGCCCCACCTCACCCACTCATTTTCCTTACTTTCTATTTTCTCTCATCCATCCAAGCATGATGAAGGATAACATTTTCTCTCCACTTTTCTTATGATGAAGGATAACATTTTCTCTCCACTTTTCTTTCCTCTCCATTTTCTCTCCTCTCATTTTCTTTCCTCTCCCATTTTCCCTCCATCCAAGCACACCCTTAGAGATAGTACAGCCATTCAAACTGATAAATTTAAGCAGTGGCTACTTGACTGATAAGAAATAATGAACCATGGAATTAAACGGAGAGACTGAGAAAGATATAGGTGGAAATTTCATTTAAAGATTGTATCATTGTACTCTGTAAAACATGTATCCCATTCTCGGAAATAGCATTTGACATTATTTTTTCAAAAGAGTTTAGCTTATTCATGCATGCATGCGCGCACTAATGCATTTCAAATTGCTCATGCAGAGTATCATGCTCTTGCAATTAACATTCACAAGTAAAAAGCTTCTCAAAGAATAAATTCTTTCTCATGGCTAACATAGCATTCAATTCAACGCAGAATTACGTAAAGTTCAGCATGAGTTAATAATAAAACCATAAGATGACATTTCATCAACCTAAACTTTGTAATGCTCCACCACTCCATTGAGTCTCACTTTTACAAAGTCAATCCTTCAGGCAGAATTTTTTATCCAACAAGATCGATGAGCAAATGAAATAACAATCCAACCAAAAGCACAGAAAAAACGTTTCAGTTATCCATTCACATTTACGATTATACGAACTCATGTTATAGCAAAGAAACAGAGTTTCAACTCCAGAAAGAGCCGTAAAACGAGAAGAGAAAACAGTGAGATAGCACAGAGCATAATTATCGATAAATAATGAGGAAGAGAGTAAAAACCACACACACACACACACACACAAATATATATAAATATATATACACACACATACACACACACACACATACATAGTAACAACGAAAAGCAGATTGAAAAAATCGGCTAACATACTCATCTTTGTCGCCGCTGTTCTCCGAAGGCCTTTGATCGGACTCTGAGAAAACAAAAGCAACGGAGAAGAGAAAAGATGAGGAAACGACACGATATAATGAACGAAAATTGAGATGAAATTGGATGAAGTAAAAAAGTTGAGGTGATGAAAATTTGAGGTAGGTTAAGGAATTGAAGAGCAATAAGTCGTACCTAATACATCTTCTTTGTTCTCCTGGTGGTTCATCTCGCCCTTAAAAGCACAGTTTTCTTCTTCTTCTTCTTCCTCGAACAAACGCTTATGTGCTGGTATGGCTTTTCTTGAAACCAAAAAAACAAAAACAAAAACTCAAAACACTCTCAAAAGATATAAACCTAAAAGGCCAACGATCATTTATAGCTATGGAGTCGACGGTGATATCTGGCAAGGCTTGACTGCAGAGTGAGAGAGACAGAGGCAGAGACTGAGACTGAGAGAGGGAGAGAGAGGCTATAGCTATACCGAATTTGTTGTGTGTAAATATTTACATCGCGGGGGGTTTGAAATACGAGCGCGAGATGTAAGGTATGGTGTGCACACTGAGATGTTTCCACGTGGAAGTGGACAATATATGAATTAAAATTAAAATTTAAAATTTGAAAATACTAATTTAAAATAAAATACATATAAATTAAAAATTAAACACACAAACACATACTCAATGTGTGTAAGACCTATTTCTAAGGGCTTGTTTGGTTGCTAGAAAAAATGCCAAAGAATTAGAAAGTATAGGTTTTTATGTAATTTACATATATCCCGGAGTCCACAAGTTTTCTCTCTCCATCTCACACTTTTTCTGGGCCCCACACACTTTATTTTTCATCATTACTTAATTTACTCATACTTTTCATTTTTACCCATTTCACTTTCCATTTCTTCACTTTCCTTCCTACAACCAAACAGACCCTTCTTCTCAAATTTTTCTAAATTATCCTTCCCAATATTCCCCTTAATTAGACAACAAGAGAGAAAGATTAGGGTATATTGAATATCATGGTTTTTAACTAATTTAACCAACACCCTTAATCTAATTAAATTAGGTAAATAGGTCTTATATCTAGGATTGAGAGAGTATGTGTGTGTGTATATAAAATAAGTTAGAAGCAAGAAGTAAGAAGAAAAAAAGAAAAAGAAATGATGTTTTTTGTAACTACCAGTGTCTCACTCTCGAAATTGTCCGCTTGGGGAATACTAACTCCTCACGGCTTTAAAACGCGTCAAGAGGGGAAATTATCCAGACATTGCCTTTAGTTCTCATCCTCAGCTGATGTGGGACTTCACATTTTTCCGCCCACCTTGTATTTGATTCAAAAGTAATTTGATTTTTCTTTGCTCCAAAATAGGGGTGGAAATAGCCTAGGTCAGCCTAGGCCACTACCTTACTAGACCAGGTGTAACATCTCAGTGCCTCGCTCTCGAAATTGTCCGCTTTGGGGAATTCTCACCCCTCACGGCTTTAAAACGCGTCAAGAGGGGAAGGTATCCAGGCCTATATATAGCACCTTTTGTTCTCCTCCCCAGCCGATGTGGGACTTTACAATCCACCCCCCTTTTGGGGAATCCTCACCCCTCACGGCTTTAAAACGCGTCAAGAGGGGGAGGTATCCAGGCCTATATATAGCACTTTTTGTTCTCCTCCCCAGCCGATGTGGGACTTTACACCAGGCATGTGATGTAGTAAACAAGTCTGAGCCTGGTGTGTGGCCTATCATAGGCCTCATTTTCAAAACTGAGTCTGGCCTTTTAACACCTGTCTGGCCTGATTATAAGTCTATTAAGAGACTTAATAATTTAATTAGGCGAATAGGTCATAAGCTGATAGACCTAATAGGCCACAAATTATTAAGCCATAAACGACAAAATTGTAATGGGCTTATATTAATAGTACACTATTTAAACAAGCTCAAAATTAGCCACAATTAAAATAAAAAACCTATGACTCCTATCAAAAGCATAATAAGATAAAATTAATTAAAAACTCAAACTCATCTAAATTACATATGTTTTGCCAAAGCATTGAAACAATTATAACCTTCAAGTCATTAAGAATTGGATTTAATGATATAAGCCTAATGAATATTAGCTCTAAATTTATATTTAATAGGCCAATCTGGTAGGTTTTATAGGCTTTTTTTTAACATTGACCTGACCTATTAAACAAATAGGTCCAAAAAAAGCCTATGACTGAGTCTAGCCTATTAGAGTACAAAATAGTCTAGATCTTTAATATGTCAGTTTATAGGCCCTAATAGGCCGGCCGGTGCTATTTCCACCCCTACTCTAAAACCTGTTTTAAAGCAAAAATAAGCAAAAACAATCATATTGGCACCTTACTTTTCACTACCAATGTTGCTTTTGCCTAAAAGTAGTGTCTTAGAGTCACTTAATTAATGATGGAATAAAAAGAATTATTATTTTTATTAGATATTTTTTATCGAATACCAAAGATTATTTTATTAAATTGGAAAAGTGGGATGCAAAATAGATTTGCAAGAAAACTTCAAAAAACTCATCTTATATTTAGAAAAAAATTTTTTCCCTAGACTTTTTATAAACTAGTACATATTTATCAAAACTCATGGCCAAAAATCAGAAGATGCACTAAAAAAAAAATACTCCCATCTTATCATCACTGGTGGCCACTATCTAACACACTAACCAGTAACCAGTAGTGTTAGCATTCCTTTTTTTATAGAATATATTGAAACTCATGTTAAACTAGTAGAGATGACGCCAAATTTTCTTTAGAGACTCTTTAATAACAATTAAGTCTTTTAATAGAATCACAAGGTGATTAAAACGACTTTTACTTTATCATTAAAAATAAAATATATTACTACTATTAAATTTTTTTATCACAACTGCTATTATTAAATTAAGTAATAAGTAATCGTATCTTGAAAGATAATAACTAAATATATAACTAATTCAACCTAAATATATAACTAATTCAACCTAAATTTATAGCTAGGAACAAAGAGTACCTTTGCTAGGAAAAGAAATCGACTTAACAAAATAACAAATATAGTCCGAAAAATGGATCTTTCATATTTTAGAATTAATAATCATTTTAGAAAAGAAACAATTATGCAATTACAAGGTTAACAAAAAAATGAATGGTATCGAATTGACCACCAAAGATTGAAAAGTATCATATTGGCCATTATTGTCAGTCGATTTTTTGAAATGACAAAAATGAACAAGGTAAAGCAACTGACCAGACCTTTTTAATAGAGAGTTACAAACGGTGTTGTCTTATATACTTCTTTATTATTTATTAATCAATCTAGTACTCCCTCCGTTCCTAAATATAGGACCTAGATAGAGAGTTTATTTTGTTCCTAAATATAAAACCTAGATACATTTTTTGCCACATTTTTTCCTAAATTACCCTTCTTCTTCTTCCTCCTCTTCTTCTTCCTCAACCAAACCCCCCACGGCTGAACCATCAGGCATCAACTAAAAGGGTTTTTGAGATCAACCAAGAGAAAAAGAGCATCTACAAAAACAAAAGCTACCCAAAATACATAAACTTTATATTATTAATTAATTAATTAATTTATTTACCTTGGATCTGATTCACTCCAAGCTTCCTTTTAGACTGAGATTTCCCAACCTTCTTTGCACCATTATTATTATTAGAAAGACTAACCACATTATCAAGCTTCTCCTTCAAACTATGAACCTCCAAATCCTTAGCCTTCACTTCCCTCTCCTCTACCACGGCCTCGTACGGCGCCACCACCTCCCTCATCGGCGACGCCTCCCTCCGCCGCACCGTCCTCCCCCGCCGCGCCGAAACCTCTCCCGGAACACCCCAAACCTCCTGATCTCCGCCACCACCGCCACGTCAGCATCCCTCACCTTCTCTGGGTCCCACGGGCAATGCGCCTGAAACAGCGTATACATAAGCCTGAAACAGCTCATCCAAACCCCCCACGACTGAACCACCCCTCACCACGGCGGCTGGTGGCGGCGCCGGTGGGGCCATGGCGTACTCCATGAGTGGTGGACGGGTGAGTGAAGGGTTGGTGGCTAGGGTGGTGCGTGGGTCCCACTTGAAAATGAAAGCTCATTGAAGAAGGAAGGATACGATTTAACAGTGAAGGGCTAGTGAGTAATTAAAATAATTAAAGAGGGATATTATTGGAAAGAAACTAACTTAATTGTCTTCCTTAATCTCCCCAAAAAAAGTCATTTAGGTCCTATATTTAGGAACGGAGGGAGTATAAATTATTGTTTGTTGGTCAAATTAATACTTGCATATATCCACCATAACAATATAATATAGTATTAATGTTCATATTTGTCCTAAAGTAATACACAATATAATATAGGGTTAAAGTTCATATTTGCCCATGAATTATACGCGAAAAATCATATATGCGAAGATTCATATATTCCCCTAAAGTATTTTTTGTCCAAATTTGCCTTAGAAATGTGCGCAAAGAAACATATTTGTCCATGAAGTATGCATAAAGGATTACTCTTATCTCCCCGAAATATATAAGAAAGGTCAGGATCATATTTGACCATTAATGTTTTAAATGAAAATGACAAATATGATTTTCATGCATACTTTAGGGGTAAATATGAGCTTAAAATTACTTCCACGGATAGATATGGTCAGTGTTGTAAGAACCGGACCAGACTGGACGGTTGGAACGGTCCAACCGCCAACCGCTTAACATTCCGTCTCAACGGTTATCCGGTTCAACCATCGGTTTAAGCGGTTTGGCCGTATTGAACCATGACCCGAAACCTTTTCCGGCTCGCCTTCCGGTCCGGCTTTTACAATGGTGCATATGAGGGATAATTATGATACTCAACTCAGATAACATATGCTTACAAGCATGCCAACATTCAATAACATATGCTTACAGACATGCCAACATTCAATAACATATGCTTACAGACATGCCAACAATCAAATAAAACATAAATAAAAGACTTTATGATTACGTGGTAAGGCGTACGCGCGTACTTAATTAGCAAGTCTCCACTCGAATCAATGTTTTTCTTTTTATTATCTATGTTTGCCTCTTTCTCTCTCTTCCCTCCCTCTCTAGAACCAAAATTCAAGATTGAAAGGGCGCAAGATTTTGGAAATAAGATTTTAATTTTTCTTATGAGCCTCTATCTTATATGATTAATGGATGCTATTAGGAGATTTTTAAAATATTTAAATATATTAAATTTATTATTCAATGTAAAAAATGAATTACTTTTTGTAAAAAAAATATAAACTATAAATACATAAAATAGTTTAAAGTGATATATATTATGCATCCTTCGGTCAAAAAAAAGATATATATTATGCATCTTAATATATTAAAAAAAGTTAATTCATTTTTATATTAAAGTTATCAAATTAAAGTTCTTCTCCAATATTATAAATGTACTACATATTTGTGGCATTACCTTAATTTTAATTTTCGCTAATTTCTTGCCAAATTTTGTCTATTAATATTCTTCCAACAATAATCAAGTAAGAGATGTGGGTAGAACAAAGAAAATGATTATGCTATTGTTGAATATAAACACACAGTACTAATTTACTGTTATTAACTTTAATAAACTAAAACACCTATTTTAAAAGTCAAGTAAGATATTTACTTTAACAAACTAAAACACCTATTTTAATGTTAAATTTTGAATAGTAAATTAATTGAAGTTGAATGCTACATAATTTTGTAAGGGTTGAGGAATGTCCGTTACGTTGCCTCATAGTCATAATGCAAATATTATATGGGAAGAATTGAAGAAGCTAATGAATGAAATTACTCTTCTCTCTGCTTCCGCCTCATTCATCACTTTCACTACCTAGTAGTATTTACCAAGTCAAAATCTTGTCTTCATTTCCAAAAACAAGAAAAGGGTATTGCATGCGCAGACCCTTTTGCTTCTTTCACACCTTAAGGCTTACAACTTGATTCATATTCATTCCAACTGCTGAATTTATTGTTGGAAGTTCAAATCTTGAGCAAAAATGCCAAACATGGGAGAGAGTTCAGGTTCTGGGTTTAAGGAATATGTTGCCGGTTTGATTGCTGGGGTTGCCAATGTTGCTGTTGGCCATCCCTTTGACACAGTCAAGGTTCTCTTTTTGTCCTTGCCTTTTGTGTCATGCCTTTCACTCTATTTTTTTTAATTTAATCATTGAATGAATGGATATACTAGTACTTTATTGTTTATGGCTTTAAGACCTTTTTAATTTCTTTAATTTTTAAGTTGTTATTCAGGGCTGGCTTCTTGGGGAAGTTTATATATAGGGGATTAAGGAAGGAGTGCATTGTTCTTTACACTTTGGTGTGTCTTCATTTCAATGTTTGCATATGGCATATAGCATATTCAATAATAGTTTTACAGATTATTAACCACCAGTGAATATTCAAGAATCTCGCTGGTGTGCTGAGTATCTAAGTCTTTTTTTAGCACAAGTATTAAGGTCTTCATGATGTATGTGGATTACATGTGGAATATGTCATTGAAAGGGGGGATTTTCAGCATAATTGACATGCTTTACGGCCATTTCTCTGTCTAATGGTGAGGCTTAGAAGGGATATAGGTTATAGTCACATCTAGATGATTTGGAGTTGTGTGATATAATTTTTTGGTGCTTGGAATATTTTGAAATTAAGAATAGGGAATCTTAGTTACTGATGAAAAATGTAGAGAGTTGTTCAAAGGAAGAAAACAAAAATGAAGTGGCCGTGGATTTGAAATGTTAGTTGGAGTTACTGCATCAGAAGTCACCGACTAAGCTAAACTCATCGTGGGATAGTCTCTTATAAGGGAAGGGAGTGGATTCAATCAAATTCTAGAGAGAATTGATTTACTAATAAAAGGTGATGCTGACAGTAAAAATAAATATCTCTCCTTCTTCAAGCAAAACTTATTTAGAGCTACTTCTCTTGGAATAAATTGACAACTATTCCTGTTATTTGTGTGGTCTTCATTCTTGCTCTCTGTAGCTGCCCTGAAAAGAGCAACCTGGTCAACTTCTCTGTTACTAAGTACACTTTGAGCTGTTCTCTTTGGCATTTCACCGATGAAAATCCTATGCTTGGAGTGTATATTGTGGTTTCAGAACAATAGGGGGAGACTGAAGGCTGCTTCAAATCTTAATTACGGCATCTGACCGGAAGAAGATTGAAGCAGAATCTTGAATGCCACACAATATTGGATGCTCTATTAGATCGTACAGCTAAGCTTGAAACAAATCAATCTGAAGGAGAATAATCCCCTCTGTTAAATCAGTTCTTAAGTTCCCCTGCTAACGCTGCCATTCCTCAAATATTGACATATGCAATGGATAAAGTAAGTCAGGCTTGTAGCTCACTGACTGATAAAACATGGGCATACAGAGAAAAGTAATCATCTGGGGCCCAAAATAAAAGTTTACCAAGACAAAGCGTTGAATAAAAAATAAAGCTTAGAAATTCTTGTTAATGTATTGGCTTGCTTCCTTACCTTCCATGATATATTCTTTTGCAAGCTAGCTCAGAAAGCTTGGAATTTATCGTGTTATGGCATATTGCTTATACTGGAATGGGTGCTAGCATGAATTTTGGATGGGCTAACTTAGGACTTACATATAACATGATTGATGGACTCAGAGATGGTTAGATCTGTGGTAATATGGCCCTAAAACAAAGGCTTCACCAACTTGATGTGGAAGTTACACAAACTTACATTTTCACAACAATATAGTTTGTTCTAAAGTTTGTCTAATATCAATACTGCTTAATAATTTGATATTTGATGATAAATTTTCCTTATGAAAATGGGCAAGATATGATTATTGGTTTTTCAGGATGTGGTATTACTTTATATCATTAATTTTATTGCTGGCGGTGCTTTGGGTTCCATTATACTCTGCCTTTTAAGTTATAGCTTATCTGTTTATCATTACTTCAATGGTTAGGTGAAGCTGCAAAATCACAATGCTGAGGTACATGGAATTCAATATAGAAGTGCTTTGCATTGCACGGCTAGAATACTGAAGACTGAAGGAGTATGTTTCTTGATTTGTATCTTAAGAGGGACAAATTTTCTTTTTTATACACATATATATACAGAAATGAGGAATATATAACTTTGATATGTATTAGTGCTGGCAAAAAATCGTACTGATCCACTTTAGTTTATGAATATTGAGTGAGATCATTGATCTAGTTTGAGTTTGGCCAATTGTTTGAAGTTGGCAAACTAACTGTGTGCAAGCCCAGTTTTGATTTATGTTTGTTTGGATGACTCAAAACTGTCTTTTGAAAAGTGGAACATGATCCATATGCCTTTTAATGGAAACAAAAGTTGTTTTTAGGAACACAAGTAGTAGGAGATACCTATCGTCAATCATTTGTGAACTTTGGCTGCACTCCAGCCTTTCAAACATTGGCTATGCTGTAATGGCAGAAGGAACACATGTCCGCCTGTGTTACAGTTCTTTATGATAAAGAAATAATAAAAGCATATTCCATATTCCACACATCTTCCATCAATTAGAAGCTTATGTTGTGAGCATAAAATGGCTGCCGTATTCTTTACTTTTATAGAGCTTTTATTCCAATATTACAATGTCTTATTTGTCTTTCCTGATATATATTTTGCATATAGTATTCTTGAAACCTCTACTATTTTGTAACATCCCCCATTTTGATTGCTGAAGCCAGGAAGGAAATCACATAATTGCACTTTTTGGGTGCATCTTTTCCTCTTACGTTGAAGCTTTACCCCAAAAGTATATAAACAAAAGGGGTTTAGGTAGATTTTTCTTAATCAAATGTAGCAATGCCCGTAAAAATGAAAATCAAGAACATGAGGACTTTATATTTATTTTATAAAATATAAATATAAAATCAAATTATTGTTGCATATTTATCAAGAACATCCCAATACAAAATATTTATTTTATCATCTGATACTAGTAAGATCAAATTATTGTTATTTAATTACTTTTATCTGATATATTGTAAGTTTTTGTTGTTTCCAGATTAGAGGACTCTATATTGGAGCAACGCCATCTTTTATTGGGATGGCTTTTGAAGGCTCACTGCTTTTTGGAATTTATTCTCAGACAAAACTGGCCCTCCAGGTTTGCATGAAAGTGATTTAAGATAGGTTGTATCTTGGTTTGTCATCTCATTTGCCTCCAGTTAACAAAGTTGGTCCTCCAGGTTTGCATAAAGGTGACTTGATATACTAAAACTCATACCATTTACTTTTACTTCTCTTTTTTCTTTGTTAGGGTGGTCTGCCAAGCAGTGAACCACAGCCTCATGTAATAATACCATCTGCAGCTTATGGAGGTGCCATAATCAGTTTTGTGTTGTGTCCAGCAGAGCTGGTGAAGGTAAAATGAATATAGGGGCTACGCCATTAATCATGGGAAATTCTTAGGTAGACCTGGCCTACATCAAGCTAATTATTTGTAGACATATAAGCATTTTGAGATACTTTTTGGTGGATCATTTTCAACGTGCTTATTTATTATTCATGATTGGCTGCATCTAAAATTTTTGTAGATTTAGTCTATTTAATAGTTTCTTGTCGGTGAAGGACCAACTTGGATCAACGGTAAGATCGATTGCCGAAGGGTCTGAGGTCGTGGGTTCGAATTAGCCACTTGCAAAAAGCAAAGGCTAGACTGCCTAGTATATACCCTCCCCCAGCACCCTCACTAAATGGGGATTAGAACTGGGTTGACAAAAAAAACATTTCTTGTTGCATATGGCTCTACTTTCCGTATAATACCAGTTTAAATCTGAATTTCCAGTGCAGGATGCAAATCCAAGGCACTGACTCTATGGTTCCTGCGTCCAGCAGATACAAGAGTCCTCTCGATTGTGCCCTAAGAACTATAAAAACCGAAGGGGTAAGAAAAGCGTGCCATATTCTGAAACATCATGATCAATGTGTTCATTAGTTAACAGAATACATTTCAGGTGGCTGGAATCTTTCGTGGTGGTTATACAACATTGCTGAGAGAATCTATAGGGAATTCTGTGTTTTTCACTGTTTATGAATATGTGCGTTATCACATGCATTCACATGCGAAAGCTGCCCCATCCAATTACACCAACTTGATCGACATGGGAATTGGGATCGTTTCTGGTGGCCTCAGTGGCGTAGCTGTAAGCATATTAACAATTAAGCATATTTTGGGTCCCATTGAACCTTTCTAAATGTTGTTTTTTTCTCATTTGTCCTTTCAGTTTTGGTTGGCTGTTATGCCCCTGGACGTGGCAAAAACCATTATTCAGACTAACCCTGATAAAAACTGTCCAAGGAATCCGTTTCACATATTGAGTAATGTAGGCCCTCCCAAATTTATCCCACCTCTTGTTTTTCAACTGTAAATGTGAAAAAATGATCGTATGTAAGAGGTCAAATGTGTTTTTTTTGTAGATTTACAGGAGGGCTGGAATAAATGGGCTTTTTACAGGCTTAGGCCCTACCATCGTTCGAGCATTTCCTGCTAATGCAGCAACAATTGTCACCTGGGAGCTGGCAATGAAAATGTTAAGCATTAAACATGATTAAGATTGGTGCATCTCTTGTTCTCAGTACTGTCTTCTACGCGTATTGCTTATCAGTTATTTGAATGCTGAAAAGTGTGTTTTTCTCTTTGCAGAGTCAAAACTCTTCACATTCTTTTAGAGGCAAGAAAAATTAGGAGAATGGTTTTGCATTAAACAAGAGGATTAGCGAGTTAGAGGAAGAAGTTGGAAGTGGTTGTGGTTGCAAACTAACACAATCTCCTTCCCAATTTTGTAACATTATCTATCATTCTTCATTTTGTAAGGATAGCAAATATTATCATTATTCTTTTTTTTTTTTGGTGGAATACTCCTATTATCATTATTCTTAGGGTCTGCTTGGATGGAGGGAAAATGGGAGAGGAAAGAAAATGGGAGGAGAGAAAATGGAGAGGAAAGAAAATGGGAGAGAAAATGTTATCCCTCATCATGCTTGGAAGGATGAGAGAAAATAGAAAGGAAGGAAAATGGGTGGGTGAGGTGGAGCATGGTCATTGGACAATGATGTGTAACTTTTCTCTCTCCTATAATCCCCCCATTTTGGGAGGAAAACTTTGGGAGGAAAATGGGGCATGTGGCCCACCCACTTTTCCTCTCCCCTTTTCTTTCCTCTCCCATTTTCTCCTCATCCAAGCAAGGGAAAATACTCCCCCTCACCCCATTTTCCTCTCCCATTTTCTTTCCTCTCCCATTTTCCCTCCATCCAAGCACACCCTTAATTTCAGTTCACTGTATGATAATTGTTATCCCCATTCAAGTTGGTAATACTGAGAAAGACAGCAGAAAATTCCAACAAGTCTATAAAGCTTACTTTGTGGGAGACAATTAGAGTACTGATAATTGATGCATCCATTTACGACTCTGACTTTGCTTCTTGATTTGAACACATGACCACGTGACGACTGGGTCATTTATCATCTGATACTGTAATTTCATTGGCTCATTTATTCTCTCCCTCACATTGACAGTCAATGCAGTGGATCCCTACATTAATGAGCGTGCTTTAGATTCCTTTTCCAGCCTCCTTATACAGTTCCCAGTCAATTCTGCTCCACAGTTTCCCAGTTTCTTCCCTCAGTAATGTGTTTCAGACTTTCAGTAAAATGCATTAAGAGCCACGTACTTTTTACTGCAAGAAGCTCCACAGTTTACCACCTACTTTTTTTTTTTGCTTTCTTTTATATGAGAGTTTTTGTAGCTAATAAAATCTTAAGAAAGGAGTTGGGCTTATTCACGATCCAAAAGCAAGACATCTAACACTTGAGTGTCTGATCCAACTCATTGCTTAAATTGCGATATTGTTTTTATAGTAGGAAGCCTACACTGTGGAGATGTTTTCTTAGGCGTCGCGATGGGAGCTACAATGAAATGACATTTCCCATGTTTTAAACATGTGCTAAGTTATCAATAGTTGATTGAGCTGGTAAGTGGGCTGTAACCCTTGTAAGGATGAGAAAACGTGTTCGATTCCCGGGAAGCGCTCTTATTGGGAGAGAAGACAACCTTGTCTATATGGACAACACTCCTACCACTCGAATCCGGATTGAACCGGACGGTGATTAACAAAAAAAAACCTGTGCTAAGTTGCCATACGATTTCACACATTCGCCAGTTGAACCCGCAAACATTGGTTTTCCTATAGGAGTTTTCCTTGAACAAAAGGCAAATGTTTCAACCAATAATATTTGAGTGTTATGTTGGTGTTCCCACACACAGTTTCAAGTTTGAATAGACATTAGAGAGGAAAAAAGTATTTTATTCTCATTATCTCATTGGCAATCTTGTTTGCCAATCTTTTCATAGAGGTTATCCTTTGTCACCCACTAGCTTTATTCCCTCGTGCAAGGAATTTGCCATAGATCGATCGATCATCAAGCTTGAGTGCCACGTTTTGGGGCAAATATAAAGTGGAAATACAAATCAAAATTGTTACGCCATCTGGTCTTAAATATAAAACTTATTTAACTAATTTGATTATATTAACATGATATTACCAATATATCTTAATCAAGCTTTATTTACCCACTAGTTTTAAAGATATTGGTTAAGTTAGATAAAATAACATGATATTACCAATATACCTTAATCATCTACCTTTACATCCACACTTTCTCTCTTATTGTCCAATATTGAGGAACATTGAGAAGGATAATTTGGGGAAATTTTGATAAGAATTAGAAATATCTCTTATATTTTGGACCAAATTCATTTCCTCAAATAAGTCTTATATTTGAGAAAGGAGGAAATAATTATAATTTTCAAGAGACACGAAGGAACACTTTTATTTTACCATGACCAAGGAACGCTTAAAAACTTAGTTTAGTGGTGGATCAGCTACACCCGTATAGGGAGCTATCAGACCAGCAAGATCTGGAACCGGATAAATTAAATTAGTTACTCATATATTTAATACGAGGATAGAAAAAGCATTGGATGCAAGGAAGTTGTAAAAGTTATTTATAGAAAGATACGACACGAGAAAAGTTCCCCATGCATGTAAATTGCCACGAATTATTTCCTTGGAGGATTAAATTAAGGCCTTTTTGGACGACCTAAATAATCCATTATGAGAGTCAAAACATGAGTTTATTTTTTTTTATCATAAAAAACATGAGTTTATTAAGAAATACCCAAATACTCTACCTTTTCTTAATATACGATCAAATTAACTTTGTTTGATGAGGATATATGAATGATTGTAAAATAAACTACTTAGCCTCATAAGATATGATACATCTTATCAGATTATATGTTGATTTATATATTAAGTTAGGTAACTTAAATTTTTTTTTGTTATACAAAAAAAATTTAAGTTACCTAACTTAACATATAAATCAACATATAATCTGATAAGATGTATCATATCTTATGAGGCTAAGTAACTTAATTTTAGAGAAACTTTAAAATATGTATTTTAAAGCAGCTTATTATTTTTGTAACCTTTAATTATATTAAAAAAATTAAAGTCAACTTAGGATTGCTGTTTCCATGCCAAAATAAATTATGAAAACAAAATCAAATTTAATGTCAAACATCTAATTAATAAGAAGTTTTGAGAAAGAAAGTTAGGCAAGCCATTACATTAAAAACAAAAGAAACATAAATGTTTGGAGTGTCAGATGGTCAAGTTTTGCTTATTTCAGATGGAGGCATAATTATTACGCGAGTAATATGGTGGCAGAAGATTGACAGAAGACAGAGAGCATCATCTTCAGATAACAGCAACATAGTTACGTTAAATTTATCCATGAAGAAGATAATTTCAATGGGAGGAATTTATTTAACTAACATGCTTGACTCAGAGCTCCTCTTCATCATCCAGATTCTTAACGTTCTGATGATGAGGGATCCTTCTTTCTCCATGATATATTTATTTAGTTAAGATGAATTTTTTCGACGCCTTTCATTGTGTCCAGCCAAACGCTTCCTACAGCTCCTCTTGGTGTCATCAAATTCTCCTAGCTCATGGAACCTGACAAATATTTTCACCAGAAATCAATTGCTAATGATGCCAAATATTGTGTGTGTGTGAATGAATCTAGCATACATCATTCATCTCATGACTCTACGAGGATTTTGATTAATTACGCTATTATTACCTTATTCATTTTTTTTCAAAATCCTCTTCTAAGGAAGAGATTTTTACCTATGTTATCTCACATGGATGGATATAAGGATGATAGGAAAGGGAAGGGTAAAGGTGTAATTTGACTAAAAGAATCGCAGTAAGATCGAGAGTCTAATACATATATATATATATATATATATATATATATATATATATATACACACACACACACACACATATATATACACATATATATTATAATAGTCCAAACTTTACTTTGTCAGGGATCTTGTTAAAACTAAGCAAATGATAGACAACGTGGTACTTCCCGTTCCTAAATATAACATCACTTTGTGGAAGTGGATAAGTTCCTAAATATAAGATTATTTCCTATTTTATCTCAAAATTTGCCCAAACTACCCTTATACTCCCTCTTTTCATTGAAAATCCCTCCCCCTTTTGAAGTTAAGTGATTGAGGGGATTTTGGGAAAATCATGTAATTTTATTGTCTTCCTTAATCTCCCCAAATTAACCAAAGTGATCTTATATTTAGGAACGGAGGGAGTAATTTGCATAGGTAGAGAGATGTGATTTTATATTTAGGAACAGATCTTATATTTAGGAACGGAGGGAGTAATTTGTATAGGTAGAGAGATGTGAATCTGATCAATTGGCACTAACAGACGTTTACGGATGGGTAATGACATTGAATAAACAGTTCAGTTTTATGATCAAGTTCATTGATATTTTAAGATCCCTTCAAGACTTATTCGTGTTAGACCCTCTGATCTTAATACAATACTTAACCAAACTGTACCTTTACCTTGAAGAAACTAAATGTAGTGGTAATAACTAATCCGTGTAACTTAATTAATAGAGTAAAAAATTTGACAATTTTTGCGGTGTCACAATAAGCTAGACTCTTTGATCCTTATCAACTTACAGGGCAATAATTAAAAAAGGTCTGAATTTGACAGCACTAATCATTAATATCCTACGTACACAGTACTGGTTTCCACGACATACACATTCATGTATATATGAATAATTTTATTGTTAACCTTGTTTAATATTTTTGTTAACCTTTACGATTTGATTGATTTTTGGTTTTAATATCCATGTAGTTTTAAATTGTTTGTTTGAATATAGTTTTGTAAGGACAATTGCTCTGAGTTCAAGTATAGAAACCAAAACTAAAACCAAAATGAAAACCCATTAATAGTACATGTAAAACTATAGGGAACTAAACTATCGATTTAAAACTTAAGATTCCAAAACCGCATAATGACATTACCACATATATATTATTAAATTCATAATAATATAGTAATAAAAAAGAGGGCGAAGGGGAAATCCTCCATATCAAATATTTTTGCCATTTTGTCTGCTTATTTCTAAATCTTTGCAAGAATTCTTAGCTTAAAATTGAATGAAAACCATCCAACAACATTCAACATACTAAAATTGAATGATAAAATAATAAATATTTCATTTAGGACCAAGATTAATTCCTCAATTTATGAATCATGCTATAGTAGTGGAATCAAAACCCTTACAACTTAAAACACTTCATTTGCAGTAGCAAAAGAACAAAAAAATGCAATACCTAAGAAGAAAATTCAGATTCAGAAAGAAACTGAGAGATCAGAGAATTAGGGTTTTTGAAAATGACCTGCTGCATTGTTGGCAAAACCTTTGGTGAAAGCCAGAAATGGGGACAGAAGCAGCCTTGGCATGAAACTCACAGACCTTATGGCGGCGATGGTAGTGCTTAGCCTCACTCAGATCACTCTCACACCCTTCCACCTGACATAAAGGCACCATTGAAGATGAAGAAGAGCCTCTCCTGTTATTGCTCAGATCTCTCATCTTCTTCCTCCCATCTTCCACTCCTAAATTGTACTCTTCAACTTCTTCATCATCTTCTTCATCTTCAATCTCTTCCTCTTCCTCCACTACTTTGTACTTGAAGTTCCTCTTTCCCTCTCCGCTTCTTTCCATATAGGGGAAGTTCAGTGTATGTGAGAGAGGAAAAGATTTCAAGGAGACACACACACAAAAGATATGGGGAAAAGAGCCATATAATGTTAGTATATATAGAAAAGGAGAAGGTAACTATAATTAGATGCGAATTCCAGCTAGCTAGCTAGCTATACATATCTTCTTACTGTTGTTTAACAATGTAACATGATGCAGTAATATATAAATTTATCTCTGGGAAAAATAACCTGCGTGCATGCTGTATATGTGTGTGTGTGTATAGTCGGGTATTTATTAAGAATATATATATGTTTCAAAAAAATTAAAGAAAAGTCTTTACACCTTATATAAGTCTTCTCTCTCTGTCTCTCTCTCCCCCTAAACAAAGAGTGAAAACTGAAAAGCATAAAAGGAAAAGAATTAATGAGATATAGGACCACATTTCCTCTCATCCACTTCCAACACGAGGGGTTAATAGTGAAAGGTCGGAGACTACTTTTTGATTGGTATGTTAACGTACGTACAAGACGACATTGAGGGAAAACTGCAACATAAAAGCCAAAGACTTTTCCTACATTCGCTTGCATTTGCCTTCATCCTTGAACTTTTTCTACAGTATATAGATAGTTTCGTGACTATTAATTAATTAGACATATATTAGGGTGGTAATTACTGTTGTGTGATTGTGAATTAATTATTTAGTGGATAATATCTGATTCTCTTTTGTTTTTAAAGTCTGGGTGGCCCCTCAGCCGTCAATGACCATAGCTTTTTATTTCTAGCAATGGTCTAGTTTACCTTCATGGCATCTCTCATTAATTACCATCAAAATTAGGAAAGCTGGCAAGATTAAATTGGTGTGTGCATGAATTTCCTCTTGTATAATATTCCCCATGTCCCTTTCTTTATAAGCAAAGCCAACAGCTAATTAGAATAATTAGTTAAAAGGGATAAATTATTAAGAAATATAAAATATCTTTTCTTAAAATATATTTTCTTATTTATTTATAAAGATAATGAGTGTCATAAGAGAATTTAAGGGAAAAGATGTGAGAGAGAATGAGGGAATGAAAAATATGTGAGAGAGGCGAGATACATCATTAGTTGAAGGAGAAACGGAAAATCCACCAAGTTTTTAGGCTAAACAAAATTGTTACTTCTACATTGATGTGTGTATGTATATAAAAGAGAATGTTGGTTATAATTAAAGAGGGATAAAGATGGCATATAACAAAAACAAAATTACCCACTAGCTAGGCGTTTAATTTCTTAACCTTTGTGCGTCGGCTACGTGAAAGTAATTAAATATTTAAAGAAATGGCTAAAGTATACTTTTGGTCCCTTATGTTTGCATCAAGTTTCAATTTAGTCCTTTATGTTTGGAAAGTACACTTTTAGTCCATTTTTGTTAACACCATTAGTTTAACTTAACGGAAAATACTAACTTAACAATTTTAAATGATTATTTTATAATTTAATTGGGACCAAAAATGATGAATTTTGAAAATATAATAATAATCACTCTCAAATATTTTAATCTAAACAATTTTTCAGTATTTAATAAACATTTAAATTTTTTATTGAGTTAGCATTTTCCGTTAAGTTAAACTAATGGTGTTAACAAAAAATGACTAAAAGTGTACTTTCCAAAAATAAAGGATTAAATTGAAACTTGATGCAAACATAAAGGACCAAAAGTATACTTTAGTCTAAAGAAATAAACAAAAATCATAGGCATACCGCCTAAAACCTATTCTCACTATATATGCATTCTCAATCCTTTAATAACCTGTAGCTAAACAAATAATATATTCAACCCTTTTCTATAGAACTAAAAGAAACAATTATATATACGTCCACATGCTCACAAGATTTGGTTAAAGTCAGGTATTATACTATTAGTCAAGGGTAGGTGTATGTGTGGTATTATATTTTCCATATATACAATGTATACACACACTTCCTCCCTTAGTAATATAAGGTCACTTTCAAATTTTAATTTATTTTTAAATATAATATCATTTTCTAATTTAATTTTTCCAATATATATATATATAATATATACATACACACAAAGTAAATTATTAGAAACAAAAGTATCGGCATCATTTGGCCAAATTAAAGGGGTACGTACACTAACTAGATGTAGAAAATAGAAAGAGAGCATTAAAGAAGATAAGCTTTAAGGACGAAGCATTACGATTACGACGATGATGAAGGAAGAGAAGGGGATGTATGTATGAGATATGTACATATAAATCCAAAGGAGAAAGTAATGGAGGCCCCAGTGAATGAGTGGGTTTAGCTAGTGTGTTGTGGGGGACGGTTCTTCCTTCATTATTGAAAGGTGAAGATACCATACATGAATGCATGAAACTGATTTGACAGAGCTTTTTGGAGCTATTCTAATCCTTCCTTCATCGCCACGTACCAAGCAGCTTTAATAATCTCCTCTTCTATATTTGGTGGCATGCTTCCTCCATATGTACCTACCTATCTCTGTTCACCTTCTTGTCAAACCCATTTCTTATTTCTGCTCCTTGTTTTTGAGTTGCCAACTCATCATTGGATTAATTCCATGCATGTATCCCAGTTTTGTGTCTCTAATTAGAAAGATACCCCCAAATTAAAGCCCGTAGTTGAGGTTAGAAATTCCAAAGTGTCGATCATTTAAAACTTGCTTCAAGGTTGCTGATAAAAAAAATAACTTGCTTCAAGGTAAACTTCCATATGTGTGTGACACTCATGAGTATAGTCATGAGAAAAACCAACAAAAAAAATATTTCATCTTACTAAATTTAAATTATTAGTAATGCTACTTACATGCAATCCCTAAAATAAGAGCTAGAAAGTTGGAGGTTGAATTTCAAATATAATATTTTTAAACATAAAAATATTTATTATTTTTTAACAAAAAAGTATGAGTGAGCCGAATTTCTAAAGGGACATCAAGACCAAAATAATGTCCATCAACCAAAATTAATCGAGTACATTTTATTGTAATCAGATCGATGTGTGCTGGTATCAGGTAGTTTTCAGTCAAACTAAACAATCCAGATCAAGTGTCATATATATATATATATATATATATATATATATATATATATATATATATATATATAAAAGAAATAGGGATGTGGTTTGCATAAAAGAATGCAGTCCTATCATTTTTTAATTCATGCTAGCACGAATCTAAATCCTTTAATATTTGATAAACTCCATCAATTCACACTTATTTCATCTAAATCTTATTGTTTCTCACATATTTTTGGTAAATAAATAAATAGAAATATAGCAATACTCATAGTGGAGAGAAAACAATAAAAACTACATGTGTGTGAAATTGTGTTTAAATTGTTTATATTTATATGTGAATATATAATTAAATAACTCATCAACCCCTTTTCTAGTTAATTAAGTAGGAAAAGGTGGACAAACATAGGAGCAGTAAAAGAATTGGAGCAATCAATGGACGAAAGAAGAACAACAAAGAGTGAAGAAAAAACATTTGTTGGAAGTTAGTCATAGCGGACATATAACGGAGCCAAAGTTCCAAAGATTTGCAGCAATCTATAGCGAATCAACAAAACTCTTTGTCAATGTCACCTAGGTTCGCTGAAAACCCTACCTCAGTGAACTCACATTGAAGGCTTACTTCACTTGTCAAGCTCTTAAGGTTCTTCAATGGAAGTTCATTGCAACAAACTCGCGAACGTGCAAAAAATTATGATATTTGCTGCCATAGACCATACTGATCTTGTGAAATTGCAGGAGCAGAAAATGTGTAGAATGGATTCTTCTGTCTTGCATCCGAATTGACAGTCTCCATGAGCAGGGAGATGACGATGCCTAAGAACATCAACTGAAGGGACATCTTTTTGAAGGATTTTCCATACTTGTAGGAGAAGTTTTGCTGGCAGTTTGATGGACCAAATTTTTTTCCAAAAGGGATCTATGGAACCTGAGATATGTCTTGACCTTAACATGTGGTAACCTTGTTTGACTGTGTATACTCCTGAATTATTACCTTGCCAGATAATTCGATCCCTGTTACCTGAGACTGAAACTGGATACTTAGAGATTCTAGAGGCAATTTGTTGATCATATAGTTGGAGGAGTAAAGGCTTGTTCCATGAGAGCGGAGACAAATGCTGGGGGGTGTGCACTAACAAGTCACTAACATTCTGTATGTCCAACAGAAGGTTGTTATTGTACTGCACTGGCCACCAAAGAGGGTGGTTGATTGCTATTGAGGAGCCATCACCAACTGACCATGCAAGGTTTGGTGTAACAAGGTCTGCACGTTAGAGTATTCCTTTCCATATCCAAGATGAGTTGTATGGAGATCGAAGGAAGTATTCACCTGAGAAGTCAATGTATTTTGATTGCATTGTCTTACTAAAGAAAGAGTCCTCAAAGGCTAGGATTCTCCATAGCTGTTTTGCTAAAAGAGCTTTATTAGTCCAGCTTGCTGAACTAATACCCAGCCCTCCTTCTTCCACTGGTGAGAAAAGAGTTTCTTTATTAACAAGGTGCATTCTTTTTTAATTTTCCGATTGTCCCCAGAAGAGGTTAATGCACCTCGAGTTGATATCATCACATATTTTATGTGGTAATGCAATGGTTGACATAATATGGATTGCTGCGGAGGAGAGTACTGATTTGATAAGATGTAATCTGGAAGCTTGAGACAGGAGTTTGGTTTGCCACATAGCTGTTCTTTTTTCAATTATTCCTAGAGCATGCGAGTATAAATTAGACTTATTCCTGCCAGGGTCAATCCAAGAGCCCAAGTATTTCCCTAATCTTGATGAGAATCTAACTCCTAGAGTATGTGAAAAAGTTGTCTTCTGTCCGTTTGAAACATTAGGACTGAAGATTATCGAAGATTTATTGGCATTTATTCCCTGTCCAGACCAGTGGCAGAATTTGTCAATTGCAAATTTAATCGAATTGACATTCTCCTGAGTAGCTTCAAAGAAGAAAAGGGAGTCGTCTGCATAAAAGAGATGAGAGATAGCTGGAGCATTTTTGCATATTTTGATTCCCTTCCATTGACCTGATCTTTCCAAGTGTGCTATGAGGCTTGAGAGAACATTCACAGCAAGAATGAATAGGTAGGGAGAGAGTGGGTCTCCCTGCCTAATGCCTCTAGAGGGATTGAATAACTGAGATAATTTTCCATTTACCTGGATCTGGTATTGAACAGTAGATATGCACTAATAGATTAAGGAGATCCATTTATCTAGGAACTTCATTCTTTCCATGGTGGCAGCAATGAATCCCATGAGATTTTGTCAAAGGCTTTAGCATAATCTACTTTCAGTGTCGCCAATTTTTTCCTTCCTTGTCTGGAGGAATGGATTTGGTTCATCAGTTCTCCTGCTAGAATTATGTTATCTGAGATAAGCCTCCCCTGTAGGAAGGCACTCTGGTTTGTGGCTATGAGCTTTTGCAGAATTGGCTTAAGTCTATTGGCCAGGACTTTGGAGATAATCTTGTAAATAACATTGCAAAGGCTGATGGGTCTAATGTCTTGAAGAGATGAAGGCTTGTCTACCTATGGTATTAAGGTGATTAATGTTTTGTTATATGCCGACAAAAGGAATTCAGAGTTCTAAAAGCCTTTAACCGCATTGTAGACATCTTCTTGAACAGGTTGCCAGTTTTTTGGAAGAAACTAGCATGAAAACCATCACATCCTGGTGCACTATCCTGCGGGAGAGAGAAGACTGCTTGTTTAATTTCTTCCATCCCAATTGGCAGCTGCACAAGATCAATATCTGAATTGTCAAGTTCTGGGATAGGGAAGCCCCAGAGTTCTTGTAGACAAGAAGGGTCAGGAGCCTCTTGATTATATATGTCATTGAAATGAGAGAAAGCTAATGACTGGATTTCATCTGAATCTGCTGTCCATGAGCCATCTTCTTTTTTCAGGTTAAGAATTAGGTTCTGGTTGAATCTTTTATTCACTATAGTATGGAAGTACTTTGTGTTCTTTTAAAAACACTATCTTCATGGTTTTCTTGGATTGTGATTGCTTGTTATCTAGGATTATTTCAAACTCTTGTATGGATTAACTCTTTAAAACTCCTTTCTTTTTGTGATTAATGTATGAGTTCATTTTATTCTAGCCCTAATGCTTGACCATCATTTAGTTGATTTATTGTTCATTTAAATAATGATTGAGAAAGCTAGATTAAATGTAAACTTGAGTAAAATATTGTAAGAACTTGAAGTTTGTATGACAAATAAATTGTTTTGTTAATAAGATAGAGATATATATACTTGTTAACCTTACATAGCCACATTAGGGTTGAATCTTAAAAATTGGGTTTTATTAATTGTAACAAGAGATTACATGATTAATGAAATTAAACACTTGTTTATGACTAAAAAGAACATTTACAAGTACTCTAGAACCCTAGGTTAACACATATATAAACATGAAAGCAATGTGGAGAAAAAGTTTATTAAAGGTTACAAGATATAAGAGAGATAAAGACTCTACGGTTCTAATTAATCCTTGAAGGAGAGAAGACATTTAGTACCATTTTTTATTCTAGAAATAGTTTTTAACTTATTTTATCATCAAATCAATTTTATGGATAACACAACTTAATTTAATCATTAAGTCTCTTACTTGACTGGATTTGTATTTCAATTCTCGTGGGAACGATCTTTTATTACCTAATTACTTGGCACGACCAGTGCACTTGCGGTGCGAACAATATTATTCCCTCTAATTCTTCATGCATGAAATATTTGGGTTGTTAATTTTAGTCCGAAAAAGATTGCATGCATGCATCCTTCTAAATTTTATCAACTTTTTTCAATATATTTCTAACGATGCCCGGCCCACAACAATAATTAAGTTAAAGAGAGAAGGGAATTAAAGAATAATATATGGTGTTTCATCAGATAAATCATGTCATACTAGCTAGCAGCTTAAACCTACCTAACTTACTAAATTTTATCAAATTAAATAAAAAATAATAGATTTAATTTAAAACTGATGATGATATCATTTATCAAACATTTTTCATATGAACAAGATTGTGACTAGTCATCATGTTCTAATTAATGTACCTCTTGAATTTGAAACATATATAGTTTGTACGAAGTTTATAGAATGAGGGGATTTATATAAATGACTTTTAACACTAATTAAAATGCCAAATAAAGTTATATTGGTTCAAAGTTATAATTTAGTATTTTGGAAAAGGGTAATGGACCTAATCTGCCCTCCAAGTAACCACCAAGGAGCACTGAGCACCCTGAACTAACAACAGGCCCATATCTGCACTCAAAGTAACCAAGGTGTTTAAAAAATACCCCGAGTTGACGGTCAACCACGTTTGACCGTTAATGTGCTCACGTGGCAGCCACGTGGGTTACATTTTTGCCACCTGGCCTCTTAAAAATTCCACGTAGGATATATATTTATGTGGGGCCCACATATAATAAAAAACAATTTCAACCCTCTCCCTCTTCACTCTCACCCAAACACCCCCTCAACCCACCGCCCCCACCCCTCAACCCAGCGCCCCCCCTACCCACCACCGCCCCCCACCACAGCCTCCCCCCCAACACAGCCCCTTCAAAACCACAAAATAATAAAAACCTCAACTTTCTCCGAATCACCTGCAAAACCAAAACGGACCCAGCCGAAATCCACCTAGCAAAACAACACGTAGAGATCTGATTCATCTAACTTCATCATCCTAGTTATAGATCTGATCCATTTCCACATGAATTCCTCAACCCACGCAAGAATCCTCATAATCCAAAATACCCATATAATGAAATCAAAGAAATCAATGTTCTAAAAATCAAACTTTAGAAAACCTTGGAAAACCAATGAATAAAACAGAAAGAACGAGAGATGTTAATCTTACAACTTGGTTTCTCTCGTTGAGGAGAGAAGGGTTGTCACGAAGAAGCCTCTGGCCGGAGTGGGAGTGGGGATTTACGGTGATTTGAGGGAAATAGAATACAAAGGGAAGAAAGGAAGAGAGGTGGTGGTTCTTGGTGATGGCGGTGAGGTCGACGGCGGTGTTCGGCGGCCGACGGCGGTGCTCGACGGATGAGTGGCAGGTGGACAAGGGGGGAAGAGATGAAGAGGTGAAGGTCAGACTTGTAGAGTTTTAAACCAGGTGGATGAGGGCTGTGTTGGGGGGGCTGTGGTGGGGCGGTGGTGGGTGGGGGGCGATGTGTTCTGGGGGCTGTTGGGGGTGGGTGGGGCGGTGGGGGCGGTGGGGGGGGGGGTTTGGGTGAGAGTGAAGAGGGAGAGAGTTGAAATTGTTTTTTATTATATGTGGGCCCCACATAAATATATATCCTACGTGGACTTCTTAAGAGGCCAGGTGGCAAAAATGTAACCCACGTGGCGGCCACGTGAGCACATTAACGGTCAAACGTGGTTGACCGTCAACTCGGGGTATTTTTTAAACACCTTGGTTACTTTGAGTGCAGATATGGGTCTGTTGTTAGTTCAGGGTGCTCAGTGCTCCTTGGTGGTTACTTGAAGGGCAGATTAGGTCCATTACCCTTTGGAAAAAGAGCAGGAAGTTCAGTGTTTCATCATTATAATTTGCAATATATTGGCAACATATATTCAACAGTTATTTGAACTCAATTATTAACTTCTTAGCTGATCAGTCAAAGAAAAGAATATTTTTTTTTCTCTATGTTGATAATTGAAGATTCTAGAGTTATCTGATATTGTCAATTTCTTATATTACTGTGTTTTCTAGCGGTATTTGGTGCCAAATAGTCTAATTCCTTTTGATATTGTATGAGGAATACTCGCTATATTTATAGTTGGTCTCAAACTTAGATAAAGAAAAATGATTGTGTAAAGCTTTGACAGTCAATATAAAATCATGACGAATATTTTGAACATAATAGGATTAATCACGGAATGTAGTGTTAACAAAATTTTCAACTTATTGATCAATGTTTTATCTATTGAAGATTCGCATCATGTGAGAGGAAAAACAGTAAGACCGTGAAAAAGACTATGGACTTGATTTCTCTTATTTTTTCCTTTCCATGGGCTCCTATCCTTTGCGGTCTAATTGTATCATTTTGGGGCCAAATATTTTGTAGGTGTGTTATTAAATTCCACATAAAATTAGTGACATTTTGATATATTATGTGGGTGCAAAGTAGTCAAAGTTTCAATTTTTATATGATTTTTCAAATATTCAATCCTCTAAATTATTATTATGAGGATTTTTTTAATGTTACATAATTTAATCTTTGAAAAATTATATAAAATCGAAAGCATGACTAATTTTTGCTTATAATAATATATCAAAATGTCACTAATTGTATGTAGAATCTAATAATAAAAATAATTAAAAAGGTGATCTTAAATACTACTACCTCCCGTCTTAAATATAGGATCTAATTTACTTTTTTTTAGAGAGATTAAGGTTGCGAAATAGGTTATTAAATGATGACATATTTGATATATTTTTAGATTATCCATTAGTTTATAGGTAAAATAAACTAGTTTAAGGGAAAAATTAGGCAAATCAATTTATAATTAACTTACTTTGCTTTTTTAAGGATTTTCTAGAAAAATTCAATTAAGTCTTATATTTAGAATCGGAGGGAGTAATAATTTAGAGGTAAGAGTAGACGGAAGTGGATAGGAAGGGAAAAGGACCAAGCCAAGTCTCTCATTATATTAATCTTACTAATGATGGCTGTAGATGGACCCCTATAACTAGCTATTGTTGTTCTAATGAGTTGGTCCTTGGTCCCGATTGCACACATGTTCGTTCCATATATTTAATACCATTTCTTACTGACGTTATACACTTCGAATTTTCGAGTGCGTGTAATTACTAATTCAACCAAGAATATTGTTGTTGCAGATTCACAGTTTTGTAAATTAAACGTTCTGTGCTTGTGCTTGTGTTCTGTGCGTGTCTTCCTATGCTATTCGTTATGATGCTATATCATTTTGGATATTGGGCTTATTTTATATGTGTGTGTCTACTATGTGTGTGTGTCTATACACACACATATATAATCAGCTCAATATCCAATATACTACCTCTGATCCTAAATATAAGACCTAATTGACTTTTTTTTAGAGAGATTAAGGTTGCAAAATAGGTTATTAAATCATGACATATTTGATATCTTTTTAGATTATCCATTAGCTTATAGGTAAAATAAACTAGTGTAAGAGAAAAAATTAGGTAAATCAATTTATAGTTAACTTATTTTGTTTTTTTTAGGATTTTTCAAAAAAGTCAACTAGGTCTTATATTTAGGACCGTGGGGAGTATATATATATAGACACACACACGTTCATATATAAATAAAAGATCAATTTTAATTATCCTCAACTTTTCTTCAAATTAACCTAGAAAATGTTTTTAAAAATAAATAGACAAGAAAGGAAGAGTTGAGATAAAGATAGATGATTGGTGAATCCGTATCATGTATGTAATAATAACTAGCTAAACTAACATCTTTAATCCAATCAAATTAGATAATTTGGTGTTATATTTAAGAAGGAGAGGGAGTATTGGTTATGGGGAGTGAGGTCCTCAGTTCCGGGTACTAAACATTATTGATTTTTTTCAAATTAAACAATCATATTTTTCAATAATTTAAGATCTTCAACTAATCAAAGATCATATAATCAAGTTTCAGTTCCATAAAAAACTACTTGTAAATGACATAAAGATTATATATATTAGAAGAATATTTAAAGAATAATAGCAACAGTTCAAGGAAAAGCACTAACATACAGCCATGAAATCACACACACACTGATACGCATATATCGATTAAATCCACCTGAAGTGTGTGTCTTATTTTGAGTTCTGATATAAATATTTAAATACTCCCTCCGGTCCTAAATATAAGACCTAATTGACTTTTTTGAAAAATTCTAAAAAAAGCAAAATAAGTTAATTATAAATTGATTTACCTAATTTTTTCCCTTAAACTAGTTTATTTTACTTATAAACTAATGGATAATCTAAAAATATGTCAAATATGTCATCATTTAATAAACTATTTTGCAACCTTAACCTCTCCAAAAAAAAGTTATCTAGGTCCTATATAATTTAGGACCTGAGGTAGTATTATTTTGGAGATCTCAAAGGAAAAGGAAAAGGGAGAATAATATTGTGGTGATGACATAAGATTTCGTCCCACAGTGACGTACACAAGCATATGGCAACAAATTAATGAACAATACCAAGAGAATCTGACTAATGATATTGCGTCTAGTTTAATTTTTTTTTTCGATACATTATATTGTGTCTAGCTTATTGTTTAGCAGTGAGTTGGAGAATATAATTGACTTAGAACATGTTCGCCACTTCGCTCACACTGAAAATAACAATGCAACTATCTAATTAATTCAATAAAACACAAGTGGAAGCCCTCAAGCCACTATCATTAATTCATGATCACAAATTTCCAAAGGCGAATGAATTTGCTAATTGACTAGCTTGGAGATCTATAGACAAATACTCTCTCCGGTCCTTATTATAAGTCACTAACTACCTATAATTTTTGTCCTTAATATAAGTCACTAACCACTGCATTAAATGTTTTTCCCACTTTACCCCTTTTATTAATGGAGATTCAAAATCGAAAATGTGAAATATATCATTTAATGAAGGGTGAAGATGGAAAAAGCGGAAAATTTAACATAAATTTTAAGACTCAACTATCATTCCTTAGTATGTTAGAAATTGGTTGTTGGTGACTTATAATAAGGACGGAGGGAGTACATATTACTCATTCGGTCCTAATTAGTACTTATAGACCACTTTGATTTTTCAAAATAAATTAATGATAAAAATTAATCACTTTAAAATGTTTACAACTATCTTTTTTCCTCAAAATTAATTTATTTTACTTACAAAATAATATATAATCTACTTACATGTAACATATGTAATAATTTGATGGTACAATTTACTCCCTTAATTTCCACAAAACGTCAAAGTGATTCTTCTAAAGGTCATGATTTTTTTAAATTCTACTCGTATTTAATTCTCGTTGTAATTGAGAAAGGAGAGATATAAATGACAATTATGATTTGTAAATGAAGAAAGAAAAAATTTAACAAAATAATCTATAATAAGATGTAGAGTAATCGCTCAGATGGATTAGAAGAGATATGATAAAGGTGTGTGTGTGGTGCTTCAATATGTTGCTGATTTATCTATTTATTCATTTTAGAATTTGTCATAGTTATTGTATAAAAGAAAGAAAGCCACATGCACTTCCTCTACAATTGTCCTTATATTCCTACACTTAGATCTAAAAAGATTTAGAAGTTTTTAAAGTTTACATGATGATCAAAGATATTGCTTTCAGAATATTTATATAATTGTGCTTTCTTTTTTTATTTCTCAAGGGTATCCCACCCGCGTGTCAAGTGGGACTAATCCTTCGCTGTTCTGAAGTCCCATGTATATATAATTGTGCTTTCTGGTTCCGGTAGAGAGAAAGATATTACATGATTCCTCCATTATTTTTTTTTTTGGGTTTTAGTGTAAGTTGCGAGAAATTTTTTTTTTATCGAAAAGTGGCGAGAATTTTGATTGAAAGGGATTTCAGATTCTATCCATGTCATTCTCACACATGTCCTTCATGAATATGACAAAGGTGTTAGGCTTCTTTTTTTTCTTTTTCATCTTTTCCCCCTATACCTATATCTATATGGATGTTTTTCAAAAGCCTATTATTACCTTTGTTCTATTGACATTATTCCAGATTGTTTTCTCGCGTTTAAATGGACAATTTCAAAAGGTGATCATTCAAAGCGTTAGTTCTGCTTCTTCAGTTTTACTTCCTCTTTATTTTTTTTTTTCTTTGTGTGCTTGAAGTTGAACAACTTATTACTAATGTCTTCACTCGATTTCCTTTTCTTTTTCTATTGGGGAAAAACAAGTTTTAATGAATTAAAGGTAAAAGTGAATTCCCACTATTCTAACATCACACAAGATTTAAATTTGATTAGCTGTGGATATAATAATTTTAGATATAGCAGATTTGAAGTATAATTTTTAATGCAGTAGGGAAAATTAGTTTAAAAGAACCACGGTTTTCAAATTCCAGCATCGTTTTCTGGCCAAATTTATATAGATTGTGAAAATAAATAGAATGTTTAGATATTGCTTAACCAACATCATTGTCCTTTTTTTACCAACGCCAACATCATGGTTTTAAGAGTTAACTATTTTAGGTAGTGGAAGAATGTTTTTGACTAGTTAACTTTTGAAATCATGGTTTTAAAAGTTCTCCCAAACACAAACTAATATTTTTTTTTTGTGTTTTCTAACCCTCCCACAATATTAATTTTCTTGACAAAAAATGTCAGCGTCACGATGTTAAATGCTGATAGATGAACGTTAACGAAAGATAATTGCAAAACTTATTTGAAATACATGATATATGAAAATATATATATATATATATATATATATATATATATATATATATATATATATATAGTTTAATTTTACTTTTGTTTCCAGAATATTAGCTTAAATTTACATGAAAACTGTACAGTTTTCAGAAATTGGCTATATATATATACTGGTTTTTCTAGATGCACTGGCCACTGGTGACATATAGCACATCTAGGTGGTTTGGGTGCATTGGTGGTTTTTCATGGAATAGAAATAATGGTCATATGTTGATGGAGTAATTTAAGTCATTTCAGGGAAACCAAAGCACATTTTTTATGAATAACTAATTAATTAGTTATTCATAAATAGATTTTATTCTAAATTTTGTTTTGGCCGAAGTTTTATTCTAAAAATTTGATAGATGTAGTGTTTGGTTTTCCTATAAAATGTGTTACAATGTTAGCATTTCAGCAACACCAATGGTTTTTCTTGACATTCAAATTCAAATAATATAATCTTAGTGAGCCCGAAAATAACACCCACAGGATAAATGATAACATAATATTACCAATATTCTCACAATTCATCTATTTCCTGTTTATTATTAAAGTGCATTAATAAATACTCCCTCCGGTCCTAAATATAAGACCTAATTGACTTTTTTGAAAAATCCTAAAAAAAAGCAAAATAAGTTAATTATAAATTGTTTTATCTAATTTTTTCCCTTAAACTAGTTTATTTTACTTATAAACTAATGGATAATCTAAAAATATATCAAATATGTCATGATTTAATAGACTATTTTGCAACCTTAACCTCTCCAAAAAAAAAATTCATCTAGCAGGTCCTATATTTAGGACCGGAGGTAGTATAATTTAAGACACAAAATGGTAATAACAGTTAGAAAGAGACCCTATAACTAAGATCAAACATATCTCTTTGATTAAATAGGTCTTATATTTAGGATAATGAAGAGACTTACTCTATTTTGACAATTTATACTTTGAGCCGCAATGCCATATATAATATTTTTATAGAAAACTCAATCTCTTCTATCAAACAAGGTTAAAAAGAATTGTTGTGGTTTTCAAAAAAAAAAAAGAATTGTTGTGCAGTATAGTATAATATGTGTGTGTGTGTAAGGAATCATCTATGAATTATCAATTAGGGATGATGTGCATAAATACCCATGGAATTAAAACAAAATGGATGGTTAGAAAATCTCATTCCATTGTGGTAAATGTGCACTTAACACCATGTAATTTTTTAGTGCAAAAGTAATCATCACATTTCAAAATTAGGGCAAAACTAACCATGACATTTTTAGAAATAAACGGTGTTAGTTGATACATCAGCAAAACTTAACACCGTCAGATCCTTTTTAAACTCTTATGTCATTAACTGAATAAACTTGAGGGACCAAACCTCCTATATAAAACTACAGCTATTAAAACCAAAATGAGATCAAACTATAGGATTAAAAGTTATGTTAATCCTTTCTAATTTCATGTGTAGGGTCGCAAGGATCAAATTGAATTGAAGGAAAAAGAACATAGAGGCAAAGAAAAAAGGGCAAAAAATTAAAATGGTGACACTCCTCTGTTTTCCAGACTCGAAATTATGCACTTGAACCGAGCCCAAACCGAATTTGTAGTACATAATCCTATTTCAACACATATAGGTACTAGTTTAGGGCACTATTAAGTTAGTTTTGGACAACACTCAAGCCTCCAAAATTCCAAATTCTCTTCTCTCCTTCACCACCTTCTCCATCTCCCCTCTTCCCCTCCTCCATTTCTTTCCACTTCCTTCCATACCTAGGCTATATGACAGAGATTTTCTTGATAGACTAGGTTTTCAACTCTTGAGGATTGGTGAAACGTGAAAATGCATGATTTCCAAGCTAATGGGAGTTTCCATATTTAATCCTTTGTTCTAACTGTAGATTTTTCAATTTCTATATTTAAGTTTTGTGATTTGCAGGTAAATTCGTTTATTATCTTTGTAACCAAAGTTGGATGTTAATCTTTGATAGATTGATTGATCTGAACATTGTGCTCATCAATATTAATATTGGGTTGATTGGATTGATTCTCTATTGTCATGCATACTTGTATGACATTAGGTTGATTTGGGGTTTTTGAACTAATTGTATTCATTGATTCTATTCACACACTAAGATGGCTTAATAGTGTCTTAAGAGTAGGGAGTTTTGTGAAATTAGTTACTACGTGGTGATTAAAAATGTCTAATTGTATGGATGACCATTAATTAGACACTAGACTTAAAGATTGCCTTGAGGATTGGTTCATTTAAGGACTTAGTGGGAATTGTTGGTTAATGAACTTATTATTTGTGTGAGAGGCATTGGACTTTGATCCTTTAGTCTTGATTCAATATTTGAGTAACCATCGATGAATTAGGACTCTAGTATTAGTCAAGCGACAATGTGGGATGCTTGTTGTTGGATTCAAACCACTTACAATTAACAAGTCCATTTATTGACTCAAGTACTTAATCAACTTGACTTGAAAGAATTAACATAAGTGATTTCAATATTAATTATTCCAATTCAAGCATACCTTATAGGAATTCCTCTAAAGGTTATTTGTTAATATGTCAAAAAAACTCTCATTATCTCAAGAGAACTATGGTTGCATCTAATTCATTTTCAAGATATTCACTTCATCCATTTTTCATTCCCTGTTAAATTTTCATGAAAAATACTAAAATTTAACTACTTTAGGATTTTTATTCTCATTCTTGCAAGGATAATCCTGTGGATGGTCGAACGGATGCAAAGAAACACCGCTTCCTTCTTAGAATGAATTAATCTTTGCTGAAACTCCTTTGTCCAACAATGAGAACCCTCTTGCAATACTCGAACCTGCATTTTAAGAACACTATGCAATCCTTCTTTCTTGAAAACAAAATTAACACAGATTAGCCAAGAGGAGAATAAAATCAAGTTAGGCATCTGAAAAGATACGGTCAACCAGTGGTTATACCCCCTCTGCTTCCGAATGGAATGCTGTTTAGGTTTTGTATAGATTAAACCTCTTTGCTGTTTTTGAGTTTGAATCATGTGCAAAACCTGCTCATGCGACATTGACCCCTGACCATGTTTAACCAGGTTCCTATTTTCCCATATGTAAAAGCTGAGGAAAAATACATCTTGTAGCAGCTCCCCAATTTGAGTACTTGGTGGAGAAGAAGATTCTCATTCTTGCATTCATACATCATTTAGGTAAAAATAAATTTTATCCTCTATTCATATTGCACTCACGCCATTTAGGTTACTTAGGAACAAATAATAATCTCCTCGAAAGAGAACAATCCTAGATTTTAGCTATTGTAAAATTCTTAATTCTTAATTCTTAATATATTTTGCATTAAATGTGGGCTTTTCATATATGTGAGATGGAACCCATCTTTGATAGCCCACAAAATTGCTCGAAACACCGGTTTTGGTTAAGCCCAATATGTCCAACGTTGAGTTAGTAAAGTAAGTCTTTGAAGGCTCAAAATGGCTAACAACATCGGTTTTGGTTAAGCCTAATATGACCAGCATCAAGTTACAAAAGTAAGTCGACGAAGGCCCAGAACAAGACTCATGCAGAGAGAGCCATGGATCAGCCCGTCGCAAATAGTAGAGCTATCCTCTGGCAAAAAAAAAAAAAAGCAGAGCTATCCAACACACTCTGTATTATTAATTTTGTTATGAATTAAATATTATGCATCGACAGAAACGTGAATTTTGATTTTTTGAACAAGATTGAAATTTTTGGTGGGAGAATTAACTGGAAGTCCTGCGGGAACAAATATAGTTAGGTTAAGGTATAATCACGGGACAAAAGTAGTAATCATTGTAAGGGCAATAAGTTGTAATTTATAACTTGTGTGGTCTCATATTAATTATCTTTCTTCCATATGTCATCTAATTAATTCTCCCATTTTTTTATTAATCTCGGGCACTTGTTTTTTATTATTTTGGCCCCTCATTATATTATTCAACTTCAATCTTCATAAGTATATTTCTTAAATTAGTTTTTCACAAATAAGATTAATAATAATGGTCATAATGTATATTAGCCCATCAAAAATGAAATGAAACAATTGACAATTTTTTTATTGTCGTTTATTAAAATAAATTGAGAAATATCATTGATAAAGGGCTTAACTTAGAAACTGCTCTATTTTTGAGAAAGACCAATACTAAATTGAGTTGTTTGGAGTTGTCTTCATAGTTTAATGCAGATTTAATATTAATCAAATAAAATGGTACAAATATAGTAATTCCATTAGGATTTAAAAACATTTTAATCAAAAAAATGGTACAAATATTGCAGATTTAAAAACATTTTGATAAAAAAATGATTCGTTAAAAACAAAAAGGACATGGAGGGATTAAAAGCACTGATTTTAAAGTGAGTCAAACCAATATTTATTGAAAATTCAGGACCAAAATTTATAACCTGTATTTTTTAACTAAAAAATTTCCAATATGGGACCTCAAAGCTTTAAAATCAGTGCTAATTATGGGACCCATTATTATTTAATTAATATTAAATCTTCACCTCAAAATTGTTATTTATATTTGGTGAAATTTTCAAAACCGTTGGTTACCAAATCTTCACATTTACCCATTTATTAATTTTCTTGTATAAATTTTTTGAAATATTAAATTCTCTCCATTCACATTTTTCATTGATTCAAAGAGACAAAGAAGTAAAAAAGAAACAGATATAATTTTATAACTCCACTTTTTTCTTCTATCTCTTAATTCCCTATATATAGATGTACTACATTAATCATCATTTTCAACATAGAAGATCCAATCTCAGTCCAGAAAAAGCATAGATGGTGCAAACAAGTCCTCTTCACCACTTTTTAATCATATAAAACTACTCCTAAATCAATAAATATGGAGATAAACCCTCAAAATATTGGAAATTTTTAGTTAAAAATATAGGTTATAAATTTGATCCTGAATTTTCAATAAATTTTGGTTTGGCTCTTGAACTTCAAAATCAATGCTTTTAGTCCTCAAACTTTATGCTAATTATGGTTTTAGTCTCTGAATTATAAAATCGATGGTTTTAGTCCATGAATTTTCAATCCAATTTAGTTTATGTCCCAGGGCTTAAAAAAAACTTAAGAAAAATTTTAAAACTCATGGACTAAAACCACTAATTTCAAAGTTCAAGGACCAAAATCAAAATTGATGAAAAGTTTGACGACAAAAACCAATGTTTTGAAGTTTATGTATCAAAACTAAAATTGAATAAATTTTAGTGACCATAAGTTATATTAGCCCAAAAATCTATTTGAAGAAGAAATTTTCTTTAATCTGGTAAGCCATGCTTAGGCGTAATAAAATAATAACATGGTAGGTGATGTTTAATGAATGGAGAAAAACTCAGGGACCCCATTGCGCACTCATAATTAATATGACCCCTTTGGGGGTTTAACATTACTTGATTAATGGCTTTTCTCTAAATTAAATATGTGGCTCAATGCACACACATACATATTTTATACACCCTAATCAGTTACACACAAATATTAAAAAAAAGCTTTCATTACCTTACTATATTATTGGCCTAACATTAACCCGTCATTTCTTGAGAGCTAAGCACAAAAAAAAAATTGCAGGCTTGTCTTGAGGTTGCCAGCTTCAGCCTCCATTGTTTATCTAATTTTGGTGCCCAAATGTCACTTTTCTGTTTGGTCCATTATATAAAATTGATGTGGGAGGCTACCTGCTGCTATTCATATGTTGTTTGGTCAATTATATCATCCGTCCAGTGGGGGGAAATCCTATTCAATTCTTATTCTTTCATTGGAATAGCAACCCAAACAAACAAACACCCTCATCACTATCCTTATCAAAATGATGTAACAAGTTGTTTAATTTTTATGATTAATTAATACATAAGTTGGCACCTGACTCTCTTCTAGTCAATCCCTACTGCTTGCTACATGTCTGCACTAAAAACCAGATGTTATCTAGATGGTGTTACTGGGAATATCTTGGATTCTCTTGTGCTAACTATCATGGAATAGCACCATTATATTGACTCTTTTCAGTCGCCATCAATAGTATATAATTAACAGAACATGGCAACATATACTCCCTCATGTTCTAAATCCAAGACACATATATAAGACCTGTTTTTAATTGTTCTTTACTTCCCCCTAAATTATTCCTATAAATGTTCCTAAATAAAAAAAAATCAACAGAGCGTGAGGTAGATAGTTAGGTTGCATTGGTAATATCATATGTGATTTTAACTACTTTAACTAGTATCCTTAATTTAATCAAATTAAGTGATTAGATCTTATATTTAAGAGCGGATGGAGTAACTATTCTATTCATGCAGTTGTAATATTTGAATAAATGAACACCTTATAGATATATGCAAAGAAAGTGGAATCTTTGCATATAGTAATGACAGGAATTTTTTTTTCCCTTAGGCTTAAACAATACCAAGTCTAGAGAAAAATAATGATACAGGATTTCATGAGCCCTATCAATCCCTTCTTTCTTTAACTCTTCATCTAAATTTCAGGTGTATCAAAAGAGAAATTAAGTCCAAACCTGTTTAAGATAAGCACAATACAATATTTGATACTAGAAGAGACTTTTAGCAGAAGGTCTCAAATTCAAGTTTATAAAAATGCAGAATATATACCATGGGGAAAGTTATACCTAATTGGAACCGACAATGTACAAAACTGACCTTGTCATATTACTATATAAAAAAATACACTATTCGAGAGGTTGGATAAATATAGTGTGCTGTAACTATGCAAAAGGTTATTCAACATGACCAAGTTTTGAAGTTGGAATCATTAAGGGTTACTATGCAAAATCTGAAAATTTCAATCTCTGTAAAAAAGATGGATAGGAATAGCCGAATAGGTAGGCACTTTTATCATATTTATAGCTTCGAGCTTATTGTTATTACTATGGCAGATTTACTGCTTGTTTTGATTATTTGTGACAATCAAGAACATGATCAGATAATCAGCTTCTGATTGTTTCAATAGACATTAGCATACCATATATGCCATTAGGCATTTTGTTATCTAGTCAATATTCCATCATCATAATTGATTTGCCTTTGTGATTTTAATTACTCTCAGCAGATACGCATTATCTCTGTTGTGAATCCTTGATTTGGTTTATGGAACATCAAGTGTAATCCTGGAAATTTCAACCAAATTTTCCAAAATAAAAATAAAATGAAATGCTATAGTCAATATTCAATAATTCATTAGCAGATCAGTTTTTGCTTCAAATCAGTCCATTCAGTCTCATCATCTTCTCAATTTCCTTCTTCGGCCGGTTTCTTTCTCAGTGTGGCCCAATGCTTATCTTACACGTGTGAGCTAGTGTTATCCAGTGCAGTGGGGAAATCATCAGTTGATCTAGATAATAAAGATATATTCCATCTAATAATAGACCCAAATTAAGAAAATAGCTAAACCACAAAACCTGATTGACGGAAGGTAGTTAATTAAATACTGATTTAGATAATTGTGCTTATTACACTCTATCAAGACTTTTGGATTTTCTATGAAACCTTGTTGCTTAAGGGTTTGTGGACCCACCTCTATTCACTCTCCTTGAAAATCCCAATCAGGGTCCATAGTCAGCTCAAGTTTTTATTTTTTTTTAAAAATCATCATACTCTCTGATTGATTATTGCAGCAACTGTGCAAAGATGGACGGCAAGAAGACTACAAATGAAGGGAATGTGAGTAAGCAAAATCAATATAGAATAAGCATAATTATGAGAGCATCATCATCATTCAGAATTTATGGATCTTAATCATCATAATATTAAATAAAAAACCTGAATTTCATATTAATATATGCACATATGAGCTGTATGGCTTGGGAGACTATCACAGACACTTCTTGCCACCATCACGTCTTCTTCTCTTTTTTTATTATTTCCTTAACTTAGTATATTATAGTATACCAATTATTTTTAGTGTCATTGTCAAGCTGGAGGAATCCCAAACTAAATTGATTCCTGCCACTAAATAAATAATATTTTTGAGATCTATATCACCTCTGGACTATCTCTCCTCTACCCTCTTTCACATTCCAAGGAAAGGAGGAGATTAAATATAGCTCTTAGGGCATATTGGTGGTTATTAAAATACTGTAGAATAATACCTCCACGACATTCCAAAGTCCCACAGTATTGAAAAATCTTGAAACTTCCATAGACAAGAGTCCAAACCACAAGTAACTTAATATTTTGTGATAGATTTGGTATTAAAAGACCGTGTATGACCAGTTTCCTTATTGGAGTTTTCTATATGCTCACAGCTTTCTGCCCATATATGGTCCTAACCCCATGTATGACTTGTCACTGTTTCCGCTAATTCTTGTCCACTATGTATGTATGATCTAGTGGTCCATTTTTATATTGCCATGTGGATTAGACGCATGAAAAAGAATACAAAAAGAAAAGCCAATTTGATAATTTCTGCTAATAAACAATCTTAATTTGATAATCAAACCCGTGGAACAAGGTTCCTAACCCCTGTCATGTTATTATGATGCCGATCTGAAAGCAACACACACACACAGGGAGAAAACATGCCTGAGAATATTCTGCATAAACTTAAAACAAGAGCAAGATGAGAAAAATCTAGTGGATGCAACTAGTAATTTATAAACTTTTTACCCTTTTGTGTTGTCCATCATTATTGGTAACTATTCTATATTAGATAAGATCAAGACTTAAATGGTTCACAGATAGTGAATTACATCCTTTAAAATTTGAAGGTATATAAAGCAATCATATGGTCTATGAATTATCTGGAAATTAATTAAAACCAACCAAGGTTGTGTCGAAGAGTTAAAATAATGGCTAAAAGAAGCACACCTCAGAATGATCTTTTGGAACCATCAATATTGCCAATTATGTCATCATGAACTAACCCAGAGCATGTGTTCCCCTCCCGTGGTCTAATACAGTTTTGGACTATAAGACAGCCATCACCATCCCTGCATAAGTACAGGAGGTACACGATGTATAAGTCCACGATATGGAATATATGGTGTCCACAAAAATCCATTCACATTCTTTTGGACAAATCATCACACACTTAGCATTCATTTACTAAAAAAATATTGTGCACAAGTGATAATGTGGTGATGAGATGAAGAATAGTGACTTGAGCACACCCTATACAGAGCCATCATCAAGCACTATAGGAAAATGAAATAGTCAGATTTATCCTTGTCAATGAAAAGCAAGGGACACATATAATTAGGACATGAGAGTCATTTCCTTGTGCAAGACACATGGGTGCTTACAGCTGTGGCCATAATCAAAGGTTAAATGAATTATCAAATGGAAGAGTGAGATCTTTGTCTGCTCACTGTTTATGGATTGGATTTCTTGGTGGTCCCCCCAAGTTTCATCCCCATTTCTCTCTCTATCTCTCTGTCTGTGTGTGTGATTTACAATTACAGGCTTCCCTTTAGGCTTTAACGTGCACGTTGGGTTTCTTTCATGCTCTCCAAACTGGAATCTCTTGTTGGGTGGACCATGGTGGTGGGATCCAATGAGGCTGTGGGTGTAAGTGTGGGTTGGTCGGACCCATCACCACCTCCCACCCACCTCCCTCACTAAAAATTGACCCATGTCACTCCCTAGGTACACACTCACACACACCATATATAGTACCATACCCTCTATTTGCTTTGTTTCCTGTAACAAACAAACATATCAGTATCAGTATTACCACTCAAACCCCAAGAAATTTTGTGATGAGGCATATAGGAAATACTAAATGACCCATAATAATGTTCATGGAGAGAGACATTAGGATGTCACTTAAATTATGACCCATGATGACAAAATCAGTGAAGATAATAGTAAAAAGAAGTTAAACCCACTTCACTTTATTCACCCTGGCCTGCAGCTAGTAGAGATTAAAATAATAATGGGGTGACTATGAAATATTATAATCGGAGCAATATAATTCAATTACCAAGATTGAAACTTGAAAGCAGAGAACTAAGTGTGAACTGTAGAATAATGATGGGGAAGTATTGAAGGGAGGAGGAGGAGATCCCTTGGGAGACTACAAAATCCAAATGTTCCCCTCATCTCTGCTTTGCTTTATTCCACTTTTATTCTTTTTTCCTTAGAAGCTGAGCTGCCCACCACATGATATTTCTGCATATCTCAGGCTCAGGCTCAGGCAAAACACTCTCCCCTTTCATCTTCTGACACCTCCATTAACGGTTTTATTGTGTTTGATGAGAAAAATGATATATATAGTACACACATATACACTCCTCTTCTAATTACAAGATCTAATTACAATAGAAGTTTACATTTTGTGTGTGTAGAAATTATGAATGTAAAGGAAGTGGATTTTAATTTTTTATATTTATCTTTTTATCCCAAAACTAATGTATTTTACTTATTTACTAACATATAACTTAATTACATGTGCCATATGATATAATATATAAATCTAATTTGTTTTTTTAACCTAGGAAAAAGTCTATATGGAGTAGATGGAGTAAATATATACACTTCATATGTGGAGTATAATACATATGCACATACCAAGGAAATTCTCTAGGATTAAGATGAGGTGAGAGAGAAAGTAAAAGCAAGCACAAAACCCTAACATGCAGTCAAAGATTTTATCTTTCTCTGGGTTGGCACCAAAGAATTGGGATATGCATTGTCGTTTTTTGAGATGGTCCGTTTGGTAAGCACACCTTATCAGATCCCATGACGCTCATAATCATCCATAACAAATTGATTGGGAGAAAACATTATATTGTTTGCGGTCCAGGCTTTGTATATCCAATCGTATCCTTGGATTTGTCCTTTTGATCAAAATCAAGGCTTTCTCTCAAAGGGAACTTGTATTTGTACCAACATTTTATAACTAAATGGAAAAGAGAAAAGAAAAGCGAGAAATATCAAAAAGGACACAAGAAACTAACCTGGTCAATAAATGTGACCTACATCCAGCATAAGCAAGGAAAAAGATCAAATTTTTATTTGAATTTGTTTATATATAGAAAGGCTGTTCAGCCTCTAAATTATCCAACCACAAGATTACAAATAAATTGTATCACTAGTTAACAATGTCTCCCCTTTTTATTACTTAACTACTCTCAACAAAAAGGAAAAGTCGTACGTTAACTTACAAAACTTGTTCAAAATCCTGTAAATTTCTACGTTACATGGCGTGCTTTTTGTCCCCTTTAGCTTGGAACTTCCAGCTTGAACATCACACAAAAGTCTTCTTTTTCCTGCGCTGCTTACTTAACTAATTATGTGCTTTGCTCATTACCTGTAAGTGCTTTGATCAAATATCTAGACCGTTAAAAACACTACTAAACTATTTAAAAATATGGTAAGTGAGATTTGCTCTATACTTCTGCATGCATCCCTCTCTCTAATCTCTCTCTCTCTCTCTCTCTCTCTATATATCTCTCTCTCTCTCTCTCTCTCTAAGCAGAGGAATGTTACGTAGTGTTGGGAGGGGCAGCTAATAGTGTCCTCAAAAAATCAAGGTTTCCTTTTGCTTTCTTGAACCACTCAAGATTCACCTCCCATATTCTGCTTTACCTCCCTGTCCTCTTCTTGGATTTCGAATGTCTGTCTTATATTCCTTCCCATAAAATAATACACCCAATTCGATTTTAGACCAGACACATCACGTGAAACTATGCACAACAACTGATTGCTCACATAATTAAATATGTTCACCTCATAATGTTTAAATCTCTACCATGTAGTACCATCCTCCTCCATTATCTCTCCCTCTCATTCATCACTCACTTCATTCATTAGTCCACACACACACTCACACCATTCCAAAATAAACCTCCCTCTATTTTTCTTTGTCCGTTTACTAATGTTTGGTAACTGTGAGAAAATGGTTGTCACCCCCCCAACAAATAATCAATGGCCACAGGTCCATCTCTCTCTCTCTCTCTCTCTCTCTCTCTCTCTCTCTGAATGTCAGTCTCAATTATTATTACACAAAATACACGACCACCTCAGTTTTGTTGGTTAGTGTTTGGAGGAGAATATCTAGTATATGTGTGCAAAACATTCTTCTTATATATTTTACCCTACAAAACCACCCTCAACCTTTTTCTCTCTTTTCTTTGTTTCAGATTGGAGATACTCACAACATCTCATCATCCATGGGTTCAGATGGAACAACAACAACAACTATGGTGAAACCTTCAAGCCAAGATCTTCAGCAGCAGCAACAACAACAATCCCTAAAGTGCCCTCGTTGTGATTCAACCAACACAAAGTTCTGCTACTACAATAACTACAGCTTATCTCAGCCAAGACACTTCTGCAAATCCTGCAAACGATATTGGACAAGAGGAGGTACTCTCAGAAATGTTCCTGTAGGTGGTGGTTGCAGAAAAAACAAGCGCGTGAGACGCCAAACATCTTCTGCCTCTGATCATAACAACACTCCTTCTAACTCTTCTTCTTCATCTCCACCTCCTACTGCTCATAACACTTCAAACCTTCCTTCTTCTCAACCCCATATGGATAATAACCATCACGTGAGTCCTCTGTTTTATGGGTTACCAGCTGGGGGTAACTCTAATAATTCTGATATGAATAATAATCTTCCGTTTCCAAGGTTCAATTCTGGTGGGTATGATATGGGATTATTGGGTGGTTTTTCATCTGGGTATGCTTCAAGTGACTCACTTTTCTCGAATTACAATTCTATCTTTGGTAATTCCATGATCTTTGGGAATTCTTCAACTGCTATATCTTCTCTCCTTGGCCCTAGTACTAATCTGCAGCAACAGAAGTTCATGATCAATGGAGGTTTGAAGGATGATGTTCTAGGAAGTAATACTTTCCATGGATTAGACCCATTAGAAGAGGTGAAGGTAGGTGGAGAAAAACCCAACCAGATCATTGAACATGGGAGTTTGTTTGACTACTATTCACCACATTATTGGAATGATCAAACCAATAATATTGGTCCTTCTCCTTCAGTCACATCTATGATCGAGTGAAATATTAATCCATTATCTCTCAAACTCTCTCTCTCCTTTTGTTTCAATTAGTCATGGTTGGGTCCTCTTCTTCATAGCTCACTATCTATTACTAGGCCTCTTGTGTTTTCTCTTTTTGTTGAATACACTACTTTGTTTTTTCTCTTTTGGGTCAAAAAGGGGTTGAGTTTAAAGATTTTGGAAAGATACATGTATGGGTGGTAGCTAAAGATGAAAGGAGTTTTGGATCGGAGTGATCATGTCAGCTGCAAAACAGTACTCAAAGCTTCACAGCCTGTTGTTTTTATGTGTGTACGTCGAAGGTTTGAGAAAACATGTTGCTCTGAGAGGAACCTCGGATCCTCTTCTCTCTCATCGTCCCCATGGAGTCGTAAGAGGAACAATATATCCTTCTTTTGGTGCAACTTTAATTTCTCCATAGTTGATCATCATCTCAGTAAGTTGGTCTTTTGCAATGTACATATGTACGCCTTTGATGTAAGAGACTTAATTGTCTTTAATTTCCTTCTTTAATTACTTTTCTTATGTACTGTGATTAAGTTAGGTTGATCGAGGGGTTGGGGGATTTAATTATATGAGTAAATGCATCTAATATTTGGTTCCACTTTTGTGTTCTTTTTAAGGTTTGTTTTAATTAGAGTTAGCTAGGTGGTGGGGCTTAGGCATATTATTGGGTATAATTGTGTAAAAGAGGGGGAGATCATCTGGTTATTCACTTCTATTAATTTGAGTTTGTTCATCAACCTTTGGCTGTTCTGGATCATCTATTTCTACAAACTAATTTCTGGTTCTTTCAAAAGAGTGCTGACAAAAAAAAAACGAGTTTAAGTTGATTGATTAATGTGGATAATATCTGTGGAGTTGCAAGTATATATGAATGTGCGCACGCGCGCGTGTAATATGTGTGTGTGTGTGTGTGTGTATTGTGTGTGTGTAATAATTGAGGCATTCATGATCGGGAGGAGTAGAACAACTAATAGATCTGAAGCTGAGGTTTCAGCACGTACGTACTGATCTGGAAACCAGAAACTGAGTGGGAAAAGTGGCGTTCACAGTTAGACTGTACATGCATGCATTATTGTACTATAGGCTACCTATTTGGATTCCACACTGAAAATCCACTTCCCTTGTGCTAGAAATTTCCCTTGTCTCTGCAGGGCACACTGCCCTCAACTTTACTGTTTTGCCCTACATTTTCAAACCTTTCTCCACAATGTCCATAATTTTCTACACGCGTTGTCTTGTACATGTTCCCTCCTCGGATTTTGATTCAATGCTTATCACTTATATATTGTTCATCACCTTCTCATCATCACAATTCAGTACACACAAATAAATAAGTACATGATAGGCTCCAATAGGAGAGAGGTTTTGGGTCACCATATGCTTATGTATTTCTGGTGATGAGAAGGTAATGAACAATATGGGTGATGACTGATGAATATCAAATCATAACTCCTAGCTCCTCCTTCATGTTTCACCTTTCTACTTGGTTTGAGTAGCAAGGGGAAATGAGAGCTCACTTTGAGATTAAAAAATAAATGGACTCACCAAAAATCATAACAATTGAGTAGTATACAATTTTATATACTAAAATTCGTCAATATATGTTGCTAACTTTTGAACATTTTTAGTAAATATATTTATTCGTTATAAAACCATTGACTTTTTCTAGTGATTATATATCTCTAACATCTCCATCCCTATGATAATCTCATTTGTGAAATTAAAGCTCTTTTTTTACTGGCTATTTAAGATTTTCAAACTAGACAACATACTACATGACATATATATACTCTTTGCAAAAGTTTAGGACGCTCGAATATATAATGCTAATGTTAAATTAGCAAATCACTACAGTATAACTCCTTAGGTAGCACTTTTAGTTTTCTTACAACACCATTTATGATAGTGGGAACCGATGAGTATATTACCAAAAGGTATATTCAAGATGCAGCTCTCTTTTGCGTCAATTTATTCTTCATTTTAATTAATTAAATACGTCATGCGAAGTTAATTATGAATAGCATGGTTTATGAATTGTAATCAAATGGTGACATGGCCGTACGTGAAATGAGTGTGTGTGTGTGTGTGTGTGTGTGTGTTCGGTTTTTGATAGGGCATGGATCGAAAACCTTTGGAATAATCTAAAATTTTAAAGATACGATTGATAACTAGAACTTAATATATATGTGTGAATGTGTGCACCAGATTCAATAGTAGAATAGACTAATTTTGATTTTGATGGATATATAGGTCCATCATGTGTGTGTTAAATTGCTATTGATTTTTGTGAATTTTAGGTTTTGTACATGAGCAATCTCATCGCGTTTGAAAGTAAACAAATACTCCCTCAAAAATGAGCAAACAAACTCTTCTGTTTATAGCTAATGTGTTGTTTGACTAATTGAAATTCAAAGTTTTTGACAGACACTTTTATACATACATAGTTAAGAGTTTGAAAGATTTTTTTGTTTTTTGGCCAACGTAAGAGTTTGAAAGATTTATCTCTTATAAGAAACTGTATATTCATATGCAAGAAATAGTTTGTACTTTGTACTACTATGTAAGCTAAGGTTAAATGATAAGTTTTAAGGGTTACAGATAATATACATAAATTCAGTGCTTATTATATCGTATCATATAGGAGCATTTCTTTATTACAATTTGCATGAATGTAATTTAATGTTAAATGGAATGGGTCTCCATTCAGGCTCATCAACCCTCTTCTCGTCACTTTTCTCATCATCACCCTACAACTAACTCTTCTCTTTCCCTTACCTTCTCACTCAAAATCCCTCCCAACGTCGAACATTTCTACGATGTCAGGATCTCCGGGAATCACTCCATGTTTAAGTCTCACCTTTGGCCGCCCATAGCTAGTACGTAAATCCTTCTTCATTTTAACCATATTTCAATGTTTGATTCCAGCAAGTCCTTCTTTTCATTGTTGCTTCTGAATCTATCTGATTATCATCATGCTCATTACAATATAGTTTCACTCAATACATTGTCCAGTCCTGTCATGGGCTAAGAAAGAGAATTGAAATGAGTCATTAGTTGGTGTTACTCACTAGATATGAGAAGAAATAGTATAACTTTTAAATTCATAATAATTTAAAATAATATAATTTTTAAATTTTAAATAATATATTGTGTTAATTATTGATTTTTAAATTTTAATATAATTTTTATTAACTAATAATTAGTAAGGATAATATGGTCATCTACACATATCTCTAACAAAAATTTTCATTTCAATTCACTTTCTTTCATGTGTCAATTAAACGAGTCAGTCTTCATTTCCTTTACTTTCAATTCCAGTCATTTCCTTACATTTCCATTTCAATCATTCATTTTCCATTCCTTTTCCATTCCTTCACATGCCGAGAGAATTTGAAACGAGCGAGTAGGGTGACTTTTTTCTATCTCTTGTCAACTGATGAACTGTACGTATTGTATTGTGGCAACAATCAAGGAACATGAGACTGCACATGTACTGTAAAACAATTATATATTTGAATTCCAATCAATAATTAAGATGCAAGAGCATCCAAATTCTTAACCTTGGTCGTAGGTGTGGGGCAGAAGTAGAGCTACCATCCTTTTCTATTGTTGACCTCCACCCCCCAAAACCATACCAACAAAAATAATTCAAACAATTTTGAATTTTTTTATGGTATGGCAATAATCAAACCATCCTTTTCTATTGCTGACCTCCACCCTTCAAAACCACTCCGTTGTCATATTTCTATTATTTATTATTGGGCTCAGTGTTGGGCTTCCTCTTTTAGGGCCAGTTTTGTGCGTCAACAGTCAAGCTCAAGATGAATAACAACGGAATAGTAGTGACTAGTGAGGCTTGACTGCAAATATTAACATCTTGAAGCATCAAGATTCAAGAGTTTAATTTTTGTAAAAAAAATATTTGTTACTTAAATCTGTTTTAAGTCTAATAGTTGAAAACTAAATCTGCAATAAATTATATACACACACAATTAATTCATATTTCAACAATGACTAGTGAGAAATTATTTGAAATCAGAATAAAAAAGAATATGGAAATTCTAATAATCATCAATATAGAACTACTGAGCCTACGCATGGTTTGTTAGCATCCGTGGAGCCTTTCAATAATTCAAAGTGTTTATGCTTATTTTCGTTTCAGTTGTTAAATTCCATTGCATATAAAACAAACATATATAACCTTAACAAACACAATGGATGGACGGTTTGAAAACATGTTTTGCTACGAGCAAACATTAAACATGGCTAATTATTAAATTTGTGTTGGTGTATTGTTTTTAAATGTTATTAAATTTGTTGCTTTGAGACAATTTAAAAGGAAGCTCCTTCAAATTATCGGATGGAAGGTTATTAAATTTGTTGCTTTGAGACAATTTGTAGCTTTCCGATAATCATGACATAATCAATCAAGATGGAAGAAAAACCAAATTTAAAAGGAAACAATTCCATGCACCTCTATTACAAATTATCGGAATGAAGTATAAGTCCATTAACATCGACCATATATGCAAATGGTGATCAGATGGCTTAATGATTGATGTTGTTTGAAATTTTGTTATAGAGGTAATACGAACCTTCAATATATATGAGACTTTAATTCCTTCTAGCTTGGCCAATCATCAAGATTGAATAAAAGAGAAAATACGTTATTAATTTAATTCTCTCTCCATTTACAAGTCATAGAAGCACGCACTGTACAATATCATGTTGAAAATATGAATTGATCTTGTATATATGTTAGTTAGAAAGCGATGTTCAAACCCCTGGTGAGATTCATACGATCTTAGTGAAGCATTCTCTTGATCTCCATGATCATTAATTACGTCCCATTATCTTCATATTTATATTAATTATCATTATGCTTGCTTTCATAGAAAAAAAATGATACTCTCTCCGGTTCTATTATTATAAGACCACTTAAACATTTTTTACAAGATTAATGATGCAAAATCAATCATTTTAAAATGTCTTTAATTATCATCTTTCCTCTAAACTAATTTTTTCTACTTATAATATAATTATATGTGTTATACTACCTCCGTTCCTAAATATAGGATCACTTTAACTAATTTGGAGAGATTAAGATTACATGATCTTCCTAAAATACCTCTCACTTAAATTTAAAAGACAAATAGGGATTTGAGAGAGAAGTGAGGAAGCTAAAAAGTATAGGGGTAATTTGGACCAAAATTGAGACAAAATAGAAAGTGATCTTATATTAGGAACTTATCCACTCCTCCAAAGTGATCTTATATATAGGAACGGAGGGAGTATCTTATAATCTAATGTCTAATTTATTTCTTTTACTTCCATAAGAAAAAGTCAAATAGATCTTATATTTTGAAGAAGGGAAACATCTACGAATCTACCCCAGACTCCACTGAGACCTATAATACAAAGTTACAAACTCATTTTTTTTATCCTACGGTAACCTGATTCTAGGATAGTGAGAAAGTCTCAATCACATGGCTAGATTAGTCGAACAAGTGGTAAAGTAAAACTAAAAGCGTAGGTGGGTAGAAATGGAAATGCAAGAAAGAATAGCCACGTGGGGCAACGTGAATGGTGGTGTAGCAGGACAAAAAATTATTGTTCTGTAAGCCAGTAGGAGCTCGCCAATTCAAAGGCTTTTAACCGACACAGAGCAAATGGAGGCAACAATAATGAACATGAGAAAAAAGTGAAGGCGAGTCCACGAAACACTGTCCCTATATCTATCAATAACCTCTCTTTGTTGAGGACGCTCAACCAAAGACCAGTCTCAGCTCTTATCATGAATACCATCCTCCCTCCTGGTGGTCCCACATACACCACTTGTTAACTTCTTCTTCAGCATCATGATGTTCAAAGTTTGCTTTATTGTGAACCATTGAGATGAAAAAGGAGGGTGTGAGTCGCAGATACATCAGATCATGTTGCATAAGAATGTGCTGGGAAAGTCAGACACTGGATTCTTCCTCCCTTTCATGTGTCACTCCCCACTACCTCCCTCTTTTCTGCATTTTTCTGTTCATGTAATGCAACAACTCAGCTTTTTTACCAAACATCACTCCCATCGCGAACCCCGAGATGATTCTTCTATCGTGTTTCCTTCATATAATATTCTTTTCAGAGACACCATGTTTTAAGTAACTTAAAGTATGTCTAGATATTATTTTCTATGAATAATGCAGTTTAGAAATTGTTAGAAATATTTAATCAGATCTGTGCTTGATGGACTGGATCGTCCAATTGCATAATCTGACTACCTATAGGAAATGAGAGAGTAGATTTGATTGGAAATCAAATAAGTTATTATTACTAATGAGATGTAATTATGACAATGACATTCTACCTTTCAAAACGACATTCTTATCACTCACTATAAATAGAGTGTCTCGTTCAGTTTTCACTCACCCTATCCATTGCAATCTTTGGCTTTCCTTATCACGGTGTTCCTGGGAGGGCGGTTTGCTATGCAAATCAAATCTAGATAAGCTTGAGTTTGGATTTAGAAGTATATCAAGTTTAGGAACTTTGCTTGAGTTTGGATTTAAGTTCGAAGTTCTGGATCCCTGAAAGCTCGTGGTCGACTATAAACATATACTAGATGATAGATTTTTATTAATTAAGATAATTATTTAGATTGTTTAGTTATTTATATAAAGCTTTTTAAGTGGGAAAAAGACGAAAACAGACGTTTGGAATAGAAAAATGACATTGGTCTTAGTAATTTCATAAAGGACCATTTAGTGCAATTATTCAAAGTGTCCAAAGAAAAATTTCAAGGAAAAGTTGAAAATACCCCTAAGATAATTTATATGTTTGAGGGCCCAATAACCGCCAGCCTTTTCTGATAAAAAAACAACTACCAGCCTCCGCCTCACCAGAGCTCCACTGCCAACCACTGACGCCATCGACCGTTGAAGATTTTATGTTATTAATTAGTTAAAACATATTGATAATCCTTTATCTAAAGTTACGTAGGTAAACCATTACCTTAATTTGGTAATCTTTTACACAATTTTGAGAACAAATAAAACAAATTCATAATTAGATAAAGAATGTTTTTAATTCATTATTCAAACTTGGTAATACATTGTCTATTTTGGTAATCCTTTACAAACAAAGAAGTTATTGCCTGGGCCGAACTCCGCAGTTGACACTGCTAACTTCCAGATAAAGCATGTTGGTAATTATTCCTTATTCAAAGTTGGTAATCCATTGCCCTAATTTGTTAATATTTTTTCGCAATTATGGGAATGTTATAAAAGATGCTGATAATTGAATAAAGTATGTTGGTAATCAACTATCCAAAGTTGGTAATCCACTGTCCTAATTCGGTATTCCTTTATACAATTATGAGAACAAATAGAACAAATTGTCATCTGACGATGACTTGCCGGTGGCCGAGCTCCAATGGTCGGCGATGATGGTCCCAAAATTGTTAAAAGATTGCCAAAATAGGGTAATAAATTAACAAATTTAGATAATGGATCAGATTACCAACATGTTTTATCGCATTATCAATTTATTTTATTTGTTTTTAGAATTATGTAAAGGATTACCAAATTATGATAATGTTTTACCAACTTTGATAAAGGAATACCAAGATATTTTCATCAATTACTAACATTGGAGCCCCGATGGTTGGCGGTGGCTGACGGCAGAGCTTCGAAGGGGCAGCAACTAGTGGTGGTTCACCCCTCTATTATTAAAAAATAGTTCATGGAAATCGGTCTTTTCTTTTAAATTTATAAAAAGATATTTTGAGCCAGCATCTTGTTTCATCCAATTTAAATTACTATGACCATTCTATCCTTTTTATATTTACAACGTCTTTTTCTCGTCCTTTTCAATGTTTGATTCGAAGTTTTATTCTTGTATAAATTGTTAGTTTGTCATCCTCTGTAATTTCCGTGGTCTATATTGGTGGTTCGAAGTGATTTGTAAGTGACCTTGGTGCTTTCATTGCATATGGTGTTTATGTATGCCTCCAATATATCTTGCAATATCATGGTTCGTATCATGCGGTCTCAAGTGCTTCTCTTTCAAATTTTATTGTTCATGTTAACATGCTTGCCTCTTAGCTTGTTGTTTTATATCTTGTTTTTATTGTTGCTAAGGATCTTGTATATTATACTAAGTTGTCCAGTAAATATGGTTGATACTGGACACCAGATAGTTTGTGCTGATAGTTTGTGCTTGGTTTACTTGAATTATATTGCATTAACTGTAACTGAAGAATAAGAAGGTGAAGGCAATCATACATGGGAGGTAGTTAGGACAAGAGGGAGTGGGAGTTGTCAGTTAGATTTGGCCCACCTGTTCCTCTATTTTTCAATTTATGCTATCTTTGCTTCAGCCTCCATATCTTTCTTCCGCACACCAAAGATTTTCTTCTCTTCCCATGAAATCTCCCACAGCTCCCTCATGCTCCCTTTTCCCTAGGAAACACAAATCATTGCTTTTATCTTTCCAAAAAAAAAAAACATTGATATAATTTATAAGTATATATTTTGTTTCATTTATCAATCAGATTATTACTTTGGACTTTTGGAGTACGTAGATAGTCAGTCACATTCTTATAATATGTTTGACTGGACTTTTTTTTTATAAAATAAGCGACTTATTTTGAGGATTTGACTTATTTTGATAATCTAACTTATTTCTTGTGTTTAAATAGATTTTTTTTTACCCAACTTATTTCATAAGCCAACTTTTAGAACTTATTTCAGATAAGTAGATTACTTTCTCAAGAGTGAGTGATAGGTGAGATAATATTAAAAAAAAATAAGTGGCTTGTTTCATAATCACCAAACATATTTATTAGTTATATGGAGAAATAAATCATTTTTTCATAGTTCATCTAAATATAAAAATAAGTCAACTTAGAACTTATTTTAAAAATAACTTAAAAATAAGTCAACTTTAAAATAAGTCACTTTTACATGTTACAAATGGATTAAAACTAAGTCAATTTTTTTTATCAAATTGATTCTCATATAAAAACTTACTCCCTCCACCTTAAATATAAAATATAATAGCTATTTATTTTTAAATATCTAAGTTAATTAGTTGAAATCATGTAACATTGCTTATTCAATCTTACCATCTACTTTGATTTCTATTCTCCCACTCTTAATTGTTTGTTATTGGGGAGCACTTAACTTTAACGAAAAATTGGTAACAATTAAAAGCATATATTATTATATTTAAGACCAACAAGCTACTTCTTCAAATGAGTCTTATATTTGAGATATGAACATATCAATTTCCTCCGCTTTTCTTCATATTTTTACGTTTCTCTCTATTTTAATCAAGGTTATAAGGAAAAAGAGATAAACTTGCCACATGAAAGAAAGAAGAGAGAAAAGGCTTCATTTGTAAACTAAAATACCTCGTGAAAAAGACTATTCAATACTTCCACGCGACTACACCCTAGTATCTTTCAAATATACAGATCAAAAGGCACAAAAAAATTATTGTAGGTTTTATAATTATACCATAATACAGATGACATAGTGATTCGGTTCAACTGCCCAATCATGCGCGTTATATACTGTTACATATGAAAACTAAAGAGAGTGTATTGATGTATTTGTTCTTCTGTTGACATACCTCTCCAAACATATCTCCATTGAAACCAATTCAGGCGCGTTATACTCCATTGAAACCAATTCAGGCGCGTTATACTTGCGTTATTGTTCACAGAAAACCAATTCTAGAGCTTCGAATAAACATAAACTAACTAACCTAAAATTATAATCGAAATCAGTCTCATAAATCCCTAGATATTAAAAACGGACATTATATCCATAAAATGTTATTGTCATCAGTTTCCCGTTACTAGTTCCTGTATGTATAATAATCAATTGGAGGATGAAATTGCATTTGTATGTGTCGTATGAGACCAACGAAACAGGTCCAATCTCCATGTTCACCACTAAGCCACATGTTGCGTTTGATATTGAACTGACAAATCATAAAGTAAATTTCCCATGCACATGTTCACCACTCAGCTCTCAAACATATATTGACATTAATTCATATATAGACACAGGCACTCTGAACCACGTCAAGACCAAAACGAACAGGTTTTTGCCCATACTCTCCTCCTACTAAAAGCACCGTGGGATTGAAATGATCAAAAGAGATCAATAATGGATTTTCATTCCTCACCCACCCACCCCAACATGTATATTATGGAAACATCTTTTCCTTGGCGACTTTTTCTCACATGAGATCTCATCACCTTCCATTTTGTGCATGCATTTAGTATAAACCCCCTTAATTGTCGTTCTTCATTACTAATCCCGCTTTCCCCTTTTTCACTATTCAACCAACCCCACATACATGCTTTTACTTCCACCAAAACAAATATAGCTACTCAACCATAGTACCACAACTAGACATGCCGTCCTATGTTCATGTCTTTACTTGATTCCTTGATCAAACAATTACCCCACACAAAGTTCATATTCAAACCAACCAATAAGTACAATATAAAACTCAAATGACAATCACAAATCCTGTGTTCATTCTACTTTATGTCATATAGATGAATCCCCCGTTCACACATTTGAATGCCCACATCACAAAATTCTGTACTGTGCAATATTAAGTATACCCCATCAACCACACTAGAAGCATGCACCCTGATGCTAACTTAACAAGCCTAAAGGGCACAAACAAAAAACATAGACATACTAAAAACAACAGAAACAAAAGTCAGCTAAAATATCTGACTCTGGTAATGATCTGATCTGTGTGATTTGATGATCATGGAGGAGGATCATACTCAGGAAGATCAGGCCACTGAGGATTAGGGATCAAAGAAAAAGACCCACCAACAGAAGTAGAAGCATCATTATCATCATTATTATTACTATCAAGAGGCTGAGAATTCCCACTCGTGGAAACGGTACTCATGGTAGTGCTCCATAAAGAAGCATCGGATCCTCTGTGATGAACACTATTTCGGTTATCAATAAAGCCCTCAGTCCAATCATGTCCGTGAGTTGAAGCAGAACCACCACCACTACCAATAGTTGATTGCATCAACTGAACTTGTTCAGTTCCCATCTGATGATAAAACGGCTGCCTTGAAGCCCCGAACCCAGAAAGAAGATTAGTCATCTGATTGAACGGCTGAGATTGGTTCAAAGATTGCATCGCAGCCATAGAGGACAAGTACCCGCCACCATGATAAAGTGGGATGATTGATGGAGAAGAGGTGGCAGTGGTGGGAGGGTGTTTTTGCTCCTCCGGCGGAGGAGGCGGTGGCGGCGGGGAAGTGGGGTCGGCGGCGGACTTGGGGCGCTTGGGCTTCCGGCAGCCGCCGCCGACGCGGACGTTGCGCAAAGTACCACCTTGGGTCCAGTATCGGCGACAAGACTTGCAAAAGTAACGAGGTTGAGAGAGGCTGTAGTTGTTGTAGTAACAGAACTTTGTGTTCATTGAATCACACCTTGGACATTTCTGAGCTTGCTGCTGCTGACCCTGAGATTGAGACTGACCTACTTTACCGTTCATTTCTCCTCCTTATCGCTGTTACATATACACACACATACAACACAATCAATATATACTAGTAGTTTGTAGATGGATGGACAAGGCTAGTACTAGTGAAGAGGAGAATAATATAAATTGAGTGGGGTGGCTAGCTAGGGTGTGAGTTAAGCTTTAAAAGCGTGTAGGAGATCAGAGAATTCAAATGCATAATAAAAGTCAAAACCAGGGGGGGCGATCATTACCTTGCTCTTCCCGCTACCTCCAAACACAATAAAACACACGCACAGAGAGAGTATGTTCAGAAATAAAGATGGGTTGACATATGGATAGAGGAATATATGATCATGAGGAAGGAAACAAAAAGAAAAGGGAGAGATAGATAGGATGACATGTTGAAATAGAATATAATACGTGAGGAGTGATTGTTGTTATAAGTTATAGCTGTAAGCTAAGAGGTGGAGATGATGAATGAGAGGTGAAGTTTTAGGAGAGATGGTAGAGAGGGATCGGAGGGCTAGTTCAGAGGCGATGGTTCTCCATCAAAGAGAGTGTGAAGGACCACAGTGAGTGAGTGAGGAGAGAGAGAAGAGGAGAAGGCGGTGATGATGGATAGGTGAATAATGAAATGGACAATTCTGATGTCTTTCACTCTGCTTTTATTCCGTCTATTTCACTACAGTTCACTTCTCCATTAATCTCTCTCACATCATCCTCTTTTTTCATTTTTTTCATTTTATATAGTAGCTCCTACGCCCATTTTCCCACCTACATACGCTACCCCTACATTTTCATCCCACTTTTAAGTTTCCTCACAAATTTATGGCTCTTCAAATATCCAACATTACTCTTTTTTTTTTCTTTGTAACATATAGAAATATCTTAAGATTGACTTAATTTTAGTTTTAATCCATGAGCTTAAAATTAGTTGGTGATCTTACTCCTCAAATTTTCGGTCAATTTTGATTTTGGGCCATAAATTTTATAGGTGATTTTGGTCCGTAAATTTTTGGTCAATTTTAATCATGATATCTGAGTTTTTAATCATTTTTGGTCATGATCCCTAAGTTTAAAAAGTTGAAGATTAAAACCACCGATTTTAAAGCTTATGGACTAAAATCAAAATTAAGTGACTAAAAATTGTATAAACTCTTCAATATTTCTATATGTTAAAAAAATCTGGTCTAGATGAGGATCGCTCCTGTTTACACGTGCAATTTGGTCGATGATATGATTGTGGAACCAAAATTGAAGTTCCTCAACATCACAATTATGCGCTCTTACTTAGCCACCTTTTAGTTTTTTTTTGAGTTTTTAATCCGGTATCCTGGGCCAGCCCCAATGTCACGGGGAACTCAACGGGCTCAGACTAATCCAGATCCGCACCGGGGCCTCCACTTAAGGGTAAAGTGCTGGCCAAGGGGCAGGCTGCATTCCCAGAGCTCGAACTCGAGACCTCTGGTTAAGCGGTGAAGTGAGGTAACCACTACACCAACCACGCTTGGTTTAGCCACCTTTTAGTTTTAATTAAACCTCCCCAACACTGAATCAAATATATGAGAATATATGAGAGCGCATAGAACCCTGAGCAATTTTCAAATCATAATAATTAATTTAAGAAGTCTTATGAGGCTTTATGGGTTTAGATTAATATCTGAACATAAATATAGATGTGTTCAAGGCAACGTTAGGGTTAAGCTTCGATCAGCAGCTGGACTCGGATGCGGGATGCTAATATTTGCGAAATAATCATATATGACCAGAAAAAAATGCTTCACTCAGACGTTTTCGCTTAGAGGAATGCTATCAGCAATTTGTCAGGATTATAATATGCAGGCAGATTTGGTGAGGAACTATAATCAATGTAAGCATGATGTAGGAAGAAACAATAGCATTTAAATTGATTTTGATTGGATCTTCAAGTTCTGTACGTATTGTGTTTTGACTTCTTGTATTTGACGTACGCGATTTTAATACTCGGGCATCAAACAATCCTAATTATAAATATTTTGGATCATATAGGGTGCTTAGGCTAGTTAATGCATCCTATATATGCAATCTATAGAGATTAGAATAGCGAGTGTGGCGTATTAATATAGATTGAACCAAATAGAATCCAGCAAAAAAAATTGTCGGTTCTCACATGTGGCTTATAGTCATAACTTTAAGTCGTTCTCCTAGGATAGGATGGAAGAGGGAAACAAAACAAATTAACCAGGTAATACTCATCACTTAATTTTTCTTTTTTGCCAGAAATATTCACTTAATTACTTGAGGTTAATGGAGACAGGTTTCTTCTGTATATTGATCTTATTTACAGGCCACGTGGCACTTTTTAAAAATCTAAGTTATACAAAAAGAATTTTACTTTGTAGATAGGATTCTAGTCTACAAAGTTAGTGATAAAATTGAAGTTATTCATGTACACCATTTAAAAATTCTTTATGAATAATTTAAATTTTTATTATCAATAACTTTGTAGACTAGAAATACTTTCTTTTTTCTTTTTGATAAATGACTAGAAACACTTTCTTATGAATAAAAAGGGTTAAATATCATTTTGGCATACAAACTATTTTCAATGGGTCAATTTGACATACAAACAATAAAATGACTTATTTTGGCATACAAACAAAATAAAAGGGTCATTTTAGCCTATGAACTCATGAAAAATACTAAAATACCCTTTGATATATAATTCATAATAATTCTGAATATGTGGGTTCCACATTTTAAAATAAAAAACACTCTCATGGATCCATGTGAGTGTTTTTTTATTTTTAAATGTGAGACCCACATATTCAGAATTATTATAAAATTATATATCAAAGGGTATTTTAGTATTTTCCATGAGCTCATAGGCCAAAATGACCCTTTTATTTTGTTTGTATGCCAAAATGAGTAATTTTATTGTTTGTATGCTAAATTGACCCATTGAAAATAGTTTGTATGCCAAAATGATATTTAACCCGAATAAAAAAGTTAGGGTTTGGGATTGCTTTGCTTATATCATGGGTACATGCCACTCTAATTGGTTATCTACACACATACTCACAAGCTCAAAAAAGAGAAGTTTTGATAATTGATAAAATAAAGAAAGAAAGAAAATACCATACACCCAGAATAAAGTATTCACGCCTCTCTTCTTTTTTACCATGACAGTATTCACGCATCTAAACATTATTATTTGTTACTAAAGCATCTTTGTCGTCATTTGAATCTTACCTTGGTTCTGACCAAAAAATAAATCTTACCTTGGTGAGGACTGAGACATCCGTTAATATGGTTATGTAACCTGTTGCTCATGTTAAATCAATGCGCATTAGTTAAACACGTTTTCTAGTCGTTTTACGCACGGAATATCCTTAATGATGATCTCGAATTTTTTAATAAAAAATAAGTTTATTCTATAAATAACAAGAATAAATTAAGCATAAAGGATCCAGGCATAAATATGTTCCACAAGTTTTCGTTTAGGAACAATATGTCCTTGAAGCTTTTTTAAGTAATCTTTTAAGGGAAAATCCCAAATAAATCCCTCCGAATACCCAAAAGGACAAATGAGGAACCTAAACTTTTAAAAGAACCATGAAGAAACTAGCACTTATCCGTTATTTTAAAATTTTGCGAAAAGACAAAATTGCCCCCCATCCTAAAACACAAATTCCTACCCCACCCTAACCCACCCTAACTCTCACTCTCTTCTCGCAATTTGTGTTTTAGGATGAGGACAATTTTGTCTTTTCGCAAAATTTTAAAATGACCGATAGGTGCTGGTTTCTTCATAGTCCTTTTGAAAGTTTAGGTTCCTCACTTGTCCTTTTGGGTATTCGGAGGGATTTATTTGAGATTTTCCCGTGTTTTAATGTTTTAATTTCCTGGTAGTGTAAATTAAATTAAAAATGGAGAAATAATTATCCTTTTTATTGCTAAAATTTATCATCAAGGTCAATTTTTTAACCATACAACATAAAATTAGGGAAAATTGAATACAAGTCCCTGGTAAGGGACATAATATTGGAAAAGTCCCAAAAATTGAAAAAATTAAAGTAGAGTCTCTTAAGACCTCACTTTAATTATTTACGAATGTGTGGACCTTACATTTAATAATAAAAAAAATTCACATTTAATTAAAGTAGAGGAGAGAGAAAAGGTGGGTGGATTTTTTTATTATTAAATGTGGGGCCCACACATTCATAAATAATTAAAGTGAGGTCCCAAGGGACTCTACTTTAATTTTTTCAATTCTTAGGACTTTTCTAGTATTATGTCCCTTACCAGGGACTTGTATTTAATTTTCCCATGAAATTAGGAAAAAACTTACCTCAAGTACTTGACCTCAATTACATCCATTACCGAATAAGAATTTGACACATGTCCAACTAACCTCATACACAACTAACAAATGGAGGAGAGAGAAAAGGAGGAGAAAGTGGTGTGGGTTAGTTGGACATGTGTCTAATTCTTATTGACTTACCAGATGTAATTGAGGTCAAATACTTGAGGTAAGTTTTTTCCATGAAATTACTGCGTTTTGAAACTTTTGACCCCAAAAAGTTCTAGAAAAAAGTAGCTCATAAACAAAAATTTCGGAAACAAAATTACACATAAACCTTATTATTAATTATTAATTTATAAACAAGAAACACACTCATGAAAAAAAGTCACACCGTCAAAAAGATAGTCCAACTATTGGCTATTGCCATCATTTGAGGCATTTCGCACGATAATAGATGATTTGACAATGACAGGAGGAAACACTTCAGGGACATGAATTTTCTTGCTGTCCATGGTAGGGTTTACAAAAAAATAATAATAGAGAAATCGAAAAATTTGGGCATTGTCTGTTCTGGTTTCTGGTTTTATACTTTTGAGATTTGAAATCATTTTATTTTCTAAAAAGGATCTGAAAAAATTATTTGAATTAGTTTTTAACTTTTTATGCAACATTTGATTTTTTTTTTTCAAAAATTAGTAGTAATAGATAAAATGACAATAAATTTATGCTACACAAGTTATTAAGACATTTGTATTTATTTTCTTTTGATTGTTGGGAAGTAGGACTCTAACTTCCTATTGATTCTCCCAAATCGATGTTTTTTCCTAGAATTGAAATGTTACATTGTATTCTCTTTTATCCTAATCATAAGGTCACTATGATTTTTTTTAGAAAAAAAATTAATGATATAAAAGTAATCACTTGAAATTGTTTAAAATGATTTTATTACTTAAAGCTAATTTATTCAATTTATAATATATTTATATGTGATATATGTTATAATTTAATGATCTAATATGTTTCTTTCGAAAAAATATCAAAGTAATCTTATATTTAGGAGATATAAGAGTAATTATTTAATTAATAATCTATAAAATTACTCCGTTATTGTTTTGGTCAAACTCACAATCTGGTCCAAACTAACGAATTTAAAATAGTCCAGGAAGGATGGGAGAAAGTGCGGGGCCTATGGGCTGAAGCTGGGACGAGTAGCAACATCACAATTTACAAGTGACAACTGCTCCCATAACGCTATCATGCTTTATTTATTCAACTAACTTCGCTTCTTCTACTGTTCGTCTTTCATTTTCCATTCCTTCTTTTGTTGATTTTTTTCCTAGTACGCGTTGAGCCGTTGACTATATATCCTCCCACTAAAAATACTTAGGTTGTAGGAAAGAAAGTGAAGAGATGGAAAGTAAAAGGGTGAAAATGGAAAATAGAGATAAATTAAGTAATGATAGGAAGGTAAAGTTTGTGGGGTCCAGAAAAAGTGTGAGATAGAGAGAAAATTTGTTGGCCCGGGATATATGTAAATTACACAAAAACCTCAACTTTCCACACTTTCTAATTCTTCATCATTTTCCCTAGCTACCAAACAAGCTCTTATTGTTTGAAATACCATCTCATATTAAATGTGAATTATTTTTCCAACCAGAATTCAAATCTTAATCTATCATGCACACCAACTCATGTTACTTTTGTTGATATATTTTGTTACTATGCATGAATATTTTTCTATTGGACATAGCACGTTTGAGGCGTTATCTTTTTTCTTTGGCAACAAATGTTTGAAGCATTATCAAACTCTAAAAATTGAAACCTCTGCCTAATAGAAAGCCCATTGTGATCCAGTTGTTAGAATAAAATATAAAAAGAGTACGGGTGAAGGAAACTAAGAAAGAACCATGGGTCATTCTTTGTTACTCAATTTCAAGTTAGAATAAAAATTGAAACCTCTGCCTTCATGGCTACTAGCTAGAAATATAATTTTGGAAGAACATTGCAATTACAACGTATAACTGGAATTTTTCTATTGAGCCCATCAAAAATTAATGGATTGGGCTAGTTCGTCATCTTGCAACTTTTGTAGGCCCAAGAATCCATCAACATGTTTATCACGCATTATAATATATCCTTTCTCCTACTTTTTCGAGTCCGTTTGCTTCACCGGAAAGTGTCCAATGGAAAAGGAAAGTGAAAGTAATTTGATTGCATTTCAAAGTTAAAAGTTAATATGGTAATTTACATATATCCCTGAGGCCCACAAATTTTATATCTTCAACTCACTTTTCTTGGGGATGGGATTCTCTCAGAATCCCTCCCCCTCACTCTTGACACCATTGGATGAAAGATCCAATGGTTCAGATTTAATATTTTTATAAAATAATACAGTTAAAAGTAAAAAAAACTGTATCATAATATTAATTAATTTTTAGCATAAAAAATTTCAACTATCTAGAACTATTTCATTTCAACAGAAGGATCTATAAGAGATACAGACTTATCCAGTTAACTGTAAAGTAAAATTTTTTATGCTAAAAAGTTTTCAAAAAAAAAAATTAAAATTTCTTCATTTATTTTATATTATACTACAATTTTTTTATTTTTAATGGTACAAGTGACAAATTATGAGCCTAGATAAATTTTAATGGACAAAATGAGTCCCATAGGGGTGATTATGAGGGATTCTGAGGGTGGGATTCTAAGAGAATCCCGACCCCTTTTCTTGGGGGTCACAAACTTTATTTCTCATCATTACCTCTACTTTTTATCCTTTACCCCTTACACTCAGGGCTCGTTTGGTTGTGGGAAAATGTCACAAAGAATTAGAAATGAAAAGTGATATGGGCCCCCCGTAAAAAGTTGTCTGATATGACACATTTCTGACTTGAAGTAATTACATCACTACCTCGCCTACAATCGATTTTGATGGCTCAAAATCGATTTTGAGCTGAATTTGAGTCAAAATCGATTTTAGGCAAGAGTAATGATGTAATTGTTTCAAGTCAGAAATGTGTCAGATCAGACAACTTTTTACAGCGTGGGGCTCATATCAATTTTCATTTCTAATTCTTTGGGACACTTTCCCACAACCAAACAGACCCTGATTTCCAATTCCATTTCCATTATAAACTTTTTGTCCAACCAAACGGGCTTTGAGTCTAGCAATTAAAAATCCGATCCACGGGCCTTCGTGCATAGCCAAGCCCTGATTTTTTCAAATTTGTAAGAGTTTCGGTTCTTTTTATATATTTTCATGTTTGATGTCACAAAGATAACCATAAGGATTGTAACTATGGTACTTTCCTCTAGTCATATATAAAGATTATTTTGATTTATTTTAGAAATTAAGGAAGCAATTTTTATCATATATCACATGTAATTGTTTTATAAGTTTATTTTAAATAGAATAAGTTGAGGAAAAAATAACTATAGATAATTTAAAGTAATTAATTTTGCAACATAAATTTCTTAGAATTAAAAGGTCAAAGTGATATTATAATTAGGGCATAAGCTAATGGAAGCAAGTTATTATCTACTTCCATTAAACCATTGATTTGTACTCATTGGTTCCAGATGAAAGACCTATTTAGAGGTTGACCTTAACCAAATTTTATTTTTATATATGTTTGTCAAATTTTTCCTATTGATACTTCTCTGACAAGATGAGAGAAAGTAAGACAAATGATTTGAAAACAATCTTCAAACCAAACAACAATTGGTGGCAACTTTAAGGGGAAAAATGAGAGACTTTCAAGAGAAAATTATTATTGGAAGAAGGGGTGTCAAAATTGCAAGGAAATGCTAACATAATGTGGAAAAATATAACTAAAAAGGTGGAAATAGTTGCTTAAGTAATTATGAGAGAATCAAGAGGTTTTGGACCTCGAGATATGAAGACTTTGAGGTGGGATGAGGAAGTCCAAAAAAGTGCAAAAAAAGAAGAATTGTTTTAAAGTCATTCACTTGTGTAATAGTGCTGAAAATGGAGAAAAATACCGTTTGATTAAAAAGGATGCTAAGGAGACAGTGAGTGAGACTCATGCTAAAACATATGAAGGGTTTTATAAGGAATTACGTACAAAAATTGGGGATCTACAAAATTGCAAAGAATAAAGAGAGAGATTCAAGAGCTTTGGACTAAGTAAGATGTATCAAAAATTATGTTGGTAATGTTTTAGTGACAAATGAAAATATTAAAAATATAGGGGAAGAAGAGTATTTTTATAAGATATTCAAAGATGGAAGTGAAAGATGCTGTTGTGAGTTGGAGGGTTTGATCATTAGTGAATGCGATCTTAATAGGTCGTTTTATCGTAGAATCAGAGTTTTAGAGGTTAGAGAAACTCTTAAGAGAATGAAGAATGGTAAATCTGTCGGACCATATGGTATTTGTATTGAAGTTTGAAAATGTTTAGGTGAAGAGGGTGCATAATGGTTAACTAAATTATTTACAAGATTTTATGGTCTAAAAAGATGTCTGATGATTAGCTTAGTTCCTATTTATAAAAAAAGTAATATAAAGAATTGTGCATATTATAGAGGAACTAATCTTATGAGTCATCCAATAAAAATATGGAAAAAGTGATTAAGTATAAATGGATATTGGAGACTAGTATTACTAAGACACAATTTGGGTCCTTTCTTGGAATATCTACAACAAAGGCCGCAATTATTTAGTAAGAAGGATGATGGAAAAATATTGAAGTAGAAGAAGAGAATTACATATGATTTTCAATGACGTCGTATAATCCATGTAGCCAACTCTATGTAGTGGGCTAAGTCTTTGTTGTTGTTGTGTGTGATGTGTAAATTGTTTTCAAAGCTTAACCATTAACAAAGTTCAATAAATTGGGGCAAAAATATTTTTTTGACTTGGAAAATAATTAAAGTACCTTGAGATTAGAGCTAGGACTTTGGACTTGACCTATTTAAACGTGTGCACCCAATCCAGCCAGCTTTTAATTCGGTTTAACCCGCCTTTAGCCTGTTTTGATTCGAGTTTAATTTTTTCAACCCAACCCGCTTTTTCTATGCTTTTCGGGCCCAACCTGACCCAAATACAAGTTTTAGTTGTAAAGTTGGGATTTCAGGCCCAACACGACCCACTCATTTTAATTTGGGCTGAACGGCTGAACCTTTTGCAACCCAGCTCGCTTTTTAATGTGTATATTCAAGCTGAGCCTGGTAGGTCAAGTCAAGAGTCCCAACTCTACTTATGACGATACTTTAATTTCATCAGACTTTTTATATGTTAATATATGTGTTGAATGAAATCTCAAATTAATTATCCAATTCATATGAGAGAGAAGAGAGAGAGAGATAGAATGAGCAAGTACAAGTGCTGACCCATCTTCAAGTCCCTTGAGGATAAGCCTCTCATCATCCAAATTCTCTCTTCACTTCCCAACTCTGCTTCCCTTCCATTCCATGGCTGCATCATCTTGTGCAGCAGCTATTATCAGTTCCCTCTCTCTCCCCTCTCCCTCGCGCTTCTCTCTCCTCCCCTCCTCCAACTTCCCCTCCTTCTGCCTCTCCCTCCTCCCCAAAGCCCCCTCTCCCTCCCTCTCCTGCCCAAAGCCCAAGTCCACCGCCTCCGACACCTCCTTCTTCGACACCGTCAGGCCCGAAGAGGACATCCCCTTCAACCCCCCCGAGCCCCCCGAAGGCTTCGTAGCCCCCCCACCCGTGGATGACGGCCCCATGGAGACCGAAGAAGAAATAGCTGCTGCTTATGAAGAACTCTACGGCCCTGCATACAGTGGCCTCTCTGTGTTGGGCAATGACGTGCAGGTGATGGACTCCAAGGTGAAGAAGGACACGGGGTTTGGGTCCAGGGGGAAGAAGGACAAGGTGAAGGACGGGTTTGAGGAGAGGGTTGTGCAGGTGAGGAGGGTGACTAAGGTTGTCAAAGGAGGGAAGCAGTTGCATTTTAGAGCTGTTGTGGTGGTGGGTGATAAGAAGGGTCAGGTGGGTGTTGGTGTTGGCAAGGCTAAGGAGGTCATTGGCGCTGTTCAGAAGTCGGCTGTCAATGCTAGGCGGAATGTCATCACTGTGCCTATGACTAAGTATTTGACTTTTCCTCATAGGTATGCTTGCTTGCTTCAATTTCTATTTTTTTATGGGTTCATTTGTTTGGTGTTGGATGCTTATAATGGCTATCTTTGGTGGAGACTGAAGAGAACTCTTAACGAAATTATTTAACGAGATCTCTTTTGATTAATGATTTATCGCCAAATATGATTGTTGATCGAACACAATGACGTTGTGTGATTCATGTAGTCGACCCCACTAAGATAAAACTTTGTTGTTGTTGTAGTATTATTGAATGGAAGTATACATGAATGTAAATTGGATAACAAATCAATGTTCTTTGCAATGTTGTAAAAGCTGAACCGGAAGGCGAGCTAGACAGGCCTTCGGGTCATGGTTCAACATGGTTGGATTGCTTAGACTGAAGGTTGGACTGACGGTCAAATTAATAACTGTTGAGCTGAAATATGAAGTGGTCGACGATTGGACCGGTCTGACTGTCTGGTCTTGTTCGGTTCTTACACAGTGGTTCATTGAATAATTAAGTTGCTTAGCAATGATATTTAAATGGCCCCCAGTCATGGCAAAAACATGTGAAATGCTGCTGGAACTCTGTGTGCCTTATTATAATTGGGCAAAAAATTGGAAGATGGTGGTCTTATGATAGTGGCGTGCTTCATTCTTTCTATTTGTTCTGCACACAGCTTAGGTTAATTTAACTTTCAGATTATTTTTCGTAAATCATCCTCATGTCTGAATTTCTGTTTAAATCTATGCATGTAGAAGGTTATTTATTGGGTTCCTTAGTCATTCTTTGCAACCTTTTTGCAATCTTAGAATAAATGGATTGTTGTGAATAGTAGTAGCACAATAGAATCATTTAGTTAAGTGACATGAGTCATTTCAGAGTATGAAAGCTTATCAAAGACTATGACATCCAGTAATAAGATTTTTTGACTTCACATTCTAGTAGATTATGTGTATAGGTCATACCAGAAATAGTAACTTGCTATCTTTCTGCATGGCCTCTTGTAATTTGAACTAGTGTAATTCCTCTTTATTTCCAGATCTGAGGGAGATTATGGAGCAGCTAAGGTGATGCTTAGACCTGCTACTCCTGGTACTGGAGTTATCGCTGGTGGATCAGTGAGAATTGTTCTAGAAATGGCAGGCGTTGAAAATGCTTTGGGAAAGCAACTAGGGAGCAATAATGCCCTCAACAATGCCAGAGCAACAGTTGTTGCTGTGCAGAAAATGAGGCAGTTCCGTGAAGTTGCTGAGGAGCGAGGTATTCCTATGGAAGAACTATGGAAGTGATGGAATTCATGATGTAGCTATTTTATGTCATTTTCATTCCTTCCATCTGTGATATAGAAAATGGAAAATTGAACCTTTTTTGCTGTGAAGTTCTCTAGGGTTGATTGTTTTATGGGAAAAAAATAAAGATAGCTTCTTGTTCAACTTGTATGAAAATTCGAGATATTTCATCATCTCCTTGTGGCATAATTCAGAATTCTCTTCAGCATCACTGCATCACCTGAATTTGTTTGCCTACTTCCTGATGTTGCAAATTTGAGTCATCCTTAGCATTCTGCACTTGTTTGAAATTTTGAAATCCACACCTAAGATATGCAAATGGGACTTCAATTCTCACAGGATACTTATTAAAGAATTGCATCTAAGGTTTTTTCCACCTTTAAATATATATTTCTCCAACTTTAAGTAGACACAAGTTTATTGAAGTTTTAGGGTTTTTTTTTTTACTTTGTTTTGAGGGTGTTCACTGTTCAGGGGAACTTGTTGGCACCAGAACAAAAAATCTCATGTCCTTTTCTCTATTGAGGTGTAAGATTGCATGTAATGTTGTGCTCTTTGATGATTCTATGCTCTGTCTTTGAAGGAATTCTCAAAGAATTCCAGGGTATGCAGCTGGAAACTAATTCCCCCTTTACAAAAAAAGTTTAAAAAATTGCCAAATTGGCACATTGTACTGAGAAATACAGAGTAACTATTTCCAAAGTTTCACGGTATGATCATGGCTAGCCGAAGCAATCATTTGATTTTCTGGTGAAGCTCCTAGTCCAGCGATTACTTCCTTGTGAGCAGGATGAGTCCATAATTTACAGCCCTCGGTTGGAATCCAAAACTCCAGGAACTACATTAACACCCAAAAAACGTCTCATCAGAAGGTATTCAATTTTTGTTAAAGGAGTTGTATTGGAGGAAATGCATTTTCTTGATCTCCAAATGGTACAGATCTCAATCATTTTGACTCAGTTCAATAATTTCCCAATGTAAAAATACAAAACAAAGCAAACATTAACTTTGCATAGACTATGTAGCAAATGTAACAAAACCAAACAGATGAAGCATATATCTTTCAACGATTCCATTTCTTGATTCTTAAATATAAGTAAAGCAAAGTTCTATACCATGATGATCATCTGCCACAGATGCCATATAAGCAATCTCAAGTAAACGTGTGCAATAATTCATCACATATTTTAAAATCTCAGGCTCTGCTATCAAAATGAGTTTGCATAATTAGACATCAATCATTGGTTTATAGTTGCTATTTACAGTTTAAGATATATTACCCCAACTTTATAAAAATGGGATGAAATGAAACCGATGGAATCGCTCAAATCAACCAGAAAATTTTCTGATGACAAAAAGAACTATTATCTTCACATCCCAAGTATAAGCTCTCAAAAAGGAGAAAAAATCCTTGGAGAAACAAAAGAAAGTATGTGATGAACGTAACTTATTAGCTAATGTAGGGGCAACACCTAATATGAATTACATAACAATAAGGCATTGTAATGTTTACCTGATCGCAGCCAATGATTAAGAGGTTACAATATGCAGGATGGAATATGCACGAGTGAAACTTGTTTTTATTTGAAAGCAGTACTTGTATGCATTTTCCATCTGACGTAACAGACCACAAACGTGCGCTATCTTCACTTACAGAAGCTAGATAGTTTCCTGTATCGTCCCAACAAATGGAAATTACATCTTTAACATGTCCCTAGAAGAAGATAAAGACAGTCAGATTATTGAGAGTTACAAAACTTATGAAAATTATGCTGAAGGAATTGAGATACTGTATAAAAGGTGATCTTACCTTAAGCTTGTATACAAGTTTGTCACTCACGATATCAATTACATCGATCATATTTCCAGCAGCTGCAGCCAAAAGTTTGGCAATTTGAGGCTGAAATCTGACTTGTTTACTGCCTCCCTGCAGTTTATTGTTGTAAACAATTGAAAAATGACTTCCCGCTATTATGGTGTATTATAAATTATAAAGTTATATAAACAGATGAAAGAAAGATGAAATCCTTCAGAAATAGTTTCGCAATTTTTTAGATACAGATACAGTTTTACTGTTCAAATATGTGCTTAATGCCATGATTATTCATTAAAATTAATCAGGAAGTTAAAAGATTTCTTGACACAATTTTATCTTATCATTAGTGTTAAAGAAATTGTTGGATGTGAAAAGTAGGCTACATAAGTAGGGAATTAACTATGTTTGTTGCTTCTGCTATCAACAGGAGAAAAATATAAGTCATCTATTATTGGATTGTTGATTTTGTCAGGATATTCAGGAAAAAAAATTAATGAACTGTAGCATGATAGCAACCCATATTGTAGAACTAGAGAAGTTATCCGGTTCTGTAGGAGAGGCAACAAGAGAGAGTGAGAGACATCTGGCAAGGGTTAAAAGTGTAGTACTAAGTACAAAGAGCAACAAATCTACTGGATTTGGCAAGAGAGAAATGCTACTATTTTTTAATAACTGTGTCAACCCAATTCTAGTCCTCACTTGATGAGAGTGTTGAGGAAGGAAATATATTAGGCAGCATTACTTATGCTTTATGCATAGAGACTGATTCGAACTCACAATCTCAAACCTCTCAACAAACGAGCTTACCGTTGAGTCAAACTGACTCAACGGGAAATTTATTACAATTGGTGGAAAATTGTTTGAGGTAATTTCGACATGTCTAAAGAAGATCAATAGATGCGGCAGTGAGGAAGGTAGATCAAACAACAACTTGAAGTCTAATTAAAAGATGGAGAGGGAGACCAAGACAAACTCTCGGTGAACTTCTGAAAAGAAATCTATTGGTGAATGATACAACCAAAGAGTTGGTGAATGATAGAGTGCAATAGCGTAGTATGATCCATGTAGTCGACCTCACGTAATGGGATAAAACTTTGTTGTTGTTGATATAAATTCTTAAGTGTTACTTTCTTCATTATTCTATTAACATTATAAAATTCATTTAGAAGTTTGGCAAAGTGATCTTAGATAATACTGATAATGGCCTAACACTAATGAAGACACTTTCAGACATTCACATAAATATAAATAACAATTTTAAAAGAAAAATGTGCATAAAATAATCTTATTTTAAACGAAGAAAACCAACCTTATTTATACGCACGCAGACACCTTGGTTGACATTCCACAATCTCATTATGCCATTGCTATCGCAAGAACAAAGAAGGTCCACCTTTCTTGGGTGGAAGTCCAATGACATTACTTGTTCAGCATGCCCGGCAAGCTCAAACAATGATTTGCTTGCCTATGATATAAAACGAAAACGTTAATTATATTGTCCAATTCATATGAGTAAAATGCATGACTCGGGAAATTCATGTCTAAACACAGAAAGAGATGTTTAGCCAAAGTGAAACATCAATCTACAACTAAAGAAGAGCATCAGAAGGTGTCTTTAAAATCCTAAGTAATCGAAGTATGCCAAAACTTATAAAATAACAACTGAAAGAAATATAATCAAAACATCATTATGGTGTTCATAAACTCAAATGAAGAGGACAGAGAACGTGTGAAAAAAACAAATAAAAACTGAGGAAAAGAAAATACTTAAGATAGAAAAGAGGTAAACTTAATCAATAATTCTGAACAATATGAATACTTAGTGTGCCTCGGCATGCAGGAAAAGGAGCCAAGAGAACAAAGTCATAAGAAACAGCTTACTTTGGCTGCGTCCCATATTTTTACAGTTTTATCAGCAGAAGATGTTGCAAATATGGTTGAACCTGGTCTGAACCGAACATCTGTAATGAGAAGTGAATGTGCATCTGAAGTACTAACACAATCAAGAGTTTCCATGTTCCAAACGAATGCCTGTCATCAAAATTACAATCAGTTATGAACACAACCAAGACATAAACAATTAATCAGAACTTGTAGCTGAATTGATCACATTAAACTACCTTCTTCTCATGCCCAGCACTTGCTAGAATCTTCCCGTCAGATGAAAAATGGCAGGACAAAACTTTGCTTTGGCTTGAGTGAAGACACCCAACCTCTTCAAATGAAAAATCTAACAGTTTGGAAAAATGTGACAACATAAACATTTGATCAAAATCATTGCAACTTGTAACAGTACAATCACCATTCAGACATTAATCCCAAAGGAAAGAATAAAAGAAAATAAAGATGAAGCAACAGAATACTTTAGCATTAGCTTTAATAATTTGGATTTGTAATTTTAATAATATCCGTACCCTGAAATCTCAAAAGAAAAGTAAATCAAAACAAATATCTCAGCAGCAGTAGCACCACCTCCACAACAACAACAAAAAAATCATATCCTATTAAGTGGGGTCAACTACATGATTGCAGGAAGCCCTTGCTCTATCGAAAAACCAGATATTTGGATAAATTATTAATCAAAATAAATAGACCACTCAACAAATTATCTCAGCATCACATTCAAATAAATAGACCATCCGTGGTAACATAGGTGCATGGATATATTACCTTTCTTCATATCACTTGTCGCAATAATACGTTTCCTATTAGTGGAGGGAGAAGTGCTTTGATCAGCATGTTCATTCTCATCAGACAGAGGCACAATATTTCTATCCACAGAGCTACCATCTGCTTCGTCCATACAATTCTATCATTGGTAAAACATGGGAAGAAAAATTGTTAGAATAAAGGAATATAATTAGAGTGTATACTAATAAAATCAGAATTTCAACAGCGGTGATGCCTTTTAATGTATTCATTACCATTCATGGTTATATTAAAACAAACACAAAATTGAACCTGGTTGACTTAACCTTTATTTGAGTTTATTCTTTATAACATGTCAAAAAGATTAAGTCATGGTGTTTCCTCCCCCTTTACATACAAAAACACTGAATTTTACCGGTTCAAAATAGTATAGAATATTTGTAATGGGAAATGCTATGAACTGCCCTCAAGTTCACGCTATTTTATCTCATTGCAAAATTGTATACTCATTTAAGTATTAATGCCAGAAGGGCCAACTTGACTAAACCGTAAGCTTTCCGTGGGGTCCGAGATCATGGGTTCGAATCAAACTCTTTGCAAAAAACAGGGGTAACGTTGCCTAACATATTCCCTTTCCCAGCACCCTCACCAAGTGAGTACTAGAATTGGGTTGACCCTTTTTTCAAGTCTCAATTCCAGATCATTTTAAGAAGCCAAAAAAGGGCGAGATGAATTCAGAAATAATATTGACCAATGAACATTAAAAGTCAATGAATCCACTAACCTGCTTTTCTTTACATAAATCAGTTTGAACCAGGGGAATACTTGGATCTTGACCGTTGTATATATAAGAGTTCCCAAGAGATATGGATGTCTGACTCCTAGGAGTCCATGTGGGTGCTTGCTGATTTTGTGTATCTAGCCCTTGAAACTGTTGTCCATAGGTGGGTGCTTGCAAAAGTGAAGTGATTACCTTATCCAATTGTACCATGAAAGCTTTGGTAAATAATGAGATAATACTATGTCTGAACTAATACATTTCAAGAAACTGTTCAAAAAACTGAATACAAAATGGGATATTTCTTCATAAGATTCCACTATATAGAGTCCATCACCTACATTTGAAGGATATACATTCTGCCGCAACAAATTGAGACCTTCATAAACTCCTGCAAAGATAATTAACCATTATGACTACAGAAATGGATGATTATCTGATGAAAGGGGTATAAGAAGGAGATTGGAGGAGAGGACTTCTGTAATGTCTCTCTCTTTTTCAAAAATACAGCAATGTCTCTTTCAAAGGAGTAGTAAATAACAAATGAGGCACATAGTATACAATATCACTATGTATGTCTTTCTTTCTTTTTTTTCTACCGCAGGAAATAGGGGAGAAAATAAAGTGTTATATAATTTCAGAATCCAGACTTGTGAAGATATGGAAAAATTAGACAGTGAAGAAAATGAGCTATGTCTAGAAGCAAGGATTCAAATTCAAGAAAAGTATTTTTCGTGAGATCAAGTTGAAGCTTAAATACCTCTTTGCACTTTGCCCACGGGGTCCATGAGTATATTGCTTCCTGGCTGAATGCCAATTCCACTATCCTGCAAGCAACAATAAATTACATTATGTCAAGCACTATGGTGATGGTATTCCATGTTATTGCTATATTGCTCAATCGAATCACACCTATATTCAACAACAATAATAACAAAGTCTTGTCCCACTAGGTGAAGTCGACTACATAGATTCTTTGATCCATGTTCATGAGATTCGAATTAAAACAGGATATTAAATCATAAGAAAAATCGGTGCTTAATTATCATTGACTCTAGCACTAGCAACAATGAGATGTGTGCTCCCACAAATCTATACAACAAATCCAATACCAGCAGAAACATTAAAAAATTTTTACTTGTAAAATCAACAATATAGGGTGGAATAGAATAGCAGTAGTACTTCTAGTCTCACTGTAGATCAAAAATAAAAATGAAATGTCACTGTTCTTTACTCCGATCCACCTCAAACATCTGTCTCTTACATTGATAAGTTGTAAGCTAGGGTCAGTGGTGGGGTCTATTTGAAGAAGCTGAGGTCTCTGCAGGTTAGATAGCTGTGGGATTCTAGGAGGGAGATTTCCTCTTCCAATATTGGCCATCATTTGAAATGCCTGAAAATTGAAGACATGTGATTAATACTTGCCATCTTGCAATTCAAGTAATGAAAATCTAAACCCAGTTCTAATCCTCACTTGGTGAAGGTGCTGGGGAATGAATGATATACTATGTAGCCTCACCCCAGAGAGGCTAATTCAAACCATAAACTCGAACCCCACGACAAAGGAGCTTAACATTGAGGCGTTTCAATGAAAATTTAACAATGACTATAAACTTACCGCATTATTATAGGCTTCCTTTTCAACGTCCTCGTTGTTTAGAATCCTTGAGGCATATACGTCATAGAAAACAGACCACCATTCATGCAAGAATCCCTCTCGAGATTCTAACACTGAGCATGCACAAGATTTCACACTTTTATACATCCATAATACAACAATTCCAAACCAACAAAAAAAAAACAGAAAAGCTGAAGCAATAGGTTCACCAAAATGCTATGCATCATCATTAACCAAAAAAGATCCCATGAATCAATAATAAGACATGGCAACAAGAATATTTGAAAGAAAAAGCAAAAAAAAAAACATTATAAGTTATTTAAAACAAAACCATAATATAAAAATAAACCAAAAAACCCGGAATATACACATAAGAGTGTGTGTATATATATATGTGGGTGTGTGTAAAAACGAAAACTTGCCACCAGGAGTATCAATAACAGCTGCTTCCTCTTTGAAAATTTGAGCAGTGGCATCCATTCCTCTTCGCTTCATGTAATCCATAATGTAAATTCGAAGCCTAAAACAAAGGAAATAAATTAAAAAATAAGCAAATTATTATTGGAGCATATATATGTATATATAACACAGTAGTGAGGGAGGGAGGGAGTTAAAGTAACATTATTTCGGGGTCCCAAGTGGAGGCCATGACATGAAATGAAATGAAATGTTGATATATATATGAAGAAGAAAGGAAGAAATGAAAAGGGGTTTGGGAGAGAGAGAGAGGATTTTGGAAGAGAAACGTAAGAGAGGTAAGGAGTGAGAGTGAGGGACAGTGCCATGCAAAACAACATATATATATATAATGCCTCAAATTATGGGAGCAACCAAACAAATTCTGTTTATCAATTTAGTAAGACACGAAAACAAAAAGGGTGAAACCCAGAGAGATTTTCGGACTATTATTTATATATACATAAAAATGTCATGTTTTATTTTTTAATTATTTTTTCTGCGTTGAATGTTGAATGACTTTTTCTCTATTCCCTTTTTCTCCAATTGGTCAAACAGGGAAAAAGACAAAAATATCTTCCGATTTTAAATTTTCAAACACTATTTTCGTATAGGTATGCATAACTTTAGTATAAGTATTAATGGCCATTAATAATATAAAATTATTAATTTAAAAATTGTGATATATATTGAGAAGGTATTTTTTTGTCATTGTCCTTATCTTAAATTAATTAAAAAGTCTATTTTACCCAACACAACTCATTAAAGTTGGCTTAAATTATAATGTCTCTTCAAATTTAGACTCATTTATGAACTGGTGTTTAATTAATATTTTATATATTGTGTTTCATCTCTTTATTTCTTCAACACATTTATTGACAAGCGTAAAACGGTATTCGCTCGTATTAATTACTTTCAAAGTGAGGTAATAATAAGGATATACTACTATTTTCGTAAAAGAATGGATCTGTTGAAAATGATCATGATATAGTATGATTTATGCTTGATACTCCCTCCGGTCGTAATGTAAGAGCCCAAAATTTGAATGGTTTTGTTCCGTAATGTAAGAGCTCACCCCATATTCTCTCCTCATTTAATGCATTTTTTCCTACTTTACCCCTAACTCTCTTTCATATTTATTAATGCTTATGTATTTCTCTCTCTTAAAAGTACCATAATAAATATGGGCAATTTTGGAAAAGAAGCATTAACTCCAGACACCCAACTAACATTCACATGTTTTCTTAAGAAGCGTTTTTTTGACGGCTAGCTCTTACATTAGGGACCAGAGGGAGTATTAGTATATCTATTAACTACTAAAAGTTTTCACAAATCACATTCTTTACTGAAATTTACACTCACATTGACGTTAGTTATACACGTGTTATGATTGATCACTTGTAAATAATAGTACCATGCATCTTATTATATTTTTTAAAAAATATACATTATTGTGTTATAATTGATCATTTGTAAATAAAGTATAAATATATTGTATATAAAAACATATTATTTAAGAAATTTATACATTATTGTGTTATAATTGATCATTTACACATTAAAAGACAATACAAGTTGTATTTCTATTTTTCCTTTTCCCCACATTTTTTCTTGGAATCATTTATATACTAGCATACCCTATTTAATTGAAAGTATCTCTTGATCCAACTTCCAAGTGTAGCACCTAAGAAGGATGCATATATAAGATTTTGAAAGGGGAAAGAGAAGCTGCAAAGACAATACTCTCCAATTCAGTTGGTGTGTATAAGTAGAGCAACAGATAATCAATTTAATTATTTTTATTGTTGTGTAATGTATAGTATTCTAATTCTAATTAATTAGTAACCGTGGGTTGAGGCTTTTTTAAAGAGATTAGGAAGGAACTAGACTTTTAAGTCTTTATATATACATTTGACATGTAATTAGATTTTATGATAGTTCGTAAATGTTGGCACTGTACACCCTGGATATAGCAATATGCTTCTTGGAATAACTGTAGACACCAAATGATGCTCCGGTCTGTAACGATGTATACGCCTCTTGCTGATATGGAACTGCACAAAGATAAAACAATAAAGATTAAAATGATCTGAGTCGCTTCCCTTGTGGGACTCTATCCTTTAGAGGTATTCCGCGACCACCGGCAATGTTAGGACGCGGCTCTCTCCAGGATTAAACAGACCCTTCCTGCGCTTCGCAAGGCAACACAACAGCAGAAGTAAATAGTAACAAGCAGAGAATATCAGAGGAGGAAAGAGTTCTTGGTGCACTTGGACTGTCTGCAGCCAAGCGAACGTTGGAACTACAATGATGGCACATAAACACACATTATTTTGCAGTTACAAAATAATGACCATTAAAACATCGGTTTCTGAATGTTAGGACATTTATTCTAACGTTAAGCCAATCTGGATAAGCATTATGCCCATAATTTAGAAACCAGAGGTAATCAAAAACTAAAGCTCAAAATACAAGGTATTCGGTAAGCTATTTACTATTTATTTATTTGTTAATTTTGCAAAACCAGGATAAGTAAAAATGTGCCGACTCCGTATTTACCACTCGCGCAAAGGGGGGAATCGCCGGATTTCCACTACAGTTGCCTCAAGGTGGCCCAACTTGTGCGCGCGAGGCCCACTCCTCCTTTGACCCTTTAACTTGAGCTAGAATACAAGTGTATTATATACCCTTGTCAGTTCTCACTCCCAAGCAATGTGTGACTTCTCTTTTTGACACACCCACATGTTATTGTTGATAACTCCAACAATCCCCCACATGTGTCAAATAAGAGTCTCTTAGCTTTGTTACACACAAGGATATAACCATTGTATCTAGTGGTCCTCTGGACTATGAATTAGACCTAGACAAATAATACTTAGTACACAGAGAAGTCAATGGTCCTACGGACTATGAACTCACAACTCTTGGCGTATACTAGAGGTATTATAACCAGATTATATCCTGACATTCCTGCTATTAAAGTCAGATGTGCCCGTTAAGACCGGCCATGAGCGTGCCTGGTACATAACGAATGCTCTAGGAACTTTGCCAATGTTTCATAGGAGCGGCCCCACTCCTACATTCGTAGAGGTGATTTCATGAAGTGTACCTGTAATGAACACATCATCCCGTATGATTATGAAATCATTAAGAGTTTATACTCATCCTCACCAAAAATGCAATCTAGCACTTTCACAATACCATAGGAATAGACTAGCAAATTAATATAGTGCTAGCAGAACTGACGCACGACTTGTTCTTACCCATTGAACCTCCTTCATGGGATCGCCAATCACAGAGGTTGGGTTGTCATAACTGTCAATTTCAAATTGGCTTTAGTCCTATTCCCCTCGATAATTTATCAATTTGATTCCTCCCCAGGGGTTTTGTTAACGGATCCGCGAGGTTAACTTTAGACCTCACATAATCGATTGAGATTACACCAGTTTTTAGCAGTTGCTTTATAATATTATGTCTCAATCGAATATGTCTACTCTTACCATCAAAGGTGTTAGAATCTTAAATTTTGATGAAGACTAAAATATAAAAGATTAGACCAAGTGCTTAGGAAGCAATAGGATAACATAGGATCCCAAGTAAGAGTGCAACCGGACGTGGATTTACTTCCGGATAGTCTAGGACTCGCGCACGCAGATGAATGATTTATCCCCCAGCGGCAGCGAATAACTCACTAGGGATTTAACTTAGTCCATGAGCATTAGATAAACAAAACCTTAAGACTAAGCTATGATTCAACCGGAAGTAAAATTGCTTCCTGTTAAACTTAGACTGGCACAGGTTGATAAAATAGATATAACCCCAAGCGTCAGTAAAAGTGCAACGTCAAGTGGAAATGCTTCCTGTTAGATTTTGACTGGCGCAGACTGATAGAATAGAATAACCCCAAGCGTCAGTGAATCAGCCTCGTCAAGTGAAATTGCTCCCTGTTAGATTTAGACTGGCACAGGCTGATAGAAGAGATATAACCCTAAGCGTCAGTGATTTCACCACGTCAAGTAAAAGTGCTTCCGATAGCTTAGTGACTAGCGCTGACCGTTGGATTGAGGGACACTGAGCGTGAGTGAGTAATAGTGAACAAAGTCCTTCATCCAGTAGATTTACTTCCGGATGTAGAAGTACTTCCGGATGCATCTTAGACTTAGGGAACACCCACTGCATGTAACTATGTGATTATATTGCTAGACTAACACTCAGTGCAGCACACTCAGTAGAATTGCTTCCGGATGAGAATCTGCTTCCGCAAGCAATCAGAATGTCAGAAGTTGCAGTGTCAGAATGCTTTTGTCAGAGCAGAGGTGTCAGGACTACTTTTCAGAGATAAAGCAAGTCAACCCTGCTATGCATTGATGAAGCATTTATTGAGCAAACGGTAACATGGGTTAAACGGCCATATTCAAACGGCTCTCCCAACTACCAAGAGACAGATTGCTTGAAGACTATATAAAGAGACTCAAACCTCATTTATGAGGTTAACAATTATCTTTGAATACTCTTGAGAGAAGTTAGAGCGAGAAACTAAGAACATCTTCAAGCATTCAAAGCTGCCCAGAAAAGTAAAGAGCATTTAACACATCGAGTGATCATTCTCATCTACATATTCTGTACTCTTTGTTGTTAAGTCTCTTTCTGTTATAAGAGCATTGATTGTACTTAAGTGTGTAACACTATCTGTTCTTTAAGAGAACTTAGTTAGAAAAATCCTTTAGTTGTAAAGGTTGAACCCTTGCTAGGTGTAAGGGGGAGCTAGTTAGAAAGATTACAAGTGAGCCTGTGTAAAACTTGTTGTAAGGTTGCAAGTGATCCCGTGCAAAACTTGCGGTTGTAAGGTTTCAGGTGAACCCGATTTAAAACCTGAGATATAGTGGAACTCTCGGCCTGGGTGGTTGAGGACTGGACGTAGGTCAGGTAGACCGAACCAGTATAACTCTTGTGTCGTTTTATTTGAGCATTTATTTTTGAAGCACAATTCACCCCCCCTCTTGTGCATCCATTACGTTCATTTGGTATCAGAGCAAGGTCCTTCTCACTCGATTCCAACGAATCAGAAGGCAAAGATCCAGTAATGGACACAGACTATTCTCTACCAGATGTCTCCGTTCAACCCAACAAGCCCCCTGGCTTCGATGGGTACAACTACTCATTCTGGAAGTTCAGAATGAAGACTTATATCAAGTCAAGTGATATCAGACTCTGGGACGTAATAGAACGAGGGGATCAAACTCCGCTAGATGAGGATGGATTTGCGAAAGTGCGAGCCAGATACACTCCTGAGGACTATGCCCTAGTCCAAATGAACCATCGGGCCATGCACTACATCCAGTGTGCACTCAGCCCCAAAGAGTATCACAGGATCAGCCACCACAAAAATGCAAAAGATATGTGGGAGGCTCTTGAGGCTGCACACTCTGGAACCAGGGGAGTAAAAGCGAGACGTGTTGAAATGCTGGTGGAAGAATTTCACAAATTCGCCATGCTGAGTCCCACCGAGCCTATCAGAGAGCTGGAGCTCAGGTTCACCCATCTCATCAACAATTTGGCCTCGCTGGGTAAGGATATCCCTGAAAGAGAGCAAGTGAGCAAGATTCTAAAGATCTTGAAGGGTGACTGGATCACCAAAGTGACTATTTTGCAAGAAGTGCAAGGAGAATCAACCAGCTCCATCACCGCACTATTTGGCTCTCTTGCTGAATATGAACCTACCTTGCTGGCTATGAGAGCTCCTCAACCCTCATCCAAGAACAAGAACCTTGCTCTCGTTGCTCCCAGCAAGGAGATCAATGACAATGATGAGGTTGATGAGGAGGAGATGGACGATGAGGAGATGGCTATGATGGTGAGGAAATTTAGGAAATTCTTCAGAAAGAAAGGAGGTTATCAGAGAGGTGATTCCAGCCAGAAGAAGGGATACAAGAAAGAAAAGGTCCCTGTGTGTTTTGAATGCAATAAGCCTGGTCACTTCAAGGCTGAGTGTCCCAGCCTGCAGAGGTCAAAAGGCAAGGACAAAAGAAAGGCTCTTGTTTCCTCCATTTGGGTAAATAGCTCAGATGAGGAAGCAAGTGATGAAGAAGAAGTTGCCAACCTCTGCCTGGTAGCTAGAGAAGAGGATGAAGAAGCATCTTCAGATCTTGACCTCACCAACGAAGATCATGAGGTAACTCTTCCTGAACTACAAGAGGCTTACAATGAGGTTCATGAAGAATTCTCTAGACTATGTAAAGCCTATAAGGTGTTGAAAACCAAAAAGGAATCACTTGAGTCCAAGGTGGACTCACTAAGTGAGGAACTAGCGGAAGCTAGAAGACTTCCGGTAGTGGATGGCCAGGGTTCTCCCCAAGTAGAATCCAACGCCCCAACACCTGAGAGCTGCCCTAATTGCAGCAAAATCTCAGAGGAAAATAACAAGCTGCAAAATGCCCTGCAGAAGTTTACCAATGGTTCAGAAATGCTAAATATAATCTTAATGAACCAAAGGGCATATAGGGATAGAACTGGCTTGGGATATACCCCTAGAGGGAAAAAGTGGGTAGAACCAAAAGTAAAGCCTTACTTAAAGTTCTTCCATAAAGCCACCAGTCATAGCTCCTCACCCTTTAGCTTCTGTAATTACTGCAACAGGAAAGGACACTCCACGTCCACCTGTAATGCTAAGAAGCATGGAGCTAATAGCTCTTACAAATGGGTTCCTAAAGGAACCAAGGCTACACAGGATCCTCCACCTGCAAAGGACACCAAGAAAGGACAAGGATCCCGAGCCTGGAATCATTCCACAGGGAAAATCCAAGAGCCTAGAGCCAGCACTAGGCCAGAGGCTCCAAATGTTCATAAGCCCAAGGTTAAGCCCAATACTAGACCAAGGGCACTAAACACTAATGACAGAGGACCCAAGAGAGGTTGGGTACCTAAGGTTGCTTGATTATTTCAGGTGTGTCTCAAGGCATCCAAGAACAAAAAATGGTACATCGATAGCGGATGCTCGAGACATATGACTGGAGACAGAGACAAGTTCAAATCTCTGGTGATCAAAGATGGAGCCACAGTGACCTTTGGAGGAAATCAAAGTGGTAAGATCACTGGAGTTGGAGAAGTTGGACCAGTCAAAGATGTCTATCTAGTGGACGGTCTCTGTCACAACCTGCTGAGCGTGAGCCAGAGCACGGACAAAGGAAATTGGGTAATATTTGATTCAAATGAGTGTTTAATAGTTGATAAGCAGGATCTGAATATAGATAAGGCCAACTTAAAATGCAAGATTAAGGCAAATAGAAATGGGAATCTATATACCTTAGACTTATGTCAACAGCTAGAAGAAAAATGTTTAATATCTAGTGACGAGAATAGTTGGCTTTGGCATAAGAGACTAGCTCATGTTAACTTTACTCAACTTGATATGCTAATCAAAAAGGAGCTAGCCATAGGTATTCCAACTTTCAAAGTAAAGCATGATTTTATTTGTGAATCCTGCCAACGAGGGAAGCAAACAAAGTCCTCGTTTAAAACCAAGAAGAGAGTCTCCACCAGCAGGCCCCTGGAACTAATCCACATGGATTTGGTTGGGCCAGCGAGAGTGAAGAGCTTGGGTGGAAACCTGTATGCTCTAGTAGTGGTGGATGACTATTCGAGGTTCACTTGGACTATGTTTCTTGCCTCTAAGCAAGATGCTTTTGATGCGTTTGTTGTCCTGGCTAAGAAAGTGCAGAATGAGAGGGAGCTCAAAATCACAGCCATAAGGACAGACCATGGAGGAGAGTTTGAGAACCATAGCTTCTCTGAGCTATGTGAGCAAAACGGCATTGAACATAACTTCTCAGCTCCGAGGACTCCTCAACAAAATGGAGTAGTCGAAAGGAAGAACAGGGTTCTGTCGGAGATGGCTAGAAGCATGCTCAACGAGAAAGAGGTTTCTCAAGTGTTCTGGGCGGACGCTATGAGCACTGCTTGCTATATCTCCAACAGAGCCTATGTTCGCAAGAGCTTGGATAAGACTCCATACGAGCTATACAAAGGAAGGAAGCCCAACATCAGCCACCTCAGAATATTTGGATCAAAATGCTACGTGCATAATAATGGAAAGGTAAATTTGGGTAAGTTTGATCCAAAGGCAGATATAGGTATATTCATAGGATATTCCCTTAGGAGTAAAGCATATAGGATATACAACATGAGAACTAAAACGGTAGAAGAATCCATGCATGTTGTATTTGATGAAACTCCTACATGGGGACAATCCACAGAAGATAATGAAGCACCTAATCTTCCAAAACTACCATCATCTTCCTCACCACCAAAAGAAACACCAACAAGCAATCCCAAAGAAGAAGGTGAACCCAGTGATGAACCTGGAGTGCAACACATGCCTGAGGAGGCACAGTTGCCAATAGCTAGGAGACATCACATGGATCATCCTCTTGATCAAGTGCTTGGTGATGTTTCTTCTGGTGTCAGAACTAGAAGACAAGTTCAAAATGAAGTTGAGTTTGGAGCATTCCTATCTCAAATCGAACCAACTTCAGTTGAACAAGCTCTTGAGGACTGCGACTGGATTATTGCCATGCAGGAAGAGCTAAATCAATTTGAGAGAAGTCAAGTGTGGGAACTAGTCCCAAGGCCGTCTCATCAATCCATAGTGGGGACCAAGTGGGTCTTCAAAAACAAACTGGATGAGACATGTCAAATCACCAGAAACAAAGCCAGACTAGTAGCCAAAGGATACAACCAAGAAGAAGGCATTGACTATGAAGAAACTTTTGCTCCAGTCGCTAGACTTGAAGCAATAAGGATTCTTCTAGCCTTTGCATCCATGAAAGGCTTTAGATTATATCAAATGGATGTAAAGAGTGCATTTCTTAATGGTTATATTAAAGAAGAGGTATATGTAGAACAACCTCCTGGCTTTGAGGACCATAAGCACCCCAAACATGTGTATAGATTAAAGAAAGCTTTATATGGCCTGAAACAAGCTCCTCGAGCTTGGTATGAGAGACTCAGCAGCTTTTTGCTGGGCAAAGGTTTCTCAAGAGGCAAATTAGATAATACACTGTTTATCCTCCACAAAGATAGAGATATGTTAATTGTCCAAATTTATGTTGATGATATTATATTTGGGGCAACTAACGAGAAGCTTTGTGAAGATTTCTCTAAGACTATGCAAGGTGAATTTGAGATGTCAATGATGGGAGAACTAACATTCTTCCTAGGCCTTCAAATCAAACAGAAAAGGAATGGAATCTTCATCTCCCAAACTAAGTACTGCAGAGAACTACTCAAAAAGTTTGGGATGGATGAATGCAAGGAGTATGACACTCCTATGAGCACCACTGCCGCACTCGACGCTGACGCAAAGGGTAAATCTGTCAGCCTGCCCATGTATAGGGGAATGATAGGTTCCCTCTTATACTTAACCGCGAGTAGGCCTGACATTCAATTTAGTGTAGGCATGTGTGCTAGGTTTCAAGCCAACCCCAAGGAGTCACACTTAACATGTGTTAAACGTATCCTAAGATACCTTGAGGGAACACAAGAACTTGGTCTTTGGTATCCCAGAGGCAACCAAGAGTTCTTGTGGGCTTACTCTGACTCTGACCATGCAGGTTATAAGACAGATAGAAAGAGCACCAGTGGACAATGCGCCTTCCTTGGTGGTTGTCTGGTGTCTAGGGCTAGCAAAAAGCAAACCTGTGTGTCTTTGTCATCCACTGAGGCAGAATACATTGCTGCAGCAAGTTGTTGTGCTCAAGTGCTGTGGCTGAAGAACCAGTTGAGAGATCTTGGCTTGGAGTTCCCTGAGGCACCTATCCTCTGTGACAACACAAGCACTATCAGCCTCGCCAAGAATCCAGTTCAGCACACAAGGACAAAGCACATTGACGTCAGACATCACTTCATCAGAGACCATGTTCAAAAGAAGAATGTCAAGGTGCAGTTTGTCCCCACACAACAACAGCTTGCTGACATCTTCACTAAGCCTCTGGGGTTTGACCAATTTACTTTCATTAGAGGTGATTTGGGAATGGTAAACCCAAATGAAGTGTAAATTCTATTCATTATACTTGATTGTTTATCACTTACAACGATACTAACTTAGGCATCGGAGTGCCAATATATGTTTTTGCAGGTGCTCAATGTTAAATCTTAAGCAAGTACAACCGGAAGCAAAACCACTTCCGGATGATCACTCACTGACACTGGATGATCAAGCCAAGAGAGCACCAGCACTAGTCCAAGAGACACGTCACTTCAGAAAACTCTTCAACTTCCCAAATGAGACGTTATGTCTTCTCTGGTAATATGAAGCGACACGTGTCATCAGGTGTGTCGTTCCAACTTAAGTTGTTTACGCTACCCAATGTGTGAAAATATGAAGAAACATGACCATTTTACCCTTAGTGACTGTACCTATAAATAGGACATCATTTTTCACTTTCACTTTTCACTTTTACTCACAAATTTTCTGCATACAAAACTCTTCATCTTCTTCTATGTTCTTCATTTTCTTCATACATCCTTTCGCATTTTACCACAAACCCACACAAAAATGGCCGAATCTGATGAAACAAACCCAGTTTCAAAGAAACCCTCCTCATCTAAGAAACACAAGTCAAAATCTGGGAAATCAAGTCATAAACATTCTGGAAAATCTGGGCATCGTGAAGAACATCGCAATGAACATCAAGAACACCATGAAGTTTCTGGGCAGAATACACCGGGGCAGGATAAAAATATTCAAGGTCAGCCTGAAACTTCTGGTAGAGTGGCAGAACAGTTAGTGGTTTCTAAGCAAGAGAAGCTTGATAAGAAGAGGAAGTTCATCCCTAAGGAAGAGGCTGCGGCGATCAAATCTGCCGGAAATGCATGGTACAAGTACCAGCTTCTGTTAGGGCCTTTGAAGAAGAGCTTCCTTTTAGGCTGCCTGAGTCCTTGGTAAGTCCTCCCCGTGCTGAGTATGACGCTGGGAACGAATCCAGCAGCTTGAGGACAGAATGTGCCAAGTCGAGAATCATCTTGCCAAGATCTCACCCTCAGCCACCACCTCAAAATGACCACCAATCCCAACCTTCACCTTCTCATAACCAACAAACCCAAAAACTCACCACAACAAACCCTCCCCTCACTCCAATCCTATCAACCCCAACTCTAGACCAAACTCCATCCCTGGCCCTCACCCTCTTTGATGATGCCAAAAGGGGGAGAGATGTGATGTCCACTCTGCACATGTCAATGAACACAAGGATGTCCTCAGCCAGCCCTGGAAATTGAAGACTTGACTCTTGAGGAATCCATTGAGTCTGAGAGACTCAGAAGAGAGAGGGATGAAGAAGAGCTTCAGCGGATAATTGACCAGAATGTTCATGAGGCCGAGCTAGCCAAACTACAAAAGGAAAAGGAAGAGAGACAAAAGGAGAGGGAGAGGAAAAAGAAACAAAAACCCTGAACCCCCAATCCAAACATTTTTTTTACTTAGAAATTTTTCCTTCTTCATGCATACTTTCATACTTACCTAGTATATGCTCTTTACGTGTATATGTTATTTAATAGTATGCTCTGACTTGTAACTTATGTTTATCAATAATATTTGTCTCAGTTACTTGTTCTTATCTATTGCTTTTGTTTTCCTGTTAACCCTTTCATATGGACTTAATCGATAAATAGTTAAATACTGAGTTTGTCATCATCAAAAAGGAGGAGAATGTTAGAATCTTAAGTTTTGATGAAGACTAAAATATAAAAGATTAGACCAAGTGCTTAGGAAGCAATAGGATAACATAGGATCCCAAGTAAGAGTGCAACCGGACGTGGATTTACTTCCGGATAGTCTAGGACTCGCGCACGCAGATGAATGATTTATCCCCCAGCGGCAGCGAATAACTCACTAGGGATTTAACTTAGTCCATGAGCATTAGATAAACAAAACCTTAAGACTAAGCTATGATTCAACCGGAAGTAAAATTGCTTCCTGTTAAACTTAGACTGGCACAGGTTGATAAAATAGATATAACCCCAAGCGTCAGTAAAAGTGCAACGTCAAGTGGAAATGCTTCCTGTTAGATTTTGACTGGCGCAGACTGATAGAATAGAATAACCCCAAGCGTCAGTGAATCAGCCTCGTCAAGTGAAATTGCTCCCTGTTAGATTTAGACTGGCACAGGCTGATAGAAGAGATATAACCCTAAGCGTCAGTGATTTCACCACGTCAAGTAAAAGTGCTTCCGATAGCTTAGTGACTAGCGCTGACCGTTGGATTGAGGGACACTGAGCGTGAGTGAGTAATAGTGAACAAAGTCCTTCATCCAGTAGATTTACTTCCGGATGTAGAAGTACTTCCGGATGCATCTTAGACTTAGGGAACACCCACTGCATGTAACTATGTGATTATATTGCTAGACTAACACTCAGTGCAGCACACTCAGTAGAATTGCTTCCGGATGAGAATCTGCTTCCGCAAGCAATCAGAATGTCAGAAGTTGCAGTGTCAGAATGCTTTTGTCAGAGCAGAGGTGTCAGGACTACTTTTCAGAGATAAAGCAAGTCAACCCTGCTATGCATTGATGAAGCATTTATTGAGCAAACGGTAACATGGGTTAAACGGCCATATTCAAACGGCTCTCCCAACTACCAAGAGACAGATTGCTTGAAGACTATATAAAGAGACTCAAACCTCATTTATGAGGTTAACAATTATCTTTGAATACTCTTGAGAGAAGTTAGAGCGAGAAACTAAGAACATCTTCAAGCATTCAAAGCTGCCCAGAAAAGTAAAGAGCATTTAACACATCGAGTGATCATTCTCATCTACATATTCTGTACTCTTTGTTGTTAAGTCTCTTTCTGTTATAAGAGCATTGATTGTACTTAAGTGTGTAACACTATCTGTTCTTTAAGAGAACTTAGTTAGAAAAATCCTTTAGTTGTAAAGGTTGAACCCTTGCTAGGTGTAAGGGGGAGCTAGTTAGAAAGATTACAAGTGAGCCTGTGTAAAACTTGTTGTAAGGTTGCAAGTGATCCCGTGCAAAACTTGCGGTTGTAAGGTTTCAGGTGAACCCGATTTAAAACCTGAGATATAGTGGAACTCTCGGCCTGGGTGGTTGAGGACTGGACGTAGGTCAGGTAGACCGAACCAGTATAACTCTTGTGTCGTTTTATTTGAGCATTTATTTTTGAAGCACAATTCACCCCCCCCTCTTGTGCATCCATTACGTTCAAAAGGTTTTATTTTTGGCTGTGTATATCGCAGACTTATTGTCACAGTGTATTGACATTGAAGGTATTAGTTTACTGCCTAGTGGGATATCTGCTAAGAAGTTCTTCAACCACTCAGCTTCACTACCAGCCAACTCCAGTGCTATAAACTCAGAATCCCTTGAGGATTTAGTTAGCACTGTCTGCTTGGCTGACTTCCACGTTACAGCTCCACCACCAAAGTTAAACACATAGTCACTAGTGGATTTGGACTCATCTGAATCAGATATCCAATTAGCATCATTGTATCCTTCCAATACAGCTGGAAATCCACTATAGTGAATACCAAAATTTATGGTACCTCTCAGGTATTTTAATACCCTTGTCAAGGCCTCCCAATGTTCATGACTCGGACAATGGGTAAACTTGCTCAATCTACACACAGCAAAAGCTATCTTGTAAAATTCATCAAATGCAAAAGACTTCCAATAATCTTTGCATATTGAGATTGATCAACTGGATCTCCTTTATGTTTAACTAATTTAACACTTTGATCATAAGGGACTTGATAAGGAGATACATCATAATGTTCAAACTTTCTCAAAATCTTCTCAACATAATGTTCTTGAGTAAGTATGATACCATTATTTTTCCTTATGATCTTAACACCCAAAATCATTTTCGCTTCACCAAGATCTTTCATATCAAAGTTAGAAGCAAGAAACAACTTAGTTTCATTAACAACACTCATGCTAGTGCCAAAGATAAGCATATCATCAACATATAGAAAAATGATCACACAATCATTATTTACAAGTTTTGTATAAACACATCTTTCTACTTCTATAGTAGAGAAAACCATCACTTAACAAAACTTGGTCTAATTTTTCATGTCATTGTTTGGGTGCTTGTTTAAAGCCATAAAGTGATTTAACAAGTTTACAAACTTTCTTTTCCTGTCCAGGATTTACACATACATCAGGTTGTACCGTATAAATCTCCTCTTCTAAATCACCATTTAAAAATGTTGTTTTAACATCCATTTGATGAATAAAAAGCTTATAGACAGAAGTTAAAGCAATTAGGACTCTAATTGAAGAAATCCTAGCCACAAGAGAAAAGGTATCAAAATAATCAACATTTTCTTTTTGTGTAAAACCTTTGGCTACAAGTCTGGCCTTATATTTGTCAATTGTACCGTCAGAAAAATACTTCCTTTTAAATACCCATTTACAACCAATAGGTTTTGTTCCTGGAGGTAAAGTTACTAAAACCCATGTTTTATTTTGACTTAAAGAATCAAGTTCATCTTGTATAGCTTCTTTCCAAAATTTAGCTTCAGGAGAAGAGACAGCTTCATAAAAATTTTTGGGCTCATTTTGTACCAAATAAGTATAAAAATCATCTCCAAAAGATGTTTCTCTTCTTTGCCTTTTACTTCTCCTTAAAACCTCAAAAGAATCTTCATTTGAATTTTGTTCAAAAGAAGAAACATTATTTTCAATACTCTTTGGTATATACTCAACTTTTAAAGGATATATATTTTCAAAAAATTCAGCATCTTTTGTTTCAACAATCGTATTACGATCTAAAACATCGTTTTTCAAAACTAGAAAACGATAGGCAGAACTTTGTTGAGCATATCCAATAAATAAACAATCAGAAGTTTTAGAACCAATTTTCCTCTTCTTTAAATCAGGTAATAAAACTTTTGCTAGACACCCCCACACTTTCAGACAACTCAGATTTGGTACAAATCCTTTCCATAATTCATAAGGTGTCTTTTGGGTTTTCTTATGGGGTATTCTATTTTGTAAAAAACAAGCAGACAATAAAGCTTCTCCCCATAAATTATTAGGTGCAGCAGAACTCACAAGCATAACATTCATCATTTCTTTTAAAGTTCTATTTTTCCTTTCCGCAACACCATTTGATTCAGGTGAATAAGGAGGTGTCACTTCATGAATTATTCCCTCTTTTTCACAAAAGTCATTGAACAATAAATATTCTCCTCCTCTATCCGACCTAACTCTTTTGATTTTCCTACCAAGTTGGTTTTCTACTTCTGCCTTGTATAACAGAAACTTATCAAATGCTTCATCTTTATTCCTCAACAAATATACTCTAGTATATCTTGAAAAATCATCGATAAAAGTTATGTAATATCTCTTACCACCTCTAGTTTCTGTTTGTTTAAGATCACCTAGATCAGAGTGAACTAAGGACAATAATTCAGTTTCCCTTTGTGTAGAAATATGTGTCCTTTTTGTTAATTTAGTTTCTACACAAATTTCACATTTATTTTTCATATTATTATCAATTTTAGGTATTAATCCTAAATGTTGCAGTCTAGTAACATATGTCTTATGAACATGTCCTAGTCTAGCATGCCACATGTCAAACGAGTCAATCAAATAAGCAGAAGAAGATGCATTATTCATTTTATCAACATTCAGCATAAACAGGCCTTGATTACAATAACTCTTCCCAATCAATACATTATTCTTAGTCATGACAATCTTGTCAGACTCAAAAGAAACTTTAACCCCAGCCTTTCCTAGCAATGACACAGAAATTAAATTGGCTCTAATATCCGGTACATACAGTACATCATTTAGTGTCAAAGTCTTTCCTGATGTGAGTTTAAGCACCACTTTTCCTTTTCCCAAAACCTTAGCGGTTTGAGATTGTGCAGCAAGATAAATGCGATCTTCCCCTTCTTCAAAGGAGGTATACATATCTTTGTTTGCACAAATATGTTTGGTAACTCTAGAATCTACCACCCACTTCTGCACATCAGAAATTAACAAGACTTGGGAGACCACAGCAACTATGACCTCATCGTCAGAACTGCCCTCATCACCATTGACCAAATTAACATTTGGCTTTGGTGGATTATTGTCTTTTACCATAGCCCTCTTCCTGCACTGTCCTGCATAATGGCCTTTCTTGCCACAAACATAACAATGTCCTTTCTTTTTAAACTTGGGGTTAGATTCATTGGGTTTGTAATCAGAATTCTTTTTATGCTTTTGTTTGGAATCATACCTCTTGGCGTGAGGCTTATCTTCCACCAGATTTGCTTTGACAGCTGCATCTTTTGCTTTTGCAGCATGTATTGATTTCCTATTAGTATCTTCAATGATATGAGTGATCAATTCAGTGAGCGTCAACTGCTTCTGTTTGTGTTTGAGTTGCTGCTTGTAGTCATTCCATGATCCTGACAGCTTCTCAATCAAAACTCCAGCCACGAACTCATCTGGAAGATTGATGTTCTCAGCTTTGGAGAAGAAGGAATGAAGTGACCCATAATAATGAATGTTCAAGTGTGTATGAAGCCATAGCAGAGATCAAAGGCATTATTAGATGTATGCATAGGGCGAAATCTGTCTTGCCCAATTTAAGGATGTAGGTTATTTTTTGTTTGTATTTTCCTTCCTTTTTATCAAAAAAAAAAAGATTGATGTTCTCAGCTCTCACTTCCTCAAGCAACTTGTGGTACTCATTAATCTGTAGCTTTATATCCTTCTCGTCTGTCATCTCCTACTTATAGAAATTTCCAACAACGAACTTCTGTTTTCCAGCATCCTCAGCAATATACTTGAGAATAAGCGACTCCCATATTTTGCTAGCCTCCTTGTACACATGGTACACATCGAACAAATCATTAGATAAAGTATTAATTAAAGTATGTCGGCAAACCTTGTTCGCATAGGTCCAAGCAGCAATCTTGGCTTGGCCAGCATCTGGAAGGGGAGCAGACTCAGTGAGCGCATCGACCACACCTAGCAAGTCCAGAACAGTATAGACACGTTCTTGCCAGCACCGGAAATTCTTCCCGTCGAATTGCTCAACTCTGGTAATGTCCGGAAAGTGTCTGGGCAAAGGAATCGCACCTGGAACAGCAACAGTAATACGTGGTTGCCCAGAATGTTCATCACCAGCATTTTGTTCCATGACAGATTACCTCTAAAGATTGTTGGCACTGTACACCCTGAATATAGCAATATACTTCCTGGAATAACTGTAGACACCAAATGATGCTCCGGTCTGGAACGATGTATACGCCTCTTACTGATATGGAACTGCACAAAGATAAAACAATAGAGTATAATGATCTAAGTCGCTTCCTTTGTGGGACTCTGTCCTTTAGAGGTATTTCGCGACCACCGGCAATGTTAGGACGCGGCTCTCCCCAGGATTAAACAGACCCTTCCTGCGCTTCGCAAGGCAACACAACAGCAGAAGTAAATAGTAACAAGCAGAGAATATCAGAGGAGGAAAGAGTTCTTGGTGCACTTGGACTGTCTGTAGCCAAGCGAACGTTGGAACTACAATGATGGCACATAAACACACATTATTTTGCGGTTACAAAATAATGAACATTAAAACATCAGTTTCTGAACGTTAGGACATTTATTCTTACGTTAAGCCAATCTGGATAAGCATTATGCCCATAATTTAGAAACCAGAGGTAATCAAAAACTAAAGCTCAAAATACAAGGTATTCTGTAAGTTATTTACTATTTATTTATTTGTTAATTTTGCAAAACCCGGATAAGTAAAAATGTGCCGACTCCGTATTTACCACGCGCGCAGGTGGGAATGGCCGGATTTCCACTACGGTTGCCTCAAGGTGGCCCAACTTGTGCGCGCGAGACCCACTCCTCCTTTGGCCCTTTAACTTGAGATATAATACAAGTGTATTATATACCCTTGTAAGTTCTCACCCTTGTAAGTTTTCACTCCCAAGTAATGTGAAACTTCTCTTTTTGACACACACACATGTTATTGTTGATAACTCCAACAGTAAATAAAATGATATATTTTACATCTTTACCTTTTCATTAAAAGCCAATTAACTTTTATAATTAAGACTGAGAGAGACTATAAGGCCTGAGAATTAAACGATTATTTTTGTACTCTATAAAAATAAATACTACTCCCTCTGGTCCCTAATATAAGAGTCCAACATTTGAATGATTTTGGTCCAAATTATAAGAGTTCATATCACATTCTTTCCTCCTTTAATGTGTTTTTTCTACTTTATCCCTAACTCTCTTTCATATTTATTAATGTTTATATATTTCTCTCTTTTAAAAGTATCATAATAAATACGGACAATATTGTAAAAGAAGCATTAACTTCAGACACCCAACTAACATCTACATGTTTTCTTAAGAAATGTTTTTTGGCGGCTGACTTTTATATTAGGGACGCGAGGGAGTAGTATTATTAAGTATTGTTACTACTCCCTCCGGTCTCTAATGTAAGAGCCCAAAATTTGAATGGTTTTGGTCCCTAATGTAAGAGTTCGCCCCACATTCTCTCCTCATTTAATGCATTTGTTCCTACTTTACCCCTAACTCTCTTTCATATTTATTAATGTTTATATATTTCTCTCTCTTAAAAGTACTATAATAAATATGGGCAATTTTAGAAAAGAAGCATTAACTCCAGACATCTAACTAACATTCACATGTTTTCTTAAGAAGCGTTTTTTTGGCGGCTAGCTCTTACATTAGGGACCGGAGGGAGTACTTACTAGTGATTTAATATTTATAGAATCGAGTTTAATTATAACAAGGGAATAATATCTCACTTTTTTAGCATAATGGAGAGTGTCATTGGAAACGCGCGGCTAAAATGGATAAACCTTTCTTTGTTGCAGGGCTGGCTGGTCAATTGTAATGCTTCTTTATTTAAACGCAGATCCGTACGGAGAAAAGTGTACGGCATGAGTACCACGTGTCTCCTATATCCTGACAAAAAGATTCTCCCTCCTCTAACCTAGGCTTATTAGTCCCACTTAAGGTCTGTGCTGCTTAGGCTTATTTTTAGACTACTTTTGACGAAGGTATCATGCGTATTTGTAATGAGATCTATTTATTCCTAACCAATTTAATTTTAGTAAGAAGATTTGCAGTTAGTCTAAATTAACTATATAAATGTTTCATAAAATTAATTAGTATAAACCCTGGTTTAACACCTTTACATTCATCTATGAACTCAACATGTTAATTTATTCTATCATAATTATTTCTTTTAACTTCAATAATTCAAAAAGGCAATGTTACCTCATTTTCTTTCTATTGCAGTAAGTTTTTTACTGATACTTTTTTTTTTTTTTTTGGTCACAAATTTTTTACTGATACTTAAATGAAATGAAAGTACAGTTTTTGCAAGATAAGTAAGAGTGAAATCCAGTTTTACTCACCACTTAATTTGTTTTGTTCATTTCATAAAATTTATATCTCTTTAGTCAAGGAATAAGTGATTTATTTGTCTTAAAATATCAACGTACTCAAGCAGCTAGTGTCACTAGACGTTTTTTTATTATTAAATTTTTTTATAACGGGTAAGAATGATCCTAAACTACTTTTAAGACACAAAGTAGAGGAATTTGAATACAATTGAAGTTTTTATACATGACCGGGCCGGGGTTTAGGTTTTAAGCCCATTTAAAGGTAACAGGGGTAAACTTTTAAATAGATTATAGGGCAAGTGAAAGATTTTGAACACTGCCCATACTTGAAAAATTGATGTGTTTGCATATCACGATGGAGGCGTGATTTTTTTTTATCAATTTGACTTTTCCATATGTAAGATTGGATAAGAGTCATATTGTATGATGTGATTTATTTTTTTGAATTGATAATAATAGAAGTGATTTTTTTTTTAATCTAACTTTTAGAAATATGTTTTGATGGTTATTTTAAAAAGCGAGTTTAAATATTTGTATAAAAAAAAAAGCGAGTTTAAATAACAACAAGATTCTTATTAAATAATATACAAATAAAATATTCATATATTGTTATGATTTAGGGAGATAAAGGTGATTTTAAAAATTTAAAATTATTAAAAATCGGATATATTAAAAATTTAATGGGTATAAATTAGAAATCACGTGTTTAGATTTTTTAATTAAAAAAGTTTTTTCCTACTGATAAAAAGTTGTCACACCCAAGTTAAATCTCTCTTTTTATAACTAAATCTATTATATTTATATAATATACACTTGAGAGGCAGTTAGCGCATATATATATATACTCCCTCCGGTCCTAAATATAAGACCTAGTTGACTTTTTTTTGGAGATGTTAAGGTTACAAAATATGTTATTAAATTATGACATATTTGATATGTTTTTAGATTTGTCATTAGTTTATTAGTTAAATAAACTAGTTTAAGGGAAAAAATTAGGTAAATCAATTTATAATTGACTTATTTTGCTTTTTTTTAGGATTTTATTAAAAAAGTCAACTAGGTCTTATATTTAGGACCGGAGGGAGTATAAGACAAAAGTGATTAGCAATGGAGAAGTCCAACAGCAACGCAGAAGCTAGAAAATTTTGCTTAACCAAGAGGAGGCTTAGTGGAAGAGATGCCCATTAAGATGTAAGCCACATCTAAAAATGAGAAAAATGCAAAAAAAAAAAAAAAATTGCTTTCACAGTGGTACTGTGCTCTTTTTTTCACCAAAACGGGGCACTCAAACAGGCTGATATTAGACATATTTAATCGAATCCTAAGTTAGCACATTTTCTGCTGATAAAAAAAAAGTTAGCACATTTTCACCCCTTACTGTAATGTAAATATTCGTCTATAGTAAAAGAAATACATGTAATACGTAGGATGGTTCGACCAATGTTGAAAGTGCCAGTTATGTTAATCTTTATCCGTTTATTGCATTGCATTATGTTTGATAAAATTCTAAAGTTTAATAGAAGTACTTTTATTAAAAGTTGCAAAAATTACACCCATCCAATCTCGGGGTATTGGCAATTCTTTCCTTCATTGTTAATGCTTGGCTTGCAATTTTTTTCAAACAATCAGAGTATTTTTTCTGAATTATTGAAACTTTCTGTTCAAATTGATTCGAAAGATCAAATAATATATACAGTTTACATGTTTAATTAAATTAAACTATTTTCAATTCTTTTGCAAGAAAATTAACGCAAGTTAGATCTTTAAACCAAGGCAATTAAATCTAGACAAGCTATATGAAGCAAGTCGAGGTGGTTGGTCAAGGATTAGTGAGTCAGCTCAAAGTGTCCAAACCGGTGGAGGATAAAAAGTACATTAAATTCTCATCATACAATCAAACACTTAACATTAATTCAATACCTTGAATCACTATAAAAATGGCCATATACTTATCCAACACTCAATACTATCTATCTTAATTCTTACATATTGACACTATAGCGCCAATCCAATGGCATGAAAATTTAAAAGTGCCAACTATTCTTCATTATAAAATATCAAAATAGACAAATGATTACAAAATATTCATACTCAATCCTTTTATCGCTATAGTAAGAGTTATTAACTCAAACTATCATTAATTCCCACCAACATTGCCTTGAACAATTCATTAAAAAAATGAACCCAATGACCCACAGGGTTACCACTGGTCACACCGGGTTGTTGGGAACCGGGTTAACTGGTTAAGGACCTATTTAATGATCAATCCAAAGGAAAAAATATTGCAAACCTTTAAAAGAAATCTACAAAAAGAAAACATTAAAATCGAAGAGAGGAATCAAAAGAATCAAATAATTAGATTAAAACGGAAGGCCCAGTTGATTGGGAGGTAGGGGTGAGCATTCGGTTTTCGGTTAAAACCGAAATAACCGAAAATCGAATTGTATATATTATGAAAACCGAACCGAAACCGAATTATGTCAGTAACCGAACCGAAATAATTCGGTTCGGTTTCGGTTTTAACCGAAATAACCGAATTTTTTTTATTTTATAATAAATTTGATTTTTTTTCATTTTTAATATATAAATATCAACATTTTATATTGATATATTGCATATCATTTTTAATTTAAAAGAAGAAATAAAAAAACTATATATTTAAACTCTAAATTTTAACTTATTTAAAGAAAAATATGATAAAATAATATTTTTAAATATATTTATAATTATTTTTAATTAATTCGGTTATTCGGTTAACCGAATTATCTTTTTAAAAACCGAACCGAAAACCGAATACCGAATAACCGAATTATAAAACGAATAAAAACCGAAAACCGAAATAACCGAATTCAATTCGGTTCGGTTCGGTTTTCGGTTTGGTTTGCTCACCCCTATTGGGAGGGATGCAGCTCCAGCTAGTTTCACTTTCTCATACAAAAAAGCATTTCATCAAAAGCCCCTTTTCCATTAATGTCTCCATGAAATGCCTTCAACTCATGTTAGTTCTTTCAACTTCAAATCATATGATGTTTTTCTTCTGTGATATAGTAAGAAAAATACTTATGTGTCCTTTTTGCTTGTCTCTGGACTATCACTTTGTGCCAAGCCCATCTCACGCATTTGATGATCAACCGAAACTAAACCAGTTTCTGCAAGAAACCTGAAGGAAAATGCAACAATCAACTTAATCAAGGCCCTATTGATAAACTGAAGAAAATTATCACATAGTATGCAGAAGCAGACAGAGTTTATCACAAAGAATGCATGTCTTTATAGCACTTGCAGTATCCTCGAGCAGGTTTGAAACTTGAGATTTGGGATGCATAAACATGAGTACATATAATGACTAGACATCAACTGAAACTCATCAGGGGATGTAATTCAGGAGTCAAATCATCCGAATCCATAAATATCTCTACAAAGTTGGTCAAGATTAAGAAAATGCTAAAATTTCAATTAATCAACAACCATTTCCATGAATACAATTGCTCATGATAAGTTAGCCCCCAAAAAAGTTTTGCTGAAAATGTTTATGATATTGTTAACATAAAGAATGATAAACACTATCACCATAAACCCATCATGCTAATCCCAGGTTCAGATGGATGAGTGTCTTCTACTTCTGTACCAAAAATTGAGCTAGAAGACTAAGAAATGCCCATGGAGCAAAAAAAAAAACTGGCAATGAAAATCAAGGAAGATTAATTTGGTGAAGTCCAGAATTTCAAATATGAGAGCTACAATCTACAACAACAAATGGGACCATCACACTCCCTAATGTCAAGGGCCTTGCTTATTCTAAGTTTTTCAAAATAAATCCCTATTGAAGTGTGGAAGTGTTAGTGAAGAGGTGCATTATGGCTAACCATTTAATGACATTTTATTATCCAAGGGAGTGTCTGACAAATGGAGAAACACTTTACTTCTTATTACAATAATAAAATTAATATTCAGAACTTAAGTAGTTAGTGGCAAAGTACTGAAATAGAGAGAGATAATTACACTCAGTTTTTATTAACTTCGAAAAGCATTTGCTCGCATGTAAGAGTAGTTCATTAGAAGGCTTTGCAAAAAGAAAGTTGTTTGGGTTGCTTATATTAAAACTAAACAAGATATGCATTAGAACAAGTGGAGATGAGAGAAAGGACTTCCTACCAGGATTGACCTACCTTAGGTATCATCATTTGAGCCCTCACTTGTTTGAATTAGTTTTAGATGTTAAAATTTATCATACAAGAAAATAACATTCATAATAAATATGTACGAGGAAGAGTAGATGCGTCATCCACTGAATGTCTAACTGAGAGTGTGGATAGAAACTTTCAAATCCAGAAAAGAAGTATAGAAGACTAAGAGAACACTTGATGAAATTATCACAGGGGGTCTTTTTGGTTAACAATTTATTTGAAGATTTGTTTATTTACACATTTCGTTGTACAATCCATGTAGGAAATCCCACTAAGACTCGTGTTATTGTATTGTAAGACGCATGAGACATAGATGGATACCCTAATTTCACTACCTGTTCTATATGCATTACCATTTACCAACCATGGCTATAGCTCTAGGAATCAGCCACATTTACCAGCAGAAAGGGTCAACCCAGTTCTAGTAAGTGAGGGTACTGGAGAAGGGAATATATTAAGCAGTCTAACCCTGCTTTTTGCAAAGTAGCTGATTCGAACCCACGAACTCAGACCCCACGGCGAGCGAGCTTACCTTTGAGCCAAACCAGCCCTTTCTGCTGATTCGAACTCACGACCACATTTATCAGCAGCATAATAAAATTTCTTAAAATATCATCCCCTTGGATATATTGTCCTTCATACTATTCTTACTCCCCTACTCCACCAGCATAAGTGCACAAATAAACACCACCAACAACAGGCACTATGCATTACAAAATATTTATACAATCCCAGCAGAAACCACCAATTGGCTCAATTTCAGACAATGCATGCCTAAAGGTCCAATCAGTATTCCCTAATATCAAACAACTTTGGTAAAATTACATCAATAAAAGGGACTCCAACATGATGCCTTATAAAGAGCTAAAATACATAATGAGATAGATGAGTTGCCTTTCATATATGGATGAGAGAAGCATACCAGCTAATAAGCAAGAAGAGAATAACGCAGATTACAACAAGGAACGCAACATGAAGCATCAAGGAGGAATCACTGGAAGAGAAAGCCAAGCCTAGAATCACAACAAGACACAGACCCAACATGAAAAATGTCGACTTTAATGTAACCCATGTGGGACCCTGAAACAAGGAAAAGGGAAACATCAAAAACCCATCAGCAATTCAAAACAACAAACGTAATTAAAAGAAAAAAACAGGTAGAACAGTTGAAAAATGAAAGTACGGACGTTAACACCAGGAGCTAGAGCTCCAAGGAGAACTGCTGTGGCAGATGAAACATCCCTTTTATTTGATTCTCTATTCTCCATCTTGCCAAATACAGATCGCTAATAGCGATTACTCCACGACACAGCGAACAATACTACTGTAGATGGAGACCCAATGGGAATTTCAGTTTTTTTATGTCATTTTTTTTTATCATATTGGGGCGGGCTCAAGAGATTATTGGGTGATATAAGTACAATACAATTTTTTTTTATGCACCTGCATATCAAGTGAGACTAATCCCTAGTTGTTCTGAAGTCTCATATACTGGTAAGCAGCTGGCATGTGAATTTGCTCCATTCGCATGAGTTAGGGATCGAACTCATCCATTTGCTTAAGGAACGAGAGTATTTACCACTCACGCCAACCCGTCAGGTTAAGTACAATAGAATTTAGCAAATGACATAATTTTTTCCAATTTTCTTCTTCTTAATTTATTGGTAGTGAATGTTGGAACGAAGATGTTGAAATGAATGTGCGGTCATATAAGAAATAATAAGATTCAAAATTGTTATATATGAAATGAGTTGGAATGGCTCTAACTAATGAGAAAATGGTAGAAAATTGTTTAGGTGGTTTAGACGTGTTCAAAGAATACCATTAAATATGTTTTCAGGATGGCGGGTCAAATAGTTTGAATTGTTTGGAGTTTGATTCAAAGAGAAAAAGGGAGATTAAGGTGAATGCTCGACGAACTCATCGAAAGAAATCTATTGGTAAATAATATATCCAAATATTTAGTTATTGATAGAGGTAGGAAAAGACTTTATTGTTGTTATTTCCAAATCTATTTGTATCATTAACATATATGAAATCTTGTATGAAAAATATGGGGGCATTGAGGTCTCAAGTAAAAAGTGTAAAATAAGAATATTAATACTTCCTCATGTCGTGAATATAACACTTATTTACTTAATTTGAATATATTAAGGATGTTTGTTAAATGAGTTCAAATCAAATGATCTTACTTATATATTCTAACTATCTACTTTTACCTCCATTGTCTCTCTCTTACATGTCTATTATTAGAGAACAATGGTGAGGATAATTTAGGGGAAAAATTCTAAAAATTTGAAATTGGTCTTATATTTAGAACCAAATTCATCTATCTAAATAGGTCTTATGTTTAGAACTGAAATAGTGAGCATTAGACAGTTTTTTTCACTTGTTAATATAATGACATTTTCATTTGTTAATACTGCCACAAGTCATCTGTCTCATGATCCTCTTACTCATGATCTTCTTTTCTGAGATTTTAACACAATTGGTCCTACAATGTTTCAGGTACTACTTTCTACTTCTTGTCTAGATTACGTCTCTACCCAAAAAAATACAATAGGATTTTATATCTCTTCTCTCAACACAGCAGATTTTATTATAGAAATACTTAATAAATTATCTCGTTAGTGTGTGTGATTCATCCCATATTAATATTTTTTTTCGTCGCCTATCTTTCTTTAGTTTTCAATATTTCTTTTGTTTTCTTTGCCAGACTTATTGATATCTTAATATATTATATAGCAATCTGTTAATCAGTGAGCACACCCCATCAATGAGAGAAAAACTAGCTGTAATGCTTTACTGATCTAAAAGAGAGAAAAGTTGAAGTACAATTGTTCATTAAAAGAAGAAGAATTACAATTGGTAACTAATGACACAATAAGTTTACATTGTTAAATTTATATGGAAAGAACACGTTCTCATCAGTGTGCTTCTTAAAATGTTTGGAGGAGTGAATATCTTGTAGACCAATGTCATGTAAGATTCCAGTGGAAAGTCACAGGCTGTTTTTATATATATAGAAGGTCACGGGTTTTAGTTTTCTTGTAATCTCAATCCATTAGAGTTTGTGTGCTTCATCATGCTCCTAAAAAAAACGAACCAAAAGGAAAAGGAAAAGCAAAAGGAAAGAATGATACCTTACACCATGGCATACCTTGAGCTTTCACTATTCAGTGTGAATGTACATAAAATGGAGGCTGGTTTATGGACGTTCTAGCGCATGCTTTCTCTAAAAGTGAAATATATACATACATCACAGTTTGATATTCTCTGATATTGAAGGAAAAAAGCAAAAAAAAGGTTTTACAGTCAAATGATCAAACTAAAACTCTCATGAGGAGTTATTTCTAATTAATTTCCCATGAACGTAGGCTCCCTGAGGGTAGGATTTTGCTGGTGGAGTCTCCATTCCTTCTCCTTAAGGTAATCTATCAGAGGCTGAGGCTCATTTCTCACATTACCACACCCATAAGGACTTGCTCTTTGGAAATCATTAATAAAGGGACCATTGCCTATGATCTGTTCACCTTGTTGTCCCATAGCAGAAGCAAAACTTGGCGGCAGCAATGTTGATGATGGAGCTGGAGGTTCCACGTATGTGTATTGTTTAGGTAATAAGGGGTTTCCCCATCTATCGAATTGAGCAAACCTATAAGGATCTTGATAGAGTAGGTTCTCTGGATTTCTAGAGATAACATTATAGTGGGTAGTAGGCTGCATCAGATTATGATTGGCCCTCTCATGGCTATAATTCTCTCTATACCAGCGCAACCATTCCGAAGAGGTCATTCTGCGAGCCGGTGCATATCCATTTGCGAATGCTGGATAAGAAGGAGGATCATAACTAACTGGTCCACAATTAGAACTCAAATCTGCATAGCCACTAATTGGTGGCGGCGGTGATGGGATATTTGGCATCAATGGAGCAGGCACACTAGGTTGTACATCAGCAAACCAAGCAGCATTTTCTGGCATCAATGGAGCAGAAGGAACTGGGTTATAATATGTAGCAGAAGAGGGATGGAAGTTTGTAGGTTGATTGGAGGTAGTACTGATTGAGGAATCCTTGGATCCATTAATGGAAAGACCAGCCAGGGATGATGCAGATGTTGATTCCTCAATAGGCTCTAACCTACGCTCACTAATACCATTTGTCCCTTTGTCTCTATTATTGTTGCTGAAGTTTCCTCTATCTAAGACCCAAGCATTAAGTGAGGGAGGACCAGCAGAGATTGAGCCTCGAGGAGAAGTGTGGCCATTTGATTCCTTCATTGAATGTTGTTCTGCCTGTATGAATGATTTGCTGCTGCTAAAATTTTCCATATCAGCATGAAATCCCATGGGATTACTGTGAGTTTGGTTATGACTTTGAGCCATAAGTAGTGATGTAGCACGGCGCAAACAATCATCAGAATGTTGGCTTTGATCATCCTTGTCTTTTGGTGATGTCTGATCACTTGTAGGAGTAGAAGGATATGAAGGTGCTGAATTATATCTTGTGAGGGGCCTGAAGAGTATAACTTCTTCCTCTTCCACAGAAGCATATTTCCCATTGCTACTGGAATTACTTGGATCATTGCTTGTAATGTGATTTCCCTCATCCCTGTGATTTTGTTGATCAAACTCCTCCACTTTTCCTGTATTTTTCTTTACATCACTATCTTCTAATCTTCCCACGTGAAACCTTGATCCTAACTCATCACATAAAATCCTAGTTTGCAAGTCACTTGATCTGCCTGCAATTTTTGTTGCTACATTTCTGATGCGCAGACTGCGAAGTTCAATGCCACTTTCGAAATTGTCCACGTGCTCCCAATTACCAGAAAAATCTAATGAGACATGCACACATGCTACTGGGGAAAAGCCCCTCAATTCATAATCTTCCCATAGAGGAATTTTATCTACATGTTTCTTGGTCTCCCTTCCATGGGTGTTAAGTTGGTTTTGAAGATCATGAAGCACTCCAAAAAAGTAAGACTTTGCGTCTCTACTTTTTTCATCAGTAGCATATACTTCTAGTGAATCAAGCATACTTGCAGTCCAATCCACAAAAACAAGTACAGATGGCAGTAAGGGACAAGAATGCAATGGAATAGACTTTAGGCATCTTTCAATAAATCGTCCCATGAAACGGAATGAAGCACATAAAGCTAGCTGTATCAGCACAGGTGACTGTCTTTCATCTTTGTCTTTTGGTTCATTCTTTACCAGGGTTTCAACAAGGTGCTTTAAGACGAAGATGAGTACTGTAACTGTTTGTATGGCTCGGAAAGGACCTCTTCTAGCTAAATTGACTTGCTCATATGATTCTAAAATGGTCTTTAGTTCTATATCTTCTAGTTCCAACACTCTATCCAACTCTCTGATAGTAGAAGCTAAAACCAGTGGGAATTCGTCCAGACTGTTCCAATAGTAAGAATGCACAAAATAAGGCAACTAGAAACATTATGAAACAAAACTTTTAAATAACCATGATTAACATGCATGACTTGAATTAACAACAAAGTGGTAAAATTTAAGTTAAACTGAAGGACATTATGCTAAGAAAACCCTCAGACGAAATAAATTGAATCCAAGATGTACCTTGATTTTATGAAGAAGAAACCTATTGTTCTGACCATGAGTGACCATAACTTTGTGTCTGTAAGGCGGTTGATTTGGCCTTTGAACGTAGGCCGATCTTTGGTCTGATCTCTGCTTCCAGAAGGTTTTAAGACAACAATGCAGCCTTCAGTTGAAACATAAGGCAGATGAACTGACCTGTTCTGCGAAATTGTAAGAAACACTTGAGCAGATGGCACAGAAACCAAATCAAGGGATAGACATAGTTCACTATGAGCCTCAAGATTGTCTTACATTTTCAAACAATAAACTAAGATTGTTCCAGGCATCAGGAAAAGGTTCCTTAACAGCTAAGCTCCTAATGCAGTGGTAAAGAGCAAGAAATTCATCTCCAGTATATGTTGCCAACACAGCCAACTGCAAATGAACACAATTACTTGTGTAGGAACAAAGTAGATGACAAAAAAATAGGCTTTCTTCTTATAACATTCAAATGTAGTATGTAGTGGTCTGTGAGATCAAAGTACCTGATTATGAGGATTTCCACTATCTGGCCAAATCCTAGTTGCTTTCAAATAGTGGGTGGCAGCAACTGACCAGTTCTGATTATGAACATCAGGATTTTCATATTGTTGATCATACCTAGCAAGATCCCCCATACAAACTAAACAGCGATGACATAAATATTGGCATTTCAGCATGGCATCTGGTTCAATTGAACTAGAGATACGGCCCTTCTTATAAAACAAGGCATCTTCTGAAACTCCATAGTGTTCTCTGAGTTTTATAATCAGATTTTGGTAAAACTCTATAGCATCTGACAAAAATGACTTAAATGCATTCAGATGAATGTCATTGTTTCTCAGAGCTGAATCATTTTGTGCCACTCTAGATTTCGTGTTCTCTACATTACCAGATCCCCTCTTTATCCTCTTGCGGAATTCATCAATATGCTTGTAGTGAAGCTTCCACAAAGAATATTCAGCATCTTGAAGTTCAGAAAGCGTGTCATTATTCAAGATTGTTTTCTCATAACTAAAACGCACTTTCTGGTACAATTCTTGTACATCAATGTGCAATAGACCTTTAGAATGGATCAATGTCCACAATTGCTTTTCTGAGTTCCCAATCTGATCATATCATAGTATCAAAGTTTATAGCATAAAAAAAGAACATATTTAATCTAACTAACAAATAATTTTCAGACAATACCTCCAAGAGAATCTGTTTTCCAGAACTAATGGATGGAGTAGTAGCCATAGTTCTTCAAAGCTGATGCATATGATTGGCACAAAATTGCAGTACCTAGCCAAACTCTGTGTCGGTGCAATTCTTAATACAATGGCTGCTAGGAAATAAAAAGAGACAATATAACCATAAAGTGTGAATATAACACTGTGGCGGCATAAAAAAGGTCTGATGGACATGAAAGCATGTTAAAAAGTCTACACAGAGAATCTAATTTCATAAAAAACTCTGCAGCAACCATAGAACTCACAGTTTAGGAATATTTAAAGAAGACTAAGAAAACTTCAATTCACAATCTATACAATCATTACTTGTTTAGCAACCATATCTAGTCTGAATTATCATAAACAAATAAAGGTAATTATTTAAATGCGTAAAAGGCTATTGAAAATGCATGATTTTTCTCAATTGTTCCCTTTTGGCATTTTGAAGAAGGATGAAGCACAATTTAAGGGAGCATAAAAAACTCAGTATGCAAGTACAGAGGAAAATTACATTTTGACTTTAATTTAAGTACAAAGGTGACCATAATCCAGAGAAAATACATTCATGGAAACATGCTCCCAGCTAAGAATGAGTACAATAAGAACATAAATGAACAAATTAAAGAACTTTGGTGGCCATCATGGACTATTAAATACAGATGAAGGAAAAGACAAAAAGAGAAGATAAATCAGCTTGGATAAGATAAGGGGTTACTTATAATTGAGATATATGTACGTACAAGAGACTCAGAAATCAATCAGAGTCGAAGTTGTTAAGAAAACTGAAGAGAACCCACAATAAGGAAGGAAGGAAAGGCCATAAAGCAGAGATTTTTACACTGATCAAAGGTCAAAAAGGAAAAAGAAATAACACCCAGAAAGTGAAAGAAGGAGAAGAATAATGGGGTGTGGGAAAAAAGATTACCAATCAACAATATATAACAAACTTGAATTAACAATTCAGAAGCACCCCTTTAAAGTTTGTGTGAGAAGCCAAGGCCAGGTTATGTCATACAATTAGAAGCATACACACAAGAATATAGGAGAGAGAGGAAGGTGAATGAAAGAAAGAAGAATAAGGACACATATACTGTTTCAGTTGTGAAACGGACAAAGTAAAAGGCGGGCTGATGAATAATGATGATGAGATTCCTGAAATCTATGCAACTATATTTGCATTCTTCAATCAATTCCCTCTCATTTTGTTTAGTTACTTTTCCATTAATTAATCACACCATTTCTATTTGTAATACAAATAAAGTTAAAGTCAGTGTTGTAAGAACCGGACCGGACAGTCGGATTGGTCCATTCGTTGACCGCTTTATATTGCTGTTCAATGGTTTTTCGTTTGACCATCGGTTTAACCATCGATTTGAGCGATCCGACCGTGTTGAACCATAACTCAAAGGCTTGTCCAGATCGCCTTTTGTTCTAACTTTTAAAACATTAGTTAAAGCTTCCATTTTTCACATTCTAGTCTATTGAATATTGATACTTTGTTGTTTTGTTATTTTTTTAGATCGAGTTTATAATAGTTTAGTGTACTTTAATTACTTGTTGGGTTGGATCAAATAGTCAAATTAGAAAATAGCAATTTTTAAATAAAGAATTTGAATTGATTAAATGGAAGTGGATTACTATCATCTACTTGTTTGACTCATAAATATATGTATCACTTGTCAAGCAAGGCATTAGGCAATATAGGAGGCTGTCTTTTTCAAAGGGGGCCCATGCATATCCACTGCATTATCATATATCAAGGAACACTCTAGTTAATGATTCATCGCCACCTACGTATGTTTTGAGCATGACCCTTCTTTTCCTTATATAATCAAACCTCTATTACTACTATATAATATCTCTGTCCCTTTTAATTTTTTTATAATTGATCCATAAAATTATGGTTCGGTAAGGTCACTCTAGGGAATTAGTCATATACTCACTTATATGGCTTGTTTTAAAAAAGGAATTTTTTATTTAATTGCTAGTGGTTTATCTAACAAACGCTGATTTGAAATGCCAATTTATTTTTGACAAGAAAATGCCAAAGTTTTTAGTCATGTCCCTAAATTAAAGCTGGATGGCCTTTACTCCTTTCAAACTTCCCTTGGATAGAAAGGAAAGGTAGGAGGTTCCTCCACAAGAGATTGAAGTAGATGGGGCAGTCAATTCTTCAAAACTTGGGGGTAGTAGGGGTGTCATAACTCATAATTAAGAAGATATGATTATAGGGTGAATGAAGATGTTGCTACTCTGGAATTATGGGGCTATCTTGCATGGATTGAAGCTAGCTTAGGATATAGATTTGCGTCAGATTATTATTGAATCATTGAATCAGATGTCTTGGAGGTGGTTAATAGGGTCAGAGCATATGGGGGTGAACTTAGTCAAGATACAAGTCTGATTGCTGAAGTGGCTCGTGTTATGAGAAGGGATAATTGGTCAGTTCAACTACGTCATATATCAAGGTCGGCCAACAAGGTTGCAGATTTTCTAGCGAGACATATACTTCGAGGAACGTCGAGTTTTCAAGCTGTTGAGACTCCACCAGAGTTGTATAATTTCTGTTGCTAGATCTTAACCCAGAAGATAGGTAGTATGTTAGAGACTTAGAGGTTTTCTCTCCTAATTTATTATTATTAAAAAAAAAAGGCTCGATGACCTTTACTCTTGCATTATGTAGTACTAGCGGTATCTTCCGTGCGTTGCACGGGGTTTCCCGCGCTCCGCGCGGTTTTGTTTAAAAATTAGCATTAACCAAAAAAACTATTATCTAACTTTAACCTTAGAAGGAAGAAAATTTCAATGAAAACTTCTAGTTTACATTATCAAATGACTATTTTTCTGTAAGTTGTAATGAAAATCGAAATTAAATCTAACTGAGCACATCTTCCCTATGTGAAGAAAAAACTCTTCTTTTTGTGTTCTATATCTACATGGAACAACTTCTAGTTTGCACGGGAAAGATAGGAAAATAAAAAGACACAATAAAACATTTGCAGATATATATTAGGTCAAAAAGATCATCATAATGGTGATACTAAATATATATATCTTTAAGGCAAATTCACACACAAAAAATATGTGACCCAAATAAATTAGCCCAAGAAAGTAAAGAATACGTAGCCCAAATAAATAGGCAAATAAAGAGACACAATAAAACATTTGCAGATATATATTAGGTTAAAAAAATCATCAATAAATTCGCACAAGAAAGCAATCACATACACTAGCAATAGAGAATGTCAATCACTGCACTAAAAATTTGTTCATGAACAATATCTCTTGCTGTTTTGTCTTGGCATTAATCCTAGGAAGGTCATAAAGACACACAAAATATTAAGGACCACAATTAATTGTTTGGATAAGTAAAAAAAATATTACTTTCTAAAAATAAAGTAGTTTGATGGGACAACAAAGGAAAAGTTTTTTAAAAGGAGAGAGAAAATAAATTAACTTCTCTAATATTGGATAAGTAAAAAAATATTAAAATAAAATAATAATAATAATAATAATAATAATCATAATAATTAAATGGATCAACGGTAAGCTCGTTTGCCGTGTGGGTATGAGGTCCTAAACTATTTATTTATCTTCGACATTGGAAATATACTTTTAGTCCCTTTTTTATTAAGATAAAAAGGGTGTCTAACAAATTTAAATAGAGAATCTATGACTAAATATTGATAAAAGTGCTTTGGCATTAATCCTAGGAAGATCATAAAGACACACAAAATATGAAGGACCACTATTAATTGTTTGGATAAGTAAAAAAATATTACTTTCTAAAAATAAAGTAGTTTGATGGGACAACAAAGGAAAAGTTTTTTAAAAGGAGAGAGAAAATAAATTAACATCTCTAATATTGGATAAGTAAAAAAATATTAAAATAAAATAATAATAATAATAATAATAATTAAATGTATCAACGGTAAGTTCGCTTGTCGTGTGGGTATGAGGTCCTAAACTATTTAATTATCTTCGACATTGGAAATATACTTTTAGTCACTTTTTTATTAAGATAAAAAGGGTGTATAACAAATTTAAATAGAGAATCTATGACTAAATATTGATAAAAGTGCTTTGGCATTAATTCTAGGAAGGTCATAAAGACACACAAAATATTAAGGACCACTATTAATTGTTTGAATAAGTAAAAAAATATTACTCCCTCCATTCCTAAATATAGGACCTAGATGACTTTTTTGAAAAATCCTAAAAAAACAAAAAATAAGTTAATTATAAATTGATTTTCCTAATTTTTTTCTCTTAAACTAGTTTATTTTACCTATAAGCTAATAGATAATCTAAAAAGATATCAAATATGTCATGATTTAATAACCTATTTCGCAACTTTAATCTTTCCAAAAAAAAGTTATCTAGGTCTTATATTTAGGAACGGAGGGAGTACTTTCTAAAAATAAAGTAGTTTGATGGGACAACAAAGGAAAAATTTTTTAAAAGGAGAGAGAAAATAAATTAACTTCTCTAATATTGGATAAGTAAAAAAATATTAAATAATAATAATAATAATAATAATAATTAAATGTATCAACGGTAAGCTCGCTTGCCGTGTGGATATGAGGTCCTAAACTATTTAATTATCTTCGACATTGGAAATATACTTTTAATCACTTTTTTATTAAGATAAAAAGGGTGTATAACAAATTTAAATAGACAAACCCAACCCAAAAACAAACAATAAATACAACAAAACAATAATAACACAATATATATATATATATATAACATATAATATAATATATATATATATATAATTATATAATATAAACATAAACAATAACAATATCAATAATCTGATGTGACCCAAACGACTCAGCAGAAAGGACTAAAACAAATGCTTCGGCTAATAAACAGTCATTTGAGAGTGGAGCCACGAAAAGTAATGAGTTTCTACAGTAATCTGTGTCTAGAAAAAGCATATGTGGTGGAAGACTCTTATATGATATATTGATATTGATATTAACATTATCAGTACTTATTGATATCTCTTCCACCTCAACATTCTTCATTCCCAATATCTATCTCAATGGCTTTCAATTCAATGCTCATCACATTGATGAGAAAACATTTTCTCATTATTGAGATGAAATCTGAACCATTCAAAATTTTATATGAATATAGTCAAGATTTAAAAATTTTAAATGACCATTTTTTAATAGATAAAATTAATTTTTTTAACAAATGATACTTATAAGATTTCCTTCATTTTTATTTTGTATCTATCAAAATAAAAATTTATCAAAAATATTAAATTTTATTTAAATAAATCTAACCATTAAAATAGTTTTGAATAATGAAATAGATAATAATGAGAAGTCTGTTGCTCATATTTGTGACATATCAAAATAGGTGCGACAAATTTCATTTATATGTATTTTCCAGAAGCTCTTTGATTGTATCATGGTAATTAAATTGGCATGGCCTCGTTGGGTTAACCCAGAACCCGCCGACTCAGCGGCCAGACCAGGTCAGATTTACATATGACTCAAGGGAAGCTAATCCTTTGGTGACCTGTCAAACTCGTTCTAACTCGCATTAAACCCGTGACTCCGTTTTAACCCGCCAAACCTGGTCGCATTGATGTATTGTTATTTGGATGGATATTTTTGTTAATTTTTTGTCATTTTTATTCTTTGAGCCGGGTTTGGTTATAGGTTAATTATGTACCAAGTTACTAATCCTCTGACCCCTTGTATAGTCCGGGTTAGATGCCGGGCTGGGTTTAATTATGGTCTTCCAATTCCCAAAATATGTTGGAATTTTCAAGGCAATAATATACGTTAGTGTTTGTATGATATTGTTATTATGGACTTATGGTCGAAGAATCGTTTTTCATTTTCTTTTGTTTTTTGGGCTCAAGTGTTTTTATCAACATTTAATAAGTAAAGGGTTGGATTGTTACTGGCAAAAAAAAGGGTTGGATTGTTTATTTCCCCGTTTTATTTAGATTTTAAAAGGAAATAAAATGAAAGGTCAATTTATTTGAATGACAAGAACCTGAAAATGGTGGAATGGGGAAGAGGCTAACCGTACATGTGTCTATAGTGTGTGTGGTTTGGTGGAGAGTCACCAGTCTAGAAGGTGGTGGATAGATGGAAATGGAAAAATAAGAGCATGTGAATTTTCGAATGCCCCACAATACTTCCAAACTTTTTTTATGTCCTCTTCCTTAGAAATATCACACCCACTCATTTATTTACATCTGAATCCCCACTTCTTTTTGTCCCTTTTACATTTCACTATTTTTATCCTTTTTTCCTACTTGTTTTTTCCCTAATACTAATAATCATACTTTACACCAACTTACAGTTCCTCACTAATCGCTAGGCATTATGGTCGCATAAAAACTTTAGAATATCATTAGTTCATTACCCTAATTAATTAAAGGTTTAGAGTCAAAAATATACATATGTTTTAATCCAAGGGTCACCCAATATTATATGTTTTTTGAGTAAAAAATACACACGTGTTTGACTCTAAGGATCACCTAGTGACATTTTTTTGGGGTCAAAATACACGTGTGTTTTAATCTAAGGGTCACCTAACACAAGATATACATTTGTATTTGACCAAATATTTGTTGTTGAAGACCCTTGGAGTAAAACATATGTATGTTTTTTACCTCAAAAAAAATATAATATTAGGTGACTCTTGGAGCAAAAAATATGTATATTTTTTACCCAAAAAAAGTATATGGTACTTAGATGAACCTTAGAGTAAAACACATTTATATATTTTGAATTTTTAATCTATTAATAAATAGTACTGTAATATTGCAGGCTGTACTTTTAAGCCGTGAATCTGCATAACAGATTTTGTAATTATTCAGATCTGGACCTACCCCGTATGATCAAATAAAGTGATTAAGCCGCAAAATTTTTAAACATTTCTATTTTACTGGCTTGACCCTCGAAATGATAATGACCATGAACTTTCTTTATAAATGGTACTCCCTCCTATCCTATCTGTATACAAAAATGACTTGATTAATTATATGTACAGGAGATAGTTAATTACAAGAAAATAATATTTTTTTTTCAAAGATACCGCTTTTTGTGGAGACACCGAGGGAAGGAATCATTAGAAAAATAGGTGTAATTATTAATGCAATGATGTATGTAGGAGTAACATGTAATCTAAGGGGGGATGAAAAAAATATGGTTAGAATTCTATATATCTTTTAAGTATATATAATTTATAATTAAGACAGTGCCTCTCTAGAGAATACTTTTCTTTTGTATGGGACGTGATTTAAAGCGAGTCTAAACAATCTGAGTCAGCCTAACTAAGCAATATAGGAGTACAAATTTTTGAATGGACAAACGTGAAATGAAAGTAAAATGATAAAGGAAAAATAGAATATTGAGTGCTTTGAAGTAATTATAATAATACATATATTGATAACTAATAGATGTTCCTTTCATGTTTTAAAATCTTAAATGATGAATCCAATGTTTCCAGCCAACTAACACGTACAGAGAGCATTAAGGTTAATTTATTTGGGCTAACAGTCATTTTTGCCCCTAAAATATACGCAGAGTAGTATATTTGTCATTGCAATATTTTTTGCCCAAATTTACTTTGGAAATATACACTAAGGATTATATTTACCCTTGAAGTATACACAAAGGGTCATATTTTCCCCAAAAGTATGTATGATAGGTCATATTTGCCCTTGCATTATATACAAATGAAAGAGTATATTTGACCGTTAATATTTCAGCTGTAAAGACAAATATGATCCTCATGCATACCTCATTGGCAGATATGAGCCCAGAAATAGTTCAAGGGTATATATGATCCGTCATGCATACTTCAGGGCCAAATATGACTCTTAACCCTAATTTATTTTGGTTGACGTGTTTTGAATAATTATTCAGATATGAAACTTATGGGTTAAAACATAAACCTATAATAAAAGCTTTATCACGAATGGTGCGGATCAAAGGTGATAAGCTAGAAGCAATGGTAGCTAACTAACTAGATAGAGATACTGTGTATTGCACGTTGTTTTTGAATCTTATGTATTGGATTGTGGTAGTTTGAATTTATTTTTTGGAAAATGTAAATAGGGTGTTTTGGAACTGAAGATGTGGAAGTATAATCTATCATGATTTATTTAGCAAGTTTTTTTTAGTGTAACATAATTTTGAGTCTGTTATTTAGTAAATTTTGTATATATCGTGTCTTTGATAACATGTAACATTTCCCTCCTTGAAGACTACTCCATTGAAGCGGCTAACCAATGCATTTTGGTTGACCACTACTAATGTGGTATTTCACTTCAAAAGATTGTAGTTGTATTTGAGGGTGAAAAGATTTCATTTTATATTTTTTTTATAATTGTATTGGTTTGAATTCAATAAACATGCATGTTGTGTATTGCCTTTTTTTTCTGGCAGCTTTTTTGCCATAGTTTCTTCTATAACTGCGGCTGTGTACCATCTTTGCGGCGTTTACTTAAAAACGCCGGAAAGTAAATACCGCTAAACAACGAGTTTTGACAATTGGGCGAAGGTGCAAAAATGATACTAAACTTTACCTAAAATTGCGTTTCTAATACTAAAGTTTCGCTAGGTGCAAAAAGAGTACCCAACTTGATGTTCAGGTGCAAATATAATATTTTCACTTGAGGGAAATAAAATTTAGATATGAAAAGACTCTTATGCCCCTATTCCTCCTTCATCAAAGTTTTATATAATGAGGGGCATAAGAGTCTTTTCATATCTAAATTTTATTTCCTAAAAGTGAAAATACTATATTTGCACCTGGACCCTAAGTTGGGTACTATTTTTGCTCCTTGCGAAACTTTAGTATTAGAAATGTAATTTTAGGTAAAGTTTAGTATCCTTTTTCACCTTCACCCTTGACAATTTAAAGATGTTTTGCGCCCATCACCTATAGTCATACCTACTCTTATTTTATAATACCAAAAGGTTAAGGGTTAAAGGTCATTTTGGCCTATGAACTATTTCCCAAGTATCAATTTAGCCTACAAACAATTTATGGTCTCATTCTGGCCACTGAACAATAAAAATGGTTCAATTTGACCATTGGGCTATTGGAAAATACTAAAATACCCTTTAAGATTTAATTAATATAATTTTTAAAGATTGTGGGTCCCACTTTTAAAATAAAAAATTACCCCATCAACTCCACACCCCTCTCTCCTCCCTCCTTTCACCCACCCACCCACCGTCCCCTCCTCCCTCTTTTTTCTGTTGTTCATTTCAGAAAACAAGAACAAAGACCATTGTAAGATTCGCACTACAACACAATCATCTTTATACTTCATAGTCACCATCCCGAAAACATTTAAGACTCACCAAATGCGCTTTTTCTGCTATAATTGTCTCCAGAACCTCTCAAAAACCTCCCTTCTTCTTCTTCTTCTTCTTCTGCAAAGTCAAAGGCTCAAGCTTTATTGTCTGGGGCTTCAATCATTAATCTTGCTCCTCCCTCCTCCCTTCAATTATTAATTCTCACCCACTATTCTCTTCTCCCTCTTCTCTTGCTCCTCCCATATTCCTAATTTAAAGTCAGTGGCTTCGTCATCTTCAATATCATCATCATCATCATTCTCTCGCACAAGTATGGTCATTCTCCTCCGTCACAAAACCTCACCCACCATAAAGTCCACCGTACATAGCCCTCTCTAATACATACCCATGAATTAATTCCTCATCATCAAAATTGTATTAATTAAAGAGAAGGGTAAGGGAGGAGAGGGAGGAGGGGACGGTGGGTGGGTGGGTGTCTGGGTGAAAGGAGGGAGGAGAGAGGGGTGTGGAGTTGATTGGGTAATTTTTTATTTTAAAAGTGGGACCCACAATCTTTAAAAATTATATTAATTAAATCTTAAAGGGTATTTTAGTATTTTCCAATAGCCCAGTGGCCAAATTGAACCATTTTTATTGTTCAGTGGTCAGAATGAGACCATAAATTGTTTGTAGGCCAAATTGATATTTGAGACATAGTTCATAGGCCAAAATGACCTTTAACCCAAAGGTTAATGTATTTGGAGATGTCTATGGGAAATTTTAATGTATGAGAGAGGGGGTCCCACAGTAAGACTATAATCCACTTTTAGGGCCATGTTCATGAGCATAAAAATTTAAAATATCAGAGGAATTTTTTTTCGGCCAACAAATATCAGATGAAGTTGATGTAAGAAAAATTCCATTGTTTTGGTAGGAGAGTGGAAATAACAATAATTCATTATTGAGAGAGGTCAAAACCCAATTTGGTCTTTCTTTTCTAAAATCAATTTTATCCTTTTGAATTTATTTATTTTAAAATGTTAATTTGAATAACATTAATTTATTTAAATTCATTTATATTTTATTTATTTATATTATTATTTATTTAGTGTGCATTATTTTTGATCCAGTTTGGTTCGCAGAAAAGGGTCCTATAATTGTTATATATAGAAATTATTAATTTAAATCTTAAAACATACATATCAAGTTATCAACGAATGAGAATATATTCATCTCTAGATCTAGCTTTACTTTTTTTCCATAAATAAGGTTAACATTCATTCATAAGGGAGTCGTTGTTCTGAAGTCTCATATAGGGGGCGGGGGGTAGACAGCTGACATGTGAATTTGCTCCATTCACAAAGACTAGAGATCAAACCTCCAACCACTTGCTTAAGGGACGAGAGTACTTAACACTCGTGTCAACCCGCCAGGTTTTCAAAAAGGTTAATTTAACTAGTACTAACCATGGCAAAAAAAAAAATTAACTGGTACTAACAATATATATATATGACTCATTAGATTGTAGGTTGAAATCTCAATACAATAAAAATCTGTCAATGAATAACCTATAAACAATAATATTCTTTAAACTTGAATGTTAAGATTCTAGTACACTTTCTTAGCTAGATCCAATTCTCCATATGTATATAAAAACCTTGTTATATTATATCCAAACAGCTTAGATTAATCTAAGTATTATCTATTGATATTTACCTATTAAGTCATTCGCTATCAATAGATAGTTGGGTCCTTTAAATATATTGTCTCAATCCTTATAAAATTGTATGCATAAGAATGTCTTGTTGGGAGAGGTAAAACTCATCATTTCAATTTTTATTTCATCTAAATTAAAGCGGATTAATTTCTAACTATCTAATGGCAAATATAGTTCAGTTTAATAATAAAAATATATTGTGCAGTGAATAATGATACACATATACTCCCTCCGGTCCTATTTATAAGTCGTCAACCGCCACTAAATTTTGGTTCTTAATATAAGTCACCAACTAACATTAACTAACTCATTTATTAAAATTTTCCCAATATACCCTTAGCATTGGAAAATGAACATTGGAAGATGAGAAGAGAGAGAAAATTGAAAAGACACATGTATGCTTATAAAGATGAAAGAGGTAGTGGGCCATAGTAATAAAGGTAAGAGGGGCAAAAATGGAAAAGACAAAAAAAATAAGACCAATTTAATGACTCAACTTCCATTAACCTCCATTCCTTGGTATGTACAATTTGGGCGGTTGGCGACTTATAAATAGGACCGGAGGGAGTACGAGCGAGAGGGGAAGAAGAAAGAGATAGAGACCGTAAAAAAGGGAAATTTGTCAATTTTAGAGATGGCCTACGTAGTTGTTATTAGGTGAGACGCTTCTTGTCTTGCATATGAGTAATAGTCACATTCAAAGCTCCATTATGTGTTCCTAGGTCCCACCTTTCTCACCTTATGGCTCATGCCGTTCTATACTTCTATTCACCCACTACTCGGAAGTCAAGCAATTGCTTGCAGCATGCCACCTTATTATGCAGGTTTGGCTAATTCTATTTCTAATACTAATAATTATAACAATAATAAAAAATGATATTAATGACAATTAAAGTGTTACAAATATTTAGTTCAACTTTCCATTACCTGTTTATAAATATGTGTGTATCCTATTGCCAGTTATAAGTTCTCAGTAATTGGCAAAAAAAAAGTAATAAGTTCTCAGTAACAATGTTATCGGTCACACTTAGATGATTGGATATATTAACATATTTGTGCTTGTTCAAATCGACTGTGATGAAAAATAATGTATAATCTTAATATATTATGTAAAATATCTAAGATGACTTGTAAATGATGAGTAATGTTTAGATTTTATAAGTCTAAAAGTTGGATGGAATTGTTTGCAAGCCTACCCAATTATATGTTAATAGTTTCCATGAAAGTGATGTATATGGAAATATATAGTCGTTACTAAATTAACCACTTTGATAAGCATAACGTAGCCGCAAGTAACTAGATCTTCTAGAGTAGTTCTAGATGACAATTAAACAATGTTATTTCCTTCATATTTTTTTTTTATTTTCATTTTAATGCCTGTAGTGTTCATATTAATGATAAAGCTCGTTCTAACAAATTATAGATTTAAAGTTTTACGCTTCCATAAAAGGAAGAATAAAAAGAAGATTTCTCGTTGCGTCTATGAATATATGGTGTATCGATTCTCATTTTTTTCCGTGATTTTTCACTAGAGAAATCAATTCGAGAAAGCAAGCATGCATGAAGTGATGTAACCAGAAGAAAGTGGTTTGTTAAATGAACTTGAAAATTAAATCAGGTCCACGTTTCAAATTGTAATTAATGCAAGATCAATTAATATAATGATTTTATTTTTTATTTTTTTATCAGAAATTTTATTTTGTATTATACTCCCTCCGGTCCCTAATATAAGAGCTAGCCGCCAAAAAAAACGCTTCTTAAGAAAACATGTGAATGTTAGTTGGGTGTCTGGAGTTAATGCTTCTTTTCCAAAATTGCCCATATTTATTATGATACTTTTAAGAGAGAGAAATACATAAGCATTAATAAATATGAAAGAGAGTTGGGGGTAAAGTAGGAAAAAATGCATTAAATGAGGAGAGAATGTGGGGTGAACTCTTACATTAGGGACCAAAACCATTCAAATTTTGGGCTCTTACATTAGGGACCGGAGGGAGTAGCAAAGATGCAAAAATGCTCATATAATTGTTATCAAGGTGCATCCAACACTATGTAAAATATTTTTTAGAGTATAACTACCCATGAATTAAAAGTTGGATAAAAATGTTTATGGTTGTTAATTCAAAAGAGTGATAATTAATTTAGAATCTCATCCAACACAAATAATAAAGTAAAAATCCCACAAAATGGTGAAATTAAAGTAGGATCCTAAGTAACCTTATTCCTATTATGTCTCAAACCCATTTTACCCGTTTTGAATTAAATAGGGGCAAAAGAGTGTAATGCATTTGAGACATAATAGAAATAAGGTCCCTTGGAACTCACTTTAATTTCACCATTTTGTAGGACCTTTCTCCTATTATGTGTGTTGGTGGGACTCCAAAATAGTTATCTTTATCTTGAATTAATGGCTATGAGTATTTTTGTCCTATTTCTAAAATTTCATGGGTAGTTTTGTTCCAGAATATTTGACCAAGTGTTGATTGCACTTTGGCGTGACAATTACATGAACATTTTTACACCTTTACCCATGTTATTCAGTAATGCTTTCACAGTCACCGAATACATCTTCTTGATGCAAAATAAAAACAATCCTATGCACAATTATCCATTACAATTATGTCGCTGCATTCAACCTTTTCTTTTGTTTTATCCATAATGTGGTAATGCGTTTTGTTTGGTTTCTTCTGTCAAGCTATAGTATCATTATGCTATGAAATAGTTTTTTTAAAAAAAATAAATAAAATAATAATGAAAAAATTCATGAATAATTTGAAGAGTATAATGATATCTCTACCTACATAGTACTCCTTCCATTCCTAAACATAAGGTCATTTTCCCTAATTTAATTAAGTTAAGGATGTTAGTTAAGTTGGTTATCATCACATGATATTATCGATTTACCCTAACCATATCCACTTATCCTCACTCTCTCTCTCTCTCTTATTTATATATTATTGATAAGTATTACTCCATCCGTTCCTAAATATAGGACCTAGATGACTTTTTTGAAAAATCCTAAAAAACGCAAAAAATAAGTTAATTATAAATTGATTTACATAATTTTTTCTCTTAAACTAGTTTATTTTACCTATAAGCTAATGGACAATCTAAAAAGATATCAAATATGTCATCATTTAATAACCTATTTCGCAACCTTAATCTTTCCAAAAAAAAGTTATCTAGGTCTTATATTTAGGAACGGAGGGAGTATAAGGTTACTTTGGGAAAAAGTTGAAAACAAATCAAAAAGTGATACCACATTTAGGAACAAATTAAAAATTGAAAGCAGTCTTGTATTTAGGGAGGGAGGGAGGGAGTATATTGTGATAATAAATTAATTCACATATCAAACAAATACAAAAATGAGAGAGAGAGTGTGTTTCAAGGAAAAGAAAAGGCCGAAGAGTTTTACTGCTTACAAATGATAGATCAAAAGCCCATTATAATGTATTTTTATTGGGTTTTGAACAGTATTGAATCTGGTATTCTTTACTCCTGAAATCAAAGAGTAATAAACATATGCTATGAATCTATTTTGAAAGAAGTTTTACTTCGTGTAATAAACATATTATAATAAACATATGATTTTTTTTAACTGATTTCGTGTGACCGAAGTACAAAAAGAAATTATAAATCCAGCAAGCTAAGAAGGTTGGTGAAGATATCATTAGCTGTTTAATAACGAATAAATTGGGTATGAGCTTGAGAAAGGCCCAATGAGAAGCTAAAAGCCCAATTGGGCCCGGAATATATATGGCCGGGCTCAGTCAGAGTGTCAGACTAGAGAAGATATCCCATGGCATGAGAGATGATTCAGTTATTGACAGTTAATAAGGAAAATGTAAGGAGAGAGGAAACTCTAAACTTTGAGGAAAGAGCGGTTTCAGATTCTCTCAGAATACTAACCCTCCTAATCCCTCAGAATTGCCTCTTTGGGGTATTATTTTGCCCATTGAGATTCATCTAAGAGGGTGTCCTCTACATAACAGTAAAATCATAAGCAGCCTACAGATGGAGACCCTCCATGGCTTTTCTCACCAATTACAGTCTCTTATTCATATACTATCCTGACATTTAGTTTAAGGGCTAATTGAATTTATTTAGAGAAATAAATAATATAAATGAACTATTTTAATTTCTTTATATTGAAATATTAAAAACTGTTTTTTCTTATGTAAATTCAAACTATCTAGTGTTTTATATATAATATGTTAATTTATTTAGTTTCTTTATTATCAAAGGAAAATTCAATTACCCCACCTTAATCAGATTTAGTATCTTATACTTCATCCAATCATTAATATAGGATCTATTTTGGAAGTTGAGTTGATCATAAATATAAGACCATTCTAATTATTCTCAAATTTTCCTCAAATGATCCCAAAGATTGATTCTCAATAATAAAAAGACGGATAAATGTGGTAATATCATATGATTTCAAATACCTTAATTAATATATTTAGTCTAACCAAGTTAGGTAAATATATGTCTAATATTTAAGACCGGAGGGAATAATATATTACCATAATTTTATCTAAAAATAAATTTAATTTAAACGGTTAGTATTTGAGTTGAGCATTTTATAATTTTATCATAAAAAGTTTAAAATTTAATTTTTGAAGTATTTTAATAGTTACTTTATGAAATATGAAATATAAAATATATAACCAAAATCGCATATATTTATTTTTTATAATTTGTTTAGAAGACATAGATAGGCGATTCTGATGGGTTAAGTGACACATGCTTTGAAGTTTTACTTCCCATGGTTCAATCTTCACTACTGTGTGTCCATGTTCTCAAACACTCACATATATATCTTTATTTATAAGCCATGTATATCATGTTTATTGTTGGTCTTTACATTCATATATAAGTGATATATATATATATATATATATATAGAATTTTTAACTTTATTTAGTCAAGTATAATTTTTATACACACACACACAAATACATAAAAAGGGTCGGTTGTTGCTATGTCTCGAGAGCAAATTTATTCACTCAAATTTTCTCTGATATATTGCTGATGGGAGACTCGAGAGAATTCGCAGCTAGATAAGATAATGTATACTTTTTATATATAAAAAAAAGATAATGTATAAAGAAAAAAGACTATACGTACAAAATGTAATTTTATTATTATATATATTAAATTATATAACTTTTGTTTGATTGATCAAGTCACTGTCAATATATATATATATATATATATATATATATATATATATATATATATATAAAGATAGTACTTTTAATTTTGTGAATATTATATATATATGTGATCTAGTTGCATTAGTCAATAAGAATTCGTGACAGCAATGGCAGGGTTGTTAATTAACAAGTGGATTGTTTATCACATACGTCTTTCAATGATATCAGTGATAAAATAAAACTATTATTGTCTATTTGTATATAAATCTCATTCATTAGAAAGTATAAACGAGATTTTAATATTCAACGACTGCGTTTTCTTCTAAGTGGAGCCATAGACCGTGTCAAAACTGAAAAAACAAGATATTTTATATATACATGTAAACACAACTTTAGACTCTAAACTTGTTTTCATTGGATATTAAATTTCATGATTTTTCAAATTTATTTTATGATTCCAACTCATTTAAAGGTCACATTAGTTCATGAAATAAGTAAATTTGTTATCATAAATTAGTCCCTCTTATTTAATAAAAGAGGCCCTCTTATTTTATCGACAGGATTTCTCGATTCTTCAACCAAACAAGGTTAAATTGTTTAAATATTTTCATTTTTATTTCTTGTACATATTTTTCAATGAAATAGTGATAGAAGCTTATATTTACTGTAGATTTTTATTCTTAAGCATGTGTAATATCTTATATTAGACTTTGAGGCATGGCTGGACAACAATTATCAGTGAGGGTAACAAAGTATTAAAAAAAATAAAAAACAATAAATTAAAAATTGATATATTAAATAATTTAATTTATCAATAAAATTATATTCTAGCATTGGCACCGAATGCCTGACCAGCCAATAATAAGACGACAAATGGGGAATAGAACAATGACATGAATAATAAATTTTATGATGCATAAGTTTGTTTAAAAAAGAAAAAGAAGAAACATAAGCAGCAATAACAGGAAAGCAATAGTAGTGGCTTTTAAGAATTCAAAAGGGGGAAGGAAGCAAAGAAGGAGGGGATAGTCAAAAATGACATGATGGATGTAGTCAATAAGAAATAAAATAATATCTAAAGGCATAATGAAAATTTCAAAGGAATCATTATCAATAATAACAACAACAATAATAATTCATATTGGTCTTCAAATAAAAACGCTCAACTTGTGAGCCCTTCTCTCTTGTTATTTCCCAAGCACTGATAGTGAGAGACAGAGAGTATGTGTGAAGAAGACGACCTTTGCATAGGGGCATGTTATTGCCAGAAGGATTCAGAACATTGCACATGTTCTCCTCATTTTAATTTCCCCATAAATTTATCATCAACCCTTCACCCGCCATTTTCTTTCTCAAATCGGTAAAAAGTGCTCATTTAAAATTTTAGTTGAAAATATATATTGGAATATTAATAATTTATGTGAAAAAATCTTGTAGAATATCAGTCATTTGATGTATAAAAATACATCAAGTGATACTGACTAATATATGGATTTTTTTCTCCTTTGCATTTCGTTTAGATATTGCTGCTTCTTCTTTTCTGACCATATATATCTCGCTGCATCACATTTTGCATATTTTGGACATTGCGATGTGAAGTGGAAACTATGTGAATGTATTCAAGCCGAGCAGAAACGCACATGTCTTTGGAGGAGCTAGTGCACACCCCAACTTAAAAAATTAAAGTACTTCTTTTAAACAATTTTATAGATAGTTGGTGTGCTAATAATTCTGTAATACAATAACATGACATTCTTTTTATAAATGAGAGCTCTCAATATTTATTGTTTACACACCAGTATCCATCAAGCATAAATAATATCCCAACAAGTTCGCTCGAATATTAGATTATTAATTAAATTAAAACAACATATTACTAATTGATCTAAACTCATGCTTATTCAAAAATTTCCAGGTTTAATTTCAGGTGTAACATCTTGTTTTAAACCGCTCTAAATAATTTGAAAGGGAAAAAATGCTGCCATAATTGTTCTCCTTGGCTCACAGGGTGGATTTGTGATCTTGGCCAAGTGACACTAACGGTGTCTCTTTTTTTGTGTTTTGACTTTTGAGTGAACATTAACGGTGCCTTTTGTGACAATAGTACGCAGGTTCCATCACAACCGCAACCTAATAGCCTTGCAAAGTAGCAATGTTGAGATATTTGATACTCTATAACATCTTTTGAGAGTATAATATGATATCAGTATTAGATTTGATTAGAACATATAGTTAGACTTTCAATTTATGGCTTGCATATATAAAGGTTCATTTGTATTTTTTTTATTATTTTAAGTGTTAGTAATATTATATTCTTTTCCTTCTAAATCATAGCAAGACCCGTTTCTAAATTTTCTTCCATTCCTATTCTTTCTGGATTGTCACAATGGCATTAGAGCCTAATTCTCCCACACCTTATTTGAAAAATAAGAAGAAAAATATATTTTCTCTTCCCACTAAAAGGACAATAAACAATTATCCATTCTTGAATTTTGACCGTCGAACTTCAGAGTTCAGAGTCTAAGCGGAACCAGACAGTCAGTGTTCACGGGTTAAGTAATGATCACGTTTGAACTTTGAATACATATATAACTCAATTAATTTTTTCCCCAATTTACAGCTATTTTTTTAATATTCCGATCCCATTGATTGAAAAACCAAAGAAATTGTCGTGGTAGACAAGAGTAGTTTCTATTATAAATGATGGATTATGACATCCTTTTTCACTTTAAAAAAAAGAACTACAGAGACATGTTTTGGTCAAATTCAAGAGACATTAATATGATACCTTTTCTAAAAATAATCAATTTAACTAATTCTTATGATCTTTATAAATTGATTGTCTAACTCCTACATTTAAAATTCTAAAAGAAATACCGAATTTAGTTCCAGATTTAAAATGTAAAACTTCAAAGAATGGTAGAGGTGGGCCAAATGAAAATTGAAATGGAAAAAAACCAGCAAGGCCATGGGGGACCAATAAATATTTGAAATCATAGTCATCCTGTTCAGTCACAAACGGACAAACAGACAAACAGCAAGACGCGAAGAAGATGGTCATCTCAAAAACCATTTCTTTCTGACTTTCATTCAGTTTTTATTTTTGCTTCCATATTTTTCGTCACATTTCATCATCACATGCCCCACTCGGCCCCACGTTTCCCTCTCTCAACTTGTACTAGTTTTTTTCCCCTTGTGTCCTCCTTTGGTCAAATAACCCATTATTGATTTACATCACTCATTTAATGCCTCAGTTATACCAAACGTAAATCAAAAGTTAGTAATTAATTTTACTTAATTACCATGCTTCTCACGGACTCCATTCATCTCCCAAATTTACACTCACACTCACTCACACCCCTCTTTTCCTCTTCCACAACCCCCACTCTCATCTCATTAATTTAGGAACATGTACTTCATTTTTTCCAATATTAAAAGTCAAGACTCAAGAATTATCAACCTAGGCATCAACCAATGAAACTGCCCACCGCCAAGGCACAAATGACCTGATGGTTAGAAAGGTGAGATAAGGCATTTCCCCGCCTTCAAGGTCCTGAGTTCAATACTTGGGGCGCGCAAAAACAAAGAAAAAATGAAACTGCCCACTAACTCAATAACATGAGCATAAATCGGACCACTAAACCTAAAATCACGACCGAAAAACAAACCAACTAATTGAGCAAGAACAAAAAGTAAGCAACTATCACAAGCAAAACATGAATTAATTCCTCAATTATTACAAATTCACCTCTCCTCCACAATAATGCCCATTTCATCTATATATATGAATCTACATACCAATCTTACACCAAAACAAAAACTAAAAAAAATAAATAAATCCCATCAACAAGAAGATGGAGAAGTAGTAATAGAAGAAGAACCTGAAGCAGCAGCCCTAGGAGATGTAGTAGGAAAAAGAGACAACAATTTAGGCTCAGCATCCCTAGGAGTAGAGGCAGGAGAGGGATGAAAGAAAAAGCCTTTCTCTTTAATAGCCCGATCCTCGGCCTGAGTGTCAAGAAGCCCGCGGGCCCTATCAAACGGGTCGGGCAAAAGAGGCGTGACGGGGCTTAAAGCAAGGGAGGGGAAGTCGAGAAGACTAGGGGACAGGATCTCGGGCTTGCGGGGGGAGAAGCCCGAGGTGTGGGGCCCAAAGGAGGGAATCAAAGGATTGATTTTGAGGTTCTTAATGGAGTTGCGGCGCTCGTAGAGTTTGAAGCCGGATTTGGAGGGCTTGATGGGGGGGATGTGGTGGGGTTTTGAGGGGGAATCGGAGGTGGGTTTTGCGGCGGCGGCGGTGGAGGAGGAGGTGGCGGCGCCGGTGAGCATTTGGACGACTTGTTTGAAGGAGGAAGTGTCGGCTTGGACGAAGGTTGTCGGGTATGGGGAGGCGGGTTCGGATCTGGTGATGGGTTTGGGAGAAGAAGAAGGGTTGGGGTTTGTGTTTTCTTTGTGGGGTCTTGGAGATAGAGAAGAAGAAGAAGCCATGGATGTGTTTTTTTTTTTTTGCTTTTGGAGTGTTTGAGTTGAGAGGGAGAGAGAAGTTCCTAGGAGTAGGAGGAGGAGATATGAGTATGAGAGAGTTTGTGTTTTGTGTGGTGGTTTGGTGAGAAATGTTTTTCTTCAAGGGTATAACTTTCCACTCTTTCAACTCACGCGATTTTCATGGATTTTGTGCAATATATGGACTAATGGACATTCCATTATATGGACACTCATTAAAATTCGGTTCCATGATTTAGAGATAAGTTATATTATAGGGTAAAGGTGCAAAAATATGACTAAACTTTACCGTAAGTTGCATTTCTATGACTAAAGTTTTGTAAGGAGCAAAAATACCACTAAACTTGGGTAAATGTATTTAAAATAATGCAAAAAATATGATTATTTTATTCTAACAACATACCCATATTTGCACTTAAAGTACATTTACTTTAAATACATTTACCCCTTATTCCACATAACACCAATAAAAAGTCTATTCAACATGTCACATGGTCATTATTGTACACTTAGCATCCTACAAGTCGAAGACTAACGGTCAACACCGTCATAGTTGACGGAAATCATAGTTTTACACCTCGATCCCAAGTTTGGTGGTATTTTTGCTCCTTGCGAAACTTTAGTCATAGAAATGCAACTTAGGGTAAAATTTAGTCATATTTTTGCACTTTTACCCTATATTATATATGGATTAAATTATGTGGAGTTAAAATTTAGGGGTTGAATTATAAAATTTATACCAATGCTTGATATTTGTGGATTAGGGTATTAAATTAATGAATTAAAGAATTGGAATCTAAGTTCTATTTTCCAAATAATACTCATTTTCCTATTTTTGTTAAACATCGCCCGATAATCCGATTCGTCGTCTATTGACAACCGACTAATCCAGACTTGAGGGGTATGAGTGTTGTCTAGGGTCTACATAGACAAGGTTGTCTCCTCTCCCCATGAGAGGACTTTACAAGATTTGAACACGTGTTCTCATCCTTACTTGGGTTGTAACTCATTTACTAGCTCAACCAACTATCCATTGATACTCAATTTTCCTATTTAGAAAAGGCAATTATGTACTTGTTTTCAGTTATATTGTTTATCTTTTGTGATAATATGAAATTTTGAAAAAAAAATTCACTTCAAGCCAATATAACATCTTATACATTGGGAAGTGTTAATTTTGAAGTTTTTAATTCTTAGATAAACTTGGTTCACCTCATTATTTGTGGTCTTTAGATATTACAATTTGACTATGCAACCTAAAATAATTATTTACCACGTTAAAAAGATTATTCTCTATTTTTTTTATAAAAAAAGATTATTCTCTATTTTCTTGATTTTGTAAGTTAAAATAGACAGGCAATATTATATGGTAGTGAATGTTGGGCACTTAAAAGACAAAAAGAACATAAGATGGGTGTGGCAGAATAAGGATGTTGAGATGGATTCGTAATGATTACACTAGTGAAAGAGTTGGGGTAGCACCAATTTCTGAGAAAATGGTAGATAGAAAATCGTTTAAGGTGGTTTGGACATGTTCAAAGAAGAGAATTAAATGAATCAGTAAGAATAGTTGATTAGATGGTATGAGATCCCTATATAAGAAAGAGAGGGATACCATAAAGAACTCTTAGAGAAGTTATTCAAAGAAATCTTTTAGTAAAAGGTTTATCACCAGGTATGACTATTGATCGTACAAAATGTCGCTGTGTGATATGTAACCGACCCCACTTAAGTGGGATAAGGCTTTCTTGTTGTAAGTTAAAATAGAATTATTCAGCAGCTAATTATTCCATGATGCATACTCACATTATAATTATGTCTTGTATGTTTGTTTGTGATCATGGTTAACTAAATAATGTGGCAGACAGAGTTATCAAAGAATTTTTCTTCTATGGGATGCTCCAAAACACGGAACGGGAGAATTTATTTTTTTTTACCGAAGAACGGTAGAATTGAAGTATTGACATGATAAAAAAAAAGAACTGAAGAGTATTGAACCCTCTCCATTATTACTTACAGAAGGCTGAATTCCACATACAAAGAATGAAATTATGAATTTTTAGGATGAATTTATAAGAATTAAAATATTTCTAAATTTGATTAAGAAAATGAAGGAAGGAAGGAAGGAAGGTGGGGAAGACGCGGGAGTGGGGAGAGTGGATTGGTGGGATATGGAATGTTAGACAAGGGTGGTGGGACCCATGTGGGAGGGAAAGCGTCAAAAAGAGAGTAATAAGAGGCATTGACTTGCAGAGCAGACCCCCATCATTACTCTGACTACAGTTATATCCTATTCTCCTCCCTACCCAAGTACCCGACCCTATTTCTTTTATTTATTTATTTTTCATTTTAATTTTACAGTTTGCTAATTACTAGGCCTTGTGTGACACATCAACTATAAAGTCTCAAGAATTAATAAATTTAATTAAAATCATTAAATTTAGCTTCAAAATAAAGTACTCCTACTTCATCATCATCATCAACATAAACCTTATCCCAATTAGATGGGGTCGGCTACATGGTCATTGTGCTCTATCAATAGTCATGCTTGGAGGTAAACATTTCATCAATAGATCTCTTTGGTCTTCCTCTCCTTCTTGTGCAATGATTCCATACCCTTTCTTCAATTATTCTTACTGCTCATCCACTTCTCTTCTTTGAACCTTTTGTTTATTTATATGCCTTTTCCCATGATAGTATGATAGCCTTTGTGAAGAACCAAGCAATGACATATTGATAGAAACAATGCGTGTGTACATGCTCAATAGATTCGACATATTTTTACGTTGGCTGCCGAAGCCTAACACAACCCTACTCCTTTATCCGGACTAGGGACCATCTATAAATATAGGCGGAATATTCCATGGACACACAGTCACACGGGGGTAAATAACCAAGCATGACACGAAGTCACAAAAAACAAACGTTATATAATAATGATCCAAAACAATAAAATAGATCCAATAAAATAAATCCAAATACTAATAATAATGAAGTTGGCACAAATATTAACAATAAAAAAAACGATAAAACAATAAAACAATGATCACAATACGATAAAATAATAAAACAATACAATAAAACTATAAAACAAAACAATAACAATGCTCAACAATTAAATAAATAAATAAATAAATAACAAATGAATAAATAAATAAATAATAATATACAATAAAACAAAACAACAACAATGCTCAACAATAAAATAAATAAATAAATGAATGAATGAATAAATAACAATATACAATAAAACAAAACAACAACAATGTTCAACAATAAAATAAATAAATAAATAAATAACAAATAAATAAATGAATAAATAAATAACAATATAAAATAAAACAAAACAACAAAAATGCTCACAATAAAATAAAACAATAATTAATAAATCAACAGCTATAAATATAATATATATAATATGTGTGTGTATAAAAGAAAGGAAGCAATAATTAAAAACTAATCTAATATATCGTGTACATGAAAACGTGGAAAACTGTTAAGCAGGTAAATATATATATATATATATATATATATATATATATATATATATATATATATATATATATAACAAGTCATAAACCAATTCCTAAATAAGTACAAAGGAAATTTAAGTAATAACCACCAAACGGATTATATCCTAAATTATTAAATAAATAATTAATCAAACATCAAACAATAATTTTTTTTTAAAAAAAAACTAATCCATCTTAAATTAATCTTCAACAGAATTAAAGAGTGAGATTACATAAGTACGTACCTGATCTTGTTTTCCTTGGATTTAGAGATGAAAAGATACATTCCACAATATTATATAAACCCACAATACTAAATAATATAAATATTTATGAAATTTAAATAAAATAAAAATAAAAATATAAATTAAAAATTAAAGATTAAAAGATAGACTATAATCATCTGCGCATTCGCCATAAAACTCGGGATATGAGTAATGTTATTTTGCACATGAAACGTTCTAAAATTTAACGGTTTAAAAAATAAATAAATAAATAAATAAAAACAGTAAAAAATCCTGCCCACTCACAATAAGACTCGGTATATGGTTAAGGTTAAGTCTGTACATGCCACGTTCCGAAAAAAAAAAAAACCAAAAAAAAAGGGAAAAAATAATAGTAATAATAATAATAATAAATAAAATAAATTTTTGGTACAAAAAATGAAAAAAAAAACGTGAAAACGGTTAAGTAGAAAACGGTAAAAAAAAAAAAAGAACAAGTCATAAACCAATTCCTAAATAAGTGCAATTAAGTAATAACCACCAAACGGATTATTTCCTAAATTATTAAATAAAATATTAATCAAACAATAATTAAAAAACTAATCCATTATATCGTGTACATGAAAACGTGGAAAACTGTTGAGCAGAAAACGTTAAAAAAAAATAGTCATAAACAAATTCATAAATAAGTGCAAACGAAATCTAAATAATAACCACCAAACAGATTATTTCCTGAATTATTAAATAAATAATTAATCAAACAATAATTAAAAACTAATCCATCTTGAATTAATCTTGAAATATGGCAACAGATATATATTTATAAGAAATAAATTGTTATCCAAAAAAAAAATAATAATAAATAAATAAATAAATAACTAAACGCACAAAAAATTGGAGACATTTAGAACAAACTTTGACTGGTTCTATCATTCAAGCTAACAGGAAAAAACTGTAATTTTCGCAGATGTTAAGCGGTCATAAATATCAATTTTCGCAGGCCGACCAGCTGAAAATTTAATTTAAAAAAAAAGTACTCCTACTTAATTTATAATATTATCTTGGGCGAAGACCCAAAAATGATACATAACTATTGGGCTAGGAACAAAGATAGTACATAGCTACTCTAAGGTACAAAAATAACCATGTGGTCAAAAATGATATTTTCATTAATATGACAATAATATTAGACATGAAATGTCCAAAATGCCCTTATAATGAAATAAATTTTTATCGGGTGACTATTAATTTATAAGGGTATTTCGGACTTTTCATGTATAATATTATTGTCATATTAGTGAAAATATCATTTTTGATCACATGGTAAAAGATGTGTATCATTTTGTACCTTGAAATAGTTATGCACTATTTTTGTTACTTGGTCAATAGTTTTGTATCATTTTTGCGTCTTCGCCCTATTATCTTTATCAATTACTCTTCTCATCCTCTCATTATTTAATGGGTATACATGAAAAATGTAATTAATAAACATTGAAAGTAAGAAATACTACCCCTCCGGTCCCTAATATAAGAGCTCAAAATTTGAATAATTCTGATTTCTAATATAAGAGTTCATCTAACATTCTCTCCTCATTTAATGCGTTTTTTTTTTTCAACTTTACTCTAACTCTCTTTCATATTTATTAATGCTTATGTATTTCTCTCTCTTAAAATTATCACAATAAATATGGACAATATTGAAAAAGACTAAATGGTATTGTTTGCGCCAAATGCCAAGTGCCAAGTCTTCCGGACATCAGTCACTAAATAATGCTCCCTCCCTTGAGTCCCTTCATAGATTTCATTTCCCCCCTCCAAAGTCCAACCTCTTTCTTAATTATTCCCATTCCCTTTTTCAGATAAGAAGACAATTAAGTGTAATTATGCACACTAATCAGGTGTTTACACTTTACACTTTAAAACATAAACCCAACATTACCAACAACAAGTCACAATCACGTTGTTATATTCATAAGTTTACTTATTTTAAGATGAAAAAATAAAATTGGATTGTTAATTCACAAAGTTTACTTTTATTAATAAATATGTGCTTAAAAGAGATGATTAAACAAGAAATGCCACAAATAACAATAGTTTGACTTAAATTTATTTTAAATATGAATAGTTGATTTTAACTATATCAACATTTACACTTAATCAAATTCAATTAAAAAATTTCCATATAAGTTAAATATAAGTTCATTAAAAATGGTCAAACAAAAATAATTAACATGAGATTTAAGTTAACAAGATTATTTTGAGAAATAGAAAACAATGTGTAAATTTGTGAGTTTGATTCAATCAAAAAAATTGTGATTTTAACTGGATTTCTAGTTGTATGGCTTTAATTATAAGTTACTCTTGACAGATTTTGGAAAAATATGATTGTAATAGCGATAAAATCTGAGAGTTGACTCGCAAGTTTAACGATAATAGTGACAATCCATTCAAAGCAAAATAAATTAAAAAATGAATTCAAAGACTTAACACATGAAAGACGTCCAGCAAGATGATTTAAACAAAATTATAAACTGGGAGAATTAATTGGATGTCTCATGCATGAAAGGAACATAATTAAGATGAGGTCTCATGAGTTGTAATTATCAGGTCAAAAGTTGTTATTGTAAGACTAAGAAGTTGTAATTTACTACAACCCATTGAACCTATCTTAATTAATTATGTTCATTCAAAGGGACCTTTAATTAATTCTCCCCTATAAATTTAGAATATACTGAAATGGGTTTTGCTTAGAGTAATCATAAACCTTGTAATTTTTGCATGTTTAAGATCACAAGGGAGTTATGTGAAGTGCTTAAAACATACTGATTTTATTAGCCGAATTGGTAATTTCCAAATAGTTTATTTACCAGAATGATATTTAACCCAATAAAAAAAGGTGTATATTGAATAAAGATGGAAAGAGAAATGGAAAATCTAAACATTGTCCATGGCTTTTATTTTAGTTAAAATGAACAGCATTCACTGCTATTTGTGAATTCAATTAACTCTATGTACTTAAAATAGTAAACTTATTGAAAGAACATAAAATCTAAAAGCAAACATAAAATCCCATGAGTGATAAGTACTTTTATCCCTTAAGCAAATGGTTGGGGGTTCAATCCTCAGCCACTTGTAAATGGATCAAATTCATAGGAACCCCTATAAATGTAAAAGCAAATTTATGTTAGCTCCAATAAACTAGCAACGTAATAAACAAAGCCCTGTCATTTTTCAATCACAAGAGAACCGTGCTTGATTAAATGTACATTTTTTTACAAAATTTATGCGTGTAGACTGAATCTTTCACCCTGTCATTGTAATGATAAATAATGATATTGAATATGAGAAAACCAAGTAGTGTAAACTAAATCACCAATGACCAATGACGTTGAGAAATAGGGATAATATTGTCAAATGACTTTGGGCTTTTCCAAAAGTCAAACACTTGGATGCCCACAACGAGGATGATGTTATTCCAAAGTTGAAACTCCAATTCCAGAATCCTAAGATAAGAAAGCAAACCAATGAGATTAAAAAAAAGAGAGGAAGACGTGAATCTAATTCTCCATATATTATTATTATTATATGAGAATCAAATATTAAAGAGAACACAAGTGTTGTGAAAATGGTGTGAGAAGGGAACCAAGCGTGGTTGGTGTAGTGGTTACCTCACTTCACCGCTTAACCAGAGGTCTCGAGTTCGAGCTCTGGGAATGCAGCCTGCCCCTTGGCCAGCACTTTACCCTTAACTGGAGGCCCCGGTGCGGATCTGGATTAGTCTGAGCCCGTTGAGTTCCCCGTGACATTGGGGCTGGCCCAGGATACCGGATTAAAAACTCAAAAAAAAAAATGGTGTGAGAAGGGACCACTAAGAGTGAAAAATAATGCAGAACTCTTAAAACACACAAATCACACAACATATAATAAAAAAAGACTTAAATTTATGGATTGGATAGTGGTTGATGCACCCACTCGTCACGTTTTAGTTATAACTTCATTTTTTGTTATTCCCATTGAATTGAATTGACACCCCATGATGATCCTTTTCTCTTCGTTCACTTTCTCCTTTCTATATTCACACCTACTTTTTCCCAACCCAGTGTTAGTGATTTAATATATGATTCAGTTTATTTCTTGTTTGTTTATTTTTGTGTCAATTGGTGGGACATAAAACTTTAAAGTTTGAAAATTGTAATTTTGAATATCGGAAGAAATTGGTAGGAAGAGTTGGTACCCAGGAAATTAATGAAGAAAATCATTTTTAAATAATACACACCAAAATTATAATCACTTCCCAGCTTATCATTACAGGTCGCTTTTTTCTTGAAGACTACTCGTTACATTTTATGACAAGTTAATGAAGGGTTAATATAATGTCCGGGCATGTAGTTTTACCCCAATTTTGGTTAGATTACCTATACTTTCAACCTAGAGGTTTTTTGTCCATCAAGTTTCTTTCCATCAAAACAGTTAATTTCTACAGTTTAATAAGAATTTTGAAACTATTAAATTTACTTGATGGCTATCTAGTAGATTGACAAGGCAAAATAAATTATACGTAGAATGACATGTAGGGAAATTCATTATCTTTTCAACCTCACTTACAAGTTAATTTTTTATTGAAAATGTTAAATATTTATATTGAAAAATGGATTAGGAGATATGGATAATTAACTTTCTTATATAAAACCTATATGTAATTCTCCATTATAGATATATGAAGCATTTTCAACTGAGGCCTGGAGCTATGATGGGCTTTTCGACTAATACATATTAATCACAATGGGCTATATATTCCAATGCATATAATACACATTGTTTCTTAATCTGGGCTAGAGTTGACTAAAACAGCCCTAGGTAGTCAGTCCAAAAGACCCATGCTGGTGTGGTAATAAAATGTCAAGTTAGAATCAACGGTGATTTAGTTAAGGAGTTAGTCCCTCAAATTATAGTGAATTAAAGTCTCAATCACCACAGTCCACAGGAGATATGTTCACACATATTTAATGCAGAGAATGCTTTGAACAAAATTATCTCATATAGAAAGATACGTATGACTAGCAGGGAAAATACATTATCTCAAAATTATCCCCCGTCCCCCTTATTCCCCTCTCCATATTCACATCCACTCTATTGATTTCTGTCGGGGACGATGTTGTCTACTTTCACAGCTTTGTTTGCGATGGTTCTAGTGTTTGTGCATTTCTATGGTGGCAATAGGTGAGGAAATCTATTGTAACTGTTAAGAATCGAGATTAGAGCAACGTGTGAAATTAAATTTTAAGTTTGGTGTAGGTGATGATGTTATCGAAGGTCAGCTTTGTCAATTTCTTTCAACTTAAAAATGAGCTGATCCATCCCCGTCACCTATATGTGCTTTTTTTATATTCATCACTATACTTATGTGTCCTTTATATATTTTGATAGTCTTCTCTGAAATTTTTACAATATTTTATGTGGATCAAGTTGTACAATGCTGAAAGAGTTTGGGAGATAGGTAGAATTTCTCGGAATGGTGGAGGTGACATAAAGGATTGAGGGATCCAAAGCCCCAAAGAATATGGCCACAATCCACAAGAGGTCCCAAGGCTAAATACATATCAATTATTATTCCGCCCCTTCACTTTCTCTGTTTCTTTTTTATCATCTTGGGAAGCATAAACTTTTGTCCCTCCCTAATTACAATCTAAATAATAATTACTCCATATCAATACCAAAAGTATGTTTAATTATTTATGGACTTTTTGACCCCAAAAGTAATAACGATCATTCACTTGGAACGTTTCATCATGATTCTACATGTGATGATGAATGCATCTTGATATCATTCATCAATTCGTCCAGCTATGCACAACTACACAAGCAATAATGAAACTGAACTTGGGGGAAAAAATAATGAAATACTGAACTCAGTAAAGCTAGGAGGCTGAATATTTGTTAAGGCTACTTATGTCTTTTTCAGTTTATCCCTCGTTTTATAAGATAAACTCATAAAAGCGATCAATACAGCCAAACAGTTATATACTGGATGATCATGGTTACGACTTACGATGGAATAATAATGGAAGATTGCTGTGAGCTGAGTTGTGAAGTAACATCAACCTTCTCCCTTAAATCTGTGATGTGTGAATTATGTGAAAAGAATTTCAAAAACACTACTCCTGCCAATGCAAAATTTAATATGCTTTAACAAATATTTAGTTCTAGATAAGAGTATTTTATCTTGGGACTACCCACATTTTTGTTCAAAGAAAGTTAAAAAAGACAGCTTCCTTTGATATTACTCATCTCAATGGCGTTTCTCTTTAATATTCTCATGCTACAAATGATCAACTCTCTTTAAGATTCTTGTGCTACAAATGCTCAACTTTGACCATGATTGACATCACTATGCTCAACAATAGAGAACCATAATTGAGAGTGACAATGATAAATCCCATTGACTTTTTTTTAAGAAATTAAATATGTAAAACTAACCATTTTAAAATGTTTATAATTGTCTTTTTTCATTGAAAAATTTTTATTTTCCTTATAAACTAATTTATAATCTAATTAAGTAGCATATGTTATGATTAAATGATGTAATTTGATTCCTTAACTTCTACAAAATAATTAAAGGGCCTTATATTTAAGATGTAACGGAAGTATAATTAACCAAATGAAAGGAAAGAAAAGAAACAAAGTAAAACCACAAGGATGAATAAGGGACACTAAATTATGCAAGAGCACACAATAATCTACTATATCATAAATCTTATTTGTATGTGACTCAAGCACAGGCAAAAGCTTAGACAAATGCACAAGTTCAGACACAAATCTAACTCACAAAACACTAGAAAGTGGAAGAAATTAAAAAAAACACCAACCATGAAGGAAAGAAAAGAAACAAAGTAAAACCACAAGGATGAATAAGGGACACTAAATTATGCAAGAGCACACAATAATCTACTATATCATAAATCTTATTTGTATGTGACTCAAGCACAGGCAAAAGCTTAGACAAATGCACAAGTTCAGACACAAATCTAACTCACAAAACACTAGAAAGTAGAAGAAATTAAAAAAAACACCAGCCATGACCCCAAAAGGCAAATCACAGTTTACAACACAGTAGAAGTTCATATTACACATCCCAGCCAGAAAGTTAAAACTAAATCATATATCCTTTTGTACGTGCATGCTCTTCTCCATTCTTAATGCGGGCATTTAGGCTCAAAAGCAAGAGGCGCAACAGTGTATAGAATGAAAGGACCCTTGTCGGTCACAAATGGCTTCTCCGGCTTGAGAGCGGCGCCGTCAATGCCACCGTGGAGGTTGGACGGCTTCTGCCACGTGGCAGAAGGTGAAGACACCAAGAACACCTTACACTTGTGAGCTCCAAAGGTAGTTATGGTCTTAGGAGCTTCAAGGTAGTAGTAGCCATTTTTATCAGTATTGGCAGTTTCAACAATGTGGTACTTTGTGTTGTTGCACTGCAACCTCACAACGGCTCCTGCAAAAAATTCAAACGACACGGTACGTTACTTGTCGTTTAGCACATCATCATATACATAGTACACTCAAAAGCAACGCAACGTTTTACTAGTTAGTCATTGTTGTGTAGCTGGTACTACTGATAATGGTCCCAGGGGAAGCAGACCCCACAATTAATGCCATTCCTTGTCTCCTTGTCCCCATTTTCTCAAGAATAGAGCAGCTTTGAGAAAGGCATAAGAGCCACTTTATTTTATGGGTAACAAGAAAATAGCAACTTTAGCCTGCACCTAGTTTCTACTCCTCTCTCTCTCTCTCTCTCACCCTCATTATGTGTGCACCTATTACTTTACAGTACTGTAGTAGATGGGCACAGAAAGCTACGTTTTAACTACGGTCAAATCTAGTTTAGCATTGGTTAATCTCTGGCTAAATCTAACATGCATGCCCCTTTGTAAAGGCCTATGCAAGAGAAAGACAAGTGTAAATCTTAGTAGATTCATGGAACAGACAATATATTTGCATGAAAGGGACAACAAAGTTGAATGTATGATCTAGTTTCCATATGTTAATCTTATTATAACTAAATTTTCATGTATTAAGAATTATTTGTTGGATCATTAAATATATCCAAATAAAATTTCCGAAATCACTTTTTATTCAAAACTTTCACTCCCTAGATTTATAAATCACTCTCACAATATCCCTCATTTTCATCACTTCCCAACAAGATCTAAACACGGCCAAAGTTAGAAAACAATAATTACATGTTCAAAAATAATTTTTTTTGGCAGTTCCACTTATGAAAAGGAAGTAAAACTCAGTAGTTGGCGTGTCTAGTTGTGTACTAGCGGAAGAGTAACAAAAGCATAATAACAAAGAGCAAAATGCATATCTAGTACATAAACAGATTCAGAAGGTAGCTGCATGGAGAGAAAAAAAAAACTGAGAAGCACATAAACAAGGTCACAAATGAGCTTGAATGGGGTAAAAAACAAAACTTTATGCTAAAAAATGAAGCCATAACTGAAAATGTAGTAGTAAGCAGGAACATAAAAGGTAAACAGAGAGAACTAAGCTAAGGAGAAGTACCAAGAGCAGGGGAGGCTCCAAGGAGAGTGTCAACACCAGCATATTTGCAGGACTTGCAGTAAACAACACCTTGCACAGCAACAAAGCTTCTAGGCACAGGATGGGCAGGAGTCGGAGTAGGAGTGGGAGGCTTCACAGGAGGAGGGAGAGGGTAATGTGGTGTGGGAGGCTTCACGGGAGGATAGTGAGGGCTAGGAGGCTTCACTGGAGGAGAAGGAGGAGGAGGATAGTGTGGGGTAGGAGGCTTAACAGGGGCAGGGGAAGGATGGGGAGGATAATGAGGGGTAGGGGGCTTCACCGGAGCCGGAGAAGGAGGGTGGTGGTGGTGGTGGTGGGGAGGGGCAGGGGAGGGAGGGGGAGGGTAGTGTGAAGGAGGAGGGGGAGGGGGAAGGGGAGGGCCATTAATGGCAGGGGAGGGGGAGGGAGAGTGGTGGTGGTGGTGGTGGTGGCCGTGGGGGGCGGGGGCCGGCGCCGGAGAGGGAGGGTGAGGATGAGGGTAGGGAGGGGGGAGAGTGTCAAGGTGTTCACTCAGGACAGAGAGGGAGGAGGTGAGGGAGAGAAGGAGAACAACAAAGAGCCTTGATGCCATTTTTGGCTGTGCGAGTGAGTGAGTTATGCTCGAGTGTGGGTTTAGGGCTCTTTTTATAGCCACTTTGGCACTCAAATATGAGAGGAAAACTATAGAACTATATGTCTATTGTTTCTCATCATTTTCAAAGAAATATGTTTCATAATGTTCGGCCAAAAAAAATGTTTCATAATCATAATGATATATGAATTCGGGTGTGTTTGGCTCGACTTGTGGAAATGTGGCTTAGTTTTAGGCTGCCTTATTTTTAAGTCCGTTAGAAAATAAGCTTTAAATTGACTTATTTTTATGTTTGGATGAACTTTGAAAAAAGTGGTTTTTTCCATTTGACTTATAAACATGTTTGGATGACTTTTTTTTTAAAAGGGGCTTATTTTTAAGCTAGCTTATTTTTTAAGTCATGTAGAAAAATAAGCTGACTTATTTTCTGAAATAATCTAGCTTGAGTGACTTATAAAGAAGCTGACTTATTGCAAATAAGTTGGGTAAGAAATAAGTCTAGCCAAACATAGAAAAAAGCTACACACTCAAAATAAGCTAACTTATTTCTAAAAAAAAGTCGGGTCAAACACACTCCAAATTATAAGAAAATTTCATGTAAAAAGACCAAAAACGTTTATCTAGATGTGATGTGATATACTACCTCCGGTCCTAAATATAGAACCTAATTGACTTTTTTTGGAGAGATTAAGGTTGCGAAAAAGGTTATTAAATGATGACACATTTGATATATTTTTAGATTATTCATTAGTTTATACGTCAAATAAACTAGTTTATGGGAAAAAATTAGGTAAATCAATTTATAATTAAATTATTTTGTGTTTTTAAGGATTTTTCAGAAAAAGTCAATTAGGTCTTATATTCAGGACCGGAGGGAGTAAGACATATCATTTCATCAATATTTGGAAATCGTTTTATCCGACTTTTGGGGAGAAATATGGTATGTCCAAATGTTGTTAAAAAAACATTTTCGCCCATGTAAAAGAAGAGCACAAGAATTCACATTAAACTCCCTTGTTTTGTAATAGCCATTTGACACAGGTCACTTGCTTTACAATAACGATTTCTAAGTTGATCATAACAATTCACAAGTAATTGCCTTATTTTTCACAATTAATTGCACATTTTTTTAGTTTTGAATTGTTATGATCAACTTGGAAATCTTTGTAGTAAAGTTGTTAATCCTAGCTATGTCAAAGTTGTCCAAAAAACAATTAATTTGTACACTAGAAGTACTGTCAAGTGGTCATTACAAAACACAAGGTGGTTACTAGTAAATTTCTATGATTAACTTTCAACTTGTTATTATAAAATTGTAAATTCTTGTATCAATTATTTTGTAGGGTTATTCCCGAAAAAAATAACAGATTATTTTGACCTTAGATCAAAATAATATTTTATTGACCTTATAAGATTATTAGGTCTTTTTAAGTCTGCCCCCTCCTGTCAAGACCCTTTGTAGGGAATAGCCCTTCGTGTCGAAACTTTCCTCATGCAATCTTTTTCTAGTTGACTCGTCTCTCAATAAGATCACATTATAGCGATCACAAATCTTTGAACCACACTTCAAAATCAAGTTGTTGAGGTTATGGAAGAAAGACCTTATAAGATACCTCTTTTGAGCAACCTATCACATGTGGGAATTGTGATAGCTTTTATTTTTCAATTCATAATAAGTTACTATATATAAAATTATTTTTTCATAGTAATTTTTAGAAGATTGAGTAAGTTACTCCATATCAAATTAATTTTTCCCTTAAAAGAAACAAATAAAGAAAGAGGCCAATTAAAACGAAAGACAGCAAAAGCAGCCCATGCATAGGACTATTAAAACCCAATATTTGGATTCTTGCACTCCTTGCTATGCCGCCTAGAAGTTTCCCAAGGCCTTCGGTAATTGCTCCTCTTTTTTTTTTTTACTACTTTTATAATCAATCCCTTTTTTAATACTTTTTAATAATTCCTTCTCATTTGCTTAAATATAAAATCTAATTAACTAATATGAAACAAATTCAGATGAAATAGAAAAAAAAATTATTTAGAACTCAACTCAACTCTATAAATAGGTCCTACATTGAGGACGAGACAAAGTAGTATTACATGTTTTCAATCATTTTTTTCAAAAAGAATATTCCCTATAAGTTTTGATTTTAATCTGACCCTACATTCTTAAATGATTAATTTCCTGCGTATAAAATCTGAATTTTGTTTTACCTGAAAAATCGAAACAAGGGTTGCAATAAACGTGCATGGGAGAGATGAAGATTTAAAACTTACCAGGGAAATGAAGGGCGATTGAGAAATGGTGTGTATTTGATAAATGTTAATTTTTTTTATTAAGTTTGACAAATGATATACGATTGGCTTTCTTTAAGTTTTAATGATGATGGAAAAATTCAAGTTCCCATTGCATATTATTTTTAAATATTTATCAATTATTACTTCATACTGCACATAATCTGAAATTTAGTCAAACGGATAAAGAATTTGTTCCCTTTCACCCTTTATGGTACACCCCAACGGTTAAAAATTTATGAGTTGGTATTGTTTAGTACCTATGATATAATTTGTTGGCATAAAATGACGAGAGAAAAAGGACAAAACTATTGGGCCACAAACAAACGGTCTTTAACATTATTTGCCCAAACGCAATTATTTATCGTCGGTGCCAATGGCAAAAGTTTCACTTTTTTGCTTTCTCTCAGTAACTATCCGTTTCAATAGCCCAATTGGCCATAAAGTTAAGTTCACGTCCCACCCCACCCAAAATAATTTACTTCTACGCACTAATCTTTAGAGAGAGAGCTCTGATAAAAAAAAATCTATAGAGAGAGAGATCATTTATTAGAAAATGCTAAGAATTGGATTATATAATTGTATTTTTTGATATGATGAACACTCAACAAAGCATGCAGAGTAGTTGATCAGCAGATGAAGCCTTTTTAAATAACATAAAAAACAGTGATTCAATTATGGAATTTTGTTACAAAATTTGACATTAATGAAAAAATTATGTTGTTTTTATAATATTACAAATTTTTTTTGTTAAATGAGAGATTTCGTGACTAGTTTTTTTAATAATGAAACTTTTAAAAGGATTCCACAACTAATTCTTGATGATCTTTGATTAATCATCCATATCTATATGCGCAAGACATTAACAAAAGTGAATACTATAAAAGAGCAACCTGGTGTGTGCCTGCTTTTCAAGAAAATTAAATTCAAGGGAGGACGCAGCAAGACAATTTTTTTTTTTTGTAATAATGATGCAACGCTATAAGGATAAATGTATAATATAGCACGTACCATACTAGTTGATGGTAGACTTTAAATTTGTGAAACTTGGTGGCTACTCCAATCCACATTTAATTTATTAATCCCCCACTGTGCATGCTTAGCATCTGTAACCTCCACCTCTCTCTGATCTGATCAGATAAGCTGTACTTTAATTTGCGTAATTTGCATGCATGCCTGTTTATTAACCATTTCATTATATTATGTAAATAAATAAACAACGTAACACAAAAGTCCGCTTACGTGGCTGACAGAAGTCAGTTTGTTCACGTTTCCTTGCAGCCATGTGAAAACTCGCGGGATCACTACAACTAGTCAAAAATCTGGACCTGGGCTTGGATCTGTACATATATTTGACCAGAACTTGAGCATGCACACACATATAATTAATGAAATCCTGATCCCCATGATTAATTAATACTACTCCGATCCTAAATATAGGATTTAATTGATTCTTTTTAGAGAGATTAAGGTTGCGAAATAAGTTATTAAATCATGACATATTTGATATCCTTTTAAATTATCCATTAGTTTATAGGTAAAATAAACTAGTTAAAGGGAAAAAATTAGGTAAATCAATTTATAATTAACTTATTTTGCCTTTTTAAGGATTTTCCAGAAAAAGTCAATTAGGTCTTATATTTAGGACCGGAGGGAGTATTTCATCTTATTTGGAGGATTTTTAATTTCTATTTTTTAATGATTAAAATGAAATATTGACTAAGGTTAGAACACCAGGGGTGAGACAAATGATTTCCCTATAAGAATTGGCCTACATCATGGATCATCTTTAATCTTATATTTATTTAACTTGGTAATAGATGTTTTAACTGAGAGTATCATAGAAGATGCATTTATGTGCATGCTTTTTGCTGATGATATAGTACCTTTGGGGGGAATCAAGAGAAAAGATTAATGTTAAATTAAAGATATGAAGAAATACTTTAAAGTCAAAGGGTTTCCGTTTGAGTAGAAGTAAGATAGAATATACGCACTGCAATTTCGCAAATAGACAACTTAGAGGTGATTTAGATGTTAAAATGGAAGATCAAATAATTCCTCAAGTGACGAAATTTATATGTTTGGGGTCAGTTATACGACAAGATGGTGAAATTGATGACGATGTCAATCATAAAATTCAAGTTGGGTTGTGTAAGTAGAGGAAAGCTACTGAAGTTCTTTGTGATAGGAAAGTACCTCATAAGGTTAAAGGATTGTACTATGCTATAAGACCAACAATATTATATGGTAGTGAATGTTGGGCTGTAAAGAGACAACATGAACATGAAGTGAGAGTTGCTGAAATGAGGATGTTGAGATGGATGTGTAGTCATACAAGAAAAGATACATTTAGGAATGATCATATACTTGAACGAGTTGGAGTGGCTCCCAATAATGTGAAATTGGTGGAAAATCGTTTGAGGTGGTTTGGTCATGTTCAAAGAAGTCCAATAAATGCGCCAGCGATAAGGGTTGATGAAACAACTTGGAGTCGAATTAAAAGAGGGAGAGGGAGACCAAGACAAACACTCAGTAAACTTATAAAATGAGATCCATTGGTGAATAATATACTAAAAGAGTTGGTGAATAATAGAGCACAGTGGCGCCGTATGATCCATGTAGCCGACCCTACGTAGTGGGCTTTGTTGTTGTTGTTGTATAATTTGGAGATCTTCAAATAAAGATGGAGGGTAATTCCATGTTGAATGTAATACAAATTTCTAATTTTTGTCAATAGATTTTTCATTGCATCTATTAATATTATATCAACAATAACAATATTCAATTAAGGAAATATAATATAATATAATATAATATAATATAATATAATATAATATAATATAATATAATATAATATAATAATGGGTTAATATGCAAATCCACCCCGGAAGTATACCAAAAGGTGCAAATCCACCCCTGACATATTTTCATATGCAATTTTAACCTGAAAGTAACAATTCAGTGCAATTTTACCCTTCTGTCAATTAAAACTGTTTATTTTGGTGTAAAATGACTCAAATGCCCTCCCATATATTCTCTCTTCTCTTCCACCCCTCCCACCCCAAACCCCAACCACCACCACCACCCCACCACCACCACCACCTCTGCCCCACCACCCAACCACCACCACCCCAACCCACCCCCCGCCACAACCACCACCGCGCTCCCCAACCACCGCCTCAAAGACTCCAACCCTCTTCTCAAAACCCCACATCATCAAAATCATAACTTTAAACAACTTCTTTATGCTCAGTTTTAAAAAAGATCGAAACTTTGAATCCAAACTGGGTCTACGCGATTGAAGCAGCGATCAAAACCAAAGTGAAATTGTAAAAGGGAAAAGGTGTCATTTGATAACATGGTGAAAGTGATGGGAAGCTTTGAGAAGTTATCAATGTTATGCCATAGTCAAGCTTCATATTTTCTCCAGAAAGGAAGCACGTTAATCCAAAAGCTCACGTTGATGATGATGTTTGGTGGCGGTGGTTGCGGAGGGGCGGTTGGGGCGCGCGGTGGTGGTTGTGGCGGGGGGTGGGTTGGGGTGGTGGTGGTTGGGTGGTGGGGCAGAGGTGGTGGTGGTGGTGGGGTGGTGGTTGGGGTTTGGGGTGGGAGGGTGGAAGAGAAGAGAGAATATAATGGGAGGGCATTTGAGTCATTTTACACCAAAATAAACAGCTTTAATTGACATAAGGGTAAAATTGCACTGAATTGTTACTTCCAGGTTAAAATTGCATATGAAAATATGTCGGGGGTGAATTTGCACCTTTTGGTATACTTCCGGGGTGGATTTGCCTATTAACCCTATAATAATTTAAACAACAATACTAATAATAAAGATAAGAAGGTGAATTAATATAGTTAGCGGGGTTTACCGGATAATTTCAAAGAGATGTGTTACGTTGGAGTAAGCTGTTTTTGGTGAAATGCAGTGGCCGATGCAAAAGGTATTATTGAATATGAGGCAGAGCAGGCATATTTGGTTCAAACTCAACTAGGGGCGCCACAATTAATCATTATTTCAGCGCTTCTTTTTAATTAAATGGATCGTTTAATATGTGTGTGCGTGACACAGCAATTAGTAGTCTAGAACCCCACCTCAATTACTTACTCAAAGCTTATTACTTATTCCAGAATTACGAGCACCGAAAGTGCTCATCATGATGTCGATATAAGTACTCTTGTGGATCCCTTTTAATATTCTTACTCATGTAATAAAAACTGAAGTTTGATAAGTCTTTCTAAAAATTTAAATGTAACTTTTAAACCTCCAGTTTCGGTTTTCAGTATATACATTTTATAATAATTAAAAACATTAAATATAATCAGTAAAATCATAGGATCACATAAAGTCAATTTAAACATAAAGGATACAAACCAATCAAGGATACCAGATCATGATACTGATTTATATAAACCGGAAAAGAATCTTCTCCATAGCCCTTAGCAAAGGAGTATTAAGTAATCATGTATGTGGGCTTAAGGCCACTTCAAACACACACACACACATTTGGTTACGAGGCCACTTGATATCTCTGGACAAGCAACAACCACATCACTTTATTACTACCACGCACAATAATCATTATCTAAAAATTTATGTTCTGAATTCTGATCTTAACATCAAAGGTCAAGAAAAAAAAAATTCTGATCTTAACATCTGATTCAACGTGATTAATTACTTAATCTTGGGTGGAACTGACGTGTACTATCTTCTGTGAATTTTGATCTGGCCTAGCCCCACAATAAACCCAATTAAGTATAGATTTCTTTTCTATCTTTTCTAGTATGTATATTTTTTTGTTGAGCGACTATTCTAATGTATCTGAAGTCACTAAAAAATTTTGCACAGTTCATCAGTTATCATACGTTGATTAACTTCAGTTAAGCATAAACCACTGACCTAATATATAGGCAGAGATGCAAGTCTACATGAATAGTGATAGTGCTTTTATTTTTCTGACCGTTAATTTATGGAGTTAGTACCCACTAGACACTAGTTTGCACGGAAACAAATAGCCGTTGCAGCTTGAAAGAAATTTGCCTTGTTTGGGAGCTCAATTTGGAACATATGACAGAAATTTTCAACTGAGGGAATCCAAAGTCTAAGCTAATCATTCAAATGCATCCTTCCAATTTGATTTCTCAAAACTGGAAGCATAGTAAGGCCAAAACTATTTAATTACAAACTTGCACTAGAAAACATATATTGGGCTTCACTGATGAGCCCACGTAGTGAAAGTGACTCAGCCCAATTCACATGCAGGCCCATAATATCAACTCTCGGATAACTCAGATCTCATTGAGGCTTGAGCCTTAACTCTATTAATGCTCTTGTATGTTCTCCTGGACTGTCGTTATTTTGGCAAGCAACAAAAACCAAGTGCACAAACTCATTTTGCTTTTAAACTTCTCCTGAAAACAGGAGACTCATAAAAACCCTTATGAAAAATATTAGGAAAAATACTTTTAATAGGTTGGGAAAACATTGGCCAATGAGTAAAACCAAACACAAATCCGTTATAATTTTAATTGAAAATAAACTCATAAGAGAAATGTTCTAATATATAATAAAAACATATAATGAATATTTTGAGCTAAAAAGACATGGATTTATTACAACCAAAATATGAATGATAGAGAAGGGTTTACATTCCATGCTCATCACAAAGATGAGCAATGGATTTCTCTTCATAAGATATGTCATCCAAAATTATTTCAATGGTCCAGATTCATTTAAATAAAATTTAATATTTTTTATAAATTTTTATTTTGATAGATACAAAATCAAAAATGTGTTGGAGTTATCAACATTAACACGTGGGTGTGTCATAAGGAACAAGTCTCATATTGTTTGAGATTGTGAGATTCCAAATTATAAGTGAATTTGGAATACTATATTGGAGAAGAGGAAAAGTTAACTCATATAGTAATGGGTCACAAGAGGATAAATCCGGCTATATTCCCCATCCATATATATGAGTTAAAATGTGGACTAAGCACCTTTATTAGGCTATAATCATGGAATAAGAAATTATAGTTTTGGAATAAGGTGATTTCAAAAATATGATACTATTTTAAGGTACAGTTTTGAATTCCCTTAAGTGGTTTTCAATAGCTCTTTAATGGTAATGATTATTTTTTATTTTAATAACCTTTAATTCAAAAAAAAAAAAAAACTGATTCTTTATATTGCTTTAATTACCATTAAGACTATTATGTACATTTCCTTAAGCTTCCTAAAATTCCCTACGTTTTGGTGATTAATTTTATGGTACTGTCTTATTCCTAAATGGCATTAAGTTGCTGTAATTAATATTGATTTATGGTTATGAAGAGCCATCAATATTAGAATGGAGAGTCTATAAACGGTGCTTTTAGTCAGAGTTGTTGGGTGTGCTTTTAGATGAACGCTTGAGTATTTTGTATACTCTTGCCTCTTGAGATTCTGCACACACTTCTTCCTCCTCTTCCTCTCTAAAATATCCTTTGAGTTACTATATACTTTCATTGTTCTATTGCCTTGCAAAACGCAGGAAGGGTCTGTTTAATCCTGGGGAGAGCCGCGTCCTTTGTTGCTGCCGGTGGTCGCGGAATACCTCTAAAGGACAGAGTCCCACAAGGGAAGCGACTCAGATCACTATTTTATTTTACTTGTAGCACTGTGTTTTCATTGTTTGCAGGAAAAGTTGATGACTTGATATATGTATTGGATGGGAGGTAGAAGACATCCAGCGAATTATTTGATGATTTGGGAGCAAACGCTAACAAAATGAAGTAAATCTTATAACTATAATTTGTCAAAAAATTAATTTTATCTATGAAAAATGGTCATTTAAAAATTTTAAATCTAGACCATCCTATAAAATTTTGAGTGGTCCAGATTTCATCTCAAGGATGAGAAAGTGTTTTTTCATCAGTGTGATGAGTACTGAATTGGAACACTGATAGAGAATGCCTATTCATATCTTGATTGCAAATGATGATAAGCCCAGTCTCAATTAGCAAATGCCGAGTGTTTCTCACAGCAGCATATAGAATAGAAATCCATAATCCACAACATGTAAATTGTAAAGAAGCTGGCAGAAGATAGAACTAGTCCTAGACTCTAATTTTCGAGTGACCATATTTATAAAGTAATTTTAGAAGCATAAAGCTAAACGAAAACCGCATACTGAGACAAAGTACACAAACACACACATTTTACACGAGAAAATTTAAATAAGGCTGCATGGATCGTAGAGTATTCTTATCCCATGCAGGGGATAGACAGCTAACCTGTGAATTTTCTCCATTCGCAAGAATTAGAAATCGAACTCCAACCACTTGCTTAAAAGACAGAGTACTTATTACCACACTCACGCCAATCCGCCAGGGTGGAAGGCACGATAAATTTTTAGTAAATAAGGGATGGTATTTTTTTTAGTTCTTAGCACGTGTAATCTAAAACCAAATACAATTGTCCAAAGGACTATAGAGTGATTGAGCAATTCTTTGGCAGTTCAGTTAGAATTTGGACAATGAATTATCATGGTCACGAAAGACTATTTTTTTACGCTAACGTAAAGAAGGGAAGGTCTTAGACACCGGATGTATTAGCAAGAGGGTATTTTTTGCATCACCTATGAGCTCTATACGTGTACGACATGTATTGTCTCACATTTGGAACGAAATGCTTAAAGCCTTAAAGGTAAAGGCTTCAAATAAAAAACAGAAAAAATAACAACATCATGCTAATGTTGCCCTGGTGGTATCTTTAGATTCGAGATTTAGGACACTACAAATTAAACACTCAAATACTCAATATTTTCTGGATAAATATTACGAAAAGTGAATCATTCGAAATGTAACATTAAATATGTGAGATCCAGTGATTGAGAATGAAACTACCTAGCTAAGAGGTGATCAGTGGGGTTTAAAAAAATCTAGCTTCTGAGGCCAAAAAGAAAATCCAGCACCAAATATTCTAAAACATAGCTAAAATAAGAAAATTTGGTGTGCCAATTTGGAGCACTTCAGAAGCAGTTGACATTATTAATGGTTTCCCCCTATTTTTTAAACGTAATTTGACACATATTGTCAATTGACTAATTCGAACTCGAGAGGTAGAAGTGTTGCATACACAGATAAGGTTACCCACTCTCCTAATGAGAGAGCTTATTAGGATTTAAACACGTGTTTTCATCCTTACAGGGGTTATAGCACACTTATCAGCTCAACCAACTACCATTTAGTTTGATTGAATCGCTTTTAATTAGTGGGTGAAAGGGATTCACATATATAGAGGAAGCAGCACGTTCCTCCATGTGTGGTCGCGCACGTCCCTATATGGCGTGGGGCGGCCCTGTATGGAGTGGGGCAGCTTGAGTATGTTGCAGGAAAATATCTCAATTCTCAAGTCACTTTCTAATTTGTGAGTCACTTTCTATTTGTGGGCTGAGATTAAATCCCTCATATTAAAATATAAAATATCTTTTTCTTCTATTGAATATATATGGGTGTTATTACATACCAATCTTGTTTATTAAATTTTTTGATCAAAAATATTGTTTATCTAAATTAACACAAAACATAAAACAATTTTCTCATCTAACTAATCCAATTTATTTGTTTTATTCCCGATAAAATTGGTTAAATTAGTTATTTTGGTTTGTTTCTTTTTTAATATATCTGATTTGATTATTTATATGAGAATCGATCTTTAATGTATTGAAGCTCCTCCTCTCACACACCATTTATATAAGGATAACTTAGAAAATAAATTTTAAAATTAAGGTAGTTAGCAAACTTACTTTTCTAACAATCTGTCACTAACTTTGAAATAGGTGAGAGCATCAACAAGGGGTTTATTTCAATCAATTATAGTCAAGGAATGTTAGGCCTTAATCGCGATAGTTAGAAAAAGCGAAATGAGAGTAGAATTTGAGTACTCATGTGAGGCCTCACAACGCAAAGTGAGAAAGGAGAATTTGACTACTGCTTCACAAGCTTGCATTATTATTATATATGTTTGTTTAGGGATCGGATCAGATGAATCACATGTTTTTAAAGATAAAATTGGAGCTATGAATACGTGCGAGGTGTGACAAATACAACATGACTTCATGAACTATACGTCAGCATAATGACCCATGCATCCTCATATATTCCAACGCCAAACAACAATCACGCTTATTTTACACGTACCTAACCACTTTATCCAACCTCATACCCCAACACAGAGCAAACTAAAGGAAACACGCGCGCATGTCCTCAATATTTTTTTTGAAAGCTATAGAAGTGAATAGTTTAACCCTCTTTTTAAGTCACATGAAGCGTTTATTTTGAATTTTCATTATGATACACACACAGACAGACACATAATTATGCGGCTATTATATAATTTAATTTTTTGAAATAATTGAGTGAGCTATGCAGCAATTGTTCTTAAAATTTAATAGAAGTATTTTGATCATCTTTTGCATCTCAATGACAACTCTTGAATCTTGTGCTTTTAAACATACAGAAACCAGTGTTCTACATGAGATTTTTTTTACAAAAGTGTTATACATGAGATGGTATAAACGAATAATATATTAAATATAATAATTTAATTTGTTGGTAGATTTTAACATATTAATGTAATTCAATTAATCACATGAGAATAATAAATATAATAAAATCATAATGGTATGGAAATCATGTATAAAATTAATAAGTACTCCGTCAATGAACTTACAAGTTAATTGTGTGAGGTTTCTGAAAATAAGTACCACAATGAAAAATTATTCTTGTTTTCTTATGGACATAAGAAAAAACATACCTTTTTATTACAATCTTGATACTTTTTATCAGTTTTAACTTTCTTCACTTAGACTAAGAAAAAAATGGTTAAACATGGTTTCAGTTTTGCCAACAAAGATTCATCTCTTGATAAGGAGTTCGTTCATTAAGGATAAATTAAAGCTGTGAATTAAAATGTCAATGTCAATGTAAAAATCTTATAGTTGATGAATAATTTGTGAGTGTGAGTGTGTGTATTTATAATCACTATTAAACTTCAATACTTGCTCTAATCTTGACGGGTTCTCCCGAGCCAAACTAGCCTCCATTTTTTCACATAAAAAAATTTAAATTTTTTAACGTCAATTTTTTTCCTGAAAGATAAGTCAACTGAACGATTAATTCTAATATAAGGATATCTTTGGCTAAGAAAATTAATCTTCCGAACACTTAGCGAGATGTGATGATTTATTTTTTGAAACATGCATGGGAACTTATATCGAGAAATCAGAAAGAGCATGATTTCAAATACTAATTAAGAATTCGAACGCTATATCAGTATTAGTTCTGTTATTAAAAAAAGTCAATCAAATTCAATCTATGTGTGTGTGGTAATTTCTTCCATGTATTATGTATATGGTAATCATGTTTTACAGTTAATTTTACCATAATCATGTTTTACAGTTGAAACAATCAATATAACTATCATTTCATTGTTTCATGTTTATCGAATGAAGATACAAAGTGGAACAAAATAATCAATAACGCTTCAATAAATATAATCCACTCGTCAAGTTAGTCAATAACTTTACTTCACTGTTTTTTTCTTAATAACTCTGTTCCCGAAACAGACAGGAACATCTATTTAATAATATTTGAAACAACGTTTCGTTAGCTAATTATTTTTAATAGACTAATTAAAGATCCATTCTATCACAGAAATTTTAACTCGCCTATATGTAAAGAAGAATCTGAAAAAACAATGAACAATATTTGAAATATCCTCACACGATGGAGCACGGATACATCAGTTGATGACGAAATTGACAAATGGAAATAATATGTAAAAATCTGAATTTATATTTTACAAGGTAATTAAAGAGCAAGCTATATTCACATATTTTGATAATAAAAATCCACAGATTAGTGCAGCAATAATCCATCGGTATCTTCAAAAAGCAGCAGAACCATACACAAATCTTTTTAATCTCTCCGATATTTTCTCAGCCCTGTTATCACACTCTCCTATCTGAAAAAAACATTATAAGGCTAAAAATCAGATCCGTTAAATTAATACATATATAGCCCTAAACTCTCTTCAATATTAGTTAGAGAAATCTTAATACATAGTTTGGCGTCTCATTCTAAATAAGCTATATATGAATTAGCAACGAATCCCATCACCAATTAATCAGTAACATGAAATTTCAAGACGGATCATCGATCATATTCAGTCACGAATCCACGTTTTTTTTGTAGCTTTAGAAGTTACTTCTAGCTTAACTCATTTACTTATTAATGTTAAGGCTTTGAAGTAAACTCCAAAGTGGCTCAATTTAATGGACACAATAAAAGATTATAAACGGTTAATTTAATTAATGGAAATTTTGGTTTAGTAATGGCTGACCTGACAATGAATGGTATGAAAAACAGCATCTTGAAGGACAGAATAACTGGCGCTAACAATATCAGCTTGCTCTTCATGAAGAATGCGAATGACATCATTGAATATAAATTGGCAATCTAAGGCAGTAATCACAGAAATGCTTAATGCTGAACCCATTTGGTGAATCTCAATTTTGGGAGATTTCGACCCCATGATAATCTCTCTATTATTATTGTTGACTAAGCTCGCATAATTAGAATTTGTTATTTTCTGTTTCCATAAGGATGACCTTCTTCTCCTTCATCTTCTCCAACTTTATTTGAATCTTCTTTATGTAGTTGGTAGCTTCACCCAGCTGATCCGGCACGGAAATCACTTCCTGAACAACCAACCAACTAAATCATATCAATAACTCAAACTAACACAACTGTAATGAGAACAATAATAACAAAAAATATATGTGATTAAATTAAAATACAAGAAAATGAATTGCAAGTATACCCTTGAGGTTTGATGAGGAAGGAGTGAATTGAGTTTGGAGTAAAGGGCCCTCATTTGGCTTCTTCGGTTTCTCTCGATCACTTTCCTATCTTCTCCTCTTGACGAATTAGGACATGGAACCTTCTCCATCGTCTGTATATATTTTGCAGTCTTAAAAGGTTTGGATCGATTAGCTTGAAGTAGAACCAGGCTCAAGAATATTAATTAAGGCTGTTTCATTTTTATACATACGATGGGAGAAAGAGAAAGAGAAAGAGAGGGTGATATAGGAATAAATTACCCGCCGTGACTTTAAAAAAGTGAGAGAGAGTATCAATATTGTTGGATTTAGATTTAGATGCGAGTCACTCTGATGAAATATTTCAAGATTTGAGATGTGGTGGGGCTATTAGTGTCTTGGATTTGTTATCTCCCATTATCACTTTTCACTGTTCCTCTTTAAATATGTACACAACCTAACAACTCTCTGGCTAATAAATAAATAAATTAAAAAAAATATTTGATTATGTGTGTGTGTATGATTATGTGTGTGTATGGCCAACAATTATAGATTTCTAAATGGGATGGGATTCTCTCAAAATCCCTCCCCCTCAAAATCTCTCCTTTTCCTCCATTCTTATATTATATTGGTCTTTCAGATTTATTTAATAGCTCATAATTTCTCACTTGTACCTTTAAAAATAAAAACAATATAAAATAAATGAAGAACTTTTAATTTTTTATTTATGAAAATTTTTCAGTATAAAAAATTTAAACTATCTAGATCTATTCCATTTTAATAAAAGGATCTATAAGAGATACAGACTTATCCAGTTAACTGCAAAATTATTTTACAGTTAACTGGATAATAATTTTACAGTTAACTGGATAAGTCTGGATTTCTTATAGATCATTTTATTGAAATGGAATAAGTCTAGATAGTTAAAATTTTTTACACTAAAAAGTTTTCAAAAATAAAAAAGTTAAAAATTCTTCATTTATTTTATATTATAATACAAGTTCTTTTATTTTTAATTATACAAGTAGTAAATTATGGCTCCTAAATAAACTTAAAATGGCTAAAAGTGAGTGTTTATGAGAGGAAAAGGAGGGATTAGGAGGGGAGGGATTATGAGAGAACCCCGACCCTTTCTAAATAGCGATCTAGCACTGTTAGCCGCCTATAAAATAATTAATCAGAAATACATGTTCACTAATTACATTTTAAAACCTCCAAGTTTACAATCATTAAAGGTAGTTCATCATTTTATATTACTCCCTCTGTTCCTAAATATAAGATCAATTTAGGGAATTGGATAAGTTCCTAAATATAAGATCACTTTCTATTTTGTCTCAATTTTAGTCCAAATTACCCCTACACTTCTTAGCTCCCTCACTTCTCTCTCAAATCCCTATTTGTCTTTTAAATTTAAGTGAGGGTATTTTGGGAAGATCATGTAATCCTAATTCATTGGAAAATCTTCCTGAATCTCTCCAAATTAGCCAAAATGATCTTATATTTAGGAACGGAGGTAGTACTAATTTTCTTACAGTTGTTTATCCGCCATCCTCTCTTGCAAGTCACTTTTTAATTTGAATACAGCTACATGCCTAGAAAAATTTTGGATAATCACATTATTATATTACTAATCCCTAATTCATAAAGTTTCAATTAGAACCACGTGATGCTTTTTGTAGATAACATGTGATATTAAGTTTACAATGTCCAGGAATTTTCCCAATGAATTAGGGATTAGGAATTGCTCGTTTAAGCTAAGTGTGTGTATAGAGAGGTATGAAAAGTTAAAAAGTGGGCATACATAGCTATAAAAAACTTCCTCATCGTGGGGAGCAGATTCTGTATTATTAGGGTAACATCTTTAATACCACAAGACCTCGTTACAACTATTTAACTTATATTTGAGTACCATATACGTTATAAGGCAAAGATGAAAATATATACATAGTAAATTGTGAAAGAGACACCCAGCACCATGGTAAATTTGAGGGTACCAAAATATACGAGGTAAAACGAAATGGGGCATCCCATCATCTCTTTTCTTCACTCGCTTGGTGCTGAGTGCCTCTTTTACAATTTACTATGTATATTTGTGCACATTTAACAATTTACACATGAATATTTTTGCCACCTTTTGGTTTGGCACCCTCAAAATTACCATGGTGTTGGGTGTCCCTTTCACACTTTACCATGTATATACTTGCATCTTCGCCTTATGATGTTATACTATAGAATTAAGCATATCCCATATTTTTTCCCACAAATGAAGAAATTGACAACTCTTTGAATTTGTATGATTTTATGTTCTTATTATTTGAGGAAAATGATATGCTATAGATGCAATTTTGGTCCTATTGTACTTAATTAATATCTTAGATCCTTATGTTAAATTAATTTGCCATAATTGGCGGTAGTTAATTAGAAATAATTAATTTCTAGATTATTTGATCTTTTTTCTATAGTGTTTTCACTTGTAGGATCATGAAGATTGAAGAAGAATCAGAGGTGGAATACTTCATTTGCAATAGAAATCATTAATTTTCCCAAAGAGTGTATATGACTATAGAAAAAAGTGTGTGTAACATTTGGCTATATATTACGGTAAAGAAACAACCAATCTCCAACACAACTTTTTTGGACCAGCTTTAATTTGTATGGCCTATTACAGATGATTCAACATCCTTATTTTCTTTCTGATAAAAGAACATATTTATTTTCTCGGATATATCAATTATGGGAAGTATCGATTTTGTCGGTGGTAAAGAAACTAAAACATCATCTTGAAACATTTTCTTAAGAACTCAAGAATCAGCCCGAGCAAACTATTATTAGAAAGTGCTACAGCATGATGAAACAACTATATAGAGTAGTCGAGGCTTTTTGAGCCAAATGTTACACACAGTAAAACAATTACCATGATTTTTAAATTGGACATATATTCCTCGTTCTATGAGGGAAAGAACCTGACAAAATACCCATCATCGTCATTCATTCAGTTGACAAAAGAGTTGAATATTTGATTATCTTGGAAAGTATTACTAGATTCCTCCTGGGTAGTACCAATTAGTTGTGATTTCGACAGCGGTACTTGAGGAAACATCTTCACAGCTAAGTGAAAATGGGAAAAACCTACATGTGTGAATGTAAAAAGTAGTTAGCTAACTTGTCATACTCTGGAGCCCATAAAGATATCTCCAATTAATCATGGGTTATGAGATCTACCCTTCCTGAGTGAGCCAAACTTCTTTTCTAAATTTTTTGTATGAAAAACACAAAACAAAGTGGGGGTTAAGGATGTGAAAGATAAGTAGATGAATGGAGCATAACGATTATTTATTATTTCAGCCAGCCTTTCCGACCCCCATTCTTCCTAAAGAGATAGTCTTAGCGGCCTCAATCTTGGCCATCCAAATTAATCCGAAAGCCTACAATGCTCCAATCTACTATGCTACAAAAAATGAAAAAGACAAAATCTAAATCATAATAACAAAAAAATGGTGAGCAACTTTCAACTATTTTTAATACAATATCAAGTATTAATTATAATATGAAGTTACTTTTTTGAAGAAAATAATAATACAAAATAAATCACTTTTAAGTGATTATATTTATCTTTTCCTTGAAAATAACTATAATTTAATAAAATATACTACCTCCGGTCCTAAATATAGGACCTAATTGACTTTTTTTGGAGAGATTAAGGTTGTGAAATAGGTTATTAAATGATGACATATTTGATATATTTTTAGATTATCCATTAGTTTATAGGTAAAATAAACTAGTTTAAGGGAAAAAATTAGGTAAATCAATTTATAATTAACTTATTTTGCCTTTTTAAGGATTTTCCAGAAAAAACCAATTAAATCTTATATTTAAGACCGAAGGGAGTAGTATATATCAATATTTAGTGGTCTAAGTTGCTTACTTAATTTCCCCAGAAAGGGAACTTAATCATATAATAAGACTGGAGAGATAACTCCATTATATCCTTTCAAATTAGTCAATGTTTTTAATACTTAGTTGCATCCATAATATAAGATCAAGTTAATTGATGTAGAGAAATTAAGGGAAAAAATAAATTTTAAATTATTTATATTTGTAATCTTTTCAAATTAACTTAGTGGACTTACAAATTTATACATAATCTAAAGATATACGAGTATAACATATTTATGATGAAATAATTTTTTATTGAACCCTATCAATCTTTCAAAATAAGTCAACTTGTTTTTATATTTTCTCCTTTCTTAAATATAAGACTTGGCTGATCTTTGGGAGAAATTAAAGAAGTTAAATGAGTCGTTTAATCATAATATATTTTATGTATTATTTGAATTACAAGTTAGCTTATAAGTTGAATAGTACTTTATTTAAATTTTCTAAAAAAATTCGATCAAGTCATGTATATATTCTAGGCAGAATTTCAATTAAGGATTGACCTATGTAGCTAGTTAATTTATAAGAATGGCCAAACCTTTTTTGAATGTCACTTCAGGTTTTGGGGCCTTAAGTGAAATTAAATTATCAATAAAAAAGACCATTTCAACCTTTAAGAAAGCAACAGGGAAAGATAGGAAACTCACCTAGATCCACTCTTCTCTACCCACAAGCCATCGGCACAGAGGCAGGCACTCAACAATATATATCCTCCTATTTCAATTATTGAGTGATGTTAAAATGCAAATTTTCCTTGTTCATGAGGTTTTCTTTGTTTATCTGGTCATTTCATTTGTTAGTGGTCTGCTATATATTTGTATTTAAAAATTTGTTTCTAATTGTTCAAATAAGCTTTCAAAATGTTCACGCAATATATTCTCTTGTTTATATGATCGTTTCACTTGTTCATTCGTGGTCTGTTATATGTTTGGATTTGAAAATCAATTAATAATTATGCAAATGAGTTTTCTTTTTGTTCGTTAGAGTTTTTCTCTTTTTCATATGACTATTTAATTTGTTCTTAGTGTGATGTATGTTGTTTGGTAGGGAAAATCGTTTTGCAAAAAACGTTTTTTATAAAGAGAAGCCAAAATCTGAAATGAAAGAAAGGGTACAATTTTTTTTTTCATGAAATGACAAGACCTTAATGGTTGATCTCATCTTCTTGCAGAGTAAAATTTCCATCATTGGTGCAATTTTGCCCAAAACTCAATAATCATAGGTAATGATAAATAAAACCGACTCAAATTTGGAAGAAGAAAGAAAATTCCAAAAGTTCTAAAGAAATAAAACCAGCTGAAATGAAAATGAAAGGAAGAAAAATTTTCCCCATCAACACAGCAAAATCATAGTCCAAATATCTGAAAATATAAAAATTGGAACATGATGATGAGAAAATAGTAACCACGAGACAATGGCTTATTCTGGCTTGATGCTAGAAACAACGAAAATTCCACATCAATACTTATCAACATCAATATCAAAATCATCCCTGAATTCCCCGAAATCTTCTTCAAAATCATCATCCAAGTCGATCACAATTTCAGATATTAAGGGTCTGGGAATAAAGTCTGAGATAGTAGCACCTCCACACATGATTGGATCACTTTCTCTGTAAACTCAGCAGAGATTATTCTTCCTCACAGCAGATACAAATAACCTTTTGTTCTTCTTCTTTGGAAATAGCGGAAGAGATATTGTTGAGTGCTTGCCTTTGTGCTGTCGATTTGTAGGTGGAGAAGGATGGATGTGGGTGATTTTTCTTTTATCTTTCCTCCTTTCTTCAAGGTTGATATGGTCTTTTTGATAGACAATTTAATTTCAGTTAAGGGCCAAAGACCTGTAGTGACATTTCAAAAAGATTGTAAATTGTGGATTACATGTTAGCTTATAAGTTAAATAACATATTAATTTGTAAATAACTTACATACATGGGTAATAGCACTTTATTAAAATTTTCTGAAAAAATTCAATCAATTCATGTATATATTCTAGAACGAGCGAAGTAATTAAAAAGGAAGGGAATTTTCTTGGTTTACATTTGTTTAAGATTTTTATAGTACAGTATAATGTGGCACGTTATCAGGTGTTAGATTATTTTGGAGGTCACAGTTGATACTACGGAGAGACGCAAGCTGTGAGCGGCTGAGGGGATGGGGCGCTGAGAGCATCCGGACCCATTTATTTTTGTTGCCATCATTATCATACTTATCTTTCACTCAATATCTAGGGCTTCGTGGTCATTTTTCATTGGCTTAAGTAACCCTACTTCCTCCATATTAAGATAAGGTTTCTTTTTGTTTTGATCAGCACATTAAGATAAGGTTTCTAGAAACAACATTTGTTAAATTTTTGAGTTATGGATATGTTGTTTTAGTATTCATGTGATTTCTGAGACAAAGTTGGATTATAGTCCCTTTCTTTCAAGTCCTTTTAGGGTAGATGTTCGTCATTCCTCCTTTGTCAATGAAGCTAGTGACATATGATGACCTTTTCTATAGACATTGCATTACAATAATTTTCCATTAGCCATACTACTTGTTCATGCTCTTGCGCATGCATGCATTGAAATGCTTAGTTTATATATGTGTTTCAATGCTTTTGTTCACAAATGTATTATTGGTGTCTTTATGTAACTGTGCTTTGAATTAATATAATTGTCATTTTATTGAAAAAATTGTTTCTCCATTTTTTTTGATCGACGATTAAAGTATTCTTCCACTCGATAAGTGAGAGACTAATCCTCTGCTGGTTTGTAGGCACCTCAAAGGGTGGGACAGCTGGCCTAATATATTTAATGCTTCTCCATATCCAACGCAAAGGATCGAACCCCAGACAATTGGTTAAGTGTGAATGAGTTCTTGTCACTCAACCACACACCCCAGGTTATTGTTTCTCCATTTTGTCCTCCCAGACATACAGTATAATTATATATATATTGATGTATAGTATGAATCGAATATAGGTAGTCCTATTGGATGCATTTAATGTATTTGTAAGTCATACAATAAACAAAGGTGTCTGTGTGTTTTTCAATGTGTACTATAATATATTCCTCCACCCCTATTTATAGCGCATTTCATATATGTTTCATATAGATCAATAAAAAACTCAATACAACTAACTTCCCACTAACAATCCAAAAATTTCCTATATTATCCAAATTTAATATACACTATACCATATAAACAAAGTCAACATATAATGAATAAAGGGTGAACTTGTATATTCATAATAAAGTGATATATAGGACCGAAAAGTTTTTCTCTGCCCTATAAATAGGACTAGGGGAGTAGCATAGATGTTGTATTGGTGAATTCGTATGATTCTATTTTCATTAAATTTTAGCAAAATTTTAGTTGTGTATATTATTAAGAACATTAATTATTTTATTTAATTTTGTAGTCTTGATCTTTAAAGTATTGAATATTTATTTTGTTTGTTGAGTTAGTTATTAGCTCATGATATTACCAATTCACCCTAAACATATACATTTGTCCCCATCTCCTTCTCTTGTTTATTATAGATAAACATTATTAGGGTAACTTTGAAAAAGTTGGGAAAAATTAGAAATTGATCTCTTGTATTACAAAACGAATTGAAATTTGAAAGCGATCTTATATTTAAGAACATATATGGAGTAAATATAGTTGATTGATTGATAAAAAAAGAACTCTCCTTGTCACAAATTAAAGAGCAGAAAGTATCCACAAGCTTTAGGGCCAGTGTGGTCAACTAGCAGAATTGAGAAATGGAACTAGGTTAGGTAATTTCCATATTCCCGGGGCCCACAAGCTTTTCTCTCCATCTCTCACTTTTCTTGGACCCACAAACTTTACCTCTACTTTACATCTTTACCCCCTTACACTCAATTTCACTTTCATTTTTCATCATCCATTTTCTGTCCAACCAAATGTGCCCTTAGTTCAAAAAGAAAGAAAAAAGTATCCAGAAGCCACCAATAATATATATTAAATAATGTCACGCACACGCTCTATGGTCTCAGGACAATTTCGCTGTGCATTATTTGTCCATTACGACGTATATGCATGGAAACATAGTAGTAATATTGATGGAATAATGAGTTCCCACTTAACACACTCTCATACCCTGACATTATGACACTCACTAATAATGAATCAATATTAATTATTACTAACTCGGGAAATAATCGTAGTTATGTAATGGTAGCCTTATGTGTTATATTACCCGTTTTAAATGTTTGTTTGGTATGAGGGATTTAAGGGGAAGGAAGGGGGAATTTTTGTAAGGTAAATTTTCAAACATTGGAAACAATGATGAAATTATGATATTTAAAAAAATATAATGTAAGAAAAGAGTAAGGAGTATTAATTTCAAATTAAAACCTTACTTCTCTAATTATTTGATTGAAGTAAGAAAAATCTCTGTCCATCCCCCCTCACACCAAACAAGTCCGAAAGGGAATTTAAAGAATTCTGCATAATAATAAGCACAACTTTTTAGGATAAATCACAACTAAAAAAGCTCGTTGTTGAATTTGGGGAAGCAAATATCTTGTAAGGCATTTCTTATCCGATATGAGAATTGGGACTCGCAACAGTCTAACAAAAAAAATAATAAGACAATGATATCTTAATTGTTGGTTCACAGGAAATTTCATAAGATGACTAACCTGACAGTGAATATATAGTATGAAAAACAGTATCTTGAACAACCGAATAACTGGCGTCAGCTTGTTCTTAACGAAGAATGTGAATGAACTCAATGAAGATGAACTGGCAATCCAGTCCAGTTATTACAGAAAAATTACTGTTGAGCCCATTTGGTGAACCACAAATTTGGGCGATTCCAACCCCTTAATGAGAGCTCTATGTTATTGTTGTTGTTATTATGATAAAATAGGCTGCCAGTAGTAGTAATTGGCTAATCATTATTTATTCATATTAGGCTGCGTTTCTTCTCATTCATTCACCCCAACTCTATCTGAAGTTTCTTTATGTGGTTTGTGGCTTCACGCCTTCACCCAGCTGATCCGGCAGCGAAATCACCTCCTGCACACCCCCACTCAAACATTTAATTTAAATACGTAATAATAATAATCACTTAATGATACAAAATGTTCATAAAACCAAGTAATTAAATTAAGAGTTTATATCATTAGTTAAATCAAAAAATAAAATGATACATGTATATACCTAATACCCTGGAGGATTGACGAGTGAGCTGAGGTTAAGGTAGAGTGAAGGGTAAGAAAATGAGGGGTATGAGGAAGAAGAGAATGAATATAAATAAGAAGAATATATAAGGTTCAAACGCAATTTGACAAAACTTTTTAATCGTCGAACCTCATTGATTGTCTTGTTAGGGTAAAATTAGGACATTTTAGTTACTTCAAGGTGAAAATATACTAGTTGTTAGTTCATGGTGCTTATTGATTTAGCGTGGTTACTTTAAAGGCAAATAACGTCCTTGCCCTTGATAAAATAATTTAGATTTTAGGAGTGGTGGTGGGGCTCCCTTTGTTTGGGTCGTTGGACCTATATGTATATGTCTTCACGTGAACTGTTTTTACTGCCTCACTTCATCAATAAAACTAGCAAGTATTGCCCTGGGCGAGGCCCGAGGAGCAATATATTGAATAAAACTAAATCAATTTGCTGTATTAAAAAAAATACTCTCCGTTCCTAAATGTAAGATCACTTTGAGAGCTTGTTCCTAAGTATAAGATCACTTTTTAATTTAACTAAAGTTTCCCCAAATTACCCCTATACTCCCTTCACCCAAAAATTAGTGGGTTGAAGAATATAATGTGATATTTTTAAAACTTAAGTGAGGGGTATTTTGAAAATTTCATGTAATCCTAAGTCCTAACTCATTGGAATGTCTTCCTTAATCTCTCCAAATTTGCTAAAGTGATCTTATATTTAGGAACTGAGGGAGTATTTGTTATGAAAAGGTAAAGTGACACGAGCAAAAGTAAAGTAATATTGAATTAGCATTCAATCTACTACTCCAGAGCAATAATCATATCGATATAGTGTCACTTCAACCTTCTAGCAGCTAACATATATAATACAATACCACTTACAATGTTACCTACAAACCTAATATATGTGTCTGCCAAAATACAAAGATTCCTGACTCAGAGACAATAATAATACCAGAAAAACCATCATCATTCATCAACACTGATTTGGTTTCTCTTGTATTACAAATTACAATCCTTAACACAACTAACAGGAAATCTTTCAGACACACATACGCACACAAAGTAAAATACTCATAAATAAAATGTAATGCTTCAGTCCCATACAACCACAACAATACTACCGAAGTAGTCACTTTTCTTGTTTAATACTCTCTGGGGTTTTCATAATGCTAGGAGTATTAGTTGAAATTTCTCTCGGTGGCATTACATCTTTCTTCAAGTTACTCTTTCTAACACTCCCACTACCACAGATTACCCCTTTTACATGCGCTTATTTTGGCCTCTACATGCGCTTTATAAACGCATGTAAAGGGGGGCGCTGGTAAAGGCTTTACATGCGCTTTCATAAAGCGCATGTATAGAGGTCCTATACATGCGCTTTAAGCGCATGTAGAGGGTGTAGCCTGTGTAGCCCTCTACATGCGCTTTAAGCGCATGTACAGAGTTTTTGTTGTTGTTACATTAAATAATCGCACATTTACAATCTATCACACAAAAGAATGCTTTTACAGACAAAAACTGAATCCTACTTTCTTCTTGCACCAAACATATGCACACAAAAGAGATGAGAAAAATTCCACTAATAAACATCATGCTCCAGCTATTTCAGAAATGTCTAGTTTACTGGCTGAACCAGGGAGTTGCATATCATGAAAATATCAACATAAAAAGTTCAATCAGTCATATTACTTATTATTTATATGCTATAAATTGTAAAGCTTGCCTTCGACTCTGTGCAGGACATATAAATGTGTTTAGTCTGGTTATGAAATTGAAGAAGAATAGAAGTTTGAAAGCATTATAACAATGAAATACTCCCTCCGTCCCTACATATTAGATCACTTTGGGGAGGTTTGTTTATTCCTAAATATAAGATCACTTTTTAATTTGTCTCAATTTTCCCCAAATTATCCCTATTGACACTACAATTCAATAAAAAACAAGTGAGTAAGGGGGTTTGGAATAAAGGCAAGACGTAAGGGTATTTTTATAATATCATGTGATTTTAACCAACTTAACTAACATCCTTAATCCCATCAAATTAGATAAAAAGATCTTATATTTAAGAACACGGGGAGTACGTTAGGAAAACAAATATAGAAGACATGTGTTTTAATTTTTAAATCTAGGCTTTTTGAATATAATGAAGTGATTATAATGATACATTAATAGTTTCCATCAAGTATAGAAGATCTTATAAATAACTTCATTTTGTTAACAAACAAATTGCCAACGCCTATCACCTGTTTTGCTGCAAGCAAGGCTGCCCTAGATTCTAGATTAACAACAGCTAACTGTCCACCCTGGCAATCATGGAGAACAGAGTGCATGTCAATGATCAGGAATAACAGTTTTTTAGGTTATCAAAACCCCATTCCCAACCGGTACATACCTTCTTCATCAACTCTTTCTTAATCTGGTAGTTAGCAACTTCTAAAAGAACTTTCCCAGATAATTTTCTTGTTAACTACAAGATACCATCTAGACAATCAAAGAAAACCGAAGAGACCAAATGCTTTCTATTGGAGACTTGTTTAAGTTAGCACAAGAATAGCATTCTCTTACCAGTTGATATATTTTTGTGAATGTAAATATACCACCACCCTTGAGAGAATGAGAGAATAAAGTATTAGAAAAGATACATTACCTTAAGTAAAATCAAATCAATAACAATTTCAGAAAGAATTGCTAACCATTCAGATTACCTTCAAAATCACTGACTGAAACTCTCCAGCACCAACTTTCAAAGCCGCAAGAACTTGTGCTCTCCATTGACTGAGTTGGCCACCTTGAACATTAGACGCCATGCAAAGATCCAATGTATCTGCAGAAGTTTCTGAATTTTCACTACAAAAACATGCAAGATTGAGATTATTACTAAATAAAAAAGGAAAAAAAATGTGTATCCAATGAATCATAGCACGTGTGGTCATTAAGAAAGGTAAACTGCTGCCTAATAGAATCAGTATAAAAAAAGGAAACATAATGCAGGTGCAGAACAACATCTAAGAAAACTTAGTCAAATAGTTCCACATCAAGTGCCAAAAAGAATTAGCTAACCGTTGCAACCTTAATATCACCAGGCAATGTTAAAGTTCATTACAAGAAACTCACACGTCCCTACATTAAGTTAAATATGTCTTGTTCTAGGCAAGAAACAATGGAGAAAAGGGGTAGAGTGCCAGCATTTCGATAAAGAAACACATGTCAATGCTCATACATTTGCAAGAGAAAAGTGTAGGCACAAAAAAAAACTTAAAGCCATTAAATCACAAAAAAATTAATTAACCCACAGCCAGGGTTGAAAGAACTGTTTCTGACCAAAAGGGTTGAAAGAACTGTACCTTGAGTCATCCTGCAATAAGTGGAGGAAGATTTCTACTTCAAGGTCTTCAGTTGACAATTTGCTTGAGCAAGGGATGTTCAACCTTTTCCTTATTACAATCTGCACATTAAATAATCGCGCATTTGCAATCTATCATATTGATACACCCCTTACAGACATTCAAAACAAAGAAATACGAACTTTTCAGTAAAAATGTTCAGCCATTGCAGAAAATAACTATGATCACTTACATGAAACACATTACAGCAACCAAACAAACTCCAAACAGCATTTTAAATACTACTTAGTACTATTTTGTTCTAATCCAAAACCAAAGCAACAATTATAAACTCATTACTGACAGTGAAACCGGGAAGGACAAGAGAAAATCAACCAATTTGTATATTCACTTGTTTTAAGTTCACATCGATTACCTGAAGTCAAACCTTGATATAAATCTATCCATAACATGCCCAAAACTAGGCCATGAAACAAAGCAAAGTCGCCAAAAATGTGCAAAGTCCCCAAAAATGTAAATCTAATCAATCAAAACTCAAAGCATTATCATATAACATGATTAAACAAGTTAGAATCACTAGTATTTTCGAAATCCCCTTCAAACCCTAACTAATCAACACTTTAATTTTCCCAAACTTCATTATAACCCAAAATCAAGCAATCCCAACCCATAGTCTAGTTAGAAACCACTCAAATTTGGTTTTGGAACAACAAATTTCGACTCAAACAGTATAGGAAGTGATTTACATCAAAATCCCAATTTTTCCTAATGAAAACCCTAACAAATTTCAATTTGAAATTCAAGCAGAATGAGGAAGGAATGAAAGAGGAATTACCCACGCCCATCTAGCTCTCCATAACCATCGAAATCTCGTTGGAAAACATCACGGAACAGTGTCAAATTCGTTGGCCACACACATTCCTCTCCAGTGTCTCTTTCTCATCAAACACACGCTCAAATGAAGGAGAAAAGAACTTGAGAGAACCTATTGACTTTCCTTGCCAACACCATCATCGGCCGCCGCAGGGGAGATGGAGAACGAAGAAGAGTTGTTTTTGTTGCCTGTATGTATCGTGTTTTTTTTTTCTAGGGAGGAAGGAAGGAGATCATTCTAGAAGAGAAGAGAAGTGAAGTGTTTAAATTGGTTTACCTACAATCATTTGATCATTTTGCCCATCTTTACCATTTTTTCACTTCCTTATTTTTCATTATCTTTTATCAAAGTTTGGGATGTTATAGTGGGGGCGGTGGAGATTTGGAGAAAGAGGATTGAGAATGAGGATTAGAGTTTGTGTTTTTTAGTAAGGGAGGGAACTCATTCAGAATGCTACTACATACTCTGAGCGCGCTATAGAGTGAAGAGACAAAGGGAGGGAACTCATAAGAAAAAGGCGCGGGAAATTTATAAATTATATCCAATATATATAGTTCAAATAAAAATAATAATAAAGTCTCACAATTATGACATTAATATTTCAGTCTAAATATTATTTTAAATCACAGACCGAAGATTACTCGGGGAAATAAAATAATGAGTTATATTCTGTTTTAAAACTTACGTATGTATATGAATCAAATAATGAGTTATATTAAGTTTTTCATCATTAAATAAATTGAATGAATCAACTTTTATTTTAATATTAGGCCTATACATGCGCTTAAAGCGCATGTAGAGCCTCTACATGCGCTTAAAGCGCATGTAGAGGTATAAACACCCTTTACATGCGCTTTAAGCGCATGTAAAGGATGTTTCTACCTCTACATGCGTTTAAAGCGCATGTACAGGGTGTTTCACCAATTTCATAGCACCCAAAAGTGGTAATGGAGCCTTGAAACACTAAGTCCACAAGCAGGAACACCTTATGAGGTCTAAGGAAGACCTCTTATGCATGACTCCATGTTTTGCACTTCAGTAGTACCTTTACATGCGCTTAAAGCGCATGTAAAGGGTTTTTGAACATTTTCATAGCACCCAAAAGTGGTAATGGAGCTTTTAAACACTAATTCCACAAGCAGGAATACCTTATGAGGTCTGAGGAGGACCTCTTATGCATGACTCCATGTTTTGCACTTAGTATTGTCTTTACATGCGCTTAAAGCGCATGTAAAGGGTGTTTGTGCCTTTACATGCGCTTAAAGCGCATGTAAAAGGTGTTTCCATATGATTTTGAGTTCTTCACCTAAGTTCATTTTATATTTTATCTCTAAATACTTAAATCCTTTTCTAGTCATTGTTTTAGTGAATTTTAATTGATGTACATTTCTATACATGCGCTTAAAGCGCATGTAAAGGGTGTTTCCATATGATTTTGAGTTTTTCACCTACGTTCATTTTATATTTTATCTCTAAATACTTAAATCCTTTTCTAGTCATTGTTTTAGTGAATTTTAATTGATGTACATTTATATACATGCGCTTAAAGCGCATGTAAAGATAAGGCCTCTACATGCGCTTTAAGCGCATGTATAGATTCTTACCTGTACACGCGCTTAAAGCGCATGTAAAGGACCCTCAATACATGCGTTTCTTCTAAGCGCATGTAAAGGTGCGCTGGTAGAGGAACAATTTGTAGTAGTGTCCCTTTTCCCTTCAACCTTGAAGAAACTGTGATTCCAACGGCACTGGTAACATTTGCGCTGCTTACTGGGGTGCCTACTATCTCAGTTGCATTAGGCAAGGCATTTAAACTGGAATCAACTTCGCCACCCAAGCTTTTAGTGATATCCACAGTCAGCTTTATTGACGGAGCAGAAGTTCCCTGTTGACCTCATGAAATTCATGTCATTTTAGCACATTTTCCTATATTTCCTACAATTTTTGGATAAACTCATACTTGTTTTGAAGTGCTTATAATAGGAAAATGTGTCAAGTTGACATTGGAGTAAAATCATGGAATTATTGATTTACATGTGAATATTTGACCATCTATTTGTCAACTTTGGCTTGGTATAGATCTTATTGTTTTACAGGTTGTTGATGTAAACAAGTGGACAGCATTTGAGTTGCATTTGGAGGAGATTTGAGGTGGAAGGATAGAAAAAAATACTACAAGAAAAGAGTAAGCTAGTCACGTGGGGTATGTGGCGCATGGGGCAAGAGTGACAAAACAATCTATGTTTGTCACGCATGAAATCTCCCAAACGTGACATACACTGCATTTGCTTATCTTTGTTGCGTATGGAGATGTTTGCGCGCGACAAAGGAATATATTTATTCATTTTTCATTTCTTTCATGGTTTGTCACGTACTAAAAACGTAGCAAAGTAAATTCATGCGTGACACATGCATATAAACACCTGTGGGTTATGTAACGTATGGCAGGGCCATACGTCACATGACCCACCTCTCGAGGTGGGTTATGTGACTTATGTCACGTATGACCCTTCCATACGTGACATAAGTCACATAACCCACCTCGAGGTGGGTTATGTCACGTATGACGCTGGCCATACGTTACATAACCCACCTCGAGAGGTGGGTTATGTAGCATATGACCATGGCCATGCGCCACATATACCATACGCCACAAAAGGTTCATGCGTGACATTGTGATGCATGTTTAATATGGTCATACGCCACATGTCTTCATGCGTGACATATATCATACGTGACAAGTAGTTCATGCGCCACAGTGTTCAATGGCCAAATGTATTCATACGCCACATGTCTTCATGCGTGACATAATAAGTTCATACGTGACAAGTGCATAGAGTGAAATTTTCCCGCCAACAATTCCCCTATATAAACTCACTTCTAAAATCTCCATATTCACCTCATTTCATTTATTTCCTTTACCATCTCCATCTTTCTTCCTACCCACTATCATTATTTCTTCACTTAAGGTAATGACCAACTTGCATTTACACATTTTCTACAATTAATTTCATCTACTATTCTTTCACTTTCTTTACTCTACTAACTAATGTTCTTAGTCTATTATTAAATGAATTATGCTAATCTTGTTATTTCATTTTGTAGGTTGCTTTCAACGTTTGGCTAGCTAAATTTGGGACAAAAGACTCATTGACTATTTAGTAACACAATAAATGGTCAAATTCCAAAAAAGGACCCCTAAAAATTATACACATTACAATAAAAACATTTTAGAACCAGAAAAATAAAATTAAAATTTGATTTGGGTAACAATTTAAATTTCCCGCGAGTGCATAAAAAAATTTAGCATTGATGCTACCAAAATTTTGATAGAAATATCCGCAAGTGTACGGATCGTATTTTAGTAAAGTGGTAAATCAAGGTCGATCCCACAGAGACTCGGACAATTAATAACTAGGCATTAGATCTCCAATTTTCATTCAAGTTGAGTAAATACAAGAAATTAAATTTAATTACCTAACATCTAAGAAACTAAAATAAAACAAATATTCACACAAGAAATTCACGAGTCAAAAGAACAACCTAGAGCCACTAATCCCTTATCTGCTTCTTAGATTTTATTCCCACTAAATTAATTATGAATTAATTCAATTAGCTAATCTAGAGTACTAGTGTCTATAAATGCCTTTCGGTTTCCACCTATATCCTTGCTTAGCTTAATTACACAATGTCTTGCACTAATTTACTAAGCCAATTCATACCGGTTCCGCTCTAATGTGACTATGTAGGGCTTCTAGGTATATGTCTATCCTAGTCGCAAATCAGATTAAAAATCCAATCCTACACTATTTAATCTCATGGTCTATTTAAAATTCCCTCTTTCGAGTCCAATTCTAAATTCCCTAAACATGTCTAATGGTGATCAATCACTAAACAAGTTAATCAATAATAGCAAGATTAAATAAACTAAATCGAATTAACCATGACTAAATAGTGTGAAATAAAATACTAAGTTACAAACAAGTTCATAGTACTCTAGGTTGTAAGGAAATCAGTCACACATAAAGTTCAAATCAAATCAAAATACCAAATATTACAACTTGCTCCAAATGGATTTCTTCCTTTTCTTCTTCAGCGAATGTGCGTGCAAGCTGAATGTGAATGGAGTTGTTGTGGGTCCTGCTATATGAATGTTTGAATCAACACAATTCCTCCCTCTCGTTCAGCGTGCGTCAATGTGTGTATAATCAAAGACTCCAATAGCACCTTCTTTCTTTCCTTCCTTAAACGTGTGATTTGGTTCCTCGTCTCTTAATACGTGAATTCCTTTGTGTTTAGGCTTTAGAGTTGAAAGAATTATATCCAGCCTCCCTTCTTCTCAATTGCATGTGTCTATTTATAATAAAATAGTCCAACACCATATTGCCTTTGCCTTGCATGTTAAGTTTCTTTTCTTTCCTTTTCTTGTATGTCCCTTTCTCTTTATTTCCTTTTTTTAAAATCTGCATTCATGAAGAGAAAGAAATAGGAAATAATCACAATGACTCAATCACATAATCTCATTAATAGGAAACTTCTCATCAAAATATTTCTTTTAATATATTAAGTTTCCTATTTCAATTAAATTTCAGATTTTCCAAAAGAATGACTCATATAATCTTCAAATTACTTTCTTTCCAATTCACAACAAAATCACTTATTTATATAATTAATGACTCCCAAAATACAATAAAATATTTCCTAAAAACCACTAAATATGGGGAGTCATCAAGCATATTGTGTCGCGTATGGTGTATGATGTATGTCACGCATGGGCACCAACTTTAAAAGAAATTATGTCGCGTATGGTGTATGTCGCGTTTGGATCAGGTCCATACGCGACATAAGCACCTACTTTTTTTGTGTCGCGTATGACGCTATTTGTGGCGTTTTTTTCAGCTTGTCACGTCATGTTTTGTGGCGTTTGCTTCACACGTGACATACCTATATTGTCTCGAATTTCAACGCCACTAACCCCTGATTTCATACACCACTAGGCTATGTTTTTCTTGTAGTGAAAGGAGCTAAAGAAAGCTGAAAATGGCACCCGGCTACAGCCAAAAATCTCAGGCAAAAATGGTTGGCTGCAGCCAATTCATGTTAGAACCGATCTCGCTACAGCCAAGAAAACAAACAGACTTTCTTGGCTACAGCCAACTCAGTGATAAAAAGATGCAGCACAATTCAGCTCGAAAAATGAGATATAAATAGATCAAAAAACACACTTAAAAGGGCTCTTGGACCTAGACTGAGCTGGGGGGCGATTTTAGGGCACACAAATACTCTCTTCTTGGGTTATTTGGCTTTGGGTTTGCTTGGGGATTGAAAATTGAAGGCTGGGAAGTTGGTGAAAGCATTGAAGGACACTTAAAGCTCCCTCCTTTTGGTTTCCTCTTCATCTCTCCTTACTTGTATGCATTTATGATTATGTATTCCTCTTGGAGTTGTAGTTTTTATTTGAATATGAGTAGCTAAACCTATTTATCTAGGATTATTCTAAACCCTTGTATGGAGTAACTCTTTAAAACTCCTATCCTTTTGTGATTAATGTATATATATATATATATGTGTTTATTTTACTCTAGCCCTAATGCCTCTAAGTGATTGATCACCATTTAGTTGATATGTTCATTTGACTTATGACTTGAGAAAGCTAGGTTAAATGTAGAACTTGAGTAAAATAGTGTGAGAACTTGAAGTTTGCATGACAAATGAATGGTTTTGTTAATAAGATAGACATATAATTATTAGCCTCACATAGCCACATTAGGGTTGAAACTTAGAAATTAAGTTTTATTAATTGTGACAAGAGATTGCATGATTAATGAAATTAAACACTTGTTCTTGACTCGACGGAGCGCTTACAAGTATTCTAGAACCCTAGGTTAACACATATATAAACATTAAAGCAATTAGGAGAGGAGTTGATTAAAGGTTACAAGATACAAGGGGGATAAATAATCCTAGGTGCCAATTAATCCTTGAAGAAAACAAAAATATTTGATACCATTTTACCATTTTATTTTTAGGAAATAGCTTTTAATTGTTTGACCTTCAAATCATTTTATGGATAGCTCAACTTAAGTTAATCATTAAGCCTCTTATTTGACCGGATTTGTATCTCAATCCTCGTGGGAACGATCTTTACTTTCACTTTATTACTTGGCGCGACCCGTGCACTTACGGTGCGAACATTCCCCCAACCAGGCATGTCCATTTCTCACTATTTTTAATAGAAGAAAGGCCACCAGATTCACCACAATTATCATCATTTTATTTAGGGATAGAGCTTTTTTTACCACTCAGCAAAATAGTATCAGCCTGGTGTCAAATATGTACACATTAGGCTGCAATAAAAAGGGATATGAAAGGCAAAATTGAAAGGGATATGAAAGGCAAAATTGAAAGTTATAAACATATTTAAAAATTACTACCTCCGGTCCTAAATATAGGACCTAGATAACTTTTTTTTTGGAGAGGTTAAGGTTGCGAAATAGGCTATTAAATCATGACATATTTGATATATTTTTAGATTATACATTAGTTTATAGGTAAAATAAACTAGTTTAAGGGAAAAAATTAGGTAAATCAATTTATAATTAACTTATTTTGTTTTTTATAGGATTTTCTAAAAAAGTCAATTAGGTCTTATATTTAGGACCGGAGAGAGTATTACACAAATCAACAAATACCTCCACTCAAATCAACGATTTGCCCATGTTTAATCACTAAAAAAAGAATGCAAACATATCAATGATTTGATTATTCTTGTACACTGAAAAAAAAAGCATTGGTATACCTATCAATGTACCAAAATACAAGTCAATAAGACACTTATATGACTAATCTCCATCTCATTCAGTACAAATACAATAGTTCTTCCTTGGACTACCAAAGAAGTAGAATCAGGTCAAACTACAAACTAAAGCACATAATTGTGGTAAACATAAAGTGATGGGTAGGCAATTATGGAAAAACAAATAGGTCATACATCAATGAAACCAAAAATAAAAAATAGCCTCAACCAAACAAAGTGCATTACAAAATATTATACAAATGTTATAAAATATGTCCTAAGCGAAAACACATAAAGATACCATAATGCAACCCTCATATGAGGAACTGAACATAAGTTAAATTCAACATAGTCAACAGATAAAACATTTGTCCATCAACACAAAATATTATAACTACACCAGATAGAACAACGACCACAAACACAGACACCTAACAATACATAGACCACCTGCACGTTCAAGTTACATCTTAACTTAAGCAATCTCAAGAAAAAGACCCATGAGACCCCACCGGAGAGCATGGCAAATAAGTTTCCCCTAGCATATCAGCTCTGTAATGAAGGACCTCTGGGAGTTTGGGATAAAAAAACCCTGGTTGCACCAGAATAAGAGATAAGCATAGGATTTTCTGCACAAAATTCATACAATTAATCAAGCCAACCAAAGTGAGGCTTAATTAGAGGCAAGTTAAGTGTTCACCTCCACCAGGAGCAAGGGAACTGAATTAACACAAATACACCTTCAACATCAATCACATTTTCATATGAACGAAGTGTTTACCCAACACAACTCCCATGTAGGCAGCAGACCAGATAATCATTTCCCCTGTATCACTCACACAAAAACTCATCACATTTCATTGAGTAATTAGACCAAAAGCCTAAGAGCATATAAAAAAAGCTAAAAACATGACTGCAATACTCACCATACAGCGGTGAGCCCTTTGTCCTCCAATTTCAGGTATAGTTTCTTCAACACCATCAAAATCATACATGCCATCTTCATACATAGTGACAAGTGTTCCACATACATATGTGCACATGGGAAACGACATAACTACTAATACATTTATTTCAGACCGGATAAAAAGTGCGCAGGTTATACAAATAGTCCCAAACCTATCAAGCCCATTTCCGAGGAACAGGTCATTGCAAACTCAGAAATACTGATTACACCAAAACTCAAAAATAAATTTTAACATTAACCACAAAAAGAAGAACAAAATCAAGAAGGAATAACACCAAAACCCACCGATATGTCGAAAGCAATTCAATCAATGGATACCATCTCCTTCAATTTTTTACCACCAGCAACACAGTGAATAATCTCTGGAAAATATATCATATCCAGCTTAAACGAAAGAATCCCTCGGCATCGACCCTCCGTCAAACTATCAATAGTAACAGGAACTCCGTTTAGATTAACCATATTATCCGGAAAAAGTGGACACACTATGAAAATCAGACAAAAAATTGGAGTGGTAGACAAGATGCACGTAAGAACATCAGATAACAACAACAGATATAACACGAGAATAATAGTTTATAGAGGAAAAGGTGGCAGCGATCAACACATGAGATCCAAAAGTGAAATTTGAAAATAGAAAACGAAGGCAGAAGACAAATAATGAAAAAGACATGCTCTGGAAAAAAAAAGGCATGCTTTCATGTTGTAATATCAGTCATACGATAAGGGAAGGAAGGAATAGAAGGGCAGATTATGTGGGAAGTACAATTACAGCTTGCACAAATAAAATGGGACCCGCTATGTAAATACTCCCTCCGTTCCTAGATATAAGAGCACTTTGACTTTTTTGGAGAATCCTAAGAAAACTAAATAGGGTAATTAAAAATTGATTTTCGCAAATTTTTTCACGAAACTAGTTTATTTGACTTATGAACTTACATATGATCTAATAATATTTAAAATATGTTATGATTAAATTGTTCATTTTGCTTTCTTAGGATTCTCCAAAAAAGTCAAAGTGCTCTTATATTTAGGAACGGAGGGTTAAAGAAAATTACTTAAATCTAACCGACTAAAATGAACAGTATAGGTAGGGAGGAGCCTTACTTAAGCCGAGCCGATAACTCACTGCTATTAGGTAAAGAGGATTATTATAATAACCTAACAAATAACTCTGTCCATAATCTTTGTTAAGTATCCAATTATGTAAAGTTCAATCTTTATTTTTCAATTAAGTTTTAGTCTCGCGAAACTGGTGCATATTGCTGGTTAAACCTTAAAGCAACGACAAAGTAAATTCGGCTTCTTATTAATTAAATAATTAGTTATGCGTCAACATGTTCCTGTCATCTCACTGACACATGTAATGCATAACTGCATAACCAGTTAAAAAAAGTGAGATACATGAACGTCATTTGTTGTTTAATTAAGTGTGTCAGAACAAAATGTATGCATTTAGATTTAACAGGTTTTTGTCATATTTACCAATTATAAGTTGGTGAGCCCGTGAGTAGATGTGAAGGGCTGTTCATCGGACAGACTAGACCGGGCTTCCCCCTAGCCCGAGGTCTGGTCTGGTGTGGTCTTCGGGCTAGTTATGGCAGCCCGAAACCCGGTCTTGCCCGGAGAAAAACCCGGTAACCCCCGGGCCAGACAGACCAGTTTGTGGTCCAAAAGAAGCCAAAAACAAGGAGACACACAAAAAAAAAATATATACACATATCCAAACAAAGCACACACGAAAATGACAAAATATGATACACCACTTCAGTGGAAAGACACCCAAACACCACTTCAGTGTACACATTAAAATATATATACAGATCTGAACAAATTAAACACACAAAAAAAATTAAAAGGAAGAAGAGGGAAGATAAGGGAATAACAAATCTGATTTCGAACGGCCGCTGCAAGAAGAACGGTGACGACGGCGAGATGAATGGTAACTATGATGAGATGAATGGTGGCGGTAGACGGCGGTGACGGTGGCGGTAGACGGCGGTGACAGTGGCAAAGGTTCACTGAGTGCAAGAGAGATGAAGTTTTGAGCAGTGGCCTCCTATATTTGAAGTCAAGAACCAAAGCATAGAGAAAGGGAGATGAGAAAATGAAGTGATAGAAGATGAAGTGAAGCAGAAGATGGAGATGGAGTTCTGTTTGGCCAAAGAAGAGAGAGGAAGATGAGAAAAGAAAGAAGGTCACGTGGTGATGGGGGAAAACATGTTTGAATACTTGGCCAATATATATATATATATGCTACCGGGCTGGACCAGACTTATTGGTCCGATTGCCTAGCCCGTTCGGGCTAGACTCTGGTCCAGTCCAAAAGCTTGTCGGGCCAAAATTGTTCTTGCCGGACGTGACCAGACTGGACCGGGCCGGGTCGGGTTGGCCGGGTTCCCGGGTTTGTTGAACAACCCTATCATGTGATGTGTGGAAAGTTGATACGTTTTGGTGTTCACACCGTTATTATGATATGAAGTTAGGGGTTCCGACCTTAAATACATCAATCTAAGCCTATCATAGAAGGTTCGTCTAGGGATTTCAATGATTTGACTACTTTACTCAAATATTTTAGAAGTAATGATTTTTGAAAATCCCCAATTGCTGAAAATAATTTATCATCTCGCATCAATTAAACAAAAATCTTTAGTAATTTAATCTTGATTGCAAACATGATTTCTTTTCAATTTTAAACAAGTTTTCTTTAAGTTTCTAGGTTCCATTTGCATTGTATGGACTCTTTTAAGAGAACGATACCAAAGACTAACTTTTGCAAATCCAGAGAGCATAAATTTGTTGGAGGAGTGGTCATGAGGCACTACACCGATCAAATTTCATTTCAACTCATAAGTTCAGTGTTCTTCATGCACTACAAAAGAAGCACAACTTAGCCACGCAAGCGTTCCGGCATTTTGCCCAAAAACGCGGGTAATAAACAATATACCGACGTTAAACGCTGGAACGTAAGTACCAAAAACGAGGATAAAGAAGGTGCACAGTTCACGCCACTTTTCCCGCGTTTACTTATCGACGTTCATAGCATGAAAACACCATTTATTTTTCTTTTAAAAAAGATGCATACCGGCGTTTCTAAAAACACCGATACACTGGGGAAATTAAAATCTAATAAATTCTCCAGCATATCGACGCTTATAGAAATGCCGAAATGCGGGTTGAATTAAAAAATTTAAAGAAATAAACATATGCATTTTTATTTAAAACACGTCGGTATGCATTTTTATTTTTTTAAACAAAATAAAAACATTTTTTTTTAAAAAAATAATAATGCATACCGACGTTTTTTAAACACCGGTATGCATATGAAAAAACGTGTCAAGTTTTCTTTTTAATTCTTTATTAAGAAATACGCATGCCGGCATTTTCGAAACGCCAATATGCGTATTTTTTTTTGTTTTTTCCTAGTGATGTCATGGTTTGTTCTCACATTTTGAGGGTTCGTTTGTGCTTGAGGAGGTCAAGTTTTTGGGCTTTTAGAATTCTCAGTCTATCCCTTTAAAAGATTCTTTAGATGTCTCCTCTTAAAACATTCTACAGCTTTTGTACGCAATTGAATACAATCTGCAGTGTTATGACCATGGTAATAATGAAAATCACACCAATTATACTTATCTCTTTTTAATCGTGACTTTTTCATTTTTGTTGGCCATACATGTACAGGGTCATGTCAAACGCTGACGGTGTCACCGCAGAATTTAGATCTTCATTTTTCAATAACTTTCACTTCCTAGAATTATCTTGATTTCGCAGCCCCCTTCCATCCTTTGAAGATATAGTCAAGTAAGGTTCAGCTCGCTAATCCTTTCCTTTGCCATTTTGATTACATCTATCTGTGAACTCTTGTTGATATGGTTGCTTTTCTGACTATTCCTTTAATTTATAAATGACACTATTGTCTTCTTCCCACCACAGTTGAGCCCAGTATCTTTCTTGTACCTCTGCCCAGGTTGGCAACTTCTTGTATGGGTCTGACTTTAGTAGTAGATACCTCGTAAAAGCTGAAATAGCCACACGATGATAGTCACAATTAAAAATACTTACCATTTCTTATGTGAACATGACCATTATTTCCCTTATTGTCTCTTCGAGCATTTGCTTAAATTGGAATGAGATATTTGAGCATATTTGCAACATGTGACTACTAGCAAATTGCTGCATAAACTCAGTTAAATGAGAAAAAGATGTAATTTGAACTAGGGTTAGATTTGCCCACCAATTTAATGCAGGTCCAACTAGATATTCTCAAATCCTTTATACGTGCATGCTTCCTTCCTATCCCATGGTACTACTACTGAAAGTGAGGATGCACAAGAGGGGGGGTGAATTGTGCTACAAAATAAAACTTGGAAAATAAAAATGCACAACACTTTTATACTGGTTCGGTCCAAACTCTTGACCTACGTCCAGTTCTCAATCCCCCAGATTGAGTTCCACTAAACCACAGGTTTTACAACGGGTTCACCTGCAACCTTTATAACCACAAGTTTTCCGGGCTCACTTGCAACCTTACAACCTAACTTGCTCCCCCTTACACTACTACAGAATAACCCCTTTACATGCGCTCATTTTGGCCTTTACATGCGCTTAAAAAACGCTGGCAATGGCCTCGCCGGGAAAGGGTTTACATGCGCTTGTAAAAGCGCATGTATATCTATACTTATACATGCGTTTTATTGTCAGAAAAGCGCATGTAAATATATATATATACACGCACTTTTGTAATAAAAGCGCATGTATATATGTATTTATTACATGCGCTTATGAGCTTGCGCTTGAAGCGCATGTATAAGTTATTTTTTTTTATTTGTCATAATTCGTTTTCCTGCTTTTTGGCAGTTAAATTGCTACATGCACAATATAATATACCCAACCAACCAGAATAACCAAAATCCTTTATATATCAAGAACTACTTTACATGTAATATAAAAGTCATCAACATACCCCAATCAAAATTTACATCTAATTTGTAGCACCAAAAGTCATCTAATTTGTACCAGCCAAAATACACATCAAAGTTGTACCAACCAAAGACATTTAGATTAAATAACCAACTAGCCAAAATAGTTCATCTATCAAAAGTGTCATACTCCCACTTCCTCCTTAGATCTATGAAACTCTAAGAAGGATGTAAATTTTGGATAATAGGATGAGCAATAGGGAAAACATACTTGCACCACTCTTCAATGAGATCATCCACCTCCTCCATAGATAACTTTGATGATCGACAATCTTCATAATACTGAGTTAATGGACATAATAAACATATTTATGTGACAATTCACTTTAAATAACAAGTCAACAATAATTTTGTAAGTTAAGACTATATATGTCATGTGCAATAATAAACTTACAAATTCAGGCACCTCCATTTGGTCATGTGTTACTATGTCCTCCAATAATTAATCACATTCATTATACATTTTTTATATTACTAATTGATCATTTAAGATTCATCAACTTGATTGAAGGCATATGTTTAAATAATAGGTTCATGTAATATTTTTTTCCTATGCCATTTGACAGATAACATTCATTATACTGGTTTGTAACTAACATAAAACATCAAAGAAAGAGAGGGGAAAGCAAAGCCGAAAAAGTATGTGGTTCCTAATTTCCTAATGTTTGAATTATTGGTTATGCATTCTGCAGAGAAGAACAGATTACATAAGTGGTTTGGTTAGAGGGGAGCAGGTTATTTGAGAACATGTATTACACAGAAGACAAAGAATCCCAAGGTGTACATATGATTTAATCTCTTCATTTGTCCTATTGAGAGAACCTGTATTGCTGAATGGGAAGGACTATGATAAAACAGCAAACATTTCATCATCAAAAGAAGTGGCAGAAGAAGAATAGAAAGGAGATGAATTTTATCAGAAAATCAGCATTTCAAGAGAAAGCAGGTAGGTACTACTTCATATCAGACCGTCTACTACATGATAATTGGATAGGGACCTGCCCCTAATATTTACAACGATGCAGAAAAGAAGAGGATTCAATTATAGATGAAAATTTCTTAGTTGGGAAGATGAATGAATGAGAACGCCTATTGCATCATGAGTAAAGAGTACTTGTGATGCCCATTGAAAATAAAAGTTTGCCTAACATTGACATGCTATGACAGAGTTTGCAAATAATACTAGAAACCAAAAATCAAAAACCTTTAAGAATCATAGAAAAATAGCACATCCCATCAACAGTATAACACATATGCATTGTTTATATCATATTGCAGAATTGAATATTCATGCTCTCCATGTTAATGCTTCAGAATTTTAGATCATTACATCCTCAAACCCAGCAGCAACACTAAAAACAAAAATAGAAGGTTATAAACTAATATCTTCCTACCACACACAAACAAAAATTCAGAAACAGGATTTTTTCATACCTAGAAATTATATGACTGCCAATGTTGTCACGCAACCGGAAAGCAGACCCATAAGTATTGAGAATGCATTACTTTTCATTTGTTTCTCTGTTCTATATGGGGATTGAGTGGTTAACAATAGTTGAATCTAAATTAGGCGATTATAACATGTAAGCAAATAACCAATTGAAGAAATAAGGCAGGGTCCTTTCAAAAAGGCTTGGCGCATTTCAAAAATGCATTATGGGAGAAAAGGAGAGACAATATCTTTAGGCAATCAAACCTTAAAAAATTCATTAGCACTTTCACATGATTTACACACAGAGATCAAACATACCATATAAAGTTCTTTTAGGCAACACTGAATGAACTTACTAAATATCAATCAGCAATATCAAGAGAACAAGTGTAATGCACTCAAATTGGTAAAAAGAATTACATCAAACAACAGACTTTAGGAGTATTCTTAAATTCTTAATCTTAATCCTCAACACAAAAAGTCATTAAAGTATGAAGGACATGACTAGAAGTCCAAAGACGCTTAGGAGGTTGAGGACAGTTTGTGAGAGGGCCAAAAGGACACTCTCATTTCCCTCTTATCTTGAGACAACGATTGAGCTTGATGCTTTGTATGATGGCATTTTAAACACAAGTTACCTTAACACCCAAAAGCTAATACCTTTAGACAAAAAGCACAAACCTTTACAACCAAAATCTCATAATCTCATACTTTTATACTAAAAGCACAAACCTTTTAAACCTTAACACCCAAAAGCTAATATCTTTAGACAAAAAGCACAAACCTTTACAATCAAAATCTCATAATCTCATACTTTTAAACTAAAAGCAAAAACCTTTTAAACCTTAACACCCAAAAGCTAATACCTTTAGACAAAAAGCACAAACCTTTACAACCAAAATCTCATAATCTCATACTTTTAAACTACAAGCACAAACTTTTTAAACCTTAACACCCAAAAGCTAATACCTTTAGACAAAAAGCACAAACCTTTACAATCAAAATCTCATAATCTCATACTTTTAAACTAAAAGCACAAACCTTTGCAACAAAAATCTCATAATCTCATACTTTTCAACTAAAAGCACAAACCTTTTTGAGGAGTGAAGCTTTGAGACGAAAACAGAGGCTTCGTTTTGAGACGTTAGAGGCCAGCAGGGACAAGCTCTGTAGAGGAAGGGCTTCGCGTGATGATTGTTGATCGCGTGATGATTGCTGATCGCGAGATGTTTTCGTGTATGTGTATGTTGAGTGAGGGAGTGTTTTCAGATCAGAGAGCTTCGCCCCCTTGCCTAGAAGAATTGCGTATGTGATATACGAGGGAGGGTTTTTGTGTATGTGTATATGTTGAGTGAGGTAGCAGAAGACTTAGAAAAAGAGGGAAGACATAAGGGCGCGGGAAATTATAAAACTGAAATTTTTTAATAAATATTTAGTGCCTAAAAGTTCATTTACTAGGCTAGAAATTTATTATTTTAAAATCAATAGTGTATGTGAACTTAATAATTAAGTTTTTAAATTATTTAATTATTTGATATCAATTTACAAAATTATTACAAATCTATGACTTAGTTTTCTTTATAAAAATATTAATTTACTATTAAATAGGGAGCTGCAAAAAAATTATCAGATCAAAGAAAAGATTAAACAAATCAAATGTGTTGAGTCAACTAATGCATTGACATAAATTATTTGCAATGAGTCAAGTTTTAAACATTATCGAAATTTTTTTGTTCAAACATTTTGATTAAAACCTATACATGCGTTTTCTGTATTAAAGCGCATGTAAACATGTGCTATATACATGCGCTTTAAGCGCATGTAGAGGCCACAATCATATACATGCGCAGTTCCTCTAGAAGCGCATGTAAAGAATCACTATATACATGCGCTTTAAACGCATGTATAGCGTTGAATCATATACATGCGCTCTTATGTAGCGCATGTAATAACATACTATTTACATGCGCTTTTTGCTGTTCTTCTTTAAAGCGCATGTATAGTTGTCGATTACCAACGCTTTTTTTGAGGCGCATGTAAAGATGCGCTGGTATAGAGTTATTCTGTAGTAGTGTTACTACTTAAAGGGTTCAACCTTTGAACAAGGATTTTCTAACTTAGTTCACTCAATGAACAGATAATGTTACTCACTTAAGTACAATAAATGCTCTCACTAAATGAAAGGACTTGAATACAAGAGATACAAGAAGACTAGAGAATAACTCTCGAATACAATAATTGCTCTCTTGCTTTCTGGGTAGTATGAGCTTTGAATGCTTGAATGATTTTGCAGATTATGTTCGGTGCTTCATAAATGATGAAGTAATTCCTTATATATCATCTTCTCATACTCCAATGTTTGGTAGGTAGGAAAGCCGTTTGAATATGTCCGTTTTTCCCTTGTTACCGTTGGCTCCATAAATGCTCCATTAATGCTCAGCAGGGTTGACTTGTTTTATCTCTGAAAAGCAACTCTGACAACTCTGCTCTGACAAAAAGCATTCTGACTTCTGGGCACATGTAAATTCTGTCTCTTGTACTCTTGCTGACGGATGATCATCGTGCATCCGGAAGCGGCAATCTTGCTCTGCAAGTGTTAGTCTCAGAATCCCAGTGCCAAGAGTATTTGCATCCGGAAGCTCTTTTGCATCCGGAAGTAAAACTAAGTTCTGCACACAAATGTTAGTCCAACAGAGTAGTATATATATATAATCAAGTGCAGTAAGAACTATACATGCTGTGGGAGCGTGTTTGCTATGGGAAGAAATCTAACTTAGACTAGGTTCTGACTTAGTATGTTATTCACTTCCGCTGAGGGATGTATTCTTCATCCGTGAGCGTTAGTCACGTTATTTTACTCTAAGTGTTCCGGAAGCGATTTCGCATCCGGTAGTGTCCTAACTTAGTCTTCATCAAAGTTCAATACTCTAGCAGCCTAGACTAGGTTCTGACTTAGTGTATCACTTGCTTCCGCTGTGGGATGTATATTCCATCCGCGAGCGCTAGTTCTAATCCATCCGGAAGCAATTCTGCATCCGGTTGTGACTTAACTTAGGATTCACTTTTAACTTAATTCTTCCTATTTGATCAACTAGTTCTTTCATATTTTAGTCTTCATCAAAACTTAAGATTCTAACATTCTCCCCCTTTTTGATGATGACAAACTAAGTTAACTTATGAATTCATGCTTGAAGACATATAATTAAATAACACACAGATATGAATTCAAAAGCGAACTTCATTAATATGTAAATCAACTACATGTATAAGCAACAAGAACAGTAAGCAGATTTACAAGTATGACAGATAACTATGTATGAAAAATGAAAGAACAAAATGTTGTGCTATGCATGAGAGGCTGGGTTTTAAAGTTTGTGTCTTTTGTTCCTCTCTTTTTCTCTCTGGTTTTCTTCAAACTCCTCATTTGCCTTGGCCCACATCTCATTCATCTGCTGTTGGTCGATCTGGGCAAGAATTGCTTGAAACTCCATATCCTCATTGGCTTTTCAGAGTCTTTCCGTTTCAAGGGATTCAGCAATGGCTTTCTTCAGATCACTGAGCTCATCTAATCCAAAAGCCCTTCCATCCTCTGACTCTCCGATAGGGATGGTTGCGTGAGGGAGATGGACAACTTTAACCTTGACATTCCAGGCAGGGTAATCAGGGTCTTGAGGTAGGCTTGACTTTGCTTTCCCTTTTCCCTTCTCTTTCCTTTTCTCTTGAAGACCCTTAGCCTGAGTCCTCTCAGCATCCAGAACGAAGAGTTGCTCATATGTGAGTCTATCTGTGTTTCCATAGCGCTCAAACTCTTCTGGTGTCATGTCTTCCACCTCTAGCTTGACCACCACTTCTGGTGGGACTTCACTATCTACAGTCTGAGCTTGCTCTTGGGTGGATGATTGAGGCTCAGAAGCTTCCGCTTGCAGTGGCACCCTTTCAGTCTCAGTATCCTCAGGAGCAACAATGGACTCCTCTTCACTATCTGAGGATGCTCTAGGGGAGGAAGCGACCTTCTTTCTAGCCACAGTCTTAACTCTTGACTTACTGAAGCTGATTGGACGAGACACAGGGGCTGGCTCAGAGGGAGGAATTGGCTTGGCTATAACCCTCACTAGCGGCTCTGGTCTCTTAAAACCATACTTCATGCGTAGCTCTTTAAACAGGTTTACAGCAGGCACAGAGGCTGGTACAGGCTCAGTAGTAGGTGGCACCTAAGATTGATCAGCCAGCACCATCTCAAGGTTGGTCTCCCTGCTGGCAGACTGTCGTTGGCCCATGAAGCGAATGGCTTCATCACGGATTAGCCTTTCTGCTTGGCTCATATGCTTCATGTCCATGGCCCTTCGGAGAGCAGCAGCAACTTCCTCATCCAGCCAAAGGGACGACTGAGTCAGCATTTCTCTCCCCCTTTTGGCATCATCAAAGAGGGTGAGTGCCAGGGAGGAGGATGGGGAGGGAATGGAGGGAGGAGGCTCAGGGCCATATCTGGGTGGTGAAGGTGGTGAGGAGGTGTGAGTGTCAAAGTCTAAGGGAGGAGAGTGAGTGGGGGAAGGAGAGGGGCTGGGGGAGTGTGAGTGGCTAGGGGATTGAGAGTGGCTAGGGGATGGAGAAGGGGTATGTGATGGAGAGTTGTGAGGTGAGGGTGAGTGGTGATGGGAATCTTGTTGAGGAGGAGGGTCCTGTCGTGGGGGAGGAGGAGGTGGAGGTGGGGGAGGAGGTGGAGGTTGTAACATCCCAGCGCCTCGCTCTCGAAATTGTCTGCTTTGAGGAATCCTCACCCCTCACGGTTTTAAAACGGGTCGAGAGGGGGAGGTATCCAGGCCTATATATAGCACCTTTCGTTCTCCTCCCCAGCCGATGTGGGACTTTACAATCCACCCCCCTTGGGGCCCAGCGCCCTCGCTGACACATCGACCCGAGTCTGGCTCTGATACCATCTGTAACATCCCAGCGCCTCGCTCTCGAAATTGTCCGCTTTGGGGAATCCTCACCCCTCACGGTTTTAAAACGCGACGAGAGGGGGAGGTATCCAAGCCTATATATAGCACCTTTCGTTCTCCTCCCCAGCCGATGTGGGACTTTACAATAACTAAAAGTAAATTAATTAAAGTTTCTAAAATAATAGCTAAATTTCATGTATTTATTAATTTGTTTTATAATAAAAAAAATCAGGATGTTACAGAGGTAGAGGAGGAGGAGGAGGAGGATGTTGGGGTGGTTCAAGGAAATGGTGAAGGAGAAGGTCTAACTTGGCTTCCATCCTTGCAAGACGAGTCTCCAATCCTGGATCCTCTCGTTCTGAGTGTTAAAGGCTACTGCACATTCCTCTCTGATGGGAGCCATCAACGGATCCGGCAGGCGAAAGAGAAGCTCATCCTTCAATTCTTCAGCAAGAGCCTTTTGAGCAGCAGACACTCTTGGAGCACGAGTGTTGCTGGGACCAGCCTGGGAGTCTACTTCCTGATCCCCTGCTCCAGATGCAGAGGGTCCAAAGGTGTGAGAGGCACTCCCAGCCTGAGAGCCAGACTGAGTGGCCTTCACCGGCTTGATGTACCGGACTCCCATCTTGCCCAAATTCATTGATCCCATGGGCAGACACTTCTTGTTATCGGCTTCCTCAGTGGATTTGATGTTGAACTTCTCCAGGAGGAAGGCGATGAACTGCGGATAGGGAAGAGATGTGTTCCCCTTGTTCTTATTCTCTACCCATCTGTGTAGCTCCAGGGAGATCAGTTGGCCAGGATTGATAGGCTGCTGGGTGAGGAATTTTGCAAGCACAGAATTGTCTAACAGGGTGAACTCGTTGAAGTTTCCACCCTTGTTCGTCATGACTCTTGAATAGATGTACTGGAGCACCCTCTGTGTGTCGGGTATACCAGACACCTTCTTCCCCTTAGTGCCATAAACTTGCTCCAGTTCTGCTTGATCCAGCCGCTCAGGGAAGACCCACTGGTTCATCTCCTCATCAGTGATCCCCAGGAAGCGGTTGATTGTTCTCCAGTGGAACTTAATGGTTCTTCCTCTGATGGTGGCCTTGAAGTCGACCCGGCCAATCGCAGACGTGTTCTTGCTGATCTCCTTGTACTTGGCCTTGGCAGTCAGAGACTCACAGAATACCCTTAGCACTTGAACATTGTACTCATTTTGAATCCCCAACCAAGTCATGTATTTCTGGAGATATGCAGAAAGATCATAACCGAGAGCTTCAAGCTTTTCCAGATCCACGAAGATGCCATTGGAGAGATAAGGGTTTCTGTTTTCAAATGCCGGAGAGACAGCTTCCAACGGCCCAGATCTGTATTCTGAGTAGTCCTCTTCAGTCCTCTGGCGTTTTGAAGAGTGTTCTTCAGCAAACTGAACCCTCTTCTTCCCTTTTCCAGATTTCCCAGAATGCTTCGACTTTTTGGAGGAGGAGGCCTTCTGGAGATTAGGGTTTGTTTCATTGGAACCGGCCATTTTTGTGTGATGGTTATGGATGAAGTGAAATAATGCGAAGACGAAGATGAAGAAGAAGATGAAGATGAAGATGAACAGTGATGGAGACGATGAAGATGATGAACAGTCAAGAGAATTCAGAGAGTTTGGGTTGTTGTGTGTGAGAGAAGTGATGAATGGATGACCTATTTATGCATTCTTGATGTTTTTGATGCGAAAGGTCATGATGGCAGTTTATGGGAAAACACACATTTATGGGAAAACGTAAACATTTTAAATTGGAACGGCGCACCTGATGCCACGTGTCGTTTCTGATTGTCAGAGAAGGCACAGTTTTTGTGGGAGAGGATGAAACGTTTCTGAAGTGACGTGTCCTTTTCCCAACACTGGTGCATCCGGTTGCTTAGTGTCATGCCCAAGTGGCAGCAACCATGCTGAATAGAGTAATGAGCTTCCGGAAGGAAATTTGCTTCCGGAAGTGATACACTTAAGATTTAACATTGACATTTTAGGGGACCTGCAAAACTAAAGATTGGCACTCCGATGCCTAAGTTAGTACAGTTTGCAGGTTTTAACAATTAAGTAAAGGTTTATTCTGAAGATTAAACTTCATTTGGGTTTACCATTCCCAAATTTCCTCTAATAAAAGTAAATTGATCAACCCCCAGAGGCTTGGTGAAGATATCTGCAAGCTGATGCTGAGTAGAAACAAATTGCACTTTGACATCCTTCTTCTGAACATGGTCTCTGATGAAGTGATGTCTGACGTCAATGTGCTTTGTTCTTGTGTGCTGCACTGGATTCTTGGCAAGGCTGATGGTGCTTGTGTTGTCACAAAGAATGAGAGCCTCAGGAAACTCCAGGCCAAGATCCCTTAGTTGATTTTTCAGCCACAGCACTTGAGCACAACAGCTTGCAGCAGCAATATACTCTGCCTCTGTGGATGATAGTGACACACAGGTTTGCTTCTTGCTTGCCCAAGACACCAGACAGCCGCCTAGGAAGGCACATTGGCCGCTGGTGCTCTTTCTATCTGTCTTATAACCTGCATGGTCAGCGTCAGAATAAGCCCACAAGAACTCTTGGTTACCTCTGGGATACCAGAGACCAAGTTCTTGAGTTCCCTCAAGGTATCTTAAAATACGTTTAATACATGTTAGATGAGATTCCTTGGGATTGGCTTGAAATCTAGCACACATGCCAACACTAAATTGAATATCAGGTCTGCTAGCCGTTAAGTATAACAGGGAGCCTATCATGCCCCTATACATTGGCTGGCTGACCGAACTTCCCTTAACATCAGCATCGAGAGCGGCAGTGGTGCTCATAGGAGTATCATACTCCTTGCATTCGTCCATCCCAAACTTCTTGAGAAGTTCTCTACAGTACTTGGTTTGGGATATGAAGATGCCTTCTTTCTTTTGTTTGATCTGCAGGCCTAGGAAGAAGGTTAGCTCTCTCATCATTGACATCTCAAATTCACCCTGCATTGTCTTTGAGAACTCTTCACAGAGTTTCTCGTTAGTTGCTCCAAAGATGATATCATCAACATATATCTGGATAACTAACATATTCCTATCTTTATGCAAGATAAACAGTGTATTATCTAATTTGCCTCTAGAGAAACCTTTTCCTAGCAGGAAGCTGCTAAGTCTCTCATACCAAGCTCGTGGAGCTTGTTTCAGGCCATACAATGCTTTCTTTAGTCTATACACATGCTTCGGGTGCTTATGATCCTCAAAGCCAGGAGGTTGCTCAACATACACCTCTTCCTTAATATATCCATTAAGAAAAGCACTCTTTACATCCATTTGATATAATTTAAACCCTTTCATGGATGCAAAGGCTAGAAGAATCCTTATTGCCTCAATAAATTACATCCATTTGATATAATTTACTCACTTAAGTACAATAAATGCTCTCACTAAATGAAAGGACTTGAATACAAGAGATACAAGAAGACTAGAGAATAACTCTCGAATACAATAAGTGCTCTCTTGCTTTCTGGGTAGTATGAGCTTTGAATGCTTGAATGATTTTGCAGATTATGTTCGGTGCTTCATAAATGATGAAGTAATTCCTTATATATCATCTTCTCATACTCCAATGTTTGGTAGGTAGGAAAGCCGTTTGAATATGTCCGTTTTTCCCTTGTTACCGTTGGCTCCATAAATGCTCCATTAATGCTCAGCAGGGTTGACTTGTTTTATCTCTGAAAAGCAACTCTGACAACTCTGCTCTGACAAAAAGCATTCTGACTTCTGGGCACATGTAAATTCTGTCTCTTGTACTCTTGCTGACGGATGATCATCGTGCATCCGGAAGCGGCAATCTTGCTCTGCAAGTGTTAGTCTCAGAATCCCAGTGCCAAGAGTATTTGCATCCGGAAGTAAAACTAAGTTCTGCACACAAATGTTAGTCCAACAGAGTAGTATATATATATAATCAAGTGCAGTAAGAACCATACATGCTGTGGGAAGCGTGTTTGCTATGGGAAGCAATCTAACTTAGACTAGGTTCTGACTTAGTATGTTATTCACTTCCGCTGAGGGATGTATTCTTCATCCGTGAGCGTTAGTCACGTTATTTTACTCTAAGTCTTCCGGAAGCGATTTCGCATCCGGTAGTGTCCTGACTTAGTGTCTCACTTGCTTCCGCTGTGGGATGTATATTCCATCCGAGAGCGCTAGTTCTAATCCATCCGGAAGCAATTCTGCATCCGGTTGTGACCTAACTTAGGATTCACTTTTAACTTAATTCTTCCTATGTGATCAACTAGTTCTTTCATATTTTAGTCTTCATCAAAACTTAAGATTCTAACAACTACTGGCATTAGGATACATCTGTAATGCACTATGTGCTCTTTAGGATAAGTTGTTCCATCGTACTTTGGCAATGTATGATAAATAAACCTTTTTAGCATCTATTTCGTTGCTAATTCAACAATGAAAGGAGATGTAACATGGTTTGCTATTGTCGTCATGTTCTCTGGGGAGGGACAACTTTCAATAATGCCTCTTTAAGCTTGTCCAGTTCTCACCTTAGCTTCATGTGTTCAAATTCTCCCATTATGGGAGATACTTGAAATTGCTGATTTTGCACTCTGTCTTGTAGCATTTTTGCCTCTTTTCTTCACAGAGGCTCATCAACTTCAATATCTATAATTGCATCAAAAACAGAGTTATCAGTTTCCATATTATCAATTGCTTTCCTTCTGACGCAGTTACGTTTGACCATGTCATCTTTATTTCAGTGATTTGAGATTGTAAACCCATATTTTCGTCTTCTAGATGTTTCAGAGCTTTTGCATACTTCTTCAACATATTCACTATAACTGTAGATTGATTTCTGGATCCAGCTTGCTCAAAAGGTTATTCATTGACTTGCTCATTGCATTGAACTTTTGTGTACTCAAAGATTTAAGCTATGATAGTATTTTGACGAGTTTAGGAGAGATTTTTCAAAGGATATTGTTAGGTCCCGCAGTCGATGCCAAAATGTTGATGCTAAAAAAATGGATATTAGGAATTAATAAAAGATAGATCAAATTTATTCAAAAATTGACAGGGTCACCAACAATAGTTAAAGAAAGTCTTCATCAGGATACAAGTACAACTACAGATTTAGAAAGAGAGGGAGATTTCTCAATTACAGAGTGTTTATGAATGAGAGCATAGATTGCTCAGAATTATCCACCTCTTCCTCCCTCTCTTTCCTCTTTTATAGGCAAAATATTTAATCTCGTAATGACATATTTTTTTAAAACAAGGCAAAATGATATTAATTAGCAAAAAGATTACAGTGTTCTAATAATATCTCTAAAAGGAAAGTTGAAAACATTACATTGACTATTAGCAAGTAAATAAACAGAAATAAAGGAGAAAGACTTCAACAGCAATGCAGTGTCGCTAGCAACTGCGTGCTTCACAGAGGGAGCCCAACTAGAGAAATCAATTGATCGTTTAATCTCGTAATGACATATTTAATCATGTAATGAATTCCATATCCCAAACATGACAGGCTCAGTTATGATTTGTAGTAATTGCTGATAACTGTGTTTTTTATATCAGTTGGGCATTAATGTGCATTATGGAGGACTGTGATTCTCGTTGAAATTAGTGTTGACCAATTATTTCCTTGTCTAAAGGTATTATTAGTCATTTATTTCCTTATTTGTAGGCTTCATTTTTTTTGATCAAAATTTGTAGGCTTCATTTAACATTGGGCTTCATTTAACATTGAGCTTCATGAGTTTACTTATGGGCCTAATTTAACATATTATTGGGCCCATAGTAACAATGGATTTAGATTTTATGTTTAGTTGTAATTTCACATCTTTCCTTTGTTTGCGTAGGGAAATCATGTTCTAGAATATAGTATATAATCAAAATACAGACACGAACATATTTAATTTAGGGAAAATTAATTATAGGTCCCTGGTAAGGGACATAATATGGAAAAAGTCCCAAAAATTAAAAAAATTAAAGTAGAGTCCCAACTTTTCAAAATAATTAAAGTAGATCCCAAGGGACTCTACTTTAATTATTTTGAAAATGTGGGCCCCACAATAAATAATAAAATACTCTCACCATCTCTCCCCTCTCCTCTCTCCTCTCTTCTCTCTCCCCTCCCCCTTCTTCTTCTTCATCATCTTCTTCACTCTTCATGTCCGCCCCCCACCACCGAAGGGTGGTGGGGGGCGGCCGGACTGAGTGGGTGGTGGGGGGGCGGACATGAAGAGTGAAGAAGATGATGAAGAAGAAGAAGGGGGAGGGGAGAGAGAAGAGAGGAGAGAGGAGAGAGGGTGAGAGTATTTTATTATTTATTGTGGGGCCCGCATTTTCAAAATAATTAAAGTAGAATCCCTTGGGACTCTACTTTAATTATTTTGAAAAGTTGGGACTCTACTTTAATTTTTTCAATTTTTGGGACTTTTTCCATATTATGTCCCTTACCAGGGACCTATAATTAATTTTCCCTTTAATTTATTAATAATATCTGGAATACAAACAACTAATCTTTCTATAACAATGGAATTGAAGGACAGTACTCCTAAGAAGCGACCAGATGGCTCCACATATTTTTCTAACAGAGATAAAACTAAAGCACACAAGAGATCATTAAAATTCCACAGAAAGCAGCCATATTTGCCATTCTCTTCAAAAAGCACCAGAACCATACACAAACCTCTTCAATCTCTCTGATATCCTCCCAGCTCTGTCACCACATTCTCCTATCTGAACAACATCAACGCAAAATCAGATCGCCGAGTAGCGCAACAAAGATTCTCATGTGTCCTATACATCGATAATGAAAATCTTACGCAGATTGGTCCCTTTTTTTTTTTTTTGGTCAGAAGATTGGTCCCTTATTAAGCTTGGAAATAAATTTCTAGTTTAGTTACTGAAACATTTAATTTTATTATGCGCGCGCATACACACACATATATATTATTTACCAGGAATATGAACAATCAATTAATTTGGATCGTCACTTCGTCAGTTCAAAAAAAATTAATTTGGATCGAGCTTTTTCTACGTACGCTCTATGAGCTTCTTCCACAAGGGACTTTTTAAATAATTAAGGTGGAATCAAATTAATCTCACTTCTTTTACTTTATTAGTTAGTCTACTTAGATCGAGTACCCTTATTTATTAGAGCTTAATTAGGGAGGGGTCTCGGCTACCCCAAAAATTAATAAGGACACTTTCCTTTTTTGTGGTTTTTATATAATAAATTAAAAAAGAGTGACATTTTTATATATTATAGTAGAAAAAGTTTATATATTCAATCTCTATCGTTTTTTTAAAGATCCAAGACTTGAAAATAAATGTGCCTTTTCATTTATCAGAGTCCTGAATCTTTGAAAAAATAATAAAAAGTTGAAAAATTAACCATTTGTTCATTTATATATAGAAATGTGACCCTCGTTATTGTATACTCTAATGTTATAAAAAAATAAAAGGAAGTGCCTTAAATCTTTGAGTCAACCGAGGGTAGAGCAGGCAGCAGCCAGGGTTCGGATTGCGATCCCTCAGAATCGCTTTATATGTGTGTGTCTCGGTCATTGATCCAAGGGTTCATATTACATAATTATATCATTAAAAATTAAAAAAAAAATATTATAATATAAAATAAGTTAAGAAATTTTAATTTTTTAATTTTCAAAACTTTCTAGCATAAAAATTTTCAACTACTTTAACCTATTTCATTTCAACAGAGGGATCTATAAGAGGTACAGACTTATCCAGTTAACTGGATAAGTCTGTATCTCTTATAGATCCCTCTGTTGAAATGAAATAGGTGTAGGTAGTTGAAATTAATAGGTCTAAGTAGTTGAAATTTTTTATGCTAAAAAGTTTTGAAAATTAAAAAATTAAAATTTCTTAATTTATTTTATATTATAATAATTATTTTTTTAATTTTTAATGGTATAATTATATAGGGCAAAGGTGCAAAAATATGACTAAACTTTACCCTAAGTTGCATTTCTATGACTAAAGTTTCGCAAGGAGCAAAAATATCACTAAACTTGGGATCGAGGTGCAAAACTATGATTTCCGTCAACTATGACGGTGTTGACCGTTAGTTTTCGACTTGTAGGATGCTGAGTGCGCAATAATGATCATGTGGCATGCTGAATAGACTCTTTATTGGTGTTATGTGGAATAAGGGGTAAATGTATTTAAAATAATGCAAAAAATATGATTATTTTATTCTAACAACAGACCCATATTTGCACTCAAAGTACATTTACTTTGAATACATTTACCCTTTATTCCACATAACACCAATAAAAAGTCTATTTAGCATGTCACATGGTCATTATTGTACACTTAGCATCCTACAAGTCGAAGACTTACGGTCAACACCGTCATAGTTGACAGAAATCATAGTTTTACACCTCGATCCCAAGTTTGGTGGTATTTTTGCTCCTTGCGAAACTTTAGTCATAGAAACGCAACTTAGGGTAAAATTTAGTCATATTTTTGCACCTTTACCCAATTATATAATATGAACCTTGGATCAATGTAATGGAGACACACACATACAGCGATTCTGAGGGACTCTGAGGGGGATTGCCGCTGAGGCAATCCGAACCCCAGCAGCTAAGGAGGTGGGGGCAGCCGACGTACAAACCCTTAAAGCTAATTAAAGTCTATAGAGTTTTAAAAAGAAGAGTCTTATCATAATAATAAATAATGCTCACCTCACAGTGAATGGTATGAAAAACAGTATCTTTAACCACTGAATAACTGGCATTCACAACATCAGCTTGTTCTTCATGAAGAATGCGAATGAACTCGTTGAATATGAACTGACAATCCAAGGCAGTTACCACAGAAACCTCCACTGTTGAGCCCATATGGCGTATCTCAACTTGGGGGGTTTTGGATCCCACCATAATTCCTCTATCTGTATTACTATTGTTTGGCTCGTTGATTCCCATCAGGCTGAGTTTCTTCTCCTTCATTTTCTCCAACTTAATCTGAAGCTTTTTGATGTAGGTGGTGGCTTCACCCAGCTGATCTGAAAGCGAAATTACCTCCTACAATAACATAATAACCAGATTTAAAAGCCATAGTGTATACATTTTAATTATGTATGAGCCATGCATGCATGTTAAAAAATTGATGATAAGGTGATTAAATTAGAGGAAGAATTAGAAGAAGTATACTGATGGCGATGATGATGAGGAAGGAAGAGGGGTGATGAGTGAGGTGAGATGCGAGCATAGAGATCTCATTTGACTTCTACGGTTTCTCTCTATCACTTTTCTGTCTCCTCCTCCGCATGAAGCAGCAGCTGGAATGTGTTCCATATTCTGATTAATGTAGATAGGGCAAGATATATAGCTCAATAATACTAATGCTGCATTATATATATATATAGATATATGTAAGAAGTTTGAGAGAGGGAGGGGGACCCGGGGAGTGGGTAATTAATGAGAAGAAATGATTCCACCGCTCCAGAATATAAGCTAATACTCCCTCCGGTCTTAAATATAAGACCTAATTGACTTTTTTGAAAAATCCTAAGAAAAAGCAAAATAAGTTAATTATAAATTGATGTACCTAATTTTTTCCCTTAAACTAGTTTATTTTACTTATAAACTAATAGATAATCTAAAAATATATCAAATATGTCATGATTTAATAGACTATTTTGTAACCTTAACCTCTCCAAAAAAAAGTTATCTAGGTCCTATATTTAGGACCGGAAGTAGTATTGTACATGAAAACTGTTGAAAACTGTTGAAAACAATCAATATGTCTAGAATATATTTGTTTCCTAACTTTACCCTTATTTATGAAGAGGATAAGTAAGATGGTAATTGGATGAGAAAAACGAGAAAGAGTGTGTACATAAGAAAGATGAGAGAGAATGTTGTAAACAAGGGCAAAACTGAAAAAAGTAATAAATGACCAAACAAAATGCATGCAACATTAACTGATATTCTGGTACAGTTTTAAATCATAACATTAGCTTATCCTGCTGATATGTAGAGAGGATCAGAACAGTTATGGATTGCTGACTTTAAATAAAGCTAAATTGTTTCACTTTCATTTTGCTTGTTTGACCCATTCTCAGTCCTTTACTACTAGCAAGTATGTGAACAGATTGACACCATTTTTTATACATGGTTAGTTATGTCACTTTAAGTCTATATATTCACTTGATTTTGGTTTTTGGTTTTGATCCATAAATTTTGAAATCCATGATATCATTTTTAACTTTTACTTAAGTTTGGTTCTAATCCGGATTAAAATTATGGTTTTTGGTATTTGAATTTTTCTCAATTTTTTTTGGTCTATCAATTTTGTGCTCTTTATTCAAGTTCAGGAATTAAAACAAAATTGAGTGGAAGTTCAATGAACAAAACAACTATTTTTAAAGTTTAAGAACCAAAACTAAAATTGAGTGAAAATTTAAATAACAAAAGTACTGATTTTTAAAGTTAGGTATCAAAACAAAATAAAACTAACAAAAGTTTTAGGGCCAAATAAAAGTAGTATAGGCACTTCTTTGTTTGACCAAAATTAACTACCCTGGCCCCAACGACTATTTTAAATTCAGTATCAAAGGACGTATGGTTTTTCAATTAATACGTTTCAAATAAAAAATTATTGTTTTTAAAAGAATCTTAACTTTAAGGAAAACAAAATTCTTTATTTTAAATGATATGACCATTAAAGTGAATTTTTAGAAATGGAGAATCTAGATTTGTTGCTCTTCGTCAAGTAATGAGGAACTAAACTCAATCCAGTTTGTTGTACGGTTTAATGCCCCCCCCCCCCCAAAAAAAAAACTCTCTAACTAAGAGGTACGAATAGTTTGTCAGAAATAAGTTTTATTATGAATTTTGTTTTTTTACCATTATTTATTGATGTTGATTGGGTTATATGCATTCAGTAAAACATAAGTGGGAGTGATTCCTTATCAAATATCAACACAGCACTATACATATACATTATGCGTATGAACGCCCGGATTGGAACCCAAAATGAAACGCATACCCTAGGAAATTAATTTATACTAAAGAGAGTTGCTTTTGAATGTTGAGAATTTATCCCAAGGAAAGTGCTTTATTTTGTGTTATATGTGTGTGGTGTCAGGTATGAAATCAGACTACAGTGTAGTTAAACAAAATCAAACAAGTGCGTGCGGTGTGTACATGTCTCACATCAGATATTCCGTGTGGTATGCGCGTGTATATTAGTGTGCGTCTAAACAGTATGTATATTATGTGTAATTTCTTTTTGGTTTTGTGGAGATCAGTAGATATGTACTCCATGAACTTGTTATTTTTTAGTTGGTGCCTTTTGGACTAAAGGGAGTATATTAATGTGATGTTTCATGTGCCATAAACATTGATACTGGTTAAACATTGAACATCAGTCATTTTTAGTGGTGTGAAACGTTGACTAGTCTTGTTCTCACTTTTCACACATGCTCCTATAAGGCTATAACTATCGGAATATACTCCTATTTATTCTGTGTTTCATACCAAAAGCATTAATTACGTGTTGAAAGGAGACCTGATGAAAAGAGCTTATTCCTCCTTAATGGGAACAAAATTCATTAATACTTACTGTACTCCCTCAAATAACGAAATTTGTAAATATCAAAAACTTAGTTAAGTTAAATTAGTTATTTCTAAAAATAATAAGTTGATTTTCCTAAGATGCTTTATCAGGAGTACCTACTATGAAGCACTATCTAATAATTCTCGTTTACAAAATAAAGTTGTTTAAAACATTAACTTTATCATTAATTTAATTTAAGTTGTTTTTATATTATTTTTTAAAATACACTAAAATCTTAAATTATATCAATTGTCACTCTCTTCCTCTAGCACCAATACTAAATATATATGGGCATGGATGAGAAATGTTTAATGTTCGTAAAAACTATTTCCTCTACTCTTTACTATTTTTATAAAAGTTTGATAACCAAATTACGCATCTTAAGAATGCTAATAAAAATTCTCACAAAAAAAAAGAAAGCTAATAAAATTAATTGAAGATAATAAATGTCTGAAATTTGACTTTTTTCCCTATATTACACTGATTTAAGATGATGCTATTTTTTTTGACTGATTTAATATGGGGCTATCAAGAGAGACATGAAATATTAATTAGTATGAAATTTTTTTTAAAAAAACTATCTATTCTTACCTCACATAGTCACATAATTCAAAAAAAGAGGATTAATGACAGTTTTTTTCTATTATCAACTGTTTAAACCACCATACGCTATACAAAACTCGTTGTTTATGGGCGTTTACATCCCCAAGGTTCCTCTCAAATCAAACCACGACGAAATATAACATAATGGTGGTTTTTTGACAACCATGGCTAAGTTCTGTTTAAGTAGATTAACGGTGGAACTTAGCCATGGTTTATGAAGTAAAACCATCGCAAAGTTGGTGACAACTCACGCCAAATTTGTAACCAAACTTTTCCGCAGTTTTCATAAAAGAAACCTCGGCCAAGTAATATTAGAAATGTCACCAAGTTATTATTATTATTTAAAAAATAAGAACATTGTTATATTCAATAACCGCGGCAATGTATTATCAAAAATGTTTTTTTATTAAAAATCTGAAGATATATTCACGCTTTTAAAAACCAACAAAGTATTGTTATTTTATTTTTCAAAAATTATAAAAATGGCCATGGTTATAAACACACCTTAAATTAACAATGCCGCATTTTGAAGAAACAAAAAACATTAACGACATGAAATTATAAAACATGGTCGTGGTTACTAACACTACAACGCTTCAAAACCGCCGCAAAGTTGTATTACCAAGATGCGCTTTCCTGTGTTTGTTAAAAACGCCGTAGTGTCTTTCCTGTATATATAACTGCAGCGAAGTGAAGGAAAAAAACACTACTAAATCATTGAAAACGATTTTTTTTAGTAACAAACCACTCTCCCGCGGTATAAGGTTCAACCATTAACATCGTTGTGAGTAACATTCATTAGTGTTTCACAAATTGTTGGAAAGTCGGTCAAATCCACTAGTAAACAGTCAACTAGTGATGGTTTTAGAATCGTCGCTAAACTCCACTAAATTAAAAAAGTAATAAAATATAAATAAATTTGTGGTGTTTTAGATCTGCCACTAAAGTTCTAAAACTTTAAAAAATAAATCAATCAGTGGCGATTTAAAAACTGCCACTAAATTAATTAGAATAAAAATGATTTTTCAAATTTTTAAACGTTTGTATTCTTTAAAAGTCAGAATTTCAATTATATCAAAATTCAAATAAATAAACAATATGAAGAATTTAAATTATAAGAGTAAATGCATAACACAAAACTACAAAGATCAGAATATATAGAGTGCAAAACTTGGATTCAATAAAAGTTGGTCAAAGATAAAAACTGGAAACAAAAAACATTAAATACATGAAATCATATATTAAGGTTAAAACATAATAAGCATGAAAATAGAAAATTGTGAACAAATGAAATGTGTTTAAAAATGAAGAAAAAGTAGCTGAGATATGAAGGACACCGATTCTTCTGCAAATTGAAGTCAATCGATGTCGTACCACTTTGGATCTATTCCTTCAAGCAAAATTTAGATCCATAAGGTGGTTATTGAAATTATTCAGCCATCCCAGTAAACTATATGTGATACTTGTGTGAAACCGGAAAAGACATGATTTATTATGAAATTTGTGTAGGAGTGTGATATATATTTGAAGATGAATAAAAATTGGGAAAAGAGGGGAAAATGGATAAATGGAATGGACACCCTTTTGGGAAATGGTTGTGATGACTATCCTAATTGAATTAATATATGTTTGGGGAATCAATTTGGATGCAAATTCACTAATTTACCAAAACTCATGAATTCATGAGTTCAATTATCTAATTAATATAATCATAAACTAATTAGAAATTGTTAAACCATTTAGCACCTTTGAGTTTTCTCTAACTTTCCTAAATTAAAGTACCAAACCTCACCAATCGGAAAATCTAATATCTAATCTTTTGAATCCATTTAATTAACCATTATTAACTAACTTAGAGAGTGATTAATGGTTTGCAATGCATTTAGTCATAATCCAATTCAATCTATCTTTTATAATCATACATAAATAAAGAGATATCAAATGAATCACAAATAACATATATTTGACCATATATATTGATAATTACAAATATCTCATTACAAATCAGAACAACAATCAAACTCAAATACATAACATAATCTATGTCTCAAAGTATAAATAACAAATCTAAACCTAGAAAAAACATAAATACAAGAGAAAGGAAAAACTTTCCTATGAAGAATATTAGCTCAAGCATTCTACTAAAAATCGTGGTTATTTTAAATTCATTTTCTTAGAATAAAATTATTCACATTATAACTGCTGTTAAAATCAGTTTACTATTTTTTTAAAAAATAAATTTTAGTGGCTTTCATACAAAATATTTTTTTTGCAAACAGCCACTAAAAGTACTTTTTTTGTAAAAAAAATGAGTGATATTAGCTACATACTGCCGCTAAAATTAGTTTAAATTTTTTTTTAAAAAAATAAATTTAAAATAAATAAATTTCATGATGTCCTGTCGAATATTACTCCCTCCGGTCCCTAATGTAAGAGCTCACCCCATATTCTCTCCTCATTTAATGCATTTTTCCTTACTTTACCCCTAACTCTCTTTCATATTTATTAATGCTTATGTATTTCTCTCTCTTAAAAGTACCATAATAAATATGGGCAATTTTGGAAAAGAAGCATTAACTCCAGACACCCAACTAACATTCACATGTTTTCTTAAGAATCGTTTTTTTGACGGCTGACTCTTACATTAGGGACCGGAGGGAGTATGTGTTTAACTTGTGTTGACATGTATAAGAAGAACTTACGTTAACGCCTCCACAAATTCGGGGTTAGAAAAGAAATAATTGCCCAACAAATAATTTCATATTATAATTAGTATTTATCCCTTATATATTTAAGAGCAAAGAGGTACTCTCTCCGGTCCCTAATGTAAGAGCCCAAAATTTGAATGGTTTTGGTCCCTAATGTAAGAGTTCACCTCATATTCTCTCCTCATTTAATGCATTTTTTCCTACTTTACCCATAACTCTCTTTCATATTTATTAATGCTTATGTATTTCTCTCTCTTAAAAGTACCATAATAAATATGGGCAATTTTGAAAAAGAAGCATTAACTCCAGACACCCAACTAACATTCACATGTTTTCTTAAGAATCGTTTTTTTGACGGCTAGCTCTTACATTAGAGACCGGAGCTAGGGAGTATTTAATTAAAGTCGTATATGTCATGGTGGATTAAATGGTGAAAACTAAATATTTTTTCATCACTGTGAGATGTCCATTTCATTGATTCATTCACATATGCGTGTAAAAGGTGGCCAACAACTCCGAAGAATTGTATGAATCACAGAGTCAATATATAACCAATAGATTATGGGTTATGATTATGGTGCGTCACCCAATCTCTAGAAGGCAAAGGAGCTTTACCCATTGAAACATTCATTTCCTTCTTAGTTCACATTTCAAATTTCGGGAGGTCAAAGTAGCTTCACCCAAGAATTGGACAGACATTTAGCGACAAGCGATGAGACAGAACGACAACGCGTTTCCCGAAATGTGTGAATGAATAACAAACACGAAGGCTGTTATTTAGCAATCCCGTCCAAACTGCATTAAACGCCCTACATGCGCTACATGTATGTAAAGTTCCAACCTTCTTTAACTCTTTTCCTCAACGCATGCTGTTGTGTTTGTTTAAGGAGGGGTATTTTGGAATTAGGAGGTAGGACTCAAAATTTTTCCCCCATTCTCTATCAAAATTTGAACTCATTCTCTCCACAATTATTTTATCCTCTTCAATATTTTGATATTCCAAAAATACCCTCATCATTTCTCCTCCCCTCCCCCCTCTCAAACAAACACAGGTCATAACTTATGGTCTTAACATGGTGCCAACTCGTAATTCAAGCTAAGCATATGATTTATTGTATCAATTATCCACATCAAATCTTCAATTAAGAAAGATAAAGTACTTCGCCTTTTGTAAGAATGAGAGCACAAATTTAAACCTAGAAACACACATTTTATGGAAGAGAAAAACCTTTTATATTTAATGTCTGAAGATACATTATTATATGATCTTAAATGTCGTAATGTCATTTTTATTTGAGACAATTGCATTTAAGTCCCAAACAAGGAATTTAATATCAGATAGGTCCGGTAACAACTCATTTACTTGTTAACGAAGGCTATTTCACTTGTTAATATGCTTCAATAACAACTCATTGGGACCTCTATGAAATTAAATCCCTTGTTGGGAACTAGTGTGAAATTGTTCCTTTTTATTTTTATCTAAATAATTTTTACCTAAAACATCACTATTGATAGTTTAATACTTCTCAATATGAAACAAACAAGAGAGGGAGTGCGAGAATGATATAAGGTTAGGATGATTTTATAATATCATGTACTTTTAATTAACTTAATTAATATTTGCAATCTAATCAAAGTAGATGAACACATTTTAATATTTAGGATAGGAGGGAGTATTAGTTTTAAATTTAACATATATAGTAGTAGGATATCCTTGATTATAAGAAAAATGAGTAACGTAGGGGTTATTTCATGTGTTATAATTCAAGAAATTTATTATTCCTTATATAATTTGTTGACTGATATAGTATAATATTCACTGAAACGAGTTTGATCTGTGTTAAAACAAAAGTTTAATTCCTTATAAAATACAAGAAATGCCATAATAAAGCGTTTGAATTTAAAGGCCATTTCAATTTAACCAATGATTTTGTCTTCTAACCTTTTAGGTATGTGAGAACAATGGTTAATGATTACTAACATTTCAAGGTATAACTTTATAAGTTAATGAATTTGTTACAAGCTATTTCAATTTAACCAATGCATTGTAACACCCAAAAATATTTCAATACCTTTTGTAGTATATACATTGTGTGGATTTGAGTATTTTTTGCTCTTATAGTGATGTTACTTTCTATTTTAAGCAATTGTTACTCTCAGAAGGTCAATGATCATTGAAACTACTTCACTAGTTCTATATGACAATTCATATACAAGTGCACAAAAAGATTTTGGTGATAACTCTTTCCTATCTATTTTATTTCTCAGAAATTCATATTTTATATGATTTCGATATTATTAAATTATCTTGCATACAAAATGGAATCCCAACAAGGTGGGGTAAAGCCGTAAAGGGGAATAAAAAGACAAGAAATGGCCGCCTCACCAATGAATTACCATCATGACATCATCACCAACTGGCACTTGCTAAACCGATAGATATATATGGCTATGTGTCATTTATTCACTCGTCACTCCATGAGGCTGCCTGTCCGTTCAAGGATGCAACCAAATAATTTTGTGGTTCCTTTCAATCTCATGTGATGAAGTTGAAGCCCAAAATATCGAAGTACGTTTATGGCTGGACCTCTTCGTTTCACTGCCCATCTTTTACACATTTTTTTGCCCCTCTTTTTTCATTTTTGGCTGAGGCACTTGCAACTTGGACCAATGAACTTAAGCCAGAATCAAACAATGTGTCATCGAATAATATCAGAGAAATTACCAACAAAAAGGGATCATTTCAAATAAGCTGTTGCAAAAGGACCAACGTAAAAGTTGTTTTCAAAGAATTTGTGCTGGCTTCGTTCGGTTAAATTAATTCATTTCAAATAATTTTGCGATGTAGCAAATAAATGCATGGAGAGAAGTTCTCTCTCATATGATGTTATAATGATTTTGAGGCGCTCATTACTTGCTTGGATTAATCTTAAGGAAACTGATCTACAAACTAGGTTATCATAAAATTTAGTTAATGAAGTGTGATTTTTGTTTGCATAAATTTCTATAAAAAATGAGTTTGACATAGAAGATGTTTCTTGACGATATATTAAAAAACATTTTCAAAAGGTCTAAATATAAAAAAGAGTAGCTCGATTCCTCCGAAATTATATGAAATTTTATTTTAGTTTTTCCATTCAACTTTGGTTGTTAAGTGTTTTCAAACTTTTTATGGTTGGAATGGCATTAAACAAGCCCTTATAAGATGCTTCTTGTTAAATCGAAAGGTCTCAATACTAGACGCAAAGCCCGTATATGTCTGCAGAGCCCAGGACTTCAAGCAATAAGTGTTGCATAGCAAATCTCGAAAATAAAAGCCTGACACAAATCTGGCCCATTTGAAAATTGAAGGGTCAACTTATCAATTTTTTTCCAAGTTATCCCCACTCTTGTGTTACATTGGACTAATTCTTCGCTGTTCTGAAGTTTCATGTAGGGGTAGATAGTTAGCCTTTTAGTTTGCTCCATTCAGGAGAGTTAGAGATCAAACTCTCTACCACTTGTTAAAGGAATGAAAGTATATATCACTAACATTAATCGGTCAAGTTATCACCTTATCAACTTTTAATCTTTGATACTTCTCCAATCCTAATTATAAGTTTTAATTCGACATTTTTTTTAAGTTAAGGAAGTAAAGTAGATCAGTAAGTTATAACATATGCTACATCATGTAATTAGATTTGATATTACTAGTTTATAAACAAAATAAATTAGTTTGAGGAAAAAACATAAATTAAACAAGGCCAAAGTATACTTTTAGTGACTTATATTTACATCAAGTTTCAATTTACTTCTTTATATTTAGAAAATACACTTTTAGTCCTTTTTTGTTAATATCGTTGGTTTCACTTAATGAAAATGCTAACTTAACAATTTTTAATGGCTATTAAATACCGAAAAATGCTTAAATTAAAATATTTAAGTGTAAGTATTCTTATATTTTCACAATTTGTCAATTTTTACCCAAATTGAATTATGGAATAATCCTTTAAATTTAAGTGAAAAGTAATTCATTTGCATTCAAAATAGTAAACTTGATTTTATAGTTAGAACGAGAGATATTATCACTTTGAATTTTTTGGAGAAATTTAGATCTAAAATTAGTTACTTTAAGATATCTTTTTGGTACATGATCTTTTTTTAAATATCTATAATGATCTTATTTGTTAGAAATTAGTTTATTGGGCGAAGGCCCAAAAATGATACATAACTATTGGCTAAGGAACAAAAGTAATACATAACTATTCTGAGGTACATCAATGATACCTAACTTTTACTTGGGATCAAAAATGATATTTTCACTAATATGACAATAAAATTGGACATGAAAAGTCCAAAATGCCCTAATAAATAAAATAAAGGGCGAAGGCCCAAAAATGATACATAACTATTGGCCAAGGAACAAAAGTAATACATAACTATTCTGAGGTACATGAAAAGTCAAAAATGCCCTAATAAATAAAATAAAATAAAACATAGAGTTAGTCCCTATAGTTTTAAAGCTAAGGTTTTAGTCCCTATAGTTTCCTCCATTTAATAGAGTTAGTCCCTATAATTTTAAAAGGACCAACATATGACATTAACAGAGTTAAATATGATTACGTGGCACTAATTCTGTTAGTTTTTATCATGTGGCTTATGACTGGAGAGTATGAGTTGGAAATAATTATTTAAGGTGGATAAATGATTTTATTTATTAAGGAATATATTAAAAAAATAGAAGTCATCTCTGTCACAAACCAAACTGGACGGAGAGGAGGAATTAGGGGAAGACGAAGAAGACATAGTCGGAGTAGTGGAAGGGGTGGGGGCCGAGGCGGCGGGCCTTCTCGCTGGGGTGGGCGAAGGAGAATCTGGTCTAGTCGTGGCTGCGGCTTCACCTTGGGCTTCACCGTTCTCTGCCACCATATGTCGCTGCTGGTTTCTAAGAGAGGAAGAGAAAAGATGATGGGATGAAAGAGAGAGAGAGAGAGAGATGTGGTGAAAAGATCTTTATTAGGAAGAGCAAACTGACCAGATTGATATCAAAAACCACCAAGAAGTAACATTTTTTATATTAAAGTTCTCAATTTGAGCACAAAACTTACAGCAGAACCACACCAGTTGGTTTAACCCTATGTTTTATTTTATTTTATTTATTAGGGAATTTTGGACTTTTCATGTACCTCAGAATAGTTATGTATTACTTTTGTTCCTTGGCCAATAGTTATGTATCATTTTTGGGCCTTCGCCCTTTATTTTATTTTTTAGGGCATTTTGGACTTTTCATGTCCAATTTTATTGTCATGTTAGTGAAAATATCATTTTTGATCCCAAGTAAAAGTTAGGTATCATTGATGTACCTCAAAATAGTTATGTATTACTTTTGTTCCTTGGCCAATAGTTATGTATCATTTTTGGGCCTTCGCCCTAGTTTATTTTACTTATAAATTATCTTATAATACAATTATATTTAAAATACGTTTAAATTAAATGGCCTATTTGATTCTTGTGTGGTTCTCAGGCTGGTCATATGTTTGTCTTCTTTTGTGGGTTAGTATTGCTACTCATGATCATCTTTTCCTTGGAGTTTGTTTTTCAAATCCAAGTGTTTCTTCACTTTTTGATAAAGAAGGCGAGTTTGAGACTGCTTTTGTAGTATTGACATCAAAGATGATGAGCTCAGGAGATCATGTCCTTGACAACCACCCTTTATCGTCCTGTCATTTGATCATGAAGAACCAATAGTTTACTTTCTCACTACTAAACTGCACAAGGATAACTCTAATTAGTCTGGTTAGTGTTATGTTTTAATTGATAAACGTGGCTGTCACCCAAGAGGGGGGGGGTGAATTGGGTGAGGGAATAAAACTTAAACTCTTTTCGGAAGACTGCTTGTGCTCGGTGATGATGATAATAAATAATGCTATGCACAAGTCAGTATGCTATGTGATGCAAAATAGAATGATCAAGTATAAATATATGCACACATAAATTTATCCTGGTTCGGTCACCCAGACCTACATCCAGTCCCCAGGCTACACCTGAGATTTCCAATCCACTATTCTTGTTTAAACCGGGCACAAGAGAAGCCTTTACACTTTAGGTTTTACGAGCACGGGTTCACCTAACAACCCACAGGTTTTACAACAGGTTCACCTGCAAACCTTACCGCAAGTTTTACGGGATCACTTGCAACCTTACAAACGCAAGTTTTACGGGCTAACTTGCAACCTATGGAGATTTAGAAAACCTTCTAAATGCTCCCCCTTACAAAATGTAAGATTACAATATGTTCACTCTATGAACTGATTTTGTTAAACACTTAAGCTCAAAACTAACTCTCTCAAAGAGTGGATGATGTTACTCACTTAAGTACAATAAAGTTACTCTCTGAAAAATATCACAAATCTGGATCTGAGAGTAGTAGAAGATGTATAGGATGAAGAATATGATATATCAGATACTTTGCTCTGTTCTCTCTCTTTCTTCCATATCTTCTCTTCTGAATGAATGTCTCTTTTATACTTGGCTTCATAGGCTTCGGTGGCAAGTTGAGTATGAACGTTTGAATAGTGCCGTTAATCCTATGTTACCGTTGAGAAGTACATCTTCATTAATGCTTAGCAGGGTAGACTTGCTTTATCTCTGAAAAGTAGTCCTGACACCTCTGCTCTGACAAAAGTATTCTGACTTCTGAGTATGTGATTTTTACTCTTGCACTCTTGCTGACGGATGATCATCTTTCATCCGCAAGTGGTAATCTTGCTCTGCAAGTGTTAAGCTCTGAGTCCCAATGTCAAGAGTCTTTCCATCTGGAAGCTCATTTGCATCCGGAAGCGTGACCATGTTCTGCACATACTGGTTAGTCCAACATAGCAATATATATATAAGAATTGTACATGCTGTGGGAAGTTTATTTGCTATGGGGAGTAGTTTACTTAGACTGTGTTCTGATTTGGTCTATGATGTATCTGGAAGCATTTTTACATCCGGAAGTAAAACTACTAGATGAAGAATCTTGGTTCACTATAACTCACTCTCACTTAGTGTATTTCATCCCAACACTCAGCGCTAGTCACTAAGCTATCGGAAGCACTTTTACTTGACGTAGTGAACTCACTGACGCTTAGGGTGAAATCTATTCTTTCAGTCTGCGCCAGTCAAGATCTAATAGGAAGCAACTTCACTTGATGTTGCATTTCTGCTGACGCTCGGGGTTATATCTAGTCTATCAACCTGCGCCAGTCTAAATCTAATAGGAAGTGCTTTCACTCGGCGAAGTAGACTTACTGACGCTTGGGGTAATAACTATTCTATTGCTCTGCGCCAGTCTAAGTCTAACAGGAAGCGCTTTCACTTGGGAAAGTAGACTCACTGACGCTTGGGGTAATATCTATTCTGTCGCTCTGCGCCAGTCTAATTCTAACAGGAAGCGCTTTCACTTGGGGAAGTAGACTCACTGTCGCTTGGAGTAATATCTATTCTATCGCTCTGCGCCAGTCTAAGTCTAACAGGAAGCAACTTCGCTTCCGATTGAACCATAGCTTAGTCCTAGGGTTTGTGCACCTAAGGTTCATGGATTAAATTAAATCCCTAGTTATTTACTTGCTGACGCTGGGGGATGAAAGCATTCATCCGCATGCGCAAGTCCTAATCTATCCGGAAGTGATCTTACATTCTCAAGTGATCTAACTCAGGATTCTAACCATGTCATCTAATCCTTCCTAAGTGCTGATTATGTTCTCTTAAGTACTAGACCTTAGTCACCATCAAAACTTAAGATTCTAACATTCTCCCCCTTTTTGATGATGACAAACCCATAGATGACTAGAGAACATAATTAAACTTAGATCACTCCCAGAGCACTCCCAGAGCTATAATTAAACTTAGATATCTTATCTATCTCTCAGCTCTAGACATCTCATGTCTCATCTCTCGCTAGACATCTTATATCTCATCTCTAGACATCTCATCTCCATCTCTAGACATCTCATCTCTATCTCTCTCCCCCTTTTGGCTTCATCAAATTCCAACAGGTGCAAGCTAGCCTTAGGGATGGGGATACTTTTATCGTTCTCCTCGGAATGGGCTTTCTACCTAATATTTCTCCCTATGTATCGTTAATAAGGATTTGTTCTAGACTTATTCAATACAACGTACGAGAATTATCAAGGAAAACAATAATGATTCATGATCCTAAATGATTGTATTCGCCCTAATCATTATGTGGGATAGCTAAACATGTTTTTCAAGGATTAAGTCAAGAGCAAAACATACAAAACATATCGAATGAAATATGTGATTTTAAATTCAAATGAGATGAAATCTGATACCAAATGTAATCAAATGAGATCTGTGAGTTTGAACCTGTGGTATCAAAGGAAATGATTGAATGCCAAATGAAATTTGTGATACCATATGAAATGAAATCAAATCAAATGAAATTTGTGTTTTTAAAAGTGCCAAAAATATTTTCCAAACAAATTGCATCACAGCATCTTAAGAGTTTATTATCGATGACAGCATGTGACTCTCTATTTTCAAGGGATCATTAACAGGTAATGTCCACTTACTTCTCTTCTATATTAAGATTAATCATCATTAAATCAAGAAAGGAAGCATATAAGAGAGGTATGTTATCAATTACTTTCCAGCATGTCATTTAGAGGATACAGATGTGTGAGCTAGGATGATTTTCTAAGACAGTGAATGATTTTGAAGTCAATGCAGATTGAGAGAAACATCCTAAGTTGACACCCTTACCAATGCCATGTATGCATCATATGTAAGAGATGGTAAGGTGTAGATGTTACCACAGATGAGGGGTACTCATACTCTATTAGACTCAGGAATCTGAATCATACGCAGATAAGCATGCTTCCTGACATCTTCAAGAGGTGTGCTATCTCAAGTGGAAACCCCTTGCGCAAGTGCTTTGATGATTCGCTTCGGCAAGCTGAGCTACAACCACAAGTAGACATGACTGGGCAGTCACTCTACTCTTCCCATGGTTCAATAGTTGGCCTGCTATCGAAGGCGCTGATTGTTGTGAAAGCAACCTTGCTCAAACTTGATGATTGGTCCTGCATATGCTTGAGGAAACAAATGCTTTCTGATGGTCAGTGAAAGAACTTAAGATTTAACATTGAAGACCATCCTCAGGACATTCAAGTCAATCTGTGTTAATCAGCACAAGCTAATAATTTTAAGAAATCATGCTTGCTAATTGGTTTAAGAAGATATGAGCAATGATTATGTGAAAACTAATTTTGAAATTATCTATACATTCACATAGTTTCACTATCAAGACATGAACTCTATTTATACTCTCATGGATAAATATCAATGTGATAGTACAGAGAATATTAAACAGGTGGCATATTTTCAGAGTTTCATAAGCAAGTATAGTTCAATACATATGCCTCAAGGATGTTCATGTTAGATCATGAAGACATGTGAATTAATAACATAATGAGATTTTGAAAAAGAGAATCTTCATCCTCACAAAATAATTTGATTAGGATTGAATTCGTTTTACAAAAACAACCAAATTTCAGCATATGATTACGAGAATAATTTCCAAATTTTAGCTCAAGTTCTTCTAGATATGGTCAGTGTGATCTCATTGTTCTTAGGATATCAACAAGCTCGAAATTAATACAGATTATAGCATGCTTGTGATACTATGCCATGTTTTACAGATCTAGCAGAGTTTAATTCAAGGCATTTCCTAAGATTTCTAATGCATGTCAGACAAGAGAGAGACTATCCATTAAATTTCACAGCAGAATATGTAAGGGATAGAAATGCTCATGTGTATTGGCGAGAGTTTCTCAGGTTTAGTATAGCCATTCCACACATCTTGATAAGAGGCATTTTCGTTGCCATTCTCTCTTGGTCATTCTCATTGTTCAAGCTTCAATAATCTGTGTCAACATTCTTAAACCACAAACTTGAATCGAGATCATTAGTAGATTGAGAACTTAAGATGTAATTAAGAGGGATGTATTGTTCTCGAACCCATAGCTGCTTATGCATTGAAAAACTTGATGCAAGAGATACCATATGAAATGGAAAATCAGAAATAACTTTTGAATGCTATCATGAGGAATGGTTGTCATGTAAGTTTAAAGAGGATCGGAATCTGTTTTGAAAATTTGCATTTCAAAAAGGATCTTTCAAAAATCAAGGTGAATGTATGAACTGTTTTCTTTTCTGAGCGGCGCCCAAAAAAAAATTGCTAAGCATATATGAGTAAAACGATTTAGACACCATATGAAAAACTCTGAAGAAGGTTTTTTGTTTGTGTCAAAATTCTGAAACTAGTTCTGAATCTTCTTAACAATGTCAGAAATCTTGGAACACAATGATTCAGCATGCACAAATTTAGTAGGTTTTGAAGAAGGTTCAGTTTCAAAGTGTCAGACTTCTTGAATCTGTAAAATCAGTATGCATTATATCAGAAAATGAATTTGATATGATAGGATCATTTTTACAGAAAATAAGGTTATCACAGATAAGGGAAATCATATCAATTTCAGAGAAATAAAATCTGTTAAGCTCATCATGCATTTACTACCCAAAAGATTATTCAAGTAAAGAGGAGGGTAAGAATGATATCACCATAGCTCCATTCGCATCAAGCAGTAGCTCGCTTGATTTTGGTTGACAATGCAAGGATTCTATTTTCAGAGCAGCACCAAAATCTATGCGTGACGAATGCTTATCAAGACTTGACTAATTGTTCAGATGAGGTACAGTCCTGAGTCCTGTTGAGGCTAATAGGATGAATTGGAGCTGGTGCAGAGGGATGAATTCACTTGGTGATCACTACTACTCGCATCTCTCGCCTCTTGAACCCATACTTCTTACACAGCTCTTCACTCAGATTAGGTGCTGGCGCAGAGAGAGACACAGGTTCAGCAGAGGGTATCTCCGCAGGTTGATCACTCAGTGCTATCTCAAGCTTGCCTCTGTGCCAGCAGACTGTTGGGGGCACATGAATCAGATGGCTTCCCCAAGGGCGAGCCTTCCTGCTTGGGCAATCCGCTTCATTTCAATTTCCCTTCTGAGGGCAGCAGTGACATCCTGGTCAAGTTCGAGGGGTGGCTATCTTAGCCTATCTCTCTCTGATTTTGTTCATGTTCCTTGTTCATTTTAGCCCATAACTCATCTTCACCCTTGTCTTGCTGAACCTCCGGATTGCCTTTCCTACAAAATATCAGATAGTTCCTTCCTTTTGTATCCAAGTCTGGATCTGAAGGTCAGTTTGTAGGCTATATGTAATTCACATGCACTTAGAGATTACTTGCTATGTGTATGGCATGGTGAATCTATCATGACTATATGCACAAGGATATACAAGGTTTTTGATCAAGATAGTCATGGATCTCATGTAGATTATGAACATTACTTATTTCTTTAAGCTTTCTTCAATGATGAATATAATGTTCACATCTTAGGATGCTTAATGTAAAATCTCAATAAGTTCATCTAATATTAGCATAGGAGATTTTACTATCAAATGCTTCGTTGCTAAGTGATCCCTTGCTTACCCAAGGAGATCTTCTATACTTATCCTTGGTTCGAAGCACTTTCTTCTGAGAGGTAGGATTCAAGAGCCTTTTCAATGTTGATCGAGGAATCCACTCTCTCTTGTTCTTCTCAGGATAGTTGAATGGAACTTTGTGATAGCTCATCCTTGAGACAAAACCATTGGTCCTTGTGGTGGCCGACAGCTTCTTATGATTGTACCAGTGGATTTCAGCAGTTGCATCACCACGAGTTCTCTTCTTTGGGATAAGAGGAACTCTTGATCTTTCCTGCACAAGTAAGGCACTAGGAGGATGTTTTGGTACCCATTTGTACTTGGGTCCTACATGGTTAGCACTGGACCTTACTTGTCCTTTAGGAATCCATACAAACTTATTTCTCACATTTGTATTTCTTCTAAGACTGCATGTGTGAGAAATATGTCCTAATCTACCACAATAATGACAGATAATGGAATGATAATCAAAATGAGATTTTCTATCATTATCATGATTAGTTTTCTTTAGAAAAGCTTTTTGTTCCTTTGAAATCTCAGTTTCTTTTGAAGACTTTTCTTGTTCCTTCAACACGTGTTTACAATCAAAACATTTTTCAATACATGTTGAAGTTTTCTCTGCCGATAGTGGGCTAGCTATCGGAACCACTAGTTCTTTAAAAGAAACCTCGGAAACTTTAGACGTAGAAGAAGAAATTAGTTTTTCAAGTTTCCTATCTTTTTCTTTTAAGCCTAGAAGTTCTTTTGCAAGTTTACAATATTCGGTATATAACTCATTGTATGCATCTTGCAATTCAGAGAGTTCAAGTTCAGATTCAGATACCTCACTTTCTGAATCTTCTAGGCAGAAATGGATACTCTCTTCACTGAAGCCTGCTTCCTCAATATCAGCTTCCAGAAGCTCATCAGTAGATGATCCACAAAGAGCACGAGTTGAGCTTTGGACAGCTGTGCTTTCAAGAGATGGGTTAGAAGCATATATCATATCAAGAGTATTCCAAATATCTCTAGCACTAGAGCAATGTTTGATTTTCTGGAAATCATTTTCAGTTAAGCCTTTGTATAAAATTTGCATTGCTCGAATGTTTAAGGAAAACAAATTTTTCTCCTTTTCAGTCCAGTTTCCTCTTGGTTTGAAATCAAAATCATTTTCAAAAATATCCCACATTTTCAAACTAGTGGATTTTATAAAACTTTCCATTCTTGCTTTCCACCAACAAAAATCAATATTTTCTAACACAGGTGGAATGGTATGATCAAAGCCTTTGGAAAACATTTTAACCCAAATCAGCCAAGGTCTTTGCACTTGAGATCGTTTGATCCTTTAAACAAGTGACCTGCTCTGATACCAAATGATAAACGTGGCTGTCACCCAAGAGGGGGGGGGTGAATTGGGTGAGGGAATAAAACTTAAACTCTTTTCGGAAGACTGCTTGTGCTCGGTGATGATGATAATAAATAATGCTATGCACAAGTCAGTATGCTATGTGATGCAAAATAGAATGATCAAGTATAAATATATGCACACATAAATTTATCCTGGTTCGGTCACCCAGACCTACATCCAGTCCCCAGGCTACACCTGAGATTTCCAATCCACTATTCTTGTTTAAACCGGGCACAAGAGAAGCCTTTACACTTTAGGTTTTACGAGCACGGGTTCACCTAACAACCCACAGGTTTTACAACGGGTTCACCTGCAAACCTTACCGCAAGTTTTACGGGATCACTTGCAACCTTACAAACGCAAGTTTTACGGGCTAACTTGCAACCTATGGAGATTTAGAAAACCTTCTAAATGCTCCCCCTTACAAAATGTAAGATTACAATATGTTCACTCTATGAACTGATTTTGTTAAACACTTAAGCTCAAAACTAACTCTCTCAAAGAGTGGATGATGTTACTCACTTAAGTACAATAAAGTTACTCTCTGAAAAATATCACAAATCTGGATCTGAGAGTAGTAGAAGATGTATAGGATGAAGAATATGATATATCAGATACTTTGCTTTGTTCTCTCTCTTTCTTCCATATCTTCTCTTCTGAATGAATGTCTCTTTTATACTTGGCTTCATAGGCTTCGGTGGCAAGTTGAGTATGAACGTTTGAATAGTGCCGTTAATCCTATGTTACCGTTGAGAAGTACATCTTCATTAATGCTTAGCAGGGTAGACTTGCTTTATCTCTGAAAAGTAGTCCTGACACCTCTGCTCTGACAAAAGTATTCTGACTTCTGAGTATGTGATTTTTACTCTTGCACTCTTGCTGACGGATGATCATCTTTCATCCGCAAGTGGTAATCTTGCTCTGCAAGTGTTAAGCTCTGAGTCCCAATGTCAAGAGTCTTTCCATCTGGAAGCTCATTTGCATCCGGAAGCGTGACCATGTTCTGCACATACTGGTTAGTCCAACATAGCAATATATATATAAGAATTGTACATGCTGTGGGAAGTTTATTTGCTATGGGGAGTAGTTTACTTAGACTGTGTTCTGATTTGGTCTATGATGTATCTGGAAGCATTTTTACATCCGGAAGTAAAACTACTAGATGAAGAATCTTGGTTCACTATAACTCACTCTCACTTAGTGTATTTCATCCCAACACTCAGCGCTAGTCACTAAGCTATCGGAAGCACTTTTACTTGACGTAGTGAACTCACTGACGCTTAGGGTGAAATCTATTCTTTCAGTCTGCGCCAGTCAAGATCTAATAGGAAGCAACTTCACTTGATGTTGCATTTCTGCTGACGCTCGGGGTTATATCTAGTCTATCAACCTGCGCCAGTCTAAATCTAATAGGAAGTGCTTTCACTCGGCGAAGTAGACTTACTGACGCTTGGGGTAATAACTATTCTATTGCTCTGCGCCAGTCTAAGTCTAACAGGAAGCGCTTTCACTTGGGAAAGTAGACTCACTGACGCTTGGGGTAATATCTATTCTGTCGCTCTGCGCCAGTCTAATTCTAACAGGAAGCGCTTTCACTTGGGGAAGTAGACTCACTGTCGCTTGGAGTAATATCTATTCTATCGCTCTGCGCCAGTCTAAGTCTAACAGGAAGCAACTTCGCTTCCGATTGAACCATAGCTTAGTCCTAGGGTTTGTGCACCTAAGGTTCATGGATTAAATTAAATCCCTAGTTATTTACTTGCTGACGCTGGGGGATGAAAGCATTCATCCGCATGCGCAAGTCCTAATCTATCCGGAAGTGATCTTACATTCTCAAGTGATCTAACTCAGGATTCTAACCATGTCATCTAATCCTTCCTAAGTGCTGATTATGTTCTCTTAAGTACTAGACCTTAGTCACCATCAAAACTTAAGATTCTAACATTAATTGCTCTCAGTGTAAGAGTCTATGTTATCAATATGTGTTTTTCAATTACAAGAGTCTATGTCATTCTTAGTTTTTCAATTCTAGTTGCTTTGAGTTTGTATTTACTTTCATATAATGAAAAATACTACTATGGTAAAAAAGCCAAACCCAACAAACAAATCCCTATGCTCCTTCTTAATTAGACATATCACATTTTGGCTTCTATGAAAGTTTAAACTCTACAAAATAGAAAATTCAAATTTGCGTCTTTATTTCTATAAAGATGTGTTTGTAGTTTGATGCACAAAGAAATGATTCTTAGGATCAAACATGACAACCATCACGTGCAATGCTTCTTGTACTCGCTCTGATCCCAAATATAAGAGGTAACATGATAACTCTTTTGATTCAATATATATTTAGAGGTAACATGCAAAATCAAAGCAATGAATGTATGTCTTCCTTTTGTGCCTTTGTATATTAGATGTGTAAGAAAATGGGATAGACCCAAATGAGTGTTTGGGGTCTGAATATAATTATTAAGAAATATTGGGTTATTTTATGTAATATGCTCATTTATTTAATTTGAATTTAAATGAAATAATGTATCATTTCATTTAAAGGGCATGTGTCGTTTGATAAAATACTATATAAAAATGCATGGACATAAACGATCAAAAGGACGATAACAAAAAACAATCTTCTCTATTTTCTCTTTTCTCTTTTCTCTTGGTGCACCTGCATGTACAAAAGACAAAGTTCAGACTTGTGATTCTGACAGTGAAAAATATAAACTTGAACAAATCTATAACCAGATACTTTTAATAAACCTACAAGTTGATTCAAGGTAGAGAGAGAAAATGTATGCAAGTACAATAAATGAATAATGATAAAAATATAAACTCTATATATGTACCCAAAACAAATGTTTCCAACATGTTTTATTGGTATGTATGAAAAGGTTGACTGCCTCCTATAACACAAACCAGACCAGAGAAAGTAACACAAAACACATGGCTCAAACCAAAAAGTCGTAGGCAGGAATAATCCAGACCACATCCGAATGAGAGAGGGAGGCAGCAGCAGATTAGGAAGGGACTTGAATTGTTTCAACAACTTCATTTAATTTGATTACAATCCTCACCAAATCCCCCACCCCTCCCCCCATTTATTAATTGCTCTGATATTTTTGCCTTCTCTTATGTTATCACATCACAGCAAAATATTTCACCCATGTACTCTTAATAATCACTACACAAATAAGTAAAATCACTTGTAATGCGATTTAAAAGTAACTAGAAGCCTTGTCTCATTAGATGATATTGATATTTCCGACAAAAAAAATTAGATGATATATATATTTATTACGCTTTACAATTTGCTGCAAGCAACTAGAAGCCTTGTCTAGTTAAATGATATTGATCATATATGAATTATATGGTATCATTACTCTCTATCAACAACCAAACTAAGTGGCATACCCCGGCCAAAAAATAAAACAAGTTAAAGAAGTAGCATACCAAAAAGTTAAGAAACACCATATATCTCTATCCTCCACATGGATTCCTTTCTTGCGATTCCAAGAACCTAAACCCGCATATTCCCACAATATCCAATGTTCGTATGTCTACACAATGGTGCCATCCCCATTATTGATTTGGTCTTTTCATCACAGTTTTCATCTTATATTCCATCTTAGCCATTTTTACAACACTGAGACAAGAATCTAAAGATGATGATGTTGATGAAGATGATGATGATGATGATGATGATGATGATGATATTTCATTATGGGTAGTAGTAGCATAACAGAGCAACAAGAACAAAAAGCCAAATGAGCAAAATTAAGACATCCATTTATGGTCCTGAAAAAATGAGAATCATAACACTATAGACAAATACTAAAGAATTTCTTCTCATCTAACTTCATGAAATTAACTTAAATTAAAAAAAATCAGGCCAAGATGGAGATGCTCCACCTAGAGCAGATACTTTGGTCATTTATGAAAAGACAGGAATCTTAATATCGCCAACTGATTCATCTGAACTAGCAAATCACGTGAAATTTCCTATAGCAGATTCAATGTACATATACTTTTAATTTATGGAACGTGATTTCCACTCACAGTAAAACACATCAAGTTATATCGATTGAACACAAATCTACAAGAAAGCAAGCACCTCCTTTTTATATGACAGGACAAAAGTATGAGACTAGTTAAGGCTTCAAACAGTACACTTACACCCAAATTAATTTGAACACGTTTATCCAGAAGCCAGATATAACAATCCCAAAAGCAGAAATGGGGGCATATATAGATTTTGTTATCCGCAAAGAGAAACCAACTTGTGTAATTAGAAGAGACAACGAACCTTCGTTCAGATCATCCATGTAAATCATATCAAGTAGAAACCACTTCACCATCCTCCACACCAAAATTAAAGTTCTTTACATTAATATTTGTTGGCATACACTTTAAATACTTGTTCAAGTTCATTACTTCAATCTACATTCTCCATTAACTCCATTGTTATCATCCCCATTTGATGTAGCATCTGACTCTCCCAAGTCTTGAATAGTCGCACCTTACCATTTAAGTTAAATATTCTAGTTCCATGATGAAAAGTGGCAAACCATGGTAACAAGAAAGAAAGAAAAATGAGGGAGTTAAGAATTAGCTCGTTCTACCTCACGAGGATTTCAGAACACATCAACCAAAACTAGATATCACAAGTAAAATGTTTCCCTCAGAAGCAATCAAATCACTTGAAGGGAAGAGATTAAGAAATGAGAGGAACTAAGATTAATAATCGATCACTTCATATAGAACATCAAAACACTGCAACTATCTAACTTCAAATAACGTTATTATTTTTTGGGAAGTGATACCAGCATTTTGGCTTTTTGAGCTTTGTGTGATTTAAGATACAATTACAGGATTATACATAGAGTTGTCCCCCCTACCCCAAAAAAATAATACATATCACAAAAAAAAACAATTCCACATAAAGCCAAGGTGCCATATCATTTTAATTGGCGAATTCACATCACAAGTAGAAGTTGGATTTACCACAATGCAGAATCCTACAATCAATTTACCTTCATATGAATGTTATACAGAGGACTAAAATCAGAAAAGCACAAAAAACAAACCTTTCATTGTTTTTTTTTTTTGATCAGCAACCTTTCATTGTTAATTACAAAAGACCTGGTGTATTACAAAAGCCAAGCCACTATGAAGATTTAAGTGAACTTCGGTTTAGGCACAGGGCCGTTATTTTGATGCATAGGACCAAGCTTTTGAATCCAATGAAGAAGTCCTTTCTTATGGTCTTGGCAGCAAAAGTTTTGAGGGAGTTTCAGAGTTCCATCAAGGGAAAACGAAGACTCAAGTTGTTCTAATATCTTGACAATCTGCCAGAACTCAGGCCTCTTATCTGGATGTGAGGACCAACATTGCTCGATCAAAGCTCGAATAGCAGATGGGCAGCTTGAAGGAATAACAGGTCTTGTATTCTGAAAAAAGTAGAAAACAAATCACAAAAACATTAGAAAAGCCTAAGTAAATCCTGTTACGTAAATCCTGTTACTTCCATTCCATGACAAAAGAGAATACACACACACACACACACACTAGACAGTTTATCAATTCATTGTAAAAACTAATCCCTGCTTTCCACAAGCTTATAGACACGATTAATGGAATTCACTTTACTATTAGATATTTGTTGACTCAAGTATTATGTCAATCTAACAGATATAATCGTTAAGAGTATTACAAAAAACCTATTTTTACTAGGACAAGTGCGGTTATAAGACATCACAACATTATGGCCACTTTTTATATGATAAATCTTAAAAATTGAAGAATATGCTCATAATGTTCAGATATTGCGGGGCACATCAAGTCATGCCTTATCCAAAAGCAACAAAAATAAGTACTTAACTAAGCTTACTGATTCGATGAGGTCTAAAACAAACGCCTAGGCTCCAACTTCAAAAGACAGGAATACACAAGGAAAAGCAATGCGAGAGGGTTGATAGAAATGAGAGGAGCATGGTAATTTTCCTCATGGATCAAAGAAATCTTACGTGGATAAATGTAAACTTCTGTCTGAACATTAAGAAAGGCCAAGACTTTTTCACATAGCAAACCTACAAGATCTGGTTGAAGAAGTATACCTTATTAACCACAGCATATGCAGCCTGGATGGGAGTCATATCATCATATGGTATTGTCCCGGTCACCATTTCCCAAAGGATAAGCCCGAAACTGTACACATCGACCTTCCTCCCATAGGATTTGCGTTTGATCATCTCAGGGGCCATCCAACGGTATGTGCCAGGGTCATCAGTAAATACATCACGGTATGCCTCCTCACAGGCAATGCCAAAATCAGCAATTTTGAGGTGAAAATCTTCACTGATAAGGACATTCTCCGGTTTAAGGTCCCGGTGTATGATACCTTGAGAGTGTATGTATTCCATCCCACGGGCAATTTCCAGAGAAAAAGTTATTAGCTTCTCAATAGGAACAGCTGTGTGATTAAGCTTGTGCAAGTATGCCCTCAAGGATCCCTCTGACAGAAATTCTGTAACCACACAATAAACAGGAGGGTTTCTGGAAGCCGCTATAAACTGCACAAGCAAGGTCAAACATATTAGATAGGAAATCATATAAAAGTCAAAGTCCTGTTATAACAGAAAATAATTCCAATAGAACATATGAATGATGCATAAACTATATACATCTACTCCCTTCGTACTACGGCCAGTAATTTTCCAGTCTCCTTCCAAGTTCTATGATAAAAACCATTGTTTTCATTGAAACTTTAACCAAACCTTGTCAATTAAAAAAACCAAATAACAGACTGGCTGACAACAGATCCTTTATGTGATGAGCAATTTTACTTGTAATAAACACAAAAGCAACAACAACTATAGAGCCTTACCTTTATAACATTAACATGGTGGAGACGAGATAAAAGGGTGACTTCTCTAATGAATTGTTTCTCTAATCTACCAGCCATGGTTCCACTTTCGTCATCATCTGGTATCCGAATAAGCTTAACAGCAACAGGTTCATCCTTATAATTACCACGGTACAATCTGCTATGAGCTCCATGAGCAAACCTAAGCCCAATAAACAGCTTAGTAAGATCCACAGTCCATTCCTCCGCAGTTTCCACAGCAGTAACCTTCCCCCCACCGTGTTCAAAATACTTAGTCCATGCCGATTCCTTCCGGCCCCTCAGACTTTCGCCATGTTTCGAACTCGACAAGATTGGACTCCTTGAAGGCGATTTCATCATCGTCTTGACAACATCTCGAGAATCCTTATTGGTTACCTTCCCCATGATCCTCTTTTCATGATGTTGTTCTTTCCTACGAGGTTCTGGGGTTGAAAACCTCTTTCTTTCATGCTTAGCTTCAAGGAAGGTGTCAGAAATCGCGGTTTCTGGCGCAGGAGACACAGATCTCGGCTTCTTCACATTAGGATTTTTTACAATCTTTGGTGCATCTGTGATTTGGTTCCTATTGAAAGAAACTGCACGAGGCCTAGATTTGAGACCTGAGAGGGACTCAGACTCAATGCGTAGAGGAAATGAAGATAATCTAGAGGAGTCTAACCGGTGACATACAGTGTGTGAGAATTTGGTCCTTCTTAACCATGAATTGGAATCTTCTTCCATTTTTATATCTTTCTATGATCACCTCATGAACAACTCAAGGGATATGTATAAATCTCTGGATCCTTTGGATAATATCAACACAAAGCACGAAGCTTTTTACAGAAACAAGCAATTAACACATGAACAAACAAAGAAAACAAGAGAAAAGTGGATTTGGATTCAGATTTTTCCCTCAAAGAAATGATAAATCCAGTGAAGAGAGAACAAGGATGAGCAAATTTTAGAAGAAGACAAGTTCAGCTGTTCCATTTGGAGACGAAAACTCATGAACCTCATCAAAGCCCATTCACATACAGAAAATTCAGTGTTCAAAAAACCTGACTTTCCGTAACTTCAACACCAAATACCTATGAAGAAGAGAGAGAAAAAAAAAGTCAAATACCACCTTCACGTAAAAGCCTGGAAAATCCCACACAGATAACCAATAAACAAATGCTAATATAACTATAATATACAATTGAATACTGCATATTCATATAGATGGTGAAGAAAGAAATTAAGAAATACAAACACCCATGATTGATTGCGTTCACAAGAGAAGTTCTTTTTTTTTTTTGTTTAGGAAATGTTATTATTGGGTATTAAAAGATTAATAATTCCCCACTAAAAACAAAGCTAATTACATCATCCCATGCATGCCAGAGAATAAAAAAATAGTACAAGAAGCTTACCAAGTCCAAAAGGGTTATCTTATTATCTGAAGAAGAAGGTTTGTGGTTTCTCAGAAAGGAAGAGAAATGAGCATGAGTGGAGAAAGAGAGGTTTTTTATTTTCCATTATTGACTTTTACAAGTTTAGAAAATTCTGCACCTAATATGAATCATTCCCCACGAGCACAGAAAGACATACACCACTTACTGTTTGACCTTTACTCTATGCATGTATGTATTTGTATACAGTACAAAAAAGTAATACATACGCATGTGTCCAATTCCATGAACCCACCTAACAATAATCTATGGCAAGACAAAGATGAAAAGGGCCCACCTTTAGTGTTTTGTTTGGCTTTAGAGAGAGGAAGAGATTATGTTATAGTACTATTAACTATTATTAATAATTTATATGATTTTCCATATACGTGAAAAATGAGAAATAAAGAACTCTAAACTTCATAATAACCTGAGGTATATGGTTGAGTGGCAAGGACTCATTCATCCTTGACCAATTATTTGGGTTCGAGTATGAAGAAGCATTAAATCTCCGGGTAGCTGTCCCACATTTTGAGGTGCCTACAAATCAGTGGAGGATTAGTCTCACACCTGTCAATTGGGGATACCCTGATCGTCCATAAAAAATAACTATAAAGTTCAAAATAAGGACAATAGCAGCACACACATTAAAAATTATGAGTGTTGTTAATCAGTGTGTTGCTGTCTTTTTAATGACCCATTATTATTGTTCTTTTATAAATTTGAGTTCCTTACTTTATCCTTTATTGAGAGTTATTTATTTGTTTTTTTTTTCCGTAATTATATATATAGACTTGAAGGGAAAACGTACTTGAGATTGAGGTAGAAGAAGAAGAAGCGTGGGGCTTAGGTGGAGGGGACCACTAAGGGAAAAGTCAGAAAAAACGGAGAGTGACAGAATTGAATTTTCAATTTTGTGTTTTTTGTGATCAAAGGTTGGAACTTTGAATTTTGAGATTAAATCAAAAAAGGTGGGGGAGGAATACAATTATTCAAGTGTCGTTATCGGAGAGAATGAGAAAAGCAAGGCAGAGGAGGGAGGTAGCTACTACGAAACGTTCCATTTTTTATTTTCATTTTTTTTGTTTGGTACGGTTTGCACGGATAACATACGGTTGGTATAATCTGGTACTCCCTCCGTTCCTAAATATAAGATCACTTTGGCTAATTTGGAGAGATTAAGGAAGGTTTTCCAATGAATTAGGATTACATGATCTTCCCAAAATACCCCTCACTTAAATTTAAAAGACAAATAGGGATTTGAGAGAGAAGTGAGGGAGCTAAGAAGTATAGGGGTAATTTGGACCAAAATTGAGATAAAATAGAAAACGGTCTTATATTTAGGAACTTATCCATTTCCCCAAAGTGGTCTTATATTTAAGAACGGAGGGAGTATTCTAGATTTTCTGGTTCGCCGAAGAAATCTTAACGGCAAATTCTGGGATTACTATAAGATCAAGTTAACGTTTATTTTGGAGATTAATGAATAAGAATTTACTGCTAAATTTTTAAGTTTATTATTGTGATTAGATTTTTTTTTATTAAATTGTGATTAGATTACTCCTATATGTTAATTTTTTGAATGGATTTTGTAGTTTAAGGTATTTTAACTGTTTACAAAAATAATGAATATGAATAATTAAGACATAAGAGTGATTACATTGATTTATAAAATAGGCTGACTTCGTTTTTTATTCAGGATGGAACGAAACAATAAAAATTTTGCTCTTATGATGATTTTTACGTAGTGTATTTAAAATTTTATAAAAAAAACTAGTGTATTTAAATGTCAAAGAAATTTTTAAGAAACAGTCTTTAAGTTCAAGTTTTAATTATTTATGTGGTGCATATTTAAAACTAAAATATCGGACCGACAGCATTCTATTCTCTGAAAGGAGTTTTTTTAACAAAAAATACTTAATTTGTAGTCACCGTCCTCTTCTTTTTACGAATGATAACTATTGCGTGTGAGAATTTTCATTTCAATATAATTGATGATATTTTGTGGTCAGAGATGTTGCTTTGAATGACAATTCAGAAATAAAAAGTTGGCAAAATATTCCATTTTTGTAGCAATTTCATATTTAATATTTTAGTTATCTATCAAGATTCATGCCATCAGAATCTGACGTTAATCAAACAGAGAAATACAGCATGCTCTATTTTTCTTAAAATGAATTAATAATGTTTTACTTTTGGGTAAACCTAGGTTTGCCCAACGGGCAGGTCCAGGCTGCCTATGGTCTGCTTGTACCGGTACCCATGTAACATAGACGGATACGTGCATGCCCGTACCCGCGAAGGGCCATGAATAGGCGCCAAATAAACGAGCAAACAATACAATTAAATGGGCAGCTCATGTAAAATAAACTCATATAAAAACTCAACAACAATCCCCAACAAGAATAGAGCAAGCTTTTAGTTATTAATAAACTTTGAATTTCATCTCGTTCTAACTGAACAATAACAACAAAGTAATATTAGAAGTAATGAGAGAGTGATGTAAAATAAAATTAATATAAGAAAATTAAAAATAAACGAGCATTTAAATGGGTATGGGCATGCCCATGGGTATGCCCGTACCAGTACCCGTGTAAAAATGTGACAGGCCTAAATGGGCGGGCCTAAATGGGGATAATGCGAGCGGGTGCGGGCGGACTTGATGGGTATGAGCATACTTGAATATTCGTCCATAAACCTCAATTAGAAAATCGGTTACTAATTATCCAAAAGTCGATATAATTTGAATCAAGTCTACCTTTACGGATAAACAATTTTTTAAAATTATTGGATGAGTTCTTGTTTTAACCCATGGCTCAGCAAATTGTGCATGCTATGCTAATTCCAATTAGGGGTGAAAATAGCTCAACCCGGCTATCAAGGGCCTGGATAGTTAAGGTCTTGGATTGACCTCTATATTTTCAGGCCAGGCCCAGGCCCAAGTTTTTCCTTTGGCTTGTTTGTTAGGCTCAGGATTGAAAACAAAGTCTATTGACCTATTAGTGTGACCTATTATACATTTTAATAATATTTTTTAAATAAGAAATTATATTATTATAATTAGTTTTTTGGCCGAATTATTATAATTATTTTATGCTATTTGTTATTAATTCTTTATATAAAATTACAAGTATATCTTCTATTCTATGTTTTATATTACCTCTAGTTTTTAAAACATATTCATTGAAACATTGTCACTCACCATTCACCTCTCTAAACATCTTATTGTACTATGTTTAGTTTATTATATCTCCAAACAGGTTAATAGCTAGACCAATCCAGGCCATAGGCCAGAATCATGCCTGAAAAATGACCTACAATAGACCACACGTCAAGCTCAAGCCTCCTCTAAATAACACAAGTCAAACCAATTATGGTACAAGCTTGGCAGGTTTAGATTATTCTCACCCCTAATTTCAATCCATAATCATATTTTAATTCACAGATATTCTTGAAAAAAAAATCACTCAAAAGTCATTGGTACTTAAATTCACATATCACATTAGTTATATTTTAATCCATCACAAATAAACACCTCAAACATGTTTTATTATGATGTACACTAAAACCAGAAAAAATGAATTTAAAAATATAATGTACCCTTATGCTATAAAATGAAATAAAACTCTCCATTCATTTTATTTTTCAGAATAAATAATACTTTTAAGTTTGGATTCGTTTAATGTCTTTGATAAATTAACCCCCCCTCTCTTTTAAAATTTAAGCTAGGGGTCTTCACTCGACACTTATGTCATGTGCCCCGCCCTAAAAAATGTTTGGGTCAGGGTTTTTTGTCATGTGTCCCGTCTTGTCCCAAACTTTGTCTTATCTCGATCGAGAATGGGACAGGAATGGACAGAACGGACAAATAAAGAACTCTAACCTCCAAAAGGACAATTAAATACCTTTGAATGACAAATAAATATCTCCGAATGTCCAAAAGGACAAGTAAAGAACTCGAACTTTCAAAAGGACAAATAAAGAAGTCAAATTTCCAAATCAAGAAAATGACAACTGGAACAGGAACATAACAATTAACAATTGTTTAATTCCTTAATTGTCATTTTGAAATTTTGAGTTCTTTACTTGTCCTTTTGGAAATTGAGCTCCTTACTTGTCCTTTTGAACATTCAGAGATATTCATTTGTAATTTTCCCTTCTTTCATTATTTAATATACAAGGGCATAACTAAAAGGTAGTTGGTTGAACTATTAAGTGAGCTACAATCCTGTAAAGATGCGTGTGTTTACTTCACGAGAAGCAATCTCATTAGGAGAGAGGATAAACTTGCCTATGTGGGTAATAGTCTTACCTCTTAAGTCTGGATTAGTTGATTGTCAATAAACGTCGGATTATTGGGTGATGCTTAACCAAAAAAAAAAATAATATACAAGGGCATGAATAGAAAACATGCATTTACCACTTCTACTTTTGCATGTTACTTCTCATTTGGACAAAAATGTTAATGTATCATGTTACTTCTTATTTCTAAGATTGGAGAGAGTATCTCGATACATTCTTAGTTGAATCAAATTTGTAACGTCATTTGTGGTTTCCTCTAATCACAAGTAAATATTAATGATGTAGATCTTATAATCTGAGTATATGCCCTAAAAAATTACATGTGAAATCAAAAGAAATTATCTCGCGTTTACTTAAATTTATCAGTTGAAACAGATAATTTATCCAACAATAAATTGTTTTAGGGCAAACACGCTAATCTAATAATTAAATATTTTAATTTGTGCAAAAATAATAAATGACTATTTCGCGGTGCATAAATAATAGCCAACTTTGTAATCCGGTGCAAAAATAATAAAACCGGTACTAATTGTTAATTTGTAGTTTTGTAGAACCTTTCTGATATTATTTTCTAAAGTAAAAAAATACTTTTTTACCCCTTCACAATTAAAACTCAACCCTTCTTCCTTCCGCCTTTCATCTTCACATTCTTACTAAGTATCAGCAAGGTTTAAATTAGGAGGGCAAAATTGTATTTTCACTTTGAAAACAATATCATAAAGATTCCACATGATTACAAATTAACATTCAGCACTAGTTTTATCATTTTTGCACTGGATCACAAAGTTATATATTATTTATGCACAGCAAAAAAGTCATTTATTAGTTTTACCCAAACTGAAATAGTTAATTATCATATCAGCGTTTTTGTCCATTTTTTAGGGCGCATACTTTATTTATAAGATCCATGTGATTGAATAGACTAGAAACGACTTGACGAGTCGGTATAATCACCTGACAATTTCTAGAGCACTAAAAAAATTGTGGTTAAGAATTAATATTTTATAAATTCATTATATTAAAGTAAAAAAATTAAAATGGTTAAAATTAATCTACACAACTCGTGACTACAACATGGAAAAAGATAAAATAATTACAATTTTCATTCTAATTAAAACTAATTATTATATTAAAATATAGTTAATTCTAATTGAAAATGTAAAATCATGTAATTAATTTGTTGTAAGAAATTCAACCCATGATATGATTAAATGGGTTGTTGAGTAGGTATTACAAAATTTTATATTATAAGTTCGTTGTTAGTTGTATAAAATATTAAATCGAAAAATCCATTTTACATAAGGTAGGTATGATATCTAAAAAAAGGAAGAAGCAGAAAATATTGGAATCCATAATGTTAATTTTGACTATTGAGATTCAATATTGACTATGTTATGTTATTAAATATGAATTTTTGTCTATTTATTTTTTGTTGCCAATTTTTATTTATCTTTTGCTTCCAATAAAAAGTCTCGAAGGTCAAATGTTTTTCTTGGAAGTTTTTACTTAGAACTGGCTTTGTCTTTAAAGTTTTTTTGGGTTTATTGTTCCATTAAAGTTTCAAACGTGGCAATATTATTCTATTCCAGTAAAAAATTATGTTGACCATTAAAAAGTTGATATTGATTGCTAATATTTTGACAGTAAAGGAAAAATTGCTACATTTTAATATTTTAAGGTCAAAATGAGATTAGAAATACTTTTAAGGAAAAATTAATTTAATATTAAAACTTCCAGACAAAATCAAACATTAATGAGGAAGTTGATGTGAGTGTTTGTTTTGTGAGGAGGGAGTCTACATGATTTTTGGGCTGACAACAAAATGACGGGCCTTTATTTGAAAAAGAGGTGAATGATTAGGTGTTGGTGGGACTGAGACAATACAATTGTTTGGGAAAATCAAAGGCAAGGTTTGTGGGCTTTTTAAAGCACAGTCGATGATGAGGCCATTAATGATGGGTCCATTAGGACACTGAAAATCAATGTTAGATAATAATTTATTTTATCCAACAAGACATGTTTTGTTGTTTTTTTTGGTCAACATGTTTTGTTGTTGACTCAACCAAACCAGCAAAACAACATCCATCAGACAAAACAATCTCATCATACGTCGAAAACTACGTCTTACTAACAATATCATACCTGCTTTATAATAATTCGACCATAAAATGAGCCAAAAAAGAGGTTAGTGGATCACAGTTCATAGGGTCAGGTTGGTTTAACATACAGGTTGAACTGACGACGTACTAATTAATTAAAATATCATATGAAATAAAAATGAAATTTTAATATTAATTAAAATTACTAGCTATAATGCAATATTTTCCTTTTCAAACAGCGAGTTATGTTATGTTGAAATCCCTTAAGAGAAAGATTATTTAGAGATTTTGGGTAGAGCTGACTTTTTATGGTTAGAGGAAGTGGCTTTGTTTTCATTTTAGCATTTTTCAGATGAATTATTTCTTCGTCTAGATATTTAAAAACTTCTCCAATTCACGTTTGAACCATTGCTTCCAAATTCCAATCCATAGACGGTTAAAGACGGCTCAATCAAAGAAACTAAACCATTCCATGCGAACCAAAGGCTGCTCCAGGTACAGTCAAACTGGCCTGGTTCGAACTTGGTCTAAAAAATTTTCCCGGTAATACCATTTTTCAGCAAATATTTCTAAAATAAAATGATACACATCAATAAAGTCTTGAGTAAATTCACATCCTCCTTACCTTAAAGCAATGGGAAAGTTACTATTCAAAAAACAGTACCACAATTTTTTATTCCTTTTTAAACTTTTAATTTTAATATTTAATATTTAATCAGTTTTTAATTTTAAATTGGTCAGAACTTGGAGATAGCAGTCTATACCTATGCAGTGAAGTCTTGTCCCATCGGTAAGCTTTTTTTATTATTTCCTCATCCTATATTTCTAATGGCTTATCGGTGGTTTCTCTCTGCTTTTACTGTTTATTTTTTTTTATTTTTCCTTCAACTGATGACAGCTGTCTCTCCCATCTCCAACTGAGGCAGGTGTTATCTCATCTCCATTCAAATTTTAAACCTCATTCACTTCTTCACCGATCGATGTCTGCTCGCTCTCTCTCATCTGATATGCCATTTCTCTCTTACAAATCATCAGAGAATCAGCCTTTGATCATCTGATATGCCATTTCTCTCTTACAAATCATCTGGTTTGTATTTTCATCCTTTTGTGTTTTATTTGAGCTTGATTTTTCCTTTTCCCCTTCTTGCATACGAAATTAGGACTTTGAATTTGTTAAGCGGAATCTAGGGTTTTGGTTGGATTTAGGGTTGTTTTTAATTGGATAACATGATGGTACTTTATAGTTGTATGTATCTAATGGTTTTAAACTTGGAAGATTGTAATTTGCAGGTGGAAATTGAGAAATTTTGGGTCTTAGGTTTTGAGCCCTTGATTTCTGCTCAAGTTTTTGTGGGTCAACATTTGTGTGATAATTGATTGTTTGATGCCCATTACTTCTGATTAGGTATTTGTACGGGGTAGTTCCTGATGAATTTCAATCTATCGTCGATATGCTGTTTTATACTAAAAATCACTTTCGATGTAATGATTGCTATTTGTCTTTAGCTTTCTCTATTTCTTTTTCACTTGCAATGTATTGTGCATGCTATTGAATGTGCTGCAGAAATTAAAGGATTTAAGATTTTAGTTCACTAATGTAATTTAATCATCTTCTGATAGGGAAGTCATCTGGCTTGGCTATGATGTTACCTCTTCACCCTTGCTGGCTTAAAGGGCCATCTTTTGAGACAACGATTTTATCAGGTAGCTTCACTTTGGGGGGCAGGTTTTATTGATTTCATGTTATTAGATCATTAACCTGCACATGTTATTTTATATAGTTACATGATTGCATTCTTTCCAATTCTAACTTATGACACATATCTTATTAAATGTTAGGGATCTGGGCATGGGCATGGGCATGGCATGGGCATGGGCATGGGAATGGGCATGAATATGAACATGAACATGAACTTGAACCCCATGAATGCTCCACCGCCAATTATGAGTAGAGAACAGTTTGAAGCAGGGAAAGTTGATCTCTGGAGGGAGCTTCAAATTGAGAGACTTGGAGAAAGGTAGAACAGATGGATATGCTAATTGAGCTATATCATTCATTCAGCAGTATTGTGTCAAGTTGTTGCCTTGCAGTAGAATACTTATTTTTTTAATGAAATTTAAACACTGGGCACAAGCAATACTATTACAGTCTGTTTCTTTAGCGATTTCCTGAAAAAGTGAAGTGCATTACTATTTTCTTATAAAGCCTACTTTGGCTCCAAGGTATTGTTTTTGTTCTGGCTTGTAAAGAATTAAGACATAGTCATCCCATTGGGTTGAAAGCACAAAATATTGACTTGTGCTTAGCATGTTTTTGTTTTCAGTTGAAGTTTATTGAGAAAATTTACCATCATATTTCTTTGATTTATTGTTGTTAAGTGGGTTGTGCTTAATTCTTGTCTTTTAGTATTGTGTATGTAAGTTGTTATATTGTTGAAGTAATGAACAAAATATTGTTATATTTTCCTCTTTGCTGTAGCATAATGGTTTATCTTGAGAAATCATTTATTGATGAGGATGGATTATTGTACACACTATAACTTAGGTATTTATGTGGTAGTAAAAAACGTGAAAATGAAGGTGAGAAATATGATGGGGAATATAGGACAAACAGAGGTAGCAAACGCAACCATGTTTGGGGTATTTGTAATTTAAAGCACACATAAAAGCGGACATACATACTTACATTACATCAACTTGAGCAATAGAACATAGATAAAAAAAGGAACTAATAATTAGATCATCCCCAACCTATGAGCCTTCTAAGACTCAGCGTTTCCCTGTTTTAGAAACAGGCGCTCATGCTTTGCCTGTTGAATCCCCACCTCTGTTTTTGCCTGAGATTCAACTAATGAATGCAATTTTAGATTGTTTCTTATGATTTGCTGAATGCATGAAGGTCAGTGAAGTTCGAGGCTTGGACAGGGACATAGTGGAAAGTGAGCTTACTTTTGCAGGATTTGTGGTAAGCATTGAATTACCTTTTTCTTACAATTTTTATTTTTATTTTTATTTTCACTTAGTTTAGGAGGTAGTGCAAGTTTTAGTTTTCTTAATGTGTTCAATGATTTCAACAGAGCTGTGAGGTTTCATTGTGAGAGAATCCCAGCTGGGTTCGCTTCACTTCGAGTTGATTCTAGGAATAACAATGGTTCTGGGGATATTAATGATGATGATGATGATGATGATGATGATGATGGCATGAGAGAAGATGGTTGTGGTGTTTTGGAGGATGATTGATTACCATTGAATGGTGCTGAGGGTGAGGATCCCAAAAAGGTTCTAATTTTAATGATTGACACTGGTGGGGGTCATCGAGCTTCTGCAGAAGCCATTAAGGCCACTTTTCATGAAGAATTTGGGGATGGTTGTCAGGTTGTTTGTTTGATTGCTTCGTTGTTATTGTTTACTGTATATATGTGTTTCTTTTATGTAATTTCTTTCTTAATTATGAGTTCACTTGCAGGTGTTTGTTACTGATTTATGGTCTGATCATACGCCTTGGCCATTCAATCAACTGCCTAGGAGTTACAGTTTTTGGTCAAACATGGGCCATTATGTGAAATGATGTACTATGGAACTACTCCACATGTAGTTCATCAGTCTAACTTTGCTGCAACTTCAACATTCATGGCTTGGTGAGATTGTGCTTCCTCCTTTGGATAATAGCTTTTAGTTTATTATTTGTCCTGTTACTAAAATGTAAATAATATGAGAGCCTTTATGCTGAATTTTACAGTGAGGTTGCAAAAGGGCTAATGAAGTATCAGCCAGATATTATAATCAGTGTGCATCCGCTAATGCAACATGTTCCATGTCGTATACTGAGAGCAAAGGGTATTTTAAAGAAGATTGTTTTTACTACAATTATCACAGATTTAAGCACATGCCATCTGACAAGGTCAGTTCTGTCATTGTCGTATCTTTATACAAACACTACGTGGATAGCTTTGGTTTTTGACATATAATTTATTGTATTTTCAGGTTTCACAAGCTTGTAACAAGATAATATTGTCCATCAACAGAAGTTGCTAAAAGAGCACAGAGGGCTGGGCTCCAGCCATCTCAAATAAAGATTTATGGTTTGCCTGTTCGGCCTTCCTTTGTTAAGCCTGTTCGTCCAAAGGTTTGTTATGTTTTACACACTCACACATGTCAATTTGGATGCCTGATTCATTTTCAATACTTGAGTTAGGATAAAAAATTTGTTAGATATTGTCATCTTTTTTTTTTCCTGAAGTAACCATCATTTGATTGTGAGATGGATTGATATAGAATACTAGAATCATGCAGGCAAAGTAATGAGTCAAACAATTTAAGTTGCATTAGGCTTTATAATTTTCTGGTCAGCTCAATTTCGTTGTCCGAAGGGATGGAATCACTGCCTGCCTATAAAGAAGTGCAGTAATTTCTAGAGCCTTACTGTGCGCAATTCCTGATAATTGAAGCTAATTTGATGCATAGGCAGGCTTTGTTTATACATAAGTTGGTGCCTTATGTCTCGATTTATTGATGGACAATAAAATGCAGCTGTCGATTTTTACAAACTGATGGTAATAGTATTTTGATTTGAAGTGTGTCCCTTGCAATATGCATTGAAATGATTTCATCATACTTTTAAATTTGGCAAGAGTATTCATAATGTATGTCTTCTCCCTTAATAATTTTCTTTGATTCTAACATGCAGGTAATAAAGAAAAATTTTGAAAGTTTGGTGACCCTTTTGTGATGGGGACTACATGTGGATATAAGACTATGGTGTGCTTTCCTTTGTTGATGGATATCCTACCAACAGCAAACCGTTCACTAGCAATAAATTATTGCCTACTAGAACATTTTCTGTAATGTTACTGTCCAATGCTGTATTTTACCGTCATTTTTTTTTTGTCTTACGGCATTGTTATGCATGGTTTGTACTTTTGTTATATTGTTTCTTACTTTGGCTTCGAATAAAATGAATATTTGTTTTGTACTTTACTTAACTATTATCTTTTCTTAGTTAGTCGTTATTTGTTGACTCGAAATGATCGCTTCCTGGGCGATGCCCAAGGGAGTAAAAGGTAATTCAATGCTTACCACAAATAAAGCAATTATTGGCTACATGGACATAGTGGTAAGCTCTGTTGTAAATTTTACTTGAGTATTGCATATATTCTACTGATATAAAATATCTAATCCAGAATACATCAATACATTATTTGCTCCCCGGGCAACGCCCGGGAAAGTATTGCTAGTTACTTCTAAAAGACTTTGTGTGATATATTCTTCCAAGCCTCTCTATGTAACTCCAAATTAGTTTTTATTACTTTAAAATTTAAAATGGTTTATGGCATAACACATTACTAACCACACAGAATATTTGTCTCAGCCCAAATCAAGGCAATACTTGTCAATCTAGCAAGGCTCCAACTTCATCAGGCGAATACAAGTTAATTAAGATTCACGACCACCGATTCATAACCTCAAATCCTCATAAGTCAAGACATAATATTTTTGTTTTCTTTTTGTTTTACTTCGGTCCCTCTCTCATCACCTGACCAGTATCTGGGTAATTCTCAATAAGAATTTAACCATATACATATACTCTTGTATTAAAAAACAGAAGATTGATAATCTTCTGTTTTTTTTTGTCGAGAATAATCTTCTGTTTTTTAATACAAGACTTATTTGCCTAGTTTTATTAAAATTAAGTATATTAGTTAAAATCACATATTATTAAGAGAAAAGACAGATAAAGACTCCTGAATGCCCAAAAGGACAAATAGGTGTCTATATTCCCAAAAGGACAAGGAAAGCCGCATGCACCTAATTGACATTAGCAAATTTGTGCAAATGACTCAAAATTCTCTTAAAAAAACTTGTCTGCACTTGTCTGTTTCATAACATTTATGATTTATAATCACGCTTGATCGTTTAACTAGTTTTTAAGGGCATTTTGAGTCTTGCCCACATTTTCTAATATCAATTAGGTGTTTGTGACCTTCCTTATCCTTTTGAGAATTTAAGCACCCTATTTGTCCTTTTAAGTATTCGGAAGTCTTCATTTGTCTTTTTCCCTATTATTAATCATTACAATATTCTAATCACATTCTTTTATTCCTTTAGCATTTTCATTTTTGTTTATTATTGAGGAGTATTTATATGGACAATTTAGGAAAAATATGAAATAATTTAGATGACGTTTTATATTTAGGAATAATTTCACCTTTCTAAATCATATACTATTTAGAAACGAAAGGAATTATTAAGGTTCAAGGACTAGCAGGCTCCTTCATTGATTTCTCATGAAACCCCTTACATTACACTTGTTTCCCGTTTTCATTTGTTTACCTCTCAGCGTGTATTTCTGAACCGGGATAGATATTATCCATACCCTTATCACTCAAGATTAATTTAATATTTTTTATAAACAAAGGTTAATTTAATATTTAGGTATGGTCAACGCATAATCTTTATGTGATTTGGGACACTACTAATTGATTTAAAAAAAAAAATTCAATATATCATTATATTTTGCGCATTATAGCCTACGAAACAGATGTGTCGAAATTTACTTAAATGATACATTATACTCTTCTCATTCTTCTGAGTATAAAATCCATTTGAACATTTTTCCATATTAATTAATAATGCAAAATAAATTAATCTATCTTTTTTTGATTATGATATGCCTTTACTATGTGTTATGGCACATATACACCATAACTAGCTTGCCTTTAATAATGCAAAATAAATTGATCTTATTTTAACTATAAGATCAAATTGAGTGTCTTATATAAAATATAAGGGAATCAAATTTGAACCGCTTAATTTCACCACTCCCTTTTTCCTTGATAAAAAATCTAGATTTTAAGTCAAATATATGTCATTTAACTGTAATATATGTTGTGTATTATTCTTAGATTTTATGTTAGTTTATAAATCAAATAAATTAGTTTGAATAAAATCAATCAAATCTCTATATATAAAAAAATCAATCAAATCAATTTCTAAGTAGTTTATTTATTGTTTTTAGGACATTCCAAAAAAATAATAATTGATTCTTACATGTAAGAGGAAGGGAAAATATATAATATGTACACATGAGGTAAATTATTTTTCAAAATAAATTATAAATATTGAAAGTGATTTATGTTGCATCATTAATAATTTATAAAAAAGTCAACTTGATCTTATATATATACTCCCTCCGGTCCTAAATATAAGACCTAATTGACTTTTTTGAAAAATCCTAAAAAACAGCAAAATAAGTTAATTATAAATTAATTTACCTAATTTTTTCCCTTAAACTAGTTTATTTTACTTATAAACTAATGGATAATCTAAAAATATATCAAATATGTCATGATTTAATATACTATTTTGCAACCTTAACCTCTACAAAAAAAAGTTATCTAGGTCCTATATTTAGGAGAGGAGGGAGTATTATCTAGGACAAAAAATAATACCTTTTTATAATATATGTTCGATTATCTATTTAAAATACTTGTGTATCATTAATTAATTTATAAGCCAAACAAATTATTTAGTTTGAAAGAATTGATAAGTGTAAATACTGTAAAACAATTTAGGTATCTGATAAAAAAACAATTTAGGTAGTTTAATTTTCTCATTTTCTCAACTTAATCAGTCTTATGTTAACAACATGATCATACTAGTATTATACTATATGATTAATGTAACGGAGTTAACTTCATATGTTTGGAAATCGGACTTCTGCAAGAGTGTTGAGGTATGGATGATGACTATCCTCCCCAGTTCTTTCTGTACGGTATTCTCTAATACTAATACAGTGACGACTCTATGTGAAAAAATGGGTTGAATAGAGATTGAAAGCTGAACTCAAATTCAAAGTGGAAGGTGTTCCCTGAAGAATAATTTGATCCGCAGTTATATGTCAGCAATATAATAAATATAAGGAGTCTAATAGAAAGGTCGAGATTTTTAACGCAAAAAAACAAATTCCTTTCTATAGTCTCTTATCTTCTTCCTCCCTCATATGTATTTGTCATATATCATAGTCAGATTTCATCAGTGATCCGATTTCCCGTGGGTTTCCGGTCAAGTTCATCGACAAACTAGATACATCCAAATTCCTTGAGGTTTAAAATGGAGCTGGGATTACGGCCACATGGTAATTGCCACGGTTTGTCTGTATTTAGTTGGAGCAATTGATGAGTGGCTACATGAGGATGCTCCTGGTTCAGCTTTAATTAATGGGCGAGATATATAATCTATTGAGCCGTGAATTGGAAGTTCATACTGTTTGGTGTTGCAAAGAGACTAATAGTTTGGTAGACCAGTTGGCGAAACATGTGCTTTAACCTTGGGTAACGCACGGTTTGGTGAATTTTCTTGACAGAATTATAAGAGAAAAAAGCCAATTATGAAGCCGCGGTACTTTCTTGACAGAATGATCTGGCATAAATATTTTGAATCATTAATGTTGCCATGTCTCCATATAACTCCAATTTGAGCGTACCAAACAAGGCTGATTATTACGAGTCAATATATCATGTCAAAATGAATTGGGGTCTGTGGAGTTGTACTGTATATAATTATTGATCCAAGGGATGAAAGCATACTTTTTTTTTGATACAGTGATGAAAGCATACTTTCCATTAAAGAAATATATTACTTTTATTCATAAAAGTATTTATCATCATTCACCACTCTATATGGACATTGGGCAAAGGGCAAAACAATTTTACAAAATCCCCCCAAATTCACTTCTATAGCATGCATAATGCATTATTAACGAGAATATATCATCGTCAATAAATCACACACACACCCACAAACATGGCCTACACAACCTCCACAGCCGTGCGATGCATATTCGGAAGCTTGTCAAGCAAATCCTCAGTTAACATAGACGCTTTTGGTTTGGTCTTCATCGTCATTCTCTGTTCACCCGAAGAAGAATTATTATTATTATTATTATTGTTATTATCCCACATGTTAAATGAACCTGTCCAATTATTACTTGTGTTCCTCTCACTTGCCCCTAGCCATTTTGCCTGCATGTACCTTTGCCTCCTCCATGGCCCTAAGTGCATTTTCTTCTGTTCCATGCACTTCTTCGCCGCCGTGCACATTATCTTTATCACGTTGCTTAGCCTTTCTGCTTTCCCCACAAACACCTCTGGCAGCCGCCCCACCAGGCGGTTGTAGCCCTCGCTTCCTCTCGCCATTTCGAACTCCGCCCGGAAGTTAAGTTCTATGATCACCCTTACTTCTCCTTTCTGTGAGCTTGTGTTGTCTATCACGTCTATAAAATTGTGTTCACCTGCACATATCACGGTCAACTTCCATGTTAGTAAACGCTTATCAGTGAACTTATATTAGTATATACTATATTAAACATAAGAAAAGTGCCTTTGATTCAAAATAAAGGATGCAGATAAAATATTCAAATATTCTCTCATGAGAATCTTGTCGTAAAGATATGGAAACGTGTTTTTAGATATATTTTAACTCTAATTAAGTCTCCGTGACTTTGGATAATGTTATATATTTTGTTACTATACCTACACCTCTTTATCCGACCATGGTTAGTGGTCTACCCTCACATTGAAAGTGAAATCTACGAAAAAAGACGAATCTTAGGTTGCAAAGTTTCAACTTGAACCTTGAAATTTACACGTTATAATTATTCATTTCATAGTGGCAATAATTATTTAGAGTCTACCTGAACAGCTAAAACAGTACTAATTAATAATTTTGTGACATGAAAACGACTCAACAACTAGCTAGCTATATAGGAAAGATCAGAGAAGCTGATGACTAGTTATATACTAATATTTTCCAACTTGGTTAGCTATAAATAGTATAGGCTAAGATAGATATATATATATTCACGTGGTGTGAGATTCTTGTGATAAAAGAGAACTTCTCACATCACCGGGCGACCACGGTTAGTGCTTTTTTAAATCATATGAAAGTGAAATGTACGTAAAAAAAATATATCCTATAATTTATGTTTGCAAACTATTAACTTGCACCTACCACTTTTATAGTTTTTAATCCGATAATAATCATGGTCTATGAATATATTAGTCTACCTCAACAGGTAAAGTGGCAATAGTTTATTAGTGACATGAAACAAACTTTATAATTAGATGAGAAAGCCAAAAACAAGTTCACCAAATATAGTTTAAAAACCTACCAGATATATATGATTTAGACACGAAAGACCAGCAGAAAAATTACTATTTTTTGGGGAACCGAAAGGAGAAATTTACTAAACACAATCGGATCCATATCTAAAATAACAGGAAACATGATAAACAGATCGGTGAAAATCATGTTTTGTTGTGTGAAAATGAAATAGATAGGTTGGAAAAGGGTTGATGGAGATGAAAGGAAGGAAAGATTCCATCTGGCGTAATGGGAAACCATTAATTAATTTCTACTTTTTACCTCCATTTCTTAACCATAAGCTTCAAGAGTATTCCGTACACAAAATTCCGAAAATACCATACCAAAACTAGAAAAACTAGCTATTAATTATAAAAAAAAGGTCAACCCACTTCTAGTCCCCTTAGTGAATGTGCTGGGAAGAGAATATATTAGACAGTCTAACCTTTACTTTTTGCAGAGTGGCTAATTCGAACCCACGACACCCCACTTCTTTTTTGGCTTTCTCATCTAATTATAATTCACAAAAAACTTTTTCCCTATCTAATTATCATATTTTGCTCATTCGGATTTTATTCATTTTATTTTTTTTTCTAAAACTACTAACTTTTCGTAGACGATACATATAATTGTATTATATAAATACTAGTTTATAGATAAGGCAAATCACTTTTGATGAAATATTGTAACTTTAACCAGGGGGACTATTATTTGGAAAGGCATATATTCCCTTCACTTTCCGTATTGTGCACATTTTCATTATTTATTTACACTATTAACCATTAACTAGCACCTTCTTTGAAAAGAAATAGTACTAGACATTCAAAGAATCAATCACTAAACTTTTAAGAAATTACCAAGAAAACACACAGAGAGAGATAGATATACCTGCTGGAATGTCCTTGGAGGGTCTCCATTTAGTTTTACAGAGGGAAGAGTTAAAGCCCAGACTTTGAAGGCGCCTTGAAACTTCTCTCAGCAAGCATCTTCGGCAGCTAATTAAAGCCACTTTTGAGGCACAACCACACATCACAAGTGTTTCCGCGTTCTGTATCTCCTTCAACACTTCCTTCGTTGCGTTCCTCACCCTCGTCTCAAATGAGCTTGTTCTGCATATCACGCTCTGCAATTTCCAAACCAACATTTAATTAATCACCAAATTTAATATAATGATTCATTGCTCCTATTGCCTAACTTATTTCATTTCCAACTCACGCATCGTTGTACATATCTATTCATACAGTCTGACTAAGATTGCAGGCTTAAAAACCAAAATAGAACAAACAATTCAAATCCTTATAAGATTGCCAGAAGTCATTAATTGTCAATTAATTATATTCCATCAGTTACCTCTGATCATGAAACCGTGTGCGTGCGTGCGTGCCTTAGCTGATTAATCAGACACACGAGTAGAATTATTATTGATTTGAAAAAGATATCTCAAAAATAATTGTGAAACGGTACTTATATAAGAAATAAACCATTAATTTCTATGTTCCGTCATCGCAATTTAGATCAATAACATATAATATACAATTATATATGTTCAGAGAATGAATCCAACACAAAAGTTTAAGACACCACATTGTCTTAATTAAACTTGAGCACTCAGCTCACAATATATAGTTATATACATTTATTCCACCTTTGATATTTGTGTTTCTCAACACAACACGTAGATTTCAGGTTGGAACGTGAGGAATCAAATTTACATTTACAAATTATAAATGAATGAAGATTGATGAGGAGAAGCTCTTAGTTAATTACCTGCAAAAGTTGGTGTTGATTGTCCCAGAAGTTTCTGTTTTCTTCAACAGAAGCACCACCTTCTCTCTCATCATCATCAACATCATCATCCGTCAATACAATCTCATTATTAGAGCAACATTCATCGCTGCTACTACTTTTAGCCATAACCTCTCCAACACAATCATCAAGAAAATCAAACTCCACATCGCCCCCTACAACTCTCCCATCCTCCTCCTCCCTCCTCCGCCAACCACCCCCCAGAATAATACTAGTACACCCTCGACCTCGCATCTTCAATAATATCACGTGTCAAAAAATCACTTCTCCTCCTTCTTCTATTACTACTACTACTATTTCTTTTTGATTTCTTCTTTTTCTTGTTTTTTTCTCTTTTATTTTAGCTAAGGGAATAGGAAAAGGGAAAGGAGGGTTTGTTTTGGTGTGTGGAAATAATGGAATGGGCATGACTGCTATTTATACCAAATTTTGTTAGGGGGAGGGTGGGGACCACATGGGGACGCTCTGATCGCCGCGCACATGAACATCAATTCTGGGGGTGACGTGGAGGGATGTGGTTGGAGGGATCAGATCGGAGTAGGGAATGGGTTTCGGGTGAGAGCAAAACCCGTTTTGGACAGCCAGGATCCACGTCAGTGCTGCATCTAATAATTTCGTCCCTTCTCTTCCTACCATTTGGATATACTCGAATATCCAATCATTCTCTTTTCTGTTTTAATTTCTCACACCTAATTAACAAATAAATACTGTTTTTTAAACAATTCTTTGGCTTTCCTTTCGGATTGCATTTGTTTTGCTTTTTAATGCAGAAACATGGGGAGTCAATTTTATTATTCGTCCATGCTTTGATAGATACTCTCTCAATTCCCTAATATAGTAACTCAGCTATCAAAACACATTTCTTAAGAAAACATGTGAATTTAATTAGATGTTTGAAGTTAATTTCTTTTTTTTTTCAATTTAACTCTCATGCATTCATTATGATACTTTTAAGAGATACTTTTAACTCTCACAAATATAAAAGACATTTAGAAGTAAAGTTGGAAAAATATATAAATGATGAAAGAATGTAAGAGTGAATCCTTATATTTTGGACCAAAATCATTCAAATTTTGAATCTTATATTATAGACGGGAGGGAATACTCAAGGTTGTAAAACTTGTGAGTTTAATTAAACTCGGGGAAAAAAGATAAATTTGGATAGTAGACTCGAATCGTAAACTCGTAAACTCGTAAGAGTATACCTTTATTAATAAACATATGTTTCTTGTATATAATTAAATAAAATGTACAAATAATATAATAATAATAATTTGACTTGAATATATTTTAAATATAAATAATAGATTTAAATATATTAATATTCGTAGTAGGGCTAAAGTGCAAATGTCACGAAGGGGCAAAAATGTCCATGTAAACTTTTTGGAGCAAAACTACCCATCAAATGTTAAAACTGGGGCAAAAATGTCCGGTTAATTTTTTTTACTTTTTCACTTATCATATTATGTCCCCCGTCATCATCATACATAGGAAAATAAATACATAAACAATTGCTGCATGTTTTAGTGAGAGATGAATCGAGAGAAAATGATGCGTCAAAAAGTCAAAAAATATGCGTCAAAAAGTCAAAAAATTAATTGTGACAAGCATTTTTGCCCCAATTTTGAAATTTGATGTCCAGTTTTTCTCCAAAAATTTTACATGGGCATTTTTGCCCCTTCGTGATAATTACATGGGTATTTTTGCACATTAGCCCTTCATACTATATCAACATCAATAGAGAAATTTCTATGAAATTTATATAAATTCATTGAATTTGGTCAATTAAAAATAATTAAAATAATGAGTTCAGCAGTAAGTTAACACAAGTAAAGTAAAAACATAAAAACTGTGAATTTACAATATAAACACGTAAGTTTTTACCGAGTTTTCAACTACTGAAATTATAAGTGACACGTGACTTATTTTGATTAAGTAATAGCGAAAAAAAGGTAAAATTTGTAGTGTCAACTCGTGAGACAACAATAGGAATACCTCATTTACCCTGATACCACTCTATAGTCTCTCAAAAGTTCACGAAAGTTTTGTATGAATTTAATTAATATGTTATGTTTTCAATTCCTTGATCTGTTTGTTTAAAATGGCACAAATATAAGTGACTTGATACTCCCTCCGTTCCTAAATATAAGATCACTTTGGCTAATTTGAGGAGATTAAGGAAGACAATTCAATTAGTTGGGATTACATGATCTTCCAAAAATACCCCTCTCTAAAGAGAAAGATTGAAGGAAAGATAGAGAAGCATTATCCTTTTGTGTATATGGGTAATTTAGGCAAAACTTTGGACAAAATAGAAAGTGATCTTATATTTAGGAACTTATCTACTTCTCTAAAGTGATCTTATATTTAGGAACGGATGAGGGAGTATATCAGAATTTCTCATATTCTCGAATATTACTAAATACACTAGAATAGGTAAAATAATAAAAAAATTGTATGCCAAATTAGCTAAGTCATTAGCTAAGTCAAGTAAAAGAAAACTTTAAAGCAAGAAAAATGAGACTTGAGAATTGAGATGCCTCTAGAGTCTAGAGGCGTCGTGGTTGCATTTGATTATGCTTCCAGGAGAGTGTGGGCACCAACGGCCACGATCGGAGAAGAAATGTTGCGGAATCTGGGCCGTTTGATGTTTAGGCTTATCCGATAGGGGGACTAGGTGGGACCCGCAGGTCATTTTTCCAGATTGTAGTAGAGAGTGAAATACGCGGCGTCTTGCCTATGGTTCTTCCTTTTTGTTGGGACCCAGTGGAGGGCTTTTTTGTCATTTGATTGGGGTGCAATAATTGGCATGAGTCACTAGACCAGGTCCATCAGACCAAAAAATTAGACCAGGTCCACAGAAAAGGACAAAATTGGGTTGGTTTGATGAGTCATGAGATTGCCCTCCCATCAGCCATCATTCTCTCCCCTCTACGCCCTTTTCTCTTCCACTTTTACTCCCCTACACCAAAATTAATTATATATAATCCATAATTTAATCAATAGTGTGGAGTCCTTCTAAATAAATAGTGAGAGGAAAAAAAAAAAAAAACTCTTAATGGATATATCAAACAAGATCTTTTGATAAATAGATTATCATCCAACATAATTATTGATAAACCGTAATGACGTCCTATGATACATAAAGGCAACCTCACATGATAGTATAATACTCCCTCCGGTCTTAAATATAAGACCTAATTAACTTTTTCTAGAAAATCCTTAAAAAAACAAAATAAGTTAATTATAAATTGATTTACCTATTTTTTCTCTTAAACTAACTTATTTTACCTATAAACTAATGGATAATATAAAAATATATCAAATATGTCATCATTTAATTACCTATTTCGCAACATTAATTTCTCCAAAAAAAAGTCAATTAGGTCATATATTTAGGATCGGAGGTAGTGCTTTTTATTTGTGTTACTTTAAATTTTATATTATTTTTTAAAAATTTATGATGAGCTTGGGCTATAGTGGCCCTAATACAAGAGAAGACCCAAGTGTTAAGTGGCATGATTAGAGAGCATACAATTGGTATGAGTTTGCTCTATTCACAAGAGTTGAGGATTGTATCACCAACCACTTAGTCATGGGACGAGAATACTTGACACTAACATCAACTCTCTAATTTGCGTCCTTAATTTCTTATAAAAGTCAAAATGATCTTATAATTATAAATTAAAAGTGTATTAACTAATTTGAACAATATGTTAAAAATTTGGCTTCAAAAGTCAAAACTATCAAACACTTGCATTAACTAAATAGTACTAATATGTTAAAGCTCCACTAATAATCTTCAATTTTTTTGAACCGAATTAGTAATCTTCAATTCAAGACTTGGTAATGCAATAACGTAAATGGCAGAGGTGTCATCTAAAAAATGGTTTTGTTTTTTTATCAGAAAAAAATGGTTTTATTAAAAGTACTATATATTGACTTCTGTTGCTATTGGAATTTAAATGGCATGTAGATATATAAAAAAATTAGTCTCATGCTAATAAGTATATTAACGTATTTTCTTCAACTGACTTTAAAGAAGCCAGTCGGTAAAAAATTTTCACATGAACCTCCAATTAAACAAGCTCTAAATATATGTCCCCATTTTGATTTTGAAGTAATATTGTTGATTTCACCCTATAACGCTTCCAAAAGTTAAACATAAGAAATTAAACAGTGGTTATTATCTTGCTTCCTACTTAATTACTTTAATTTCTTGGGTCTGACCTCCATGAAAGAAAAAATATACATAACTGGATAATTAACATGTAACGGTTAATAACTCAATGGTCCTATTTTCTAATACCTCCCCGTTCCTGTTACTTTTGAATTAATCGGGCAATAAAGTTATAACTTAATTATTCGGACAAAAAATTAAAATAGCTCTACAAATTAGATTGATGGTAATTTCTACATTCTGAATCACATGATCTATATAATTCCTGTATGGTAACCCATTTCTAGTATGCATTTTCGGAAAATGTATTTGTACAATGCATTTTGGGAAATTGCATTTCTAAAATGAGAAAAAAGTGGTTTTTTTTAAAACCCATGATTTTGGCTTCTCAAAATGCATTTTCAGATTTTTTTATTGTTTGAGTGACTTTTCAAAATGCATTTTGAAACCTATGATTTTACCCAGTGCATTCTCAAAATGGGTTGTCAAACATACTAATATTTTTTGCCCAATGAATTTTGTTGTGATTAAATATGATGTTACAGTAATATCTCTATATATATGTCTATAATTATTCATACTCACAACTCATTGTGGGATGATAATATTATCTTTTTTTTGTTTTACTCGTGGGTACCCAACATAGCAGCAGACTTCTATACTCATGATCAATGGAAACTTGTTATCTCCAAATAATTATCATTTCTACATACACTTGAAACTCGATCATAAGGTCACTATTGATTGAGTATATCCTTTTTTATTTTGTATTCCTTAAACCGATTTTATTTTTATACCAAAACAAGTTATATCATCTAGCACTACTACAAAAAGAGCAATTTAAACCACCTCATTTAAACCACATATATAACATATGGTTTAAAAAGTTTATTTAAACCACTTTTTTAATATATGTGGTTTGAAAAGTATAAGTGGTGGCAATTTTGTAAATATGAAGAAGTTTTATTTGTTTGGAAAGAATCTATTTTCTCGATGTCCATAGGGTTCATCGAGACTTCATCTTCATTCTTCGTCCGAATCTCTTCGCCTCTCATTTCTGTCAGTTTCTTCTTGCTTCTCTCTTGATCCAACGATTTGATCTCATCTCTCTCAAGATCGAACGTTGACTTCATCTTCGTCCGAATCTGTTATTCCTTTTCTGTTTTTACAACTTCATTGATCATAAATCGGAATTAACAAAGTTTAATGGAGGAGAAATCGTCGATTTCTGACTGCATCATCGTCGATTTCATTTTTCTTGAAGAAGAGCACAAATCAGACTCGGGAATGAAGAATTAGGTTTGTATTGTTTTGTTTTGTTTGTTTAGAACGGCGATTTCTTAAGAATTGTGATTTGAAAGGCTTCATTTATCTTATCTTCTGATAGAGAAGTACATTATATAGAGGAGAGAAGATGAAATAGGAAGTTACAATAACTGATATAAATGCTTAAAATACTCTAGAAGCCTAATTCCATGAAAAAGAAAATAATAATCAAGAGTGATTTCCCTAATCTCTTAATAATTATTGAGATTCTAACATTATCATTTCTTATTTTTTAGTTTCAAATTCCAAATTCCAATTAATTTAAAATATGTTCTGGTTTACCTAAGTATGTATGTATTTCAAGATTCTCTTATGTGAGATTTTATTTGATTTTCTTTTCTTTCTGTCAATTCGTCATTGTCCTTTCTGATATTTTTTTATATCTGGATGCATTCTAGCCAAGTGGAAATCCCATTCAGACACATCGTAGTTATTTTATGGTAACTGAGAAGGATGTGAAAGAGGAAGAGCAATGGAAGTAATATTCTCTTTACTATTTCCTTTGAGATTAAGTAGGGACTTCTGAGATGATTATTTATAGTAAACCTGAAAACTAGTTGGAATATTTGGAATTTAAGTTGGTTGCCATAGCAGAGATTAAGCAATTCCATCGTGACTAATATATTTGATCGTTTCACTGAAGAAACAATAATCCATGTGAATTATGGATAATTCTTCTCTGACTTTGTAGTCTTCATTGCTTTGAGGTTTGAATGCCTGAGATATATGATTTTTAGCTTGTTGATAATGAGCAGAACAGTATGGACAGGGCATAAGAATTATTTGATAGATAATTTTTTTTTCTGGAGATGACTTTTGATGGGCAAACCTATGACAATCGTGTTAATGCAAAAAAGTTTGAATTTTTGCAGGGTCCACGCTCAGTCACAGAATTCACTGAAGATTTTGATTTCATGGCTATGAATGAGAAATTTAATAAGGATGAAGTATTGAGTCATCTTGGTATAAAGCAATAAGTCTCAATCAAAACTCAGAAGAGAAAGATGGTGAGGGAAAAATGTCAGCGATGAAGGTGGTATGCATGATGAAGATTATGCTGAGGAAGATACTCACTACATTTGCAATGTTGGAGTGAATTTTTTATTGATCTTCTACAATAGTTAATAGTCAATTTACTTTGACGAAATAATGTTGGTTTTTGAGTTCACATTGTTGAAAGCATACATTTTAAAATGTAGCTAGTAAGATTGAATTTATAAGTTCTATATTTTTATAATTGGTTAGTTTCTTTTCATCTTGTACAAATGTTGAGAAGAATTAATTAATTGATGTGTGTACATGTATGTTCGAAAATTAGTAAAAACGGTGCATGTGTTTAGAAAACATAATTGATTATGTGGACTAAAAATTTCATTTATTTAGACCACATTTTTAGAAAAAATGCTCTAGAAAATGTACTTTTTTAGACCACATTTTTAAAAAAAGTGGTCTAAAAAGTCTTCTTTTAAACCACTTTTTTATGTGGTTTAAAAAAACATACTTTTTACACCTCCTTTTTCTAAACCACTTTTTTATGTGGTTTAAAAAGCCATTTTTATGTGGTTTAAAAAGTCATTTTTGTAGTAGTGTAGAGCAATGCTTTTCCATGAAAAAAGTATCATGTTCATATGATTTAATTTGGAGGAAAATCAAAATAAGTGTGGTTTTAGAATCTTCATGTGTCATCATAATATCGACATAATTAACATGAATTTGAACAAAAAAGTACCCAACATGACCCATGTGGTGGATGATGACATATATTTTAATGATAATCTGTTTAGGCTAAGTTTCAAACCTAAATGATTAATTAACATCTTAATTATTCTCGCTTTTGCCGCATCCCAATCTTTTCACATCTAATCAAACTAACTCCAGCTCACGAAATTCGCATATTCGCACACATTTTTAATTCATTCAATTACTAAAATCAAAATCGGTTCTTGTTTTTGTCGTCCCATATATGTGGTCAAGTATTGTTGTATGAACGCTTTATTAAAAAAATATTACAATGCAAGTAAATATTGAGCAGTGTAGCATTTCTAACTTCTAACTTCTAACTTCTAACATCTAACTTCTAACTTCTAACAAACAAGTCGGCCAGTAAAAAAACTTCTAACAAAAAACTCATCTATGAATATATAGTTTGGATCTTGGATAAATAAAAATATACCACCTCCGGTCCTAAATATAAGACCTAGTTGAATTTTTTGGAAAATCCTAAAAAAGCAAAATAAGTCAATTATAAATTGATTTACCTAATTTTTTCTTAAATTAGTTTATTTAACCTATAAACTAATGACTAATCTAAAAATATATCAAATATGTCATAAATTAGTAACATATTTTGTAACCTTTTAATCTTAAAAAAAAAGTCAACTAAATCTTATATTTAGGACCGGAGGAAGTATTTTAATTATATTATAATTAACCTCGAGAGTATTTAAATTTAACTCCACATGACCACATTTATTCGTATCACTCACCGGATATCAAATAATTATTAAAAAGCTTATAAACAGAGTCCCTTCGGGGACATCCAATAAAATTGGAAAGCTTATAAACAGATATTCTAGAGTTACATTAAACTAATGGGTTATCATAAAATATCCACTCTCTTGATAAAAAAATCATAAAATATCCACTCCTTATACGGTATCTTAGAAAGTTTGTTTTTCAGTCTAATAAAAAATATCTCGGTTATTTATCGGATTTTTTTATATCACCATTTAACTGGATTAAACTTTATGCCTTTATTAAGCATAAGCCCAGCTACAGATTATTCGTGAGATATACGAGCGGTCGAACACAAATGAGACGTATACTTTATACACCAAAAAAAATGTCGAACTAAGGTGAAATATATATAATCACTTATGACAATAATACTTTACAGTTTACACTTTACACACATACTTTTTTTTAAGAAAAAGAAAAATCTACAAACTCATTGCATTGCTTAGTTGCAAATACATCAATCCACTTACCAAATTGTTGCTATAGTTTTTACTTTGCTAAATAGGAGTAAGATGCAGATAATGGCATAAGCAAACTCATAAAAAGAGTTTACCTTTACTAAGTGCATATTTATACATGCAATTTAAAAATAAAAAATACAAAGAATTTAATTTAAATATATTTTAAATACAACCATATTTGAAATTAGATCCATCAGTATCATAATCTATTATAATGTACCAGAAACTTCTATAAAAGTTTTTATATAATTAAAGTCCTTGGATATTTTCAAATATAAAACATGAATTTAACTGTCAGATTTAAAGTAGGTCATTGCAAAATAAAATGCCACTAGTACAAAAAAGACTTTTTAAACCTCATGAAAAAGGCTTTTTAAACCACATTTAAAAGTGGTTTAGAAAAAGGGGGTTTAGAAAGTATGACTTTTTTAAACCACATAAAAAAGTGGTTTAAAAAACATACTTTTTAGACTACTTTTGTAAAAATGTGGTTTAAAAAAAATATTTTTTAAGACCTCTTCTTATGTAAATATAGTCTAAAAACATATACTATTCAATATATGTGTGTGTGTGTGTGTGTGTGTGTGTGTCATGTCGATTGATAACCAATGGAAAGAAAACTAACAAATCATAATAACATAATACATTCGGAAAATTCAAAGCATTCTAGTTACAATTTGAAAACTATGCTTTCCAACAATGTAAATTTAAAAGTCTACATGAGTCTAACAATAAAGCGAACAAAGAGAAATTCATGAGCTCATCTCTTTGTACAAAGCTGATGTTATATGAAACAAGAGGAATATTTAAGCCAAGTGTGCAAACATGTACTGTATAGGTCACCTATGCGCAAGTGCTTCACTCCACGTGTAACCTAATGAATAAACAAATGAAGCCATCAAACTTCACAAAGCAAAGACACGCTCACATCTTGACATTAGATCTAAAGCCACCAAATCACCACAAAGTCAACTGTTAATTAAAACACCAAGCCAAGTCATTAACTTAAAAAAAACAAAGCACAAAAGAAGAAAACAAACTATAAAGGGGCCTAATTCTAAATCATCCCCACATTGAGCTATGAAAATAAAAGCACAGTGATGAGAAGATCACACAAACACATAATAAACTCAAGCAGGAATTGCATAACCATCTTTATTTCCTTTGTATCCACCTGTAAAGTGACATGAACATCCCCATGGACTGTTGAGAAATGATAAAAAAAGACTGAAGGAGAAAATAGCATATGTAAGTTGAATGAATATATGGATCTTAGTCTAAAGGAAATTGTGGAGCAAAATGTTTACATGACATTAGGTATGTGTTATGCAAAACCTAATATTTGCAACGTGAATGGAATGCACAGAATAAAACATCTAAATACCTAGTCAGAAAATCAAAACTTCAAGCACTACAAGCACAAAATATTTGGCAAACAATTTGTATAACTACAGAATTGATAATTACTGCAATATTTCTCAACCACACCATGGCAAGTGGCCTAAGCTTTGATCAGTATGAGTACTTTGTTATGTACAATATTTAGGATGGAAGAGCATAAGGGTGAATAGCCAATGAGGAATATGGTCCAGGTAAATCAGATGTTTAACAGATAATGAAACACATGCATAAAAATACAGGACCAAGCCTTGCCCCTGTGATTCTGTTTGTTCCAAGGGTGTCAAAGACATGTATCAAAATACACACACAGATACATATATTAGAATACAAAATCAATCTGATAATTCCAATTTCAAAATTTCATGGCACCTGAAACCTGGTCATAATGTGTCATGAAATATAAATAGCATTCTAACTCTGCTTAATGGATAAACAAAACTTGACAGTGGAATATATTTTTGCAGCATGTACTTCAAACAACAACAACAACAACAAAGCCAGAAGGTATCTATCCTTTGGTATTCAGACTCAAAAATAAGAATAAGGTATCTATCCTTCTTCACAACACCAAAATGAATTGTAAATAAATAATAAGGTCAGACCAAAATATCTCATCTTCTACCTGAATGACAATCACCCAGAAGACAAAGCTATGATCAGTGACACAGCCTACCTGAATGACACTACAAAAGGGAATTTAGAGAAATATTACATGGTATTGAGATCAGAAAGGTCAGCAAAAATGTCTCCAATGGAAAGGGAGAGTGCATTGTGGCTCACATTCCTAAGAAAATCACATAGAAATGCAATTGGACAGTAGTTACAACATATAACTAAAATGAATGACATGAAATAATGCTATATATGAACAGAAAAGCAACTTACAGATAATTGAGGGAAGTCATGGCAGAAATAGAATAAGGAAGATTCCCACTTAAGTTATTACTTGCAAGGTTCCTGAATATTAGATCAGAAAGAGACGGCATAAACAATAGAGTGAAGCCGATCAAGAATGATAAGAAAATCACATATGGAAAGCTAGCATTACAGGCTTGTCACATTCGGTGGTAATTGATAAGGGACTGAGTCATGGATCATGTTGTCACTCAAGTCACTAAAAAGGGGGAAAAGAGAAAATGAACATCAATATTAACATGTGAAAATATCAAAATAAATAACATCACTTCCAAAAAAAACAATAATTCAATTATCTCACAGTTTTCTCAGTGACATAAGGTCTGAAAGCAGGTATCCCAAAGTCCCATTGAGTCCTAAACCTGACAATTCTCTTAATAACAATACAGCAATGAGATGAGTGTTAGTTTTCTGAGACAAATAAACATAAAACACAACTGAAAAAGACCAAAAGCTAAACATGAAAATCTTAGCACCATCAACAGATCACATCACATCAGTCCACAATAAGTCAACTTGAACTTCATAAACACATGCCACCTAGTTTTACAAGGTTTCAAATAAGCAAAAAAAAAAAGTTACAACAATAACAAAAAAAGATCTTATAACATCCTATACCACACATTCAACTAAATCAACCAACTTCATTCCAACAATTGATCACTCAATTCACACACAAACTAGCAGTCACTATAATCAACAACTACACATGATCCAACAATAACAACAACAAAGCATAAACACTTAAACGATTATCAACAGATCACTTCAACAGATTAAACTAAACAAAAGAAAACAATTCATAGAAATAATAATAATAAATTAACGCAAAACAGAACATGCAACACTCCTGCTCTAATAATAAGCACTTAAACACAGCAAGAAGGTAAGAAACTAGTAATAGACATAAACTCACAAAACAAAATGAACATATCAACGCAACAGAACATGCAACACAGAGCACAAAGCATGTATTAAAATTCTATTCCTAAAATTCATAGAAATAACATAATCTCCCACTTGTTCCAACAAATTGATACATGTACTAATCTTTTAAAATCAAATCCCAATCAGTTCCTTAAGGACCAATCAGCAATAATAATAATAAATTAATCATTTCCTATCTTCAAGAAATCATTAAAATAGTAACCTTAAGCCTCAATTACAGAGTCATAAAGCTATGGATGTGCAAATTGACATACCTGGAGAACGAAGAACCGGCGAAGAACGAAGAACGAAGAACGAAGCTATGAGAGAATGAAGAACGAATAACCGGCGAAGCTCTGAGAGAAAAGAGTTTAAGGATCGGAGACCTAAAAGCAGACCGAAATTTAAAATCAACGCACAAATTAAAAATTTAAAATCAACGCACAAATTAAAGCACGGGTAAGGATCGGAGAGTAAAAGCGGACCGAAATTTAACACCATGCACATTCAATAATAATTTAGAAATCAGAAATGAAAATAAAATGGTTGAGGTAATTGTAATTTGGTGAGATAAGTAATAGATACCAGATCAACGCTTTCGTTTTTTATCTCTTCGAGGCTGATGCCTCCCATGGTGATGGAACAAAGTTTGAGAGTTATTGCTGAATATTCAGCTAACAAGATTCATATTTATATCACAGTGAACATCATTACGAAGACGCCACAGTGTTTAATTAATCAAAGAAATTGAAAAATAAGAATGACAGTAGTAGTAGTCATGCAATTCGCATATTCCAACTGATTAAGATAAGAAATTAAATTAAAAATTGGGAAGAAGGAATGTAAAAATGAAGAGAGGATAAGTACCTTCCTAAAAAAGATGAAGCAGCCGAAGAAGAAGAAGGCGTTGAGTGAGAAGGGAAGAGATTAAGAAAATATATGCTTTCATTAATGAAAATGAATTGAAGAACGCGATCTGTGAATGAAGGGAGGGAGAAGAACGCGATCTGTGAACGAAGGGAGGGAGAAGAACGCGAAATAAAGCTTATATTTCCCGGCCAGGGACACCTCCTATTCCCTGGCCTCCTATTCTCTACTATTCCCCCACATCATAACCGTCCATGTGATCTAATGGCTCTAACCCCATACACACTCCTGCACCCACCCACACCACATCTCATCTCTCTCACACCCCACTCACACCATATCTCCTCCTCCAACATTCACCAGCCACCACACAAGGCTGTGGCAGTGTGCTTTCCTCCTTCCTTCCTCGCCCAACCATCTCCTCTCCCATCCCTCTCCCTCCACCACAACGAAACCGCCATCGTACGGAATTAACCAACGAATTTTCCGGTGAGTTTTTAGAAAATGGTAACCACCTTCATCTTCTACTTCATACATTCTCCACCGCTTCCCCTGCCCTCGGCTCCAAATCCCCCGACTCCGGCCGCCGCAGATTCTTGAAGCCGCACAGTGGTGGTTGCTCGCCGGAAATTTCGCTGTCCAAGTCCGTACGGCGGTTTCAGTTGGTGGGGGGAGAGGGACGGAGGAGGAGATGGTTCCCCCTCCCTCGGCTCCAAAGCACCCGACTCCGGCCGCCGCCGAATCTTGACGCCGGACAATGGTTGCTACTCGCCGGAAATTTTGCCACTAAAGTTCGTACGGCAGTTTCAGTGTGGTGGGAGAGAGGAAAGGAGGAGGAGATAATTGGGGAAGAAAGAAGGCAGAAAGAACGTCGCCGCCGCCTTCGGTGATCACCGGCGAAGGTGGGAGGAGGAGGAACTTGTGTGGTGGCTGGTGAATGTTGGAGGAGGAGATATGGTGTGGGTGGGGTGTGAGAGAGATGAGATGTGGTGTGGGTGGGTGCAGGGGTATGTATGGGGTTAGAGCCATTAGATCACATGGACGGTTATGATGTGGGGGAATAGGAGAGAATAGGAGGCCAGGAAATAGGAGGTGTCCCTCGCCGTACATTTCCAATCTAATAAGAGTTCTCATATTTACAAATTTGCCACTGCTTATACTTTTTAGACCACATTTATAAATAAGTGATTTATATAATCACATTTTTTAAACCACATATATTAAAAAAATGGTTTAAATAAGTTTTTTAAACCACATATATTAAAAAAGTGGTTTAAATAAGTTTTTTAAACCACATGTTATATAAGTGGTCTAAATATGGTGGTTTAAATTACCATTTTTGTAGTAGTGTGCTCTAGACCTTAGTGTTGTATATATGTACGAATGACAGTGTGTAAGTGTTATACACCGTTATACCTTAATGGGCTTGGGCCTTAACAGAGGCCCAATAAAGAGATAGACGCCTTCAGGGCGTCGAAGATAACGTCACTAGTGAAAGCAAGATAGACGCCCGAGGGGCGTCAACGACAATATCACCAACGGCACTATAGCAGATTGACTTGGTCGCCCACCTTTTTCGGAGCAGTCGCCCACCTTTTTCGGAGCACGTGCAACGTCTCTTATCCATAACGGCCGCCTATGATTTCGCAACCACCAGGACTGAGCTTCAACTATAAGAAGGCCACGAACTCACTCAGAAGGACACAATCAATTCTCTGCAATCTCTCTCTCTCTTTCTTTGTATTCTTCTCTCTGATTATCATTGTACTCTGAATTAAGTCTTTGTGATCAAGGCATTTACGCCTCTATTTGTAACCACCGTTGCCGGTGACCCCGTTCATTGTATTCAATCATATTATTAATAAAGTATTTTGATTATCCTTCCACATTCAATAGTTCTCCTATATTGTGCATCAACATTTTGGCGCCGTCCGTGGGGACTCCGGCAAAATTATTTCTAAAAGCTTCACGTTCTCTGAGCGAGCCGATTGAACTTTAAGATGGAACAGCAACCAAAGCCTGTTTCCAAGCCAGCTAGCTCATCCACTGACCTCCAAAAAGTCCTAGAAGCCTTGACCTCTCAGTCTGAACAAATGAAGCGTCTCGAACAATCCGCAGGAATTCAATCTGAGAGGATGAAACGTTTGGAGGAAGAAAACAATGAATTGAAACTGCATCTAGCAGGTTTAGAGTCCAGAAAAAACAAAAGAAGGCAGAGCGGACCTGAAAGGGAGATTCGCCAAGTGCCAAACCCAAATGACCATGAACGCAATCCTAATAGTGAAAAAGGTAATAAAGGTAAGAATACTGACAATAATGATATTCCTAATGATGAAACAGGTAGAGACGACGAAGAGGGATATGACGATTCTCAGTCTTATGATAGTCGAGAACAAGGTGAACAGTCCGCTCAGAAGTCACAGGCAAGGATCCCTCAAAATCATCCACAAGGAGGACAAAAGAAGGAAGACGAAATTCTCTCTTTTGCCCTTCGAATGGAGAAGGAGGTCGCTGAGATAAAGAAAAAGATGTACTCGATTCCAGGTGTTCAAATGCCACTCGATGCAGCCCGTTTAGGGAGTTATTCGGAGTCGCCCTTCATAGACGACATTGCATTTGCTGATCTACCTGAAAGATTTGCTTTTCCTACTATGCCAAAGTATGATGGCAAGTCGGATCCAGACCAACACTTGGCCCAATACAGGCAGATTATGTTAGCAGCGGTCCTCCCAGCCGACAAACGACATGCTGCTATGTGTCGTGGATTTGGTATAAGTTTGATTGGCCCAGCCTTGATGTGGTGGACCAACCTCCCCCAAGGTAAAATAACTTCATTTAGTCATTTAACTGACATTTTTGTTGAACAATTTACAAGCAGCAGAGTCATGGTTAAGACGTCAGACGACTTGTATCGAATTGTCATGAGGCCGGACGAGTCATACAGAGACCTCCTGAAAAGGTTTACGGCAGAAATGGTAAGTATTCCAAATTGTGATCCTAACATTGCTGTGCAGGCGTTTAAGAGAGCATTGTCACCCACTTGCGGCCTCTACCAAGAATTGGTTTTGAAACGGGTGACAACTTGGCCAGAAGTCCAATCATACGTGTGGTCTCATATTAATCTTCAAGAGGACGACGCCAGTAGAAATCATGCCCTTAAAATGAATCAGGGACTGGCGACAACCAGTCTCCCCGCTAATTCAGTGGTTGCTACAAACGCGGATAAGCCAGCAAATCAACAACAAAATAATTTGGGATCCACAGACCGCCGTTCTAAACGGCAACGAGGTAGAAATTTTCGTTTTCACCCTTATACTAATAATAATGAGCAGGGCGACAAACAGAAGAGGGACCCACCCCCTCCAAGATATGAAAAGTTCAACATGTCCATTGGACCAGCTGAAATGGTAAGTGCATTTGAAAAGATGGACAGGGTGAAATGGCCTAAACCTATGACGACGCCTGTCAACGAGAGAGATACCACTAGATACTGTGACTACCACAAAGACGTCGGCCATCGAACAGAGGATTGTTGGAGGTTCAGAAAAGAAGTTGCCTTCCAACTTAAGCATGGTAACTTACAACATCTCCTTAAGAGTAATACTACTAACAATGCAGGTAGAGATCAAAGGCAGAACGCCCCAGCTCAACCCCCGCAGGCCGTCCGAACGATTAACACAATCATTGGGGGGTCGGCGATAAGTGGGATGTCTTACTCCGCCGCAAAGCGACATGCGAGGTCTTTGCCAAAAGAATTGGAGTGGGTTAATGGTAATGTGAGTAAAGATCAGGTGGTTGAAGGTCCAATAACCTTCAACGACGCTGATATTCAGAACGTCCAGATGCACGACGACGCCCTGGTAATATCTTTACTAATAGCTAATTGTTTGACTAAAAGAATATTGGTTGATGCAGGTAGTTCCGTTAATATTATTTATTTGCAAACCGTCAAAGAATTACAATTAGAATCCCAAATAATTAAGGCTCCAACTGTCTTGGTATTTGGAAATGGAACTCCAGATAGGACGATTGGGGAAATATCTTTGATGACTTTTGCTGCTGGAATTAATGCTTTAGTCAAGTTTCAGGTAATGGACTGCCCGACCACTTACAATGCTTTGCTAGGACGTCCTTGGATTCATCAGATGAAGGCAGTCCCTTCGACGTTACATCAATCAATTAAGTTCTCTACACCTTGGGGTGTGAGAGAGATCAAGGGCGACCAGAGAATGGCAAGAGAATGTTACCAAGCAGCATTGAAAGGCTTGGAACAATCTCCTCCATCAGCATAGCAACTACAGGCGTTCATTCCTATGGACAGGGCGACAAAGGAGGAAGACGATAATTTAGAAAAAATAATTTTTGATTCTGAAAACCCTGAAAAGTTTTTGTCCATAGGAATGGACCTAGTTCCTGAGGTAAGAAGGGAACTAATTTCTTTTCTAACAAGTAACTTAGATTGTTTTGCTTGGTCCTATGATGATATGACAGGTATAAGCCCAGACGTCATTGAACATCAGTTGAACGTCGACCCTACATTCAAGCCGGTCAGACAGAAAAGGCGGAAATTTGCACCAGAGAGGAATAGAATTGTTAATGAGGAAGTTCAGAAATTATTGAAAATTGGGTCTATTAGAGAGGTAAAGTATCCAGATTGGCTTGCTAATGTTGTGGTCGTCCCAAAGAAAAATGGTAAACACCGAGTATGCATTGATTTCACCGATTTGAACAAAGCTTGTCCGAAAGATTCTTTTCCACTGCCACACATCGACAGCCTAGTAGACGCAACGTCAGGCCATGAATTGCTAAGTTTTATGGACGCCTTCTCCGGGTACAATCAAATATTGATGCATCCAAACGACCAGGAGAAGACGTCGTTTATCACAGATCGTGGAACTTATTGTTATAAGGTAATGCCTTTTGGTTTGAAAAACGCTGGTGCGACATACCAAAGGTTAGTCAATCGCATGTTCGCCGCCCAACTTGGGAAGACGATGGAAGTTTACATAGACGACATGTTAGTCAAATCTTTGAAAGCGGAAGACCATATTAACCATTTGCAGCACACGTTCGATCTTCTGAGGAAGTATAACATGAAACTCAACCCTGAAAAATGCACTTTTGGGGTGCAGTCTGGCAAGTTTTTAGGATATTTGGTGTCAAAGAGAGGGATAGAAGCCAGCCCTTCACAAATCAAAGCCGTGTTGGACATCCCATCACCCAAATGTGTGAAGGACGTCCAGCGTTTGACGGGAAAGATAGCTGCTTTAACTAGATTTATATCTAAATCTTCTGAAAGGTGCCAACCATTCTTTGATATATTGAAGAAGAATAAGGAGTTTGTATGGAACGACGTCGCTGAAAAGGCGCTTCAAGATTTAAAAGAATATCTCACGAGCCCTCCTTTGCTTTCTAAGCCAAGCCCTGGTGAAACCTTATATCTATACTTATCTGTCGCCTCTAATGCTGTGAGCTCAGTGCTTGTTAGGGAAGAAGATAGGCGACAGAGCCCAGTATATTATGTTAGCAGAGCCTTGTTAGATACGGAGACGCGATATTCAATGATGGAAAAACTTGCTTTAACCTTAGTAACCTCTTCTAAGAAGTTGAGGCCGTATTTTCAGTGCCACCCAATTGTGGTCGTCTCAAACTATCCTTTGCGGAACGTCCTCCATAAGCCTGATTTATCTGGGAGATTGGTGAAGTGGGCGATTGAGCTGAGTGAATTTGATATTTCTTATGCCCCAAGAACAGCTATCAAATCACAAATCCTAGCTGATTTTTTGGCGGAATTTAGTCCTAACCTTCAGGTAACAGCTAACAATGAGTCTTTTTCTATTAAGAAACAGGTGAACTTGTCGCCCTGGATCCTCCATGTAGACGGGTCTTCCAATGTAAAAGGAAGTGGACTGGGTATCGCGCTTGAAACCCCCGATGGTGAACAAATTGTCCAAGCAATAAGATGTGGTTTTAAGGCGACAAACAATGAAGCTGAATATGAAGCCCTGATAGCCGGACTTAAGTTAGCATCAGAATTGGGCGCGAAAGTTTTGGAAGTAAAGAGTGATTCACAGTTAGTTTCGAAACAAATCAATGGTTCTTATCAGGCAAAAGACCAAAGAATGAAGAAATATCTGGATGTAGTGTCTGATTTGACCACGCGGTTTGACGCTATGAAGATTACCCAAATAGGTAGGGAAGACAACCGGAAGGCGGACGCCCTTGCCAATATTGGGTCGTCTATAGAAGTTGTGGAGACAAAACAAATCCCACTGTTTTATCTGAAAACACCGGCAATTGAGGTAAATAATCGAATTGTGTTGAATAACAGTTTGACATGGGATTGGCGATCCCCTTTGCTTTTTTATCTATTGCAGGGTAAATTACCTTCAGATAAGAATGAAGCGCGACGAATAGTTGTTAGAGCTGCCAGATTTACTACTATAGGCGATGACCTTTATAGACGAACTTTCATTGGTGGACCTTTGCTGAAATGTGTCTCTCCGTCCGAAGCAAATTATGTGTTAAGAGAAATTCATGAAGGAGAATGCGGAGACCATAGTGGAAGTCGATCGTTGATAAGAAAGGTGACTAGAGCAGGATATTTTTGGCCGACTTTGCAGAAAGATGCAATAAGCTTGGTGACTAAATGTGAACGGTGCCAAAAATTTTGCACCGTGGCAAGACAACCCCCTGAACAGTTGCATGTAATAGTGCCTTCGTGGCCTTTCCTTAAGTGGGGAATGGATATCGTAGGCAAGTTTACTCCAGCACCTGGACGACTAGTTTTCTTGTTAGTCGCCACAGATTACTTCACCAAATGGGTAGAGGCTGTCGCCCTAAGCCAAGTACAAGAACCCCAGGTAATTGATTTTGTTTGGAAAAATATAGTATGTAGATTTGGTCTGCCCCAGGAAATTGTATGTGATAATGGATCTCAATTTATAGGAAGAAAATTTAGAAAATTTTGTGATAAGTGGCATATTAAACTTAAGTTTTCCACCCCTAGAAATCCACAATCGAACGGGCAGGCAGAAGCTAGTAATAAAATAATAGTGACATCTTTGAAAAAGAGGCTAGATAAAGCTAAAGGAAGGTGGGCTGAAGAGTTGCCCGCCGTCTTATGGGCGTACCGAACGACGTCTAGGACGTCGACTGGTGAAACGCCTTTCTCTCTAGTTTATGGATCTGAAGCTATGATACCAGTAGAGATAGGAATGCCATCTTTAAGAAGACAGTGGACTAGAGAGGAATCTAATAATGAACACTTAGCCCAAGATTTAGATTTATTAGATGAACGTAGGGAACAAGCTCTTATTAGAGTCGCCGCCTATCAGCAAAGGGCGACGAAATTTTGGAACAAAGGTGTTAAGGAGCGCCATTTCCAAGTAGGAGATTGGGTTCTTCGAAAAATCTTTCCTAATACACCTGAACATAAAGATGGAAAATTAAATGCTTCATATGAAGGCCCCTATAAAGTGGTAGAAATCACTGGCCCTGGAGCTTATAAGTTGGTTGACGTCCATGGTAAAGACGTCCCAAGGAGTTGGAACGCCATCCATCTAAAGAGGTATTATTTCTAAGTTATTTGATTATTTGATTTAAAGAACGACGATACTGACACGATTATTTGAGAAAGAATGCAAATGATGAGAAACGCCTGTAGGCGACGAGCCCGGCGAAAAGACCTAGTGTCTGACGATTAGTTCAGCTGTGGACTCAATAATCTGATGCAATTTAACCCTATCTTTTGAGATGTTTTGTTGTGAGATGTCATTTCCCAGATAATGTGACGGATTGACTCCAAAAGAATATGATAATAAGATGATGTCGAGATGGCATGACTACATGACGCCATGAGACGCTGATAATAAGTTGATTTGAAATAGGTATGTATTACCCAAGTTATATTGAATGATTTTTATTCGATTAATTGATAATCGACGTTCAGTCTAATGATTGATAACTCCTGGACAGGGTCACCAACGTTCGATTAAGGTACGAGTGACTATGTTGTGAATTAATATTTGTTAAATACAATTTCACAGATCCCTTTATTAATGGATGGATTCTTTTTATCTTGGTAGGATGTCACCCACACCCGTTGGAAGTGTGGGTATTTAACGAAGAAAATAAATGAAGAGGTGCAAAGACTATCGATCGTGAAGGTGGAAATTAAATCTGACATGAAAAGATAATAAGCGACGAATAACTTAGAAAAAGGTATATTGTGAATATTTAAAAGTTACAGTTACAAAATATGAAATATAAATATGAGTAACATTAAGCCTTGTCGCCGCCAGGGTTGTCACTCCCTTGATTGTCGCCCCTATGCTCGCCGCCCCCATGGTTGACGCCCTGAGCCCTCATCTCGTTGATCGTCTGATTGTCCTCTTGAGAAGGATTGGACTCGGACTCTTCTTCAGGAAAGAGATCATAATAGTCGCCGATGACATCGTCTGGCTTCCAATTTACATGCCAGACGCTCTTGTATTCCTTCATAAGCTCCATCCGAGCGCGGGCATCGACTTCTAAAATATGAGTCTCATAATTTTCAGCCTGACGATCCATGTCCTTTTCAAGCTGGCGATTGGCAGCTTCTGATTTGTCCAAGGCCGACTGGAGAGCCTTCATTTTTTCGTCTTTAGCCGATGACTCGGCTCTAGCCTGATTGACGTAATCTTTAAGATTTTCGACGTCCTTGAAGTGCTCAGCCTTTAATTTCTCGATAGTGGCCTTTAGCTCTTCTTGCTTTTGATCAGACCGTTTCATGATATCTTCAGCCCTCCTTCTGTCTTCATGAGCTTGTTTTTTGAAGGCGAGGGCTGACTTCAAATCGGCCATGATTTTCTCCCTGTCGGCCATGGCAGCGTCCCTCTGAGCGACGAGCGTCGCCTTGTCATCGTCGTTCTCCTCAGCATGGTGGAGAAGGACTTGTAAGGACTGAAAATATAAGGAACGACCATTGTTAGAGACGCTTAACATTAAAAAGATAGAATGGACTTAATAAAAAGTTAAGTGATATTACCTTCATTTGGTGGCGAACGGCCTTCTTGAAAGCCTCTTTCCTCCCAAGGGATTCTATGGCGGCCTTGTCGTACTCGAATTCTAGTTTGCTTAATTCAGAGTAGACGTCGTCCCATCCCTCTTTGTTTCTGACAGATGAGTTGGGAGGAAAAGTTAGGGTGACTTCGCCTGAATCCTCTTTGTCGCCCTTGACCTTGGCAGATTTTGAGGACTTAGAAGCCCTCGATTTTTTGGCAACTGGCTCTTTGGCGGACGGCTCCGCTGGTCTCTTCCCCGACGAGACGACTTTTTTATTTGTGGGGGGAGCAGGCTTATCGTTTTTTGGCGGATGAGGAGGTCGTGGAGAATTAGTCGTAGTTGACTCAGGATTTGGAGGAGGGGCGCCACGAGGATCATGGCCTTCTTTCCTTGCTTCAGCGTCATACTCGCCCCTCCTGGCTTTTAGCTTCTCCATTCGCGCAGCCCTCGCTTTCAACAGAGTTTCTTTATCAATTTTCTTCTCTGACGCCTTAGGGATGAGTTTCTTTCCTGGTTGATAGGAAGAAATTTGGAGTAAGATAATGGAGATGAAAATATTCGAATGAAATGTAGAGTATAAGTGACAAGAAACTTACTGTCCATCATGGTTTTGAATTTCCGCTGGTCTGCCGGAATTTGGAGGATTTTCTTGATTTTCTTCTTTGTGTCGCTGTTGGAGCGTGGCGAGATCCTTAACTCGTACGCACCTACAAAAAATGTGAAACATTATAAATCAGATAACAAGTGCAATAAGAAAGACGTTATCGAGACGACAACTTACTTAAACGACGCCAGATTGGAGACACAAAATCCTCCTGGGCGACAGCTTGGAAAGGCACCATCACAAAACGGGCGTCCCATTGACGATCATTGGGAAGAGACCCATGAGTCCAGGATGGTAACCCCTCTCTGGGATGGACGAAAGAATAGACGCCAGTCCGAATTTCTTGAAGCTTGTAGGAGCCAAATAGATCGAACATATCTAATTCGACCCCTATCTCTTCTCGCATCAATTCTGCCACGGCGATGAGACGCCAGGCATGGGGAGAAAGTTGGGAAGGGGAGAGTTCATAGAAAACACATAGCTCTAAGGCTATGTTTGGAAGAGGGAAAGGATTGACGTAACGAAAACTCTCAAAACTCAAAGCGATAGTGTCGCTAGACCAAGAGTCGAGAGCTTCCCTAATTTCTGGCAACCTAAAGGGTACCCTAGGATCGAAATAATAGATAGACGGCATTTTTGAGATTTCCAGGAATCTCAAAACTGGCTCTTTAACATCGTTTAGAATGTTAGCCCTAGACGTCTCTAAACCCCCTGTTTCACAAGCATAGGGAGCGTTTACAATCTGGGGATTAGGGATGTATTTCCTCCCAGAACTAGTAGAGGGTGATGAACCAGCATCAACCCATTCTTGATATCGACTATCATAGACTTTTAAGTATTTCCTAGACATCCTGGATTTTCTAGACTTTTTGATTTCTTTCCCTTTTTCCGTTATATCTACAACACCTACAGGATTGTCTTTAGAAGTTTCAGTAGTCTCTAAATCGATAATATTATTAGAATCACTAGGGGAAGACGAAGAACTAGATTGGGTGTTATCGATAGCATGAAATTTGTTGGAAGTAGTTTTCTCAGAGTCAGATGACGCTGACATGACTACGAATTTACTCATGATAATAATGAAAAGATAAGATTTTTAATAAGAAGATACCTTCGCAGAAAGTATGATGACGCGTTGATGGAAGCAAATGAACAAAGTTTCAATTTTTCTAAGTGTTGGAGGAATAGAGAAGAAAAGCGTCTGCGAAGTGAAATGGGAAAATGAACAGTCGAAATCTAGTATATGCGAACCGTCAGACGTCGTTAAGTTACGGTGTTAATTTAGTAAAACCATCTAGATCGTTGATTTGAGAGGGAAAACTTAAGCGAAGATCTGGGCCGTTAGACGTGGGATAACCGCTACTTCCCAATACTCTCTGACGTCAGCATTGAGAAGTGGGGGGACTAATGTTATACACCGTTATACCTTAATGGGCTTGGGCCTTAACAGAGGCCCAATAAAGAGATAGACGCCTTCAGGGCGTCGAAGATAACGTCACTAGTGAAAGCAAGATAGACGCCCGAGGGGCGTCAACGACAATATCACCAACGGCACTATAGCAGATTGACTTGGTCGCCCACCTTTTTCGGAGCAGTCGCCCACCTTTTTCGGAGCACGTGCAACGTCTCTTATCCATAACGGCCGCCTATGATTTCGCAACCACCAGGACTGAGCTTCAACTATAAGAAGGCCACGAACTCACTCAGAAGGACACAATCAATTCTCTGCAATCTCTCTCTCTCTCTCTTTCTTTGTATTCTTCTCTCTGATTATCATTGTACTCTGAATTAAGTCTTTGTGATCAAGGCATTTACGCCTCTATTTGTAACCACCGTTGCCGGTGACCCCGTTCATTGTATTCAATCATATTATTAATAAAGTATTTTGATTATCCTTCCACATTCAATAGTTCTCCTATATTGTGCATCAACAGTAAGAATACGACATTAATTGTGAAAGGGAATCAACAACGTTAAATAAGTCGGAATACTTCTACGTCAGGACGCTGAGTTTAAGTGAAATCAGATTTTAAAGTATCAGAATGGAACAGTTTACACCTCGTACGGGTCTTGATATCTCCACTCTAGACGGGGTTTAAAATTGGGCGATGCATATGAAGAACCAAAGCCAACAAAATTGAGGGCACAGCGTTAGGATGTTAAACAATTTCTTTCTTAAGACATTCTCATCCCTAAATAAACAATCTATTCAGCAAAGCCAATGGGAATGATTTAAATAGATAATTATTAACTAGTAAATTAAAAAATCAATTAAAATATGATATTCATGAAAAAAAACGCTAATTAGCTTTCATAATTAGTACCGTGGTGTGATATATAAAGCCAATCAATTCTCTCGTATATATATCATTTGAGGATAAGAACACATATAGGAAATTACTCGAAATGTATATATATAATATTCAGTTAGTTAAATTATATGTTTTTACAGAACGATCACATAAATTGCGTAGCTAAGAAAAAAATTGAATACAGCAGAATTAATTGGCCATCAAATTGCATTTTATTAATAAAATTCTATGACTAAATGAGAGATTACATGGCTAATTTTTTATAAACAGATTCTGTGGATGATTTACTATCTTTTTAAAATGCGTGATAATGTGATTATTTGTGTAGAAATCGGTGTCCCTTAATTTGACCCCATCATGATAGCTAGTAGGCACGGGGCTCGTGAAACTTCAGAATATCGAATAAGCCTGGCGTACTTAATATTAATCGATCCCATAACAATAGTTAAATTATTTTGTACGAAGACATTACAAATTGAAGTTGTTCTGTTAATTATATATCTATGTATCCACGTAGCGTTGAGTCGCGTTTGTTTAGAGTCAAATCAAAAGTCATATTTGCTTGTGTCGACACATGATGATAAATCTTTATATTTAGGAAAAATCTTAGGTCTAATTCTTTACGTCTATTTCTTCCAGTTCCCAATTAAAAATTAACACATGGACAATTAAAACAAATCAGTCCTATTTGAACAACAACAAAAAAACACATAAGCCCTCTCCTTTCTCCTCATCCTCCATCTTCTCTTCTGCCCCCCTCACCTCCTTGAGACTACCCCGTCAGACTCTCCAGAACAAGCGTCACAACACCACTTCCACGATCACCTGCGTCGAGGTCACCGGCGGCGACCACAAGACCTATCTTCAAAAAATTGGCGGGACCCGCCGCGGGTCGAGTTGAACCCACTTAGCTTTGGGCGACGGTGGCATGATTTTTGGGACGAAGCCCAGGGATTGGGGAATCAATAGATAGAAAGGAGAAGGGATTGGCGATTTTGATGGCATTGAAGAAGTGGAGGTTGATCTTTCTCTGTGAGATTTTGAAAGTAGGGTTTGTTTTGTGTTTTTGGGAAAGAGAAAGGAGAAAAGCACAAAGCAAAGATGAAGGAGATGAAGCTTGAAGAGAGAATATTGAGAGAGAGCTGATGTGTTTTTTTGTTCAAATAGGTTAATGTGTTATAGTTGTCCATGTGTCAAATTTTAATTGGGAAACTAGAGGAAATGGACATAATAAGGATCAGAACTGGATCTAAGTTTTTTTCTTAAATTTATCCTATGCTACAAATACCTAATAACCTTATTACCAAGTTAAGAATTGCGTAACCCATCAGAACCACACCTTCTTAAATAATAACTTAATGCCGTGTTCCAACACATAAGCTAAACTCATTGAAAAATTAACATATGCTAATCCACGAAAACTGAAGTTCTTAATTAAATAAATATTACTAAAAAACAATTTTTGAGAAATTGATTGCGTGCTGCATGAAGTGTGTATAGCCACCTACTACTATTCAGTATAAAACGATTTTGATTAAAGTGTTATAACTGCGAAAAGTCGAATAAATAAAAAATTAGTACATTTTATTTTTTCAACCACATGTCTTCCCTAACCATGGACGAATATACCATATTCGAAGCACTATGGTATATTCCTTCTATTTCTAATAAATATATGATTTAGTTGATTCTTTTTTTTTATGAATATAGTTGATTCTTTTTTGGAGAATTATAAAAAATGAAACTAAATAAGTTATTTATAAAATGATTTCCTTAATTCTTTTCTTGAAACTAGTTTATTTGATTTACAAGTTAATATATATAATACACAAAATACATTATGGTTTATTCAACTTCCTTGATTTCCTCATAACAAATCAATTGAATTTTATATTTAGGAATAGAGTTGTAAGTTTCAAATATGATTGTAGCATTATTTATAAAAAAAAATGATTGTAGCATTTTTTTATTTAGTATGTACTACTCCTTTCAGTCCTTTTTATAAGTCACCAACTATCAACATTTCTCGCATACCAAGAAATGATAGTTGAGTCTTAAAATTCATGTTAAATTTGCCACTTTTTTCAACTTCACCTTCATTAAATGACGTGTTTCACATTTTCAATTTTGAATTTCCATTAATAACATGGGTAAAGTGGGAAAAAAAATTAATGTGGCGATTGGTGACTTATATTAAGGACAAAAAATTGTTGGTAGTTGGTGATTTATAATAAGGATTGGAGGAAAATATCTTCGTAAAAGGTCAATTGTATCTAGCTCTACTTGCAAGTTACAATTGTTTAATTTATTAGTCTATGAGAATGTAAAAGTGAAAATGACAAAAAATGACACTTGACTTTGATTTGGACAAAATAGGATCTCCAATTTCAACTTGAACATATAAGGGATAGTTCCCAATTTGTCCTAAATGAAGTTTGTGATTTTGTGACAAAAGAGTAGTTATACACTTATACTTATGATTCTCAACTATAGTTCATTTAAAGAAAATACTATTATTTTTCAACACTACTTGATGGTTATCATCTTTTAAATAATACTACTACTAATATAGATTATATAATTTTTTTTTGTGATCCCAGACTCCTTTAATTTAGGCTGTGGTAAATTTCGAGCAAACTGCTTCGAGCATGGAACTTGGAAGGAGTTGAAAAATAATTGGGAAAATTAATTTGAGGTTCCCCACAAGAGACTTAATACTAGAAAAGTCCCAAAAGTTGAAAATATTAATATAGGGTCCCAAGGGACCTCACTTTAATATATTTGAAAAGTGAAAAGACAAATTTGCCCCTAACCTTAATAAAAAATACCCACTCACCCCTTTCTCTCTCCTCTTCCTCTCCCCTTCTTCACCCACCCCCACGGCCCCACCCCTCCCCCTCCCCCACCGGCTACCTGCTCCCCCTCCCCCCTCCACACCCACGCTGCCCCCCCTCCCCCCTCCACACCCACGTCATCCCTCACCCCTCCCCCCTCCACGTCATCCCCCACCTCTCAACCTTCCCACCACCTCATGTTCTTCAATCCCCACCTTCCCTTCAAGTCCCACACCATCATTCCTCACCACCACCTTCTTCAACCCGATCATCCCCATCAAACCCCAAAAACCCCATAAACCCCACCCCACAAAATCCCTCCTCTAATGGAACCGTAAGCCCGAGCTTGCCGGCGCCACCCCCGCGTCGTCGTCATCACCTCCGGCAAGGGCGGCGTCGGCAAGACCACCACCACCGCCAACACTGGCCTCTCCCTCGCCCGCCTCGGCTTCTCTGTGGTCGTCGTCGACGCAGACGTCGGATTCCGCTACCTCAACCTCCTCCTAGGCCTCCGCAACCTCGACCTCCTCCTCGGCCTCATTGGGAGGAGGGGGCAGCGTGCGTGTGGAAGGGGGAGGGGGGCAGCGTGGGTGTGGAGGGGGGAGGGGGGCAGGGGGCAGGTGGCCGGTGGGGGAGGGGTGGGGGTGGGTGAAGAAGGGGGAGAGGAAGAGGAGAGAGAAGGGGGTGGGTGGGTATTTTTTTATTAAGGCTAGAGTCAAATTTGTCTTTTCACTTTTCAAATATATTAAAGTGAGGTCCCTTGGGACCCTACATTAATATTTTCAACTTTTGGGACTTTTCTAATATTAAGTCCCTTGTGGGGGGCCTCAAATTAATTTTCCCAAAATAATTCAATTGTCTGTCCGCACACATTTAATTTAGATATCTTCTATCCCACAATAATGTCTCAACACTACAACACGGCAACATTGTTATATTTGTTTTTACATGTGAATGATATTTGTCACTTTGTTTTATGTGAACATCATTTTACAAGCAATTAAAACATTGTCTCTTCATGCACAGATCAGATTATATTTTATAAATGAAAATTTATCGAGCCAAATTAGTGTGTTAATAGGAAAGTACTCGTGCATAATATAAAAAACATCACTACAAGAATAATAATAACAATGTTGTGCCATAATAATACACAACTTAAAGAATAATATGTCGCGGTTTTTTGCCTAACCGTGACATATTGGGCTACTAATTTAATTTTTTCAAAACGCATCATGTTGCGCCACATATATTTAAAAGAAAAATATTTTTTTAAATGAAAGCGACATGATAACCATCTATATAAACTCAATTCATTCTCATAAATATTTCCCTTTCCTCACTTTACTTTTTTCCCCTCTACAATTTTTTGTATGAAATGAAGAGAAAATGTAAGGTAAACTCTTATACTCCCTCCAGTACTTAATATAAGAGCTCAACTACCACAAAATATTTAGTAAGAAAACACGTAAAAGTTAGTTGAATATCTGAAGTTTATGTTTTTTATCAATATTGCTCATATTAATTATAATACTTTTAAGATAGAGAAATACATAAGCATTAATAAATGTAAAAGAGAGTCAGGGACAAAGTAGAAAAAATACATTAAATGAGGAGAGAATCATTGAGATTATCTCTTATATTTTGAACCAAAACAATTCAAATTTTGGCTCTTATATTACGAGTTGGAGGGAGTAATTGGACGAGAACAATTCAAATTGTGTCTTATATAACGGGTGGAAGGAAATATTTTCTTTTCTTTACTCTCAGTAGTTCAAAAAGTTCTTCGTGCATACCAACAGAATATTTTTACATTGACATAAAAGTGCTCCTTCTTTTGAACTAACTTATAAATAAGGAACACGGGCCTAATTGCCTAGAAGTATCAACGTAGGAGCAGGAGTACTGCACTACTGGGTGTATAGAAAAAGCCTTGTTAAAAAACAAGGTGACTTCGCCATTAAAATCCTAACAGGCAACATCTTTTCTCCAAATATATGCTTATATGGCGAATCTATTAGACTCCACCTCACTCTGTTTGGGTTAGATATCCATTTGACATGGAAATATAAAAAAATTGAAATAATATTTTAATTTACAAGTTTGACATTGTCTTCCAAACTCCTATCGCCTCTCTCTCAGCCCCCGTATGATTTAATCTCCTCAGCCTTCGTTGATGGCTATAATTTTATCACTCTCAACATAGCCAACCAATTAAACCAATCGAATCAATGATCGCATATATATGCTCTGGCCTCTCGTCATATATGCTGTTAATATTTTTGAAATTGAGCAATGACTTTTTTTTTTATATATGAGATCTATTGGAAGATGATGAACATGAACAAGGGATTGAAATTTTTACTAACCCGGCCACGAGAGTTGAAGCAGAGCCAAGTGAAATTGATGATTTTGAAGCAAGAGTTACAAAAATGAGTATTTTTTTTTAACATTTTTATACTAAAATTGGCTTAAAAGTCGAGACACTCAAATTATATATTACCTAAAACCTTATAAACAAAAAACATTTGACTGAGGCTTTTAGAAACCATACATGACCACATCGAATCAAAGCACTATTGCAGATCAAAACATCAATACAAAAATGTGATTGGTCGAGGATGAAATATTTAAATGGTATGAAGAGATTTAATGTATTTTATTTTTACTACTTTCAGTTCAAGCGTAGTTCAAAAGGCCCTTCATATACACACACTAGTGTTTATGTACGGTTAATTTGTTGTGGTTAGTTTGATACATAAAATAATTTTGGATTTCTTACTTAATCCCAAATCAAAATTATATGTGCATTATACCATTAAAATGATAGTTAAAAAATGCCTAGATATTTTACATTTTGATAACAGAAATTATTGAAATCAAAATTTTAGAAATTATATAAATCTGAATTATGTTGCGTGTAAACTACAGATTCATTATTGTGGGGGGAAGTTATGTGGCTAGTGAACGATGCACGTTATGTCGTTATGGATTGATAGAAAGAAACAGAGAATGGGCATGGAGAAAGAAAACACAGATATAAACAAAACAGGCATATTTTTCCTGAACTATATAACATACAAAAGAATTAGCTATATTGTGAGGAAGCCACATATCAACGGGTATGGTATGAATGTGATATTCAGATGTGGGACACTGAAGAGATCAGTATTTTTGTGTGGTTTGTATTTGATCACAGGTTCCTACTCTGGAATTTAAATTTAAAATATACATATATGAACCACCCTCCAGCTATAATAATAATATACTATCTATACGATCCGTTCGATTGAATAATTATAAAATAGAATAATTTCTCTTTGGGAAAAATAACGATAAAGACACTTAAATTTTACTTTGGACATTTTGAGACACTAAATTACACAAAGGACAATGTTAACCCAATTTGTCCAAGCAAAATTCTTTTATTTTATAAATATTATGTTGGATTCCCTTATACCATTTTGGTATTTTCTTAAGACACTGTAGTATTACCTTATCACAATTTAATAATGATCCATATAACATTTAGGTGAAGTTTTGGGGCATGTATGTTGAAATCATTTATTCAATGTTGGGATTCACTTTTGGTATGTTGAGAATGTTTTAATCCGGACAATAATTCCCTAAATTGTCCAAGTAAAATTTGATAATACCAATTTGTGATAATGTACGTATTACCAAAATGTCGTTAGGGAATCCCAACATGATTTGAAACATCACCCACATGTTACAAGGTTCATTATCAAATTGTGATAAGATATTACCAAAATGTTATAAGGGAATATTAAAATGTCATAAAGGAATTCCAACATTGTATTTGTAAAATATTTAAAAGAATTTAACCTAGAGGTATTTCGGCCATTTGCTTTTAATTTTATTTGGATAATTTGGGACAATGTTCTGATTGGTCTTTGTGTAATTTGTTGTTCCAAATTCTCTAATGAAACCTTAGGGGTCGTTTGGTTCGTTGGAAGAGGTTTTGATGGAAGTGGAAGTGGAAATAGAGGTGGATGTAGGAGTGGAAGTGGAGGTGGAAGTGGGGTTTTAATGTGTCATTGGTGTGGAGTAAGTGTATATGGAAGTGAGGTATTTTTTTAATATTTATATAAGTAAATAAAATGGGAAATTCCTAAAATGCCCATAAATTAAAAAAAAATTTCATCATCTTCTTCATCATCCACCCAACTCACCATCACCACCCATACCACCACCATACCCACCACCACCATTAAACCCACACTCACCACCACCACCACCACCACCACCACCATACCTACCACCACCGTTAAACCCACACCCACCACCACCACCACCACCACCAACATACCCACCACCACTAATGAAGCCACACCCGCCACCCGCTACCACCACCGACGAACTCGCCGGCGCCACCACGAACCCACCACCACCGACGAACTCGCCACCACCACCTTGAACCCACCACTACCACCACACCCACTACCATCACACCCAACACCACCATACCCACCAGTACCACGAACCCACACCCACCACCCACCACCACATGGACGAACACTACAAAAAAAGGGCAGATCTGCGGCGGGTATTTTCCCAGCGTAGGGGCGGTTCTAACCGCCCCCATGGCGCTCAGGCGGTCAAATTTACAGCCGGCGATTTTAACTTGGCAACGCTGCGTGGGGGCGGAAAGATTTACGCTGTAGCTCCCTTGGAACCGCCGTTACGCGTTGGGGCGGTCGACCGCCCCTACGCATTGGGGCGGTCGACCGCCCCAACGCGAATAAAAAAATTTAAAAAAAAAGGCATGGGGGCGGTTACGACCGCCGCCATGTGATTTTTTTTTTTTAAAAAAAATCAAATAGTGCCGGCGTATCGAACCGCCGGCATGCTGTTATATTTACTAAAAAAAAATTGCTTCATGCGAACAATTTAATGATAATGACTTAAATTGAAGACCGAAAAAGGAATAAAAACAAGAAAAAAAACAAAACAAATGCAGCAAAAATTAATTTTATTGTAATATATATGAAATAAATATATACTAAACCATCAAGCACAAAAAGATCATGTCCAAAATCAATAAGATATATTACGAAAACAAAATAATAAGAAATAAAAACAATCAGATATAATAAAATAAAAAAGAAAAAATAAACAATACCTATACCAAAAGCAAGACAAACTTTTAGACATCATGTGTGCACCAACAATGAAAACAACAAGAAACACAAAAGGGAGAAAGTGAGAAAGAAGAGATTGGGCGCGGTAGAAATGGAGGGGGAGGTTATTTATAGGGAGAGATAGCAACGTGGGGGCGGGCGACCGCCCCCACGCGACAGTAAATGTACACAAATCTCTGTGCGCCTTGGGGGCGGTTGCTCGCCCCAACGTGATTTTATTTTATTTTTTAAATTTTTTTATTCGCGTTGGGGCGGTCGACCGCCCCCACGCGACATGAAATGCGCACAAATCTCTGTGCGTCGTGGGGGCGGGTGACCGCCCCAACGTGATTTTATTTTTTTTTTAAATTTTTTTATTCGCGTTGGGGCGGTCGACCGCCCCCACGCGACATGAAATGCGCACAAATCTCTGTGCGCCGTGGGGGCGGGTGACCGCCCCAACGTGATTTTATTTTTTTTTTTAAATTTTTTTATTCGCATTGGGGCGGTCGACCGCCCCCACGCGACATGAAATGCGCACAAATCTCTGTGCGCCGTGGGGGCGGGTGACCGCCCCAACGTGATTTTATTTTTTTTTTTAAATTTTTTTATTCGCGTTGGGGCGGTCGACCGCCCCCACGCGACCGCCCCATCGTGATTTTATTTTTTTAAAAAAGTTTTTTATTCGCGTTGGGGCGGTTGTGACCGCCCCAACGCACCGTGCCAATGAAATAAATTTTTTAAGTTTTTTTTTATGCTGCGTTGGGGCGGGTATTATTTTTGTGACCGCCGCAACGAATGCACCACAAAAAAAAAATTTCCCCTCGCAACTCGCCCTCGGATGGCTTAGACCGCCGGAACGCGTTTTCGTGGGGGCGGTTTTTGGCGAACCGCCGGGACGCGTGCGCGGCTAATCTCCGCTTCTTTTGTAGTGGAAATCGCCGCCACCACCTTGAACCCACCACCACCACGAAATCACCGGTGAATATGGAAGTTTGAAACATGTGGCGGTGGTGGAGCGCCACACTCGTCACCGGCGTGGTGGTGGAGCGCCGGAACCGTCGCCGGCGTGGTGCGGCAGTGGGGCAGCTATGGAGGCAGTGACTGTGTGTCGTCCATGTCCATGGGTGAGGGAAGGAGGAGAGAGAAAAAGGAGGGGAGGAAGGAAGGAGATGTGTGTGCGCAGGTGATGAAGGGAGGAAGAGAGAGAAAGAAGCATGTGTTATAAATTGAGGACAAAGTTGGAAATAGACAAAAGTAGTGAGAATATATTTGTCAAATAAAAATGGGTTCCCATGGAAGTGGACCACTTCCATAGGTTTTGGGGTGGAACCCATTTTGGGGTTTTTGATGGAAGTGGAAGTGGAAGTGGAAGCCACTTTCCACCACACCAAAGACATCAAGTGGTGATTTCCACTTCCACTTCCACTTCCCTACCCCCAGTTCTAACAAACCAAACGACCCCTTAGTGTTTTTATTGGTCTTTTTCCGCTTTTTTTCATGCATGTATTTGGTTTGAGGGGAGGGGAGATAATATTGTTGTAATATTAAAAGATGTAAGAGGATAAAATGATTTTAGAGAAAAAAAATTTGAAAGTTTGATAGGTGGTGGAGGGAAAATTTAGAGTACCGACTCCTACTTTTACAAAAATATCCTCCCATCAAACCAAACACATTTATTTATAAATTTATTTGGCAGGTTAGTGTATGCTGTCACTAAATTTAGACGTGGACTTGTGATGAGATGGGAAGTGAGAATCAATGCGTGTCATGTTATCTCCACGATACTTGTCTTCCAAATATCACCATCACTCAATGTCGATCTTAAACTATTTAGAACGAAAATTATCTTCAAATTTTTATATATTCGTAATTTGTGTTTGTTTGTGACACACACACACATAATCACAAATGATGAACCGGCGATTTAGTATCACTTTGCAATTCAGTTTAGTGATTTAGAGTATTTTTTTAATGACCAGAAACTATATTTAATTTAATCAATGATAATAGTGAAGGCAAAGCCCATTTAGATTGGAACTTAATGTCCCTATGATTCACCAATCAGGCAAAATAAAAAAAGAAATTCAGCTGACTGCCTGACTCTGACTCTGTTACTCGGTTTTCAGTTTTTTTAAGTTTTCTTTCTTTTATCCCTCTTTTTCACGTGTATAGTCAGAAATAGCTAATTAACTCCGTTACTCGGTTTTTATTTTTTAGTGATTTTTATTTCCTTTATCCCTCTTTTTAACGTGCAAATATGTTTTTTATCAGTTTTTTCAACTTGTATATAGAGTCATAGTTAGACAATAAGTTCCCCATATACATGTCCATTTTTGCCGCATAAACTTTTATTTGTCAATGGTATAAAAAATGTTTTCTTACAAAAATGAAATATCACTGTTAATTCATAATTGCATGATTAGAAGAGATGATGATATTAGAAGCGTCTAAAAATAATAGGTTTATTTTAATTAAAACATAATATTATGGTGTAATAACAACTTATAACCATTTTAAAATTGGAAGCTATTTTTATCTTCTGTGTGAAAATTGAAATTGAAACTCAAAAGTGGCTAAAGTGATGACAATATAAAGTACATAATAATCATTTTTAATATATTAAATGGCAATCAACGTCTAATCTAGATCATATTATGTTAGGTATTCGAACAACTTATTATTTTAGTTTTGCGATTTATGGCTTCCACTGTCAACACACAAATTTCTCCTCTAAGACTTCTCCACCCACATGATTAAAGTTAACCATATATGAAGAACCCCATGAATTTAAATTTAACATTAGATATTAACAAATATTTTGTTTAATTTGGCTGACAGACTTGCTAAAAGATTATTGAAAATGTTATTAAAAAATAAAAGGCACTACTTTCAATTGAAAAAGAAAATTAGTTTAGAAAAGTCACTGTTATATAATAATTCTTTAAATAGGCCAGCTTATCCCAATCAAATATGCTGACTGCATTCGATCGGCCACAATCAAAAGGTTGCTGATCGTGCTGGCAATGAGTACGTACGTGCGTTTTTGCCTATATTTTGAGGACCTAAAGGTCCTGTTTCCATTTATTGATCGACATATCCTTGCTTCTATAGTTTCCCTGCCAATATATATACACTCTCCTTAAAAACTAATGATTGAAGTTCAGTGCAATAATATTATTTTACTTCAACCTATATATGTAGTTTAAGTAAAATAACTGGATGAATAATGAAAATCATTTGAAATCGCAATGACCATAATCTCGATGAGTGTATGTTTCAAATTTTTCTTAATCATAGGGATATTTTGGTCTCATAGCAGAAATGAAAAATCCCTACTTAGGTCTCTTGACCTAACGAGGGATTTATTAAAATTTAATTCCTAAATTTGAATCTACATATATTAACTGAATTTTATTGGGATTCTAAGTAATTAAATCGTAAAACTTTGCGCTCATAAATCTACCGTCAAATACAGATTGAGAGAGGGAATAATTGTTTAAATCATATGTACCAATATCGCCTCCTTTAACATGTGGTTTCTTTAGATTCCAACTTATCATTACTTTTGTCCATACAAAAATGATGCTACTTATCGCTCCATGCCAATATTTAAATATTGTAGGATAAAATATAGTCAATACCATATTTAGGGAAACAGTACAAGTTTATTGGGGGTTGTCTTATAAAAATCACATGGTTCACCATCTGCTAGTTCTATTTTTTTGTCAAGTGAATTCATTATTTTCATGTGAAATGCACTACAAGTCTACAACCCATCTGTGCCTTCAATTAAAAAAGCTAAAACAATAATAGCCTCGAACTTCTTTGTGCACTCATTGAGATTCATTGGTATAGTTTTCATATTGAACAAAATGGTCCTACAGCCCATTATCGATATCTTTGGGCCCATTTGTTTCAGGCTCCCATGGAAATATTTGTGTTTCTTGGGTCAAAACAATGGAAACTCAGAGTGAACCGGAATATCGTTCAAAAAATGAACTGTCAAGGCAGAAATTGAAAGGCCTAAAATCTCAAAAGTATACAACTAACAGACAGCCCACACAATTATTAGGCCTAGCATATTCTAAATATAAAACATATAATGCAGCGGGGAGAGGATGAATCGCATCCTCTCCCTTATGGTGAGAGGGCATGATCTTTACAGAGTGGTCCTTAAATTATGAATATATAATTCCAAAGGGATAAGGTCATTTCTATTTCAAAAAACTACAAATTTAAGAGCATATTTGCCTCGAAAGTGTCCAAACCATAGCAAATTTATCCCAATTGTTTAAAATGTTAAATTTGATAGTTAAATTCTACTTTTTAACCCACTGATACTGACAAGGTCTTGTCACCATGTATAAGTCATCATTCAAGGTCTATTTTAATCTCAGAATTATCCATCAAAGTGTTTTCTTGCCTTGAAAGTATACAAATAGTAAAAATTTTCTCCAAACTTTTATTCAAGGTGATGATTACTTCTAGAGCAAATGCGCACTTGAGTACTTCTAGGATAATAATGAACCTTTAAAATATGGCATATACATGTTGACAAAGCCACTTAAGGATCAATGCATGGCTAAAAGATAACTATGAGGGTGAATTCGCTATGGCTTGGACACTTTCCTAATAAATATACTCCTCAAGTTACTTTTGGATAATTAATGTTCCTTTGTGTTACTTCGGTTCTAGGGCAAAAGTACTGTTACCCTAATTCCAAATATACAAAGCCCTTTGTTTCATATATCAACGTGCATGTGTAATAATTATACAACAAAATAATCTGTGAAGAGAGTTTTTTGGTGTTTTAATAGCTAATAGATATTTAACCACAAATGAAATAAAAAAATATATTTAACCACAAAAAATATTATATTTGTTACATTAGTGAAAAAATGATCACTAGTCTATATATATCTGTAGTAAAATATAAAAATTGTATATAAAGCTAATGTATTGAAAATAAGTTGAACTTGTGCCATATAATTGTAGATGCACAATTCAACTTTATTATACGATGTATATATATATAAAAACTTATGGATGAACTGGATGGGTATTTTATAACTTATGAACAGCTACGCCATAGTTTGAAGTACGTATGATTAATTTTACTATACAAATATCAATATGTATAAATTTTGCATGGAATCAAAGTTTTTGATTATGAAGTGATGATATTATATATAGTTATATACTTAGAATTGTGGCTTTTCTTTTTTCATTTTGGGTAAATTGGGAAGACTTAATTAGATGTTAAGTTAAGTCATAATCAAATTATGGATTATGGACTGAAATATAGCTATTGGATAGCAAGATTCTTAAGTTTCTATTGATTCTTGTCACCTAGTTATATATAGTCCAAATAACAAGTGTTCCATATCCATCAAGAACTATGGTTATAGAAGCTGTCATTTCACACACGTACATACACACACACACTATTCTATTGAAGAAACGTTATAATTTCAGAAAATGAAAAATTCTAATTTTGGGAAAGAAAACTTCAAAGAAGTATATTCTCAGGAACATACAATTAAGTAAAGTTGGTCACTTTAACCTTTTTCCACGTTACCAAACATTATTAATCCCAGAGATTAGCTTAAAAATGAAAAATATACATGCTATATGTGTGTGTGCCATGATGAATATGTTGCATAAAAGTAGAATGGGTGCATTATTGTTGAAGTTCTGCTCATGTGTATTCTCAATTTCCACGCAACTTTGTTGGCAAAAAGTCTACGCAATTTTACAAATATTTAACACTTTTATGGAAACAAAAATGACTGAATAGTATGATAGAAATTTCATTGATATGATATCATATTTATAATATAGTAAGAAATTTCTTAAAAGAAATTATTCTTCTTTTACAAGTATTACCTAATATTCTTCTAGTGTATATTTCCTAGTACTATAATTTACAATTATGACTAAAATAATATAAATATTCTCTACTAATAAACAATAATAAAAATATTATTTTCATAATTCCAACCACTTTAACATCCGAAATAGGAGAATTCAATATGGATTATTGTTCTTTTTTTTTGCTAGTGAATATATACTATATATTATATTTACAACTCATCATATGAATTGTTCTTATTTTTTTTTTGACACTTTTGCAACTCTTGAAACTTGATGATTAAAAATGTAGGTCAGGTTTTAAATGGCAGATTTTATGTTGTTAAAGCTTACAATTCATGAAATGCTCTAAAAATGCAGTTGTTTAATAGAAGTAATAAGAGCAGTTGAATTGTTTTATAGCGTCTAGCCGTCTAGTATCTTAACCAATATGAAACGGATAATTCAATATGGGTATAGACTGATCGTTTAGAATCAACTTGGAAAGGATTAAAAAATGGTAAAGTTTTGTTACTAAATATATCTATTATTGATACGTTACTATAGTTCAAAGTTGACAACCCTTGGTAAAATGGTACGCAGCGCATCAGCTGAATCGAATGTCTGATGGTAAAAATCGAATGACTGATGGTAAAACAGTTAACTTGGTAAAAAAGGTTGATGTTTCTTTTTTTATTTTTAGTCATATTGACAAAACCTTGGATATTTGTATGTGTTTTATGTCTCTAAAGATACAATATTAGTCCATCATAGACATTTCACTGAAAATTAGCTTAGAAATTGGATTAATTGACAACAATTGTACATGTGTATTAATGATTACTTGTTTAATTTAGGAGCCATTTAATCCTTGTTTCCAGTTTTTTACTGCTTTGTATGACTTGAATAATTACTTAATATATCATTTTGCTTTTTATAAAAAAAATCCATTTTCTCTTCTTCTATTTTTTAAGGTCGCAAAGACCGAAGCGGAGGAGACCGGAGTTGGGCCAAAGCGAAGAATAACTTTTTTAAAAAAAAATATTAAAGTGGATGGCTCACTGTAAGCGCTCACTCGAGAAGCACATTTGCCTTGCCGCAACAAGGTCGTAGCGAGGTGTCGGATTTGCACTTTTGAAGATATGAGTTTTTAGCCCCAAACCCGTTTAGTGCCCGATTTTCCCACCAAACCATAGTTAAGCGCTTAAATTGTGTCGAAAATGAAGCTCCAACCTAGTTTTAGGCATGGGAACCCTTCCTAAAGTCCAAACCCTAGCTTTCTCTCATCTTCCATTTCCCCCTTCTCGTCTCTTCTCAATTTCTTCCATTTCTCTCCTATGTTCCCACCTTCCGTACTCCTTCCATGACTCAATGAATTCCTCCATTGCTCTTCAGGATGATTTGCATTGGCTTGGGCTTGATTGATTCAAAGGAGAGTTCCATTTCACTTTCTTTATCTTTGTATTTATGTTTTCTTAGATTTATGTTTTCATTTATGCAATAGAGTTTGTATTGTTGTTGATTTGACTTACTGTGATTTATGAGTTTGTAATGAGGGATTTGAACGCATCAATATGATTTACAAATATTATGATGTAGTCTGACATAAAAATAATTAATATTAATTTATAATATTTTTTAATTGATTTAGGCGTAATTTATAAATTTTTTAAGAAAGTAATATATAGCCTTTACAAGCGCTTAAAGCGCATGTAAAGATATTTTATAATTAAAAAATAAATACCTTTCCATGCGCTTAAAGCCCATGTAAAAATGACTTTTACATGCACTTTTATGTGTGTAAAGGTTATGCTTATATTTTTAATTTAATAAATTAAATATATTAGTGAATGTGAAGATAACTTTACACGCACTTTAAGTACATGTAAATGTCAGGTTTTACATGCACTTATTAAGCGCGTGTAAATCTTTATTAGTGCCAACTATACCTGCACTCGAAAAGCACGTGTAAAGGCCCTAAATCGAGTGCATGTAAAGAGATTTTTAGGTAGTGTTGTTTGAGTAACATTTGACTTGACTTATTGGGTTCAATTCATTGGTTGGGGTTTTACCAAGAAATTGGATTTAATGGGTTAATTTAGTTGTGATTTAGGATTCAAGTTGTAGAATTAATTCATAGTTCATTGTATTCAATTAGTTCTATTCTCACTAAAAAAACAGCCCATTCCGGCGCACGCATGCTGGCGTTTTGATAAAAACGCATATCCGCATGTACATATAGGCGTTTTGAGTAAAACGCCTAACTGAAACGTCGTTAAATTTGGCGCGCACTTCCCGTCTTTTTTCCCGCGTTTACCAACCGGCGTTTTGGTAACCCCAAAACGCCGATATGTGTATTTTATTTGAAAAAAAGAGGCGCCTGACATTTTTTATTTTTTTTACAGGAAAAAAGCATATAGGCAAACGCCGGTATGCGATTTAATAATAATTAAATCACATATAGGCGCTTTGCAAAACGCCTATATGCTTTTTATTATTTTTTAATGCATATAGGCGTTTTGCCAAAATGCATATAGGCGTTTTTCCAAAACGCCTATATGCATTTTATTATTTTTTAATGCATATAGGCGTTTTGCCAAAATGCCTATGTGCATTATTTAATGTAAATAATACATATTGGCGTTTGACAAAACGCCTATATGCATTATTTAATGTTAAAATACATATGGCCGTTTTGCAAAACGCCTATATGCGATATTTTAATGTTTTTTGTACCGGCGTTTTCCCAAAACGCCGGTCCGCACTTTCGTTCCCTATAAATAGCTCCTCCCTCCTTCAGCTATGTCGCTCATTTTCTCCTGTTTTTCTTCTCATTCGTCTTTCCCCTTCAATGTTGTTGTTGTTTTTGATTTTATGGTTCTTGGTGACATTTCTTTTGTAATGTTGATATTTGTTTGATCTTATGGTTTTTCTTTTACATGTTGTTGTTTGATTATATATATTTATGTATCATGTTTTCTGAATTATGTTTTTTATTCTTTATATTTATGTCTATTATTGTTATTGTCACTTTGGTGTTTATCTTTTGTTCATTTTTTACCATTTTTTGTCCTGATTTTAAACGACCAGGATGAAAAATGGTTTTTTTTTTTTTTTGAAAAAACGCGAACCTGCGTTTTGGGAAAGCGCCGATGTGCGTGAATTAAATAATATTATATTATATCACACATCGGCGTTTTGGGCAAAACGCCGATATGCTAATATTATATTATTTCTTGGGTTTTGTTTCCGGCGTTTTACCCCCTTCTGGGCGTTTTGCAAAACGCCGATGTGCCGCGTTCGACGGCATATTTATAGGATTTTTGCCAAAACGCCGTAGAGTCATTCCGTCGGAAAATGTCGCCGATTATTCGAGGCCAAATAAAAAGCCGATAAGAGCCCCGTTTTTTGTAGTGTCTCTTGAATTTTGTCAAATTGCATGAGTAGCATTGAGGTTCAATCTTTTGGCTTTGGTTCACTATGTGGGGTTTTGTGAGTTTCAAACTTTCAATAATGAATTAAAATCATAGGATTAATTAAGTGACAACTTGGGTTATAGAATTGTTGGATTATGAACCCTTGCAATCAGCGATTTCAACCACATTAAAAGGCATACCAATGCATAAGTAATTGAGGATCCATTAATTAGACAATGGATTTATGGGTTCATAAGGTTAGGTAACTAAGTGATTTAGTGCAATGAACTCCCTAAATATCTTTAGAAAACTATGATTGCCATTGAAAATCATTCCCAAGAGTATTCCACATCATTTCCACCCTTTTAGACTAAAACTCAAAAAAATGTACTTGCTTGGCATCCTTCATTTCCATATTTAAAATTCAAATGAAATATCTTTTTTACCCATATAATTCTTATATCTTAGGTATTTAGTTTGATAGATAGTCTAATTAAGCATTGACTCATTTGTGAGACGACCCAATGTTTTACCCTATAGTACAATCCTTGATTTAAAAATTCTTGCATTTGGTAGTGTTTATCGGCAAGGTTAAATCACATATTTAATAAGGTTACGAACTAGATAGAACAATACCATGGGTATTAGTCCAAAAATAAAATTAGGAAATGAATATAAATTATTACTCTATACATATATGACTCATATTATAGACTAATAATTCTCTTAGAAGGTGACTAGAGAGATAGCAGTGCATGGATAGTGTTTATGGGCAACTTGTGATGGAGACTTCCATCCCTTAACCCTTAATTGAATGAAAGGGATCGACGTTATTGTCATCTCCATCTCATGAAAAAGAAGCTAACGAAGACACATAATCTGCAAAATAAACATGCCATGCATCATATGTCACCGTAACCGACAATATATGAACTTGCTATATATACTCCTCTCATCTACAATATAACTCTATTTTGTGGTATACAATATAACTCTTTTAATAATATATTTAAAGTTTGTATTTTTATTTTCATGTACGATTTCAAGTCTCACCCAAAGACATATAATATTAGAAAAGTTCCACAAATTGACCAAATTAAAGTAGGGTCTCAAGGGACCTTACTTTAATTATGTTACTACACAAAATATTCATATTTCCTCTTTGTTAAATTAAAAAGGTAAAGTCAAAGAGGGTATAATAGGAGTCTTTTGTGTTGTAACATAATTAAAGTGAGGCCCGTTGAGATCCTACTTTAATTTGACTCATTGGTGAGACCTTTCCAATATTATGTGTCTTTGGTGAGACTTGAAATTAATTTTCACTTAAATATAAGTAAATTTACGATATTTATTAAAAATAAGCAGTAGATACTCCATTATTACTATATTGGTATGTTATTGGATTAAGGTTTGATCTTATTTTGAAAGTTATCACAAAATAAGTAGGGAAAATTAATTTGTAGTCTCTCACAAAAGATTTAATTAGAAAAGTCCCATAAACTCCACATATTAAAGTAGGGTCTCTAGGGATTTTACTTTAATATACTTCAAATAAAAAGACTAGATTGCCCCTTCTTCCATGCCTAAGAACTTGTTATACGTGCGCATGACCATGTCATTCCTGCCCATGATCTCGTCAATGCTTGCTCATTAACATGTCACAGGGTGGATCATGACCTTGTTAGAGTTGCTCATAATCTTGTTATACGTGCGCATGACCTTGTTATTCCTTGTCACGACCTTGTCACAGGGAGGGATAATCTGGTCTTTTTGTATTTGAAGTATATTAAAGTAAGGTCCCTAGGGACCCTACTTTAATATGTGAAGTTTATGACACTTTTCTACTATTAAGTTCCTTGTGAGGGACTACAAATTAATTTTTTCAAATAAGTAACGTTGCCCCCAAAAAAAAATTTCTTCTAGTGCAGTGTGATTGTCCGAGAAGTTTCAAAGGTGAGATTGCAAATACATTTCATTATTCCTACTTTTGGCTATTTGTTGCTATCTATGTATCAAAAAATATCAAAAAATACATTTCATTATTCCTACTTGTTACTTAATGTCTAATATATTGTCCTAAAAGTCATTGCAAAATGTTATTATTATTGTCTCAAGATTTTTCTGATAAAATATTGTTTCGAAAGCGTCAACCACGAATTGAAATTGTAAATATATATTACATTCATTTTCTTATATTATTGGTGGCATATTTTTTAAAAGAAGTTTGATTGATTGTAGGATTGATGAGTACAGAAATAGTTGTTTTTTTACTACTTACTAGCCCCACTTACTACAATAGGGTAAAATAGGTTGTATTTCTACACGATGAAGGTACCACGATCTAGAAGAGGGTTATAGCAAGCTTTATCATTCTTCAATAATGACAATACAATTTTAATGGTACAAGATTTGTTTTTTTTTTTATGGGCAGGGGAACATGGATGAGTTAAATGAACCAATTGTTGTTTTAATCTCGAAAATAGAAAAAAAATAACAAAGGGGATGACTTATTGGATTATGTATCTAGTCATCCATGTTTAATTTAAATATATACAAAATTGTATCCAAAGTTCTGGTTAACCGATTAAAGCCATTGCTTCAGAAACTCATCTCTCCAAATCAGAGTGCCTTCCTCCAGGGCCGCCTCATCTCAGACAATATTCTGCTAGCTGGTGAATTGATGAACCAAATTCACACTTCCAGGCAAGGGAGAAAGAGACTTGCTGCTTTAAAAATTGACTACGCAAAAGCATTTGACAAACTCTCATGGGATTTCATAGCAGCAACTATGGAGAGGATGAAATTCCCAGATAAATGGATCTCATTAATTCACCAGTGCATCTCAACGGTCCAATATCAAGTGCAAGTCAATGGACAACTCTCCCAGGCTTTTTCTCCATCCAGGGGTATCAGACAGGGGGATCCGCTCTAGCCTTACCTCTTCATTCTCGCAGCCAATGTCTTGTCATGCCTCATTGCCCATCTTGAACATGAAGGTCGCTGGAAGGGAATTAAAATTTGCAAGGCAGCTCCTCCTGTCTCCCACCTTTTCTATGCAGATGACTCTCTCTTCTTTTTTGAAGCAACAGAAAACAATGTCAGCTCAGTGAAATTTGCTTTGGACAAATTCTGCCTTTGGTCAGGTCAAGCAATTAACCCTTCCAAATCCATAATTATTTTCAGTCCAAACACCCCCAACAGGCAAAGATCCTCTTTCGCCAATATCTTCGGTGTCCGCTTCTCGGCCAGACTTGGGAAATACCTTGGTACTTGGATTGACCCAGAAAGGAACAAGTCAAACATCCATTCCCATGCCCTGAGCATCATTGAGAGAAGAACTGCCTTGTGGCAATCCAAACTCCTATCACAAGCCTCGCGATTACAATTAATCAAATCGGTTCTGGCATCTGCAGAAATTCACCTGATGTCTTCTGTGGCCTTACCTCAATCAATTTGTGATGCAATCAATGCCAGGTGTATCAATTTCTTCTGGGGTTCCACGGATTCTTCCAAAAGAATGCATCTGGCGCCCAAGGATACCTTGCTTCTCCCAATAGAGGAAGGGGGTCTAGGAATTAGATCTTCAAATTGGACCAACAAGGCCCTCCTAGCCAAACAACTTTGGCGAATTATAACAGATGCAGACTCTTATCTGGGTAAGATCATGCAGGCCAAATATGTGGACTTCAATCAGGGTGACTTCCTAAAGACTCCTTATAATGCATCCTGGATGTGGAAAGGCATCATTAAATCTGCTGATATTATTCTCCCTCACCTCACCTGGTCAGTTGGGGATGGTTCTAAAATTTCCCTCAACCACCCTTTGTGGTGGCCCGTGCAGCACAATCACATTGTTCCCCAAACCATGGAGACGGTTTGTGATCTGTTAGTGCACACCCCTCAGCAACTCTCCCCATTAAAATGGAATGAACTGTTACTTCTCCAACTCTATGATCAGCAAACAGCGGACGTAATATCAGCAATTCCCTTATCTTTCTCAGGTAACACAGATAAAATTCTATGGAAAGGTCATAGCTCAGGAGCCTACTCTGTCAAACAAGGTTACAAACTTATCAGGGCTCAGCATTCTACTGCCACAAAAGACCCTTTTTGGCGAAAACTTTGGTCCATTCACCTGCCTCTGAAATACCTCCTCCACATATGGAAAATTTTGCACCAGGCACTCCCTTCAGCAGACATTCTCACGCGGCACCATCTAAACACCAATTTAGACTGTCAATTTGGTTGCCGAATGGAAGAATCCCTACCTCACATCTTCAGTACCTGTAATTTCTCCAAAGCTCTTTGGTTAATAGGGGCAAATCTGCGAGTTGACGCTTCCAGTGTCGAGGCCCTCTCGGAACAATTAACTGCCACTCTCTCCTCCCTGCTGGATCTCGGAGACATTAATTCCCTCCACAAATCAATCATAATTCCAAACATTCTATGGAGAAAAAGGAATTTAAGCTTACATGGGAATCACAACACCTGTCTCCAGACCACACTCCGAGAGGTTGAGGCAGAGCTTCGTTTCTGCAACATGGCCTTCAACCGAGCTCAACAATTGACCTCACACCTAAATATACCACCCCTCTCTAGCCCCCCCTTTCGGTGCTCAACTGATTGGACCTTCATATTCAGAACCACCAGGTCCCAAGGAAACCATCATCTTCAAATCGTGATACTTTACCACATTACCCCTCTCATCTGCCTCCGCTTCACCAGACACACACCACGTGACCCCTTTTTTCTTCTCAAAGCAACTCGCCTGGCACTGAAGTGGTCCACACATGCTGCTTTTTTTTCACAATCCCAACAATTGAGTATGATAGCTGTCAAGAAACGACTTCCCTTCTCGCACAAGTCACTACTGGCCTCTCAAGACATCATCAGCAGAGATATTGCCTCTTTCCTGCTCCTTTTTTCAAATTTTACAATTTCATTCCTAGAAACTATCCCTGACCATCTGGCAGGGAACTTAGATACTTGCTTTTCCTTTTTCTCATGTGTATAAGAATAATTAATTAATATCATTTTGCTTTTAATCAAAAAAAAATTTAAATATATACAAATTAAAAAATACAATGAGATCTTATTTGCGGACGAATTTAATTTATTCCTACTCATTTAATGTAATTCAGGATATTTTATACTATAGCTGCCCATACCAATTTTTAAATTTCTCTTCTTCTTATTGAAAATTCATATAACTGTTTACAATTGTTCAGATGAGTAGATTAATTCAAATTGGTCTGCATCATTCTTTTAACCATACACAAAAACATAAATTATTTGTAAAAAACTGAAAACATGTTACACCTAAATGAAAAAGAGTTACACCCGTGCAAACACATATATATCTGATATACGTTCAATGAAGAGGATCACGGCCCAACCCGAAGGAACAAGAACAAGCGTGATAAAGCCTAAAAGTCAATTCATCTCACGCAGAAACTGGTTACTATAACCAACTTCGACCAACTTCGATTCACACATTAAATCTTACAATTGAGAGAGACATTTCTATTTATAGTGATAGGAGTGTCACTAATAATGGTAGAAATGTTACAACTCATAATGTAACCAATCAACAATAATGAACGATTTGATTCTAAACAAATCAATCAAAATCAATTACATATTAATTTTGGTTTGTCAATTGGCATGATTCTAATCAAATCATTCAGAATCAATCACATATTAATGCTGATTTGTTAACTCTCTCATTTCTCGTAGGCCGTCAGATATAGCAATCAAACGATCCGGTCCATCAAGGGCGGATCCGATTAAATATTTCCAACATTCATTTAATAAATTCAACAATGAGATTCTGATGGTTTATTGAAGTTTTTCCGTACTAAAAATGTCAAAATGCAACCAAGATTTTTTTAAAAAAAAATTAAAAGTTTCAAACAAATAAGCCTGTCTCTGTCTTGCGCTGGAAAGGATGCCCTCGTCAACTCTAGCCGCAGTTTTTCCTCATTGTTGATTGAAGTAAGTAATAATTGATAATTACAACAATGATACTTAAAAAAAGAGGAACGTTTGATGTGTTTATAAGGTTCTGGCTGAAATTATAGTCATGGACTCATGGGGCAATTGTCCTGTTTTTTGCTCATGCCCTGTCTCTTCATCTCGTTCAATAAAAACTTACCCTTTTTAGCCATAAAAATATCTATTAACTTCCCTTTTTATCTGATATCATACCTTGGCGACTTCCAAGTTGTATTCGCATAAAAGAAAATTTATTTCGTTTATTGGTTGATGTAAATAATAAAACCTAAATTGCATAAAATTGCCTTAAAACTTAATTATTTGAAATTACACCTAATGTGTACACTTTTTCCGTCAAATAGAAATATACCTCATAGAGTTCTCGTGTCATTTAAATTTATTTTTCAACTAAATTGCTTCATGAACATAACGCTTTTTCAATCTAAAAACTTAAGGGTATTTAATTTTAAGATAACATTTTCATTAAAGAGAAATTCAAGTTGGCCAAAAAAAAAGGAGATGCATAAGTACACACACATATATATCAAAAATGCGTTTATTTTATGATAAAAAACCTCATATATTTCAGTTCATAAGATAAATTGATCATGAACAGATTTGCAGGACAAAAATTAAAGTTTTATCTACATCCATTTAATGATCAAACCTTATTAATTAGAAACTGAATTATCTATAAATTCAATCAAACCAGCAAGAGTGACTTTCGTGATAGGTTTCGATCTTATCTTATCCCTTTAATTATTTCGTCCTAGGTTTAATCTCTGAGACGGAGAAAGCTCTTGTTGGGACACTCTCAATTTTTAAGACGTCTATGGTTTATCTTATAAGGTCAGATTAATCCATTGTGTGAATATTTGATAATAAGACATAAAAGTGTCAAATATCAGCAGTATTAGCAAAATAAGAAATAATACCTTCCGATAAACAAAAATTGCAAATAAACAAAAAAAAGAATGAAAGGACATGTAACAACTAACAACAAAGGATGAGTCAAAATCCACCAAATAAAAGTATTGATTAATTGCATGAGAGTGGTGTCCAAGTCATTCAACGTCGGCTCACCCGCCCTATTGAAAATCCATTTCGGTAGCCCAAGCGAGGAATTATTCTGTACTCTCATTGCATCTCATCATTTTACACTCATCCCGTAGAAACTACAACTCATGAATTTTATTTACTTGTTATATTCTCATCCTCTGTAATTAAGTAATTTTAATTTATAGTTAATTTAATCATTCATTTCATGATAAATATAAGAGATATTTATCTAATTGGCTTAAATTATGATGAAAATTTGTTAAGTTATTTGGTATGACATATTTATTTAAATATTTTAATTTTAATTATATCTTTAATTCTTTCATATCTATTTTACTTTATTATTATCACATGAGCACAATTGTGGTGAATTTTAAAAATATTGATAAATATATGATAATTTAGTCATACATTGATCATGCTCATTCTCATTAGATTCGTGTCATTTTATAAGTTATAAATGGAATTTCGTTGTTCTGATGGTTACGTCTGGACATGTCATGGACCACGGTAAGCTTCCTAGTTCAATAACTGTCCATAAGCTACCTTGCGTGCGTGATTGTGTGATTTATTTATTTATTTTACTAGCAAATTTGTACGTGTGTGTCAAGCTGATCGTCGTGTGTATGTGTAAATGTACAGATCTATATAATTTGAATTTCTACGCCTTTCCTACTCTTGTCAACTCAAATTCAACGAATCCATTAAGAGCCAAAATTTGTGTACGTGAGTGTATCTGAGTCTTTAATCGATTTTTTTAATTACAGTTGATTGTGTGACTCAAGTTGTATCATGCATTTTTGGCAAACAGCATTTCTCAGATATAGTAAATATAAAACCTAATGCAGGAGTGGATATATTTTTATTATAAATGTAATATTTTTTTTTGCATTTATTTCACATTTATATTTTTTAAACTAATTTTTCTGATCTTGAAACTGATTAAAAGCTATTGCTTTTTTTCCCAACAAATGTGTAAACTATTGTTGTATACACAACTCTCTTTTAGATATATAGATAATTTCATACATGTTATAGTGAAATACAGTAATTTTTTATTAGCTTCTTTTATGCCAGTCATATAAATAGGTTAGCTATAAAAAAAGTCATATATAAATAGGTTATCTCAGAGTTTTTTTAGCTTCTTAGGCTTTTGGTTTAAAAAATATTTTCAAGCTTGCAAAAATGTACAACGTCTCAACTTTGTATATCTTTTATTGAAATTAATAACTATATACAATAAAGTGTGAATGCGATTTAAGGGGTATCGAGTATCATTGACAACTTGTTACAATATAAAACTAAAACATGCCCTTTATTCATAACTGACTCACCCTATCATTAAGGAGGATTGTTTTAGAGATTGTTAATTAAAGGTCTCAATAAAAAATTAATATATGTTATAAAACTAATCAAAAGATTAAACATCAATAAAAAATATTTATTGAGAATTAATAAAATCATAATTAATATTTTTTTTATATGTTATAAAAATTGTTTTATTATCTTAAATTAGTTGGAAAATCACAATCAAGTCTACAAAAATTACAATATTACATTGAAGTCCCAAAGAACTTATCTGATATTAAATGACTTGTTATTGAATTTAGTTGTCAATTGACAAGACATTTAATATCAACATAATCCATTATGACTTCAATGTAATTTAATGAGGATTTGAGATTTGTTTTTGATAAATTTCCTTATGAAGGAGCTTATTATGATTTTCCCAATTAACTACCCCCTCCGGTCCCTAATATGAAAGTCAGCCGCCAAAAAAACGCTTCTTAAGAAAACATGTGAATGTTAGTTGAGTGTTTGAAGTTAATGCTTCTTTTTCAATATTGTTCATATTTATTATGATAGTGAGAAATACATTAACATTAATAAATATGAAAGAGAGTTGTGAGCAAAGTAGGAAAAGACGCATTAAATGAGGAGAGAATGTGAGATGAACTCTTATATATTAGGGACTAAAACCATTCAAATTTTGGGCTTTTATATTAGGGACCAGAAGGAATATTACATAAGTAAACATTACCATTTCACTCTATTTGCAAAATTGTTTGGTAGTAATAAGACATTAACTACATAGTACTAGTTTGTTAGCAGTTCATTATACTACATCTCCTCCATAATAGAAGTGATACGAGAAGTTTTTTGGTATACAATACAGGAGGTAATATGTAAAGGTAATATTTAAAGGTCAATGTACATCTTTGCATAATAATAATAAATGTAAATATAAAGAACCACATAAGATACAAAGGTACTCCCTCCGGTCCCTAATGTAAGAGCCCAAAATTTGAATAGTTTTGGTCCCTAATATAAGAGCTCACCCCATACTCTCTCCTCATTTAATGCATTTTTTTCTACTTTACCCCTAACTCTCTTTCATATTTATTAATGATTATGTATTTCTCTCTCTTAAAAGTACCATAATAAATATGGACAATTTTGGAAAAGAAGCATTAACTCCAGACACCCAACTAACATACACATGTTTTCTTAAGAAGCGTTTTTTGACGGCTAGCTCTTACATTAGGGACCGGAGGGAGTACATCTGTATAAAAAAAAGATACAAATGTACATTTGAAAAACCACTTTATTCATAATAAATGACTCTACTATGTTTTATTGGTTTATGTGAAACTCCTGTGATTAGGGCATGCAAGCATATAGAGGGAATATTTAAGTCAACCATATGTATTTATGTAAAAACATTTTTATTATAATTCAAATTCAAATTATGTAGCAATTTTTTTTACTTATTTTATGGCTAAAGTATGTTTTTGGTCCTTTAAGTTTGCACAAAATCATGTTTTGGTCCCTTAACTTTGAAAAGTGTGTTTTTGGTCCCTCAATTTTGGAGAAAGTGTGTTTTTGGTCCCTTAGCTTTGAAAACTGTGTTTTTTGTCCTTTAACTTTGGATAAAGTAATGTTTTTAGTCCGTTGAAAAAAGGATAAAATGTTTTTAGTCCCTTCCTTTTCAAAATTAAGGGACTAAAACATGACTTTTTGCAAAATTAAGGGACCGTAAACATACTAAAACCGAATTTAAAAGGACTAAAAACACACTTTTCAAAGTTAAAGGACTAAAAAGATGACTTTGTCCAAAATTAAGGGACCAAAAACACACTTTTCAAAGTTAAGGGACCAAAACATGATTTTCTCCAAAGTTAAGGGATCAAAAACATACTTTAGCCCTTATTTTATATATGTGAAAAGCACGATCATTTATTTTTTAAACTGATCCTAAATTTGTGTGTATATAAAGTTTAACAAACATATAAATATAATTCATCAAAAGAAGTGTAACAAACATAAAAAATTTGACAATTTCATTCAGTATTTTAATTATCGCTTTTCATTTTATTCAACTGAAATTGCTCAACAAATATACTTATAGTGATCCCCTGATCCTATAAGTAAATACTGACAAAACATGTTAAGCAATTTGAATTACCACACTATAATTTAACCTAATTTTTTTTAAAACAATCATAATATAATTTAGGCGACAGATGTCACAAAATGAGATGTGGTAGGCACCATACTTGATATTTCAATATCACGATGAGATGAGTAAGCCGTCGGTGTTTAAAGTTTAAACGAAACGAGAGATTAATTAAATTTAATCAAATTAAAATAATAAAAATTTGAAGCATATGCAAATGCGCCTATCAACCATTTTCTAGGTCTCACTTTTTCTCTCTTTATTTCTTCATTCATCTAAATCTGTAATTATTAAAAGGTCAAAAAACAAAATCTGTAATTATTAATTCCTCTCATATAAACATTCCATCATCACAATTCACAATTCCCTCTCAGATCAGCCAGAGAACACATCATAAAAACCTCTTCAAATCTCACTTCTCTTTTAATTTCTGATCTCTCTCTCTATCTCTCTCAGATTTCACAAAATTACATTCTATTCTTCAATCTGAAACTCCAGATTCATTTAATCATCTCATTCTTCACAACAAAAAAGACGCAACTTTGTGACCCCAATTTTTTTCCACTACAATTCATTCAAACGAATCTGAAAGTTCAGATTTTGATTCAACTCTGCTGTTTATTCACTTGAATTCTCCAAAACCCACGTTTTGTTTTTGGATTTTGGATTCGGGATTTGCTTCTCCCACTAGATTTCTCTCCTGGTGAGTTTTAACGCGCATGCATGAATTATTTTCATTTTGATGATCAAGTCCAAGTAAGATAAGAGTGTATTAATAATAACAAGTGCATTTTATTATTGCAGGTGAAATATAAATATAGTTAGGGAGGTAAAAATTCAAAATTGGTGATTTTTTTGTTGTGAATGAGGGGGTTTTGTGTTAGGAGATGACAGGGGCATATGAAGATTTTGAGATGCTACAATGACTGGAGGAGGGTCATTGGGAATTCGTTCTGGAAGTTATGGTTCTTTAGATAAACAGCAGCTACAGAATAATAATAATAATAATAATAATGGTTTGTCTCCAATTCAAACATCAGCACGTAAGCCATCTAAGATGCTTAAAGAGAAAGATAGATTGTTCCCTTGGATCTTTAAATTTGCTGGTAGAAAGAAGGTTGGAATGTTGCTTCTTTGTAGTATTTCTGCTGCAGTTTTCTTCTGGGTTTTGTATGTAGGAAAAGGTTTGTTGAATTCTCTATTTCTTTTTTTCATGTCTTTTGTCTTTTCTTGTTGTTTTGTATGTAGTTGTGATTTGATTGATTGTACTTTCTAGTTTAATTCCCTTAGATTGTTAGGATGATTATGTGGGCCTGAAAATCAGATTTGGCATGGGAATTCATCTGGTTAACTTATAACGTCTGCAACATTTAATGAATTTTTTTCACTTTAAGTGGATGGTTAATTGAAGGGCCAGCTTGGCTTGGCTCAGTGGTAAGCTTGCTTGCCGTGGAGTCTAACGTCGTGATTTCGAATCAGCCTCTTTGCAAAAAGCAGTGGTAAGGTTGCCTAGTATTTTTCCTTCTTCATTACCCTCATCAAGTGGGGAGACTAGAGTTGGGTTGACCTGTTTTTCATCCTTAAGTGGATGGTTGATTGGTTATCATATCAATGGACTCTGGAGATGATGTTGCCGGCTTTTGATGTTATTATTGCGTAGATTGAATTTTCTCTTCTTGCTATGCTATTGGTTGAGTCCTGATCAATAAGGCAAAGCGTCCCGTGTTTGCAATTCTTGTGATAATATTTCATTCACGAGACTTGTACTAAGTTTGCTCAGTAAAAATTTGCAGTTCAATTCATGGTACAGATGAAAATCATTGCTGAATTTAAATTTGCAGTTTTTTCTCTCACATCAACTTGGCTTTTTAGTATATACAGTGACATAATTCATTGCCATGCAAAAGGAAGGAAACTTGTTTGACAATTTTTTTTGCTATCACTTCATTTCTGCTGTGGTTTTTCACTATTACACACTCACACTCAAAGACAGGAATTGAGTCCACAACCTTCCTTCTGTCATTGAAGTATTTGGTGCTATCATGGCATAACCTGATTGGTATTTATGCTGCACTTAAGACCTAATGTTTGAAATATGTCATCCCCTCTCCAGGTGAAGATACACCAGAGGAAAACACTGTACGAAACATTACAGTCAATGAGAGCTTGTCTATAAGTATCAATGGCATAAATGCAACAGTGGCATCATCCCCACCTCCGCCTCCACCACCGCCTCTACCTCCACCTCCACCAAGCTATTTTCTAGGCTATACTCTTCCTCCTGGACATCCGTGTAATAGCTTCACCCTCCCTCCTCCACCAGCAGATAAAAAGCGAACTGGACCACGGCGTAAGTTATAATTTTTTTTGAGTTTTTCGGTTGACCCTGATTTTTAACGTTTATCTCTGCACTCAATGTTTAGAATGGTACTTAATCTCTGCCTATATCTCCTTTTTTTTAACTTTTCAGCATGTCCGGTTTGTTACCTTCCTGTGGATGAAGCCATTGAAATGATGCCAAGTTTACCTTCACCTTCACCAGTTCTTAAGAATTTAACATTTATCTATGAGGAAAATTTAAGTAGAGATGGAGAATTTGGTGGTTCAGATTTTGGTGGATACCCTACTTTGAAGCAGAGAAATGATTCTTTTGATGTACAAGAGTCAATGAGTGTGCACTGTGGGTATGTTTTTTCTTTGATTGAATCTTTGCCTTAAGTACAGAAGAATTATATTAGATCCATAGTTGCTCTGTGCCACGCCATTTTAGTCATATGTCTCTTATACTCTCTTACAGTCTTACTTATATCTTTGCATTTTGAATTTTTGATGGTGCATTGGTGCACCCAATCAGGTTTGTCAGAGGGTCTAAACCTGGCCGAAGCACTGGGTTTGACATAGATGATGATGACCTTTTCCACATGGATCAGTGTCATGGCGTGGTTGTTGCATCAGCCATATTTGGTTAGTATTATATCATTTGTGTGTTTATTGCTAGAAGTTTGCTTACTAATGAAGTATGAATTTCAGGAAATTTTGATGTGATAAATGAGCCCAAAAATGTGAGCGACTACTCCAAGGAGAACGTTTGTTTTCTAATGTTTGTTGATGAAGCAACAGCAGGCTATCTGAAGGATTCAGGTAGGCTGGGTGACAGCAAACAAATTGGGCTATGGAGAATTATTGTCGCGCATAATCTTCCTTATTCAGATGCAAGACGTACTGGAAAGGTTAGACTTTTGAACTTTTGTACCACTTGTGTGAATGCATTATTGAAATTCGCATTTTATTTTCATGTGATGAAACATAAATAACTGAATTCTTTACATGAATTTCGGGTCTTAACATGAAAAATTAATTATTTGCTGTGATTCTCTCAATAATTAAGGCCACAGGAAATAAAGTGCCATAGTAAGTAACAATTAGAACCCATTTCTTATCCATCTTGGGAAGGGATTCCATTAGCATATTGAAATGGGTGGGGATAGTTTCTCATATCACTATACCTAGGATTGGCCAGATCCTTTTATTTCTGAACCATGATGTTTTTCATCATTTAAGTATATAGTCTTGTCATCTTTGTACAAGTCGAGATGACCTAAAATTGTATCAGAAAAAAGAGGGTCAACTCAGTTGCAGTCTCCACTTGGTGAGGGTATTAGGGAATGAAATATATACTTGGCAGCCTTAGCCCTGCTTTATGCAGAGAGGCTAATTTGAACCCACAACCTTAGATCTCATGACAAACGAGGTTACCACTGAGCCATGCCAACCCTTTCACCTAAAACTGTATTTAAAGATAAATTTATCTTTTTTTCATAAACCAGTACCTATGTATACATTGTCATTTTTCCTGCCTTTGCTGCAGATTCCAAAGCTTCTGCTGCATAGAATGGTTCCAAATGCTCGTTATTCTATATGGGTTGATGGAAAGCTTGAGCTTGTTGTTGATCCATATCAAATCCTTGAAAGGTTTGTTTTAGTTTTTAATGTCATTACTAGAATATCAGTTACATTTATTGAGAATCATTGTGCCTTTTTTGGTAAATCAGGTGTCTAGTGGCTCAGTACTTTCTACAATTTAAGGATCACTTTAGCCCTCAATTCTGTCTCTGATATATGTAATAGTCTATCATATCGTTCTCTGCTGTATTTGATTCTGTTTTATTAAGTATGGAGTCCAACTCCTGCATGATTACTTTATAGTTTTTAGATAAGATGTCATGTCAACATCCAGAGCTCTTGAATATTATTGTCCATTGTGTGCTTCATCTGCTAGTTACTTGAAGAACAACTTCAACTTGAACACCAGATAGGCCTTGCCTCTACTTGATAAACTGTCGTACTCTGTATTTCCTATATATCTCTTTCTGCTAAATCTGTCATATTACACCATGGAAAAGTCTGAAGTCCTTTATGTGGATTTGTTCGCTCGCAAGACACCCTAATTTTTCTAAATCAGTGATGGGGCTGAGTTCTGTTATCGCCTGATTCTTCTCTATATTAGTTAGCTACAGGCTCTTCAATGGGAAAAGAAGGAAAGTGAAATGCAGCAGAAATAGGGCAGCTTTCCTCACATTCGAGAGGATATCAGTCCTGTATTGTAACTAATGTCTGATTACTTGCATCAATGATTCTAAGCATCCAGCCTAGATAACTGTCTCTTCACTTTCGTCCCTAGAGTTATTGGGCCTCAATCTTTTTTTGGTCCTCTTCCCTGGGTCCACCTCACTGTTCTGAATCTTAGCAGTAATTTTGGGCTGTCTACTATGATAAACATGGCCCAGTGGTGTGCTGAGCTCATAGAGTCTTGTATTGTGCTAGATGAAGTGTTGTCTGTAGGAATAGCTTGTAGGAAGAGAACTGATGGTAATTTCTGACCTTGTAGTGGTTGCCACATGGTGTGAATTTGGTTGCAAATTAAGATTCTGATTCAAAGTTGTGTAAAAATTCGCAACCAAACATTAGGCTGGTTTGATTTACCGCAGCATGTGATCCAATTACTTTAAGATCCCTCATATTTTGTTAATAGAAGACCTAGCATACAGAAACATCAGTGTAGGCACACCCGCATCTCAAATCTGTCCACCGAAGAGGTGACTTATTGAGGTCAAGAGAAGGCAATGAAAAGTAAGTCATGAAATCCTCCCAAAACAACCAATGCCATTTTAGAAAACAAGAGAATATCATTAGGTGACATGATACTAGTTTTCAAACTTTGTTATCAAATCCTTATGAGTAACATCCTAGTTTGAATTTTTTTATGAACATTAATTTTAGGTCTAGGAGGTTAGCAGAATGGTCCACTTGAAGACTCAGAAAGTAAAGCATCCGTAAGGGTGCTGGTTTGACATCAATGTATTTTGTGGATTGTAGACATTGGTTCAGCAGTCTTGATCGCAGCATCTCTTATCTTAAACTAGGAGTAGGCACAGCATTATTTAGGCACATCTTAAAGATGATGCTCCATCTGCATCACTCTAGTATTTCTTCTGGCATGAATTTCTTGTGTAAATATAGTAAAATTCCTGCTTGGGCTTGAAATTGTCTTTTGGACAGCTTTGCAGGATGCATTTTCTGTACTTCACTTCCATACTATTGAATTTTGTACACTTGGCAATCAATTTTGCTATATTCTGTTACATTGGCTTCCTATATTAGGTAGCATTCAAGGTGGAACAAATTATTTCATCATGAACAGGACCATCGTATAATGTATCTGGCTAGAAAATTGAGCATGTATTGTGTTACAGAATCAATATTCTGTATAGAAAGAACTAAGAAAATAGAAGAAAGATAAGTAGAAAGAGAATTGAGAGGGTTAGAAGAAGGAGAACAAGAGAGATAGATGGTTTAGAGAAGTAAAAATATCTAGAATGGGTATAGAGGAAAATAGGAATTAGAGAGAATTGAGAAGGAAGAAGAAGAAGAGGAAGAAGAGGAAGAAATGGAGAAGAAGAAGAAACGGAGGAGGAGGAGGAGAAGAAGAAGAAGGGAGGAGAGAAACCAGAGAAAAAGAGAAATCTTATTAATCACCAAAATCACACTTTACAATTAACTAATTAGTTCCTTATATAGTGGATACTGATTTAATCTAATCATCTATACAATGTGACTCTCAAACAAAACCTAAACACATGTCTTACTAAACAGAATCCTTCGTAACCTAATTAGGCCCACTAAACAGGCCCAATACCCAACTAATATAACCCTAATTACAATTACATAACATATTGTTAATTGTATGTATGCTGGTTGAGTGTTTCCTTGGATCTAATTATGACTTCTTTTTTATGCCTATGGAGCTCAAACATTGTATGAAATTGTTTGTAGGCATCCATGAGTGAATGTTTTGGGCTTTTGCCTTAATCTGTTTTCGCTTCTGTCTCTTATTTAGGTTTTTGTGGAGGGAAAATGCTACATTTGCAATATCAAAACATTATAGGCGCTTTGATGTATTTGTTGAGGCTGAGGCAAATAAGGCTGCTGGAAAGTATGAAAATGCCTCTATTGACTTTCAGATTGAGTTTTATAAGAAGGAGGGATTGACTCCGTATACAGAGGCTAAGCTTCCCATTATAAGTGGTTAGTGAAACAATTAGAATATAGTATATACCTGTTTCATTAGCTATATTTTCGATGCTCCTAAATCTTGAAGGCTCAATTGCAGATGTTCCTGAAGGATGTGTTATAGTAAGAGAGCACATTCCTATCAGCAACCTTTTCACTTGTCTTTGGTTCAATGAAGTGGATCGATTTACTTCGAGGGATCAGATTAGTTTCTCTACTGTCAGGGACAAACTCCTGTCGAAGGTGGATTTTCATGCTCATATGTTCTTGGACTGTCAAAGACGCAACTTTGTAGTTCAGGTAATCATTTCACCTGGCTTGCATCAAATATTCAAATTTGTCGGAGCAATGGCAAATTTGTCAATTCTATTATTTTTTAGCAGAGTATATCATCTTCGTTGTCATAGCAATTTGTATTAAAATACTCCCTCCGTTCCTAAATATAAGACCTAGATAACTTTTTTTTGGAAAGATTAAGGTTGCGAAATAGGTTATTAAACGATGACATATTTGATATCTTTTTATATTATCCATTAGCTTATAGGTAAAATAAACTAGTTTAAGAGAAAAAATTAGGCAAATCAATTTATAATTAACTTATTTTTTGCTTTTTTTAGGATTTTTCAAAAAAGTCATCTAGGTCCTATATTTAGGAACGGAGGGAGTATATAGCAATTATATCCATGGTAAGTTCTTCCTATGTTGCATGAAGAAAACATAAGCAAAATCAATTTCTAGGAATGCAATTTATGTTCTTGTGTCTATCCACTTTTTACAGTTATCAATTGATGTGATATGGATGAGTATGGTTCCATGTTAGTGTATCTTTCCAAAAACAGTGCATTACGCTATTCTCTTCTACTCCTTTTAATGTTTCAAATTTTTTACTTGCCTACTGAAATAATTTTGGGACATCTTTAGTGTCACATATTTATTTTCCTTCTTCTTGCTGTTTTTTTTAAGTAAATCCTTTGTTTTGTACAGAAATATCACAGGGACCTCTTGGAACGCCTGGCTCCACCTGTTTCAGTTCCCCTCTCTCTACCACCACCACCACCAAATTCGCCACCGCTATTACCTGAGCGCTTAAATCCTCCAACTAGGAGAGGTCCAGGAAGACGCGGGAGAGATAGAAGATCAGGCTCCCGGCGCCACCGCAAGGTCACAGTTGGTAGCAGAGAAAATGATGCAACAAGTTGAAGAAAATTTTGATTGGCCTGATTTTATATTTTTACTATTCTTTTGCACATGAGAGAATGATTCATTGCAGAGCTGGAAGAATATTGTGAGGAATGAGCATTACATGTTTCCACGCTAACACTCCGTTCTTTCCAGTTTCTACTTTTGTGGAATTGTCCATCTTTATTCAATTTATTTGGTTGTGTATATATTAAAATTTTCAAATAATTATAATGCTGGTTATCACCAAGGTTTTCTCCCAATATGTCCATCCATTTTGTTTCATTATCATAGCTAAAAGTACTGGCAATATGTTCTTGTTTGATACTAGTATACTACTACAACAACGAGCTTTCATTCATCGAATGAGAATGAATCGCATAGCTCATTTCATTTTTAATATCAATCATATTAATAATGCCACTTTGGTGTAACATTTTTCATCAAAATTGACGTCGTTTCAAAAGAAGAGTTTGGTACAGTGAGTGTGTGATAGTACAATTTTTTTTGGTAGTTTTGGCGCGGATTGCGCAAAGAAACACTTAATGATGTTGATGCACAAATTTGGCATTGTGTTGCAAGTTGATGTGTGAATATACAAATGCATCTGATTTTTTTCCCAGTAAACTTGCGTTTATTCACCACAATTAAAAGAAAAACCAGCGACGTTTCACCGAGCCATCACATTATATAGATAACATTGGAAAAGAAAAACATGCTTGCACCATGTTTTTAAAGTTACAAAAACTTTTCCTTATTGAATATTTGTTAAACATTTATGTTATGTTTTCTTAGGCAACTAAAACAATGCCCTAATTGGGCTTTATGTCATGTTTTTTGCTTCATCATCATCTTCACTGGTATCCTCGTGTCTTGATGTATGCCCTAATTGGGCAATTTGAATGCCATGAGATCTTAATAGAACAGAACGCAATATGTAATCTCATGATGTTCCATGTAAAGTCTATATTAAAAAGATTTTGCTTTTACTGTTCCATTTACATTCATAGTAAAGAGCAAACAGAATGTATGCTGCATTTACTTGATTCATGACGTGATTTTATAAATGAAGAAAATAAAAGTGTTTTACCTGCTTCTTTTGTGGGTATCTAGGTATACCTTAACTTAATAAACTTAGAATTTCAGGAATGGATAGAAGAAATGTCAATTTTTGTCAAAACAATCGACAAGAACCACCTGGTGACAATAAGGCTTGAGTGTTTTTATGGTCCTAATGATCCAAAACGCTTGACTGTTAACCCTGAAAGGATTGAACATCAAAGCTAGGATCTGATTTTATTCGTAATTCCAATCCAATGCCTCAAATATTGGTTTCACATCAATTCATATTTATCCTAACCAAAGTCAAAATCTTAGTTGAGCTTGTAAAATCAACGTAATATAGTCACTAAGGTCTGGTAAATCATGAGTTTCATTGGCTATAACAAGGCACTAAAGTCTTATGAATTTGGCGCCAAGACCATTTCAAAAAGTTTACGTTACAAGGAAATAAATAGTGTGGAAGTGCAGATGAGGAAAGACTTGCTTCCATCTCAAAATACCAGTCTCAATAAATCTGAAACTGTAGCTAATGTTTGAAGATTATAGCAAGGAACCAACATCCAAAATAAAAATAGAACTTGGAGGAAACATAAGTCGAACCTCTCAACCAGAAAATCAATACCACATTTTATTTTTCTACTTCACAAAAAAAAAAGCAAGCTTTACAAGACCAAAACCAAGTTTCTGGCAAAAAAAAAAAACAAGACTAAAACCAAGTGAATAGTACAATTTAAGAATTGAAGCCATATTTGTTTGGGTTCAATTCTTAAATTGTACTGTTCATATTTGGTATGAGCGAAAGAAAGAAAATTAAGCGGCCACACTAACCCTAACCCTAACGCCAGAAACCCTAGGGGAAGTTCAAACCCAAACCCTAATGCCACGTCATCAGCAATTCAGCACCAATGTTGGCCAATCTCCGGCGAATTCTTGACCGGACTTCCCTATTCGCCCCTCTCACTGCCAAAAGCCAAAGCCACCTTACCGAAATCATCGCCAAGCTTCTTCACCAGCCTCCTCCGATTCACCCTCACAGCCTCATCCGCCGCCGCAATCACGGCCAACAATGTTCTTCTCTTAGCCGCCACAGGAGGCGGAGGCGGAGAAAACGGAGAGCTCATTTTTGCAGCCTCCTCCGCAATCATGGCCAAAAATGTCCTTTGCATGGCCTCCGCCTCCGAAATCAGAGAGATCCTTTTTCCAGCCTCCTCCTCCTCCGCAATCATTTCCAAAAATGACCTTCTCTTGGCCGCCACCGGAGGCGGACGCGGAGAAATCGGAGAGATCCTTTCTGCAGCCTCCTCAATCATGGCTAAAAATGTCCTTCTATTAGCCGCCACAGCAGCCGGAGGCGGAGGAGAAAACGGAGAGCTCCGTTTCGCAGCTTCCTCATTCACGGCCAGAAATGTCCTTCTCTTGGCCGCCGCCGGAGCCGGAGGCGGAGAGAACGGAGAGCTCCGTTTGGCAGCAAAGGGAAAGGCGACAGAAATAGGAGGGGCATGGAGTTCGGTGAGGAGTTTCTGACGGTGGGGACGGAGCTTTTGAAGGTCGCTGAATTTGACGCCGCCGGAGAAAACCATAGTGAGGTTAATGGAGAATATGAGAAGAGAAGACAAGACAAGTGAAGTGTGGTGGGAAAAATGAGAAAATGGAAAGAGGGATTTTATAATAGAGCGCGCGCGCGCCCTCTCAAAATTTGAGGGTTTCCTTAATCATGAAGGTTGGCTTTGGGCTATCCGGTGTTTATTTTGGGACTCATTCAGCTTCTTCTATTTTTAATAGAATTTAAAATGTTAAGAAAATTGTAGGACTATGATCTACATTTTTAGGAAAGAAATGAATGTGTTTGTTTGTTTATATGTTTGGCCCGATTTGTTGTGTTTTTTTAATGTAATTTAAAATGTTTTAAAATTGTAAAACATTGATACAATTTATTTTTTATGAAAGAAATTGGAATCTACTCCCTCTCTTTTTAAATAGGAGTATGAGACAATTTTCCCTAATATGATTATTGATTATATTAGTACATGATATCACCAATTCACCCTAACTATATTCTTTCATCTCCATTCTCACTCTCTTTGTTGTTTATTACTCCCTCCGTTCCTATATATAAAATCACTTTGAGGAAGTGGATAAGTTCCTAAATATAAGATCACTTCCTATTTTATCTCAAGTTTTGCCCAAACTACCCTTATACTCTCTCTTTTCATTGAAAACCTCTCCTCCTTTTAAAGTTAAGTAATTGAGGGGATTTTGGGAAGATCATGTAATTTTATTGTCTTCCTTAACCTCCCCAAATTAATCAAAGTGATCTTATATTTAGGAACGGAGGGAGAAAGATTTATTGTTAATTGAGCATAAGATGCGGGGGAGCATGAAAAACAATTCATTAGTATGCTGAGTAGCCCTGCTCATTGCTACATTTGAAAGACTTCATCGAGGGATGCCTTTAATAAATAAATACAGTAAATATAAGGATGGGAAAAACTTACCTCCAGTACTTGACCTACAGTACATCCAATTATCCAAAAAGAATTTGACACATGTTCAACTAACCACATGCACAACTAAGACATGGAGGGGAGAGAAAAAGAAGGAGAAAGTGGTGTGAGTTAGTTGGACATGTATCAAATTCTTATTGGGTGTTTGGATGTACTAGAGGTCAAGTACTGGAGGTAAGTTTTTTCCTATAAGAATATGCTGATTTAGGAGAGACAAAATATATTCTTGGAATGTTGATATATATATATATATATATATATATATATATATATATATATATATATACATATATATATATATATATATTCTTGAAATAACCAGAGACATGTTTTTGTGTGATGACTAAACTACCTTTGTAACTAAACAGTAAACACTAAACAACGCATTACAAGCTACAACCCTTTAAACCCATGTATCAAGATCATATTGAGATTTTTATGGCTTCAACTATTTAGTATTATTCCAAAAAGTTCTCACTATATACTCTAGCTTAAGAACTATAACTACTCCCTTTTCCCAAAATTCGTCTTCACATATTTATCTCAAATATAAAATTGAAAGCCACATTGTTGGGTGTCCACCAAAATGAGTCCATCAAAAGGAAGAAAATAGATATTACTCTCTCTCATCTCAAATATAAGACATATTTACGTAATTTGATTAGAGTAAGGATGTTTATTACCAATGGATAGTTGGTTGAGCTGATAAGTGAACTATAACCCGATAAGCGAACTATAACCCTTGAAGGATGAGAACGCGTGTTCGAATATCGGGAAGTGCTCTCATTAAAAGATGAGACAACATTGTCTATGTTGGCAACACTTCTACCCCTAGAGTTTGGATTGAACCGAAAAGTACTCTCATTAGGAGATGACTCAATTTTACCTATGTGAGCAACATTCCTACCCTTTGAGTTTGGATTAAATCGAGCGGTGATTAAAAAAATAACGATGTTTATTAAGTTAATTAAATGTATATAAAATAATGTGACACCCTAATCATTTATCTTCACCTAATCCTTTCTCATTCGCATTTGCTTATTATTAAAGAGCATCTATAGATTTTATTCAAAAAAAAGAGCATCTATAGAGATAATTGAGAAAAATTTGAGAGAAATAAAAAAAATGGTCCTATGTATAAAATCAAGATAGAGAATTCTTATAGTTAGGACTATAGAGTATCGAAAAAATTGATTGTAAACAAAATATGAAACTACAAAATCAAATTTACATATGCGATGTCACTCCCCATAACAACTGAACAAGAAAAAAAATTAGAAACCTTAGGAATGTGTTATCTGTCTACCTAACTAAAGAGAGTATGTCATAGTTATGATCTATCCATAATATTCTTCTTCAGTAAAGGAATTTAAAATTAGGTGACATTAGGATAAAATTTTAAAATTCCCATAGATGAAAAATTATTACTACCCTAGTTAACAATTATTTTTTTTAGATTAAAGAAGTTTAGAAACCGATTAAACAAATCAATCTATAAGAAAATCATTGAACTTTTCTTAATTTTTTTTTTAAAAACAAGTCAGCAAACTCTTATACACTCCATTTAATAAGATCAATTGAAGGCATAGATATATGAACGGATGGTGATTGCTGAGGCAAAATATATTCATTTCAAAAATTAAAAAAATTAGAACTATCATCAATAAAGAGTGTGTTTTGCTCGGATTACTTTGAGAAATAAGACAACTTATTTTGAAATAAACCAGCTTATTTTAAGTGTGTCGCTTTTTTCTATGTTTAGCTGGACTTATTTTTCACCCAGCTTATTTGAAATAAGTCATCTTATTTATAAGCCACTCAATGTAACTTATTTTAGAAAATAAGCCAGCTTATTTTTCTACATGACTTAAAATAAGCTAGCTTAAAAATAATTCTCTTTCAAATAAAAAGTAATTCAAACATGTTCATAAGTCAAATGGAAAAATAAGTCACTTTTTTCAAAGTTCATCCAAACATAAAAATAAGTCAACCTATAGCTTATTTTATAATTAACTTAAAAATAAACCAACTTAAAAATAAGAGACTTTTCCACAAGTCGAGCCAAACACACATGATACTCATCCTAATATGAAAGGTGACACGAGTAACAAGTCCCAAGTTAACAAATCAGAATACGTCGGCCAAGTGGGACGCACAACACTCGTCGAAATCGTTTGCAATCGTTACATGCATGTCACAAGAGTAGGGCCCACCTAGATCCCTATCTTGAATCTCTCACTCCCTCACTCACACTCAGAAAAATTTTTATAAACTTGTACCTATGTATACATTGTCATTTTTCCTGCCTTTGCTGCAGGTTCCAAAGCTTCCGTTGCATATAAGGTGGAAATGAGCCAGATTGAGTCAGACTTTTACTAAATAGGTCTAATCCATTAATGCAATAAGAAAAGTTAGGTCTAGGCTTGACCCTGGTTGTAAGCTTTTTTTCAGAAAAAACTTAGGTCTGCGAAAAATATTAAAGGCATGAAAGCCTTTTTAAAAGCCTACTTACAATGTAGACCTTTAAAAGGCTTCCGGCCTTTTAAAAGCCTACTTCCTTAAAAGGACCATAAATATGACTCATTGTGAGAGTTGAGAGGGCAAGACCATAAGAGTATAGTTTACAGATTATGTAAATGAATGCTGTAGTTTTTATTAATATTATTATTTTATTATTAATAGTATATATTAAACGGGTCAGACCTGAAGGCTTTTGAACCAGACTTTACTAAAATAGGCCTGACCTTTTTAGGTAAAAAGACTTGTAAATAAGCCTGAGCCTGACCTTTTTATTAAAAAGGTCAGGCCGAGCCAGACCTTAAATAGGCTGAGTCGTAGGCCGTCTGTTTATGGCCTGACTCATTACCACCCATAGCTGCATAGAATAGTTCCGAATGCTCCTTATTCTATATGGGTTGATGGAAAGCTTGAGCTTGTTGTTGATCCATACCAAATCCTTGAAAGGTTTGTTTTAGTTTTTAATGTTGTTTTAGTTTTTAATGTGGGTTAAAGATCATTTAGGCCATCAAACAATTTCTAATGTATCAATTTGGTCAACAAACAATTTTCAATGTATCAATTGGGCCTATAAACAAAATAAAAGTATCAAATTGACTAATGAATAAAATAAAAGTATCACATTGACCAATAACACCTAGAAGTAATATAATTCACCTCTAAAAAGTCTATCCTACCCCTCCTTAAACCAAAGTAAACCTTCTTCCTCCATACATCTTCTTCCCCATGTCACCGTCACCACCTCACTAAACCTCCTCACTCTCACTCCTTCATACCATACTCGCTTCCTCCCACCGTCTCTCCCTTCCTCACTCTCACTTCTGCAAACGCTGCTTTTGCCGGTGGCTCCGTCATCTCCGGCGGAGGCTTCATCAAGTTCACTTCCTCATCCCCACCGTCTAAATTTGCGGCCTTCATGCTTTTTCTCACTGAAATCTCTTAAACCTTCAACATCATCATTTTCATCTTTTCCTTCTTCCTCTGCCACTGCTCTTCATGGACCCAACAAGCTTTCCTTCTCTACAAAATCTCATTCCCAAGGCTCTCCACCAACTGATGATGAATCACAAGAAGTAAAACTTGCTCAGGTACTCTCTATGTCTTGTATATCTGAAATGTGAGTATGTGATTCTGAATCATACTGTGAACAGATTGATTAACACTTTATTTAACTAATTGTGGATTCGGTGGACGAGTGGGTGAAGAAGCTTCCATGAGGAAGATTGCACATTATAGTCTATCCTCCTCTGACTTCAGTGGTGGTTCTGGTGGTGACCGGAAATAATGCTTCCATGTCTGTTATGGGGGAAGAAGATTGTTTTTTTATGAAAACGTGGGACCCACATATTTCTTTCTTTTTGTTTGGCTTAGTGAGGGTGAGATAAACTTTTTACAATTAAATTATAGTATTACTTTAAGTCCTAATGGTCAATGTGATACTTTTATTTTATTCATTGGCCAAAATGAGACCTTTGTTGGCCAAATTGATACATTGGAAATTGTTTGTTGGTCTAAATGATCTTTAACCCTTTTAATGTCATTACGAGAATATCTGTTACATTTATTGAGAATCATTGCTGTCTTTTTTGGTGAAATTAGGTATCTAGTGGCTTTAGTACTTTCTACAATTTTAGGATCACTGTTGCCCTCAATTGTAACAGGCTGTCATATTCTAGAGGTCTTGAATATTATTTTCCCTTGTGTGCTAGTTACTTGAAGAACAACTTCAAATTGATAGCTGACAGGCCTTGCCTCTACTTGATAAACTGCCGTGCTCTCTATTTCCTATATATCTCTTTCTGCTAAATCTGTCATATTACACCATAGAAAAGTCTGAAGTCCTCTATGCGGATTTGTTCACTCACATGGCACCCTAATTTTTCTATATCAGTGATGGGGCTGAGTTTTGTTATTGCCTGATTCTTAAATGGGAAAACAAGGAAAGTGATGAAAATAACCAATATGGCTAGAGAACAAAAGGAAATGCAGCAGAAATAGGGCAGCTTTCCTCACATTCGAGAGGATATGAGTCCTCTATTGTACTAAATGTAGCAGGTCACTAATGTCTGATTCCTTGCATTAATGATTCTAAGCATCCAGCCTAGATAACTGTCTCTTCATTGTTGTCCCTAGAGTTATTGGGCCTCAATCTTATTTTGGTCATCGTCCCTGGGTCCACCTCACTGTTCTGAATCTTAGCAGTAATTTTGGGCTGTCTACTATGATAAACATGGCCCAGTGGTGTGCTGAGCTCATCTATCATAGAGTCTCATGTTGTACTAGATTAATTGTTGTCTGTAGGAATAGCTTGTAGGAAGAGAACTGATGGTGTAATTTCTGACCTTGAAGTGGTTGCCACATGGTGTGAAGCTGGTCACAAATTAAGATTCTAATTCAAAGTTGTGTAAATCCACAACCAAACATTAGTCTGGTTTTAGTTTTAAATCTACCGCAGCATATGATCTAATTACTTTAAGATCCTTCCACATATTTTGTTAATAGAAGACCTAGCATACAGAAACATCAGTGTAGGCACATCCGCACTTCTAATCTGTCCATCCAACTTATAATACACGCACCACCGAAGAGGTGACTTATTGAGGTCAAGAGAAGGCAATGAAAAGTAAGTCATGAAATCCTCCCAAAACAAACAATGCCATTTTAGAAAACAAGAGAATATCATTAGGTGACATGATACTAGTTTTCAAACTTTGTTATCAAATCCTTATGAGTAACATCCTAGTTTGAATTTTTTTATGAACATATCTAGGAGGTTAGCAGAATGGTCCACTTGAAGACTCAGAAAATAAAGCATCCATAAGGGTGCTGGTTTGACATCAATGTATTTTGTAGATTGTAGACTCTAGTTCAGCAGTATTGATCGCAGCATCTCTTATCTTAAACTAGGAGTAGGCACAGCATTATTTAGGCACATCTTAAAGATGATGCTCCATCTGCATTACTGTAGTATTTCTTTCTTCTGGTATGAATTTCTTGTGTAGATATAGTAAAATTCCTGCCTCGGCTTGAAATTTTCTTTTGGACAGCTTTGCAGGATGCATTTTCTATACTTCACTTCCATACTATTGAATTTTGCACACTTGGCAATCAATTTTGCTATATTCTGTTACATTGGCTTCCTATATCAGGTAGCATTCAAGGTGGAACAAATTATTTCATCATGAACAGGACCATCTTATAATGTATCTTGCTAGAAAATTAAACATGTATTGTTAATTGTATGCATGCTGGTTGTGTTTCCTTGGATCTAATTATGACTTCTTTTTTATGCCTATGGAGCTCAAACATTTTAGGAAATAGGAAATTGTTTGTAGGCATCCATGAGTGAATGTTTTGGGCTTGTGCCTTATCTGTTCTCGCTTCTGTCTCTTATTTAGGTTTTTGTGGAGGGAAAATGCTACATTTGCTATATCCAAACATTATAGACGCTTTGATGTATTTGTTGAGGCTGAGGCAAATAAGGCTGCTGGAAAGTATGAAAGTGCCTCTATTGACTGTCAGATTGAGTTTTATAAGAAGGAGGGATTGACTCCGTATACAGAGGCTAAGCTTCCCATTATAAGTGGTTAGTGAAACAATTAGAATATAGTATATACATGTTTCATTAGGTATATTTTCGAGGCTCCTAAATCTTGATGGCTCAATTGCAGATGTTCCTGAAGGATGTGTTATAGTAAGAGAGCACATTCCTATTAGCAACCTTTTCACTTGTCTTTGGTTCAATGAAGTGGACCGATTTACTTCAAGGGACCAGATTAGTTTCTCTACTGTCAGGGACAAACTCCTGTTGAAGGTGGATTTTCATGCTCATATGTTCTTGGACTGTCAAAGACGCAACTTTGTAGTTCAGGTAATCATTTCACCTGGCTTGCATCAAATATTCAAATTTGTCAGAGCAATGGCAGATTTGTCAATTCTGTTATTTTTTAGCAGAGTATATCCTCTTCATTGTTATAGCAATCTGGATTATAATATATAGCAATTATATCTATGGTAAGTTATTCCTATGTTGCATGAAGAAAACATAGGCAAAATCAATTTCTAGGAATGCAATATATGTTCTTGTAATTATCCACTTTTTGCAGTTATCAACTGATGTGATATGGATGAGTATGGTTTCCATGTTAGCTATCTTTCCAAAAATAGTGCTTTACGCTATTCTCTTCTACTCCTTTTAATGTTTCAAATTTTTTACTTGCCTACGGAAATATTTTTGGGATGTCTCATATTTATTTTCCTTTTTGTTGTTGTTGTGGTTTTTAAGTAAATCCTTTGTGTTGTACAGAAATATCACAGGGACCTCTTGGAACGCCTGGCTCCACCTGTTTCTGTTCCCCTGTCTCTGCCACCACCACCACCAAATTCGCCACCGCTATTACCTGAGCGCTTAAATCCTCCAACTAGAAGAGGTCCAGGAAGACGCGGGAGAGACAGAAGATCAGGCTCCCGGCGCCACAGCAAGGTCACAGTTGGTAGTAGAGAAAATGATGCAACAAGTTGAAGAAAATTTTGATTGGCCTTTTTTAATAATTTTAGGGTAAAGGGTCAAATCTAGCACTGAACTATTGGCAAAAGTACACCCCACCTTTTTTAATTTTGATCTGATTAGGTCATGCCACTTGTCACATCGCCCTATTAGGCCATGTTACTTGCCACATCATCACCATCTTCACTACATCATCACCACATAAATGAAATTAAATCCCTGAAACCCACATCACCCTATGACAAATATAGCAATTCTGTGAACGTTTCAGGGTTTGACCATTAATTTTGAACTGATGTAGCAAGTGACATGACACTTTTAAAAATACTTTATTACGTTGCGCCTATTTATATGTCAAAACGTTAATATTTTATATTTCTATTTAGGTAACGCTGCCGCGTATGCTCTATTTAGATGTAGTGAAGATGATGATGATGTGACAAGTAGCATGACGCCTAATAGGGCGATGTGACAAGTGGCATGACCTAATCAGGTCAAAATTAAAAGTCAAACTCATAAAAATTGACGTAGTTGCTACATTTGAACCATTTTGTAACTGATGGGTGCTATATTTGAAACTCAAAATTGTTATTTTATGTTGGGTGAACTTTACTAATACTTGAGTGCTAAATTTGAACCTTAAAGGTTTTCATATATATGGTGATGACGTGGCAGGTGACGTGACATAACTGGGTGATGTGGCAGGTGACGTGGCCTAACTTTGGTGACGTGGCAGGTGACGTGGCGTAGTTGGGTCAGACTTAACGGTCAAACCCGTCAAAATTGACGGTTTTGCTAAATCTGACCAAATTTGTACTTGATCAGTGCTAGATTTGAGCTACGAGATTCACTTTTATGTGGGGTGTACTTTTGACAATAGTTTAGTGCTAGATTTGACCCTTTACCCATAATTTTACTATTCTTTTGCACATGAGAGAATGATTGATTGCAGAGCTATAAGAATATTGTGAGGAATGAGCATTACACTGTTTCCACGCTAACACTCCGTTCTTTCCAGTTTCTAGTTTTATGGAATTGTCCATCTTCATTCAATTTATTTGGTTGTGCATATATTAAAATTTTCAAATAATTATAACATGGGTCATCACCAAGGTTCTCTCGCAATATGTCCACCATTTTGTTTGATTATCATAGCTATAAATACTGGCACTAAGTTCTTGTTTGATACTACTTCAACAACGAGCTTTCATTCATCGTATGAGAATGAATCGCATAGCACATTTCATTTTTAATATCAATCATATTAATAATGCCATTTTGGTGTAACATTTTTCATAAAAATTGACATCGTTTCAAAGGAAGAGTTTGATACAGTGAGTGATTGTACAATTTTTTTTGGCAGTTCTGCGGATTGCACAAAGAGACACTTATGATATTGATACACAAATTTGGCATTGTGTTGCAAGTTGATGTGTGGGTAAACAAATGCATCAGATTTTTTTTCCATTAAACCTGCGTTTCATTCACCACATCAATTCATATTTATCCTAACCAAAGTCATAATCTTAGTTGAGCTTGTAAAATCAACGTAATATAGTCACTAAGGTCTGGTAAATCATGAGTAGTTTCATTGGCTTTAACAAGGCACTAAAGTCTTATGAATTTGGCGCCAAGACCATTTCAAAAAGTTTACGTTACAAGGAAATAAATAGTGTGGAAGTGCAGATGAGGAAAGACTTGCTTCCATCTCAAAATACCAGTCTCAATAAATCTGAAACTGTAGCTAATGTTTGAAGATGATAGCAAGGAACCAACAACCAAAATAAAAATAGAACTTGGAGGAAACATAAGTCGAACCTCTCAACCAGAAAATCAATACCACACTTTATTTTTCTACTTCACAGAAAGAAGCAAGTTTTACAAGACTAGAAGCAAGAGAATAGTACAATTTAAGAATTGAAGCCATATTAGCTATGAGCGAAAACAAGAAAATTAAGCGGCACAGCTCTGAACACAAAGCTACCAACAAACCCTAACCCTAACGTAAGAAAACCTAATGCCACGTCATCAGCACCTCCTTTGGCCGATCACCGGAGAATTCTTGACCGGACTTCCCAATTTGCCCCTCTCACTGCCCAAAGCCACCTTATCGAAATCATGGCTAAGGTTCTTCACCAGCCTCCTCCATTCCCTACGATTCTCCGTCACAGCCTCCTCCTCCGCCGCCGCCGCCGCCATCATGGAGAACAACGTCCTTCTCTTGGTCGCCACCGGAGTTGGAGGTGGAGAAAGCGGAGACCTCCGTTTTGCAGCCTCCTCAATCATTGCCAAATATGGCCTTCTCTTGGCCGCCACCGGAGGCGGAGGCGGAGAAAACGGAGACCTCCGTTTTTCAGCCTCCTCAATCAAGGCCAGAAATGGCGTTCTCTTGGCCGCCACCGGAGGCAGAGGCGGATAAATTGGAATGATCCGTTTTGCAGGCTCCTCATTCACGGCGAGAAATGGCCTTTGCTTGGCGGCCACCGGAGCCGGAGAAAACGGAGAGCTCCGTTTGGCAGCATTGTGAGGGCCTGATGGAAAGTGGAGGAGTTTTTGACGGTGGGGACGGAGCCTTTGAGGGACGCCTGAGCTCTTGCCTTGGAGGCGGTGGCCGCGGAATTTGACGTCGCCGGAGAATTCGGAGGCGGCAACGGTAATCATAGTGAAATGAACGGAGAATATGAGAAGACAATACAAGTGAAGTGTGGTGAGAAATATGAGAAATGAGAGAATGGAAAGAGGGATTTAATTATTAATTAATTATTAATAATAGAGCGCGCGAAAATTTGAGGTTTTCCGTAATGAAGTTTGGGCTTTGGGCTTTGGGCTATCGGGTGAATATTTTGGGACTGAGACTGATTGAGCTTCTTCTATTTTTAATAGAATTTAAAATGTTAAGAAAATTGTAGGACTATGATACATTTTTAGGAAAGAAATGAATATGTTTGTTTGTTTATATGTTTGGTCCGATTTGTTGTGTTTTTTTAATGTAATTTAAAATGTTTAAAAATTGTAAAACATTGATACCATATACTTTTATGAAAGAAATTGGAATCTACTCCCTCTCTGTTCCTAAATAGGAGTATAAGACAATTTTCCCTAATATGATTATCGATTATATTAGCACATGATAATAACAATTTACCTTAATTATGTTTTTTAATTTTCACTTTCCCTCTCTTATTTGTTTATTATATAAGATTTATTATTAATAGCGGAGCATAACATGCGGGAGGGCATAAAAAGCAATTCATTAGTATGCAGTGTAGACCCTGCTGCTACATTTGTTAGGCATCATTGAGGGATGCCTTTAATAAATATAGTAAATATAAGATGTGTTGATTTAGGAGAGACTAAATATATTCTTGGAATGTTGGCAAAAAAAAAATATATTCTTGGAATAACCAGATATGTTTTAGTGTAAGACTAAACTACCTTTGTAACTAAACACTAAACAACTCATTACAAGCTACAACCCTTTAAAACCATGTATCAAGATCAAATCGAGATTTTTAGCTTCAACTATAGTGTTATTCCAAAATTTTCTCACTATATATACTCTAGCTTTAGGAACTAAAACTACTCCCTTTAACCAAAATTTCCCTTCACATATATCTCAACTATAAAATTGAAAGCCATATTGTTGGGTGCCCACCAAAATGAGGTCATCGAAAGGAAGAAAATAGATATTACTCTCTCTCATCTTAATCATCTTAATATAAGACATGTCTACTTAATTTAATTAGAGTAAGAATGTTTATTACCAATGGTAGTTGGAAGATTAAAAATTTGGAGATAATGTTTAAAAATTTGGAGACATTAACAGATTAAAGGGCAATGATTTAGCATTGCCTTTTAGGAAGGTTTGGTGTTCCAGAGTTGTAAATGGGAAAAAATTATATCGGTTTCAGGCAGCAACAACAACATAACAAGTTTCAAACAAAAGCTAACAAAACAAATGAAGCTCTTTTCGTGCTCGTGTTGGACCAAAACTCCTTTCTGTCTTTTTCTAGCTTTAAATGCTTGAATCAAACCACATCCTTCCATTAATTAATCTTAAAAAGCAAAAACTAGAGTCCATTGATTTAATCTGTTTCTACCTACGTCAGCTTTCCTCTCGTGCCTCCATTTCCTCACCGCCCCTCTTTCTGAGCTTCGACCTAATCTGCTTGCGATGGATGAAGGAGATGAATAGTGCCTCCATTTGCTCTGTTCAACTTACTTCCATCTTAAAATACCAGTCTCAATAAATCTGAAACTGGTCTAGAATATTATATCAAGGAACCAACAACCAAAATAAAAATAGAACTTGGAGGAAACACAAGTCTAACCTCTCAACCAGAAAATCAATACCACATTTTATTTTTCTACTTCACAAAAAAAAAGCAAGCTTTACAAGACCAAAACCAAGCGAATAGTACAATTTAAGAATTGAAGCCATATTTGCTATGAGCGAAAGAAAGAAAATTAAGATCAGACCACAACAAAAAAAAAAAAAACGGAAGAAAATTAAGCGGCACAACTCTGAACACACAGGTACCAACAAACCCTAACCCTAATGCCAGAAACCCCAGGGGAAGTTACTTCTAACCCAAACCCTAATGCCACGTCATCAGAACCTCCGTTGGCCAATTACCGGAGAATGCTTCGCCGGACTTCCCTATCTGCCCCTCTCACAGCCCAAAGCCACCACATCGAAATCATCGCCAAGCTTCTTCACCAGCCTCCTCCGAGCCCAACCATTCTCCGCCGCCGCCGCCTCCTCCGCCGCAATCAAGGCCAACAATGTCCTTCTCTTGGCCGCCACAGGAGCCGGAGGCGGAGAAATCGGAGAGAACATTTTTGCAGCCTCCTCAATCAAGGCCATCAATGGCCTTCTCTGCGCCGCCACCGGAACAGGAGCCGGAGAAAACGGAGAGATACTTTTTGCAGCCTCCTCAATCACGGCCAGAAATTGCCTTCTCTTTACCGCCTTCGGAGCCGGAGGCGGAGAAGTCGAGAGCTCATTTTTCCACCGCCGGCGGAATTCTCCGGCGCCGATGGAAAGGGAAGGGCAACAGAAGTAGGAGTGGGATGGAGTTGGGTGAGGAGTTTTTGACGGTGGAGACGGAGCTTTTGAAGGATGCCTAGGCTCTTGCCTTGGAGGCGGTGGTCGCTGAATTTGACGCCGCCGTAGGATTTGGAGGCGGCCACCGTAGCCATAGTGAAATCAATGGAGAATATGAGAAGACAATACTACAAGTGAAGTGTGGTGAGAAAAATGAGAGATGAGAATGGAAAGAGGTAAAGAGGTATTTTATAATGATAGAACGCGCGCGCGCGCTCTCTCTCAAAATTTGAGGCTTTCCGTAATGGGCTTGGGCTTTGGGCTATCGGCAGTTTTTTTTGGGACTGGATTGTGCTTCTTGTATTTTTTTTAATAGAATTTAAAATGTGAAAAATACTCCCTTCAGTCCTAAATATAAGACCCAATTTACTTTTCTGAACAATCCTAAAAAAGCAAAATATAAGTCAATTATAAATTGGTTTACCTACTTTTTCCCCTTAAACTAGTTTATTTAACCTATAAACTAATGAATAGTCTAAAAATATATCAAATATGTCATAATTTAATAACATATTTTGAAACCTTAACATCTCCAAAAAAAAGTCAATTAGATCCTTTATTTAGGACCAGAGGGAGTATTGTAGAACTATGATACTCCCTCTGTTCCTAAATATAAGATCACTTTCCCTAATTTGAGTAGATTAAGGAAGTTAGGTAAGTTAGTTATTTACGCATAATATTACCAATTTATCCAAACTTTATACCTTTATCCTCGCCTTCCCTCTCTTGTTTGTTATTATAGATAAACATTATTAGGGTTAATTTGGGAAAAAATTGGGAAAAGTTAGAAAATGATCTTATATTTATGAACGGAGCGAGTACATTTTTAGGAAAGAAATTGAATATGTTTGTTTGTAAATGTTTAGTCCAATTTGTTGTGTTTTTTAATGTAATTTAAAATGTTTAAAAATTGTAAAACATTGATACCATATATTTTTATGAAAGAAATTGGAATCTACTCCCTATGTTCTTAAATAGGAGTATAAGACAATTTTCCCTAATATGATTATTGATTATATAAGCACATTATATCATCAATTCACCTTAACTATATTCTTTTATCTCCATTCTTCCTCTTTTATTTGTTTATTATATAAGATTTATTGTGCATAAGATGCGGGAGGGCATAAAAAACAATTCATCAGTATGCAGAGTAGACCTGCTGCTACATTTGTAAGACATCATTGAGGGATGTCTTTAATAAATATAGTAAATATAGGATATGCTGATTTAGGAGAGACTAAAAATATTCTTGGAATGTTGGTAAAAAAAAATATATATTCTTGCAATAACCAGATATGTTTTTGTGTAATGACTAAACTACCTTTGTAAACACTAAACACTAACCAATGGGCAGTTGGTTGAGCTGGTAAGTGGGCTACAACTAACCCTCGTAAGGACGAGAACGCGTGTTCGGGGAAGCGCTCTCATTAAGAGAGGAGACAACCTTGCCTATGTGGGCAACATTCCTACCCCTCGAGTTTGGATTAAACTGAGCAGTGATTAACAAAAAAAAGAGTAACGAAGTTTATTAAGTTAATTAAAAGTATATAAAATAATCTAACACATTGATCATCTATCTTCACCTAACCCTCTCTCATTAGTATTTGCTTATTATTAATTAAAGAGCATCTATAGAGATAATTTAGAAAAATTTGAGAGAAATCAAAAAATGGTCCTATATATAAAATAAAGATAAGAGAGTTCTTATATACTTAGGACTAGAAAGTACTGAAAAAATTGATTGTAAACAAAATATGAAACTACGAAATCAAATTTACATATTTGATGTCACTCCCCATAACAACTGAACAAGAAAAAAAAACTTAGGAATGTGTTATTTGTCTACCTAACTAAAGAGTTTGTCATAGTTATGATCTATCCATAATATTGTTCTTCAGTAAAGGAATTTAAAATTAGGTGACCTTAGGATAAAATTTAAAAATTTCCATAGATGAAAAATTAATACTACCCTAGTTAACATTTAAAGAAGTTTAGAAACCGATTAAACAAATCAATCTATAAGAAAATCATTGAACTTTTCTTAATTCTTTTAAAAACAAGTCAGCAAACTCTCATACACTCCACTTAATAAGATCAATGGAAGAACTAAAATTACCTTAACCGAAATTGAACTTGAAATTCTCTCTCTTGGGAAGTGTGCCTTATTCTAGGTAACCCAATCGCCAGTTTCCCGTGGGTCCATGTCTGACCCACTTCATCTGAAACTCCCACCGGACGGCGGTGGAGACCTTCGAGTAGACGCGACGAACGTTAGCAACAAGAAAAAGAAGACTGATGAAGACGACGTGATGATCCAGATCCAAGACGTGGCGGACACGATGGAAGCTGGGACAGAACACCAAACGCCACCGAGTCCACCTCCGCCAAAGTTCACCTCGTATAGGGCGTCCCTCATGGGGTTCAATGGAGTGGCCAATGGCGCCTACGAACAAGCTGATGATGATCTCATGCTGGACGACGCTGACTTTGAATGGTCAGTCCCTCAACCATCTGAAGAGACCCGGAAACTGATGGAGCTCTACCCGGTCATCCCGGTGACTCAGGAGGAGTACAACGATTGGTGCGAACCATGGAAACGCTCACTGGTACTGACGGTTCTGGGACGGCGCTTTAACATCTTCTGGCTTAAGGAATTCTTTGGTAGACTATGGGGCTTCAATAGCTTTGAACTCATTGATCTACCAAACGATTACTTCATGGTCAGATTACTAGATGAAGAACAATGGAGGAATCATTATCGTAAGATACTATGCGAGGGGCCATGGCTGGTCCGGCAACACTGCGTCCTAGTTCAACGATGGTCGCCATATTTTAATCCCTTTCAGAATCCTCTGGGGCGAGTGGCTACGTGGGTACGTGTCCCCAACATACCTATTCATTGCTATAACAAACGTTTCATGCACCGGTTGGGAGATCGTATTGGAAAAACTTTGAAGGTGGATTTGAAAACACTTAGTGAGTCTTTGGCGGGTGCAAAGGTGGAACGAGGAAAGTTCGCGCGTATATGTGTTGAGCTGGACTTACAACGACCTCTTGTCCCTAAAGTCATTTTCGCCGACGCCGTGTTCAACGTGGAGTATGAAGGCCTGGGTTTGATCTGCTTCCAGTGCGGCCGGTTTGGACATAGACGTGAAGCCTGCCCATGGAAGGTGAGTGCCCCGAACACTGAAGCACACGCTCATGGGAATGGCGTATCAGACCCACCGAAGGCGGCGGAGAACCACCCACAGACAGCGGCTCGGAGTAGCAAGGCACAGGAGGGCCCCAACCCTGAAACCTTCGGTCAATGGATGGTAGCCCAAAGGTTCCCAAAGGCACGCTTCCCAAACAAACCTCTGAGGAAGGAATGGCAGGTGTCAGCGACAAAAGGGGGAGACAGTTCTGGGCAAGCTGCAGGGTACATCCAAAAGTCAAAATTTGCTCTACTGGAGGAGCGAGAGGATGCTGCCTTGGAGACAGAGAGTCACGATTTTGAGGGGGTTTCTGAGGTTATTAAGGTTGACAGGATGGGGAAAGCAGTCACAGTCGTTGAAAAGAGGAAAGCAGCCGAAAGGCAGACTGCCAAAGTGGGGGAGCAGAGACGTAAGATGGGACAGGGTGACGGCTTTAAGGCCAAAGGTGCGCAGAAGCCTTCTGGCAAAGAAAATCAGATGGTGGGGTTTGGGCCGCAAATGAAGGTTGGGCCGAAAAGTAAGCAAGGGGCGGGTGCAAGGGAACTGGCCCAGGGGGTGGCCCAAGAAGGGAGTAAGGGTAACGAAGGGGGACAGAAGGGGAGAAGGACCCATCTAGTGGTTATGGGCAACGTGAACAATATGGCCCACTCAGTGAAGGGAGCCCAAGGAGACTTGGTGGGTAAGTCCATCCCAGCCATTCAGAGCCAGTCTTCCCCTGTTGCGAGCGGGACACCTCAGGGGACTGGTCACGGTGGCCCATCCCTGTCGCATCCTCGGCCACCTGACCCTCTGGACCCCGATCACTTCGACGATGAAGTGTTTATGGATGTACAGGGCACGATGGTTCCGGAAACGCAGGACGAGGCAGTGGGGTGCGAAGACGACTCTCTCGACGCGTAGGGTCCGATCCTCCAGGTTCGACGTATTTCTTTTGTTTGTGTTTTAATGATTCTAGCAACATGGAACTGCAGGGGGGCCGGTAGCCGGACCTTCCCATCTGTGATTAGAGACGTAGTCGCGAAATATGGAATTGAACTTCTTGTCCTTGTCGAACCACGTGTCAGTGGGGAGAAGGCCGAGAGGATTGTGAGGAAGCTGGGATTCAGCAACTGGATTAGGATTGAGGCGAACGGTTTCAGCGGGGGGATTTGGCTCCTTTGGGACACCTGTACTTTCACTGTGGAGTACATCTGCTCCAATGCCCAACTCCTCCACTGTAAGGTTCAAGATAACAGGAGTCACCAGGAATTTTTCCTTACCAGTGTGTATGGTGAGACTCGAGCTCGGGATAGACGTCTGCTTTGGGATTCCCTGAGACACATAGCAGCAGGACTGGTAGGCCCTTGGTTAGTCATGGGTGATTTTAACACTTTCATGTCTAAGAATGATAAAGAGGGCGGCGCAGCTCCAGACCAACTGAGTATGGATGCCTTCAAAGACTGTATTGAGGATGCAGGACTGGTGGAAATGGATAGGCTGGGTGACAAATTCACTTGGGAACGTGTAGGCCTTAAAGAACGTCTGGATTGGGTGTTCCACAATTACTGCTGGGGGACAGTTTTCCCTAACTCTAAGGCCCGACATGAATTACGATTCAAATCTGATCACCGAGTTGTGACTTGTAGCTTTGATGACCTAGTGGGGATCCGAGCTCGTGGCAGTAGGAAGTTCCACTACAAACTAGCGTGGTCTCTTGAAGATGACTTTGCAACTCAAGTTGAAGTGGCTTGGAGAGATAAGGACTGGGAAGCGGGGCTCGCTACTTTTAGTCGCGAGGCACTGATATGGAGTGACAACAAGTTGGGGGCACTCAAAAAACGGAAACTGGCATTACTACGCAGGCTCGAAGGGATCGATCGATGTCGCCGAGGGGGAGAGGCATCAGGCCTATTCCGTGTTGAGAAGAAGCTTTGGGCCGACTATCACAAATTGGTGGCCCAAGAAGAATTAGATTGGTTCCAGAAATCCAGGTGTAAGTGGTTGCAATGGGGCGATAAGAACACGGCTTTTTTCCATGCTTCAACTACTGTCAAGCACAAACGTCAGCAAATCCAATCTTTGAAGGACACAGAGGGTAGGTGGATAGAAGGGGTAGAAGACTTGAAATGTATGGCTCGCAATTACTATGTATCCCTCTACACGAAGGATCCTTCGGTTGCTGATTCGAGGGGCTGGTGCTCAAATTTCCCAGAACTTGGGCAGAGTACACTTGCCAACCTTGCTAGGCCGGTGGAACGTGATGAAATTAAGAGGGCAGTGTTTGAGATGGGCGCTTTCAAGGCCCCAGGGCCGGATGGGATTCAAGCCCACTTCATTCAGAACCAATGGCATATTGTAGGCGATAAGATCTGTGCACTGGTTGAGGAAGCTTTCCAGAGACCTCACAAAATCACAGCTATCAACCGTACCAGGGTGGTTTTGATTCCTAAAGTTGACACTCCCTCATCGTTGAAGGACTTTCGCCCAATTTCGCTATGCAATGTGAGTTTCAAAATCCTCACAAAGCTCATAGCAAATAGATTGAAGGGACTGATGGGTAAGCTAGTGGGCCAAGAACAGTGCAGCTTCATTGAGAACAGAGCCGCGTGTGATAACATCATCCTAGCGCAGGAGGCCATACACACGATGAGGATGAAGCGTGGGGGGACAGGTTTTGTGGCCATCAAGGTGGATATGGAGAAGGCCTATGATCGACTTGATTGGGGTTTCTTACGGGATACCCTGGAGTGCCTACATCTGGAGGAAAATCTGATCCAAGTCATCATGGCCTGTACAAGCTCCGTGGAGATGAGTATATTGTGGAATGGGGAACCAACATCACCATTCCATACATCCCGTGGCGTTAGGCAGGGCGATCCCCTAAGTCCATATCTGTTTGTGTTGTGCATGGAGCGTCTTAGCCACCTAATCCGAGCTGAATGTGCTGCCAAGCGATGGAAACCCTTGTGTTTTAGAAAACACGGACCCACACTATCGCATCTCTTCTTTGCCGATGACCTCCTGTTATTCGCGGAAGCAAGTTCTGAGCAAGTTGACCTGTTAAGGGAAGTGATGATCAGTTTCTGTGGGGTATCTGGTCACCGTATTAATCTGGATAAGTCGAAAATGTTTGTGTCCCGCAATGTACACTTCTCGCGAGCCAGGGATCTTAGTCAGTGACTCGGCATTGGCCTCACGGGCGACTTGGGAAAGTACTTAGGTGTTCCCCTACTTCACTCGCGTGCTAACGCCGGTACCTTTCGCCATATAGTGGGGAGGGCGAGGAAGAGATTATCCACCTGGAAATGCAAGTTCTTAAACATGGCAGGGCGTGCGGTGCTTATCAAATCAGTGCTCACAGCGCTCCCAAGTTATCAGATGCAGTCGACCCTTCTACCAATCAGTACCATTAAGGAGTTGGAGCAGGTTTGTCGGAACTTCTTATGGGCACAAGAGGAAGGGCGAACGCGGCCTCATTTGGTTGCATGGGATCGGGTTCAATTGGATAAGAAACAAGGGGGCCTGGGCATTAAACACCTGCGCTCTCACAACAAGGCTTTTGTTATGAAATTGTGTTGGAAACTTCTGACTGAGACGGATTCCCTTTGGGTCAAGTGTCTGCGAGCTAAATATAAGTGTGGTGATGGGGCCAATCCTGATGTGGGTCAAAGAAAGTCAGCGTCTAAGACATGGCAGAGCATTGCCTTGATCTGGGATCAGTTTATGAAGGGAGTAGGGCGCAGGGTCGTCAACGGTCAATCTACCTACTTCTGGCGGGATCTTTGGCTATCGTTGGATTTGCCCCTGATTCAGTACGCCGCAATCAACACGCCTGTTGACTTGGAGGAAAGGGTTAGCGACTACGTTCTCCCGGCTGGGGGGTGGGATTTGACCAGATGTCGGAACATGTTACCGGCCCATGTAGTAGATATCCTGAAGCGTTACCAATCGCCACGACCAATCGGGTCGGATAAAGTCACGTGGCGAGCAGGAAAGGATGGTCTGTTCTCGGTAAATTCGGCCTATGACTTCATCAGAGGAGGGGGGAGCCAGGGTCGCGCGCCACCCTGGCAATGCGTTTGGCGGTGGAGTATCCCGGAGAAACTTAAGGTCTTCATGTGGCAAGCCATGCAGGGAAGCCTGAGTACGAACTCATGGCGAGCACGGTGGACAGGACAGGAAGCGGCCGCATGCCCGTTTGGTTGTGGTCGCGCCGAAAGCGTCCTTCATCTACTTAGGGACTGTGAGAGAGCTCGCTCACTTTGGCTGCACTTCTTAGCCCCGACCTCTATCGCCGGTTTCTTTACGGGCAATCTGGACACCTGGCTCAGGTGGAATTGCAAGTCCAAGCCAGGTATGGGATTGATTAGAGGGGAAAACTGGTCTCGGGTATTCTCCTTCGTGTGTTGGATTCTGTGGACATCTCGATGTACATATGTGTTTGAGGGACGCCATCAAACTACAAAGGAACTCAAACACCAATGTACATCCCAGATCTTGGAATGTACGCTTAAAGGTATCTTTCACCACAAAATTCTCCAAATCACGACTGAATACCAGGAACCATGGCCGTCCCTGCCGGACGGATTCACAAGGGTGGATGTAGATGGTTCAGTTTGGCACCACGGTGCCGCGGCATGTGGGGGTGTACTTCGAAACGCGGTGGGAGCGTGGTTGCTGGGGTTTAACAGATGCCTTGGTATGTGTTCAGTCACGGAAGCTGAACTCAGGGCCATCCAAGAGGGGGTCAGGGTGGCGATTGAGAACGACCTCAGAAACCTTATTGTGTATACGGACTCACTGGATGCTTGCAACCTGCTGTTGCGACATTGCCCTGCTGACCACCCACTCTATGATGTGGTCCTGAATACAAAAGACCAAATTGGTCGAGCGGAGGCAATTGAGATCAGAAGGATTGGAAGGGAGAAGCTGTATGGGGCTGATCAGATGGCCAAGATGGGACATCGGCCCACACTGGATTTGGCAACATTCCCAGAGGTGCCGCCTTGCTGCAGACCTTGGTATATCCAGGAACTGCATGCGATTCAGGACTCAACTAGGGACCTGTCCTAGTGGTCCACCGCATTAATCAAGCGTGAGCTTGCCATTGTCATCCGAAAAAAAAAAAAAATAAGATCAATGGAAGGCCTATACATGAACGGATGATGATAGGTGAGGCAAAATATATTCATTTCAAAAATTAAAAAATTAAAACTATCATCAGTAATACTCATCCTAATCTGAAAGGTGACACGAGTAACAAGTCCAAGTTAACAAATCAGAATACGTCGGCAATGTGGGACCCACAACACGCGTCAAAACAGTAGGCAATCGTTACATGCATGTCACACGAGTAGGGCCCACCCAGATCTCTATCTTGAATCTCTCACTCCCTCACTCACACTCAGAATCTTTTTCCCCTAAAAATTTTCACCTTCACCTCCGAAATATCCTCCAAACATCAAATCTATCTCAAACCCAATCCTCAAAATCCTCTCTTTTCGTTTCCCCTCTTCTCAAAATCACATTTTTACCTCTCTCTTTCATACCCTCTTCTTCCCACAACAGAATTAGGGTTTATTCTGAAACCCCACCATGCCAAATCTCTAAAGTTTCCACCTTTAGCCGCTAAACCCATCTTTTAATTACAATATGTCATCATCATCTGCGTTTTTTGTGATTTGCATATTGCACTCTCTGATTGCAATGACTTCGGGGGGTTTAATGATGTTCTACATGAAGGAGGTGTACACATTTGGGCATGGGGTTCAAACGGCTACTAAGCTTTTGGGATCGACCCCACATGACCAGCTTTTGATAAAAACGTCTGATTCCTTTTCTGGGTTGCTGCTTGTGGCTATTGGGTTTCTTCTGTTCATGGTGTCGTTTGTGAAGGACAGGGATTTTCAGGTGTTTTTTGCAAAAGGGTGTACGGTTCTTCATGTGTTCATGGGTTTGTGGAGGATCTGTTTTGAGAGGAAGGTGGAGGATCTTGCTTGGGATTGGCTTAGGCAGACTGTTGGGGATAGTCTCTTGGCTTTGTCTTGGGTTTTCTTTCTTGTTTATTCTTGGAGAGAGAAGTATGATTAGTGTTAGCGTTGGATGTTGATTCTCTGCTTCAATTTACATTGTAAAAGTTTTATTTTGTTATAATTTTATCACGGGGTGTTTTAGTCTTTTAGAATTATATTTTAGCTGTGAATGGTTTGAGGAATGGAACGTATGGAATAAATTATCAATCTGTGTTTCCATTCTTCTTGCAAAATTGGTTTTGTGTTAATACATGAATATTGGTTGAATACTAAGTGTTTATAGAGAGTTTATGTTGGGCTTGTAGATCTGGCACTTGATCGGTTTCTTTTATAAATTCTGTGCTGGCAAGGGTGTTCTGGTGTTTGACTTCATGCCTGTGATTTGAAGTCTATTAAAATGATTTATTGATGAATACTAAGTGAAAATCTGTAGTTGCCCGTTTGTTAATGCTGAAGAAGTTGACTAGATAAGAAATCTGTTGTTGCATGCTTGTTCTTTTTGTTGATTTATATGCACATGATTTATACTCCTTCCGGAAGTATTTGGGGAGGTGAGCCTTGTCTTAAATATAGTTCCTCTTTTTAAATGTGCTCAATTTCCCTCAAATTATTCTTCAGAATGCTCCTCAATAAGAGAGGATGGGGGTAAAGGTTGGTTACATTAATGAATTAATATTCATAATATAATCAAATTAGGTAAATAGGTCTCAACCATGTAGTATATCTTAGTTGTACTTAGGATCACAACCTCGGTAGAGTATTTCGTAGTTGTTTATGAAAAACATAGGATCACAACTTCACCGGTAAGTTTCTTATAATAGGATTTTTGCACTCTTTAGATTGAAGTGACTGTTTGTTCAGTAATTGCCATCAACGCTAGGTAGCTGTAACTTATGGTATTTCTTGCCTGCGGTTGTCACATTCTGTACATGAAACTCACATCGGTTTCTGGAGATCCAAGTACTTGACCTATGTGATGTGAGTGTAAATGGCATATAGGCATTTTTCCTGGAAGCAATAGAGTTTTTCTGCATTCTGGTTCAAGTAGGTTCAAGTAACTTTAGCCTTAAGCTAGAAGTTGGGATCCATTAAAAAATTGTCTCCAAATTATACTCAAACCTACGCGGTTCCACATAGAACTACTGTAATTTGACCTGTTGTGCCTGATATTTTTCAGTAAAAACTAATCCTTGCTTGACTTCTTTTACTTTATTAAGTGTCTGGTCAACTTAACATAGTAGGTCATCTCTCTTCCAGTGGTCCCAACTGCTTAACTTGTAATGAGCAGCTCATATGAAAAAACTCCAGCTAATATCTGTTCTAAATGATGTATAGTATGTCTTCTCTAAATTTTGTTTAACCGGTACTATCTCTCTTCATTCAAAATTAATAGAATGCATTGTGTCTGGGGTCTATGATCCATCTATAAAGTTTTTTCCTTGTGTTTAACATTAATGGTGGGCAAGTTGTAACAAAACTGCTGAAGGGGTATTGGTCATGTGCTAATACAACCTGCATAACGGTGGTTGCTGGGGAAATACGATCATCGGATGACAAGTTCGGAAATGATCATGGTGCTCAAGGTTAAACAGATATTTTGTGCCTTGGCTCTGTGTCTGTAACTTGCATAAGTTGGGACTGGATTAAGGAAACTTCTTCATGCTGGACCATACAAAATGCCGTCAGATGCACAAGGATGCTGTATAGTTGTTGTATTTGGTTTTCAGTGCTTCGAGCTATTTTAGCCAGTAGACTGGAAAACCTGCCTGGTCACTCCAGGTGTAGACAGGGAAGGACAACTAATTTGCATGCAGTATTTGCAAGGAGTGAATTCAGTCTCAATACATTGTTCTGTTCATTGCAGTCTCACATTGGGATGCACCACAGTAACAGCTATAAATGGTTCTTGGAAAGCTGTTCAACGATCAGAAAACAATGTGTTTATTGAGAAAGACATTTCTAATCTCCCTGTATAGATGATGTCTGACATAAGATAGACTGTTTCATCATATGTCCTATTTCTGATAGAATCTCAGATTTTATTTTGATATACTGGAGAGTGGGAACAATAGTAAGCATTCTTTACCAGGATATAAGATGATCTAGACTTAACCATACATTCCTGGCTTTACCTGGGGTAGAAGCTGGTCTTGGCATTGATCTCTGCTTCACAGGGATCATTGTCCTGTATCTAGTAATGATGTTTTTTTTAGTAATGACTTTGCATCTAATTCAAGTCAGGTTAAGATGTCTCAAGAAGTACGAGATACTATGACTATGATGACTGTCCTTTTATGCCTGTTGGACAGATGTCAGTAATTCAAGATATCCTTTAATATTCATCAACTGAATCATAGATTATGGTACCCTGCGTGCTTGCAGGTTTAGAGGCCTATTAGAGTTGAAATAGAAGAAGCTAATTAAGCTCATTATTATTTTCTTTATGTTTGACACTTTTGATAGAACCAGAAACAAAATAGAGGCCTTCAAAAGAGAGTATGTTCTTCAGTTTAGGGTAACATTGACTGTTTTAGTTTACCTTAGCCTTTCTATGCTAAGAGGGTTGATATTTGATACAATAGCATCTCTTGAATATTAGTTTCATCATTTCACCTGTCGAACAATGCATTGTTTGTGGGCTTAAATTAAACATGAGTTTTTTCGTATTTGTTTCACGGATTACACTCTGCCTTATATACATATGTCTGTGTGTGTATCTGTTGGTCCCCATATTTTATTTTCTCGGCTGAATTAAGAAACGACCCGTTTACCTCGAAAAGAAGAAATGTTTGTATATTCCAAAATACGGGCTTATCCTTTAGAAAGCAACCTGTTTGACAAAAAAAAAGAAAGCAAGCAACCTGGATTGAAATGAATTAAATGAAAATCATTAATCAGAAGTCGTACCAATTTATGTCATACCAATTTTTTTGGGCCAGAAGTCATAAGATCTTCAATTTAAATTTGGGTTAAAGATCATTCTAGCCTATTCTAGCCTATGAAGGAAATTTAGCAAGAGAAACCAGTTGTACTCATGGTAGTAAATCAGAATTATATATCCAGAGCTTACGTGATTAATGCTAATCGAGTAATTTGACCAAATACTACAAATACCAACATGCTAATACTGCAAGAAATAACAAAAGTCAATGTAATTCAACCGGGCGCGTTTTACGTAAGCGCATAGATATGATTTTTCTAACTGTAAAATGCTTCATGAAATATGTGATCACTATCCTTCTGCACTAAACAAAATTACAAATGAATTATCAAGTCGTTTAATAATTAAGCCTCATACAAATAAAATATTGTAACTTAGCCGCAATATCAAAATCAGCCCCAGTAAACGTGATAATAAAGCAGGAACACCTCCCAGGAAAAATAGCAGAAGGGAAGGTGATGGAAATACACTACCCGCTTAACAACATTAAAAAAGGAGAAATGAATATTATTACAAGATTACACAATAATGAAAGTGGATCTATACTCTATAACAGAAAAAATTAAAAAAAAAAAAATCAAACTCGGACAACATCCTGGAGGCAATCATAAAAGTGAGATAACTTAATTTTCTCTTGGCCAGAATAGACTGCTTCTGCAGATCCTCCGTGTTCACCTTGCGCTGCCATCTCAACCAAGGTGTATAGCTTCTTGATTGTCATCTGAAAGAAAAAACAGAATTTTGAGCATGAACACGAGAAACAAGGGTGCGTATGCAATGAATGCCTTTTGGTGGCTGCTGAAAACAACGGAACTCGCAAATACAAAAGAGGAGAAGCAAACAATGTAACCAACTACAAGCAAAAAATGCTAGAAAAGGAACAGAAAAAGCATCCATAAAAATAACTAGCAAAATTATAAGAGACAGAAGCTTTAGCAGCTTCTTCTACTGGATAAAGGATGTAGGTAACGAGGAGCAGGATCAGTAACAAAAGAAAAGGTGTCCATATAAAATTATTGATGAGCAGTGAAAGATAAGCACGAGAAAATCAAACAAAAGGAGCATCTCCAATTGGGTGAAAAGACTTACATCATTCAAGGCCTCCGCAGCATCATCAATATCAGCCTCATCAAAGACATTCAACTGTGTTAGAACCTGACATAAAGAAAAAAAGATATAAGAATTCTGGTGCTAATAAAAGATGTGGGAGGAAACTGAGGAAGACACAAGGGATAAAAGGGAAGGAATCAGCTAGTCTAAAGAGTTATAATTCTAAGGATCAATATTACAAGGAAGCAGAAATGAAATAGTCTGCTGATTAGCTCTTGCTTGGGCTTGAGGCTATCTTTGAGAGGTGTGGAAGTTACTTTTTTGGGTTGTATTCTACCTGTGGTTTTCAGAGGAGGTTTTAAGACCTATTTTGAGATTTAGTTTGGTACGGGAGAATCCCTAGCCTTTAAAAGAGGTCTGAGAATGTTCGGTGAGTTTTGTTGATTGTTTTGTTCAGTATCTAGTCTCAATTTTCTGGGCTTATTACAGTCCATAATACCTTGAGTCGTAGAAGGGGAATGGGGTTTTAGCCAGAATCAGTGAAGGTGAAGCCACTTGTAACTTTGATTTGGTGTCTTAAAAATCAATATAAAAAACTATGGATTTATATCTGCTCTCTTTTCTGCTTTATTCAGTGACTAACTGGCAGGGTTGTATCCAAAACTTATATATTTTGTTGAAGATAGATGGATGATTTGTATAATATGCTTTATTTTCTAAACTTGCATCACATTTTTAAGCAAGACTTTATCATTAAATTGAAGATTCACGCTCCTTTTTTGCTTTGTTTTTGGTAACATGAAAATGGAGTTTTTCTTCCATATACAACATTAGCATGAGCTAAAAACACTCGAAAGTCTACACATGAATGCTTCCAGCTCTGATATTGTGAAGACTTGGCCAAAGATGATACCATGATGTTAAAGAACAAAAAGTGTACCTTCTTCACATCATCTGTGTTCAATGTAGGAACATGGTAAGTGACAGAGAAAGTGTCACAAAATCCAATTGAGTCCAAGAAAATTAGTTGACTTGTTGTACCAATAACTAGGAGCTTTTTCCCCTGTGAACATGAATTGCAAAAAACATTAACAACAACCCTTGGACAATATCAACAAACTATTATTGTTGTCCATTGTGTGTGTTTCACAGGGAAGGGGGTGGGGAGCCCAAGACATTGCAAACTTTTGTTACATAGCCATCTAGGTAGTAAGTACATAGTCCTGTTATTTCATTTACATTTTCATTTTGTAACTCACATTTTTTTACCAAGTGGAGATGAACTATCAACAAAAAGAAACATATCAGCTCACAGCTCTGCATTAATTAAGATGAAGACTAGAAAGATACCAAAAGATCCAAAAGCACAAATTCAAAATGACAAAACCCAGCTCCGAGCAGCTAACACAATATTTGAGTTCAAGAAAAGAACCCAAATATGGGCCAACTTTTATCAGAATATTTGGAATCAGCATTGGCATTTGACAGCTTAGAAAACAATTTATACTTATTTGATTTGTTTAAATATAGTAATGAAGTGGAAGAGTGAAAAAAATTAGGTTTACAGCAATGAAATCACAAGAGCAAGCTGATGTTCATGGATCTCTAGTCTCTATTTAAGTCCAGGAGACCCTGAGCTCATTCCAGGTACTTCTGCTTAAAACCCTTAGTGAACAGATATGCTTGAAAGATGAACTGAAACCAAAAGCTTGAGAGGAGAGGACCAAATGAAACGTGTGGTAGATAATAGGAGATCAGATAGAAACCTTTGGAGGAAGCCGTTTTAGCAGGATCAGTAGCGTTTGAGAAATCAAATTTGAAAACCGTGGACCAATGGCAACATACTCCAATAATCTGCATCGATATTAAACAAGCAAATAATGTTACATGCAAAAAGTTTACTGTCAAAGAAAACAAAATAAAAAAATTACAAATTTTACCTCTCAATTTCATCAAGAATAATGACACTCAAGGGTGATTTGTATGCATCCTCAAAAACCTGTTAAAAAACAAGTATGTAAAAGGCCTTGGAATTTAAAAATTTGGGCAACAGGTTAGGGAATTCACAGTTACCCCAAACCATCATTTCTACACAGCAGTAAATGAACTAAAAATGATTAAAGATATAATAAAAATCTAGAAGTCACACTCAGTACAATTTGCAATGAAGCCTCACTTTTGAAGCCAGTAACTTCGAGAATATGTAATCCTCAATAAGATTAACAGAAAACCACAAATTTAGTTGGCAAACCAAAGAACCTCAAATTTTTTATTGCGACCCACCTTTATAATCTGTGCACATTTGGTGCTTTCATGGAGACCCATCATTGATTCACCTGAAACCTACACAACAGCAGGAACTAAAATAAACACAAGCCCTTAAGCAAAAGGTCAAGACACTCTGAATTCCAGGAGTGAATGCTGGAATTCACAATAAAAACAATACGCAAACTTACAATCTTGACATATGGGAAATCGCTGTCAATGCCAACAGTAGCTGAAAGTGCAGTTTTACCACTGAAACAAACAAAGCAGTTTAAGACACTTGCTGTTCACAAAATTAAGTGAAGATGGATCCTTACATACCTGCCACTAGGGCCTTCAAGAAGACAAGTAATAAGTGGGCTTCCTTTGCTCACTTTAACTTGCTCCACAAGTAGCATAGCTCTTTTGTAAATGTGCTTATGTCTATCACCACAATCCACCATACCACGAAGTCTATGAATTAAAAAAACATAAAAAGTTAGTTGGGCCTGGGCCATGTATTGCTCTGGACTCACACGCTTACATTTTTTATAACGAAACAGCAATTTATCAATATAAGCATATAATTAGCAATGCAACATCCAAGTTGCAACAGTATCAGCAGCAAACTACCCAAGGACTTCCAAACACTAAATCTTAAAGAATCTCTCAGGTTATCAATCTGCATGGTCTTGCTGCCAGTTATTTTGAACTATTGTTAAAGAACAATAAAAATATGTTACCCATCTTTTTAAGAGACCAAAAAAAAAACAATGTCTTCGATATTAACTTTCCGGAATCGTTAACTGAAAAAATAACTATAACTAGCTCAATTAGTCCATATATGAAACTCATGAACTCTTTAATCAGAAGCACTACCTGCATCTTTCAAGGTCATCAGTTGAAGCTCCAAAAGCAGGGACAACTTCATTAAGTGCATTCAAAAAATCGTCCATAGTAACCTTGATATTCTCTTCCTCCACAGGTTTGGTGAGATCATCTAGACTAAGTTGTCGATTTAAAGCAAATGATACTGCACTCTTCACAACACCTTCAAGTTCTGCACCACTGTAGTTTTTGGTTCGAGCAGCTGCAAGAGCAGAAGAATAAAGCCCCCATGTAAACCACCTTGGCCCCCATATATTTATCAATGTGAAACAAATCATAATTTCCCCCTTCAGTGAAATTATGAAGAGATATCTTGACATAGCAGTTTTAAATCTTATTTCTTCAAAATTTAATAATTGATATTTCATTTCGTTGCAGACATACACCATTGTCTCATGCCTCGCTTAGAAAGGGAATTATAATTTTTTCATCAAAGTAATGAATCCATGAGTTGAAAAGAAAATGTTTTAGTAAGAATATCATCAAGATTGACCTTAACTTCTTCAATTTATGCAGCTAAAAATCACATTATGAAGAATCAAAATGCACTTGTGATTTACATATCTTCAAAGAGACTAGAGGAAGTTGTTTATCAAACTCCAAAGCTAGATGGCCAAGTAATGCTGGTTAAGTATTTAGAAAATTTGTTTCTTCAATGATATATTCAAAATAAAAAAAAAATCTTCAATGAGTTCTATTAAGTCACAAAAGCGCTTAAAAAAGTTAGCTTCTATTCAATCAATCATATTTAGATAAAAAGCCCCCCGTGCTATTCCTTTCCCCTCTTCCTAAATTATTTGAACCTTTAAAAGACCTCAATGAAGTTTCTATGAACAATATTGATATTAAAATCAGTTGAAACAAATGAAACCAGGATTTCAACAAAATTTTTGGTAATAAAGACAGGGTATACATAATTATAATTAACATACAAAAACAATAGATACTGATATAAAAGTTCCTGTCTCAGAAAACACATACCAAGCTCTTGAAGATTCACATCAGGAGATAAGAAAGAATTGTCCTTCATCTTGTTAGTATGAATTTGAAGAATTTGCAATCGGCCATTTTCATCAGGAAGGCTTATCTCAACTTGGACTTCTAATCGCCCAGGTCTACAAGATAAAAGTCATTGATGATTGACTAGTGGTAAGCATCGCATTCATACATAGCACTAAATAAGTCAGTTACAAGCCATAGCAGTAGCGCTAGATTGACTAATACTTCCAGTGCCCAATGAACAATAGCACATCACTTGATTATCTATTATTTCACACTTGGCATGAAAAATATATTTAAAACTTTTGAGTAAAGGAGGAAGATAAAGAGACCTCAAAAGAGCTTCATCCAGCATGTCCTTTCTGTTGGTCATCCCAATAAGCAAAACATTATTCAGCGACTCTACACCATCTATCTGCAAACAAATTGGATAAAATCAGAAACTTAATGGAGAATAATTTGTATTTATCTCAAGGATGAATTCACGATTTTCACTGACCTTAGTGAGAAGTTGATTCACAATACTATCATGAACTCCCGTGCCATCTCTAGTTGAACCTCTTGACTGCAAAACAAATACCGAGGAATTATGTTTTAATGTTTGGAACATGGGACAATTCAATCATAATATTATTTCAATCATGTGTGTCACTGAAGTGACATGCTTTTTGTTGGCAGATATTTTAACTGAGAGTATCAAAGAAATGTGTGTTTTTTGAGGCAAGAGCTTTTATCTCAACATCTTCAAGCCCATATTTATTTAACTTGGTGGTAGATGTTTTAACTAAGAGTATCAAAGAAGAGATACCTATATGCATGCTTTTTGCTAATGGCATAGTACTTTTAGTGTGATCAAGAGAAGAGATTAATGCTAAATTAAGATATAGCGAAAGCGAAACACTTTAGAGTCAAAGGGTTTCCGTTTAAGTAGGACTAAGACAAAATATATGCATCACAATTCGCAAACAAGCAACTTAGAGGTAATTTGGATGTTGAAATGGGAGATCAAATAATTCCTCAAGTGATAAGTTTAAATATTTGGGATCAATTATATGACAAGATGATGAAATTGATAACGATGTCAATCATAGAATCGAAGCTATGTGGTGTAAGTGGAGGAAAGCTATCGGGGTTCTTTGTGTCATGAGGTAAAAGGAAAGTTTTACCGCACTGTTATAAGACCAATATTATTATATGCTAGTGAACGTTCGGCTGTGAAGAACAACATGAACATAAAATGGGGGTTGCTGAAATGAGAATGTTGAGACGGATGTGTGGTTAAGAAATGATAAGATTTGGAATGACTATATACGAGAACGGGTTGGACTAGCCCCTATTACTTAGAAAATCGTAGAAAGTTTGAGGTGGTTTGTACATGTCCAAAAAAAGCCAATAGATGCGCTAGTGAGGAGGGTGGACCAAACAACTTGGGGTTGAATTAAAAAAGGAAAAAGACCAAGGAGAATACTTGTTGAACTCATAGAACGAGATCTATTGGTGAATAATACATCTAAAAAGTTGGTCATCGATAGAGCACAATGGTGTGGACGGGGTTCAACTAGCGGAGACTCTTAGAACAGCTAGAGTAAGAAGTCCCCTTATGGGGGACCGTCCAGCACATCTGGCAAGGCGTATGATCCCAGTAGCTAACCCCACGTAGTGGGATAAGGCTTGATCGTTGTTGTTGTCGTTGAATGCATGTCACTGTATCATTTGGAGAACTAAAAGCAGATTTTCACAGTCTCCCAATGAAATGTAAAAACTATATTCCAATTATCAAATTAATGCATGAGCATAAGTTTAATTAAAAAGATATGATTACTCAATCTGCCCTTCTAAGAAAATATCTAACAGAAAGATAACACCATCTATATGCTGCAAAAAATGACTGATACTCATCAATAACTGAGAAATCTTATACCTTGCAAATAGCATCAATTTCATCAAAAATTATGACATGCAATTCGCTTTCATCCCCTACAAATTAAAAATGGGGTATGAGATCAGTAGACTATCAGAAGTTTATACTAAGAAAAACAAAGTAACGTGTCTTTATCCCTTACCTAGAGTCTTCTGATCCCTTTCAGCATCAGCAAAGAGGTCCCTTACATTCTTCTCAGTTTCACCAACAAACTTACTCAAGACTTCAGGACCATTCACAATCTACAGGCCATGCAAGAAGTAAGTTTAATCAAGAAATCAAACCATTCAAAAACCTCAAGAAGTCTGAGCACTATGTGAAGTGTAATCATTATAGCATGTACAGTACAGAAAAACAGAAGTTGAATGACTATTGATTCCAGAGAAAGGGAGAGTTGATCCATTCAAATGGAAAAAGCACCAATACATTTATAGTATAGATAGATGCAATGAGCAGAGATTTTTGTCTCCATCTAATATTGACTGCATGCATAATATATTCATATTGAATTGCATTCCAATTCATTATATAAGTGAATGGAGTAATTCACAAACCTTTGGTTCCTTCCCATTCAAAATTTTTCCAATTTGACGTGCGATGAGAGTTTTACCAGTGCCAGGAGGTCCATAAAGCAGCATACCCTTCACATGCTGGATCCCTAGTCTGGAATTTCAAAGGCTTCCAAATAAGAAAGGGGTATAGCATAAAGATAGCAAATCAAGTTAAAGAAGAATATCTATTATTTATTACTTAGAAGTCACATGGGTAGGGAAAACACGAGATGCAAAGGCTCTTCGAAATATATCCGCAAATTCTGCACTCAAACCACCAATACCCAGTGACTGAAGATTGAACTCTTTCTGCTTAAAAATGTTGCTTGTGGCAGCCTCACGCTGATTGACAATCTGCAAAGATAGCACTAACATATAAATTTATCCCAAAAAAACTAACCAGAAATAGTTCATTCAACTCATTACATATCATTACAATCTTATCCAAGTATTGGATAATACCTTGCTTCAATCACAACTTTGACCAAAACAACAATAGGTAAATGAAGATAGACTATTCAAAAAATGACAGCACATACAATAACAATCACTACTGAGTTACTGAACTAAACTTTCTCGTTGACATGCAGAAAGTGTGACCATCTTGCATTTTGCAGGACTATTCTATTGTCAGAGATAGCCAAACCTTCACCTGAGAGGAAAACCATCAACCAAAGGGGAGGATTACCTTAATTCCACTATCACGTGATGTTTCAAATACAATGTATGTGTCATCCAATATCATCCCCCTTTCAAGAGAACTTTTTTCTTGACCATCAACAGCAGCTTGACTGACTGTGAAACTGTAATTATTTCCATGATACTCAAACAACACTTTCTGTCCTACAGTCATGACCTGCATAAAAGTTCAATATATGTTCAAAAACTGTTAAATCTGATATAGAATATTTTATTAAAAAATGTACGCACAATGTGTCAAAAGATGAACTCAAAACAAATTGTGTATCCAAACTCCTCGAAATTCATAGAAGAATTTGACGAGGTGTGAAAGAGGTATAGAAGAGGGAAGGTTCACAACAAAATAACATATATGAGACAGCAAAATAAGATCATGGAAAAGTACTCTAATGAGCAACAGTCACAACTTGTAGTTCATCTCAGGTGGTTTCAATTTTTTTGTCTTTCCGCATCGTTAGTGCCTGATGTGTTTATCTTTAATCCAACTAGAGGCATATAGTGTTCAATACTACTCTGAATACAATGATGATACCATTGCCCCCGATAAAAACAAAAGAAGGCCATTAACATAGGAAAAAAATTGCCTCTAAATGCGTTTTCACTTGGGCCAGAGAAACCTTAAACGCTAATGAGATGAATCAGAGCTTATTTGTTGATAAAAAAGAACTAAACAAGTGATTTTAACATCAAATCTAATCTAAAAACAGGAGCCAGGCTTATAGGTCCATTTCACCTATATATCATTCCACCAGCCCAAATTTATCTAATGAGATTTCTCCTACATATCTAAATCATATGTGAACCTAACAATCTCCTACAATATTCACATGACTATGTCAAACCATTGAGTCCTCTTACTCAAAGATAGTGAAGGGAGCTTCCATCTACCAGCACCGCAATCTCCATGTTTTTTTTTGTTAAATTATCAATTCTAATATTATCAGTAGGGCTCAAGGAAACCTCAAACATCATGAAAAGTCACTGATTTTAAGAGTATATTATATGCATGGATTCCACCTGAAACAATAAAAGTATCAACACTACAAACACTTTACGCTGATACACCCATTGTCTAGTCCAATTTCATTCAACTTGAGAATCACATTTGACCCCAATGTATTCAGAACTAAGACACAAGACACAACAAAAACCCATTAACAACCAGCAAAATTAAAGGTACATTATTCAGGGCCACAGTTTTGTTACGTCAAATAACATAATTCTTTTGAGAGCAATATGTTCACTAAAGTATCATGTACAAGTTGTAGTACCATTTCTGATTATTGATCAATACATACTCATGAGGCTAATTACTAAAAAAACTAGCAATAGCAATAACCAAATGGCTTTCTTCCCTAGAGCCACCAAATGACAGTTGATAAAACACCAAAGTCAGCCAATTAATAAACACAATACATTCACTAAAAACCCTACCTGGTTTGCAAATCTCTTTTTGAGCTGCTTACCCAGCTGAACTGCATCAAGCTACAAAAAAAAAAAAAAAAGCTTACTCCTTAGTCACTCTGGTTAAGCAAAGCTTCAAACTAAAGCAACAATTTCTGAAACTTCTCACCTGTTCACTTTTACTTCCCTTTTTAAGAAAGTCCAACTCAAGAGTCAACATTGCTAGGTCAAAATTCTCAGGTGGAACAAATCTAAAACAATAAACACATAAAAAAATCAGCACAGCCAAAAAAAAAAAAAAGCAAGATCCAAGCTTAAACTAACTAACTAACCTGCTCACACGTATTGACTCAGCAGAAGAAACTTTAACACATCGACGCTGAATGGAATTAAGTGCAATCTGTCCGCTGCTAACATTTCCATGCGGAGTATGTCTCAGTTAAGGCAACACAACATCATGAAATTGAGGTAATTAATTAATTAATTAATTCAGAGAAAAAAACATAATGAATGAGGAAAATAAATAAGAAAAGTGAAATTGGAAAAGGATATGCGAGGGAGAAGACGAAGGTGTCTCCGACGAGGGCGAGGAAGGTGTTTTTGAAGCCAGGAACAGCGAAGCTCTGAATCTCAGAAGGGGAACAGAAGGCGAGATTGGTGAGAGCGAGGTCCTGCGATGGCGTGTTGGTGACCATCATTGTGGTGGCCGATGAACCGAACCAACTCGCCATTCTTCCGATCGATCGCCGGCGAGATAGATCTACGAAGAAGAATGAGGCAATGACGATGATGATGGGAAGTGAGAATGGGCGCGGGAGACAGGTATCGTTCAACGCACGGGAGGTAAATATTTTTTATAAAAACACATAGTAGTATATTTATTATAGGTGTATGAAAGTGACCAAATGCCCAAACACTGTGACTATATATTTCCTTATATTTTTATGTGTTAATAGGTAGTGGTTAATTGGTTATGTTAATTCAGACCAAAAAAAAAAATTGGTTATGTTAATCTCTCTTTTCCTATAGAATATTTATCATTACACTTAAATTTGATTTAAAGTGTCTAATTATTTACCATGTGTGATTGGGAGGAGCTTTTTGGACCCAAATAAGCTCTGGTTTGTACTAGGTAAGTTGTTTTCAGCTCTTTTTTTTTCTATGTTTGGGTCATACTTATTTTTCACTTAACTTTTGGGCTAAATAAGCTTATCGAAAGAAGCTCTATTTTGGAGCTTATTGGGCGTTGATAACTGGCTTCTCTGTAATGGTAATGGGACCATATGTGCATTAATAATATATGCATTAATAACATCGTATCTCTTTTTTTGAAAGATATAGCCCACAAAAATCGAACAGCAGATAGCCCACCGTCTCCGGTTTTGTTACATTTGCACCGGGCCACAAAGTTAGTTATTATTTTTTGCACTGCGAAACAGTCATTTATTATTTTTGCGCAAAGTAAAATGGTTAGTTGTTAGATCAGCACTTTTGCCCTTAACAAAATATTCATAATTAATATTCTATGTAACGAAATAAACTATACAACATTTTTTTTATTATTGTGAAAAAACCACTTCTACAACTAGAGATTCAAACATAAATCAATTTACTCAAAGTGACTTTTATCTAAATTAACGTTAAAAAAGCCAAGTTGAAAAAAAGTGGCTTCTCCATCGAGATTCCCAAACACACCCTAGTATCACGTTGCTATCTCTACTTTTTTTTCTTTTATTGTTATGCTTTTTTTAAAAAAAATGATATATGTTTAAATTTAAATATATCTCTCCTTTGGTGACTATCCTCCTCTTTTTAAAAAATGCTGCAAGTGCACCATCTGATATGTTACCAATCAATTATCAGTATGAGATTAACATCACCTTCTTGTGCAATGACTTTTCGTTTTGCCTTCCAAGTTAAATGCAATTATGGCCCAATTGCAATGAGTTAGTTTGATTCAAAATCACGTATTATAAAATCACAGTGCCAATTTATATAACTCAACTTTAATTCTTAATGTTACTTTACTTAGGTCATTACAAAAGTCATAGCAAGTATCATGAAATCACCACAAATGTTTAATCCAAATAAACTTCAATCAAAATTGTAGAAATAAAAGACAAGAGAAATGACTTCAGTAAGCTTTTTGAAGCACTATTACTTAAAAAGCAGACAGAGAAAGACACTTTTGTCAACAGATTCTTTTCTTACTTTAATTGCAAATCTTGAAAGGTAATGAACAGTACAGGATTATATAATAGTGATGAAAGCACCATGAAGTTCTATTACTGATTATATATTAAGAGATGGGAATTAAAATTAGAAAGTGAAAAGAGGAGTACCACAAATTTGATGACTGAAGGTAATACAAGTCTGTGGAAAATGTAGGCTTAAATATGACTATGTGGCAAAATGAGAATTCATATGCGATTATAGTGTGTTCTAAAAGCCCTATGTGGAAACCCAAATTGTAGAAGCTAGGATTGTGGCTAAGCTTCTTTAAGTTTATTTGAATATAAGATCAGAAAACAATTAATGTTGAAGTAAGACAGAATTAGGAATACATCTAAATCACAAAGCTTATAGAACCTAGCATGTTTCCTACTATCATATAAAAACTAATCATATCATAAATAGTTAATCAAAGACAGAAAGTGGAGAAACACACTGCCCAGTTTGGAAGCAATGCAAATATTGTTGGTGAAAGTCCATGGTACAATTCCCTGAAATCTTTAGCCCACAGCACTGACAATCACTCATAGCATAACATTAAGTTAAATGCTTCATAGCATCAAGTTTAAAATATTCAATCTTCAGCCAAAACATTACAACAATAGAGCCGAGTTTCACAAGTGAAGTGCTTCTTATTCACAAACTCATGCCTATCGATCACTTATATTCTAAAATCTGAATTTTGATACCACAATTCTGACTTATTTAAAGTCCAAATTTAACTACAGCCATCAATTGAAAAATCTGATTCGTATTCTCATGGAAAAGCGAACTATAACACTTAGAGAGGGGAGAATAAAGTCAGCATACCCTTCTGAGTTCTGACTAGGTGGAAGGCCATAAACTTGTAGTCTTGTCTTGATGACAACCAATACTATCAAGTTAATCATCCAAAAAAAAAGTCTAGCACAACGATACATTCTAGCAATATATCATAACCAAAATCAAACTTAGTGAAGGAAGATTGAGATTGTTGCACTCTTGTGATATTGAGAAACTCATGCCTAAATATGCCGCTTGTGACATATTTTTTTTAACTCAAATTCCCCTAATAGTATCTGTTCCTTTTTGAATTTGTTGGTTCACAATGAATTAATAAAAAAATTTAACTTTGCTCCAACCAATTCAAAAAGTTGTGGGTGTTAAGTAAATAGTATAAATGACATAACTCTCATGTTATCAAAAAATTATAACGACACCCACTCTCGGTTCTCTCGCGTCTTTTGCCTTTGTTTACTCTCATTTTATTTTTAGATTTCACCAACACAGATTTTTTATGCTTATGTTAAATAGGTAGCCCACAACTGATCCATTTTAAGGTTGGCATTGATTAAGGTTTACACTCTTTAGCGAGGATGACGAATTTCAATGCTCCCAGTGCACCATCTTCAAAGCTCACCGTTTAAATAAGGAAAAAATTTAAGTGCATTGTATTAGGTCAAGTGCAACCAGTTCACCCCTTATTGGTTGTTTATGAGAAATTCTAAATTGTAACTTCTTATGAGGAGCTGTTTTATCCAAAAAAATTAGGTCAAAAATAAACAAGACCCTAACATAACTCAAATGCTAAAAACCGTTTATTCAATCCAAACCATCTTATTTGAGTCTATATACAACAACAACAAATCTTTATACATGGATCTCACTGCGCCATTTTGCACGATCAATAGTCATACCTGGTGATAAACCTTTCACTAAAAGATTTCTTAAAATAACTTCGTTAAAAGTTCTCTTTGGTCTCCCTTTCTATCTTTTTTATGGATCCCATACCACTTGAGTCTATATAAATGGGTGTAAAAGGTCAAAAATAAACACATTAAGAAAGTATGAATTGTGGTAGCATAAGGGTTGTCCTGTAATCGGCCCAATCCCCCTTTAAACTGAATAAAGAGCAAAACTAAATGAATTGGGTAAGAGGGCAAAGACCATGAAAGAAATTAAACCGTGATCTGGGCTTGGCCCATTTTTTTTACTGAAAGTGCCTGGTTCATCTCCACAAGCAAGTTAAACAAATGATAAGACCTGCTAAGCTACGCATCCTCAATTTGTTGATGGACTAGCAAGATATTGATTTTAAGATGAAAAACTAGAATGGACCCCGCGCGTTGTGCGGGACATTTGTCATTTAGTTGTTTTGCATCTTAGATTATAAATATAAATACATTAGTGATATCACATTCTTAATATATTTGTGAAGATTAAAAAAGACAAACGACTTAATTATTAAATAACATTTTGTTATGTTGTATTATATCAATTCATAAGTCGAGTTAGTTTGCATACAAATAAACATAATATTTATAGAGTGATTTTTAACTTGATCGATAATCAAAATAGTCCATGCATGAAAAAAGAAGAAAGTCAAACTTTATTGATAACCTCCTCCATCCCAACCCCCAACCCACCTCATCCCCAATATTAATTCTCCCATATTCACCATGATGCTATTATTTGAAATTTTTTTCACAATGTGAGCACAGTTCTTCCAAATATCAATACTAAAAATTTTCACATGCAAAATGCTAATAATTAACTCCAAATTTTTAAAACACCATTTCAAGTCATTGGACTCAACTTTAAACAATGATGTAAACATTTAAAGTGCAATTACACATGACTACCACAAATTAAAATTTTTTAGAAAATAAAATAGAAACTATACTGTTTGTGTAATATTTAAACTACTATGGAATGAAATACCCCAACGCCCTTTTACTAACACAAATATATCTTCTTAATATGATATTTATGGTGTTTTCCAACCATTATGTATATTCTCACTCCGATGTAATATTTATAATTACTACCAATGAATTGTTTTAAAAAATAATATAGAATATTTTTAACTTGCTAACAATTAAATTCACTCGTGTATAAAATAAAAGAAGAGTCAAACTTCATCTCTAATTCCCTATCAACCCCCCCCCAACAAAAAAAAACAATTTTTCCCCGGGCACACACCTTCCCCATTCAAAATTTCACTTAGACTACATTTTTTTAGTTGATATTTTGAATTTCAATTTAGATCACATGTAGCATTTTAAACTTTGGTCAAAAATCAAAATCAACCACGTATGGAAACAAAAGTTAAACTCTATCCTCAATCTCTCCTCTCCCCTATCCAAAACATATCTACTTCAAAAATTCCTCAAATGTTTTCTAGTTTAACACAATAAAAATTAGAACACTCATACTCGTAACTCGATTCAAAACCCAGCATATTGAACCACCAAAGCAATATTCACACATGTAAATATTTACATCAAAGTGACCTCCAGAAATATTTAAGCAAATACATGATGCCCTGCAAGTCTGCAACTATAACATTACATGGGTCTCATACACATCAAAGACAATGAAATAGCACCACAAAGAAATGTCAACATATTTTTATTTTAAAGAAGCATGAATATAATTATCAAAGCTTTCTAAATGGCCTATATGCATCCCACCTCCAGCCAAAGCTTTGCCTCTCAGCAACTTTCTACTCTAAGAAACAAAAGAGAGCAATATTCAGTAATTCTCCGGCTTTTATTTTCAGGGTTTTTCTGATGACTTCCCACTTCCTAATGATGAAATCAAATGGCCCAAGTCACCTTGCTACCATTAAAAATCCTTAAGAAGGGTCTTCTTCATATCTGATAAAAACTGGTGACAATGCAACAAATCCTGAAAAATGTCAGCATATATAGAAAAGTAACATAACAAACAAAAATAAAGAATGATATCCTGGCAAATGTCATCTAATAACACTTAAGACAGAAGGAATACATAATGAAAATGAGTGTAACCATTATCATTTATCATGTCTACAATTGCATTGCACTTTATTCAGTTGATTTGGGGTTTCATAATTCAGGTTGCGATAATTTTTCATGTTGGTCAGACTTATTTATGATTGATAATACATACATACATTTAAATGATTTATCAAATCAGGCATTTTAGGATTATTAACTTAATGATCAAACTGCAATTCTGTTTATTTTGTCTTTTTGTTGATTTTGGTTTGATTCCGTTATCAAATTTGCCTAAACTCTGTGAATCTGTACTGACTTTATGATGATTTCGAAACAATTATCCATATTAAAAATTACACTGCTAAAAATCTTTCCCCCAAATCTGGATTCTTATCACTCACCCATGATTCACTCATGGAAGATGTGTGATATAACATGATTGATCTATTAATCATCTTAATATGATTCTTCCCCCAAATGTTAATGTTCTAAGTTGTTTAATTCAAGAATATAACATGCATTTAATCTAACTATGATGTATGAATCTTCTTCACATATCTCAACTAATATTCAAGTTTATTTGCATGCTCAAGATTTCCAATGAGAAATAGCTTGAAGCTTACCTAAGACCTGCTGAGCAGTAAGCCTTCCAGAAGATTCTGTGCAGAGCATTCCCTGAATCTAATCCTTGACTTGGTCTTACCCCAAAATGGAGGCATCCCACTAAAATGTAAAGAATGACACCTGCACTCCAAACATCAACAGCCCGGTTACATGAACCTGCAAATTTTGAAAACAATGAGAAAAGTAAAGACACATGTAAGGGATATTCAATATTTAGCAGAACTGATTCTTATCAAAGCTACGTGTGAACATAAAAAACAACTCACACTTTTACAAAGCCAAGGCTTGTAATAGGACAATGTATCATAAAACTTGACTTGACTCTATGAAATGTAAACAAAATATCCTGCTTGCCAAGGCTTGTAATAGGACAATGTATCATAATTCAAGAGACGAAAAAGCAATCCAAGATGAAAAATTACAACCAAATATGGCACATAAAATTCAAAGTTTCAAGTACTTTTCAAGTCTATGAAATTATCCTCACTATATTATGTTATTGAACACCTTTCAAACAGTGATTCCATGTGGAATTTTCAGAAACTTGACTTGATTGTATGAAATATATATAAACAAAATATCCTGCATGCCAAGGCTTGTAATAGGACAATGTATCCTAATTCAAGAGAACATAGAGCAATCCAAGTTGAAAAATTACGACCAAACATGGCACATAAAATTCATGGTTTCAATTACTTTTCAAGTCTATGTAATTATCTTCACTCAATCATGTTATTTGCTCATTAAGGTTTTATAAGTTTAGTCTAGCGTAATGCAATATTTGATACCGAATCAGCTTCAACCGATTGATAACTCACATCAAGAAGTAATATTTCAAACACAACAGATTGAGCCAACATGGAAAAGAAAGCCCTCGTCAAAGTAAACATACAAATAGTGGGGAAGGCTGAAAAGGTGCGTTGATCCTGTTCTTCCATGGCTTCTCTGATCACTACTTCTTCTGGCCACAGTTTCTAAAAGAAAAGACACAACTTTACATTATATTGAAGTGAAGATAACTTGACTAAATGGTATTCATCTATGTCCATACCATATATTAAATTTGAATATATTTGTTGTCAAGAATAACATTATGAAGCTATTGACTTGTAAAAAAAACAAATTAGAAATTTCACGATGTTTACCTCTGAGAAAACAAAACAAAGTAAAATAGAAAAACTTAATAATGTACACAAAATGAGACGCCAGATGACATGTCTTATCATTAATGTTCAAAATGCACTCATGAAAACAGGGAGATCATAAGCTCTCATTGTCTTCTATTCCTTATTGTGAACCACTTGAAACCCAAGAAAGAAACAAAATCATTGTCTTCTATTCCTTATTGTGAACCACTTGAAACCCAAGAAAGAAACAAAATACTGTTTCGTTCAATCAAATGCACAATAATCTAAATGCACAGTTCTATAAAGTAGGCCTCATAAAAAAGTGATGGAAGTCAATCAAATGGATAATTACCTAAATCAATTGGCTACAAAATTGGGCATCATAATTTCCAAGCAAAGGAAAAATTAACTTCCAGAATTCCAAATTCAAGAAAGAACAACACGAATTTTATCAAGCACAAACAGTAAAACAGCAGGACAAACCATGTTAACTTGAAGTAGAAAGAGTTCTCAATTCCCATGTTAAAAAGTCACTTCTTTCTGAATTAGATCATGAATGCCAAATATCAATTCCATAATGATTAATATGAAACAACAAATATAAATATATATATATATATATATATATATATATATATATATATATATATATATATATATATATATTAAAAATCAAAATTCATTTCAAAATGAAGGTAAAACGAAAAGAGAAGAGAAAGAAACAATGTTACCGGTATAATGAGAATCAAGAAAGAAACAAAGATCATGACCAGGAGAGACATCATGTCCATATTCTGGTGTAACCGAGCTCGGAGATTTCTTAAACCTACACTTGAACAGAGATAAACAAATCCAAACAAATATCAACCATCAACCAAAAAGCAATTAAATAGAAATCCAATCATTTGTGGGAGGGTTATTCTACCTTATAGATGTAAAATTACGTGCATTATTTGCAGCAGTTAAACCTTTGATTTATTTGAGTTCCTAAAATGGACATAATCGAATAAATGAAGGGCGAGAATGAGAAAAGAAGATTTGCCCGAGTAAGGCTACTTGACCGTAAATAGTCACTGACGCCATGGAGAGGCATTGTTGAGTGAAAGAGAAGATGAAGAGATTGAGGGTGGTCGAGCTTTAACATCTGCCTTCCCATTGACAATTGTTGAGAAAAGGGAGAAGAGTAGTAGATGGAGATGAGAGTGATGGCACGGCGACACTGAAGAATAGAGATGGATGGAGGGCATGAAGAAAGAAAGGAGAGGGGGCTGTGTAGTGATTAGGGTTTTGGGGTGGTTGCAAAAATTTAAGACTGGTAGGTGAGATGCATTAGAAAAAGGAGTGGAGGTGCTCGAGAGAACAGACACAGAGGCGAAACCTTTTGAAAGCATCTTATGTGTGGACCGACCTTTTTTTTTTTTTGTAAATAATGCACTTGCAACATGTATTTTTAGAGACTATACCCATGCATGTTAAGATGTGTGTGAACGCAAAGGCACTTCTTCCCTTATTTTAATGGTGAGATTCTTGTCCAGCACACACTAAACTCGTTTTTATCTGGTTGTATTGTGTGGAAAGGAAAGAGGATATTTTTGAACTTTCAAGGGATATATTAGATGCTTTCAGTGAATCAACGAGGCTTTCAGATATTGATGGACTAGTAAGATATTAATATTTTAAGATATTGATGGACTAGTAAGATATTAATATTTTGGAGAAAAGATACATCAACCAAGAGCATCGCTAAGAGAAGACTAAAAACTTGGAACTATCTAGACCCACTATGCAAATTTATACATCTGTTTTGTTTTCTTTTCAGAAAGGGTACACGCTAAGACTCAAGCCATACAACTTTAAAGGGTCAGCAATATAATCACGATGCTTCATGTGAGTCACGAGTGAACATTTTTGAATTGCAAGAATGACTCTAATGAATATTAAGTCTTTGTCCAAAGTCAAGATCATGCCCAAGATAAATAGGTTCGCCCAAAGTCAAATTTTTCTGTGTTGGGTGCGGTTGTGCTTACCCAGTCGTTGTTTCCACTGTTCCACATCCATCAAGGCATCTCTCTACAAACAATTTAGTTTAAACGAACCGTTCTGCTGAAAATGAATGTACAAATACAAGCATATCCAATTACTCTTCCATCCCCAAATTCCCAACAAGACGAGGAAGTTGTCGTCATATAGTCCTTTATTGTGAATGGATATTTTTGCCGGAGTGATCCCTTGCATCTAGTCCATGACTAGAGAGAGGGAGAGGAAGGGATGGATAGATATACCGTTAGCACAGTAGGTCCAATAGCCCTTGGTACTTGGTAGCATCTATATATAATATATAGTAATGGGTGCAGTTAAACTCTATAGAAACAGTGTTCATTAAAAAGGCAAACATGTGAGTGGGCCAACTGGGGACCACACCTACTGATAAAAAAACTGGGGATCACACCCTCTCCCATTCAATTTACCCAAAAGAAAAAAACTACAGATGGGGACCACACAAAATAGCTTCTTGGAGAAGCTAGATGATATTAGAGAGTCCCCACACTTTTCCTTCATTGATTCAACTTGATACTATTTCAAATCTGACTGAGAGAGGCCCCACATGCTTGCTTATTTAGGGAGATATGTCATTGAAGGAAATTGTGAGGAACTAACACATGTACCACCTAAGGGGACCACACTTTGAGGCTTCTTGGAGAAGCTTTATGTTTTATCATATGAAACCTAGGGTTTGATTTTCACCCACACACAACATTCATCTCCATTCGGCCTCTCAATTTCTTTCTATATCCTGTAAAGCTTCTCCATTCCCAAATCAATATTTCAAAGCGCACGGCCTCTGCCGCTTCTTCTACTTGTATCAAGAAATGTAATGGCTTTCTCCTTTCTCCTTCTTTTTATGCATGCATGCTTTTGTGTTGTGTTGTTTGAAATCTTGAATAGCTAAAGGTATGATTTTTTGGTATATGTTTGGTATTGCATGAGAATAAAGGGAGAGCATTTTCTATTTTCGATTTTTACCTTTTGGATATGATAACCACACTGTTTGGGTGTCAATATTTGGCTCAAAAGGGATGATTTATAACGTGAGATTTTTTTTCTGTTTTCTGCTTTTCATGTTGCTAATGTCACATGTAATTTATGGGCAATAAATTCCCCAAAATTAGATACTGAATGGTATTTTAATAATTGATATTCCATGGTAATTGGTAGGAACAGCTGGAAAAAATGTGTAATCAGCTGGAAATCATGCCCATGGTATGACATTAGCCGCAAAGAGATTGAATTGCAATGCTGTGATTTGTATGCCTATAACCACCCCAGAAATCAAGGTGATCAGTAAGTACCCATGCCTAGCTAAGACCCTATTTAAGCATTCTTATCATTTAATCAGTATTGTTTCTTCCTATCAAATTTTGGTTTTAAAACCGCAGGTAAAAGAAAAGCAGCTCAATCAGTGTATTTGCTTGTGTGTTGCTTGCTTTTGGTGTTCATTTTGCAAGCTTTACTTTTACCTCATTTAAATCTGAAGCATTTATTTTAAGAGTTACAGAGTATATTTGATGTTGATATTGCATCTTATTGTAGGAAGCTGAGATTGAAATTGGAAAGCTGATATTACATTCCATTATATTTGATGTTGATATTGCATCTTATCATCTTATTTTAAGAGATGATATTATGCTGAATTATTTATTTTTTAGGATAATCCATATTAGATTCTTCCTTTGAACTCAACCAATCCTTATTAGATATTTTTTAGGAGAATCCTTTCTAACTTCATTTTATTATAGAATCAATAGCTTAATTTTGTCCGAAATAATCATAAGAACTTTAGTTTTGTCCAGATAGCAAACTGTGATTGTGTGTGGTTATTTTTATGTCGCTTCAATTTGGAGTTATGAAGTTGCTATTAATGGATTGAATTTTTCGGGTTGATTTTTCTAGCTATATGTATGATTTCTTCAAGAATTTCTCTTACTCTGTTTTTGGTGATTTGGTTGTTTTTTTAGGGAAATTTTCAGCAGCAAGATGTTGAACAATAAATCATGGTAATTTGTAACTATGCAGGTATATAATTATTGTTGTCCATGGTATTATCTTTTTATGTCTCTTAGGCCTCACTCAACTTGGTTGACCAGATAGTGGGTATCTCTTATCACTTTTCATTTTCATTCACATATATAGAATGGAATTATGGATGATGATTTCCATGACTTGCAATTTTCATCTGAATGTGAATTGGTTAAATTGAAGGCTTTTTTGCCATTTTTAGATGAATTATGGTGTTGGAAAAACATTTAATGAGTGAGAATTTTGTTCAAGGAAATATTTGCTGTTTTGTTGATTTCTCTCTATTGTAAATATATCTGTACAGTGTATGATTGCACTTTGCACCACTTCCTGCAACTTATTGGAGATGGCTTTTCCTTTTTCTTTAAAGTTTTTGATAATTTAATTCATGTAACTTTGGAAGTTGGTGATGTATCGATAGGTTTTGATTACACAGTTATTGGAGACACCATGTTGCATATCCTGGTAGATGACATTGTTGTTTGATATTCGTCATGTCAAATACTGTTTGAATTGGTGATACTAAGTTTCTCATAAATGGCTCTTAAATTATGCTTCTTTTCCAGCTCAGTGCACCTTTATAAAGTCATCTTTCTCATATCCTACTCTGTGTATTTTTGTAAGCTGCCTTTCTAGCCAATCATCTTTTTGGTTTGATCTCACCACCTTGGTTATTTGCCTATCTTGAACTATGTTGTTTTCTAAGTCTCTTCTATCTCCAAATGATCAGTTATTCATCTATACCTTTCATTAGCAAATCACCCAAACTTTTTTGAGCTGTACAAGGAACATATAGGGATATTAGGTGGAATGATTGAGAAACCTGAAGAGGAAGTTTCAGATTTTTGAGCAGCATGCTAATTGAGCGGAAGAATATGTTACAAGAATGTTGATAATGTCGGTTGATAAATTTGGTTTCCATTGGACAAGATTGCTCATGTAAAGAGAGAAATAGGTTTGTGTGTAGATTTTAAGATCAATTGGGTACATAAATTTCTCAGCTTTGTTTACTTTTAAATGATGTTTCATTTGCTATGTCGACTTTTGTTCTTCAGCTTATAAATTGATGAAATGAAGTATTACATTACAATTTAGATATAGAATGATGCAGGGCAGATTTACTCAATTCTTTTCTCAAAATTGCCTCGCACTTGAACAATGAGTCTTTCAATTTTAATGCTCATCCTTTTTGGCTTTAACTTTCCACCTTAATGGTGAAACTATTTTGATTGTTATAGGTCGTAAATAATCGTTGATAGACCACGCGAAGCGTGGGAAACACGAATATAAAATCATACTAATTTCATGCATAATATCAAAGGTTTGTCACTTCATAATTTCTTAAATTAGTTTTGTGTTTCAGATTATTATTATTATTTCTTTTGCTATTACTTTCTAAAAAGTAATTGCAAGCTTTACTTTTTGTTGATAATAGGGTATCTTGCAAACTCTATTTGCCTCAAAAGTATATACAATTTTCATTCTTGTGTATGTTAATCGAAATAGCTATCATATTTTCAGCTTTCTTAGAGAATTGCAGTTATTAAGAGTTTTATCCTCCAATTATTTCGTCAATTTTCATCTATATAATTATTAAAATTTTGATAGATTACTTAAATGATTTATCTCATACTACTCTATATCATTAAAGTTCTCATATACTACTCAAATATTAAAATGCCCTATTATCTACCAACCACGCAAAGCGTGGGAAAGACGGATGTATTATTTCACTAATGTCACGTAAGATTTGTCACTTTAATTTTGTTTTGAATTAGTTTGCCTTTTTCGGATTATTGTTGTTTTTATGCTATTACTTTCATGAATGTTTGTACATTCTTATTGTCAACTTTTGAATTATTACTTTAGTACTTGCTATACATGTATCACCAGTCTTGATTGAATTTTTGTTCTTTGTGATTGCCAAATATAATTTCAGATAGTCCTATCTCCATGTGCAACGCACGGGAGGAAAAACTCGAATGCATGATAGATGTAGGCTACTTGATATGAAATATATCCAACAAATTAAGTCTCAAGAATTATACTTTATTGAATTTCAGTACAAATGTATACTCAAGTTTTAGATGATACACATGTAGCCCGTGCAACGCACGGGAGTAAAAACTCGTTATCAATTATAACGATATAAAATATCCTTAGCTTGATTCTAGGTCACCAGCAATCAACAAGTTACAGAAATAGGATCATCTGAGTCCTCTTTTATCTGGAACCAGAGATACACACACAAACTTCCAGGATATGAAGAAATAAAAGGTGAAATTCAAATAGCTGTTAAACCTACCAACTCAAGGTGATCATGCAAAGAACTTTACACTATCTTCTTAAGCTTTTCACATACATCTACCATGTGACCCACTTTAATCAACTTCTCAAGTTGATACAATAGATGTTCAATTGTTGTGTAAGGGACCAAACTGCGAAAGGTTTTTTTCCTCCTGATAACATGTGATGGTCTCTGCAGAAGGTTGATAAAACAAAGAAGTTAGTACAGCTAGTTCTTGCATTTCAAACAAACACTGTCTTTATCTAACGCATTTTATTACAAATCACCCACCATATTCGACTGAAACATGTCGTCAAGTGCAAGGACTTGACATAAAATTGCCTCGACTAAAAAAGAATTATAATAAAGGTGGAGATAAGATAAACAATCAACATTCCTAAGGAACATTTGGTTACAAATTAACCACTCCTGTATTCTAAACTAGGATTTGATGCCAGCAGAATATAAATACATCAGAATGAACGTGAGCAATCTAATCCCAGAACATGAAGGAATAAATTACAATTGATGCAAATGATTCTATGAACTCCAGCAACAGATTAACAGAAGTGAATCAACCATACTTGAAATAGAGATGTAGGATTTGATTCTTGACCGCCATCACCCAGATCTGTTCCCTTTGGCCCTCATGCAGTAACTCATAAACAATATCAGATTGGCAATACAAAATAGTAAGAGCATAACACGATAAGATGAACCAACAAAAATTGACCCTCATCAAGCAGACATCATATCGTAGATAAATAAAGCATATCAGAAGGTTGAATATTTGAGGTCAAAATTATAGAAATGAAATTTCTTATTTTATTTTTAACCCAATAGCGGCAATTTGAAAGAGAATATACGCCAGAAGGTTTAGCCAATCACCCTCCAAGACAACAAACATGAAAAAAACTCCCAAAAAATTACACAAAAAGAGGATAAAATGCATTTGACTTCAGATTTTTACTATCTACCAATAAAAACTTATGGGAATAGTAAGAAGACTTTGAGAACAGTCTATAAATCAACTACAACACCAAACCAAGTAGAACGATTCAAGTGGTGTATTGCAGAAATTTGCAAATGTCTGCTTTGAGGAACCACATTTTAACTAAAGCAGAAATTCGTGAATGAATGAACAGAACCCGCAAACTGCAACTTCAACCAGTAATGTTACGTTCAACAGTTGAACCAGCCAACAAGCAAAATCAATATGAGCATCAGTACGAAGAAGAGTTTCAGCAACACAAACAGGTAGCCTCCCATGAAATTCACAATATTTTCCCTGCAATTTAGCAACAGTACCATAAGAGTTAGCCAGGGAATTACATATGTGGACAGAAATAGAAGCACTTTTGATTGCACCATATATTTGCATATCTTTTCATGGCCAAATCCATTGAATTAATGCATGTTTTGATGATAATTGCACCTAATTTGCATAGATTCTAACTATTGCACTAGTTGTTAGAATTTGTTCTAATCAAGGGCAATTCAGGCTTTTTTAGCATGCTATAATGTTTTACATGCTTTCAAGAACATTTTGATGCTACCTTTGAGACATTTGAATATGTAGGTTGGGAGGTTGAAGGTGAAGATTCAAGAAAATGGGTCAAAATATCGTTTCTGGATGAAGTTTGCATTTTAGTCCTGAGGCAGGCCAACTGGCGAGCCACTGGCGAGCCACTCGCCACTTGCTCGCCAGTTGGCGAGCCACTGGCGAGCCTGACGCTGTCAAAAATCAGAAGCGATTTTTAGGGTTTCTTGGCCCTATATAAGCTTTCTAAGAGCCCCCAAACCTCTGTCCAAGCCCCATTTGCACGAAAATAAGGTGGCTATGCTAGGGTTCACTCAAAATCTCTCAAATCCACTTCCATTTCCATGAAATTTCACCTCAAATCTTCCATATTTTCTTCTCCATCTCCATCTCCTCTTCCATTTTCACCACCCTTCTTCTCCATTTCATCCTTCCTCATCACAGCCACTTCTTGGGTAGATTTTGGGCGAAATTCCTCTCCTCCTTCCATGATAGGCTAAGTTCTTGGTGCTTTGGTGGTGTGAAGATGGTCAATTGCTTCAATGGGCTTCATAGGGGAGTTTCTCTTGTTCTATGCTCTTTCAATGTATATTTGGGATATGTGGTTGCAATTCCTTGTATATTTTGGGTAGAGACATGACTTTATCTTTCTATTTTCTATGGATTGATATAGATGTATTGGATACTAAGTTTGTATGTTAAATGTTATGGATTTCCTATTTCCTATGTGAATTGATTCATGATGCTTTACATGCTTTAAGTGGTTGCTTGGCTTGAATAGCTAGTGTTTCAATTAGGTTGTTGTGGTTGCACTTCCTTGAAGAGGATTTTGATTTACAAACTTGTTTCTAATACACATCAAGTGGAACCTAACTCTAACCCTAAGTAATGGCTAGTTTTAAGTGGTTGCTTGATTAGCTATTAATTAGTGTTGGAGGACCCTTAGTGGTTGCTTTGAGATTTTTCTAATAGACTTGATGAATGATATAACTCCGATGATCTTTTTAAAGAAGCAATTGAACCATTGAATCACTACCAAAGCCCCTTTGCATTACATTTATTTTAAACCTTCATACCTTTATTTGAAAAACACCAAAAACAAGCACTTACATTTTCTTACTAGTTTAATTAGTTAATTTCAAAAACCAAACAAACAAACCCCTTCCCTTTTGTCACTTTTGATTTGCATTTAGTTCATCTTAGGGTAGTTACAAGACTCCTCAAGAGAGACGACCCGAGGTTGCGCCACTGTGTTGCAATCCTTGGTTTTATAAATAACTTGCATTTAACCCCAAGACGACTAGGAACCGGTTAAATCAACTTTCGATGATGGATTGGAAACCTAAGATAATTTTTATAACCGAGCTCCTTATTGAACAGGTCACACCACTAGTTTCATCAAATTGGATCCAGAAGTAATAATGCACATTTATTTATTTTATAAATAACATATACTATATAAGAAATAAAAAGAACAATATATGTATAAACATTAGAATATACAAAGAAAATATTATCCTCCCTCCCTTGTAGTAATGCCAGCCGGCTATCTTCGAAGATCAGCTTATTTTTTTTCTCCTCACAAAATACTATTCATTTTAGCCGATGACTGTTTCATCTAAGTGGGCCCTGCTGTGAAAGCTGAGGAGGGTGGGCGCGTGGGTCTTTTATTTTATTTAATTTAATTTAATCTTTGTAAAAGTCAAAGCTGTTGGGAGTCTTTGTTTTCCTTCTTAGTGGTCCCCGCCTGTGGTTACAATCCAATTGAAATGTGCCATATGTAGTTTTTTTCCTTGCTCCTGTTTTTCCTGAATATTTTGGGCAAAATGTTCTTCATAAAAGCTTAGCTTTTTTTGCTCTTCTTCTGTCTTGGCCGGGCTTTTCAAAATTCAAATCAAATGAAACACTCGTTTTCAACAAAGTGAGCAGATCTTCTGATTGTAGCACACTTGTGACGGGATACTATTCGCTTCTATTTTCCGGAGCTGAGTCCTTTCATCATTTTTATGATGGTTAATCTTGGTGGTGTTCCCGTGGGCATTGAATCGTTGACAGAGGGGAGGCATCAAGGCATCTTAACATTTAAGGTTGACGGAGTTTATTTCCCTGAGGTGGTTCATTTTGTTGCCGGAGGTAGGCGTTTGAAAGAATCTTTGTCCGTGGATCTGATTGCATTTGATCGATAGGTTAGTTTGCTATTTCAAAAACTTGGTTATTTGCTTTTTTGGATGATTTTAATGTATGTTTTTTTGTTTACTTAGTTAACGATGTGAGTAAAATCCATGATTTCAGGGGAAGCGCATTGTCGTGACAATGGAAGAACACGCGTCAATAGAAGCACATAGATCTGTGTTTATCGAGGGAATGTGTTACCGCACAACTAATTTTGTTGTGAGGAGGGAGGGGAGGGGTGTTCATCGTTCTTTTCATATAGTTTTGATGAAGTCCTCAATTGTGGAGAGAGTGTGGGAGTTGTTGCCTTTGCATTCGTTTAATGTGATGAGTGTATCTGAGTTTGCAAGTTGTTGTACGTGGGAGTTGGGAATCTTTGGTGAGTTGTGGTGTGTTTGTATTGTAATTGTATGAGTTTGGTTTGTTTGTTGCCTGATTATTATGATATTTTGTTTTGGTAGATGTTTGTGGGACTCTTGTGACTTTGTATGAGGGTGGAAATGATGATGTGGAAGGTTTTTATGGCAAGAAGTTGTATATTAAGCTGAAGGACAAAGGGTTAGCTGCTTTGTGGTGAGTAGTGCACCTTTTTGGTGGTGGATGTAACATTCTGTTACTAATTCCCTAATTAACCAATGTAATCTATTTTAATTCATTAATCTCTTTACTAACTATGATAGAAAAAAAAGAATATCCATAATAACAACAACTCTATCATAGTTAGAAAAAGAGTTTCCTAATCATTTTATACATTATCCATGATAGAAAAGGATTGCCTAATACAATACAAATACTATCATGGATAATTAAAAACTAACCATGTTAGAAAGGATTTGCCTAACATGGTTAATAAATAAAACCAAATATTATTTAACAATACATAAATATATATATACACACGCGGAAGCAGATGCAGGCCTATACAAATTGGCAATATACATTCTAAATAAACCATATAACTTCTACTACCTAATTCCCTTTCCTGATGTTTGCGCCTGTGCATGAATACCTGCAAAAATGTCAGTAATCGTGGGATGAGACAATTTGTCCCAGTAATCACCGCTTAACTCACTATAACAGTGAGATGTGCGGTAGTGAGAGCGTCTAAAGGGTACCACAGTTTTAAAAATCAATAATACATATATTCCAGATTTTCTCTCCATAAATCATTCACATTTCTCTATCACTTTCCAAACAATAACGTCAACATCTCTATCTCCAATCCATCAGTACTACTACACCAACTCTCACACTCACCTATACATACATCGTGCCATCCTGGAGGCATTCATTCCAGCATCCAACTTCACTATATGATTTGACACTGTGCCCCTCTCCACAATGAGGGGGCAAATTTCCCTCTCTGGCAATCCCCAGAGAGGGAACCCCAATTCTGTTTTCCAATGCAGAATGGGAACGGTTGGGCTCTCAAATGCCTTAACAACCGTAGGGGTGGTTGGGCTCTAAAATGCCTTAACAACCGAAGGTCACTTCTCTCAATAAGTTGACCTATGACCCCGATCCAATCAATCCGAAAAGGATCAGTACAAATAACTGTCGATTGGCCTATCGACAGTTATCATCGCGCGATGGTACAAATATAAATCAGTGTCATGCAATGCTCACAATATCCATATCCAACAATTTCAATCTCATCATCAATATCATGCACTTTTACCTTTTCCTTTCAATACCTCAATCTCAACTATTTAACTCCTTCCATCTAACTAACTATCAATACCCCTAATAGAAAAATATATAAACCCCTCACATCATACCCAAAATAAAACCAATCCAGTACAACCATCCACACCAGCCAGGATAATACATATAATGTTTCAAATTTCTTTTATACGAAAATAATCGTGTTTGAAAGGCACCCGATAACCTGTTTTGTATAAAAATAACCTTTCAAAGATAATATATATAAATAGAGGGTGAGAAATGATTTTAACAATCCCCAACTAACGTCACCCTCAATGTTATAGCAAGGTTAAGTGTGATTACCTGTCGCCCTTTAGCACTTTACGCGATTTCTCATCCTTTCTTAATGTCACACAAGCCACAACACAGTCAATCCTATAATATAATATAGAATGTGAAATTAGTATTATTTCTACCTCATAATGTTTAACGTCTCTCTCGTATTCGCATTACTACCCAATCCCTTTGTGATTATATTGTTCCTTATTTTCTTCTTTTCCATTAAGTACATACATATCTCACACATACATGTTAACAATTGAAAAGAATAATTAAGTATCCACCAATCACTAATCCACTGCGAATCGAAATAATACAAGAAGAATTATATCAACACACCTTTTCTCAAACAATGTGATCAACAACAATGAAATCAAGATTTCCAATCAACTACTTCCACCAATTGAGTAAAGATAGAGTAGTGCCCCAAATAATCAAAGTAAAACAAAGATCTTTCCACCTCATGGTTCCATATCCATTACATTAATTATACACACCAACACAACCATTCATTCCTTTGTAATCATACCATATAAAGCACCCGCAAGCTGAAGCAACTTATCAAAACAAAGCACTCAACATAATACAACAGAAACATAAACATCAAAGAAAAGTTCTAGCTTTAAATTCAGATTTGGCAAACAAGTTCAAAGTTATCCTAGTCCTGCATTTTACCATCCTTTTAAAACCACTTAAAGCATATTTATACCGAATAACAATTGAATAATTGTAAACAGAAATAAATCTACTAAATCTCAATGCACAAACATTAGTAGTTCCTAAAATTCTCAAATGACAATTACAAGACATGAAGTTTAAATAAAAAGGCATATACAAATAACATGTTAATATTTGATACTTCATTACTTCACATCTTATTGTTTTAAAAGTCTTTTATTATTACTTCCCTCTTCCTCTCTTCTATACATTGAACCTACTCAACAGAAGAGGAATCACATGTTCCTAATCTTATCATGGATGTTACATACTTCACATTAAAGTCCCTATTCAAGTTTATTGTCACTCCTAATTTAACTACTCTTTGCATTTGTTTATCATACACATATCACACACTCCATGTCAATTAACATTACAATGCTTCCAAGTCCAACAAAGAACAATTAGGGAAATACCAAGAAATTGCATAACAATTCATTAAATTCCCAAATGCACATGTACACCATTTATCATTATCCTCAGAATTACCTTCCAATCAAATCAACAAAGAGACAAGAGCAATTTGACAACATGAATTGAACATTCAACATTGTAGAACAACCAGAATAACACAATTACTATTTCATTAAAGAGAAACCAAGTAAAACCAATGATCAACCATAAAATGTAAGACTTTACATACAAGCATAATTCATATACATACAATACTCAAACCTAATAACTTGAAATCAATCATCAATGACCTACACATCAATATCATTCCATGTTATACCATCAAAATGGAGATAAACCAAAAAGAGGGGAAAAAGCAACTCATTTCAAAGTTCACATAAACTTCCATTGCACCTCACCAACATTAACAATCATGAGCCCAACAATTCCACACTCACATAGAGTAAGAATCCTCATTCTTCTCTCAATTTCCTTTAGTCATTACAAAAATCTTCATGCCACTCCACAAAATTTCAGATTAATACCCTTGTCCTTAAGCATCAATTCATTCAAGACAGTAAAGAATAAACAGATTCCACAACAATCACACATACACAAGTCCTACCAACTAAAAATTGGGAAATATATCATCATCTCTGTCCTAATACTAACAAACACTTACAATCAGAACATAATCCACACCCAAATCTAAGGTTTTGATCAAAACTCAATAAAACTTCAAATTAATCCTTAAATCACTTCTTAAATACTACTAATCAAAGCTTAACTTCAATTTTGATGTGTTATCTTAAGCCAAAAACACAAACCCCAGATTCGTTCTCTCACATTTCTCACCAAGAACAAGAGAAAAAGGAATGGGAACAGTTAGAAGAGACTCACCGGAGTTGGAATTTGGTGTTTCCTGTCCGATTTGAACTCGCCGCCGCCGGAAAACTCGCCGGAAAGTACCAAAGCAGTGGTGGGCCTAAAAGAAACCAAGAGGGAAGAGGAAATTATGAGAAATCAACATCAATATGAAGCATAGCTTGAAAAATGCAAGAAAGGCTGAAGCTTTACCTCTTCCACCATCCCATCGCCGAACCTGCCGCCGCTTCGCCGGAAAAATCGAAAAAGGCGACGGAGGAAAGTGAGGAACTGGAGCAGAACACGAGAAAGAGAAGTGAGGAAGGAAGAAAGGTGTGATGATGATGCTGATGGTGAGGTGGCCGGCGCCGCCGCGCCTTAGGCCGCCGGAACTCGCAGAAGAAGAAGAAGAAAGCGACGGAGAGGGGTGGAGTCGGCGGAGGGAGCTAGAGAGAGAGAGAGAGAGAGAGAGAGAAAATGAAATGGAAGGAAGGAGATGATGTGTTTATTTATAATTTAGGGAAAAATTACAATTAACTACCCTAAGGTTTATTCATAATTATATTTCTAGCCCAGAAGTTTGTATATATTACTATATCTCCTTCTTTCCATCATAATATTATCTACTATCCCAAATACTTATTCATGAAAGTTTCTAACTCCAATTAATTATTTTAACTACATTTCCTTAAATTCAAAAAATTAAGATTTAATAACAATAAATCTCCATAAATTTCTCCCTAAAACTCAAATTTTCTAAATAACACCTCAATAATTTCCAATTAACCTTAATCAAAATCTGGGATGTTACAGTGGAGGTTAAGCATTTTGATTATCCTTCTTGGATTCGGTTATTGTTTTCTGGAAATATAGTTCTCTATGAAGGATTTGATTCTCTCCTAGGGGTGGCGAGGTGTTAAACTGCATTTTACATGGGCCGTGCGTGGGGGAGACTCTCAGGTCTTATGACAGCGTGACTGAGCCAGAGGGGGTTTTCGTGGTTATTAAATTTGTGAGGCCAGCATTGAGTGCCGATGGAGGTGAATGGGATTTCCCAGATAAAATTTAGTCACAATGTATGTAATTCTTGATTATTGACATGAATATGGTCTTTTGCAGGGGATCCTTATTTGGCATCTTATTGTGATGCCACTCGCGTGTTATTTGATCCTCAATTTCCAGAGGTGCTGCATTACCGGGCTGAAATGTTGGGTGAGAGGTATTTGGCACGTTCTCCTATGGCATCGAGTCACTCTGTTACGTGAAAAAAGGGGTTGGGAGTGCTGGTATGTTTGTTGTTAGGTAAAGGTGAAGGTAGAAGCTGGTGGTGATGGGTGTAGGGTCTTTTTACTATATTGTGTATTGATAAAATTTGTGAGTTATTGTATTTGTTTGTTGTTTCAGTCATGTGATGTTCTGTGAACAATGGTATGATGGAGATTAGTTGTTTTAGGTTGTGCCGTGGTAGGTTTTGTGTTTTGGATGTTGTGCTGTTATGTTTAGGTGTAGTGAAGGGCCTGTATTAAGTATATATATTTGTTTGTGGTAATATAAGTAATTATTGTGGGATGTGTGGATTTGGGAGCTGTGTGTTTGGTTCAGGTGGTTGATGAATGATTTGGTTTTTTGTTTTCACTTGGAGGCCAATTTGTTTATATGTGAAGCGCAGATAGTTAATCATGTTAGATGATGATTACTAATTTGTAATCATCTTGTGAAGAATGTATAACTAAGACGGAGCTAAGGCCATATGATGGTTGCTTCCATAAGGGATATAGCACATAAACCAAATTTACTAGCAGAATAATTACTGTACAACCACTAATTTGAAGCATTATATATCGTAAAGCAAAATCAATGCTTCAAACCATTAAAACTACATTAACAAAATCATAAAATAATTAATATTTCTGGACCCTATAGTGACAGCACCTACATTAATTACAATTACTTTCTGCTAAAATAAGGCTGCAGGGTGTAGCTAAATTCAGAGAAATCCCATTTCCTGAAAATGTAGTTCCAAACTTTGCATTTTAGTTTCCAGCTCAGATTTCTCTGTTACTTCAGCAGTGGTTGCTGATGGTAGTTGCTGAACTGCTACTGAGGTTGAGGGTGTATCTGTATTGTGAGGAGGTTCCTGAGGGTGAACGACTAAGGTAGTCATCAAATATGTTTTGTGTTTCATATCCAAGATGGTTAGATAGTCGTTGGGAGTTTGTGGGATATCCATGAATAGATTTTGTTCTTCCTTTTTGAGGATGCGCAAGTATTGTTGTGTTATATTGAACATTTCCCATTGAGCCCATTGTTGGTTCTTGAAGCCTTCTTGCTCCAGTAGCTTGTAAATGCATCGCATTACATTATATTTGCGAGACAACCACTTGCGGTTGCCAATCCTCTCATATCTCCCTAATGCAATATTCCAGCCACAAATTGCGCCTAAGAAGCCTTCCCTGTTGTGCGGAAGATAGTTGTTGTGATAGGATGAAAACTGACATTGTATTTCCCCTGACCATATTCTTAAGGTGTTTCCTTCTTGTATATTGTGCAAGGAGAGAAATTGTCTGAGCTCTACCTCATTGAATGCCCTCGGGATTTTGTGGGTAGGATACATGGTTTTTTTGTTGTGGTTGTTATTTGGAGAAGTCAAGTTCTCTCTTTTTCATCTTTATTGTGTTGGTTATGTTCCTTTTATAGGTGGAGTCTGTGTGTTATTAGTCGCTGTGATGTTTGAGATGGAGATTTATTCCATGTAGAGTTTGCCATTTTATTGATTATTGGGTGAATTTTTTTGTTTGGTGGGCAACGGATGAGTATAGTGAGTTAATAAATAAATTTGATTACTCAGTAATGCCGATTATACTGTTTTTGTCGGTAATGTTTATTCGGAATGTCAGATATTTGCGTCTCATTTCATTTGTTACTGTTGTGTTTGGGATGTAACTGGATATTCTGAGCTTTAGTTGATTTTGGACCATTTGGTAACTGGTTATCTTGAAGATTGATTTGAGGTGATGGTGTTGATTTTGCTATCCGTGTATAGTGAATTGTAGAGTGTTTGAATGTCAGGAATTTTCTCTTTTCTGAATTTAGTCAGCACCCTATGATTTCCCTAGCAAGGAGTAGCTAGATTTGTGTGCTATATATTATATGTCATGATCGTTTGAAGTGCAGTTTGAATTAGATGGTGTCCTTTTGTTCTTTGAAAAACATTCAAATTCAAATTAGAGGGGAGGCCCTGTGCAGTTTTTCTGCGTGAGTAGGATTAGGTTGATTTTGTTCTGTTGTTGAAAATTCAAATTCAAATTGGAGGGTAGGTCTTGTGATGTTTTTCTGTGCGAGTAGGTTTAGCTTGATGTTGTTCTGCTGGAGGTTCAAATCAATCATATTGGTATGTCATTGTGTGAAGGATTTTAATGTCATATTTGTTGTTATACAGTTGTGTGAATACATATAAGTGAACATACTTAGTTTACTTCAATGTGCAACGTTGAGTTTGTAGTTATAATATTGTCATGTTAATTTGTTTTGCAAGAAGGAAAACAGAAATTTTGTTTGTTGTAATTCTGAGTATATTTTCTAATTTGATTTTGTTTTTTAATGACATGTTATGTAGGAAATGGTCGCATAACTTCCGCGATTTTTCGATGTGGTGTGTTTGGATGTAGAGGTCAGTTTTTTTGTGAGCAGTTTAAGTTATTTTGTTTCATTTTCTTCTTCCTATTTAGGTGCCTATAGATATGGTTAGGTAATTGAAGCAGAAAAATTGAATTTGTTGTCCTTGAATGCCGTATTGGAGTTTGTAGTTTAAGTTTAAGTTTAAAGTTATAAAATCTAGAAGTGAGGAGAATATCTTACCAAACCATCAGGGTGATGGGATTAAATTCAGAGATGACAAGACATTTTTTTAAATGGTAAGTGTATCACAGTGTTATTAGGTAGTCGACTATTTCAGTATGAGAGTTATGTTTATCTATAGTCACATTCCTGATGTCTTTATACTTCATGTCAGTCCTGATCTTATCTTTATTGAGTTTAAAAGTATGATAGGTGGTTATTTTACAAATACTAATATCCAGGAATTTATTTTAATTCCGTGTCAAATGATCATCGTCACTAATAGCACTTTTTGTCAGGTTTCTTAATGCTTTAATATTTTAATTTAATTTTTGTTGTTAACATGTATTTTTGCCCTTTATATGAGGAACAACTATGTACTCGACTTTGAGTAATTTGTTTAGAATATTAGAGTGTGCTTAGTTGATAGTAATAATTGTCCGAGTAGACATATTAAGTTGGTGATATTTTGGGTTTGCGTTATATTAAACTTATTTTTTTGCTGTTTTATTTTTGTGTAGTTAAATTTTTTTGTTATAGTTTGTCCGATAGTGATGGTTTATTGTTTTTCTTAAATACATAATGAGCAATGTTGAAATTTTTCTGGTTAGCAATACATGCATAGCGGTGGTTCACTTTATGAAGTAATTTGTTGAGTTGAACAGAAGTATTTGATTTTATTGTCCAATTAATATTTACATGTTACTTGATATACACAGTGGAGTTTTTTTTTGTTGGTCTTTTTATTTATCTTCTCTTGTCTGAAATTTATAATATAATTTTAATTATAATAAGCTATAATAATATAATAAATTGTTTTTGTGAATTTAAAACTGTGGTGGCAAAATTGTAACTTACTCTTTCCCGGGTAGTAGAAATTCAAATCTTTAGCTTCCATGCATTATATATTTGACTGAAGTTTATTAATGGTTGCCTACATTTTCTCTTCCATTCGTATAATCTTGAGGTTCGAGTCTTGTATGTTTTTACTGAAATGTCTCGCATGACTTCTTTGAAAGAATTGAACACCTCCACTGACCGATGGTGTATTGAAGTTCAAGTAGTGAGGAAGTGGAATGTTTTTCAAAAATCTCAACCTTCAAACCTCATTTGCATAGCTATGTTGTTGGTTGACAATGAGGTTTGATTCCTTATCTTCATGTTCTGTGTTTTTGCTCTGTTAAGTGTTTCTGTTTACTATAAATATATATATCTTATGTCGCAGGGCACCAAGATTCAGGGAAGTGTTGTTAATCGGAGTTTGCTTGATGATTACAAGACAAGAGTTATGGAGGGCTACACATATAGAGTGGCTAACTTTGTGGTTGCTCTCAATGAGTGGCTATATAGGGCTACAAACCATGTTTTTAAGTTGATGTTCACACCAAGGACTCATGTGGTGGAAAGAAGCAACTTCTTCATGGATTTTCCAAATAAGTTTTGGAATCTTGATGATGTTATACGTGTTGACAAGGAAAAAAATATTGACTATCTAATTGGTTAGTTCTATGTTTTATTTTGATAATATAGGTTTCTCTGTGAAGTGTTGTTATTTGGAGTCTGTTTGGCTAATGTATACCATTGTTTTTCAAAGTGGTCTCTGATGTTCTTGAGTGATGTATTTGTTTTTCAGATGTTATATGTTATGGGATTCTTAGAAAGATTGATAAAGATCGATAAAGATTGAGAGAATTAGGAGGAAGAAGAGAGAAGAATAGATTTGAGAGAGAGAAAGAGAGAGAAAGAGGGAGAGGGAGAAGAGAAAAAGGCCTTAGGCCATCACATTATGCTAAGCATTACAAATCACAACACCCATTACAATTGAGAGTGGGGGTCCTATTTATAGGCTTAGAGTGTAAACTAACACTAATGACTCTATTGTCACTAACTTCTAACTAACTCTTGCCTTTATTTAATATTTCATAACAATACCCCCTTCCTAATGAGAACGTTGTCCTCAAGGATCAAGTAATTTTTGACATACAAATCTAAAACCGAACTAAAAACAAACAATTCAATGTTGGTAAAAACAAATCTCTTAAACATTGTAGATATTTGTGACTTGGATCTTTAAATTGAGTTCTTCACATTCACTTCAATTTGCTGCACATGCTTCTCCTTTTGTCCATACTGCTTAGAGCCAAAATCTCCCAAAAACATTGCAAATAACTCCCCCTTAAACTAAATCACCAAAGTTCTTGCTAAGAGAAAATTGAAAAAAAAAACCATTACACGATGGGTATTCCTCAATCAAATACATTACCCATTGGAGCAAACTGGAACCCACAAGCATTTTCATTAAATTTCCTTTAAACCAAATATGAGTTAAGCATCTTGTAGGAGCATTTTCTTGAAATAAAAGTTCTGTATTTCCAGAACACATTACACCCTTGTATTTCTTGGTTGCTGTCAGCTGTGCCTTTAACTGCCTTTTATCTATCCACGTCAAACCCAAACCAAGAACTTTTGGTTCTAAAACTTTGGTAACTTCACCTGGAATGTCTTCAAGAAAATCAGACATTTCTTGAGTGTTGGTTAAACCAACCCCACCACTTTCTTGAAATACAAAAGATTCCTCTTGAACTTCTTGGGTCCAGGGTAGAGAAGACCCATTATTTTCTTGAATGATTGGAGCTTCTTGCACTACGATAAATTCTTGGATCTTTTCTTGGAAAGACTGATTTACTTCATGAACTTCTGAGACCTTTCTTGACTCCTTGGCTTGCCTCTGCAAGTATATTTCTTTGATCTTTTCTTCATTGTCCAAAACTGTCTTCCATAGCTCCATCATTACCTGAATTTGTTCTTGAAGTGTGTCCGTTCTAGAAGCTTGTTCTTTGAACCGTTCATCCCAGTCCTTCACTAAGTCTTCCACAGAAACAGAACTGGTGGTTGAAGACTGAGATTGAGGTTTAGGACCCATTTTGCTTTAGATTTGCACAAGGAAACTGAGAAATACAGCCAAGGAAAGATGTGCTCTGATACCACTGTTATGGGATTCTTAGAAAGATTGATAAAGATCGATAAAGATTGAGAAAATTAGGAGGAAGAAGAGAGAAGAATAGATTTGAGAGAGAGAAAGAGAGAGAGAGAGGGAGAGGGAGAAGAGAAAAGGGCCTTAGGCCATCACATTATGCTAAGCATTACAAATCACAACACCCATTACAATTGAAAGTGGGGTCCTATTTATAGGCTTAGAGTGTAAACTAACACTAATGACTCTATTGTCACTAACTTCTAACTAACTCTTGCCTTTATTTAATATTTCATAACATTATAGCATTTGTTACTGAGATGGGGATGTTAGATGAATATGTGAGGGAGAATGAGACCAAATATTGTCTATGCATGACCTTAGCTGACATTGAGTAAGTTAGTTATATTTATGTATTTTTAATTTAATGGACGCCTGTATTGTTGTGTTTTACAGATGTTGCTCATGGTCTGTTGTAATTTTTTCCAATGGTAACAAAGTGGACTGTGTTCTTTTTTATGAATGTGCACATGATGCTTATATGTGCCAGCTCAACAACATTGATCAACCTGTTGTTATTGTTTTGAATCTTGCAAGGATAGGATTCAGCATAGAAGGTAAATATTTAGTATCATGAAAGAAAATGATATGTTTTGTGTATTTTAAGTTGTCCAATTAGTCATGCTGGAGAGTGGATACATTTGTAGGAAAACATTAGATACTGAACTCATTCAATGCAACCAAAGTGTCTTTTAATCCTGCAATAAGGAGGTGAAGGAGTTATTACACAGGTGAGTACAACGATACTCATCTTAGATCACTGTTATAGTGTCTATATAATTGTGGAATTTCACAGAGAAATGTCTTTTTTGTTGTGTATGATCTGGCCAGGGCAAAAGAGATGAACTGTACTATGGGTTTCAAAATTTGTAGTTCACAAAAAGACAATGTTTGTGAAATATCACAATCACCCGCGTTTGATAAAAAGAAGAGGGTATTGATTTCTGATATTGTGAATCAAGCTGTGGTAAGTTCATTGTATTTCAATCAATTAATCATTGGTTTCAATGCTTTAATCAGAGTATTTTATACAGGGGGAGTCATTCATGATATATGGTGAGATATATAAGCTACAAACTATGCATGGTTGAGTCTATAATGGTTGTGCTAAATGTGGAACTATGCCAAGGATTGATGACCGTGGGATGATGTGTTCTGGATGCAAAAAACCTCCTGAATCTGTTGAGGCTAAGTATGTGACTAAAATATTTTGTTGAGCTCTTTTTATGTAAGTGTATTTGTTTTGTTTGTAGTATTTGATAAGTGATGAATACGCAGGATGAAGTTGCATTATATTGTGAAGGATGAGAGTGGTGCAACATCTGTCATATTTTGGGATAAGCATTCAAACCAATTAATTGGAAAAAGTGCAACTGAACTGAAAGCAACTCTCTCTGAGGTAACTTTGAAATTACTCTTGAAGTCTTGTGACTGTGACTGATATGTATATATATCTCATATGTCTTTCATTTCAGGAAGATAGAGACTATGATTTTCCGGATGAGCTTGATAGTATTTTTGGGAAGAAAATGGTTTTGCGGCTGAAGTTGAATGAATATAATAAGAAATTCCCTAATGCAAGCATAAGTGTTATCAGCTTTATGTTACGTGAAAATTTGCTTGAAAAATTTGATGAGGTGGCTGATAAGGTATTCAAGTTCAATTTACAGTGAAATTTGAATTTAATGTAAGACTGTTTCAATCGTTATTCTAATCATTTGTCCCTTCTATGTATTGCCGCTGCTAGAATGTTGCTGTTGTTGACTTGAGTGAGGAGGTACTTGATTTGGTTATTTGTGTGTAAATTGAGAAGAGTATAAAGATTAACTTTGTGTTTATTTGCTTTAATGGTTTTTGTATATATAATGGTCAATAAACTTTGCTTCCAGGGTGATTATGGAATGTTTTTATGCAAAACCAAAGGTGGATCATCATCATTTGCTGGTGGTTCTAGCTCTGTTGTTAAATCTGATGCCAGTGTTACCGAGCTATATCAATACTCTGATGTGAAAACTCCAAAGAAAGCAATCATTGATATTACTGAAAAGTCTCCTGAAATTGTTTGCTCTCCTGAGAAAACATCCATTCGAACATCATTTGAGTGTACTAGAAACTCTGAAAATACTCCTTCTGCTGTGGAAGGTTTGAATGCAGAAAGTTTGAAAGATATCAACACTAATGAATGTAATGAATTTCCTCTAACTGCTGATATAGGAAAGGCTGCTGATACTATTTCTGAATTGGAAACTTCTTCAGCTGGAATGAAGGATAATCTCTCTAGGGCTGGTACAAAGGGACGTGGCAGTAGTATGAGGAGGCGTAGTGTGAAAGATGATGGTGAACCTTTGAAAGAGATTGAAGGAAACATTGTTGGATATGGGAGAACACTTAAGCGTGTCAAACAAGAGAAGTGATGTGGTTCATGGGACATTGGCGTTATTTGTCTTTTGAAGGTTGTAATGTATTGTATTTTGGGAGTGTTAGTTGCCTAGTAGTTGTGATTTTTGTCTGTAATGGTTTTAGTGGTTTGTCATTAGAGACCTTATGTATGTATCCTTTTGTTATACAAGTTAAACAATTACAAATCTTGGTATTGGTTTGTCTTGTATTACATTAGTTTCCTATATGTAGTTGGTATGTGGGTTGGTTATGATGTATGTGAGGTTTGTGTTGTTTAGGTGTTTGTTGTTTGTTTCGTTTCAACAATTGTAAGTGTATGGTATGTGTGTCAAGTGTTTCCTTTTAAGGATGCACATGTATTATATTGTGGTTATTATTTAAATATAAGTGTTTGTTTGTTGTCTTTGTTTTTAGTTTGATCTGCAGCAGAGAAAGTGATGGGGTCTTCTGATTAATGCTTACTTCGTATTGATAGGTGTATAATTAAGCAATATACAAAACATGTAACAAAGATACATAATTTGATAAATAAATGAAATTTCGTGGGTTAAGTAATGTGGTTTAGTTACTCTTGTGTAGGTAGATTAGTGATGGATTTTTTAGAAGTGATGGCTTTACTTGTAATTCTAATAGTGAAATATTTTGAAGCCAATATTTGTATGGTTTGATTGTGCGAAGTGAGTCTGCTTATATTAACAGCATATAATAATTATTTGATCAATAAGAGGAACAAAAGTAGGCCTGTTTAAATTGTTGTTGTTGGTTTTGTATAAGTATTTATTCCAGTTGAAAATGTAATTTCTTATATAGATATGTAGTTCGCAACCAAAGAATTTAGGTTTGAATTCCGGTCCTCTTTAAAATGATGAAAGTATTATAATCTAAGTTTGTTGATTTATCTTTTGGGAAACGGATCGTTGTTTACCATCTGTATTGACATAGGTGTAATAGTTAGGGGAGAAAAATGATTTTAATTTGTTTGGGTCAATCTTTTCTTATATATTAACGTTATGCTTATGTGGCTGAGAGTGTTTTTGGTGAGGCTATATCATTATATAGATTGTAAAAAGTTATCGCTAATCTAAAAATACAAAAAAGGGGATAGTTTGTGTGGTTTCTACTAAGTGTTGTTGTTGAGGCTATATCCCTATAGAGTGTTTTTGCTTGTAGTTTCTATTGCCTTTAAAATGAGTCCTCACTGTTAATTTTTTTGAAAGTGATGGAGAACACTGCTATTGAAAAATGATTTAACTTTGATCTTGCCTTTATTTTCTTGATAGAAAGAAAGGTAAATAGAAACTGGAGATTAACCTACATCCTTAGATTGGGTCGGACCTTGGTTTTTCCTTCCATTGTTTTAGTTTGTTGAGTAATTAATGTATAATTTTATAATATATTAAATAAGTCATGATATAATGAATAATTTTCCAATTTCGAGTTCTTGCAAGAAAAAGTTAATTTCCGCTTAAATGTACGACCGTGGATGGTAGTATTATAATAGTATTGAGTTTCCTAATATCATGTGGATCAATTGTGTTAATTTGATTGCCAATAATATAAACATTTTTGTTTTGTTTTACCTGTTGGAGGAAAGGAGTAAAGTTGGGGCAAAGGTGCTTTTTTGTTTTTTTTCCTTGACCTGGATTTCATGCTTGCAGTATTTGTAAACTCGGACCTTTCTTTGTCTTGGTTGATAATTTGGGTACGGTGGTGAATGTCATCTGTGTGAGGTGGGTTTTTTTTGGGTCTCTTATTCTTAATATCACTAATTAGATGCCTAAATCGCGTGAATCGGAGAAGCACCTGAAATGTGTGGCTGTCACCCAAGAGGGGGGGGTGAATTGGGTGAGGGAATAAAAACTTTAAACTCTTTTTGAAAGACTGCTTGTGCTTGATGATAATGTTAATAGGTAATGGTATGCACAAGTCAGTATGTTATGTGATGCAAAATAGAATGTTTAAAAGTAAATTTATACACACACAAATTTATCCTGGTTCGGTCACCCAGACCTACATCCAGTCCCCAGGCTCCACCTGAGATTTCCAATCCACTATTCTTGTTTAAACCGGGCACAAGAGAAGCCTTTACACTTTAGGTTTTACGAGCACGGGTTCACCTAACAACCCACAGGTTTTATAACGAGTTCACCTGCAAACCTTTACAATCACAAGTTTTGCGGGCTAACTTGCAACCTATGGAGATTTAGACAAACTCTAAATGCTCCCCCTTACAAATGTAAGATTACAATTATGTTCACTCTATGAACTGATTGTGTTAAACACTTAAGCTCAAAACTAACTCTCTCTAAGAGTGGATGATGTTACTCACTTAGGTGCAACTGAATCACTCTCTGAAGATTATCACAAATCTGGATTTGAGAGTAGTAGAAGATGTGTAGAACGAAGAATATGATATTTCAGATACAATGCTCTGTTCTCTCTTTTTCTTCCATACTTCTCTTTTGAATGAATGTCTCTTTTATATTCGACTTCATAGGCTTCGGTGGCAGGTTGAATATTAACGTTTGAATATAGCCGTTAATCCTATGTTACCGTTGAGAAGTACATCTTCATTAATGCTTAGCAGGGTTGACTTGCTTTATCTCTGAAAAGTAGTCCTGACACCTCTGTTCTGACATAAGCATTCTGACACTGCAACATCTGACATTCTGATTGCTTGCGGAAGCAGATTCTCATCCTGAAGCAATTCTACTGAGTGTGCTGCACTGAGTGTTAGTTTATCAATATGAACATATAGTCACATGCAGTGGGAGTGTTCTTTGCCTAAGTGGTAAGTTCCTTATATCAGGAAGTACATTTGCATCCGGAAGCAAATTCACTGGATGAAGGATTACTTACTCTCTCTCAGTGTTAAGTCACTTCAACAGCTAGCGCTAGTCACTAAGCTATCGGAAGCACTTCTGCTGGACGTTGCTTACATTTACTGACGCTTAGTGTTATTGTGTTCTATCAGTCTGTGCTAGTGAAAGTTTATCGGGAAGTGATTCTACTTGACGAGGCTTATTCACTGACGCTTAGTGTTATATCTATTCTATCGGTCTGCGCCAGTCAAAGTTTATCAGGAAGCTATTTCACTTGACGTGGCTCTTTTACTGACACTTGGGGTTATTCTATCTTATCAGTCTGCGTCAGTCTAAGTTTAACAGGAAGCTATTTTACTTGATGTTGTATTTTCACTGACGCTTGAGGTTATCCTATTTTATCAGCCTGCGTCAGCAGAAATCTATCAGGAAGCAAATTCACTTCCTGTTGACTCTTAGCTTAGTCTAAAGATTTTGTTTATCTATTGCTCATGGACTAAGTTAATTCCTTAGTGAATCACTTGCTCTTGCTGGGGGATGAACTATTTGTCAGCGAGCGCCAGTCTTAGTCTATCCGGAAGTAAGATCTCATCCGGTTGCACTTCAACTTAGGGTTCTAGGTTTTCCTATTACTTTCTAAGTTCTTTCATATTTTAGTCTTCATCAAAACTTAAGATTCTAACATTCTCCCCCTTTTTGATGATGACAAACTCATATTCATCGATTTAGTTCATATGAAAGATTAACGAAAGAATAAGAGCGATAGATAAGAACAAGTATCATTGATAAACAAAAGTTACAAGTCAGAAGTATATACTCAAGCAAAATGTACAAGTAAAGAACATATGCAAGTAAATTACACTAAGCAAATATGAAAGTATGCATAAAAATTTCTAAGTTAAAAGAAGGTTTGGATTGGGGGTTCAGGGTTTGTGTTTCTTTTTCTTTTCCCTCTCCTTCTGTCTCTCTTCATTCTCTCTCTGTAGCTTAGCTAACTCAGCCTCATGAACATTCTTGTCAATCTGGGCTATGATCTGCTGAAGCTCTTCTTCATCCCTTTCTCTTCTTAGCCTCTCAGACTCAATGGATTCCTCAAATGCCCTTTTTAAGTTTTCTACTTCTTCATACCCAGGGAATCCTGTAGCGTCATCAAAGTAGGCAACCTCACCATTGGGATAGTGAACAGCCCGGATCTTAACATTCCAAACTTGGAAGTTGGGATCCTCCTCAACTTCCTGGGCTTTCCTTTTCCCTTTCCCCTTACTCTTTCCTTTACTTTTGCTAATTGGAGGAGTGGGCTTGGCTGCTGCTCTGTCTGCGTCAAGACATGCCATCTGACCGAAGGACAGCTTGTCAGTGAATCCAAACTTCTCGAATTCCTCAGGAGTCATGTCCTCAATTTCCAACTTGACCTCCTTCAGAATTGGAACTGCTTGAACCGCTGGGATCCCTTGTTCAACATGGGCAGATGAGGATTGTTGCACAGGCTGGTCAGAGGGAGTCTCTTCTTCCTCACTCTCAGATTCAGTGGTGGCAATGATGTGCTTGGCGCGTTTCCTAGCAACGGCCTTTTTCCTAGAGTCACTGAACTGGACTTTTGGCTCAGATGAGGGAGGAGGGGCAGATGTTGGCTCAACTCGAGGAGGAGGAGCGGAAGTTGTTCCAAAAGTAGAGGGAATTGGTTTGGCAATCACAATCGGAGGATGGCTGGTCCTCTTCAGTCCCCACCTCATCATAATCTCCTCGAGGATCTCTTGATTTGACTTAGTTGGAGGAGGTTCTGATGAGGATGACTCAGGCTGTGATGACTGTATATTCTGCTCAAACACAGTCATTTCCAACTGTGATCCTTGCTCAGCTATTCTTTGTCGCTGCATGAACTGGATAGCTTCTTCCCTTATAAAGCTCTCAGCACCACCCAGCCTTTGGGATTCCAAGGTACGGCGAAGGGCAACCGCGATGTCCTCATCGATCCAAAGTGATGGCTGTCTGAGAGTATCCCTTGAGTTCATAGCCAGGCGTAGAGCGGTCAGAGTTTCTCTCCCCCTTTTGTCATCATCAAAGAGGGTGAGTGCCAGAGATGGAGTGGGAGATGAGGGTGGTGGAGGTTCAGGGCCATAGCGTTTAGGAGGGGAGGGTGAGAGGGTAGAGGTAGAGGATGTGGGTGAAGGTTGGTGTGTTGGAGTTTGAGGTGGATTGGGAAAGAGACCTTGGTTTCGTTCGAAGAAGGTAGGGTGGGTAAAGAGGCCATCATATGGGTAGGTGGAGTAGTAGACGTCAGGTTGTCGTGTGGTCCAGCGGATAGGAGACTGGGGTTGGAGGTGATAGACTTCGTCAGGGTTATCTCTAGAGGTAAATGCTATGGGGGTTTGAGAGGCGGAGGGGTAGTCTCGGCTATACTGTTCGCTGAGAGGGTGATCGGGAGTATTAAAGCCTAGTTGTTCAGCGAGTGGGTTGGATCTAGGTTGAGTATGTGCATGGGTAGGGGTGGAGTGTTGGGAAGGGCTGTCAGAGTAGTGGAGTGGAGAGCGAGTAGGGGCGCTAGGGCGACGGAGAAAAGGTGAAGAGGATGTAGATGAGGAGTTGCTAGGGGATTGGCGAGGTGAGTGTTGAGGGGATTCTTGGTTTTGTTGGTCATAGGTAGGTGAAGGTTGAGATTGGCTATCATGGGTTTGGGAAGGTTGGGATTGATGGTCTGTGGTTGGTGATGGTGGGGGTTGTTGGTCATTTTGTGGCGGTGGCTGTGGTTGTTGAGTGTTAGGTGGAGGAGGAGGTAGTTGAGGATGGCCAGAGGGAGGAGGAGGTGGATTTTGGGGAGGAGGAGGAGGTGGAGGTGGTAGGTTACCTTGAACTGGTTGGGGTATTTGGAGATGCTGGAGGATGAGATCAAGCTTGGCATTTACTCCAGCGAGATAGGATTCTACCTGGCCAACTCTGTCTTCTAGCCTCTGAATGCGCTCCCCTTGCTGGCGGAAACCGGTTTCACATTCATCTCGGAGAGGGCCTACCAATGATTCAGGAAGCTTGAAGAGAAGTTCTTCCTTTACTTCCTCAGCAAAGGCTTTGACTGAGGCAGGCACTCTTACAATCCGGCTTGGTCCAGCATGAGAATCGACTTCCTGATCTCCTGCTCCAGATACAGAGGGAACAGAAGTCCCAGAGCCAGAAGCACTGCTGGCACGTGAGCCTGAGCGAGTGGGTTTGGCAGGCTTCACATACTTGATGCCCATCTTTGCAATATTGGTTGCACCAAAGGGCTTACACTGTACATTCTCTTCCTCCACAGCAGATGTGGCCTTGATCAGATGCTTCTCAAGGAGGAAGGCAATGATGGTGGGGTATGGCAGATGGCCAGACTTGTTATTGATCAGCCACCTCTGAAGCTCGAGGCAGATCAACTGGCCAGGATTAATAGGAAGCTGGTTGAGGAGTCTGGGGAACCAGGGGTTGTCCACATTTGCAAACTCATTGAAGTTTCCCCCCTTATGAGTCATCATCCGGGAGTACACGTAGTATAGCAGTCTGTTGGAGTCAGACATTTTGGACACCTTTTTCCCATTGGTGCCATATAGCTTCTCAAGATCTTCGTTGCTATACTTGTGTGCCTCTGGATACATCCACTCGTTCATGCTTTCATCAGTTATCCCCATCATTTCATTCAGCGTCTGCCATGTGAACCTGAAGGATCTCCCCCTTACTGTGGCGCTGAATGAGAGTTTGTGGATCTGTTCTTTACCATCAACCTTCCTGAATTTTGCCCTGCCCGTGAGAGTTTGACAGAACACTCGCAGGACGTTGACATTATAGTTCTGGTTGATGCTCAGCCACGGCATATATCGCTCGAGGAAGGGACGCAAGTGTGGGAACCCTAGATCATCAACTCTGTCTAGATCCAGGTACAGCCCATGGTTGAATACAGGGGTGGAAGTCTCAAATTTGGCGGCCACTGGCTCTAATGGCCCTTCTCTATACACTGAGGGATCATCTTCCTCAACCCTCTGCCTTTTGGAAGAAGGTTCCTCAGCAAATTGAACCTTCTTCTTCTTTCCTTTTCTCTGAGCATCCCTCTCTTGCTCAGAAGCCACAACCTGTTCAGCCACTCTCTCAGAGGTTTCAGGCTGACCCTGAACATTTTCCTCCAGCCCTGGTGTTTGCCCAGAATCTTCACGAAGTTCATGATGTTCTTCATGATGTTCATCGCTTTGCCCAGATTTTCGAGATCGTTCATGAAGAGATTTCCCAGATTTTGACTTATGTTTCTTCGAAGAAGAATGTTTCTTGGTAACTGGGTTGGATTCATGAGATCCGGCCATATTTGTGTGGTTTGGTGGTAAAATGTGATGAAATGCGAAGAATATTTGAAGAAAGATGAAGAACACAGATGAAGAGAGTTTCAGAGAAAATGGCGAAGGTGAAAAATGATGCAAGTAAAAGTGAAAGTGAAAAATGACATCTATTTATAGGCAAAAACTACGGAGGGCAAAATGGGCATGTTCGTTCAACTTTTCACACATTGGGTAACGTAAAAATTTTAAGTTGGAACGACACACCTGATGACACGTATCGCTTCATTATGTCAGAGAAGGCATAACGTTTCTTTGGGAAGTTGAAACATTGCTGAAGTGACGTGTCCTTTGGTTCAGGCAGTGGCGCTAACTCTCACTTTGATTCAACACTCAGCGCCAGTAAAAGGGCATCCGGAAGTAGTTTTGCTCGCTGTTTAGACAAGTGCTCTTGGTTGCCTTGAGCAATCATCCAGCGTCAGTGGATGACCATCCGGAAGTGGTTTTGCTTCCGGTTGCACTTAAGATTTAACATTGAGGGACCTGCAAAAACAAAGATTGGCACTCCGATGCCTAAGTTAGTATTGTTTGAAGTATTTTGAAAGCAGTTAAGTAAAGATGTTTAAACTTCATTTGAGTTGTAACAACTCCATGCCACACATCTGCTCTCAGCCTATTAAATTTGCTTTGCCTTTTTGTACTTCCTCACAGCTTCAGCATTAGTGTTAAGAGAAGAGGTAACAATGTTGAGAGTTCTTTTTCTTCTCCATCATCATCCTTGTCGTTGGAGATCAAAAGGAGTCTCAAGAGAGAAATCTTCCATTGATTGATTTAGTATGACAAAGCATCACTTGTTTTGTGATGAATGTCAATTCTTTCTCTCCCTCCTTGTTGCTTTCAGTCTTCTTTCCTACAATATTTTAAATAATCCCCTTTTTCCCTTTTCAGTATCCATACTTGGATCTGACTTGTCAGTTTGTAGGAAGTATGTGATTCACATGCACCTAAGGATTAATCACTATGAATATGGCAGTGCGAATCAACTGTGACTATATGCACATGGTTATACACTGATAATGATAGTCATAGATAGCATGTAGATTATGAACATTGTGATAAACTCTTATAAGGCATATCTTGTTCATATACATAATGCTTGATGTAGAATCTCAATAAGTCTATCTGATACTTGCATAGGAGATTTTACTATTGCATGCTTCAACCTTAAGTGATCCCTTGCTTACCCAAGGAAATCTTTTATACCTATCTTTGGTCTGAAGCGCTATCTTAGGAGAGACAGGATTCATAAGTTTTCTCCATGTTGGTTGGGGCATCCTTTCTCTCTTGTTCTTAATGGTGGCGCACTGCTTCTTATGATTGTACCAGGTGGTTGTAGCAGTGACATTACAGCTAGCTCCCTTCTTTGGAGCGAGAGGAACTCTTGATCTTTCCTGCACAAGTAAGGCACTAGAAGGGAGTTTTGGTACCCATTTGTACTTGGGTCCGACATGGTTAGCACTGGACCTTACTTGTCCTTTGGGGATCCATACATAGTTGTTTCTCACATTTATATTTCTTTTAAAATTGCACGTGTGAGAAATATGACCTGTTCTACCACAATAATAACATACAATAGGATGATGTTCAGAATAGGATTTCTTATCATTATTGTGTTGGTCAGTTTTCTTTTCAGAGACACAATATTTGTTAACTTTTGAAATCTCAGAGTCTTTTGAAAAGTCTTCTTTTAAGGATGGAACTTTGGACTCCTTGGTTGTAGAAATAATAAATTCCTCAAGTTCCTTATTCCTATTTCTCAAGCCTAGAACTTCTTTTGCAAGTTTACAGAATTCAATATGTAACTCATTATAAATGTCTTGCAATTTAGAAGGTTCAGATTCAGGTACCTCATTTTCCTCAATTTCTGAATCTTCTAGGCATGGATTGACACTCTCTTTACTGATGCTAGCTTCCACTACATCACCATCCAGTAGCTCATCAAGGTTGAATTCACAGGGAGCACATACTGAGCTTTGGACAGCTTTAACTTTAAGAAATTGATTAGAAGCATACATAGTATCAAGAGTGTTCCAAATATCTATAGCCCTAGAGCAATGTTTAATTTTCTGGTAATCATTGTCAGATAAACTTTTGTGCAAAATTTGCATTGCTCTAAGGTTTAAGTAAAATAAACTTTTCTCCTCTTCTGTCCAATTTACTTTTGGTTTGAAATCAGAGTCCTTTTCAAAGACATCCCACATTTTGAAATCCGTGGATAGTATAAAACTTTTCATCCTTCCCTTCCATAAGTAAAAATCAGCATTTTCTAACACGGGTGGGATAGTATGGTCAAAACCTTCAAAACACATTTTGTAACCCAAGTCAGCCTAGGTCTTTGCACTTGAGATCGTTGGATCCTTTAAACAAGTGACCTTGCTCTGATACCAAATGAAATGCGTGGCTGTCACCCAAGAGGGGGGGTGAATTGGGTGAGGGAATAAAAACTTTAAACTCTTTTTGAAAGACTGCTTGTGCTTGATGATAATGTTAATAGGTAATGGTATGCACAAGTCAGTATGTTATGTGATGCAAAATAGAATGTTTAAAAGTAAATTTATACACACACAAATTTATCCTGGTTCGGTCACCCAGACCTACATCCAGTCCCCAGGCTCCACCTGAGATTTCCAATCCACTATTCTTGTTTAAACCGGGCACAAGAGAAGCCTTTACACTTTAGGTTTTACGAGCACGGGTTCACCTAACAACCCACAGGTTTTATAACGAGTTCACCTGCAAACCTTTACAATCACAAGTTTTGCGGGCTAACTTGCAACCTATGGAGATTTAGACAAACTCTAAATGCTCCCCCTTACAAATGTAAGATTACAATTATGTTCACTCTATGAACTGATTGTGTTAAACACTTAAGCTCAAAACTAACTCTCTCTAAGAGTGGATGATGTTACTCACTTAGGTGCAACTGAATCACTCTCTGAAGATTATCACAAATCTGGATTTGAGAGTAGTAGAAGATGTGTAGAACGAAGAATATGATATTTCAGATACAATGCTCTGTTCTCTCTTTTTCTTCCATACTTCTCTTTTGAATGAATGTCTCTTTTATATTCGGCTTCATAGGCTTCGGTGGCAGGTTGAATATTAACGTTTGAATATAGCCGTTAATCCTATGTTACCGTTGAGAAGTACATCTTCATTAATGCTTAGCAGGGTTGACTTGCTTTATCTCTGAAAAGTAGTCCTGACACCTCTGTTCTGACATAAGCATTCTGACACTGCAACATCTGACATTCTGATTGCTTGCGGAAGCAGATTCTCATCCTGAAGCAATTCTACTGAGTGTGCTGCACTGAGTGTTAGTTTATCAATATGAACATATAGTCACATGCAGTGGGAGTGTTCTTTGCCTAAGTGGTAAGTTCCTTATATCAGGAAGTACATTTGCATCCGGAAGCAAATTCACTGGATGAAGGATTACTTACTCTCTCTCAGTGTTAAGTCACTTCAACAGCTAGCGCTAGTCACTAAGCTATCGGAAGCACTTCTGCTGGACGTTGCTTACATTTACTGACGCTTAGTGTTATTGTGTTCTATCAGTCTGTGCTAGTGAAAGTTTATCGGGAAGTGATTCTACTTGACGAGGCTTATTCACTGACGCTTAGTGTTATATCTATTCTATCGGTCTGCGCCAGTCAAAGTTTATCAGGAAGCTATTTCACTTGACGTGGTTCTTTTACTGACACTTGGGGTTATTCTATCTTATCAGTCTGCGTCAGTCTAAGTTTAACAGGAAGCTATTTTACTTGATGTTGTATTTTCACTGACGCTTGGGGTTATCCTATTTTATCAGCCTGCGTCAGCAGAAATCTATCAGGAAGCAAATTCACTTCCTGTTGACTCTTAGCTTAGTCTAAAGATTTTGTTTATCTATTGCTCATGGACTAAGTTAATTCCTTAGTGAATCACTTGCTCTTGCTGGGGGATGAACTATTTGTCAGCGAGCGCCAGTCTTAGTCTATCCGGAAGTAAGATCTCATCCGGTTGCACTTCAACTTAGGGTTCTAGGTTTTCCTATTACTTTCTAAGTTCTTTCATATTTTAGTCTTCATCAAAACTTAAGATTCTAACAGCACCGTGATCGCGAGTCTCCTGATGTTATGGGTAAAGAATATTTGTTTACTCTTCATTCTTTGAACTCTTTATTATGATTTTCTTAATGAAGTTTTTTGTAGAATAGTTTGATAAGGCTTGCTGTATGAAGCTATAAATTGATGGAGAGTTTGGTTTTTGCTGCAAAAGTGAATGAAGGCGTCAATATTTCGCCCATCAACAGCTCTCGATTCAGAGGTATGCAAAATTTTCAACCCAGTATGAAGAAAAGAAGACGTACTAGGAGAAATGATTATTGCGACTTAGATTGGCAAGAATCTGGTGGGAATACAGGCAGCTCATCAGGTGATTTTAAATATTATGAAAAAGTACGTGCTGTAATTAGTTGGAGATGTCATATACGGTTGTGATAGAAAGTTTTTCATATATGTTATAGGGAATCAGTGGAATTTGAATGTTAATTCGTCCCAAGTGGTAGATGCTGTGTATGACAAAGAAAAGTATTACCGTGAAATTTACTTTGATTATGAAGCTCATATTGTAACTGAAGATGCAACTGTGAATGAAGGTTTTGTATGATTGTTTATGATGTTATGATTGAATTTGTTATGAAAAGTTTGTATTGAATGGCACTTTAGCTCATTTTTTATAGACAATGTTATTTTTGACAGATGCTTGTGGTGCTATGGATGTTGTAACGATGAAGACCGCTGGAAAGGAAGTTGTATCTGCGTTGAATATACAAGAAGGTAATGTTGTAGTTAATTTTGTTGCTATTGTAGTTAGTATTCTTATGCAAACCTTGCTGAATGATGACATTATCTGTTGTTGAATTATTATAACAGAATTATTTCAGTATATTGATGAGGGGGATGTTATGCATGAATGTGTATACTGTGGAGCACTCTTTTGGTTTAATGAAAGATGTAAAAATGACAATGCTTCTGGTGATGCTGAAATTTTTTCTATGTGTTGTTTAAAAGGTAAAACTAAATTGCCGTTATTACAAGAACCTCCTCCTTTGCTATATAACTTATTCTTCAACAAAGGTAGTATTGATTCCAAAAAATTCCATGAAAATATACAGCAGTATAATAATATGTTTTCATTTACATCTATGTGAGGGAAGATTGACCACGCCAAAAATTTTGGTGGTGCACCATACTCTTTTGTTTTGTCTGGTCTTAATTATCATAGTATTGGAGGGTTAGTGCCGCCGAAAGGGAAAAACCGGTATTTTCACAACTCTATATACATGATACTGAAAATGAAGTTGCAAATAGGATTGTAGCAGTTAGGTATGACAATGATGGAAATTTATCTTTTATATATTTTTCAAGGATAAAAATCTTCATTGTTTATGTTTGTAATTTGATTTCTTTTTCAGCAAATATCAAACAAAGGCTGGGATAGATCCTGAGATTGTTGATGTAATTAAATGTGAGCTGGATCGCGTTAATCCTTTTGTGAGGCAATATCGTTTCGCATCGTCTATGCTTTCTTGTACAGAACATCCTCCAGTGAAATTATGTTTGTTAAGTTCAAGGAATTTTGAATGGCGTGTGTATAATATGCCCAAGTGCATCAGAAGTAGCTGCTTTATTTGTTGGAGATTCATTTGATTCACCATCTGTTAGAGATATTATTGTTGAGGAAATTTCAGGTAAGCCTCAAAGAATTAGTGAACTGCATGCAGCTTATTTGCCATTGCAATATCCACTGTTGTTTTGCTATGGGGAAGATTGGTATAGAGATGATGTCCCACATAGAGAAGAATTTCAAACAGTAGGCCTGAAAAAAAATGGTTAGCATGAGAGATTTTTTGCGTTTCGTCTCATGACTCGGAGAAAAGAATGTTCTGCTATTCTTCACTCATCTAGACTATTGCAACAATTTATTGTTGATGGATATACCATGATTGAATCTCAAAGGCTGACTTGGGTAAAAACACATCAAAAACAGTTACGTGTTGACTTGTATAAAGGTTTGTCAGCTGCAACTATGAGTGGTGAGCGAGATGGATCTGTTGTTGGGAAAAGGGTTGTTTTACCTTCGTCATTTACTAGTGGTGCGAGATATATGATGCAAAATTACCAGGATGCAATGGCTATATGTAGAGTCTTGGGTTATCCCGATTTATTTATAACATTTACTTGCAACTCAAGCTGGCCGGAAATTCAACGTTTTTGTAACGAATATAAAGTTGATTCAACAAATAGAACAGACATGCTGTGTAGGATAATCAAGTTGAAGTTGGATTCCTTGATGCAAGTTATTAGAGAGCAAAAGATTTTCGGTGTTGTACGTGCAGGTAATTTATATGTTATTTGGGACGATTTTTTTGCGTTTTTGATGTTTTTTTTAATTCTCCTTTGCATATGTATCACATATGGTTAATTGCATTTTAATTTTTTGTTAGATGTGTATACAATTGAGTTCCAGAAGAGAGGTTTGCCTCATGCTCATATATTATTGTGGCTTGACGTTGCATCCAAGATGAGTGTATCTGTGAATATAGACAAAAATATTTGTGCTAAAATACCAAGTCAAGAAGAACAGCCCACGTTATATGCTCTGGTCAAAAGGTGTATGTTGCATGGGCCTTATGGTAAAGTTTTTCCTAATGCAAGTTGTATGCATGGGAATAAACGATGTTGGAAGAAATTCCCAAAGTCGTTCAGATCATATACCACTATTGATGATGATGGTTTTCCGACATATCAAAGAAGAGATTATGGCAACATAATAATTGTTAAGGGAATCCCCCTTGACAATCGGTATGTTGTCCCTTACAATCCTATACTTCTTTTAATGTTTCAGGCTCATATCAATGTTGAAAAATGCAATCATTCTGGTGCCATAAAATATCTATTCAAGTATACAAGTAAAGGGCATGATAGAGCTGTAGCTGCAATTTGTAAATTCAACCCTTCACAAGGCAAGGAATTTGAAAGGAATGAAATTAATGAATATTATAACTGTAGATATATTTCGTCTTGCGAAGGGTCATGGCGAATATTTGGATTTGATATTCATAAGCGGCTTCCTGCTGTTCAGCTTTGAGTTTTCACTTACCTGGTCAGCAATCAATTGTTTATAATTGTAGTGATGATATTGAGGAACTACTGGAGAAACCAAGAGTTTGTGAGTCTCAATTTTTGGCGTGGTTTGAAATGAATAAAGTAGATTCCTTAGCACGTTCTCTAACCTATGTTGAATTTCCTAAGCATTTTGTTTTTGACAAAAGAAATCGTTGTTGGAAGGCTAGGAAATCTGGCAAAAGCATTGGCCGTATTGCTCATGTTAGCCCTGCATTAGGGGAATTATACTTTCTTCGTATTCTCCTCAACAAGGTGAAAGGTCCAACGTGTTATGATGATTTGAAAAGATTTAATGATGTTGTTTATGAGTCTTTTAGAGATGCATGTGTGGCTCTTGGGTTACTGGATGATGATAAAGAGTATATTTCCGCAATTACAGAAGCATCATTATGGGCATTTGGTAGAAGCCTAAGAAAGTTATTTGTTACTATGCTTTTGTGTTCATATTTGGCTGATCCATTATATGTTTGGGTTGAAACTAAAGGAATGCTGACTGAAGATTTGGTTTTCAGTGCACACTCAAGTTTATACCCTGGTAAGTATGCAACTATGATTGTATATCTTGATGTGGTTGCTGCTGTATGTTGATGGGTTTTTCTTGTGATGTAGGTGTCAATATAGCTCATGAGAGACTTGAAGAAGGTGCCTTAAAAGAAATTGATAGCTTTCTTAGCTTTCTTAAAGCAAATGGAAGAAGTTTGCAGGACTTTCCATGTTTGCCACAGCCCAGTTTTTGTGATGAAATAAACTACCAGAATGAGTTGATTCTACAGGAACTAGATTATGATAAGGAGGCAGAGGCTTTATTAGCATCTGAGTTATTATCTTCTATGAATAATGAGCAGCTTGTGATTTATGAGGCAGTTATGTCTCATCTTTCAGCTAGCAGTGGTGGTTTCTTTTTTGTTTATGGGTATGGTGGCACTGGTAAAACTTTTTTGTGGCGAGCAATAATTTCTTCTATTCAATCTAAGGGAGATATAGTTTTACCTGTAGCTTCAAGTGGTATTGTTGCAACATTACTTCCGTCTGGTCGGACTGCTCATTCTCGATTTTTTATTCCAATTCAGATAACAGAGTCTTCAATATGTTCTATTAGTAAAAATTCTCCCCTTGCTGAACTTCTAACTGTGACAAAGGTTATTATTTGGGATGAGGCACCTATGGTTCAACGTTATTGTGTTGAAGCAGTTGATCGGTAACTTAGAGATATAATGTTTTCTGACAAGCCATTTGGTGGGAAATTAGTTGTAATGGGGGGAGATTTTCGACAAATTCTTCTTGTCATTCCAAGAGCTACTAGAGGTCAAATTGTTTATTCCTGCATCAATTCTTCTTTCTTGTGGGAATATTGCAAAATTTTTACTTTGAGTCAAAACATGCGTTTAGGTATGGCTAAAGATTCTAATGACCGTAATAGTTTAGCTTCTTTTGCAAGTTGGATTCTTACTGTTGGAAATGGTGAGTTAGGTGATTCTTTTGATGGGATGAATGAGATAAGTATTCCAATAGAATATTTGCTTGACACATCTGGTGATGCTATTTCAACCATTGTGAAGTGTACTTATCCCTTGCTATTAAACAATCTCGAGAACAATGAGTATTTTAATGAAAGAGCAATTCTTGCTCCTACTCTAGATGTTGTCAACCAAATAAACACATACATGTGTTCTCTTCTTCCTGGTGATCAATTTCAGTTTTTGAGTAGTGATTCTATTGCTAAATCTGATGATGGAGGTGACTATGCAGACAACTTATGTGACTCTGATTTTCTGAATAACTTGTCATGTTCTGGATTACCACCTCATTGTTTATGCTTGAAGAAGGGCACCCCAGTAATGTTGTTGCGTAATATTGATCAATCCTTGGGTTTATGTAATGGTACTCGACTACGCATTACTCATTTGAGTGATACAGTTATAGGAGCTGTTACTTTAAATGGGTCACATCCTAATCAAGATGTTTTGATTCCTCGCATAGACATGAATCATTCTGAAAATCGCTGGCCTTTTCAGATTCAAATACGACAGTTCCCTGTTATAGTTTCATTTGCCATGACTATTAATAAGAGTCGGGGCCAGTCTTTAAAACAGGTTGGTCTGTATCTCTCGAAGCCTGTTTTTACACATGGACAACTTTACGTTGGCTTATCAAGAGTAAAGAGTAAGGATGGAATGAAGATTGTGATTCCTTCTCACGGAATGGATGTTGATAATGTGACACTTAATGTTGTGTTTAGAGAAGTTTTTAGAAATGTGTCATGTTAAATCACTTATAAGTCTGTTGGTTGGTTAGCGTGTAATTAGTTATTCTGAGTTTACTTGAATTTGGATTTCCTTTTGAAATTGTTGACTATCTCTTTATTTAGCTGTATATTTTCTGGCGTTGTTTTTGTTCTAAATGCGTACAAATGAAAGTTTTTGCTTGCAGTTAATTTTCCCCGGGCAACGCCCGGGGCGAATTGCTAGTTAGCCTAGATAGCATTCTATAACCCATGTATGTCATTTGAATACTTAAACAAGGTAACCCAGCCAGTTTTCAGACTTTTGTCCAGTGGTAGCCAAATGGCAGCCTGTCCACTTCTAATTGTAGTGCATATTACGTAAGATATGCTTTACAACAAATATTTTCATACCTCCTACTAAGCTGACTGATTGATCGAGATATTATTGGTTTGCAGAAGATATTAAAAAGTAAAGCTCCAGTGTTGCCCAATTGCTACTCCTTCAGGTTGTGCAATTGTAAAAACTCTAAGAGGTGAACTATGGACAACCATTTCAAGCTTCGGTGAAGTCAACAAATTACCGTCAGGCCTGCAATTAATAAAAAAACTTAAAGCGTAGAAAGTCATAACATTTGCAGTGAATAGTGTATATAAACTAAAGACATGCAGAGATTACTTAATAACTGGATAAGAAATAACATTAAGAAACATTATCGGATTAAAAAATAAGATAGAGTAAACAAGTTTAAGGAATGCATAATGAAAAATGAAATAAAAAAGAATGCTGAGGATTATAATAACTTACTCAATCCAAGTGGATTCCACTTTATCAAGACAGAATCTCAACAATATAGAAGAGAGAACTCTTTCAAACTCCCAAAACAGACCCCCAATCATGCATTTAAGGATGCCATAAACATAGGTTACAACAAAAAAAATCGACAAAATATCTAGTAACGGTCAACAGCAAATCAGGTAATAGACTTAGATGTAAACTTCTTCAATCCGGAGCCCTTGAAAAATCTTAGAAGAATTGTTAAGGCCATAACAAATTGTTTTGGACAGGGAGATAAACCAAATCTGATAGAGATCCTTTTTCACCTTTAAATGGAAAAGGAATAAGTACTAAATTCTATAGGAAAAAAACAAATCATATCAAAAGTTGATATTGATGGCCAAAAAATGGGTAGGTATCTCACGAATTTCTAGAGAATGGGTTAACAAGAGTTACCAGTATATGCCCTCTTTAGATACCAGCGATAGCATGTCATCTGCAGATGTTAACACAAACTCATGCTCCATTTTTTAAGATCAATAGAAGATTTTCTTTGCGCCACTTTCAGCCAATACTGCATAACAACATCACTGTTTCAAAACAGTACGAAGATAAAATGGCAAACTATGAATGATATCCCATTGAGAAATAGAAACATTTCACTATCCCTCCTAATCCCTATCATTCCGCTAAAAATATAAAGCAGAATTCGAAGTCATTGATACATAACATGCATATTAGTGCTGACCAGCATTGACCATCGATATCTACAGTTCTTTTATCTTTTTTTACTCGGATATTGTTTGCTGGTAAGACAAATTCCTTCAGCTGGTAAGACAAATTCCTTCAGCTGGTGGATCAGTCCAAGGAGCTGAATATAAGTACATAATAATCAATCCAGGGCAATAGTAGAAGCAGAGAGTGAATTCAGCCTCTCTTGTTATATCAATGAAGAACCCTGTAATCTATTAGTGTCACATCAACTTTCAAATGAGCTGAATATAAGTACATAATAATTAGCTGGTTTGCCCTGCCAATTATACCTATGTATTTGAAATGTAAAGAAGCAACTTGTACAAGCACATATATTTGCCAAACATTGCATCATAAATGAAAAACATAATGAATCCATCCATTGTATTTTTCTCAAAAAAAAAGTATCAAACATACAATACATATTAAAGCATGTCTCATAAATGTATCATCTCATTTACTATCGTTCACCCCTAGACAAATGACACATACTCTCCTCATTTCCTTTTTTATGTGCAAGTCACGCTTGAAGTTGGTGTTGGTGCTTGAGTCATTCGCCCTATTGTCTCTAGTATCGACATCTTCCTTCACTAGCTTTCAGAAAAGTAACAACTATATTCCGGATATTTATAGAAATCAGGTTGCCATTCTAGAGTCGTGTAAACTTGCATTAAAAGATTGGGACAGCAAATGAGTATATCTTCCAAAACTGACTCAACAGTGCTTGCCTACAAAAACAAAGAAAAGTAATATAAGATATGGTAATTGTTGTAAGATAATTTAAAATTTCAAATTACGCAAGCACAACTAATACTGATTGATGTATGATAATTTAAAATTCATACAGATTGCAGCGCATAATCCCAAGTTGCATAATGGGCAGTATTATCTCTTATGAACTTCAAAAGACTCCGAACAGAGTGGTCAAATGCTTCCTTTTCATTTTTTTGATCAACCCACAAAATGGATGGAACTTTTTCTTTCCAATCTGCAATAGTTCCAAAGTTTACTCTGTGAGTTTTTGAATAATAATGTGCATCCTGTAGGAATCGTTCCTTTTTAAAAGTGCTCCTGAACAAAGGGCGACTCATTGCCATCTGAGCGGTTACACCCTCCCTTTTCCAAAAGACATATGAAGTCATATAGCTCTGGAAACCGACTTCATTCTTCCAAGTTTTCTCATACATTCTCTTTAGTTTACCAACATTTTTATCATCAACAACACACATCAACTTATCACCAACAACACACATCTCTGTAAAGCAGAATAAGATTGTAGATGCAGTATTCAAAATATCATTCATTTTACTTGTTGCTAGTTCGTTTCCTTCCAGTTGTCTAGCTATTGAAAAATTGCATAGTTTAGCTATAAACTTCTCCGGTGTGTTTACTTTTACCATCGCAATAGAAGGAGGAAAAAGATTGACGTGACATATCCCTAATCGATGCATATCAGATACACCTTGTAAGATATTCCTGTGTAATCAAATAAAAAAAAAAACTATATTATAAAAATATTTATAAAGTCTAAAACAAAAAATAACACAATACAATACCTTGAAATTTTTATCATCAATTTGGGGAGAATAGGCACTTCTTCTTCATGGCAGCCGACTTTTAAAAAGGTCTCCAGTGTATACTTAAACTCCTAATACACCAACACAGATTTATCAGTCGTGCTAGTACTTATTCTTATGATAAGTTTCCATCACATATTCTTAAAATTTCCAATTCATTATTATTATTCACCCACCCAAACAGTTTAAGACAGAGAAATATTGCAACCTCATTAAATTAGTTCTGCCAAATACAAAAGAAAAAAAATTTCAAGAAAATTAATATGCAAGCATTAAACATGAATGACCTTACTTTACATATCATATATAAATTAGAATCAAACCCAAAATGAGCAAGAAAGGACCTTCCACCCCTCCCCAAGTTCACTTAGCAATAAAGTAGAAAATGAAGAAACTTAACCAAATTCCAAACAGCTTTAGCATTCTACTGATCACTCATAAAAATCAAAAACAGAGAGAAGGAATTAAAAGGACCAATGATTACAGTAAATACATGACAACCACAGAAAACCCAGAATTTGATTATTTCCCTAATTTGATTAGATTAAGGATGTTAGTTAAGTTAGTTATTAACACATGATATTACCAATTTATCCTAATCCTTTATCCCTACTCCACCTTTCTTATCATATATAAGCATTACTAAAGTTAATTTGGGAAAAAGTTAAGAAAAATTAAAAAGTGGTCTTATATTTAGGAACAAATTAATATGTAAAAGTGATCTTATATTGAGGAACTGAGGGAGTATTCTTTATCTAAAAATTGGGATTTGATACAAAAGGCCAATCATTACGCATATCAATGCAAACTTTCAAAACAGATCTGTAAATTCCTATCTCAAAATCAGTGAACAATAATGGCCAGAATTGCAATTTCTCCCAAATTTCAACCATATAAGTCCTACAACACTGCATTGCTGGATTACAAAAGAATAATAGACATTTTTTTATTTCAACTAATTTAAAAAGTTCAGACAGTGCAGACAATGAAAGATTCAGAGTAAAACAGCATTTTTCAACATGAATGTGTTTAACCAAAAAACAAAACATGAATGTATCTGATTACAAGTAAAAAACTGTCCATTACATCTAATGTCAATCTAAATAAAGATACAGAGGGGCAAATTCTTCAGAATCTAAAATCAGAACATTAAAGATATGCACAAATACCTTATTAAATTAATCAATGTGTCATAACTAACTTCAGCTAACCAAAATCTTTTGGCATGACATTGTCCAGCCCTTTCACAACCTCATCATCCTTCAAGTATGGCTTCATTAGGGTCTTAATAGTTTTCATCTCTCTCCTTCTCAATGTAGAAAATGAGATAACACCAAAAGTGAGATGACAACAAAAGTGAGATACAATCATTCTAGAATCTTGACAATCAGGAAACCAAACACAAAATAATAGTCTCTTTAATAACTAAACAGATTCTAGTAGCGTTATCTTGTAGTTGTAGCTGTACACTGCCAGCACATGATGGCTTCACTTCTAGTTCAAACCTAAATATCTACTCAGAGAAGGAAGAAGAGTTGCTGTTTTGGGGCCAAAAGACCATTTCCGACAATAGGGTTTTTGTGAAGTGAGGCAGGGTTCAAGTAGAGTAAATCTAATCTGTTTAGGTTTTTTTTTTAAATATATTACATATATATCCGGGACGGGACAGGCACGGGACAGCCGTGTGTGTCCCGAGTCCTGTCCCGTCCCGATGTACTTTTTGTCCCGGCTCGTTTTTGTCCCGTCCCGAAAATTTCGGGACGGGAAATCCCAGTCCCAAAAGGGCACGGGCCGGAACGGGACGACCGGGACAGGACGGGACGGGAAATTTTTGCACAGCCCTACCGACAAATAAACACATCCTTCTCCCGCAGCCCTAGCGTATTTATTTCCATCAGAATATGGAACATTTATTTTTTAATATGCACAATCGAAATTTAAAATTTTTAATTAGTTACTTTTTAAATGACCACTAGTTTTCTAAGAAAATGATGGTTATGATATTTTTTATTTCATTTTGCATCCACTAATATAGTATTTGTTAAAAAAATTAAAAAAAATCAAATTTGCACTATTAAAATAAAGTACTCTTTTATTTCTAAATATAAGATCATTTTCTCTAATTTGAGTAGATTAAGGAAATTATTTAAGTTAGTTATTTACACATAATATTACCAATTTATCTCAACCAAATATACATTTATCCTCAGTCTCTCTCTCTTACTTGTTATTATAGATAGCATTGTAAGGTTAATTTGGGAAAAGTTGGGAAAAATTAGAAAGTAATCTTATAATTAGGAATAAGTTGAATTTCAAAAATGATCTTATATTTAGAAATAGAGGGAGTATGTGAGTAACCACTCCCAATCTTCATCACTTATATGATCAGGTGGATTGGTTAACCTATCTATTCCATATTTATTTAGTGGTCATGTAAAGTGATCTTCCAATTCCTTAATGCATTTTGGGAAGTGATTAAGTACTTTTCACTGCATTCAAATTTCTCCTAAAATAAAGAAATAAAGAATAAAGGCTTAAAGCTGATAAATTTTTCATATAAGATCTAGGAACTGATGATTAGTCACTTGAGAGATGTCTTGTCAATACTTAAACAAATGGGAAAATCACCGCCAAGTCCCATATAAGGGAATTAATCACTCTTAAGTCATGTGGCTTGTCAGTCAAGCCCTTGTAGTTGTCAATGTTGGAGTCTTTAAGTTGTTTATGAGATTCATTCCCTTATGAGGAACTTGAATGTGATTCTCCCAAAAAAGAACAAGAGCATCATACCAATGAATGGAGAATGATCCTTAAATAGATGCTTATACAATTGAATAAGAATTTGAAATCAGAAAATTTAATGATAATTTAGTCATTGTGATCGTTACTTATAAGGCCAGTGTGACCATCAATTAGGAAGATGCAATCTCTAATGATTGTTGCCAGCACCTCAAATGAATAAAAGTCATGCTAGCTATTCCACATGCACATCACCTAATTTTTTAAATATTTTAAATTGTACTTTCACCTTCAATCAATATTTGCACCATACTTTTTAAAAGCCTCTTCCACTTAATAAATTGCCACAACGATATTGATGTACTGACTGTCAAACCACAATAGGAGCTATATTTCTTGCTCCATATTATTCAATAATTGCACTAGAATTTTTAAAAATTGTGTTCTCAAGTAGTCAAGTCCATTTTGATTGATTAACAATTTAATGTACTCCTCTCCTATAAATGACTATGCGAGAAGAGGCTATCATTCAAACGTGTGTTAGATATTCAGAAATAAAGGTGAAGTAACAAAATTAAAGGTTGTTAACTCTTCACAAGCATATACTATATTTTTTCACAAGCATATGTAAAGCAACAAAATTATGGAATAGAATATGTTGTTTGATTAAAAAGGTGGAAAACTCTGTTGTTTTAGTGTTCTAATGTGTTGTTGTGGAATGTTACAAATTATGATTGTTTGCAGGAATGTTCCTGGTATAATCATAATTATGTGGATCAATTCATGCTATATATATTATGCTACTGCTGCATCTCCAGAAAACACACATACCTAATGGAATTCTGCTAGCCACCTCAGATGAATTTTAATCATGTTATGTCATGTGGACACAATATATATGAAATAGCACTATAATGATATATTGTTAGGTGTATTCATACATATAGTTTCAGGTATTGTTATAGGAAGAGGAAGAGTGGGCGGATGGAGTAAAACGTCATTAAAAAGTAGATACATCAAAGAAGCTTTATATATATGCAGCAAACAAGATGTTTCAAAATGCAGCTCAAGAACGCATAAGACCAACAGCAAGACAGGTAACAGCTGAATAGAACAATATAAGCAATAAAAATGTTCATAAACAGGATATGGCATATTGCAAAACTGAAGTTATATATTGATTATCTAAAATAATTAAAAATTTCATATTTATATATGTATCCATATTCAAGAAAACTATTAACAAAAAGAGTGCTTGATAGTTAACAAATTTTAACTTAGTCATTTAACCATTTCTATACTTCCATGAACTGTAACAAGTCATGCCTATTTAGAGTCCAGATACTATTTGTCCAAAAAAAATAGTCCAGATACTAAAACTATTTGTATTAACACTCCAACTACCAACAATAATGAATAGAACGTACTCCATTTAAATATGTCAAACAACAGTTTACTTTTCACTTAACTCATGGATGTAGCCATGGACAATGTCACCCGGGCTCTAGATCATCATATTCTTCAAGTGTTGCTTCTTCCAGAAATTTCAAATCCCAACCTCAGGCATATTATAGAACTTGTTCCTTAACACGTTCCACAACCACAGTTCAATAATATTCCTATGAAATAGTTGTTTAAAAAAAAATAGGGTAAATGCGAGAGCTGACCCTGGGGTGTTCAACATGGTGGGTTCAATAGCCGACAATGCTAAACTCAACACTCTACAATCTTGGCTATAAACAAACCAGGACATTTTAGTTATTATCGAAAGTCTTTTTAATGAGTTTATACCTTATTATTAGAACTTCTGGCCACCTTCATGTTTGAAGAATAATAAGTGGTGACAGATGTAGGAAAATGGTCATTTAACTTGGAATGTTTTAGCTATGTTTGAGTTCAATTTGTTTTAAAAATAAAGTTTAGAAGTATTTTTATCAAGGTACTGGTTTGATAAGTGATTGGTGATTGAGCTTATTAACAAAAAATGACCGATTATTTTGATTTCCATATGTAAACGTTTGTTTGTAAACTTTTCGTTATGTATTTTTTTGAAGGTTACAAAATTTGACTTATAACTATTAAACTTCAGACCTAGATAGACAAAGACCAAATGAACAAGGATGACTAATTAATTGGGTTGTGCAATCTTATATGTGAAATATTGAACTGTTTTGCTCATTTTATCTTGTTTTTGTTCATTGTCATAGTAATGCAAGGTTAAGTTTAGGGTGATTCCCCAAACTGTTTTCTGATTTTTACAGGCTGTTAACTATTGTTCAGAATACTGCATGTTGTTTGTTTGGACTTGCTGATATAAATTCACAATGTTCAGGAGAAAATTGTCACTTCTATTGAAATTTGATTAGAAGATTTTTAGTGAGACAGGAAAAGGAAATGGAGTGAACAGTCTTGGATCTGTGGCATCTGCTATTCTGCTTTGTGGCCTATACGTATAAGGAAAAGTAAATATGGCTGCTATGTTCTTCATTTTATTCTACCTATATTCACTTTTCTTTTTTGCTTTCAACCTTGGTTTGTTTTATAATACTATTAGACTTCATTATAGCTTTATCTCAACTTTTGATCTCTATGTGAGGTTTCATTTGGATTAGAATTGGAGAAGTGCATATATTTGATATGTGACAGGTTTGTCCTTGAGAGCATCCTTTTATCTTTGATATGTGAGTAGTCATTGAATTTTGCTGTATAGTTATATTTTTATCAGCATGTTATCCATTTTCTTTTAATTGTTTTTATAATGTATGTATGTTTGGCAACTTCTAGCAACAATAATAGTATTTTGTATCTTTTGTAGGGAGGGTGACCCCAAAAAGTGTCATCTTTAGTTTTGGAAGTAGGATCTCATTAGTGCTCAATGCTCGTTGAGAATGACAAATTGAAGAATGTAATATATACGCTACTTTTTCAGAATGAAGGATGAACAAGGATAATATGAGAGGTAAAGGAGAAGACGGTCATGTTGGAGAGCTTAAAAAAAGAGGTTTCTACCATTGTTGTTTGTATGAAGAAGAATGAAAAGACCAAGAAGACACATTTGTTGTAATCTTTTGGTGTACTTTTTTGTCAACATGCTATCAAACTAGATGAGTTAAATTTCATGTGTATATGAATACATAAGAAATTTTTTGGAGTATTTATTTAAACGAAAGTTAGGTGTATTCAACAAAATAATTTACTTAGACATGACAAAGAACTTTTTTGTGTTGTAATTTCATATGTAATTTACTTACAACATGTTGACATTACATGTTGTTTTTTGGGAAAACTTTTTTGTGTTCTTTGTCATTACAACAAAGCTAGGTGTATTTAGTTAGGCATTACATATGAGTAAAATTATTTACTTATCTTGAAAAAAGAAAGATTTGTATTGCTAATTTGTTTGGTCATTTTTGGTGAAACAATAATTATGGTGATAGATAATTAGATAAAACACTTTTTGAAAAAAATACTAACATTGAATTTGATGTGTAAGTAATGGTTAACGTTGTATGTGTTATGAAATTAATTATATTTGAGGAAATAGTAATAGGGGTAATTTAGGAAAAATAATAAGATTACTTAAAATTATTGGGATATGAAAAAAGTGAATTGATGCACATGTGATATAATGAGGTGCAAAAGTTTCGATTTTTAACTTTTTATTTTGTTTATTTATTAATTAAGGAGTTGTTAAGAAGAAGGGTAATTTAGGAAAAATGTGGTCAAAAATGTATCTAGGTCTTATATTTAGGAACAAAATAAAGTCTCTATCTAGGTCCTATATTTAAGAACGGAGGGAGTATTTATTTAAACGAAAGTAATGACAAAGAACACAACTTTATTGTAATATTTTAGTATATGAATAATGTACTGTATCAATTTTGTAGGTTCTAGTTATGGAAAAATATGAAGTCTTAGATTCAAAAAATGAAGATTACACAGTAAAAAATGTATAAGACATTTTAAACAAGAAACAATGTCATTTAAATTAGAATAAATCACATTTGAACAAGTAACATGACCATTTAAACAAGTGCTAAATATAGTGAAATACAAAGATTTATCATATCTTTCAACAAGGAAGAATGTAATTTGAACAAGGTAAACCACATTTGAAAAAGTAACATGACCATTTAAACAAGTGTTAAATATAGTGAAACACAAAAATGTGTCAAACCTTAAACAAGTGAAAATATCATTTGAACAAGTGTCAATTAATGTTTGTGTTTCATCTTAATTATCACTTGTTCAAATGACCCTTTTACCTGTTCAAACAAGGGCTTCCCTTATTCAAATGACCTTTTTGATTGTCAATTGTTCAAATGACTTTTTTATCTATTTAAAAGAGGACTTTCCTTGTTCAAATGTCATTTTCTTTTGTTCAAGGTCTGAGACATATTTGTATTTTATATTAGGGTGAAGGCCCAAAAATGATACATAACTATTGACCAAGGAACAGAAATAGTACATAACTATTTCGAGGTACAAAAATGATACCCAACTTTTCCATGTAATCAAAAATGATATTTTCACTAATATGACAATAATATTAGACATGAAATATCCAAAATGCCCTTATAATTAAATAAACTTTTACCGGCCGGCGATTTATTTAGGGCGAAGGCCCAAAAATGATACATAACTATTGGCCAAGGAATAAAAATGATACATAACTATTGCACGGTACACTAATGGTCCAACTTTTAACATGAGATCAAAAATGATATTTTGTTTGTTCAAATGTCATTTTCTCTTGTTCAAGGTTCGAGGCATATTTGTATTTTACATTATTTTGAACTTGTTCAAATGAACTATTTACTTGTTCAAACATGGGTTTTGCTTGTTAAAAATGTCATTTTTTTGAGTGAAAAGTGCTATTTCATTCATAAAATGTATGTACAGGCATAGAAGCTGCCAAATGGTATTCATTCACCAAACAAAAATTACTAAATTCAAGCTTAAATAAATCGAAATACAAGTATAAGTACAGTTCCCTAGGTTGTTAAAAAATTAGCAACACCATGGGCTCAATCCAAAACTAATCAAAAAGTTAAATGCAAGCTGAAGGAGTTATAGTCCATTCTTCGACCACCATCCCTATGTCTCCAACCCTCCTCGTGCTGTTTTACACTTTCTCATCCTCAATTTGCCAAGACCAATGCTCCACTTTCTCATCCTCAATTGGCCAAGACCAACCCTCTCCAAGTTCTTTTCGAAGCTCTTCAAGTTCTTTTTCAAGTTCACTGTCATTGTCTAGGCCATCACGAGGAATATCCTCCTCACCTATAAATAATTTTTAAACAATGTCAAATATCTTAGCTATCACGTTTAACATACTCCAACACATGGCTCAATGAAACTCACCAGGATGATAAATACCAGAGTCCACAATTCTTGCTGGTACATGACAACAAAGCCTTCCAAGATCCTCCAATGCATCTTGCCCTTCCAAGAGCTTCCCGAAAACAATATGTGATCTACAACAAGCTCCAAATATCAGAATTAGTACATTATTACGAATGTTATTGACATTGATGATGCATGCACCCTGGGCAAAAAGAGAAAACAAGAAACCAGTGTCAACCAAATATATAAACCTGTCCAAACTTCGATCTTCTCTCAATGTGATTATGAAGCTGCCACTAGAAGCTTTCAAGTCTCTTCTAGAGATCGACAAAAGTCCTCCACAGTAATGATCTATGCCACTTGTTTCAACAACTAAAACAAGTCACCAATATAAAAAATGAGATCATCAAAATGAGACAAAATTTTAAAACTACGAGAAAATTATGTCCCTTGTATCTAGCGCTCTCACCGCGGAAATTTGGACCATATATGCTCTCAACACCTTCATCTACAATAAGATTATTAATGATGAGATAACAAGGCATAGCAGTGTAACAATAGACATTACATCTAGAGAGCATAAAAAGTTAGTCGAAAAATTATCGAAGAAAGTTTTTACAGGACAAACAGTACTTTATGTAAATTGAAGGATTTCCCAACATATACACCACTTACTCATTATCAACAAAAGTTTAAATATGAAAAACAATACTTAATATAAATCGAATTTCACCTAGACTGTAGCGACTGGTTGAACTTAGGATTTCCCAACGTGCACACTACTTTACTCATTTACAAATGTATCTTGGGCGACATGATTGGAAAAAACGATTCAATTAAAATCCTCATTTGCTAGTCTTAATTCAACCCTGCCGTTCAACAAATCAAATGAAACAAAAATAGAAGACAGAGATTCACTAAAAATCATTATATCAATATGTCATACAATACATGAGGTATCACTGAGCATCACAAACCATTCATCAAATGCTAGCTATGAACCCAAAGAAGTGACTCTCCCTACCTTCAGTTTGCAACTATTGGTTGATAATTGGAAAAGTTGAAAATTTCAATCCGACGAAAAATTGACTTGATGTATAGGATAAAACTAGAAGATTTTGAAAGTAAACATATGTGCCATCGCATGGTCAACGCGTCAATAGAAAGCATACCTGATCCAGGTTTCAGGGTTCCTCCCTGCCAAAGTGACTATCAGTACGATGACTTGTTGCAATGAAATTGATTTTGAAATTTAAAAGCCTCTTTATGAGGGAAAATGGCAATTATAAGCTTAAAGATGTCACTGTACATACCGTCACATAAGAGCTGTCTTTCTTCTTGTGAAAATACAGCAAGTTATAATATGAAACCTGGCCAGTGTTGGGACTGCAACCCTTTCCCCCTGAACAAAGAGAAGATCAAATGAGAAATGGTATATCGTATCGTAAACAATAAAATCAAAATACATCCATACACCTACGGACTTGCACAATTGAAGTCATGTGGTTCTACTAGGGGGATAATGTGGAAATCAGATTATCACCTGTACAAAGTGCATGGAAATTTTCTGAAGCCAAGGGGGCTTTCTCGGGATATAGCTGGGAGGACAGAATTAAAGCATCAGGCTCTATTTTTACTCTAATAGTCAAAGTAGGAGGATCCAAAACATAAAAATCAAACCGCATCATGCCAAAACATTGTCATTGCCATTCAAAAGCACCAAATCAGAGAGAGTACCTCGAAAACCATCGTTCCACAAGACCAATAAGAAATGTCGACAGTCAAATAAACAAGCAAGTTCGATTCCGGTATCTTTGACGTCAGTATCTTTGGCATTGTCTCTCTTGCTTTGATCAAAAAATAAATTGAAATCAGGAAAGAGTTGTGAGAGTAGTTGTGACAAATTGTATTGAAAGAAAAGAACAAGCAGAATAATTATGTAGTGATAAAAGGTTTTCTCTTTCAGCAACATTCAAAACCTACACATATTGAACATAAAATATAGATTTAGTACAAAGATACCTTCTTCAGTATCATCTCCATGATATTCACCACAATGTGATACTTGGACCCGTGACCGACGACGCTGGGCACACACAATTTTCTCCAATATTTCAAATCCCTTTATAAGTTTTCCAAAAACAACATGAAGGCTGCACGGGCGTTCAGTGTAATAAGATCAGTAAATCATTCCATTCTAAGGATTCAATGTCCAACTGGCGTGCAGTTTGTATTCACACCCTAACAGCTTGTTAAAAGGGTAATTAAAAGGATGCTAAAAGAACCTGTCTAGACTCTGATCAGGTTCTAGAGTGATCACGAAATGCGACCCAAGCGTATATTGGTCGGCTATGTTCATGCAAAGAAGCCCCCTCTCATCACATCCAAGTCTACGTTTAGGCGTAACATCTGAGAGAATGCAGGAGGACTATATAATATAAATAGCAGGTTTATTTGAAACAACAGAAATAGAAAATAAATTGAGTGAGACAGTGTTGTCACATTTGGAATTATTGCCATAAATGCTTTCCCCGCAATCCCCTACACAAACGAAATGGAAAAAGTGTATGAAATGGAAGAAGAAAAGAGAGAGACAAAGTGAATGATATTTTTGAAAGGCAAGAATAGAAAAGAAAGCATGCATACCCTCTGGACTAAAAAGATCGCCGCCCTGCAAAATGAAAAGGAAGTAGGAGTTAGGATACAACAATATAATACTCCCTCCGGTCCTAAATATAAGACCTAATTGACTTTTCCTGGAAAATCCTAAAAAAGCAAAATAAGTTAATTATAAATTGATTTACCTACTTTTTTCCCTTAAACTAATTTATTTTGCCTATAAACAAATGAATAATCTAAAAATAGATCAAATATGTCATTATTTAATAACTTTTTCACAACCTTAATCTCTCAAAAAAAAAAAGTCAATTAGGTCCTATATTTAGGACCGGAAGTAGTATAATGCGCAGTAATTAGCAATTAGCAATTGATGTACCTTGACATATGAGGAGGGTAGCCGCCTAGAATCAATAAAGTATGAATGCTTGTACCATAAGCGCGCTTGTGTAGTGGGCCCAATGCCCCTTTCACCTGATGAATAATGAATTGGTAAAAGAGGAAAAGGCGTGAGAGAAATTAAATTAAATTAAATTAAATTAAATTCTGACCGGTGCACAATGCACGGAAGTTTTCTGCATAGGTGGGAGCGACATCTGCAAACAGCTGCAATGAAAAAATGAATCCATTAATTAATTCCGCCAAGAAGGGGAGACAGTGAGAGAGAGAGAGAGAGAGAGGTGCCTTACCCTGAAAACCATGCTTCCCATAACTTGTTCATCTGCACAGACTTCCAAGAACACCATCGGATTGGGATTGGGATTGCCCTTTCTTTTTCTCAAATTCACCATGCTTGTCTTTCTTGTTTGAGAATTTGGAAGAGATGGTGAAGAGAAGAATATAAAAGAAACCCTAATTATAATTATAAGTAATAGCAATAGCAATGTGTGTGATGAAGGAAGGGCGGGGTTGATTAGGGTTTTCACTTTTCACCTTTTAGCCAGGATACGGATACCGCCTTATGCCGCCGCACACCTAAAAACGGAACGCCTTTCACAGCGCTCGCGGACCCACAACTTTAAAACGAAATATGTATATCAATATGTATGTATATGTTATGTATGTATTGTTTGTTTTTTTTTTAATCACCGCCCGGTAGAGCCGGTAATATGGGTCTGGCCCGTCGGGCTGGCCCGTTTTCATGCAAACCCGAGGAGGGCCGGGTCTGCTGTTTTGGTGGAAAAATAGGGGAGCGGGCTTGTTAGGGCCTAGGGTCCGTGCGGGCCGGCCGGTATTTTAAGCTCGTTTCCAAGTTTTATTTAAAAAAATTGCATATGATTCTTTATTTAATTTATAATTTTTTTTATTCATGCTTGAGGACAATTAATTCTTTTTTTTCTCTTTTCTTAGATGATGGAGGAGATAGTGCATATGATGGTAAAGAAGAATTGCAAAGACTTGATATTTTGTCAGTGGAGAAGAGTCAATTCACAATGAAGCACAATCAAATGTCGTTGATGAAAGTGATGATGACAATGATGATGAGGTGCACTCTTAGATAACTCGTTGAATGTTATCTTGAAGACTTTGTTATTTATTTTGACTGTCAGATTATGTGTATCACTATCAGTGTTATAGTGTATGTTGTAATGTTATCGCTTATCACTATGTTATGATTTATAACTATGTTTATTGTAGGTTTGTGATGTTATAACATGATTTTTTTTCTAAAACCATAAAATTTTCCTATCAACTACACCGTGGCTGTTATGAATAATACATGTATGGATGTTCATAATCAAAAGACTCTTAGAATTCCCTCTCATGACTACACTATGCTATGTAACTCCCATATTGAAGGGTTTTAAGTACATTACTCTATAACCTCAAAGTGTACCATTATATTACTTAAATCTCTTCTTTATGTACTTGTAACTCATGAGGTGTTTGGATGCCTATAAATAGAGACTATGTACAATGCTTTGTGACACACAATTGAATAAGAGATGCTCCCTTTTTTCTCCAATTCTCTCTGTAGTCTTTTGTTCATCACCTTCTTCTCTTCTTCTTCTTTATATATATTCTATATTCTCTTTAGTTTTATAACACGTTATCAGCACGATGCTTTAACCAATTTAGGTATGCTTCTTTCATTATCTTATATATATATATATATATATATATATATATTCATAAATTATATTATGCCATTTATTTATTATTATTATTATATTATATATATATAATACTATTTATGTTTATTTATTTATTTATTTGTTTCCTCCCATCATATCCTTACCCCTTTCGGAGGGTTAAAGAGGCTGTCACAATGAATTCGAATGATCGATTCACCGCCTGTAATTCATACGCCCTTTAATTTCTCACGAAAATCCCCATTCAACATATTTAATTTTAATATTTTGCATATATATATATATATATATGAATTCGATTGGTCGGTTCACCGCCTGTAATTCATATATATAGTATTATTACAATATTATAACATTTAATATTCACATTTATTTATTATTATTAATTTTATATTATACATTTTCTTTTGTTTATATTATGTCATTTATTATTTCTTTTTATATTATGTCATTTTATTATTTTGTTATTTATGACTATTAGTTTTATATTCCAATTAATTTTGTCATATTATATTTCTTGTTAATTTTCAATTTATTATGGCTTGAAGCCATGACAAGATATTTGATGTCATGAAAAGAGTAGTGACAATTTGATATCCTAAATAGAAAAGTAAAAGGCCCTGAAGGCTAATGACAAAGGACTATAAGGTCCTAAATGCTAAGACAAAGGACTACAAAGCCATGAAGGCTAATGATAAAGGACTAAACATCAAATTTATAATTTTCAGTTTAAAAGATATTTGATGTGGTCTTAAAGACAAATATTATGAGAAAAAATTTGAACAGAAGTCATATAGAAAAAGAAATAAAATTTTACAAAATGATGACTAGATGTCATATGAATAAGTATGAATTAGATGTCATATAAATAAGTATGTATCACTTTTGTGATACAAATGATGGCCATAGGCATTGAGTTATGATAACATATTTATTAAATTGTTGTAAAGCATAAAAAAATATTGATAACCCGTGAAGGGTCATTATTGTAAGGCATAAAAAAATTTGATAACCCCCGAAGGGTCATTGTTGTGAGACATAAGAAAAATTGATAACCCCCAAAGGGTCATTGATATTTATTTTTTGTTATAATTTAATGTTGTTATTTATTTCATTATTTATGTAAATTAATTATCTTTTTTTTTCACATATATAAGGTTATTTAGATATTGAATATATCATTTGATGACATTATATCCTATATTATATTTTCATAATATGTTCATTTGATGTGATTTCATTTGATGACATTATTATTGTTATTCCATTTGATGTGATTAATTTGTGGGAAAAATACGTTAAAAAAAAGTCCTGAAGACTGATTTGCATATTTTGCTATAATCACACATGAGAAATGACCATGTTGTGAATTAAGGACACCAAAATTTGGTGATATAAAAATATAAGATTTTTATGATAAATCTATATGACTAAGAAATTATAGTTAATGAAAGCAAGTAACACAATGGTATGGTCCTGAAGACCAACCAATATTTTGAATCATTGATAATGTACCACTGAAAGTGGAAAAAATAGTGATCATATTTTGAAGATGAATCAAAATTATTAGCATAAATGATCAATGACATTGAAAAATGATATAAAATTATTAGCAAATATTTATATGAGGCCAGAAGCCATAGAGAAATATTATGTACTTGTGGAAGTTAATGGTGAAAAGATTGTGAAAAACAATTCTATGAAATAAAATGATACCTAAGGTATTAAGCTATTCCAAAAGTTTATGGAAAAATGATATTATGCTGAAAAGTATTTTTTTTTAATGGTGGTGAAATCTAATGGAGATATTAGATACCAAATCTTCTTGAGTTTGAGTTTGCACTTTGCTTCCCTTGACAATATTTTTCCAAAGAATATATCATCTTTCATATTATGTTATCATCAAATTAAGAATTGTACGGTACATTTCTTCTCTATATGTTCTACATTCCTATTCCTATTTTTTTGGAATAACATGTGAATTAAATGATAATTTATAATATGTTGATATCAATCAATTATTGGTTTAAAATTTAGTTATTAATTCATTAGTGTAACCTCCTCAATAATATATTCCTATAGATGTTATATTAATTTTGTTAGTGTAACAACCTCATTAATATTTTGATATGAATGTTATATTTCTTGAATTTGTCATCTTCAATATGACTACGGTTGTTTATTCATAATCACTAAATACAATTATCATTATGAGGTTATAATGAGAAAAACAATTTGTGCTTTGTTAGTCTCAGAACTTTTGTTTGAATTATACTAAGAAATTATGTATTAAAATTAATCTAGGCTTATTGTATTTCACAAGAAAAAATGGCTTATGAGAGAGAAAGGAAAAATCATATATTTGTGGCAATTATGAGTTAAATGAAAATTTATTCAATTTTATTTAAATTTTCATTATGATCGATGGTGTTAATTTTTATTTATTGTTTAATAGAAATTAAATTTTATTATGTTTCTCTTGCATTAATTATTACATTTTATTTTATTTTATCTTATTTTTGAATGTCATATACCATTTATATGTGATCTGCAAGAATTATTAAAAAAAGGGAAAGAACTTTGATCTTTTGAGGCTATGAAAAAAAAATCTAAACCCAATGAATTGAAATTCATTTTTACAAGTGAGTAAGGAAATATTTGACCTTCAAAGTGAAATGTAGGTCATTGAACTACTTAAAATGTCTTTGAGTTACATGAATAGGGGAAGTTTATTGGTAGAACTTGTAACAACCACAATTCTAAACCCTTTTTACGCCATTTTTATCACAATTTTTTTTTCATACATACTAACTATGTTAGAAAATAAATTTACCTATAAGGAAGACTAACATAGTTAGAAAAGATTAAAATTATATTCCAAAATGATTTCTTATGACTAACCATGATAGAAAAATTAAATGTCTATATTATATATCTACCTATAATGGTTAGAAAAGACAAAACTAAATTTTAACAATCATCGATATAATAAAGTCAATTTAATATATAATTCAAATATTAAGTAAAAGAATTCAGTAGTTTCCCATCACACAGCCAAATGTATAAGTTTTGCAGAAATAATTAACTACAATATTTTCTGATAATGAAGATCTATAAAGTATGCAAATATCAAATTAAATATGCAACATAAATCAAATGTATGAGATTCCTAATGTGGGAATAACATGTGTGTCAGTATCTCACTTTAGTGAGTAGTCCCCGGATCCCTTGATTTCCTAATTCGCTTCCCGCTCCTATAAAATTATAAAGCGTGGGGTAGACTCAGAATCGCAACTACAACCACTTGCTCACCTGCATGTGCATGCCAGCAAGGTGGTGTGTGCCAATATCGTATATAGTGGTTTGTGCTACATACAGTGTTGCATGTACATTTAATATAACTTAATTGCAAGTATTAACCAAGTACCAACTCTCAGCAGTACATAAATATATATCCTCATTATCAAACACAATGGATAATAAAGCAATATTACTCATTTATAATCAATAAATAAACAAATAATATAACACCAGAAAATCCAACAACATTAATAACCTTCAAGCACATGATAATATTTCAGTTCCATAGGGACTCACAACTCTTGGTTGATTTACCCTCGCTTGAACCGGGGGCGCTCTCCCCAATAACGTTTTTCTCTTTTTAGTCCCTCTGGTAAAATAGTTCAATAGGGACTCACTACTCATGGTCGATATACCCTCGCTTGAACAAAACATAATGGTTCAATAGGGACTCACTACTCGATGGTCGATATACCCTCGCTTGAACAAAGAATTACTGTTCAATAAGGACTCACGACTCGACGGTCGATGTACCCTCGCTTGAACAAAATATAAAGGTTCAATAGGGACTCACGACTCAATGGTTGATGTACCCTCGCTTGAACTGGCGCCATTCACAATAACATTTTCTATTTATTTAGGCCTTATGGACCAACAAGGTACCTCATCCCGGGATGACATAATTATATTATTATATTATTCGGTTTATAAAATAATTCAGAATTCCAACCAGAGTACTGATAATCATCAATACAACAGTAATAACATGTTTATCATCTAACCTACATGCTCACTAACATACACATACACGCAAACATGTAGAAGTAGTTACCTAGTAACTAGAATTTATTCCCATAGCACAAATCAAGCACGTGACACTCTGTCTAATTAACTGCTACCTATAACATTTATAGTATAATCACTAAGCAATAAAGTAAAACATACTTATAGGCAATTTCCTAACTACCCAATGTGACTTCCTAATTTAAAATTTTTCCTTTACTACTTTTTATTGTTATTATTTTATTATAATCATTATATATATATATATATATATATATATATATAATAATTGCTATTATTGTTTAATAAGTATTAGAATTTGTTATTATTACTTCTTAACCTTTTAAAGTTCAATATTATTCCGAAAACATTTACTCCATTAAATTGTTATTATAATTATTGATATGATTATCTAATAATTATCCTTATTTATTTATTAATATTATTTTTTTATTTTCCTCATTTTGTTTCTAAATCTCAAACTTAAGAGTATTCATTCTTTTTTTTTACCAATAGAGTATTCATTCTTCAAACATAGAAATTAAAAACGAATTATACAATCTCATCACTAACAATGTACTAAGGGCCTCGTAGCCCAGTGGTATGATATCTCTCCTTTAGGTGGGAGGTTGCGGGTTCGATCCCGCTTGTAACCTCAAGCCGTTAGTGCTTGCCCCTTTGAATAAAAAAAAATCACTAACAATGTAATCAATGAGTCTCTTCCAATACATCAACATCTAAATAGCTTATTCCTTCCTGTCATATCATTTGAGAAACTTAGCACGCACGCGTATGTATATTTTAGTAACAACCACAGTGTTTATATCTGAATTAATGTTTATCAAATCTCAATTTAGACCAATTCCATATACAACCATAAACCCAGATTACTATAACCCAATGTAATTTAAACAAAGCTAAGGGATTACTCACCCAAGTCAGAAGCAACAAATTGAGGGAAGCCAAGGGGCTTTGATTAGATATGGCCATGGTTGCTTAATATATATGGCAGCATGAAAATTAGTTCTCACCCAAAAGAATGAAGGACAAGACAACATTTATGGCGGCATAGAATACGGTGGTGTCGAACTCTTCCACGATAAGATCTCAACACCGACAATGGAAAATTCCATCTCTACGGTGGCCGAGTTCACAGAGATAGGAGAAGGAGAACCACGGTGAGCAGTGGGGGTAACCGGCAGCTAACGAGCATCCTCTCACGACCAACTTTCCTTAGTCGGCATCGACCGCGACGGTGGGCTCACAGAACTGGCCGGCGAGCACAAGAACAGTGGACATGGACTCGATGGGACTTAACATGAAAGGAGAAGTTGAAGTGTAGAATGACGATGAAGAAGGAGATGGGCGATGATGAAGATTATGGAGGAAGATTGTATATACAGTGAAGATGAGCAATGAAGATCATTAGAAGTTGAGGTGCTTGTTTGTGTGTGCGGCCGACTTCCAGTAAAAGAGAAGGGATGGAGGAAGATTGGAATATATATATATATATATATATATATATATAGAGAGAGAGAGAGAGAGAGAGAGTAGAGGGAAAACTAGGGTTAATGGTCCAACATGGAAATTACAAAACAAACTCACTAAGTTTAAGACACTATCAAATAGAGGAGGGAGAAAAATATGATGATGGTGATATTAATTTGGAGAAAAAGGTACAACACTTTTTGTACATGAGAGAGGAAATTAGGTTTACTAGAGATGAGATATTAGGTCTTAGGGCTCATAGGATAATTACCAAAAAGAACACTCAAGTTTAGTATATATTATTTTCAATTCTCTATTTCTTTAAATTTAGCATTTTTATAATTATTTATGTTATTTAAATTCTAATATATTCAGCATTTTAAATAAAGTTTCCTAAAATGATGCCTTATTGATATAATCATCATAAAATCTTAAATTTAAATTTAATACTTAATTATTTTCTTTCTTAATCCTAACAGATTTCTAAAACCAAAAATGTTGAATTTCCTAAATTCATTTGCAAGATTAAATTTTGGGGTATTTATTAATTCATTTCATAATTAAAAATTTAGGATGTTATAGAACTCACACTTGAGTGAGAGATTATTGGAGTATAAATGTGAGTTAATATTGATTTTTATTACCTTCTCACATGTATTTTTATTTATGGTTGAATTTTAATTTTGGTAAAATCTTATTTATATTGGATTTATAAATTATATAGTAATTATAGTTATGATAGTTCCAGAAGAACTATATGACAATTCTAGAAGAATTGTACGTATTAAAAGTAATAATATAATTATAGTTCTTGAAGAACTAATAGTTGTATATTTATATGACTCACTTGAGGGGGAGATTGTGTGAAATAATACGAGTCATATTGAAGTAGAGTTTTTACTCCTAAACTTTCCATAAAACTTGTATAGTCCCCCAATAACCAAAAGTTAATTTGATAATAATAATATTGCAACAAACCTGAAGTTTGTGAATGCAATATTAGGCAATGACCGGTCAGATCATCCCGGATCATAATGATGCAAATAATATAATTATGAACGAGTATTAATACTCACTAATGAACCTGAAGATTCAATTGTTTGTTCTCAAAAGAATGAAATATGAAATATTACTAGTTTTGATTGAAATTATACACATGTAAATGTGTATTGTATGAACTATATATGGGCCCATACAGATATCATATAGACTAAATGATATTTTATGAATATTAGATGCATCTATGAAATGGTCACATTGGTATCCATATTATATGATCAACTTGCAACTTGGAGTTTGCAAATTTGTTCAGTTAAGTACATTAGTCATATGATTTTCATTGAAATCACTAGAGATTGTTAATTATGTTTTTAATGTTTATATGTCATGTGAAAGCATATCCATATCTAGTAAAGCCTCCCTAAATAACTAGAAAAATATTTGAGAGAACAAAATTTTCAATTTTAGAGTTGGGTGAAATGTACTACCGCTATGATTGCATCATGCCAACAAAGTATTATGAATTCTCCCATTGGTTCTTGGTCAGTAGCCAAATATTTTCCATCTTGGGTAAATTTATTCATATTGTTCCACCACAATAATGCACATAGATGGATATTAATTGAAATTTGGGATAAATATAGATGTTTCCAATATGAGGGAGAAAAATGAATAACTGAAAGAGATATATATTTTATGCAATAAACATGGATCCTCAAATATTAATAATGTGAACTAGAAGTTCATCAAATGTTGCAAAATATTTTTCAGACATTGTCACTGACCAAATAAAGATTTTTATATCTCATGATCCAGTTGAAGAATGCTCCAATAATTATATATGAAAATGAAACATGCTTGAAGCATGAGAAAATGAATGGTTCCAAAGGAAAATGAAAATGGAGGAAATAGTTACGATTATCATTTTGAGGAGGCTTTAATTGAGACATAACTATTTGTAAGACCCCAGAAGTGGCTCAGGTACCTGAAAGAAATAAAGAGAGCTCAATAGGTTTTGTCATAATAAAAAGGAACCCTGAAAAGATAAATTTGTCGACAATAATTTTGATATCAAAATCACGTGATCAAATGAGGATCTAGTATACAAATATGTCATGAGAAGACATAAAATGACTAGCTAGCAGAAAACAAAAGACGCTATATGAAATGTGATAACATGAATTCTACGCACCTTAAGTGCTATTCGAATTATATAAATGAGAATATTTATGCGAAAAAGGGGGAGAAGTATTGTTGGAATATTTTTCGCAAAAAGATAAATGATGTTTTGTCTCGTGGTGGAATGAATATTCATGTTTTGATTAGGCAGACTGACAATAAATGAATTTTTTGACATGCGTCTATAGAATATGACTATAACCCATGGGTAGATATTGTGAGTTGAATCCTATAAGGATTTTAAAAGCTAGAAGTATTATTCAAAATGATTATATACAAGTATAAATGTATATATATGATCATATGAAAGTATTTGAAGAATTTGCTAGAAGCATTTGATTTGTGTAAATACAACTCCCCAAAAAGATTAAAGTTTACAGAAGTAAACAATTTAATTGATAGATTTCACTTGAAAGAAAGATTAAAGGAATAATTTAGACTCTTGATGAATTTAAATATTTTTGGTACTCCTGAAGAGTTTGTAAAAATTTAAATATTACTTAGACTCCTGAAGAGCCAGATGCTAAAAGATTAGTTCAAGAAAAATGTTAAAATAAAGAAAACTGTGCTTTCTATATGGATCACTACATGATCCAATAATTGTAAGATCGTTAAATATGGAATGAGATCATTTTGTATCTCAATAAGATTATATGAGAGATATTTGATCCAGAAATATCATAAATCGGTTGAGATGTATTAGACATGCATGAGTCAGTCTGTCTTTTCTTATCAACAAGAGTAACTAATTCAACAACCAGAAGACATTGTGATGGACTGACATATGATCAATCCATTTGAATGTAAATTTAGTAAATTTGTTATCAAGTCACTACGACGATAGATTTTTTTTTAAATATTTGTTCGTGACATGACTTTGCAAGTCCAAAAATATCAACTCATGTTGTGAAGAGGGGGGGAGTAATATGCGTTGTACTCTTTTTCCCTTGTCTATGGTTTTATCCCACTGGGTTTTCCTAGCAAGGTTTTTAATGAGGCAACTTTGAAAGATATTGTGTACTCTTTTTCCTTCACTAGGTTTTTGTCCAATTGGGTTTTTCCTGGTAAGGTTTTAATGAGGCACAATAATACATGTTTATGAACATCCAAGGGGGAGTGTTATGAATAATATATGTAAGGATGTTCATAATCAAAAGACTCTTAGAATTCCCTCTCATGACTACACTATGCTATGTAACTCCCATATTGAAGGGTTTTAAATACATTACTCTATAACCTCTAAGTGTACCATTATATTACTTAAATCTCTTCTTTATGTACTTGTAACTCATGAGGTGTTTGGATGCCTATAAATAGAGACTATGTACAATGGTTTGTGACACACAATTGAATAAGAGATGCTCCCCTTTCTCTCCAATTCTCTCTCTAGTCTTTTGTTCATCACCTTCTTCTCTTCTTCTTCTTTATATATATTCTATATTCTCTTTAGTTTTATAACAGTGGATATATTTTTTAATATTTTTAATTGCAACTTATATTTTTTTATTGCTATTGCACATGTTTGCTCAATTAATTATAGGGCAAAGGTGCAAAAATATGACTAAACGTTACCCTAAGTTGCATTTCTATGACTAAAGTTTCGCAAGGAGCAAAAATACCACTAAACTTGGGATCGAGGTGCAAAACTATGATTTCCGTCAACTATGATGGTGTTGACCGTTAGTTTTCGACTTGTAGGATGCTGAGTGTGCAATAATGACCATGTGGCATGCTGAATAGACTCTTTATTGGTGTTATGTGGAATAAGGGGTAAATGTATTTAAAATAATGCAAAAAATATGATTATTTTATTCTAACAACAGACCCATATTTGCACTCAAAGTACATTTACTTTAAATACATTTACCCCTTATTCCACATAACACCAATAAAAAGTCTATTCAGCATGCCACGTGGTCATTATTGTACACTTAGCATCCTACAAGTCGAAAAATAACGGTCAACACCGTCATAGTTGACGGAAATCATAGTTTTACACCTCGATCCCAAGTTTGGTGGTATTTTTGCTCCTTGCGAAACTTTAGTCATAGAAATGCAACTTAGGGTAAAACTTAGTCATATTTTTGCACCTTTACCCTTAATTATATTTCGGGAGCAATATGTTTATCAAGCAATTATGGAGCATTAATAGAAGTGAATTATATTTTATCCAAAACAAAAATGATTCATAGAGTACAAAGAAAACCACAAGCATCCATATTGCCTCCCTTTACAAAACTACTCCCTCCGGTCCTACTTATAAGTCGCCAACCGCCACTAAATTTTGGTCCTTAATATAAGTCACCAACTAATATTAACTAACTCATTTATTAAAATTTTCCCAATATACCCTGAGCATTGGAAAATGAACATTGGAAGATGAGAAGAGAGAGAAGATGAAAAAGGCAAATGTATACTTATAAAGATGAAAAAGGTAGTGGGCCCATAGTAATAAAGGTGAGAGGGGTAAAAATGGAAAAGACAAAAAAAATAAGACAAATTTAATGACTCAACTTCCATTAACTTCAACTCCTTGTTATATAGGCGGTTGGCAACTTATAAATAGGACCAGAGGGAGTAGTTCTCTCGCTCAAAAAGTCAAACCTTCCATTGACAATAAAACCCCACAATCAATCCTATCAACACCGCCAGAATGTCCACTTCTTTGGAAAAGACCATTATGACATTCCTTCAACAACTGCCTGCCATACTTATTGATGCGGTTTTTTAATGAGACTTGTTTTGCTAGAGCTATTCCTAGGTACACATGGGCAACCATAGCCCATAATTTCTTTGTCTTTCTAAATTCATTAATTTTCATTGTCTTTCTAAATTCATTATGTCATACTTTGTTTTTTGTGTTTTGGTTTTCCTCCAAGTTAAAACTCTTTGCAAAATAATCCCTTCTAGACAAATAAAAGCTGAAAAGTCATAAACATCATTAGGGGAACTAGTGAAGAATTTATTGTAAAGTGTAAAGAAATTGTGGAGGCCAAGGGTGAAAGAATTTATGGTAAAGATGAATATGTGAATGACACTGATCCTAGTATCTTCTCTTCTTGCTTGCCAGCAGAGAAGAGGTTTGTTGCATTTTACTAGTGGCATATTGATAATTGGGGGAAGGGAATTATTCAGTTCAGTACACTTGTTCATTTACTTGTTAATGAGCAAGGACAAGTGTGCATTTAACTTATTGGTATACATGGTTCACATGCTTTGCTAGTTAGATATTAGGAATGACAGGTGTGCAGTAACTGATACCGTTAGCAATTATTAGTACACAGCTTGTGAAGATTAAATAGTACCGCATGAATTGAGAAACGTTACATAATAACGGAATACACATAATAACTGAATACACGTTTTCTCTCTTTCTTTCTTCTTCTTGTCTCTCTTTTCCTACCACATATACTTCTGATTTGCTTGCCTTCATTGATAGTGGCATAATACTAGACATTTGATGTGTAAGACATGAAATCTAATTTTTATTCTGATAGGACATCTTACTGCTAAGACTTGCTTGGTACACTTGCAGTAGTGTTGTCACCACAAATACTTCCTATCATTGGTTTTCCTTTTAATATACTTAATTCAGAACATACCAGGTTAACACATTGTTTTATATGTACTTGATCGTTTTTCATGTCATAGGTTTCCAGTCTGCAGCTACGGGATGATCTTCTGTCACTATTAAGGGCTGGCCGTCACACTTCTGGTTCAGTTTTACACTGTACACTTTATCTTCTCAGCAAGGTATCATTATGATTTTATACACTACTCCCTCCGTCCTAAATATAAGATCACTTTAGGGAGGAGAGTTTGTTCCTAAATATAAGATCACTATTTGACTCAAGTTTTTCCCAAATCAACCCTATACTCACTTCACCCAAAAAAATAGTGGTTTGAAAAATGTGATATTTTTAAAACTTAGTGAGGGGTATTTTAAAAATATCATGTAATCCTAACTCATTGGAATGTCTTCCTTAATCTCTCCAAATTTGTTAAAGTGAGTCTTATATTTAGGAATGGAGGGAGTATTGTATTTTTCAAAAAGAATGATCTATATTCTTATCAGTTTTATGAAATGTCTGTAGATTTGCTCTAATTTTTTGATGTCATGAGTTCCTACTTCTTATAATAATAGGACATTACAGAAGTTAACTCTGCAAATAGATCACCTGATCCCAAAAGGAAAAAGATATTAAAAAATATTCCCAATATCCATGCAGGTAGGGCTGCACAAAAACCCGGTGGCCCGACTGGCCCGTCACGACCCGACCCGGTTCTATGCAAAAAATGGTCTGTCACGATGTGGCCCGAGACCAACCCGATTAGGACATGACTGGCTCGACCATCGGGTAGGATAGGACCAGGGCATATGCTCCATGACCAATCGGGTGGCCCGGCCCGATTATTTATAAATATTTTAATTAAAAATATTTTATTATTTGTTTAATATGTAAGAGTCAAGCCTGAAATCATTATAAAAAAAAAAGCCAAAAATCCACAAGCTCACAAGGTAAAAAACAAATGCCATTACATGCTTCATACTTATTTATTTGCAGTGCATAAACAATGTATAATCTGTCATTGGACTTGAATGAAGCTTAATGTCATTATATGCCATGTTGTTACAATCTGTCATTCATTGAGCAGTGCATAATGCCATTATCCTTCTTGAGCAATGTCATTATCTCAAAAGCAGTGCATAATTAGTTGAGTTTGTGCAATTATCTGCATAATCAGTGCATAATTCTATGAGCAATGTCATTATCTGTAACACTTTCAACCAATCATTTGTTGAACACTGCATAATTATATGCTTATACAGTTATACTTATACTTAATCAGTGCATAATTCTTAAATGAAGCATTATCCTTCTATAAGCAGTGATTATTCTTTGATTTGTTTGGATTCAATGGGTTTTGATTTTTCCTTGATTTTGTTGCCTATTCTTTGATTTTTGGTTCTTTGAATGTATATGTCTATAATTAATGCCAATTCCGTAATATTTTTTCCTTTTAGGTGCAAGAGAATATATGTGCAGCTTTTCCTTTTCCTTCTTCTCTTCATGACCAGAATGGTCCGTCATATAGCCCGGTGGTTGTAACAACCACAATTTTTAACCATTTTTTTTTACGTTTTTTTTTCATAATTACTAACTATGTTAGAAAAGAATTCACTCATTATTAATACTAACATAGTTAGAAAAATAATTTAACTTAATTAACTACAATAATCATAATACTAACTATGTTAGAAAAAGAATATAAGTTATAATGATAGACTAACATAGTTAGAAAAACAACTTTTCTTATTTTCCCTAAAATATAAATTGATAGGCTAACCATGATAGAAAATTAATTTTAGTCACAAATAAGCTATCATGGCTAGAAAAAGATTTCATGTAATTTGGAAATAAATAAATTAAAATAAATTATTTTATAATCGAATATAAAATTAATAATTGAAAATCGTTTATATAAAAATATCAAATCTGATATATCCATGTTAGATAAAAATTGACTAACATGGATATTTAAACAAATCTCATAATACCCGAATAAATTCTTTCACATCTATTTACAAATAAGCACATAAACATGTTTAAGAAATAATTACAGTTATCCAGCCTAGAATTATGAACGGAATGGATGCACAAGAGGGGGGGGTGAATTGTGCTTCAAAAATAAATACTCAAAATAAACAACACAGGATTTATACTGGTTCAGTCTACCTGACCTACGTCCAGTCCTCAACCACCCAGGCCGAGAGTTTCACTATACCTCAGGTTTTAAATCGGGTTCACCTGAAACCTTACAACCGCAAGTTTTACGGGCTCACTTGCAACCTTACAACAAGTTTTACACGGGCTCACTTGTAACCTATCTAACTATCTCCCCCTCACACCAAGCAAGGGTTTGAAGTTTACACTTGAAAGCTTTTCTGCCTAAGTTCTCTTAAAGAACAGATTGTGTTACACACTTAAGTTCAATAAATGCTCTTATAACAGAAAGAGACTTAACTACTCTGAGTACAGAATAAGTAGATGAAGAATCACTCAAAGTGTTAAATGCTCTTCGCTTTTCTGGGTTGCTTGAATGATTGAAGATTTTCTCGCTCTAACTTCTCTCAAGAATATTCGAAGATCATTAACTTCTCATAAATGAGGTTGAGCCCCTTTATATAGTCTTCAAGCATTTTGAACTCTTGGTAGGTGGGCTAGCCGTTTGAATATGTCCGTTTTTCCCATGTTACCGTTGCCCATTAATTGCTTCATCAATGCATAGCAGGGTTGACTTGCTTTATCTCTGTAAAGTAGTCCTGACACCTCTGCTCTGACATAAGCATTCTGACACTGCAACATCTGACATTCTGATTGCTTGCGGAAGCAGACTCTCATCCGGAAGCAATTCTACTGAGTGTGCTGCACTGAGTGTTAGTTTATCAATATGAACATATAGTCACATGCAGTGGGAGTGTTCTTTGCCTAAGTGGTAAGTTCCTTATATCAGGAAGTACATTTGCATCCGGAAGCAAATTCACTGGATGAAGGATTACTTACACTCTCTAAGTGTTAAGTCACTTCAACAGCTAGCGCTAATCACTAAGCTATCGGAAGCACTTCTGCTGGACGTTGCTTACATTCACTGACGCTTAGTGTTATTGTGTTCTATCAGTCTGCGCTAGTGAAAGTTTATCAGGAAGCTATTTTACTTGACGTGGCTCTTTCTACTGGCACTTGGGGTTATTCTATCTTATCAGTCTGCGTCAGTCTAAGTTTATCAGGAAGCTATTTTACTTGATGTTGCATTTTCACTGACGCTTGGGGTTAACCTACTTTATCAGTCTGCGCCAGTAGAAATCTATCAGGAAGCAACTTCACTTCCTGTTGACTCTTAGCTTAGTCTAAAGATTTTGTTTACCTATTGCTCATGGACTAAGTTAAATCCCTAGTGACTTACTCGCTGCCGCTGGGGGATAAGACATTTTCCGCGTGCGCGAGTCCTAGTCTATCCGGAAGTAAATCCACATCCGGTTGCACTCTAAGTTTGGATCCTATGTTATCCTATTGCTTCCTAGGCACTTGGTCTAATCCTTTATGTTTTAGTCTTCATCAAAACTTAAGATTCTAACATTCTCCCCCTTTTTGATGATGACAAACCTAGTTTTATCGATTAAGTTCCTAAGGAAGGATTAGCAAAAGATTAAAAGCAATAGATAAGAACAAGTAACATAGACGATAATATTGATAAACAGAGATTACATATTAGAGTATACAAGCAGAACATATACAGGTAATCTACACTAAGCAGGAATGAAATATGCATTAAACGAGAATGTTTGGATTGGGGGTTCAGGGTTTTTGTTTCTTCTTCCTCTCCTTGTGTCTTTCTTCATTTTTCTAGCTCGGCCTCATAAACATTCTGGTCAATTATCCGCTGAAGCTCTTCTTCATCATAGAACTCCCAGGATAGCAAGGCTAGTGGTCAATGGGAGAATGGGGTGGAAAGACGGGTGAATGGAACTCCCAGGATAATAAGCGCAGAATGGTCAATACATCTCTCCCCCTTTTGGCATCATCAAAGAGGACGAGGGCCAGGACTGGACCCTTGTTCCTTGTATTTCTGTCAGATTTGATCGCCGCAGCCTCCTCCTTAGGGATGGACTTCCTCTTCTTATCAAGCTTCTCTTGATAAGAACCCACTAACTGTTCTGCCATTCTACCAGAAGTTTCAGGCTGACCTTGAATATTTTCATTCTGCCCCGGTGTATTCTGCCCAGAAATTTCATGGTGTTCTTGATGTTCATTGCGATGTTCTTCATGATGCTTAGATTTTCCAGAATATTTAAGGCTCGATATCCCAGCTTTTTGCTTGTGTTTCTTAGATGAGGAGGGTTTCTTTGAAACTGGGTTTGTTTCATAAGATTCGGCCATTTTTGTGTGGGTATGTGGTAAAATGCGAAATGATGTATGAAAAGAAATGAAGAACATTAGAAGAAGATGAAGAGTTATGCAGAGAATTTGTAAGTATAAGTGAAATGTAAAAGTTGAAAATGATGCCCTATTTATAGGTACAATTGCTAGGGGTATAAGTGGCATGCTTTTTCATATTTTCACACATTGGGTGGCGTAAACGATTTAAGTTGGGACGACACACCTGATGACACGTGTCGCTTCATTTTACCAGAGAAGACATAACGTCTCATTGGAAGTTGAAGAGTTTCTGAAGTGACGTGTCCTTTGGTTCAAGCACTGGCGCTCACACCCACTTTGATTTAACACTCTGCGCCAGTAAAAGGTCATCCGGAAGTAGTTTTGCTAGCTGTTAGACAAGTGCTCTTGGTTGCCTTGAGCAATCATCCAGCTTCAGTGGATGACCATCCGGAAGTGGTTTTGCTTCCGGTTGCACTTAAGATTTAACATTGAGGGACCTGCAAAAACATATATTGGCACTCCGATGCCTAAGTTAGTATCGTTGTAAGTGATAAGCAATCAAGTATAATGGATAGAATTTACACTTCATTTGGGTTTACCATTCCCAAATCACCTCTAATGAAGGTAAATTGGTCAAACCCTAGAGGCTTGGTGAAAATGTCAGCAAGCTGTTGTTGTGTGGGGACAAACTGCACCTTGACATCCTTCTTTTGAACATGGTCTCTGATGAAGTGATGTCTGACGTCAATGTGCTTTGTCCTTGTGTGCTGAACTGGATTCTTGGCGAGGCTGATAGTGCTTGTGTTGTCACAGAGGATAGGTGCCTCAGGGAATTCCAAGCCAAGATCTCTCAACTGGTTCTTTAGCCACAGCACTTGAGCACAACAACTTGCTGCAGCAATATATTCTGCCTCAGTGGATGACAAGGACACGCAGGTCTGCTTCTTGCTCGCCCAAGACACCAGACAACCACCAAGGAAGGCGCATTGTCCACTGGTGCTTTTCCTATCAGTTTTATAACCTGCATGATCAGAGTCAGAATAAGCCCACAAGAACTCTTGGTTACCTCTGGGATACCAAAGACCAAGTTCTTGTGTCCCCTCAAGGTATCTCAAGATACGTTTAACACATGTTAGATGTGACTCCTTGGGGTTGGCTTGAAATCTAGCACACATGCCTACACTAAATTGAATGTCAGGCCTGCTGGCTGTTAAGTATAGGAGTGAACCTATCATTCCTCTATACATGGGCAGGCTGACAGATTTACCCTTTGCGTCAGCATCAAGTGCGGCAGTGGTGCTCATGGGAGTGTCATACTCCTTGCATTCATCCATCCCAAACTTTTTGAGTAGCTCTCTGCAGTACTTAGTTTGGGAGATGAAGATTCCATTTTTCTTTTGTTTGATTTGCAGGCCTAGGAAGAACGTGAGTTCTCCCATCATTGACATTTCAAACTCACCCTGCATAATCTTAGAAAAATCCTCACAAAGCTTTTCGTTAGTTGCTCCAAAGATAATATCATCAACATAAATTTGGACAATTAGCATATCTCTATCTTTGTGAAGGATAAACAGTGTATTATCAAGTTTGCCTCTTGAGAAACCTTTGCCTAGCAGAAAGCTGCTAAGTCTCTCATACCAAGCTCTAGGAGCTTGTTTCAGGCCATATAAAGCTTTCTTCAATCTATACACATGTTTGGGATGCTTGTGATCCTCAAAGCCAGGAGGTTGTTCTACATATACCTCTTCCTTAATATAGCCATTAAGAAATGCACTCTTTACATCCATTTGATATAGCCTGAAGCCCTTCATGGATGCAAAGGCTAGAAGAATCCTTATTGCTTCAAGTCTAGCGACTGGAGCAAATGTTTCTTCATAGTCAATGCCTTCTTCTTGGTTATATCCTTTGGCAACTAGTCTGGCTTTGTTTCTTGTAATTTGACCTGTCTCATCCAGTTTGTTTTTAAAGACCCATTTGGTCCCTACTATAGATTGATGAGGTGGCCTAGGGACTAGTTCCCAGACTTGACTTCTTTCAAATTGGTTTAGCTCTTCCTGCATGGCTATAATCCAGTCGCAGTCCTCAAGAGCTTGTTCAACTGAAGTTGGTTCTATTTGAGATAGAAATGCACCAAACTCAACTTCATTTTGAACTTGCCTTCTGGTTCTGACACCAGAAGAAACATCACCAAGCACTTGATCAAGAGGATGATCCCTGTGATGTCTCCTAGCTATTGGCAACTGTGCCTCCTCAGGCATGGGTTGCACTCTAGGTTCATCACTGGGTTCATCTTCTTCTTTGAGATTGCTTGTTGGTGTTTCTTTTGGTAGTGAGGAGGATGATGGTAGTTTTGGGAGATTAGATGCTTCATCATCCTCTGTGGATTGTCCCCATGTAGGAGTTTCATCAAATACAACATGCATGGATTCCTCTACAGTTTTAGTTCTCATGTTGTATATTCTATATGCTTTACTCCTAAGGGAATATCCTATGAATATACCTATATCAGCCTTTGGATCAAACTTACCCAAATTTACCTTTCCATTATTATGTATGTAGCATTTTGATCCAAATATTCTGAGGTGGCTGATGTTGGGCTTTCTTCCTTTGTATAGCTCATATGGAGTTTTGTCTAAGCCCTTGCGAACATAGGCTCTGTTTGAGATGTAGCATGCAGTGCTCATGGCATCCGCCCAGAATACCTGAGAAACCTCTTTCTCATTGAGCATGCTTCTGGCCATCTCAGTCAGAACCCTGTTCTTCCTTTCGACTACTCCATTTTGTTGAGGAGTCCTAGGAGCTGAGAAGTTGTGCTCAATGCCGTTTTGCTCACATAGCTCAGTGAAGCTATGGTTCTCAAACTCTCCTCCATGGTCTGTCCTTATGGCTGTGATTTTGAGCTCCTTCTCATTCTGCACTTTCTTAGCCAGGACAACAAAAGCATCAAAAGTATCTTGCTTAGAGGCAAGAAACATAGTCCAAGTGAACCTTGAATAGTCATCCACCACCACTAGAGCATATAGGTTTCCACCCAAACTCTTTACCCTTGCTGGCCCAACCAAATCCATGTGGATTAGTTCCAAGGGCCTGCTGGTGGAGACTCTCTTCTTGGTTTTGAACGAGGACTTTGTTTGCTTTCCTCGTTGGCAGGATTCACAGATAAAATCATGCTTGACTTTAAAGGAGGGAATACCTATAGCTAGCTCATTTTTAATTAGCATGTCCAATTGAGTAAAGTTAACATGAGCTAGTCTCTTATGCCAAAGCCAACTATTCTCGTCACTAGATATTAAACATTTTTCCTCTAGCTGTTGACATAAGTCTAAGGTATATAAATTACCATTTCTATTTGCCTTAATCTTGCATTTTAAGTTGGCCTTATCTATATTTAGATCCTGCTTATCAACTATTAAGCACTCATTTGAATCAAATATTACCCAATTTCCTCTGTCCGTGCTCTGGCTCACGCTCAGCAGGTTGTGACAGAGACCTTCGACTAGATAGACATCTTTGACTGGCCCAACTTCTCCAACTCCAGTGATCTTGCCACTTTGATTTCCTCCAAAGGTTACTGTGGCCCCATCTTTGATTACCAGGGATTTGAACTTGTCTCTGTCCCCAGTCATGTGTCTTGAGCATCCACTATCAATATACCATTTCTTGTTCTTGGATGCCTTGAGACACACCTGCAAAATTTAAGCAAACTTAGGTACCCAACTTTTCTTGGGTCCTCGATCATTAGTTTTTACTGCCCTTGGTTTAGAGTCATCCTTGATCTTGGGCTTGTGACTTTTCAGAGCCTCTGGCCGAGTGCTGGCTCTGGACTCTTGGGTTTTCCCTTTGGGATAATTCCAGGCTTGGGATCCTTGTCCTCTCCTAGTTTCCTTTGCAGGAGGAGGATCTTTTGTTGCCTTGGTTCTTTTAGGGACCCATTTGTAGGAGCTGTTAACTCCATGCTTCTTAGCATTACAGGTGGACGTGGAGTGTCCTTTCCTGTTGCAGTAATTACAGAAGCTAAAGGGTGAGGAGCCATGATTGGTGGCTTTATGGAAGAACTTCAAGTAAGGCTTTACTTTTGGTTCTACCCACCTTTTTACCTTAGGGGTATATCCCAAGCCAGTTCTATCCCTATATGCCCTTTGGTTCATTAAAATTACTTTTAGCATTTCTGAACCATTGGTGAACTTCTCCAGGGCATTTTGCAGCTTATTATTTTCCTCTGAGACTTTGTTGCAACTAGAGCAACTCTCAGGTGTTGGGGCGTTGGGTTCTACCTGTGAAGAACCCTGGCCATCCACTATCGGAAGTCTTCTAGCTTCCGCTAGTTCCTCACTTAGTGAGTCCACCTTGGATTCAAGTGATTCCTTTTTGGTTTTCAACACCTTATAGGCTTTACATAGTCTAGAGAATTCTTCATGAATCTCATTGTAAGCCTCTTGAAGTTCAGAAAAAGTTACCTCATGATCTTCGTTGGTGAGGTCAACATCTGATGGTGCTTCTTCATCCTCCTCTCTAGCTACCAGGCAGAGGTTGGCAACTTCTTCTTCGTCACTTGCTTCCTCATCTGAGCTGTTTACCCAAATAGAGGAAACAAGAGCTTTTCTTTTGTCCTTGCCTTTAGACCTCTGCAGGCTGGGGCACTCAGCCTTGAAGTGACCAGGCTTGTTGCATTCAAAGCACACAGGGACCTTCTCTTTCTTGTATCCCTTCTTCTCACTGGTATCACCTCTCTGATAGCCTCCCTTCTTTCTGAGGAATTTTTTAAATTTCCTCACTATCAAAGCCATCTCCTCATCGTCCATCTCCTCCTCATCATCTTCCTCATTGTCATTGATCCCTTTGCTGGGAGCAACGAGAGCAAGATTTTTGTTCTTGGGTGAAGGTTGAAGAGCTCTCATAGCCAGCAAGGTAGGTTCATATTCAGCAAGAGAGCCAAATAGTGCAGTGATGGAGCTGGTTGATTCACCTTGCACTTCTTGCAAAATAGTTACTTTGGTGATCCAGTCACCCTTCAAGATCTTTAGGATCTTGCTCACTTGCTCTCTTTCAGGGATATCCTTACCCAGCGAGGCCAAATTATTGATGAGGTGGGTGAACCTGAGTTCCAGCTCTCTGATAGGCTCGGTAGGGCTCAGCATGGCGAATTTATGGAATTCTTCAACCAGCATTTCAATACGTCTCGCCTTTACTCCCCTGGTTCCAGAGTGTGCAGCCTCAAGAGCCTCCCACATATCCTTAGCAGTCTTGTGGTGGCTGATTCTGTGAAATTCTTTGTGGGTGAGAGCACACTGGATGTAGTGCATGGCCCGATGGTTTAGTTGGACTAGAGCATAGTCCTCAGCAGTGTATCTGGCTCGCACTTTTGCAAATCCATCTTCATCTAGTGGAACATTATCCCCTCGTTCTATGACATCCCAGAGTCTCAAGTCGCTTGACTTGATATATGTCTCCATTCTGTACTTCCAGAACGTATAGTTGTACCCATCGAAGCCTGGGGGCTTATTGGGTTGAACGGCGACATCTGGTAGGCCATAGTCTGGATCCATTACTTGATCTTTGCTTTCTGATTCGTTGGAATCGGGTGAGAAAGACCTTGCTCTGATACCAAATGAACGGAATGGATGCACAAGAGAGGGGGTGAATTGTGCTTCAAAAATAAATACTCAAAATAAACAACACAGGATTTATACTGGTTCGGTCTACCTGACCTACGTCCAGTCCTCAACCACCCAGGCCGAGAGTTTCACTATACCTCAGGTTTTAAATCGGGTTCACCTGAAACCTTACAACCGCAAGTTTTACGGGCTCACTTGCAACCTTACAACAAGTTTTACACGGGCTCACTTGTAACCTATCTAACTATCTCCCCCTCACACCAAGCAAGGGTTTGAAGTTTACACTTGAAAGCTTTTCTGCCTAAGTTCTCTTAAAGAACAGATTGTGTTACACACTTAAGTTCAATAAATGCTCTTATAACAGAAAGAGACTTAACTACTCTGAGTACAGAATAAGTAGATGAAGAATCACTCAAAGTGTTAAATGCTCTTCGCTTTTCTGGGTTGCTTGAATGATTGAAGATTTTCTCGCTCTAACTTCTCTCAAGAATATTCGAAGATCATTAACTTCTCATAAATGAGGTTGAGCCCCTTTATATAGTCTTCAAGCATTTTGAACTCTTGGTAGGTGGGCTAGCCGTTTGAATATGTCCGTTTTTCCCATGTTACCGTTGCCCATTAATTGCTTCATCAATGCATAGCAGGGTTGACTTGCTTTATCTCTGTAAAGTAGTCCTGACACCTCTGCTCTGACATAAGCATTCTGACACTGCAACATCTGACATTCTGATTGCTTGCGGAAGCAGACTCTCATCCGGAAGCAATTCTACTGAGTGTGCTGCACTGAGTGTTAGTTTATCAATATGAACATATAGTCACATGCAGTGGGAGTGTTCTTTGCCTAAGTGGTAAGTTCCTTATATCAGGAAGTACATTTGCATCCGGAAGCAAATTCACTGGATGAAGGATTACTTACACTCTCTAAGTGTTAAGTCACTTCAACAGCTAGCGCTAATCACTAAGCTATCGGAAGCACTTCTGCTGGACGTTGCTTACATTCACTGACGCTTAGTGTTATTGTGTTCTATCAGTCTGCGCTAGTGAAAGTTTATCAGGAAGCTATTTTACTTGACGTGGCTCTTTCTACTGGCACTTGGGGTTATTCTATCTTATCAGTCTGCGTCAGTCTAAGTTTATCAGGAAGCTATTTTACTTGATGTTGCATTTTCACTGACGCTTGGGGTTAACCTACTTTATCAGTCTGCGCCAGTAGAAATCTATCAGGAAGCAACTTCACTTCCTGTTGACTCTTAGCTTAGTCTAAAGATTTTGTTTACCTATTGCTCATGGACTAAGTTAAATCCCTAGTGACTTACTCGCTGCCGCTGGGGGATAAGACATTTTCCGCGTGCGCGAGTCCTAGTCTATCCGGAAGTAAATCCACATCCGGTTGCACTCTAAGTTTGGATCCTATGTTATCCTATTGCTTCCTAGGCACTTGGTCTAATCCTTTATGTTTTAGTCTTCATCAAAACTTAAGATTCTAACAAATTATACACAGACATACAGTAATCTAAGGAAAATGAATTAAAGGGTTTACAAATTAATAAATGAAACATGAAAAATAGTATGCAACCACAAGGCTTAGTTCCTAAGTCTCCAGATCCTTCCCATCATTCCTGCCCCGATCTAGTACCTGTAATATCAACGATTGGGGTAGACCCAGAAATCGCAACTACTACCACTCGCTTACGTACATCTTTGCACTACGTGCATGTGCATGCCCGCAAGGTTGTGTGTGATAATGTGTAAAGTGGTGTGTGCTACATGTTGTGTTGCATGAACATATTATCTATGCTAATTTCAATTAACTACCAATAATCATGTATTGCAGCAGCACAAATATACGAATACATCACAACTCAAAACATCGCAACTCAACACATCAATAATAATAATTAATACATCAATAATAACAATTAAATCAAACACAACACACCGTAATATCTCAGTTCAATATGGACTCACGACTCGATGGTCGATATACCCTCGCTTGAACTGGTTCAATAGGGACTGACAACCCTCGTTTGAACATGTAACAATTGTCTTATTCTTATTCATTTTAGTCCCTGGGGGTTTTTACAGGGAACCTCATTCCGGAATGGCATAATTATAATCATATTAACCGGTGTGCACCAAACAAATCATCAATTCTCATAAAGCATATAATAAACATGACAAATTCATAAACTAACTATATACTTACCAACATACACACACACGCAAACAAGTTTAAGTAGTTACCTCCTTGCATTTAAACCCAAATAAACGTAAGCTCCCAAGTGCTAACTTCTACAATCAATAATACAACACATACAAACAAATATTAAAAATTAATCAATTGTATAATAATAAACGTCACTCTCGTTCCTAGAAGTACTACCCATTCCCCTTACATTCACTTTCCTAGAAAGTCATTTTCAACCTTTATCAGCCGATAGATTGATAACCAACAAATTCAGCCAATATAATCCATATAAATTACCATTGGCATACATAACACTTTTATTTTTTTACAACACAATAAGCCAAGATGAAAGAGAAGGGGGAAATTTGAAATTCCCAATGAAATTCACAATTAATCATACAGAGTCGGTGTCAACAAAGAACTAAGCCAAATTATCAGTTTAATTACTTCATTAACCAAGAACAAATTGCATAAATCGTACATAGCACACGCTCATACACAGTCAATAACCAATTACACCATAAACCACCTTCCAATTACCAGAAGTTTTGTTCAGAAGGTAAGCTTCAAGTGCAACAGCCCAAGCATCATTCTTAAAATGACACTAACCTCATATTTCATCAAAGTTTCATCAATCCTCACTTATTAACCATACTTGCATTATAATTCCCCATCTTTAGTTACACATACAACAGCATTCAAAAACATGAAAATAAAGAATCCCTTTTATTCAGTTCGACCAGTAGAAAAATTAGAAACAGAAAACTTCCAAATTACATATTACATGTAAGTTCTATTTAGGGCCGATATCAAAGTAACACATCCTAGTAACCTCCAATTCAATATCCCAACAAGGACTCTAAATATAAAAACAATCAACCAAAATCCATCTCTATACCATTTATTTAAGATTGAAAGCATCCAAAAAGGCAAGAGTCATTTCTTTATCTTAAAGTCCATTCAGCCCATGAAGAAAACATCACTTCTCATACCAACTTAAATTTAACAATTATAATTCATTTCTTTCTTGTATTCCAATTGTATAATAAGCTGAACAAAACAAACAAAAGAACTAGGCCAAAGCAAAAAGTTATTCTTTTGAAGCATAAGAAAACTTTACTCATTTATATAACACTTATAAGTTATCAAACTTTTATGTCAACATCAGAAACCAATTAGACAAGGACTTAGGAAGTTCCAGAATTTACAAAACACCAAACTTAATCAAATCAATGTGCAAAGTAAAACAACAGTAGTTTCAATTTTGAATTCTAATCACAGCATAATACAATATACACCCAAGGCCAAATAAGACACTGAACTGAACATGAAAAGGTCCAAATACAGTATTCATTCATGAACCCCAGCCAAGAACGAGGTGAACAGTGCCCAAGAACAAAAGAACAAATTTTCAGAAATAAAGTTCAACAATAATTCAGCAGTCAAATAAGTAAATACTAAATTTCAACTCTAATATACTCTCACAACAACTAAGTTGAAGTTTTTATTTTTCTTTTTACCCCAATCCTAAAACTTAAATCGATTTCTCACTCAAATATATATCTCACATCGCAGAAAAGGAAGGAACACAAGGGAACAAACTTACCTAAGCTCGAATCTGTTATTGCGGATGATGGTTGGGCCGAAACCGCCGCTGACATCGTTGGGGTTCGTCGGAGAGGAAGTGATTTAGCGAGAAAAGGAAGGAAGAATCCAATGGTTGAAGAGAGGAAGATGATGTTGGTCAAATTCTTTTTGGGTAACAAAGAAGGATGGAGAAGAACGAAGTGGTGAGGAAGGAGAAACTGACGATGAAGTGAACTCAATGTCTTGTGTGTGATTGAAGATGATGAAGGAGGAGGGTACATTTGCGCAGCAATAAGAAGGAATGGGAAGATGGAAAAACATGTATATATACATAGGCAAATCTAGGGTTTAGGGCCCAATATGAAAATTACAAAACAATACCCTCAATTAGCTACAAAGTTTCTACCTTTATTATCTATTAAATTTAGTCTCCTATGCTCTCAAAATTAATCTCTAATGCTTTAGAAAATATCATATCATCCTTTCCCTTTTAGACACACACACACAACACAAAAGCATTATACTAATTTAATATATTAAATATAAATTAACTCCAATTATCTAATTCTTAAATTTAGCATTTACATAATTATTTATGTTAATATAAGTTCTAATATTTTTCAGCATTATAAATAAAGTTTCCTAAACTGATGTCTTCTTGATATAATCATCATTAATATTCCTAAATTTAAATTTAATACTAAATATTTTCTTTCTTAATCCTAACAGATTTATAAAAACAAACATGTTGAATTTTCTAAATTCATTTACAAGATTAAATTTTGGGTATTTATTAATTTATTTTATAATTAAAAATTTAGGATGTTACAGTGGTCATGTCCGGCCCAATCTCGGTGTCGGGCCAAACAGGACATGACCGGGTCTCGGGCCAAAAAATCTGACCCGAAAATTATTTAGGACAGGACCAGGGCATATAGTTGGCCCGGTCCTGTCCGTCATTTGTGCAGCCCTACATGCAGGATATCCTTCCTCATTGGCAAAAGCACAAGAGGTTGACAAAGTTTTGCAAGGAAGACGTCTTACCTATGAAGATATAAAAGATCTTAAGTTCTTGACGCGCTGCATTATTGAATCACTTCGGCTTTATCCATATACTCCTGTAGGTTTGACAACATTTTTATATTGTGTAATGGAAATTCTACAAAATATTTCCATTAACACATTTAACATGACTATGTTGTTGGATTTCTATCCTATTTGCACTCTATAGGATAATTGGTACTAATTGTTTCCCTTTCCAAGTAATCATGTAAGTCTCAAATCATCTCATAATAAGTTAAGTTTAGATAACTTCTCAACTTCAACTATGTCATGACCCTCCTAGTCAATGATATGACAACATCTACCCAATCAAATGAGATCTCTTAATACCAGATATCACGTCGTCCCCTTCTTGGCAGTTAAGTTTACAGTTCGTTGTTGTTCTTGGCAGCCCTTCTCGGCTGAATTATTTCAAATCATCTCACTCCTCATTTGGATATTCACAATTTGATTTAAACCAAGAACTAATCTATTTGTAGCACATTGAAGTATACAATGTCATGTACTTGTATTATTCTTAACTAGATAATAATAGCACAATTGGGTTCATGATCGAGATAATGCGTTTAAAGACTCCCATCACACGAATTCCAATAACAATACTATTATCTATCAAGAATTTTAAACAAGTACTTTCTAGAATATGCTCAAATTAGGTCTCTCAGAAGACTTACTTTCTGAAAGCTCCCACTTTAGATAGAGCAATGTCATTAACTCCCACTTAGATAGAGTATTTGAGGATGTAGGAAAATAGGGTCCACCCTTAGTGAGTTAGAACCATACCCAATTGGAATTGGGACCATTATGTAAATATGGAAATATGATTTGAAAGGAATTATATTTCCCATATGATTTAAAGTAAAATCATTGTGTCTTTTCACAAGGGGATATGACTTTTCCATTGATTCATTATAAATACATGAAGCCTATTGGAAAAGTCATAAATCACAACAAGACATTACATTTGTTTTTTATGTGTAGAAAAACAAATTCCTCTCTCTCATTCTCTCTATTCCTCCATCATGTGCATCTGCTGTATATCGTAGTCAGATTCCAATCGGTGATCCGACTCCGTGTGGGTACCCGGTCAAGTAGAGTGCCATCCAGGTACGCCCGAAATCCCTACAGTGATATCAGAGCAAATATGTTTATTGAGACAATTATATGATTTTATTCCGCTGTGCAATTGTGCATATTTTGAATTTGTGTGTTTTTCATTTATTTTTCATGTGTTTACTATATGTATGCCGAGAGAATGCATGTAGGAAAAAAAACATGATATCAATCAAATTCATTCATGTGTTTAATTTCTTTATTAATCTCGTATGTTATGGTTACATAAAGAAAGTGATGCTCTATATTCTTCTCTGGTCCAGTGTTTAATTTCAAACCTAGTGTTAATGCATTGTGCAAACACTATGACCATTAGTTAAATAGAAGACCCTAAGTATCGTAGCATGAATAAAATATGAGGATAAATTTGTGAGGAGTTGTAGCACATAAGGTTGTTGTTTAACAATGTGTCCCTATGCAGAAGTCCCTACTTAAGCCTAAGGCCAAAGATGTACATGTGTGACATGTTAAGTCTTCTGGCATGCATAGGACTTGGAGTAAGAGATACTTCATTATGGCTTTACATGTATATGTGATAGTATATAATGTCTAGTACGTCGTACAGGTTGGTGAGGTCGCTTTCTCACACAAGCGATCGCTTTTGACACTCAGTGAGAGTGTGCAAAGATGAGACAAAGTGTTCACCGGCAGTATTGATCATACTGATATGATAGAGAAGAAACACAATCTTTATATCGCCTCGACTTAAAAGTGCAATAAGTCGAGATGAGATCCGTGGTTACACATATGAATCGACTTACGGATACCCACATCCATATTACCTGTAGCCAGATAACAAGTTCTTCAAAATCGACGTCTTACAAAGTGAGCAGAGTTGAAGAATTTGGGTTTAGATACTGTGTGTGTCTATACTAAAGTCTGTATGGTGTTAATGATGAAATAAATCGACATATGCTCTTATAGAAGAAGAGTAACACCATAGCATGTGATTCATACCACATGTGCTTAAGTTACCGCAAACAGGAAGCTTGTGAATGGATCCATGTTTCACTGCTGTGTGATTCCTAGAAAGTTTTCAATACTTTCTTGATGTCCTTCGACTTTGACAATTTCATGGAAATATGTTTTGATGTCTGCTACCTTAGTGTAAATGCTATATGGTCTTGAAAATTGCGATCTAAATGTTTTATACTAGGAAAGCAGTTAATTCATATTGATGTGATATTTGGGCGAAAGGAAGATTTACGTGAGAATACACACCTATGCTGGTGTCTGAGGTCGACCCATTATGATGTTAGTGTGCTTAAATCATAAGTGTGGATGCTAAGCATATGAGAAAGGCAATCTGAGTTTTATCTAAATTCAAAAGGGATTAGATTAGCCATGAGAAAAGTGTATTTGTGTAAATCTAGGATATCTGAGGCATTATGATGACAAAATGGTCGTGCTGCACTGCAAGGTAGTTTTGTTCTGGTCTCAATAAATGAGATTTCTAGTTCAAGACACCTAAAAGAAGACGTCACGCCCACGCGGTTACGGCAGAGCACTTAGTATGAAAGAAGGATAGAAGAGAAAGAGATTTGACCCTTAACATTTAACCCACTAAGTGTGAGTGGGAGATGTAGGAAAATAAGGTCCACCCTTAGTGGGTTAGAACCATACCCAATTGGAATTGGGACCATTATGTAAATATGGAAATATGATTTGAAAGGAGTTATATTCCCCATATGATTTAAAGTAAAATCATTGTGTCTTTTCACAAGGGGATATGACTTTTCCATTGATTCATTATAAATACATGAAGCCTATTGGAAAAGTCATAAGTCACAACAAGACATTACATTTGTTTTTTATGTGTAGAAAAACAAATTCCTCTCTCATTCTCTCTATTCCTCCATCATGTGCATCTGTTGTATATCGTAGTCAGATTCCAATCGGTGATCCGACTCCGTGTGGGTACCCGGTCAAGTAGAGCGCCATCCAGGTACGCCCGAAATCCCTACAGTTCCCAAACTCGTCTTTGCAGTAATTAACATCCTCTTGTGGAATGCTAAACTTATCTTTGCTGTAATTAAGTTCTAGTTCTGTTCAACAAAGAACACTCATATAATTGCATCATAAAACTTGAGCTTCTTATAAAACAAGTTGGCGTGATGGTGTCATAAAATTGAGTTGACTTTAGTCAAATTACAAGTTAGGGAGTTATCATAGGTTATGAGTCATAACTCATAAGCCATCTTTGAAATTCTGGCAGCCAATTGTTTTGGGAATTTGTTAATTAAGCACTAAGACCTTTTATGGAAAGAATTTTGGTAAGAAGGACAAAAATGGCAGTTAGGATCCCCTTTTGTAGTGTTTGAACAGAGATCCATGCCAGAATTTTGTCCTCATTTTAAGCTTTCGTGTAATCTATATTTGGGATTTTTTCAATTCTGGTTTCTGGGTGCAGTTATTTTTTTGTTTTTGTGTGTGGTGGTTTGGTTTTAGGTATAATGAATAACCCATTGGGCACACACATGACTTTCTTTTCTCGGTTGATAGGTTTTATTTTCCTGTTTAGATTAGGAGCAAATATTGCTTGTTTGTTTTTATGTCATCAGTAAATACTACTCAATATTACTCCCTCCGGTCCTAAATATAGGACTAGATGACTTTTTTGAAAAATCCTAAAAAAAAGAAAAAAATAAGTTAATTATAAATTGATTTACCTATTTTTTTCTATTAGACTAGATTATTTTACCTATAAGCTAATGGATAATCTAAAAAGATATCAAATATGTCATGATTTAATAACCTATTTCGCAACTTTAATCTTTCCCAAAAAAAAGTTTTCTAGGTCTTATATTTAAGACCGGAGGTAGTATTATCAAAGAGAGAACTTGTGTAAATCATGATTTGTTGTGGGGAGTATAAAGTGGGAGGTCTCAATTTCGATCCATGGGAGGGCCAATGACAAGGCTTATTCCCAGGAATGCTACAACATTAGATCGTGGACTCAAAAGAGCCTTGGGTCTCCCTACAATACTTGAGTTGAGTTTGCCAACACCCGGGAAATGCGAGAGCTGACCCTGGGGTGTTCAACATGGTGGGTTCAGTAGCCGACAATGCTAAACTCAACACTCTACAATCTTGCTATAAACAAACCAGGACATTTTAGTTATTATCGAAAGTCTTTTTAATGAGTTTATACCTTATTATTAGAACTTCTGGCCACCTTCTTGTTTGAAGATTAATAAGTGGTGACAGATGTAGGAAAATGGTCATTTAACTTGGAATGTTTTAGCTATGTTTGAGTTCAATTTGTTTTAAAAATAAAGTTTAGAAGAATTTTTATCAAGGTACTGATTTGATAAGTGATTAGTGATTGAACTTATTAACAAAAAATGACAGTATTTTGATTTCGATATGTAAACGTTTGTTTGTAAACTTTTCGTTATGTATTTTTTTGAAGGTTACAAAATTTGACTTATAAGTATTAAACTTCAGACCTAGATAGACAAAGACCAAATGAACAAGGATGACTAATTAATTGGGTTGTGCAATCTTATATGTGAAATATTGAACTGTTTAGCTCATTTTATCTTGTTTTTGTTCATTGTCATAGTAATGCAAGGTTAAGTTTAGGGTGATTCCCCAAACTGTTTTCTGATTTTTACAGGCTATTAACTATTGTTCAGAATACTGCATGTTGTTTGTTTGGACTTGCTGATATAAATTCACAATGTACAGGAGAAAATTGTCACTTCTATTGAAATTTGATTAGAAGATTTTTAGTGAGACGGGAAAAGGAAATGGAGTGAACAGTCTTGGATCTGTGGCATCTGTTATTCTGCTTTGTGGCCTAAACGTATAAGGAAAAGTAAAAAATATGGCTGCTATGTTCTTCATTTTATTCTACCTATATTCACTTTTCTTTTTGCTTTCAACCTTGGTTTATTTTATAATACTATTAGTCTTCATTATAGCTTTATCTCAACTTTTGATCTCTATGTGAGGTTTCATTTGGATCAAAATTGGAGAAGTGCATATATTTGATATGTTACAGTTTGTCCTTGAGAGCATCCTTTTATCGTTGATATGTGCGTAGTCATTGAATTTTGCTGCATAGTTATATTTTTATCATCATGTTGTCCATTTTATTTTAATTTTATTTTATAATTTATGTATGTTTGGGCGACTTCTAGCAACAATAATAGTATTTTGTATCTTTTGTAGGGAGGGTGACCCCAGAAAGTGTCATCTTTAGTTTTGAAAGTAGGAACTCATTAGTGCTCAATGCTCGTTGAGAATGACAGATTGAAGAATGTAATATATACACTACTTTTTCAGAATGAAGGATGAACAAGGATAATAATAATATGAGAGGTAAAGGAGAAGACGGTCATGTTGGAGAGCTTAAAAGACAGGTTTCTGCCATTGTGGTTTGTATGAAGAAGAATGAAAAGACCAAGAAGACAAATTTGTTGTAATCTTTTGGTGTACTTTTTTGTCATCGTGCTATCAAATCTAGATGAGTGAAATTTCATATGTAATATTTATGTAAACGAATGTAATGACAAAGAACACAACTTTGTTGTAATATTTTAGTATATGAATAATGTATCAATTTTGTAGGTTCTAGACTTCTAGTTATTTCATTTAAGGACCCAAACCTGCAGAGAAATTTCAGAAAGTTTTGGTCCTTCACATAAATTAATTGCCTACTTTGGTCCTTCAATGAAATTCTCTCATGTTTATAACTAAAGATAATCTCAGTTAGGGGTGTAAATGAGCCGGGCCGAGCCAAGCTTTACCTAAATAGACCTAGACCTGTAATGCATAAAGAAAACATAGGCCTAGGCCTAGGCCTGGTTGTAGGCTTTTTTTCAGAAAAAAGCCTAGGCCTACGAAAAATATTAAAGGCCTGAAAGCCTTTTTAAAGGCCTACTTACACTGTAGACCTTTAAAAGGCTTCAGGTTTTTAAAGCCTACTTCGAATTCAGACTTTTAAAGGCCTACATATCAAGTTGAAAAAAACCATAAATATTATTATTATTTTTTGATAACACTAGGGTAATAGGTTTTAGTTTTACTAATAATGTTATTATTATTTTATTATTACTTATTAGTAGTTTTATTAAATAGGCCAGACCAGAAGGCTTTCGAGCTAGGCTTTAGTGAAATAGGCCTGACCTTTTTAGTTAAAAAAGCATTTAAATGGGCATGAATCTAGCCTATTTATTAAAAAGGCCGAGCCAAGCTGGGCCCTAAATAGGCCGAGTCATAGGCCGCCTGTTTATGGTCTGGCTCATTTACATCCTTAATCTCAGTTATCACTCTTTATTAGTTTACTATATACTTTTGTTTTCATAATAATCTGACTCGATATATAATTAATAAAAAATGAAAAATAGTAAAACCACAAAATCTCAATCATCCATCCATCGTCCCCACCCTTTCCTTCGGCCACCAACATCCCCATTGCACTGTCCACCATCATCCATCCCCACTCCATCCCTCCGGTCGATCTCCACACATTCACCCAAACCCCAATCACTAATAATTATACTTATCTATAATCAAAGAAAGAGCTGTTAAATATGCAAAGAAAATATAAATTACGTGGAAGAAGCAGGGAACAAAAGCTTATTTTATTAGCAACCACACACACACAATTTAAATTTGGTCACTCTTGTACTTTAATTAAGATTATAAACATATAAGAGTCATTTTAAAAAGTGAAAACCTCCTAGAATATTTTTCTTGTATTTGGAATATCTAGATTTGGGGATTTGATAATCTAATGGGATATCTTCATACGTCTTTTATTTATAAGTAGAAATTTACAGTGAAATACTTCCTTCGTTCCTAAATATAAGATCACTTTGGGGAAACAGATAAGTTCCTAAATATAATATCACTATCTACTTTGTTTCAATTTTGGTCTAAATTACCCATATATTTTTTAGCCACTAGACTCTGAAAGAGCCATAACCATCCCAGAAATAGAAATCACCCAGGACAACCTTAGTGAACACAATTCTCAACCCAGAGTGGAAAACAATGCTGAAATCAATACTGAGATGGTCTCTGAAGATCAATATGATGAGAAATTACAATCAGGCAATGAAGCAACTGATAGTAGAGTTCCTTCCGCTCCGAGGAATGACCATGAATTTGACTCGAGAATAGATCCTGAAGAGATGGGCTGACCTATTGCTCTGCGAAAGGGGGTAAGATCTTGTACTCAACATCCTATTCAGAAATTTGTTTTTTATGGTAATCTGTCTTCAAAGATGCAGAGCTTTGTAATTAACACTGCTCAGGTGAAAATCCCACACACTTTCCAGCAAGCTATGACTGATCCTAATTGGAAGTTAGCTGCAGAAGAGGAGTTGAGGGCTCTCAAAGAGAATAAAACATGGGAGATTACAAATCTTCCGAGAGGGAAGAAGGCAGTTGGATGCAGGTGGATATTTACTCCAAAATTTAATCCTGATGGGAGCATCGACAAGTATAAGGCCAGATTAGTTGCAAAGGGGTACACTCAGACATATGACATTGATTACGAGGAGACGTTTGCTCCAGTTGCCAAGTTTAGTACCATCAACATACTTCTTTCTATTGCAGCCAACCTGGATTGGTCATTACATCAATTAGACATTAAAAATGCCTTTTTAAATGGTGACTTAGAGGAAGAAGTGTAAATGGAAGTTCCAGAGGGTGTCAAAGCTCCTAATAACACTGTGTGCAGGTTGAAGAAGTCTTTGTATGGATTGAAACAGTCTCCAAGAGCCTGGTTTGACAGATTCTCTAGAGTGCTGAAGAAGATGGCCTTTGTTCAAGGGTAAGCAGATCACACCTTGTTCACTAAACATAATGGTGAAAAAGTGACAATTTTAATTGTTTATGTTGATGACATTGTTATTACAGGAAAAGATGAAAGCTCCATAGCTCAGCTGAAACAAGCTCTAGCAAGTGAATTTCAAGTGAAGGATCTTGGTCAGATGAGATACTTCCTTGGCATGGAGATAACCAGAAGCAGGAAAGGCATTAACGTGTCCCAGCGCAAGTACACACTAGACTTGCTACATGAGACCGGGATGCTAGACGCAAAACCGGAGGAGACACCTATGGATGACCAATGCAAACTAAAAATAAAGGAAAATGGAGTTCCTGCTAACACTGAGAGATATCGGAGACTTGTTGGAAAATTGATATACTTGACCCATACACGTCCGGATATCAGTTTTGCTGTGGGAATGGTAAGTCAATTCATGCACCAACCACAAAAGGAGAATATGGATGCAGTTATGAGAATACTTGGGTACTTGAAGGGAAATCCAGGTAGAGGAATATTCTTTAAGAAAGGAACAGCTAGGAACTTGGAGATTTATACTGATGCAAGTCTTGCAAGAGACCTAGAAACTGGAAGATCTATCACAGGTTATTGCTCATATCTCTGGGGAAACTTAGTTACTTGGAGAAGCAAGAAGCAGACCATTGTATCACGAAGTAGTTGTGAAGCTGAGTTAAGAGCTGCATGTCTTGGTGTATGCGAAGGAATCTGGATCATCAGATTACTACATGAATTGAGAATTCCTTTTGATGGCCCACTGCAAATATGGTGTGATAACAAGTCCAGCATTGAAATGACCAGGAATCCTGTTTATCATGATCGAACTAAATATGTCGAAATTGATAGACATTACATTAAGGAGAAAGTAGAGGCGGGGATAATGGCATTGACGTATGTCCGTTCTTCTGAGCAGATTGGTGATATGATGACTAAACCACTTGACCGACCTACATTTGAGAGATTCCGAAGCAAGCTGGGAATGCTTGACATATACTCTCCAGCTTGAGGGGGAGTGTTAGAGAATCTCTTTGATATTGTTTGAAGAATCTGTTTGATATGCATAATCTCTTTGATATGCATTTATGTTTGATTGATTGTATTTTCCATTTTCATATTCTCTCCTCTCCTATATAATGTCTCACCACCATTGTACAACATATCAATAAGAGAAATCATTTCTTCTTCCAAACTTTCTTCTCTACTTTTAACAATTGTCCTATTCAATTAGCATAGGAAATACACAATCATCATGTGCCAAGACAATATGCACAAATTACGAGCCTAGAGAATAGAGATATCTCAGTAATGCTTTTTGTCAATGATATCTCAGTTTTGCAAGTGCATTTGAGTGTATTGACTGATGTTCTGCAAAATCCCCAGATTTATGTAATTATTTACTGTAGATATTGATTAGTTTTTTTAACACTTGTCAAAGCTGGGGTTGGACCAGCTACTTACTGACTTTTCATTAATTGGCATCGTTAATAGGTGAAATACATATTATTGGTAAAACCAAGTATTTGGTATCCATTATTTTAATGTATGTACTGAATTGAACTTGTATTGTCTTAAATGCATGTTCTTGAGTTGTGTAATTACCTTGCTTAAAAATTGGCATGGAGAATAACACGGTAGAAATATCATATAGAACATGAGACAAGCAATGTACTTATAATAGGAGTTGTGATTTAATAATGAGTCCATGGTTAAAAGTTAGGTTGCTCTAATTAAAATAGGATCATAATTGGGAGAGCTTGTCATAGAAGTTCTACTTGTAATAATGTCAGATCAATGTGCTGGGTTGGATTGTGGAAATGATATGCATTAATGCTTTGAAGCAAGACAAGAACAATAGGATTTGGATAGATTATGACAGCAATATGAATAGATATGGTTGAAATTAATTAATCAGTGGCTATTCTTATTCCATTAAGTTCATCTTGAAATCTGCAAGGAACCACACAGAAAAATACTGATAAATAGTGCACAAGGTGAATTAATATTCAAAATAACTCCCCTCAAAATGAGATGGGAAGTCACAAGCCTGAGGTACACATCTCAAGACTCCAAGGATCTGGTTTTCATCAAACCAGTACCCTCCTCTCTCTACTGTCATACAAAATAAGCCATAATCCTTCCCCATACAGAGACAACTTCTAATATGAGTCAAAAAAACATCCCCTCACAATCCCCAAGACACCATTTTCATGCTACCAATCTAAAATACACCTATAAGCCACTCTACTTATCAACTTCTTGTTCCAAAATAGTAGGAAACCTTCCAAGTCTACTCTGGCACCTCAAAAGGCACCGCATGTAACTTTTTCTGCCTCCTCTTATAAATCTGACCTGTGAACAGGGTCCTTTCAAAATCATGGAACTCATTTGATTTTTTATACAGTAATACCACCTCTGCCGGTTCTTTTAGTTTTAGAAGTGCTGAAATAGCTATATGCGTTCATATAAATATTTTAGAAATCTTATTAATCAGTACTACTTGAATAATATTTGGTTGGCAACATTTAAAGTGTTATGTTCTATTTTTTGTATAATGCAGTTGATTTATTCATCTGTTTAATGGAGTTCAGATCGGTTCGCACCAGTTTAAAGTGAGCAATGGGGACAGCATTTTCACTGAGAGACTCAAATTTTGTGAAGTTAATGATAAGGTAGGCCACATTTCTCTTGCATTTTGTGAAGATGTTAAATTTGTACTCCATTAGCCTATTGCCTTTTCACCCTGCTTGTTTGAGACTCAAATAGACTCATTTAAATGAGAATTTAACTTTAATCAATGGTATATAACTAACTTATTTGGTTTTCGTAAGTTTTTAAAGAAAATCAACCAAGTCCCATTTTTAAGAATTGGATTGGATGCCCTCCATGTACTTAGATATATGATACTACCTCTGGTCCTAAATATAGGACCTAGATGACTTTTTTTTGGAGAGGTTAAGGTTGTAAAATAGTCTATTAAATCATGACATATTTGATATATTTTTAGATTATCCATTAGTTCATAAGTAAAATAAACTAGTTTAAGAGAAAAAATTAGGTAAATCAATTTATAATTAACTTATTTTTGCTTTTTTTAGGATTTTTCAAAAAAGTCAATTAGGTCTTATATTTAGGATCGGAGGGAGGGAGTATTAGTTTTTAGTTTGATTTTTTTTTTATCAAGGAGAGAACTTCATTGATAAAAGAAAACATCAAGTAAAAAAGTAAAAAAACCAAAGTAAAAAAAGAAACAAAAAGAAGCAAAGAAACAAAAGGAAAATCACACACAATCTACTTTCCTTCATGATCATGGGCAATGAGCAGTCTTAGTCGGTGAGGTGATCAAACGGGCAAGACCTACGCAATGTGGCATTGTGGCTTGAGCAACCCAGTTAATTACTTCATTTGTCTCCCTTAGAATCCATCTGAAATTTTGGATCCTACGTGAATTCCCCAAGTAAATGATGTTCTCAATGGCGTTGAAGCAATTTCATTCAATCAACTCGTCTTTGTCTTCAATGCAATCGATTAGGAGTTTATTATCAGATTCAATGACAACATTAGTAATAGAATTATCTGATGAAGAAGATGATGATGAAGAAGAGGAAGAGGAAGTGCAGAAGAGAAGGAACAAGAGGCTAAGGCTATTGGGTATAAAGTGATGGGGCCACTTGGAAAGAATGAACAGGTTTTCAAGGCATATGAGCCTGTCTTTGCTGTTGTTCAGGTTAAAGTTTCAAACTTTGCTTCCTGGTTTTCATTGATTATGAAGCTTGGGTTGTTTATATGTGTGGGGGTTTTTCATTCTTTTTTTAATCTATCAATTTGTTTGTTGGAGTTCAGATTGGTCCACACCAGTTTATAGTGAGCAATGGGGACAGCATTTTCACTGAGAGACTCAAATTTTGTGAAGTTAATGATAAGGTAGTGCACATTTCTCTTGCATTTTGTGAAGATGTTATTCATAATAGCCTATTGCCTTGTCACACTGCTTGTTTGAGACACTTTATTGTCCTATTCAATTAGCACAGGAAATACAATATTATCATGTGCCAAGAGACAATATTCACAAATTAAGAGCTAGAGAGTAAAGATATCTCAGTAATGCTTTTGGTGCCTGTTAAATATTCTTCTTTTCAGTTTTGCAAGTGCATTTGAGTGTATCGACTGATGTTCTGCAAAGTCCCCAGATTTATATTACCATTTACTGTAGATATTGATTAGTTTTTTAACACTTGTCAAAGCTGGGGTTGGACCAGCTACTTACTGACTTTTCATTAGTTGGTAATGTTAATAGGTGAAATACATATTTTTGGTAAAACCAAGTATTTGGTATCCACTATTTTAGTGAATTTACTGAATTGAACTTGTATTGTCTTAAATGTCTGTTCTTGAATTTGTGTAATTGGCTTGCTTAAGTTGGCATGGAGATAAACATAGTAGACATATCATATTGAACATGAGACGAGCAATGTACGTATAATAGGAGTTCCTGAAGATAGGTTTGAGATTAATGCATCAGAAGCAGAAGTTATGATTTAATAATGAGTCCATGGTTAAAAGTTAGGTTGCCCCAAATAAAAAGGTTCATAATTGGGAGAGCTTGTCATAGAAGTTGTTCTTGTAATAATGTCAGATCAATGTGCTGGATTGGATTGTGGAAATGATATGCGTTAATGCTTTGAAGCAAGGCAAGCACAATAGGATTTGGATAGATTATTACAGCAATATCGGACATGGTTGAAATGAATTAATCAGTGGCTGTTTTTATTCCAGTAAGTACAACTTGAAATCTGCAAGGAACCACACAGAAACATACTGATAAATAGTGCACAAGGTATTCTTATATTCAAAAATATCTCCCCTCAAAATGAGATGGGAAGCCACAAGCCTGAGGTACACATCGATCTGGTTTTCATCAAACCAGTACCCTCCTCTCTCTTCTGTCATACAAAATAAGCCATAATCCTCCCCCATACAGAGACAACTTCTAATATGAGTCAAAAAAACATCCCCTCACAATCCCCAAGACACCATTTTCATGCTACCAGTCTAAAATACACCTATAAGCCACTCTACTTATCAACTTCTTGTTCCAAAATAGTAGGAAACCTTCCAAGTCAACTCTGGCACCTCAAAAGGCATCGCATTTAACTTTTTCTGCCTCCTCTTATAAATCTGACCTGTGAACAGGGTCCTTTCAAAATCATGGAACTCATTTGATTTTTTTATACAGTAATACCACCTCTGCCGGTTCTTTTAGTTTTAGAAGTGCTGAAATAGCTATATGCCTTCATATAAATATTTTAGAAATCTTATTAATCAGTACTACTTGAATAATATTTGGTTGGCAACATTTAAAGTGTTATGTTCTATTTTTTGTATAATGCAGTTGATTCTTAATAAAGTTCTGTTGGTTGGCTCACAAAGTCAGACAATTGTTGGCAGACCCATAGTGCCAGCTGCAGCTGTTCATGCTGTTGTTGAGGAGCATGTAAGTGTGGAACTTTACATTTCAATTTAATTTGGGCAAGTTTGGTATACAGAATCAATTTTCATCGATGGGGATGGCATGGACATGGAATTGATTTTGAATAGACTGATGATGATCTTTGTTTTTTTTTGTTGGTGATATTTGTATTGCAATTGAATTTCATCACATTCCTCATTGATGCTTGACAACATGATGAAATGGAACTAAATATGTGCAAATATGAGCTGTGTGGACACAAATGTTTTCTTCGTTAGTTAACTTGCTTATTTTCTTTTCTTTGATTTGAGTTAGGCATTAGATGCAAAGGTGATTATTTTTAAGAAAAAGAGAAGAAAGAATTACCGTAGAACCAAAGGACATCGCCAGGTACATTGGAAAGAAACTCTTAAATCATAATTAGTTTTGTCACAAATTGTGGGTGTTAGATCTGCCTGCTATTATCATCTGCAGGAATTGACGAAGTTAAGGATAACTGATATTCAAGGAATCCAGAAACCTGAAAATATTGTGGCTGAAGTGCCTCCAAAAGCTGCTAAGGAGAAACAGGAAAAGGTTGCAGTTCCTGCTTAAGGAAGATGTACCCTGTTGCTATTGAGGCAGCTCAGATATCAAACGGAGCTTTGTTAGTATGATGCATTTTTGAGCATAATTTTATTTTGGATAAGCTCTGGTTACACCTCAAAAGTCACTTTAGACGAAAATTCTCAGCATGCAGGTTTTGTAGGATTGTTTTAACAGAATCCCCCCGCTCCCCCGCAACATCATTATATTTAGTTCTATCTGTGAACTTTATTGATTCTTAGACCAGATTTATGGTCGTTAGAAATCATGAGTGGAATTCTACATTTGATGGTTGATTTAGGCATGATACTGTGTCATGCTTGTACTGACATTTAATTTTAGAAATAAAATGTTTATATTTCATAGCCCATCTCTTATACAATGCAGAAATAAAAATGTATTGAGAAAATCCAGAGATGCATTGCATTATGTACAGGATGTCTTGATCCATATTGATCAGATTTGTGCATGCGTTGTGTGCCTAATGAGTTTGGTACGTGGAATACAATGAAACGGCATGGAAGAAAAATTTGAAATAAAAGGAAAATATTGTAATTGAGAAACCATTGTATAGCCATTTCAAGTATCCTCATGTAGAATGTAATGAAGTGAATCAGTTTCTGTTGAGTTTTGTTAAATGTTAATAGAGATATTAGATATAATAAATTTTTGAATACTATGATTTTGATGCAATAAAAGGGTAATACTCTTGTGCTCGTGTGTTATAGCCCTTTTGTTTAGTGGACTAAAGCCCTTTGATTTTTGTTGTTCTTTTATCTTCAGAAGTATTTAGATGTTGTACTTGAAATGGTTACCTTGCCATTATAATCCACCCTTCCAGGATTTTGATATGGAATGCTTAATGATTGTGGCCAGGATTTCTTGCCTCTCCTATAATTGTAATTTCATGAGACGTTGGGAATACTAGAGATTTTCTATTTTGCAAGTGTGGGCTCTGGAATCTTTTTTGGCCCATGAAAATATCATCATTATATCTGCTTGTGAAATGTTGATGTTTTTTTTTTTTTGGCTAGAGATAGGGAGAAGAGATGGAGTGGGTAGTAATAGGATCTACTCATCTTTTGTTTAGTCCAGTTTGTTTTTGTTTAGCTAGTATGTAGACATTTCCTTTCCTCCACTATTTGAATTAAGCGGTAGGCCAGAGCTCCATTAATTATCTCAGGCCATATGCCCCAACCAGATCATTAACCATATCCTTTCTGGTTAATGATCTGGTTGGGGCATATGGCTACTTGAGAGATGCTATGCCCTTATATGGACTGTAATAAGGCAACGTCTAAAGAAAACAAATCATCCAAGATCACCACATTTCCAGTTTCTAAAATATTTAAATCATCACCACATAATGCCTCTAACTGTTGATCATAGTCCATCAATTTTGGAACTTACTTTGACATCATCACATAATTCCTTCATTTGATCCCTGATATAAAAAAGGCTTGGACAGCTAATTGGTAGATAATAAATTCTATAAAATTGCAGTCCCCCCAAAAATATCCTTTAATGTGAACAACTTGTGTTAGTGGTCTCTAACTCTATTCTTCCCTCATCAACAAATGTTTTGAAGAACATTTCTGATCCAATGACACTTAGCACCCCTTTCAAGTGTTTTTTCCCTAGTTGTGAGGTTGCTTCTATTGATGTGTTGGGCGCTTAAGTACCCTCCTTGTCTCAAGAATTTAAAAAACGTGTGACACTTGAATGGATGAACAATATGCATATACTATTAAAATGAATCATCGATCGTTTTTCTAAAGCTGAATGAATAATAATACTCTCTCTGTTCCTAATTATAAGATTATTTTCCCTTATCTGATTAGATTAAAGATGTTAGTTAAGTTAGTTATTAACACATTATATTACTAATCTACTCTCACCATATACATTTATTTTCACTCTCTCATTCTTGCTTTATTATTTATAGATAAGTATTATTAGGGTTTATTTGGAAAAAATTGAGAAATATTAGAAAGTTTATTATATTTTAGAATAAATGACATCTGAAAGTGATCTTATATTTAGGAATGGAGTGAGTACTAAATAAGAGTAACTTCTTTATAAGAAAATTAGCTTTGTGTATATGCAATATAAACACAATCATTTATTACTTGTGAATATTCTCTAAACTTTTGTTCAGTCTAATTTGGTACATTAGTAAAATTCTCTACCAAAGTAACGGTTTTTTATGCAGGTAGGCCTACTAGTTTAAATCGATGCATGAAATCCACTATGGAAATATTTTAAAGCTCTAATGACAAAAGTTGACAGACAATGGAAAGCAGCTACACACATTTGGAATTCAGATTCTTTTGAGTATTATTGTTGTATAAGATTTTATCTTTATTATAGCCTACATAACATTGAGGAGAAAAAAATTGTCAAAGTGGAACAGATGAAAATTGCTAGCCAATCACCAAATCTGCGTAATGCAGACTGTGAGCCATGTTTGGATAATATTTATTGCCCTCACTGCTTAAGAAAATCTGAGACTTGCCCCACAATAATATAATCATCAAGAATTTGGAGAAGGCCTTGCATGACCATTAACATTTAGAGAAGGCCATTTTTTTTCTGAAACATGTTCATTTTTTGCGGATGAAGGGTAAGAATAATTTGGAGAAATTAACAGATTAATGGATAATGATTAGCATTCATGACAAATAGATACATGAGGCCAAACACTATGATAGATAATTAATATAGTACTCCCTCAATTCCTAAATCTAAGATCATTTTCCCTAATTTGATTAGATTAAGGATGTTAGTTAAGTTAGTTATTATTAACATATGATATTACTATTCTACCTTAATGTTACGGACCTACAAAGAAGAATACAATACAAGCAATATTCCACAACAACAATGAAAATTTCTAGAGAAAACACTCTAGAGATTACTTGAATTAAACCACCAAAGGAATTCCATGTCTATAACAAGCATAAGGTTTCTGGAAAATTACAAGCAAATGAGAATAAAGAAATTACAGAGGGATAAAAAGCATGAGAGTAACAGAATTGAGAGTAACAGAAAGGAGAGAGAAATAGAAGCCAGAGAGAAGGAGCCTTTTCTAAAATATTCTTCACTGCCTTTGTCTTGCTCTAATCCATGTTTATATAGCTTAATAACTCTTTCCATGTTAGCCCCTTTGGCCCAAGCCCAATAACCATATCATTAGGCCCATTCATAGTAATTCCATCCGTTACATTGCCCACCCCATGAAAATTGACCTTGTCCTCAAGGTCAAAGCAGTGCAGAGCAACAAGATATTCCCTACATTTTTGTAAAGTCTTGAAAACTTGATGCATCAACAAGGAGGATCCAAGCGTAAGAGAATGCACATCATTCCAAGAAATGAAAGTGTAGGCAACCCAAAGGAATATAATGTGGATGCAAGGGGTTACACCATCTTTGACCATGATGACAGCCATGACTACAAATTTCCTTAAAGCATTTGGGATTGTAAGGCATTGACATCCATCAGTATTAGCAAGAATAAAAGGGAAATTCTCACCAATCATGATGACCAATGTTTTGAAATAATATGCTCCAATATGTGTGAACATTGTGTAAGGCAAGTTATCAGTATCAACCACTTGTCCATCCTTAGGTAAAAGACTAACTAGACCAAGTAAAGATATAATTAAACTGCTTTGTCTAGGATCCCAAAATGATGACCATGTAATATTATCAGAATGAGCACAAAAACATTGAACAACATTATTAGCCACAATGAAGGATGATAGCAGTGGTCCATAAATCACCAAAACAGCATCAGCTACTTCCACATTTGTAAGTCTCATTAAGCCATCTAAACCACAAATTTTGACTGCCACATTTTGAATGTATGCACCTTCAACTAAAAATTGAAAGAGGTCTTTCCAAATTGAAGCCACATATGTTGTAATGGTCTTGCTATTTCCTAACTCGTCACATTTAGGTCTTAGATGTAACAGATGTGCTTTTGTAATTGCAAAATAGTAGAGCTTATCAACCAAAGATGCCGAAAATTTTTCTCAATGTGCAAACAATGATTGGATTGAAATTCAGCCATAGTTGCAAAAATATTAGTGGGACCATGAAAACTAACTGAGACAACATGGAAACAATTGCAAGAGTGCCAAAATCAACTCCACCACGTTGTTGTATTGGCCAAACACACTCAAGACTAAACCAAGCTGATTTCAAGGGTTGACCAGCAATAATTTCAGAGTAAAAATCAGCAAGGTGGATAGCAATAACATGAGATATACTCTTCAAATGACAAGGCTCTTTCATGTGAATAGCAGAATAAAGACTGGCCATACCACCAACATGATGAAAGACACATGGCCACATCAGAACTAATTCAACAGTCATATATGCTAGCAAGCTACTAAAGCCATCATCAATAGGCACCACAAAAATTCCAGGATCAAAAACATTATAATAGAATAGAGCCATTGATGAAAAACAAACCGTTGAAGCATAGAATGGCTTGCAGCAAATGATCGAACACTTGAAGGCATTGCAAAGCTAGTAATGGAAGATTGCTTCATAGGAATAGGCAAGTCACAATTGTGGATATAGACATTGGAGTCCATAGACATCATACTCCAAACCTGATTTGGCAAACTAACCCTTGGAAAGTTATAGACTAAATTAACACCAAGAGAAAGATGGTCCTTCTGCAATTTAATCATGGCAGCAAAAAACACAAGGACTATGTCATGGAAAAATGTGAAACCATATGAGAATGTCCAAGTGATGTAGTATCCATGTAATTGCCCAATGCAAAACCCAACGTGAATGCAAGTATGGACATTAGATAAGGAGCCAGGATCAAAGATAAAAATGACTACATGAAGTGGCTTAAGATGATCATACGAGAAACCAAGAGTTTCCCCATAAAAGGCTGAAAAATCATTGGAGCATTTTATCAAACACATTGTATACAAGTCAGAATATTCCACAATGAGGCGGCAATAATGACAAAAGAGGTCAAGTGATTTCCAAGAGCAAGAAATACCAGGATCAAAAGGTAGCAGTCCATTCATAACCCACACCATGCCTCCTTGGACCATGCGAGCAGTAGAAGACACGACCAAAGAACCAGGAAGATAAGCATCATGATGAAGAATCAGCGAACTATGCATAAGAGGTTTTGTTGCAGGTGACAAAACGAAATCACCTGCATTCCTTTGGTTGATTCCCTTCGCTGATGTAGGGATGACATGTAGGTTAGAAGTGGAGTCTACTTCCAAAACTGGAGACATAGGCTCAATCTCAAAATCATCAGTAATGAGAAAGGTGGCGGTAAATTGTGATCCAACGGTGGTTGATTCAGTGGTGAAACTGGACGAATTCTTGCTGTCAAAGATGGAAGAATTGATGGTATGAATGTGGTGTGTATTTGGCGTGGCTGGTGAAGGTTCGATAGGAAAAGTGGGAGATGCATCAGCGATTATGGAAGAGGTAGGTGGAAACAGACAATCGAGCTGATTGTGAATCAAAGCCAACTTTTGGTTCATAGAAGCAAGCATATCATCCATGCGGTTATAGCAACCATAGAGGTGGAGATCATACCGTTTCATCTGAGCCTCTAATCGGTGAAATTGAGCAGCCATACGAGCCGTACCACTGTCCATTTGATCATCCAATTGTCGAATCGCACCCTTGAACTTATCGATTTCAACGTCGATAATATCCCCAGCCATTAGGATGGATGAGGTGGAATGAAAGCACCAATGTTACGGACCTACAAAGAAGAATACAATACAAGCAATATTCCACAACAACAATGAAAATTTCTAGAGAAAACACTCTAGAGATTACTTGAATTAAACCACCAAAGGAATTCCATGTCTATAACAAGCATAAGGTTTCTGGAAAATTACAAGCAAATGAGAATAAAGAAATTACAGAGGGATGAAAAGCATGAGAGTAACAGAATTGAGAGTAACAGAAAGGAGAGAGAAATAGAAGCCAGAGAGAAGGAGCCTTTTCTAAAATATTCTTCACTGCCTTTGTCTTGCTCTAATCCATGTTTATATAGCTTAATAACTCTTTCCATTTTAGCCCCTTTGGCCCAAGCCCAATAACCATATCATTAGGCCCATTCATAGTAATTTCATTTTTTGCGGATGAAGGGTAAGAATAATTTGGAGAAATTAACAGATTAATGGATAATGATTAGCATTCATGACAAATTGATACATGAGGCCAAACACTATGATAGATAATTAATATAGTACTCCCTCAATTCCTAAATCTAAGATCATTTTCCCTAATTTGATTAGATTAAGGATGTTAGTTAAGTTAGTTATTATTAACATATGATATTACTATTCTACCTTAACCATATAATGTTATTCTCATTATCTCACTCTTGCTTGTTTATAATAGATAAACATTATTAGGGTCTATTTGAAAAAAATGAGAAAAATTATAAAGTGGCTTATATTTAGGAACAAATTGAAATCTAAAAGTGATCTTATATTTAGGAACGGAGGGAGTACATATATAAATATCTCTGCCACAGTTGTAAACAAAGATCTCTGCTAAGTGTCAACAATAGTTGGGTCAAGTGAAAGATATATATCATAAACTTGACCCCCTTTTAGGAGAGTTTAGTATTCTAGAATTATAAATGAAAAAAAGAAATACACGGGGAAACAGAAACTTAACCCTAATCATATCTGTCAATGCTTGAATTTAACTTAATAGTACTAGATATAAGATTAAGTAAAAAAAATGGCAATCATTTGTTATCTTGGAATATTGAAAACTTGAATAGATATAATTAAGCACGATTAACTTGAGTGTTGTGGTAGTAACATACAACTCTACAACATTCAACCAGGTGTGGTAATTAATGTTACATGCTAATTCACCCCTAATTCAACTGGTCCCCTGATAATCATGAAAGGTCAAAGGGCATTGGGAATGGAATCAAACCCGAGAAAGTACAAAAAGAAACTCTAATTTCAGCTATCTACCCAACAACAACAACAAAAAGAACAGGATAAAAGTAGTTTAAAACTCCATATAGTCAAGGCGAAGTGAAAAAAGTTGTTAGGAAACGGTCATTTTCAGCGCATGGCCTTTGTTCTTACCCCTAACTTTTCCAACTAGATGAGTGTGTTTTGCAGTCTTAGTGCGATGGGTATGTCACATTTATAATAAACATTGGCAACTACAAAAACAAATGGTCCTGGTTTAGTCTTTCTCGTCTGGTTCCTTGTCCGCTCTCTCTCTATTCTATTTGTCAAGTTTTTATAAACGAAATTTTAATTATAATATACTATAGTACTATGTATTGCGCACCCATAAATGAAAACCAGATCAATCAAATATATCCTATAATTGCGCGTGTGGAATATTACCTAGATTTCCTTTGGACCCGGTTCCCGAGGTGGTTTTACCTAAGTTAAAAATGTTTATTTGCCATGTACAAAAGGTTTTTCCATGTATGTTGTACCGTGCCCTCCTGCTAGGGGTGGGCATTCGGTTTTTCGGTTCAAAACCGAACCGAAACCGAAATTAACTGTTAACCGAATTACCTCCAAATCCTAAACCGAAACCGAAACCGAATAACCAATAACCGATAACCGAAAAACCGAATTAATTTCGGTTTGGTTATGGTTATTTTCGGTTATTTTTGTCTTTTTTTGGGTTTTTTTGTTTTATGGCCCAAACGAAATTTTTTTAGATTGACCATGCATTTGGGCTTTTTTCTCACAAAATAAGAGCAAATAAAATTCAAAGTATCAATTCAAATAAAGGAAAACCAATTCAAATTCAAGAGTGATAGAAAGCAAAGCAAATAAAGGATCAGTAGTGTTCATGCCCAGGACCTGTAAACAAATATCCTCCAAAACACACTTGCACATCCGTGAACTCTTACATCAAATTAAGGACATTAAATCAGGTTTTATAATAATCACCCACACATCTAAAATAAAATTAATAGCCAGCCTTCTGAAACCATTCTATATACTCTTCCTCCTTGGGGAAGAGCATCCACACATCTGCAAAAAATCTGGACAACTAGAAGGTTGGGTATACAGGACCAATAATACATGCCTTGCCTCCAATTTTCAGCACTCTGTATGATTGTTTAATGCCACGTTGTGGGTCAGGCCAATACTCAATAGTCAATACTTAAGAACACAATCACAATTCACAAGTAATAAGGCATAACAATGAATTAAGGATGATAGCTATCAAGGATACATAGAAGAAAAGGCACCAATGTGTTGAATATGATAACTAATCAGCTTGAAGAGTTAAACACTAGTCTGTTTGGTATGAGGGAAATTTTAATATAGAGCAGGAGTAAAATAACAGTAATAAAAATTAAATAAAAGCTTTTAACCCTACTTCTCCAATATTTTAAAACCAATCTCAAAAAAAATGTTCCCCTCGCCCTCCATTTTTCTACTGCCAATCATTATATAAAACTTAATAGAGATATAAACCAATGGCTTCACTTATGCATCCTCAACTAAAATTCCTCCAAAAGCACATAGTCACTAGTCAGCATGTAATTTTTTGCTTCAACCAAAATAAAAGCACATCCTGCAAAAGAACAACTAAATTAAAAATCAACCAAAAGCCAATATACTAAATCAACCAAAAGCTAATAAAAAATATGATACAAAAATATAAAACCATTGTTTACATGATGTAGTAGCTCCCATTAGCATAAATAACATCTCCTAAAGATCTACGATTGGCTCCAAACACATCTTTTGCAATTCTAGCAATTCATAAAAAAAGATTATTAGTAAAATAAATATAATGTTAGCAATTCATAAGAAAATATTAAAAGTAAAATATTAAAACTTTACCTTCCTCAATTGATAAAGCTTGGTCATCATCAATCTCAAGCTTGCTATCATAATGAAGTGCTTGCTTCATCCAATCTTGAGCACAAATGAGAGTTTGCACAGTTTTGGGAGTTAAAGAGCTCCTAAATGAATCTAAAACTCGTCCTCCAGTGCTAAATGTAGGAAGGAGAGGCAAGAAGGAGAGCTCGTTGGGGCTTGGCCACTTGGAGGCTTGGAACGTCAGAGTAGGAAGGAGAGGCCCTTGGGGCTTGGGGGCTTGGAAGTTGGAAGGGCTTGGAGAGGCAGTGACAAGGAGTAGGAAGGATTTAGGGTTTTTTGAAGGAAGAAGAAGAGGAGACTGGAGACTGGAGTTGTTTCATCGAAGACTGGAGAGTGGAGAGTAGGAACTTTTTTTTTGTTTTCTGGACTGGACAGATTAGTTTGTTGTGGGTTATTGGGCTTGGCAATTTTGGGCTTTTTATTACTGTTGCATATCCTTCTAACAAATAACATTTTTTTCGGTTTTCGGTTATAACCGAATTGTGCATTATAGAAACCGAAACCGAAACCGAAACCGAAACCGAAAAGAATCCAATAAGAAAACCGAAAACCGAAAAACCGAAACCGAAAAACCGAAAACCATTTGGTTCGGTTTGGTTTTCGGTTTTCGGTTCATTTTGCCCACCCCTACCTCCTGCCCATATTCCAAGTGTCAACAGTCTTGTGAGTAGTGGGTTTTAATGATATTTGATGTGTATGGCGTTTTCGAGGTGTTCTCATTGATCCCAATGCCCCTCATTATTGTTTGCGTGTTCCACATGCATTGTATCTCTCATCGAAGACCCAATTGCATTTTTTTGGGTCACCAAACGAAACAGCATATTATTGCTCTACCAAAAAGGAGTAGCAACTTATTACAAGCGCAGCTCATGAGTTTTAGCCAATACCAGCTCTCACCTGGTCGTTAGTACTCAACAAAAAGTCTTGAAACGAAATAGAGACAAGAGGGGTTGGGGCAGTCCCCAATGGGGAATCCCAAATCAGTGTTCTAGCATACCACACTCTCTTAATTGGTTCACACTACAGCAACATATGTTCAATGGTTTCAGGGGCACACTGACATCTATGACACACGGGAGTAACCGAGCAATGCCTTCTATGGAGATGTTCTAAAGTCGGAAGAGCCCCAGCACAATGTCACGAACCACTCAAAATTATTTCCGGAGATACCCAGAATTATCCGGAACAGTCCGGAATATTCTAGATCATTCTAGAATCCTCTGGAATGCTCTAGAACACTGTGGAATAATCTAGAATTCTCTAGAAGGTTATGGAAGCATCTGGAAGATCCTGGAAGCTTGTGGAACTCTATAGAAGCTTGTGGAGCTTTATGGAGAATCTTGGAGTATTCAGGACTATTCTAGAATATCTTAGAATATTATACATATTTAGAGAAAGTAGTAGAATACTCTAGAGACTTAATTGTAGCCATTGGATCAAATAGATCCTAGCCATCCATTGAGGAGGTGGAACTACTATAAATACCCCTCCTCACCCCTCATTTGAATCATCCAAGAGTTGAGAGCTTTGTAAGATCATTAAGAGAAAGATCAATACAAGTTCTTTTCTTTGAGATCCAAGTTCCTTCTTAGTACTTAACTTCCATTGTGAGTTAAGAGAGAGGCTGACTAGCATTCAAGAGAGGGAAGTTTGCTAGTGCCGCACGTGACATTTGGTAGAAAACACCAAGTCCGTGACAGTTGGTATCAGAGCGCAAGGTTGAAGGTTCGTCGGAACAAAGGGGGAAATGGAAACTGGGAGCAACACTTCTCAAGTGGAGAAGAAACAAAAGAGCCAGAGATCTCGTTCGAGGGAACCCATGGAAGGATTCGAGTCACGGCTAGCCAAGGTGGAGTTGGCTATAGTCGATGGGGAGGAAAAGTTTAAGGAGGTTGGACGGAACATGGAGGAGTTCCGCGAGGAGGTTCTAACCGCCATCAACAGAGTTCTCGCCCAGTGTCAGGATCAAAGGAATTCCATGGAGGAGTCTCACAGGGCGGAAGTTTCTTCGCTTCGAGAAGAGCTCAATGGTGTCTTACTCAGGTTGGAGAGGACCGAGGAAGAGCTCACATTGTGCAAGAAGGCACTTGCACATGATGTTCCATCAACGTCCGAGGTAAGGACTACTCCCTCTAGAGTTGAGGTTCCACGACCTAAATCCTTTAAAGGATCGAGGAATGCGAAGGAACTTGATAATTTCCTATGGAGCATGGAACAATACTTCAGGGCGCTTGTCATTAGTGATGACGCCATGAAGATTCATATGGCAAGTCTCTACCTTGAAGACACCGCGATGGTATGGTGGAGGAGGAGACAAGGAGATATAGAGAAGGGTACATGCACCATGGATACATGGGAAGATTTCAAGAGAGAAATCAAGAGGATGTTTTATCCTAATAATGTTGAAGAGGAGGCTAGAGCGAAGTTAAGACGTCTTCAACATAAGGGATGTATACGGGAATATGTCAAGGAATTCACAGAGGTACTCCTCGAAATCCCTGACTATCCTGATAAAGAAGCTTTCTTTAGTTTTATGGATGGTTTACAAAATTGGGCTAAGTTGGAGATACAAAGACGTGGTGCTCAAGATTTAACCACCGCTATTTCCATTGCCGAGTCCCTTATCGAATTCAAGAAGCCTGAAAGGTCAAAGGCAAGAGATGAGGACGGCAAGGAAAAGAGTGGGGGAGAGTACCATCGGGGAAAAGAATCGGACTATAAGCCCAAGGGTGCTAAGGGGTACAAGAGTGGGGAACACTCACCTCTCAAGTGCTTCCTTTGCGAAGGTCCACACAGGGCAAGGGATTGCCCAAAGAAGGACATGCTCTCTGCTCTAATTAAAAGGGAGGAGCAGGAACAAGAAGAAAAGAGGGTAGGATCATTACAACTTCTTAGTGCTATCAAGGCTAAAGGAGAGGTGCCCAAGTCCGGAGAAAAGGGACGCTTGTTCGTGAAAGCCAAGATTAGAGGTCGTACTGTGAAAGCACTTGTGGACACAGGAGCTTCCAACAATTTTCTCCGGGAAGAAGAGACAAAGAAGATGGGAATTCCTTATGAGAGGAAACAAGGATGGCTCAAGTCTGTGAATTCGGAGCCGAAGGCCACATTTGGAGTTGCAAAGGATGTGAAGGTATGCTTAGGAGATTGGATCGGTCTCATGGATTTCTCGGTTGTTACTATGGATGACCATCCAATTATCTTGGGTATGGAATTCATCGATAAAGTCAAAGCAGTTCCCATCCCATTTGCAAACACAATGTGCATCTTGGAGGAAGGCAACATCTGTGTAGTACCTTTAGAGCGTGAAGCCCGACCTCAAGAGAATCATATATCAGCGATGAAACTCTCCAAGGGAACCACAGGGAAGCAGCCAACCTACCTCGCAGCCTTGAAGGAAGTAACAGATGTCCCATACATGGAGGATGTCCCCAAAAATGTTGGACATATCCTTGAAGAGTTCAAGGATGCGATGCCACCAAAGTTACCAAAGAGGTTACCACCTAAGAGAAAGGTGGATTCTAAGATCAAGTCGGTAATTCATGCAACCTCGCCAACGGCGGTACCATACCACATGGCGCCTCCAAATTTTGGGAAGTTGGCTACAAGGAAACAGCCAATGACCCCATATACCTTAGCCAGTGGTTACAAAGGCCCGACACCTACAACATTCAAGTTTGCTAAAGGACGGTATGAGAAGACTGACTTGGCAAAAGCTTACTTGGTCAAGGAAGCCAAGAAGAGGAAGAAATGGGCCGATGCAAAGAAGATGCATACCGGAGTGATGCGCCGAGGACGTCGCCACATTGAGTGGGGGAGAATGTCACGAACCACTCAAAATTATTTCCGGAGATACCCAGAATTATCCGGAACAGTCCGGAATATTCTAGATCATTCTAGAGTCCTCTGGAATGCTCTAGAACACTGTGGAATAATCTAGAATTCTCTAGAAGGTTATGGAAGCATCTGGAAGATCCTGGAAGCTTGTGGAACTCTATAGAAGCTTGTGGAGCTTTATGGAGAATCTTGGAGTATTCAGGACTATTCTAGAATATCTTAGAATATTATACATATTTAGAGAAAGTAGTAGAATACTCTAGAGACTTAATTGTAGCCATTGGATCAAATAGATCCTAGCCATCCATTGAGGAGGTGGAACTACTATAAATACCCCTCCTCACCCCTCATTTGAATCATCCAAGAGTTGAGAGCTTTGTAAGATCATTAAGAGAAAGATCAATACAAGTTCTTTTCTTTGAGATCCAAGTTCCTTCTTAGTACTTAACTTCCATTGTGAGTTAAGAGAGAGACTGACTAGCATTCAAGAGAGGGAAGTTTGCTAGTGCCGCACGTGACATTTGGTAGAAAACACCAAGTCCGTGACACACAAGCTCTCCACAAGAAGTGCTTGACTTTTGGTTGGACTTTATGTTTCCAAATCTTTGGCCAAATTTGATCCCTCCCATCACACCATGTACTAGGCCGATCCCGCTCCCCCTCTCTATCAGTCGTACACAGCACTTTATAGCCCAGCTTAACCGAGTAATGGCCATTAGTGCTAGCTAGGCAATTCACCCTATCTCTTTTGATATACTCTGTGAGTCTAGTCTAATACATAGAACTTTCTGCTTAATCTCAAGGGGAGCCTTTAACTCATCTAACTCCCACTCTCGCCCATGGATGAGTGTAGCAACTGTTTGGTCCTGTCTAGGCAATCTAGTTTGGGAATCATGGAGAGGGCCTACAATTGCATTTACTCATCTCACTGCCGACAATCTCTCTCTATCATCTTCATCTTTATCACTTTCTCTTCTATTTCTCACATCACCAAACCCATTCCACTCCATGAATGCATATCCTCTCACCACACTGATTTCCTATACTCTTTTAGTTTCTTTAGCTTTCTCTCTTCTTTGTCTTTTAAAATTTGAAACTCTCTTCTCCTCCATCTCTATCACCTAAATTTCTTCTACGTGGGTTTTTTTTCCTTTAACCAAGTCCTTTCCTTTCTTATGTCGTTTCTTCTTCCTTCAGGAAATTCACAGAAGACGGAATTGGTCCCTGACGAAGATGATTACAGATCTGAGTGCTCTCTTTTTTCAGGTGGTTTCTTTTCATCCATAAGCATGTTTTCTGTTCCCATTTCAAGAAGTTAATTTCATTAATTTTAGGGATTTGGTGAGATTGATGCTGGAAAAGAAGTAAAGGCAAGGAAGGACCCACATGATCTTCACAGAAATTTCTTGACCATTTTGGAGTCTGCAATTAGTGTTTTCCTGGCTCATTTCCCTTTTCCTTCTACTTTATATTATATTTTCATCCCTTCTGGAATCATCGTAATTCTTAGCTTACCTTTGACCGATCTAAAATGAGTGCATATCGCAGATCATGTTTCCAATGTGTTTTAAAATCATCGTAGTTCTTTAGATCCAGTTTTTTGCTTTAGTTAAACATACGTATCCAAAATTCATTAGACTAATTACTTTCTTGATTTTGTAGGAAGTAAGAAAGAACTATGCCAGAGAGTTGTCTCAACCAACTTGATCCAACTTCGGTAATTCTTTTATTCTGAATTCTGTTTCATTTGCAATTTGATATTACCAAGATAAGCAAAATTTAAGCTTTTGTGGACTTTCTGCAGTGCCTTTATACTCAATGAATTACTTTGATTGGTTAATTATAATCATTGTTGTATGTTTAATTTATTTTGGATCAAGGTTGCATGTTAAATTTTAGAGTATATTGGTTAATTATAATCATTGTTGTATGTTTAATTTATTTTGGATCAAGGTTGCATGTTAAATTTTAGAGTATTGTTTACACCCTGGTCCGTTTTTTTTAAAAAAAAAATTAATGATACAGTGCATTGATTTATAAATCATTGTACCATTTATGTGAAATGACACCTTCAATGATGAAAAAGAGCTTAGTGAAGGAATTAAATGATAGAAAAGTGTTGTGGGCTATTATAGTGGATGTGATAAGGAAATTGGGTGTGCACAAAAATTCACCTTCATTTGCTGTTTGAAAAAGTCGGAGTGATGCTTCTAGGTTACAAGGTTTATTCCAATATCCTCTTTAATTTTATAGGATTACATACTACCACCTTATTTTACCTAACCATGCATTTGAAAAAGTGACATTAGGTTCTACTTCACTTTTTCATTTCTGATTCAAGTCAAATTACCTTTTGGTTTTTTGTCAGTTCTGTTTTGCCATCACCAATATGAGGAAGTTTTTAAATTATATACAACTTCCACATCTTGACATTGCCTCATATGCTGCTGCAACGTTCAAGGTTGGTATCATCTGAGTGGATTTGTGAAGATAGCTAGTGAAATTCGTGGCTGTCACCCAAGAGGGGGGGGTGAATTGGGTGAGGGAATAAAAACTTAAACTCTTTTCGAAAGACTGCTTGTGCTCGGTGATGATGATAATAAATAATGCTATGCACAAGTCAGTATGCTATGTGATGCAAAATAGAATGATCAAGTATAAGTATATGCACACATAAATTTATCCTGGTTCGGTCACCCAGACCTACATCCAGTCCCCAGGCTACACCTGAGATTTCCAATCCACTATTCTTGTTTAAACCGGGCACAAGAGAAGCCTTTACACTTTAGGTTTTACGAGCACGGGTTCACCTAACAACCCACAGGTTTTACAACGGGTTCACCTGCAAACCTTACCGCAAGTTTTACGGGATCACTTGCAACCTTACAAACGCAAGTTTTACGGGCTAACTTGCAACCTATGGAGATTTAGAAAACCTTCTAAATGCTCCCCCTTACAAAATGTAAGATTACAATTATGTTCACTCTATGAACTGATTTTGTTAAACACTTAAGCTCAAAACTAACTCTCTCAAAGAGTGGATGATGTTACTCACTTAAGTACAAATGAATCACTCTCTAAGAATATTACATATCAAAGTCCGAGAGTAGAAGATGAGAGGAATGTAGAATAGTGTTTTTCAGATAATAGCCCTGTTCTCTCTCACTTTTTCAAGCCCCCACTTCAGAAATGAAGAACATCCCTTTTATACCAGTCTCTGAATATCTAGCCGTTGGAGAGGCAATAAGATCGTTTGATTATAGACGTTGGGGCCTTGTTTACGTTGTCCTCATTAATGCACAGCAGGGTTGACTTTGCTTTATCTGAAAAGGTGCTCTGACCATGCTGTTCTGTCAACACTGTTCTGACAATACTATTCTGACAAAAGTCGTTCTGACATCTGAACACTTTGTACGGTCCGACTCTTGCTTGCTGTCAGAGAGGACTTCGTTCCTCAAGCATAAGTCCAGGATGCTAAGAGACTCACTATCGGAAGCTCTCTTGCTATCTGAAGCTCGTGGACTCTAACATTTTGTTTGCTGTCACATAGAGGAACTTTGTCTTCCAAGCACTTGTCCATGAATGATAAGAGTGCTTTGCTATTGGATCCTCTCTTGCTATCAGAAGCTCTCTTATGGACTCTGACTCTTGTGGGCAGTATGAGCTTTGACACCTTGAGTGAATCTTCAGATTATGTTCTCATACTCCTCATGCTTGGTAGGTAACAATGTTGTTTGAATATGTCTGTTATCCTCTTGTTACCGTTGGAAGGAACATCTTCTTAAATGCTTCAGCAGGGTTGACTTGCTTTATCTCTAAAAAGTAGTCCTGACACCTCTGCTCTGTCAAAAGCATTCTGTCTTCTGAGTATGTGACGTTCACTCTTGTACTCTTGCTGACGGATGATCATCGTTCATCCGGAAGTGGCAATCTTGCTCTGCAAGGGTTAGTCTCTGAAATCCAATGCCAAGAGTCTTTCCATCCGGAAGCTCATTTGCATCCGCAAGTGTAACTAAGTTCTGCACATACTGGTTAGTCCAACATAGCAATTTATATAGTCAGATATAGTAAAACTACACATGTTGTGGGAAGTTTGCTATGGGAAGTAGTCTTACTTAGACTATGTTCTGACTTAGTGTAATGTCTACTGACTCTAAGGGATCTCTATTCCAATAGTCAGCTTAAGTCTCGTTAGTTTACTCTAAGTCTTCCTAAGTGACTCAGTGTGTCATTCATGCTATGTATATTAAGTCAACACACAATCACATGAAGTGGGAGTTTACTTAGTCTAGGATGTATCCGGAAGCACTTCTCCATCCGGAAGTGAATCCACTAGATGTAGGATTTTGTTTACTATTGCTCACTCTCGCTCAGTGTTAGGTCACTTCAACAGCCAGCGCTAGTCACTAAGCTATCGGAAGCACTTCTACTGGACGTTGCTTACATTCACTGACGCTTAGTGTTATCGTGTTCTATCAGTCTGCGCTAGTGAAAGTTTATCAGGAAGTGATTCCACTTGACGAGGCTAATTCACTGACGCTTGGGGATATATCTATTCTGTCAGCCTGCGTCAGTCTAAATCTATCAGGAAGCAATTTTACTTGACGAGGCTGATTCATTGACGCTTGGGGTCATTCTATTCTATCAGTCTGCGCCAGTCTAAATCTAACAGGAAGTGCTTTCACTTGGCGAAGTAGACTCACTGACGCTTGGGGTGAGATCTATTCCATCGCTCTGCGCCAGTCTAAGTCTAACAGGAAGTAAACTCACTTCCGGTTGAGTCATAGCTTAGTCTTAAGGTTTGTGTACCTAATGTTCATGGACTAAGTTAAATCCCTAGTGAGTTACTCGCTGCCGCTGGGGGATGACACATTTATCCGCGTGCGCGAGTCCTAGTCTATCCGGAAGTGATTCCGCATCCGTGAGCGCTAGTCTTGATTCATTCGGAAGTGAATCTGCATCCGGTTGTGACTCTAGTGCTAATACTTCCGGAAATGATCTTGCATTCACAAGTGATCTAACTCAGGGTTCTAACCATGTCATCTAATCCTTCCTAAGTGTTAATTATGTTCTTTTAAGTACTAGACCATATCATACCTAAGTCACCATCAAAACTTAAGATTCTAACATTCTCCCCCTTTTTGATGATGACAAACCCATAGATGACTAGAGAACATAATTAAACTTAGATCATTTCCAGAGCTATATTTCATTCCCAGTTCTCTCCCCAGATATCTTATCTTTCAGCTCTAGACATCTCATGTCTCATCTCTAGACATCTCGTGTCTCATTTCTCTCCCCCTTTTGGCTTCATCAAAATTCAACAAGTGCAAGCTAGCCTTAGGGATGGGGATACTTCTATCGTTCTCCTAGGAATGAGCTTTCTACCTAATATTTCTCCCTATTCTTCCTAAATATTATGTAGGATAACTAAACAGTGTGAGACAGAAGGAAGAAAATATTGATTCAGTATTCTAAGTGTGTTTACTCTCCCTAACCATTATGCAAGATAACAGAACATGTTTTGCAAGAATTAAGTCTAGATCAAAACATACAAAAACAGTTCTCTTTTTGAAGGTGAAAGTTCCTTTTTAAATATAAAAGACATCAAAAGTAATTTTGACCTTCTTGAAATGATTAACATGATATCAAAATAATTTTGGTGCGTTTAAAATGATGATTATGATATCAATTGAAAATTTGTGATTTTTAAATTCGTGATACCAAATGAAATCAAATGAAATATGTGAGTTTGAACTTGTGATATCAAATGAAATGATTGAATGCCAAGTGAAATTTGTGATACCATGTGAAAAATGAAATCAAGTCAAATGAAATTTGTGAGTTTAAAGTGCCAAAAATAATTTCCAAATAATTGCATCACAGCATCTCAAGAGTTTATTATCTATGACAGCATGCAACTCTCTATTTTCAAGGGATCATTATCGAGTAATGTCCTTTACTTCTCTTCTATATTAAGGTTAATCATTACTGAATCAAGAAAGGAAGCATATAAGAGAGGTATGTTATCAATTTACTTTCCAGCGTGTCATATAAAGGATACAGATGTGTGAGCTAGGATGATTTTCTAAAGCAGTGAATGATTTTGAAGTCAATGCAGATTGAGCAAAGAAATCCTAAATTGACACCCTTACCAATGCCATGTATGCATCATATATAAGAGATGGTAAGGTGTAGATGTTACCACAGATGAGGAATCTCCAGACTCTATTAGACTCATGAATCTTAATCATATGCAGATAAGCATGCTTCCTGACATCTTCAAGAGATGTGCTATCTCAAGTGGAAACCCCTAGTGCAAGTGCTTTGATGATTCGCTTCGGCAAGCTGAGCTACAACCAAAAGCAGACATGACTGGGCAGTCACTCTACTCTTCCCATGGTTCAATAGTTGGCCTGCTATCGAAAGCGCTGATTGTTGCGAAAGCATCCTTGCTCAAACTTGATGATTGGGCCTTCATGTGCTTGAGGAAACAAGTGCTTTTCTGATGGTCAGTGAAAGAACTTAAGATTTAACATTGGAGACCATCCTCTGGACATTCAAGTCAATCTGTGTTAATCACCACAAGTTAATAATTTTAAGAAATCATGCTTGCTAGTTGGTTTAAGAAAATATGAACAATGATTATGTGAAAACTAATTTTGAAATTGTCTATACGTTCACATAGTTTCACTATCAAGACATGAACTCTATTTATACTCTCATAGATAAATATCAATGTTATAGTACAAAGAGTATCAAACAGATGGCATACTTTCAGAGTTTCATAAGCAAGTATAGTTCAATAAATATGCCTCAAGGATGTTCATGTTAGATCATGAAGACATGTGAATTTTTTTAACATAATGAAATTTTGAAAAATCTTCATCCTCACAAAAATGAAATACTGGAAATTTTCATGCTCACAGAATAGTTTGATTTTAAGACTAAATTCGGTTTACAAAAACAACCAAATTTCAGCATATGATTACGAGAATAATTTCCGAATTTTTGCTCAAGTTCTTCTAGATATGCTCAGTGTGATCTCACTGTTCTTAGGATATCAACAAGCTTGAAATTAATACAGATTATAGCATGCTTGTGATTCTATGCCATGTTTTACAGATCTTAGCAGAGTTCAATTCAAGGCATTTCCTAAGATTTCTAATGCATGTCAGACAAGAGAGAGTCTATCCATTTAATTTCACAACAGAATATGTAAGGGATAGAAATGCTCATGTGTATTGGCGAGAGTTTCTCAGGGTTGGTATAGCCATTCCACACATCTTGATAAGAGACATTTTCGTTGTCATTCTCTCTTGGTTATATTCATTGTTCAAGCTTCAATAATCTGTGTCAACATTCTTAAACCACAAACTTGAACTGAGATCATTAGTAGATTGAGAACTTAAAGATGTAATTAAGAGGGATGTATTGTTCTCGAAACCATAGCTGCTTATGCATTGAAAAGCTTGATGCAAGAGATACCACATGAAATGGAAAATCAGAAATAACTTTTGAGTGCTATCATGAGGTATGGTTGTCATGTAGATTTAAAGAAGATCAGAATTTGTTTTGAAAGTTTGTATATCAAAAGGATCTTTCAAAAATCAAGGTGAATGCATAAACTATTTTCTTTCATGAAAGACGCCCTTAAAAGATTCGCTAAGCATATATGAGTAAAACTGTTAAGCCCGTCATGCATTTACTACCCAAGTGATTGTTCGAGTAAAGAGGAAGGTAGGAATGATATCACCATCTATGCGTGACGAATGCTTATCAAGACTTGACTGATTGTTCAGATGAGATAAAGTCCTGAGTCTTGCTGAACCTCGGAATTGCCTTTCCCAAGAAGATCTTCTATACTTATCCTTGGTTCGAAGCACTTTCTTCTGAGAGTTAAGATTCAAGTGCCTTTTCAATGTTGATCGAGGAGTCCACTCTCTCTTGTTCTTCTCAGGATAGTTGAATGGAACTTTGTGATAGCTCATCCTTGAGACAGAACCATTGTTCCTGGTGGTTGCAGATTGCTTCTTATGATTGTACCAGGGGTTTTCAGCAGTTGCATCGCCACGAGTTCTCTCCTTTGGGGTAAGAGAAACTCTTGATCTTTCCTGCACAAGTAAGGCACTAGGAGGATGTTTTGGTACCCATTTGTACTTGGGTCCTACTTGGTTAGCACTGGACCTTACTTGTCCTTTAGGAATCCATACAAATTTATTTCTCACATTTAGATTTCTTCTAAGACTGCATGTGTGAGAAATATGTCCTAATCTACCACAATAATGACAGATAATGGAATGATAATCAAAATGGGGTTTTCTATCATTATCATGATTAGTTTTCTTTAGAAAAGCTTTTTGTTCCTTTGAAATCTCAGTTTCTTTTGAAAGCTCTTCTTTTTCCTTCAACAAGTGTTTACAATCAAAACATTTTTCAAGACATGTTGAAGTTTTCCCTGCCGATCGTGGGCTAACTATCGGAACCACTAATTCTTTAAAAGAAACCTTGGAAACTTTGGACGTAGAAGAAGAAATTAGTTTTTGCAAGTTTCCTATCTTTTTCTTTTAAGCCTAGAAGTTCTTTTGCAAGTTTACAATATTCGGTATATAACTCATTGTATGCATCTTGCAATTTAGAAAGTTCAAGTTCAGATCCAGATACCTCACTTTCTGAATCTTCTAGGCAGAAATGGATACTCTCCTCACTGAAGCCTGCTTCCTCAATATCAGCTTCCAGAAGCTCATCAGTAGATGATCCATAACGAGCACGAGTTGAGCTTTGGACAGCTGTGCTTTCAAGAGATGGGTTAGAAGCATATATCACATCAAGAGTATTCCAAATGTCTTTAGCACTAGAGCAATGTTTGATTTTCTGGAAATCATTTTCAGTTAAGCCTTTGTATAAAATTTGCATTGCTCTAATATTTAAGGAAAACAAATTTTTCTCCTTTTCAGTCCAGTTTCCTCTAGGTTTGAAATCAAAATCATTTTCAAAAATATCCCACATTTTCAAACTAGTGGATTGTATAAAACTTTCCATTCTTGCTTTCCACCAACAAAAATCAATATTTTCTAACACAGGTGGAATGGTATGATCAAAGCCTTTGGAAAACATTTTAACCCAAATCAGCCAAGGTCTTTACACTTGAGATCGTTGGATCCTTTAAACAAGTGACCTGCTCTGATACCAAATGAAATTCGTGGCTGTCACCCAAGAGGGGGGGGTGAATTGGGTGAGGGAATAAAAACTTAAACTCTTTTCGAAAGACTGCTTGTGCTCGGTGATGATGATAATAAATAATGCTATGCACAAGTCAGTATGCTATGTGATGCAAAATAGAATGATCAAGTATAAGTATATGCACACATAAATTTATCCTGGTTCGGTCACCCAGACCTACATCCAGTCCCCAGGCTACACCTGAGATTTCCAATCCACTATTCTTGTTTAAACCGGGCACAAGAGAAGCCTTTACACTTTAGGTTTTACGAGCACGGGTTCACCTAACAACCCACAGGTTTTACAACGGGTTCACCTGCAAACCTTACCGCAAGTTTTACGGGATCACTTGCAACCTTACAAACGCAAGTTTTACGGGCTAACTTGCAACCTATGGAGATTTAGAAAACCTTCTAAATGCTCCCCCTTACAAAATGTAAGATTACAATTATGTTCACTCTATGAACTGATTTTGTTAAACACTTAAGCTCAAAACTAACTCTCTCAAAGAGTGGATGATGTTACTCACTTAAGTACAAATGAATCACTCTCTAAGAATATTACATATCAAAGTCCGAGAGTAGAAGATGAGAGGAATGTAGAATAGTGTTTTTCAGATAATAGCCCTGTTCTCTCTCACTTTTTCAAGCCCCCACTTCAGAAATGAAGAACATCCCTTTTATACCAGTCTCTGAATATCTAGCCGTTGGAGAGGCAATAAGATCGTTTGATTATAGACGTTGGGGCCTTGTTTACGTTGTCCTCATTAATGCACAGCAGGGTTGACTTTGCTTTATCTGAAAAGGTGCTCTGACCATGCTGTTCTGTCAACACTGTTCTGACAATACTATTCTGACAAAAGTCGTTCTGACATCTGAACACTTTGTACGGTCCGACTCTTGCTTGCTGTCAGAGAGGACTTCGTTCCTCAAGCATAAGTCCAGGATGCTAAGAGACTCACTATCGGAAGCTCTCTTGCTATCTGAAGCTCGTGGACTCTAACATTTTGTTTGCTGTCACATAGAGGAACTTTGTCTTCCAAGCACTTGTCCATGAATGATAAGAGTGCTTTGCTATTGGATCCTCTCTTGCTATCAGAAGCTCTCTTATGGACTCTGACTCTTGTGGGCAGTATGAGCTTTGACACCTTGAGTGAATCTTCAGATTATGTTCTCATACTCCTCATGCTTGGTAGGTAACAATGTTGTTTGAATATGTCTGTTATCCTCTTGTTACCGTTGGAAGGAACATCTTCTTAAATGCTTCAGCAGGGTTGACTTGCTTTATCTCTAAAAAGTAGTCCTGACACCTCTGCTCTGTCAAAAGCATTCTGTCTTCTGAGTATGTGACGTTCACTCTTGTACTCTTGCTGACGGATGATCATCGTTCATCCGGAAGTGGCAATCTTGCTCTGCAAGGGTTAGTCTCTGAAATCCAATGCCAAGAGTCTTTCCATCCGGAAGCTCATTTGCATCCGCAAGTGTAACTAAGTTCTGCACATACTGGTTAGTCCAACATAGCAATTTATATAGTCAGATATAGTAAAACTACACATGTTGTGGGAAGTTTGCTATGGGAAGTAGTCTTACTTAGACTATGTTCTGACTTAGTGTAATGTCTACTGACTCTAAGGGATCTCTATTCCAATAGTCAGCTTAAGTCTCGTTAGTTTACTCTAAGTCTTCCTAAGTGACTCAGTGTGTCATTCATGCTATGTATATTAAGTCAACACACAATCACATGAAGTGGGAGTTTACTTAGTCTAGGATGTATCCGGAAGCACTTCTCCATCCGGAAGTGAATCCACTAGATGTAGGATTTTGTTTACTATTGCTCACTCTCGCTCAGTGTTAGGTCACTTCAACAGCCAGCGCTAGTCACTAAGCTATCGGAAGCACTTCTACTGGACGTTGCTTACATTCACTGACGCTTAGTGTTATCGTGTTCTATCAGTCTGCGCTAGTGAAAGTTTATCAGGAAGTGATTCCACTTGACGAGGCTAATTCACTGACGCTTGGGGATATATCTATTCTGTCAGCCTGCGTCAGTCTAAATCTATCAGGAAGCAATTTTACTTGACGAGGCTGATTCATTGACGCTTGGGGTCATTCTATTCTATCAGTCTGCGCCAGTCTAAATCTAACAGGAAGTGCTTTCACTTGGCGAAGTAGACTCACTGACGCTTGGGGTGAGATCTATTCCATCGCTCTGCGCCAGTCTAAGTCTAACAGGAAGTAAACTCACTTCCGGTTGAGTCATAGCTTAGTCTTAAGGTTTGTGTACCTAATGTTCATGGACTAAGTTAAATCCCTAGTGAGTTACTCGCTGCCGCTGGGGGATGACACATTTATCCGCGTGCGCGAGTCCTAGTCTATCCGGAAGTGATTCCGCATCCGTGAGCGCTAGTCTTGATTCATTCGGAAGTGAATCTGCATCCGGTTGTGACTCTAGTGCTAATACTTCCGGAAATGATCTTGCATTCACAAGTGATCTAACTCAGGGTTCTAACCATGTCATCTAATCCTTCCTAAGTGTTAATTATGTTCTTTTAAGTACTAGACCATATCATACCTAAGTCACCATCAAAACTTAAGATTCTAACAGCTAGCAGGGTTAAACTTATGGGTATTTTTAGTTCTTTTTTAACCTGTCATATCAACTTGGAAAGCAAAAGCTGTTTTCATATAGTTGAACCAAGAAGCTGAACCAAGAAGCGCATGTGGTTGAGCTCAATGAGAGAGGTACTATGATTTTTTCCTCTCTTCCTCCCTGTATTTTAAATGCTATATATTTCTTATTTATCCTCTCATTTTTGCTGTCACTTTTTTCTTTGTTTTAGGGAAATGTGATTCTATTTTGTGGCTGCAAATGATGCTTGGTAATATGATATTTTGACTATTTTCTCTGTATTAGAGAAAGATGATTCTTTTTTCCTTTTCTCAATATTTCATTTTCATTTTGCTATATCACACAGGAGATGCGTATATGTTAAGCATTATTGATATGGGTATGAAAGGGGATTTATTGAAGTTTTTAATTTTGGTGATTTGATTGAGAGTGTTCCAATTTGATAGATGTATAGAGTTGTATGTTTAAGCTTTTGAAAATTAGACCACATATCAAAACCTGATAGAAAATTTAGAGAATTCTGATTAAATTTATTAATATAGAAACAAACCATGTAAAGACACTAAGACAAGAATCTGTTTCCTGTTGTTTTGTCACTTGGATTTCATATACAATGTTATAAATCTAACATTTAATTTTAAAGGCTAATGTGTTTGTGGACTGTGTCCTGTTATTGAACTCGAACAGACTAAATGTATTGGAGACGGTAGTTGCTGCCTTCCTTTTCTTGTGTGGATGCTAGGATTATGTGAAGCTATCCATCTTTTCTCAAGAATGTTTGCTTCAAATATCAGATCAAATGAGTTCACTTTTGGAACAGTACTTCACTCATCCACTGCTCTTGAAAACTTTTTTGTGGGCAAGCAACTTCATGCCTTGGCAATGAAAACAAGCCTTCACTCTATTGTATTCGTTGGTAGTACTCTTTTAGATTTCTATGTCAAGTTGGGTACAATAGAAGATGCCCAAAAAGCTTTCATAGATACCAAACACCCCAATGTTGTGTCATATACAACTCTGGTATGTGGACACTTGAAGAGAGGAAGGGATATGGATGCTTTGCAGCTTTTCCATGAGATGCCTGAGAGGAATGTAGTTTCATGGAATGCCATGGTTTGTGGGTGTAGCCAAATGGGGCATAATGAAGTCGTCAATTTTTTCATCACCATGTTCAGGGAAGGACTATTACCTAATGAATCAACAATTTCCTGTGCTCTTTGTGCAGCTGCCAATATAGCAGCACTTTGGATTGGCAGAAGTTTTCATGCATGTGCTATAAAGATTTTTGGGAAGCTGAATGTGTTTGTTAGCACTTCTCTCATTAGCTTTTACGCGAAATGCGGAAGCATGGAAGATGGTGTCCTGATGTTCGATAAACTGAATCAACAATTTCCTGTGCTCTTTGTGCAGCTGCCAATATAGCAGCACTTTGGATTGGCAGAAGTTTTCATGCATGTGCTATAAAGATTTTTGGGAAGCTGAATGTGTTTGTTAGCACTTCTCTCATTAGCTTTTACGCGAAATGCGGAAGCATGGAAGATGGTGTCCTGATGTTCGATAAACTCTCTGAAAGGAAAATAGCTTCATGGAACGCTGTCATTTGTGGTTATGCACAGAATGGAAGAGGAAATGAAGCCATAAGGTTCTACAAAAGGATACTTTCTACTGACTGTAAACCCAATGATGTTACCTTTCTTGGTTTACTTTGGGCTTGTAATCATGCTGGTCTTGTAGATGTTGTATAGTCTTACTTTAACCAAGCTAGGATTGAGAATCCAAGCTTGCTTAAACTTGAGAATTATGCTTGTATGGTTGATTTGCTCTCTCGATCGGGGCGAGTTACAGAAGCCACGAGCTTCCTTCACAGCATGCCTTTTGATCCTGGGATAGGTTTTTGGAAGGCATTACTAGGAGGCTGCCAAATCCACTCAAACATGGAGTTGGGGAAGATTGCAGCAAGAAAGATTTTGGCTTGGGATCCAGATGATGCATCCTCATATGTGATGCTGTCAAATGCTCATTCTGCTGCAGGTAGGTGGTCTGAAGTGTCATCACTAAGAGAGGAGATGAAGAAGCATGGGATGAAGAGGATTCCAGGTTGTAATTGGATTGAAGTCAGGAACAAGGTTCATGTCTTTCTTAATGCTGATAAGAATCATTATGAAAATGACAGAATTTATGTTGTCCTAAGTTTTCTTGTAAAGCATTCAAGGGAGAATGATTCGTCCAATGTCATGTGATTTTTGGCATGGCCATGAAAAAGGCACATCAATTTTAGGGCTGCTTATTAATTGTTCATGGCCATGATTACAATTATCCGCTATTATTAGCTTGGGATGCTTTAAATTCTAATCTCAAAGTTAAACCACTACTTAGTGTCAAATAGTAAGATTATCTCCACTAGATATCAATCTTAGAGCAAAATCACTTGATGATTTTAAGGTTCTTTTTTTATTATAGATATCAATCTAGAGCAAAATCACTTGATGATTTTAAGGTTTTGATTTTGAACAACGAACATAAACCAACAAATGTTATTACAAATGTTATTTACATTGAAGCATTTCAGAACATTATCCCAACCAGGTAAAATCATCATTCTGCAAATTATAACTTTCAGTTCAGCTTTGTTTTTAACTAGCATGATACACTAATGGCAACAAAAAAAAGCATGATATACATTCATTAACAATATGAATTTTCTAGGTGAGCTGGGAGACCAAATAACAAGTTCTTTCATGGTTCCGCTGTATAAATGAAGTTAATGCATGGGGAATAGAATTGCTGAAATTATAAATGGTTAAGTCAAAATATACTATGCCAAAGCTACACACTTGAGGAGGATGGGGGAAACGATGGGGCATTGATTTGATTTGAAAATTGTTTTTTCACTATAATTTTGTTTCATGTAGCATATTCAACAATTTATATACTTTTATTGTATTTCGATTTTTTTGTTTAATAAATAATGGAAACTTATTTATGGTCAAAGAAAATTAATTATGAATAATAAAAAGTTAACTATGAATTAAAGAAACCAAACTACTCCCTCCGGTCCTAAATATAGGACCTAGATAGAGACTTCATTTTGGTCCTAAATATAAGACCTAGATACATTTTTGTTACCTTTTTCCTAAATTACCCTTCTTCTTCTTAACAACTCCTTTGATAGGGGAGAAAGAGCTACTAAGTAACTAAACTAATTAAGGAGGGGTATTATTGGAAAGACATCTAAAATTAAGCTTTCCTTAATCTCCCAAAAAAAAGTTATCTAGGTCCTATATTTAGGACCGAAGGGAGTATTATTTTGGAGAGTATAGAACTTTTTTCTTTATTAATTTAATTACCATAATCAAACTTTTTCAAGAGTCAAAGTGCTTTTCAATAATTTAAAGGTTTAGTTTACTTAGATTTTTTTATATCAATCAAATTGATTTAATATTAAGAATTTGATGATAGTTATATTTTTTAAATATTAAGTTGAATACAAAACTTAATCATTATGTTGATGGGTTGTTCATTATGTTGATGAGTTGTGTTAATGCTTCTTTTTCATATGTGTGAACTACAAAAAATGTAGTCTAAGTGAACTTTTGGATGGGGGAGAAAGAAAAATTGGATGAGTTGTGTTATAATTAAATGTAAGTGCTCAACTGTACAACCTAGACCAGAAAGAAAAATGGTAGATTAAAATGGCATAAAGCAAAACCCAAACATTGAAAGCACACAAGAAGAAGAAAGACCAAATGAAAAGGGCAAAAAAGCAAAAGAAGCAACTGAGGTCAACGAACAACCCTAATACCTCGAGAACATCACACACACGAAACATCATTAAAACCCACGAGGATTTTTTTTTGTTGGTGGGGGGGGGGGGGTGTGCAGGATGGGGTTACAGATGGAGTTTAACTCTTCTTCTATTTTATACATGGGTGAATTTGATTGTTAGCCAAGTTAAAAATATTTTATATTATTTTTTAAAAACAATTCATTTATAGTAATCATAAATATTACATCAGAGTGAGAATATACATAATGGTTGGAAAACATTTTAAATACTTATATCATTGTTTAGAGCCAAGTCCAACAACTTGAAATGGTGTTTTAAAAATTTGGAGTTAATTATTATCATTTTGCATGTGAACAATTTTAGTATTGAGATTTACGAGAGTTGTAGTCACATTAGAAAAAACGTTTTAAGTAATAGCAACATGGTGAAATTGGAAGAATTAATATGGGGGGGGGGGTTGGATGAGGGAGATTAAGAATAAATTTTGATGTTCTTCTTTTTTCATGGGGGAGGGGGAGGTTTAAACGGCGGAAGTTAGGAATCGAGTTTGACTTTCTTTTGTTTTCATGTATGAGCTATTTTGATTCTCAATCATGTTAAAAATCACTCTACTATTTGTCCAAAAAAAAAACCACTCTACTAATTTTATGTTTATTTGTATATAAACTAACTTGACTTATAAATTGGTATAATATAACATAATAAAATGTTATATAATAATTAAGTCGTTTGTCTTTTTTAATCTTCACAAATATAATATTATGAGCGTGTGGATATCTCTTTTCCACGTATGACACAAACCAATGTATTTATAATCTAAGATGCAAAACAAGTAAATGACGAATCACCCGCATAATCAAACAATATAAAAGAACAAATACATGACACTATAATATAATTGCAATCAAACAATACGTAACCGGGTATCCCACGCAACGCGCGTGGTCTCACCCTAGTTAATTATAAATTGATAATTTGATTGAGACAACGATTCAAGAGTTAATGGTTTAAATTAAGGTCAGACTAGTTATAATTCAAATAATATATGCACTTAAATTGCACAAAATTGTTCATATATAACTATGAAAATAGTATCATTTAAATACAAAAAGCATTAATTAATTCACAAGAGCCACCTGTAATCCAATAAAGCAACAATAATAATCATTTTATACAATAAACGTTTAGGTGAGTGGGGTCATGAGGGTTCACCAAGGCTAAGACAGGCTCCAGGCTCAAAGAACACGAGATACTTACAGTTTGTCCACCAATAAGGTTCTTATATCGGCAAATTTGAACCCACAATGTTTATGAACAAATATTTTACTAAATGGACCAATTTTTGTTGGCAAAGCAACATTATTTTTACTGATGTTAATATATGCCTTTTCAATCTTAGGGAGGTCAATCGTCCAAAACCTGAAACATACTAGGCCAATTACAAGACACATTCACTAGTACCAGAAATTAGGTTAAGTGTTCGTACTATATTACTAGCATAAGTTGGCATGTTTTTTTACCTTTTTAACCAGTGTCTTGAAAAATAGTTTCACTCATAAGTCATAAGTCCCACATTGCCTAAATCAAAGATAGGCTAAGGATATATATATGAGTTAAGTCTCCACCACATAGGCTTAAGCTTTTGTGGTGGAATGACAACACTCATATATGTGTCTTTAGACTCTAAATCTAACATGGTATCAGAGTCACTCGATCAATGGGACCCACAAAAAAAATACACAAAGCCCAAAAAAAATATTGACCTAGGGACTGACCCTAAAAGGAGTACGGCCCAGGCAGACCTGAAGGATCGACCTAAGAAAAAAAGAAAAAGGCGGTCCAGACAGACTTGAAGGACTGACCCAAAAAAGGAGTACAGCCCAGGCGAAAAAGAATGAAAAATAAAAAGAAAAAAAAAGAAAAGAAAAGAAAGTAGGGTGAATGTGAGAAACTCATAAGTCATAAGTCCCACATTGCCTAAATCAAAGATAGGCTAAGGGTATATATATGAGTTGAGTCTCCACCACATTGGCTTAAGCTTTTGTGGTGGAATGACAAGACTCATATTGTGTACACTTAGACCTAAAATTTAATAACCATTTAATATTTATTAGCTCATTGTTGGGAGAGTTAGGTAATGACGTAGAGTTTGAACTTTATAGATGTAAGAAAAAGAAAAAAGGTTAATTAAGGTAGAGATGACTATTTTGTTGAAGACATTCGAAAAGAATTGAGCACTTGTCTTAACATCATGCTAATGGCATATTTAATGTGTTCACCCAGAAAATCAGATCAGTTTTGAAAGCACCAAGCATATTCTTCTTTTGGTTTGGTTTGGCCATGGAAAAAAAATTGCATAGGGATATCCAGAGAATAACCTTCACATTAACTTGTTTAATGGATATTTTAGCTTGGTGCTTTGGTCACTAAAGCTCACTAAAGAGATACAGACAAAGTATCTAAAAATTTAATATTCAAGTGGTTCTCCAGCAGAGAGACTTATTTTTATTTGTTTTGCATCTATCTCTTGTTAAAATTGACCATGAAAGTTAAGAGAATGGATTTCTTTCTAAGAAAAAATCTGTTCATTAGGACTTGGGAAATACCTTCATTGATTTTTCCCTTGTGCAGCTAATATTACTTGAAGTAATGAGTTCACTTATTAGAGTTGAGTTATTTTTTCCTTTGTTATTTAACTCTATCTCAATAAATTCTGCACGCCCTGCTAACAGCTTTTGGTAAAAGTTTCTTAGTTTTAATATGATTATGTCATTGATACAATAAACAAGTTTTTTAATTTCCAAGATTAAAGGTATATTGTCTCATTCACTAATTAATCCATCTAAGTATAATTATTAGAATTATGAATTATAAAAGTTTCTCATAACAATAATTTCAATTTAGTTCACGCAAATATACATTATTTTAAAACGACTTTAAATACTATTGACAATTGAAATAGTTTTGGTTAACAAATAAAAAAGTATTTAATAAACCTGTTTGATATCATATTTCTTATTTCAGATATAAGTGCACTTGTCCCTATAAATTTGGGAAACAAAGAAAACCAGTTATACATTTAGGGCTGAAATAAAAATTGTATTCTTTTTTAACCTCCATCTCATCCTAATTTATAAGATTAAATTGGCTTTATTTTGTGAAATTTAAGGAAGAATTATTTTTACCAAAACTTAAGAAAGCAACTTATACCATCATTATATTGTTAGATACACTACATCTACGTGTAATTAGATAAACAATATAAACAATTTAAGGTAATTCAATTCACATCCTTATTTTTTTAAAGTTAACTTAATCCCATGATTAGAAATCAGATGGATAAAATATTTCATTTTCTATCTTGTGCTACCATCTCCTATATGTAAGATACAATGCATCAGTAATTTAGAACAGTTAGTTAGTGGTCAATTAAATAGCTGTGGCAGGACAAGGTAATAACTAATGGCACTCTCTCGTAGTCTTAGATTAGAAGTTAGAAAAGTCAGTTTCTTTGAAGACATACCATACCATCATTATCTGAAAGAGAAGAAGGAGTAGGAGGGAGACAAAAGGAAGGAACAAAAAGAGAGATTTACGCGGTTTCAGCCTTCAGACTACAAATAAATGTCAATATAACGAGCACAAGTCCTTGGGAGAACCACACCCCAAAAGCTAGCTGTTGAGGTTGGGGAGCCAAGGACTTATAAAGCCTCCCTTGTGAGGAAACCTCCCCAATGTGGGACTTGTAACAATGCACCCCCTCGAGAGCCGACGTCCCGGCGGCTCCACTCTATGACACTTGACTCGGCGCTTCACTTGGCCTCTTTGCCGGTCAGCCCCTCCGGTCAGAACCCTTCGTAGGTAGCCCTTTCCGGTCTTTCGGCCGAGTCGGCGTCCCGACGGCTCCACTCTACGGCACTTCACTCAGCGCTTCACTCAACCCTTTGTTGGTCAGCCCCTCCGGTCAGAACCCTCCGCAGGTAGCCCTTTCCGTTTGGCCGACTCTCAATGAAAGCACCATTGTAACGAGCACAAGTCCTTGGGAGAACCACACCCCAAAAGCTAGTTGTTGAGGTTGGGGAGCCAAGGACTTATAAGGTCTCCCTTGTGAGGAAACCTCCCCAATGTGGGACTTGTAACACAATAATTCTTGTTTTTTTGACTGTCTTTAGTTGTACAACATCATAGAAGTTAGAATAGATTTTGGGTCCCATGCTGTTGGGAATATTCTTTCCCATTTTGCCTCCAATAATCTCCTCTTTTGTTATTTTTTGCCTATATCTGTCAACCAAAACACACCCATCACTAGTTCAACCAATTTTAGCCTTCCCACTATATACCCTTTGAGAAAGTTTCAAGCTTTCTTGTGTTTACTTGCAATGGTTTTCAACTTCAGTCATGGCTTGGAGTATATGGAAATTTGGCTTGGAAATAGGCCTATCTGAACAATACCCTTGTTTTCAATTATTGTGAAATTGTAGATACAGATCATAGTTTAATAAGAAGTGTGAAATTGTGGACTGTGGAGTTTTCAATCTTTGGATTCACTTTTTTTGGGTCTCAAGTCATGGGGTTTCTTGGTTTTACATCTTTGATGGCTTAGGCGGCTGTAATCAGCTACAAAAGATGGTAAGATCCTTGACTCTTGAAGATCACTTTACTTTTGTTGGGTTTACTCATTTTTTGCTTAGGATTGGGGGGATTTAAGTTTGAGTAATTTTATGAAAAGTCCACCTTTCAAAGGTGAGTGTTCTTTGTTGCAGTCTGACCTTTTTCTGGTGAGAGAGCTCTATCCTTAGAGGTGTATGACTCTGAATAGAATCATCCTTCAAAAATTCTATGTATGAACTGATTTTGATACAGGATTTTTCTGGTATCTGATTGTGTTTAATAGATACTGTTGATTTCTTTGTTCTTTCTTGATGCTATGCAAGTTTTTTTCATATGAATGTTCAATATAACCTGAAACCATGCATAGGGTTGCTGTTATAATTCATCTATGAGTAGCATAATAGAGGCAAAAATGAATCTGATTGAAAGAAATTATGAATGGTTTATATCCTTTTCTATTTGTTCTCTTTTCCTTTTGTCGATTACATGAACTGAATCAGGAAGTTAGAGGATGGATCAAGAATATTTTTCCCCTTCCCTCGTCGTCTGTTGTACAAAAGTTCCTTTGAGCTGAGTGCTGTGGCATCCTCATTAATTGACATCATATTTGGGATAAAATAGATTTTTTCGCTGAATCAGTAAATCATTTTTTACCAGAACTGAATAAACGGATTGATATACATGTTTGTCTAATTATTTGCTTATCTAGACCCAAATATGAAAGGAACTTTTAGCTCATTATCGATCTATTTTGTAATTTCTGAAATTGTTTAAGAAAATGACTTTTTTACATTTGTATCTTTGATGCACTGTTAAGAATTGTCAAAGTTGTAAGCCAATTTTTCTACTCTCCCCTCTCATCTTTCTTCCTGAATTGAGATGCTATATTTGTATAGTGGTAGCTTAACCTTTATAATTGCAATCTCAATCTTTGATTGTCTCACCTTTATAATGGTGCATGCTTGCAGTGGCAGACCAAAAGGAACACAATTTTGGAAATACATCTACTGGGGGTTTTACGAAGGAGCATATTATGACAAGATGGTATAAGAATGGGAACATTAACTTCAACATTGGGGAATTTTTCGTAATTGGGAAAATAAGGACCAAAGTTGACATTGTATGGCAGGATGGTGAACATACTTTGGGAATGGATCCACATGCTCTACTCCCAGTGAATGTCATAGACACTCATGAGTTTTGGCCTCAGCAATTCATGTTGGAAAAAGGTGCTTCTGATGATCATCCTATGCCCATCTGCCAAAGATGGGGAGTTGTCCAATATGTGGATGCAAAAGAGCGTACTGTAAAGGTACAATGGAATACTGTTCCCATATCCATGCCTGAGAATTTGGCTGGAGGTAGGATGGAGGAAACTGTGAGTGCCTATGAACTCATAGAACACTCAGACTACTCCTATTGTTTTGGTGATATTGTATTCAAGGCGGCTCAAGAGTAGCTTGGTTACCAAGCTGAGAAAGGTCAAGCAGAGTCAGTGACTGGTTTGAATGTGGAGGCTGCTCTTATAAACAGAAACCACATCAGTTATCAAAATGAGTTCCCTGATGACTGTTACCTGTCCCGTATGGGCAATGTTATTGGTTTCAAAGATGGTGGTGTGGAGGTGAAATGGGCTACTGGTTTGACAACCAAGGTATAGATGACATCTTATTTTTTTTCTCAAAATGTTAATAGCTTCTGCTTGCATATATGGTCATGAAAAACTCGACAGATGTTCTATCTAGTTCTTTAGGGTTTAGAGACACATCTAAATCAATAATGCCGTCTCATTCTCTATGAAGGCATATTTAATCTTTTGAAAATGAATCCTGGGTTGACATGTAGCTTCTAACTTTAATATCATTTTCCATTACCCTGGAATATTATAGAACAATGCATCTGTTAGTGGTGACAATTTGCATTTTGGTATTAGCAGCCAAAACAATGTACAACCAGTTGAGTTGCACTGCACTAGTTATATTTGATGATCCTGACAATTACATCTGGCATCTAGAATGTTTTCTTCTTATGCCAACATCAGCCTTTCAAGAAAATTTTCTACTTATTTTTTGTTGTGATCTAGTTGTAGATTTTCATATACTGCAAGTTCTTAGGCACATGTGATCATCCCAACAGGTTGCACCTCATGAAATTTTTAGAATTGATAAGCATGAAGGTTCAACGGAAACCCCTATTCCATATAAAGCAGATATTGAGGAGTTGGCTCAAGAGATTAGCAAGGATGGAAATCTAACTTCTGACAGGAAAGGAAAGGTAAGCCCATTTTTGCGTGTATTGGTGTCTATATAATTATGAATGTCTTGTGTCAAATAAATCAAACTAATTTTTTAAATTAGTCATTGTTTTTTAGAAAAATTAGTTTAAGTGTGCAAAGCTTGCTGATTGATAAATCCTTAAAAACTAGGGGCCTATCAATTGCAATCATCTTATCATTAGCTGATTATTATCTTTTTGATCAGGGCTTGTTAGATTTTGATGGTGGTAAGGTGAATGGTGAAAACCATTCAGGGGAATGTAATTCCTTTTCCTTTCCTTGAGCTGCCATTGAAATTTTCTCCAACATCAAGGCTGGCATTTTTCAAACATTTGGTGTAACGTCACTTTCACCAGCAGTTTCTTTAGTCCCTTCAACTGAAGATAGGAATGAATCTGAAAATGTTAATAAGAAAGAAGTTTCAGAAACTTCTGCACTCTACTCTGAAGCAAATCTAATGAGTGAAATGCCGTCTACCAAAGACATAAATCCATATCAGGATGTTATTAAATTTACAGAGATGAAAGATGTTCCATTTTCTTCAAGTAGCAAAAATTCTAATGGGTTTAAGCAGTTTGATATAATAGATAACTGCTTAGACCACCACTTCATGGATGAGCAAAAAGGGTTGACATCATCCCAAGTTAGTATTTGACTCATTGTTATTAAAAGTTTTTAATGTTATTGAAAACATTGTGGTTAATTCTTTCCCCTCTTGTTTTCCTTCATAGGTGAAAAGAGGGTGGGTGAAACGGATTCAACAAGAATGGAGCATCCTGGAGAGAAACTTCCAGGTTTGGAATTTCCCATATTCTGTTCGAAACATGCTGCATATATAACAATAACTTATAGGTGGGGTCAACGTAAGGATCGTACAATGCTATTGTACTTTATAACGACAATGCCCTGCAGATTTTTGTTGTTCAATAAAATTTAACTTGGTCACAAATTCAATTGGAAGAGTTTTGAAATGTCATCTTTTAAAAGTTTCAATCCATAAACAATCAAAACTATCTAAGCTTTGTTGGTCATAAAAGAGGAAAATAAATAGAAAATCTGAACATTGTGTTGATTTGCTTGTTTAATTCTTCAATAATGATGTAAATTTCGGCCAATGCTCTTAAGGTGTAAACTTATTTCTGTAAATGCACTTACATGTCTTTCATTGGTCTTGACAGAAACTATTTATGTCCGTGTGTTTGAAGAAAGAATGGATCTCCTACGAGCCGCAATTGTTGGTGTGCCTGGAACTCCTTATCATGATGGCTTATTCTTCTTTGATGTTTGTTACCCTCCTGAGTATCCTAATAAACCACCTGTAAGATTTTCAATTCATTTTCAGTAATTGTTCAATTCTTTCCATTAGTGATTTATTATGCATTGTAGGGCTTCTATATTTTGCGTTCTTTCTCTCTTGCTTATTCTATTCAGTTGAAAAGAACATCTTAATTTTCCCTTTATTTTTGATACCCTACCAGTCTAATTTGCTTGCTGATATCTCAAGAAACTCTCTTGCTGACATTTGAAATTCCATGCAGATGGTGCACTACCATTCAGGTGGTCTCAGATTAAATCCTAATTTGTATGAATAAGGGAATGTCTGTTTGAGCCTTCTGAATACATGGACTGGTACTGGCAGTGAAGTGTGGAACCCAGGGTCATCCACAATTCTTCAAGTCCTTCTCTCTCTGCAGGCCCTTGTGCTACTTACCAAGGTTTTAAAACCCGAGCCGGACGTCGAGCCGGAAAATGAGCGGGTCATGGTTGAAACGGTTGGACCGTTTCGGTCGAACCGGTGACGTAATAATTTAATCAAAATTAAATATATAAATATTGTTAATACTTAATAACTTAATATAATTAGGATGAAGATATTTTTTTAATCAAGTTCATTTTTTTTAATCAAGTTCATTTTTTTTCTGTTGATATTTTTTTTTGCAGGCTTCAATTTCTGACCGGGCCGGCTCGTTCCGGTTCACGGCCCAACTCCGGCTCTCGGGTCAACAACGGCATAAAAGCGGCCTAAAGCGGGCTGACCAGCGAAGCGGCCCAACAGAGTCAAACAAACTGTTTTTTCCACCGGCCGACAGTCCGACCGGTCGGACCGTTCGGCTCGGGTCGGGTTTCAGAACCTTGCTACTTACTGACTCTTCATTTATTGGTATCGTTAATAGGTGAAATACATATTTTTGGTAAAACCAAGTATTTGGTATCCATTATTTTAGTGGATTTACTGAATTGAACTTGTATTGTCTTAAATGCCTGTTCTTGAATTTGTGTAGATACCTTGCTTAAGTTGGCATTGAGATAAACATGGTAGACATATCATATAGAACATGAGACAAGCAATGTACTTATAATAGGAGTTACTGAAGATAGGTTTGAGATCAATGCATCAGAAGCTGAAGTTATGATTTAATAATGAATCCATGGTTAAAAGTTAGGTTGCTCCAAATAAAAAGGTTCATAATTGGGAGAGCTTGTCATAGAAGTTGTGCTTGTAATAATGTCAGATCAATGTGCTGGATTAGATTGTGGAAATGATATGAATTAATGTGCTTTGAGGCAACACAAGCACAATTGGATTTGGATAGATTATGACAGCAATATGAATGGACATGGTTGAATTTAATCAATCAGTGGTTGTTCTTATTCCAGTAAGCACATCTTGAAATCTGCAAGGCACCACCCAGAAAACTTTTGATAAATAGTGCACAAAGTGAATTAATAACTCCCCTCAAAATGAGAAGGGAAGCCACAAGTCTGAGGTACACAATCTCAAGACTCCAAGGATCTGGTTTTCGTCAAACCAGTACCCTCCTCTCTCTACTCTCAACAAAATAAGCGATAATCCTCCCCCATACAGAGAAAACTTCTATTATGAGTCAAAAAAACATCCTTTCACAATCCCCAAGAAACCTCTTTCATGCTACCAATCTAAAATACACCTATATGACACTCTACTTATCAACTTCTAGCAGGAAACCTTCTAAGTCAACTCTGGCACCTCAAAAGGCATCTTTACCTTTCCATTCAGCTTTTTCTGCCTCCTCTTATAAGTCTGACCCGTAAATAGGGTACTTTCAAAATCATGGAGCTCATTTGATTTCTATACAGTCATATACCACCTCTACCTGTCTTTCTAGTTTTTGTAGAAGTGCCGAAATAGCTACATGCCTTCATATAAATATTTGGTTGGCAACTTAAAAAGTGTTATCTTCTATTTTTTGCATACTGCAGTTCATTCTTAATAAAATTCTGTTGCTTGGCTCACAAAGTCAAACAATTGTTGGCAGACCCATAGTGCCAGATGCAGCTGTTCATGCTGTTGTTGAGGAGCATGTAAGTGTGCAACTTTACATTTCAATTCAATTTCGGCATGTTTGGTATACAGAATCAATTTTCACCGATGAGGATGGGAAGGATATGGAATTGATTTTGAATAGACTGATGATCTTCAGTTTTCTTTTGTTGGTGGTATTTGTATTACAATTAAATTTCATCCCATTCCTCATTGATGCTTGAAAACATGATGAAATGGATCTAAATATGTGCAAATATGCGGCTGTGTGAGCCCAAAATTTTTCTTCGTTTGTTAACGTGCTTATTTTCTTTTCTTTGATTTGAGTCAGGCATTCGATGCAAAGGTGATTATTTTTAAGAAAAAGAGAAGAAAGAATTACCGTAGAACCAAAGGACACCGCAAGGTACATTGGAAAGAAACTCTTTAATCAGAGTTAGTTTTGTCAAAAGTTGTGGGTGTTAGATCTGCCTGGTATTATCATCTGCAGGAATTGACGAAGTTAAGGATAATTGATATTCAAGGAATCCAGAAACCTGAAAATAGTAGTCAAGGAAGACGAATGGAAGGTTGATATTTCAATGGTTGTGGAGGGTGGGGGAGAAGAAGAAATCAAATCTGGAGGTTGGTTTTCAACTACAATGGAGGTGAAGGTGGAGGTTCGGTGAAGAATAGAAATCGGTGGTGATAATGGTAAGGGAGGTTGACGGTAAGGGCGGTTGTCGGCAATGTTGGTTATGAAGGGCGGCGGTGGACTGAGTGTGCTCCTCCGCCGTCGTGGTGGAGGAGGTGGTGGACGTGTAGAGAAGATGGTGATGGGGATGTGTTTGGGTTTTAGAAGACGGTGGGGGTCTCTGTTGTGGTGTTTTGGTGATGGTATGTTTGGGAAGGAAGATGTGTCTAAGGAAGGGGTTTTGGTAATTTTGCAGAAATTTATAATTTCTTTTTTGGGAAAATTTCAATTAAGGACCAAAATTGAGAATTAATTAAAAAGCAGGACCAAACTAAATTGATATATCAGTTGAGGACCTTGGGAGCAAAGTGAAATTAAATGATGAAATTAAAAGACCAAATTACCCTCACATGTTTGTCCTAATTTCAGACCCCTCAACTTTGTACATCGCACTCTTCTCCTCCCTCAACCCCAACCCAGAGCACATCATCATCTTCCTCCCCTCCCTCAACCTCGACAGCATGGCGGTCGATTCTATCCCTCCCTCCCTCTGTCACATCTTCCATTGTATTCCTCTTTCATTGACGCCTCATGTGCGTCTTCGACGTCGCCTCTCTAGGTATTCTCTTTCTCTTCCTTGTGTGTGTTTCCCCACAATTTCCATCATCTATCTTTCTTTAACATTATTCTGTTACATGAACTTTCTATAGCTTCCCATTTTTTCTTCAATTTTATGTAGTGGTGAAAGGTTTAATCTTTTACTTGTTGGTGAAAAATCCCAAATTTTATCATATTATAGATATAGATACCCAGATCTGAGGATGACAAGTTTGCTTTCTTATTTAATTTGATTATTGGGTTTGTAATATTTGACTATTACTGTATTATCATTTGAGTTACTTGGAAATTCCCCAAAACTTTGCAACAAGTTAATTTATCAGTTAAGAGAAGTGTTTGCGGCTTATCTAATTATTTAAGGCTTGTTATTGGTTGGAAATGAGAGAATATATGTGCTTTGAACTTCAAACTTCAGATGCTATCAATATTGTTGTAAGATGCAGGGTAAATTGTGTGGATAATTGCAGAGATAAATAATCACTTTTAGTATACTTTACTGTCTTATTGCTTTGCTCAATGGTTATTGATTTGTGCCTTGGCTGATGGTAAAAATGACACCTTTAGAATATATATCTATAGTTGAATGAAGTACTAAGAAGAATCTTTTCCTGTAGGTCAAGAATATGTGAACAACATTTAGACTTGTGATGATAGTTTCAAAATGGGCCTGTTTTTGTGAAGTACATATGTTCCTTTTGCTCATTTCTTTAAATGGTATGAGTTTTCTCTATTCACAGGTATATTGGTTCAACTTCCATTACCAATGCATATAAATGAAAAGTTTTGACTGAAATCAGCCTTGTGAAGGATGTTGATGACTTTCATTCACACACAAGTGAACCAAAGAAAATCATGACAGATTCCTTGTGATACAACAAAAATTAGTTTGATTAGACATATAAAAGATCCTTTCTCTCTTAGTCTCTTGTCACTCCAGTGAATCCATTATATGTTGTGAGAAGGGTAATTGGTGGTAGCACCTCTAAAATTCTGGAAAAATTTTGGTCAAGAGCATTGTATATTTGTATTATTATTATAAGTAATTGATCAAGTGGCATCATATTAATTTTAAACCCTCTTGTTGATACCATGCAAATTTTCTTCTAAACTTGCTGATCCATTATTTGATTTTAGGTAACCTTTATGTTGGAGAGGGTGGAGTCTACCTTCACCGGACACTTTACAAACTCCAATCATAGGAAAGGAAGGAAATTATTGAGACCAAAATCTAGAAGAGAAAAGCATTGCATAACATTTCTTATAGGTACACAACAAAAATACTCGTTGAACACATCAGATAATTGGTTGGTTACTAGAACCATTACTTGTAGGACTTTCATTGAATTATATCATGTTTTACTTGAAGCACAACATAATCTATTTAGTTTAATCTTTACAGGATTTATCTACAGCACAAGTCTTAGACTGTTGGGTGCATATCACATGTTGTAGAAACTGTTTTACTTGACCATGTAACCTCTTGTTGTGCAGAAAATGATGGACATGAGGCAGGACTTGGGGTGGTGGCTTGTGAACCATGAGAAGAATGCTTTAAAGGACACATTATTGCAAGAGTTGGAAGAATTGAGGGGGGTAGAAAGACTTACAAATTAAAAATGTGTTGAATGTACTTATTTTTAGTGGATAACTGACATTGTTGTCATTGAAAATGTGTTGAAGGTATAAACTGTTTTTGTTATGGTAATATATTAGAGATTAGATGAAATTTATTTTTCATTTTCGTAACAATTTGTGTTTCATGTAATGGATAAACATACAACAAGTGAAAAACGTTTTTCAACAAGTGAAACCAAGTTTTGAACAGGTGAAATGACCATTTGAACGAATACTGGTTAATGTTCCTAAAAAACATGCATTAGACTTTCAACAAGTGAAAAATGGTTTTCAACAAGTGAAACTTAGCTTTGAACAGGTGAAATGACCGTCTGAACGAGTACTAGTTAATGACCCAAAAAAACTTGCATTAAACCTTCAACAAGTGAAAAATGGTTTCAACAAGTGAAACCCAGTTTTGAACGGGTGAAATAGCCGTTTGAACAAGTATTGGTTAATGTCCCTTTGCATTAGACCTTCAACAAATGAAAAATAGTTTTCAACAAGTGAAACCCAATTTTGAACAGGTGAAGTAGCCGTTTGAACGAGTACTAGTTAATGTCCTTAAAAAACTTGCATCAAACTTTCAACAGGTGAAATGTAATTTTCAACAAGTGGTACCTGGTTGCATGTTTAAACATATGTTTACGTTGTTCAAACGTGGGCACCCCATGTTCAAAATGCCCTTTCACTTGTTGAGGGTTTGATGCAATAATGTGTATGACAGAAAATGATTGCTTGTTCATAATGCTATTTTACTTGTTGAAACGCGTGGTTCAATTGTTCAGAATACCCTTTCACTTGTTAAAACTCTGATGCAACAATTTAGATGACAGAAAATAATCATTTTACTTGAGAATCTAATACATATTCGTTCATGATATTAACCCTGTCTAGTCTACTTGTTCAAATTGACTTTTCACCTGTTCAGATGTGGGGTTCTGTTGTTGAAAAGGGCATTTTACCTGTTCAAAATCTGATGCATGTTTGTGAAAGACATTCACATTTTTACTTGTCTAATACAAACCAATAAAATATAAAATATACTACTCACATGCATTCAATAGCTTTTACCATTTCATTTCTCATAAATTTCAACTTAATACTTGACACGTGGTTCCAACAAGTACCATCCTGAAATTATATACATGATCAAACCTTCCCGGAACCAACCACCTAAAACAACTACCTAAGTTGCAACCCATTCGAAAAGATATAATGGGTACTATATTTACATATGTACATATGACTATTGGTGTTGTTGTAGTTAATCAGCTCTGTCACTCCAACGTCGTCTGCAAGATTGAGCAATATGTCCTCTGCATAACTGTCTTTATACTTCATTTTAAACACTTCATTTTCATGACATATCTCCTCTGCTACTAATCTCTTTATCTGTTTATACGTCGTTTCTTTTGCAATTCATCTTCGACTAATAATTCTGCTGACATATTTAGTCTTATCATCAATAGTACCCATGCATTCACCCCGACATGAAATATGCAAAAAAAATCTGTAGAACTGCTGGTCATTTATCAATTGCTCTGTAATGAGAAACAAAATGAGTTAAATTAATTTTCAAAGCCAAACATTGTGCAGACCACAAACAAGACAAATTTGTGTATCAACAAGGAAAATTTCATATGAACAAGAAAAACACATCTTTCAACAATTAACAATGAATTTACAAAACCAAACACATAGCTCACCACGAATATCAGAAATGCACATATCAAAACAGAATAGCTTAAATGAATAAGGCCTAATTGCATTTGAACAGTTATGAAATGAATTTTATAACCACACATATGTCAGACCCCGAACATTTTAATTTCCCTATCAACAACGAAAATCTTCATCTCAACAACAAAAGAACTCCTTTCAACAAAACTTAATAATTGATCCTAGAAAGCACACTCTCATATCCATATAAGCATATCTGTGCACGCGCTCTCTCATAAGTCCAGGAAATAATATAAATCAGAATTGATAGAATAAGCAAGGGAGGGGGAAGAATATGAAAAGATATATATTCCGTAGAATATATTTGTATGGAGGTTGTGCACAATTAAATAATTACCATGACAAACTTCTTGCAACTCCATGTCTTGTGACAATTATTTTGCTTCCAAGCTGATGAAACGTGACCATCAAAAGTGGCACCAACAGATAAAGAAGAAGAAATGAGAAATGGTTGCATTGTCTGAAAAAGAAGAATGAAAGAAGAAGTTATTTGTGTGTTTGGTTATTTTCTTCTTCCTTCATGGGTCTGCCTCACTTGTGAAGAAGAAGAAGAAATGGGTTGGATGAAAAAGAAGAAGATTGGAAGAAGAAGCTTGCGTGTGTTTGTTATGACCCAATGTTTTTCCATTTAATTTCATTTCAGGACCAAACTTGGGCTTTTTAGTCTTTTCAAAGATACATTTTATTTCACCCAAGGATCTAGGTCCTCCACAGAATTTTCAGAATGTTTTGGTCCTTCAAAGAAATTAATTCCCAAATTTGGTCCTTAAATGAAATTCTCCCTTTGTTTTTTTTCCATACATTGAGTCCTTATTAAACTAGAGGGACCATTTCTTTAAACAAAATGAAACTTTAAAGACTAAAACCTCTTCTTTGGAAGTATAGGGACTAAAACTAAACTTGTTGTAAACTATAAGGACCAAAACCTCCACTTTTAAATTCTAGGGATTAAAACCCAAATCACACCAAACCATAGGTACCAAAAGTTGGTTTGACCTTTAAAATAACTTGAACGTTAACTAATAAAATATAAAAGGCTAAATAGATTATCTTCTCATATTCCATCAATGTGTCTTCTCCAAGATCGCCTCTCTAGGTATTCTCTTTCTCTTTCTCTTGTGTGTTTCCGCACAATTTCCATGATCTTTCTTTCTTTGACATCATTACGTTACATGAAGTTACTATAGCTTTTGTTATGTGGAACATAGAAAAGAAGATACAAGTTAAGAAAGATTGAGAAAGAAAGTAAGAATTGAAAGGAAGAAGATATGGGGAGAGTGGGGAGAAAAGCACTCAGGCTTCACATCACATTTAACAACTCAAATCTGAATTACAATAGAGAGCAATAACTATTTATAGGCTTATAGGTGCTACCTCTAATTATCTCTAATAACTTGTAACTAACTAACTACCCACTAACTAACCAATGTATTATTATTACTACTACATAATAGCTTCCCATTTTTTGTCATGGAGTAGGTGGATTGGCTGGGCAGTATAGATTGGGGGAGGAGTGAAGCCTCGATGGTGTTTTTAGGAATTGCGAAATTGGTTCTTGCTTCGGTTTTGGGGGATTCATTATTTGTGTTGATTTTGAATCAGTTTTCCATAGGGATTCTTGGTGTGCTTTTGTTGTTTGATGGGATTGAACTTTTTATGGCTACTAAGGATACAGACACCCAAGAAGAATCTTTTGTCATGTTGGTTTGTGCCGCCGTTTCTCTTAACGAGATAGAACTCCCGCGCGATGCGCAGGTGATTTGACTTGTCAAAAATTCAATGAGGAAAATAATTGTAGTACAATGTTATTGGATTGGTCAGTACAAAACTTAACTAACCCAATCAGTGGATTAAATATTTAGCAAATGAAGAAATGAGAGTGAAATTAGAAAAGAATACCCTCTGCCTCTCTATTATATGAACGATAATTATTTTTTTAAAAAAAAATCATACTCCAAAGTCATAAAAGATAAACTCCACAGTACAATAAACTATTGAATCTTCACCTAGTTAACCAAAAATTAATTCAAATTGAACCAACCTTTATTACTTCAGAAGATTCCCCAGTCACGTGTACTTCATACTTCCATTCTTTTGGAATTGAGCTGAACCCATTAAGGATCAATTAATTAGAAATATTCAGCAATAAATCAGAAATGATTGGGTTCAATCATTGAGTGATTTAGGGGATTATACAATTAATGTATTTCTATTATGTTTAGTCAATTCTTTCCTTTTTGCTGTTATTCTACAATTATGGAGAGATATTTTGTATTATGGAGAGATATTATGTATGATTTGATATGTAGCGTGTTTGGCTCGACTTATTTTGAGAAATAAGCCAGCTTATTTTGGATTTTCAAGGCCAAAAACCCAAAATAAGCTGGCTTATTTCTTAAAATAAGTCGAGCCAAACACACTAATGATCTCTACTCCTCTATATATGATCTCTACTCCTCTATATATGTTTCATCAAATTGATTTTTCAGTGAATATATTTTACACATTCACCATTAACTTTTTGTAGCGGGAGAAATAAAACATAATGAATGAGGAAAATAAGAAAAAATAAATAATAAAGTGAAATTGGGAAAGGATATGCGAGGGAGAAGACGAAGGTGTGTCCGACGAGGGCGAGGAAGGTATTTTTGAAGCCAGGAACAGCGAAATTGTGAATCTCAGAAGGGGAACAGAAGGCGAGATTGGTGAGAGCGAGGTCCTGCGATGGCGTGTTGGTGACCATCATTGTGGTGGCCGATGAACCGAACCAACTCGCCATTCTTCCGATCGATTGCCGGCGAGATCTACGAAGAAGAATGAGGCAATGACGATGATGGTGATGATGATGATGGGAAGTGAGTAGGGGTGTTCAACGGGCGGGTTCGGGCCGCCCGTGGTTATGCCCATACCCGTGCCCGTGTAACATAAACAGGCGGGCTAAATATTGATGAATGGGCGGTCCATAAACAGGCGGGCTATAAATGGGCGCAGAATAAATGGGCAGGCAACAAAGTTAAATGGGCGGCCCATGTAAGATAAACTCAGAAAAAATTTAAGAGAGATCCAACAAAAATCTCCACAAAGAGTAGAACATGCTTCAATTTTTAATAGACTTTGAGTTTAATTTTGTTCTAACTAAGCAATACCAATAAAATAAAATTAGTTACGAGGAGGGAGTAATGTAAAATAAGACTAATACATAAAAAAATAATAAATGGGCATTTAAACGGGCATGGGCATGCCCGTAGGTATGCCTATACCCGTACCCGTGTAAGATAAACGGGTATGGGCATGCCCATACCCGTGTAAAAATGTGACGGGCCCTAAATGGGCGGGCCTAAACGGGAAAAATGCGGACGGGTACGGGCGGGCTCATCGGGTATGGGCATACTTGAACACCCCTAGAAGTGAGAATGGGCGCGGGAGACAGGTATCGTTCAACGCACGGGAGGTAAATATTTTTTATAAAAAGACATAGTAGTATATTTATTATAGGTGTATGAAAGTGACCAAATGCCCAAACACTATGACTATATATTTCCTTATATTTTTATGTGTTAATAGGTAGTGGTTAATTGGTTATGTTAATCTCTTTTCCTATAGAATATTTATCATTACACTTAAATTTGATTTAAAGTGTCTAATTATTTACCTTTAGTGTGTGATTGGGAGGAGCTTTTTGGACCCAAATAAGCTCTGGTTTGTACTAGGTAAGTTGTTTCCAGCTCTTTTTTTCTGTGTTTGGGTCATACTTATTTTTCACTTAACTTTTGGGCTAAATCAGCTTATCTAAAGAAGCTCCATTTTGGAGCTTATTGCGCGTTGATAACTGGCTTCTCTGTAATGGTAATGGGACCATATGTGCATTAATAATATATGCATTAATAACATCGTATCTCTTTTTTTGAAAGATATAGCCCACAAAAATCGAACAGCAGATAGCCCACCGTCACCGGTTTTGTTACATTTGCACCAGGCCACAAAGTTAGTTACTCCCTCCGGTCCTAAATATAGGACCTAGATAGAGACTTCATTTTGGTCCTAAATATAAGACCTATATACATTTTTGGTCACATTTTTCTTAAATTACCCTTCTTCTTCTTAACAACTCCTTTGATAGGGGAGAAAGAGCTACTAAGTCACTAAACTAATTAAGGAGGGGTATTATTGGAAAGACATCTAAAATTAAGTCTTCCTTAATCTCCCCAAAAAAAGTTATCTAGGTCCTATATTTAGGACCGGAGGGAGTATTATTTTTGCAATGCGAAACAGTCATTTATTATTTTTGCGCAAAGTAAAATGGTTAGTTGTTAGATCAGCACTTTTGCCCTTAACAAAATATTCATAATTAATATTCTATGTAACGAAATAAACTATACAACATTTTTTTTATTATTGTGAAAAAACCACTTCTACAACTAGAGATTCAAACATAAATCAATTTACTCAAAGTGACTTTTATCCAAATTAACGTTAAAAAAGCCAAGTTGGAAAAAAGTGGCTTCTCCACCGAGATTCCCAATATCACGTTGCTATCTCTACTTTTTTTCTTTTATTGTTATGCTTTTTTTAAAAAAATGATATATGTTTAAATTTAAATATATCTCTCCTTTGGTGACTATCCTCCTCTTTTTAAAAAAATGCTGCAAGTGCACCATCTGATATGTTAACAATCAATTATCAGTATGAGATTAACATCACCTTCTTGTGCAATGACTTTTCGTTTTGCCTTCCAAGTTAAATGCAATTATGGCCCAATTGCAATGAGTTAGTTTGATTCAAAATCACGTATTATAAAATCACAGTGCCAATTTATATAACTCAACTTTAATTCTTAATGTTACTTTACTTAGTTCATTACAAAAGTCATAGCAAGTATCATGAAATCACCACAAATGTTTAATCCAAATAAACTTCAATCAAAATTGTAGAAATAAAAGACAAGAGAAATGACTTCAGTAAGCTTTTTGAAAAACTATTACTTAAAAAGCAGACAGAGAAAGACACTTTTGTCAACAGATTCTTTTCTTACTTTAATTGCAAATCTTGAAAGGTAATGAACAGTACAGGATTATATAATATTGATGAAAGCACCATGAAGTTCTATTACTGATTATATATTAAGAGATGGGAATTAAAATTAGAAAGTGAAAAGAGGAGTACCACAAATTTGATGACTGAAGGTAATACAAGTCTGTGGAAAATGTAGGCTTAAATATGACTATGTGGCAAAATGAGAATTCATATGCGATTATAGTGTGTTCTAAAAGCCCTATGTGTAAACCCAAATTGTAGAAGCTAGGATTGTGGCTAAGCTTCTTTAACTTTATTTGAATATAAGATCAGAAAACAATTAATGTTGAAGTAAGACAGAATTAGGAATACATCTAAATCACAAAGCTTATAGAACCTAGCATGTTTCCTACTATCATATAAAAACTAATCATATCATAAATAGTTAATCAAAGACAGAAAGTGGAGAAACACACTGCCCAGTTTGGAAGCAATGCGAATATTGTTGGTGAAAGTCCATGGTACAATTCCCTGAAATCTTTAGCCCACAGCACTAACAATCACTCATAGCATAACATTAAGTTAAATGCTTCATAGCATCACGTTTAAAATATTCAATCTTCAGCCAAAACATTACAACAATAGAGCCGAGTTTCACAAGTGAAGTGCTTCTTATTCACAAACTCATGCCTATCGATCACTTATATTCTAAAATCTGAATTTTGATACCACAATTCTGACTTATTTAAAGTCCAAATTTAACTACATCCATCAATTAAAAAATCTGATTCGTATTCTCATGGCAAAGCGAACTATAACACTTAGAGAGGGGAGAATAAAGTCAGCATACCCTTCTGAGTTCTGACTAGGTGGAAGGCCATGAACTTGTAGTCTTGTCTTGATGACAACCAATACTATCAAGTTAATCATCCAAAAAAAAAACAAAGTCTAGCACAACGATACATTCTACCAATATATCATAACCAAAATCAAACTTAGTGAAGGAAGATTGAGATTGTTGCACTCTTGTGATATTGAGAAACTCATGCCTAAATATGCCGCTTGTGACATATTTTTTTAACTCAAATTCCCCTGATAGCATCTGTTCCTTTTTGAATTTGTTGGTTCACAGTGAATTAATAAAAAAATTTAACTTTGCTGCAACCAATTCAAAAAGTTGTGGGTGTTAAGTAAATAGTATAAATGACATAACTCTCATGTTATCAAAAAATTATAACGACACCCACTCTCGGTTCTCTTGCGTCTTTTACCTTTGTTTACTCTCATTTTATTTTTAGATTTCACCCACACAGATTTTTTAAGCTTATGTTAAATAGGTAGCCCACAACTGATCCATTTTAAGGTTGGCATTGATTAAGGTTTACACTCTTTAGCGAGGATAACGGATTTCAATGCTCCCAGTGCACCATCTTCAAAGCTCACCGTTTAAATAAGGAAAAAATTAAAAACTTGGAACTATCTAGACCCACTATGCAAATTTATACATCTGTTTTGTTTTCTTTTCAAAAAGGGTACACGCTAAGACTCAAGCCATACAACTTTAAAGGGTCAGCAATATAATCACGATGCTTCATGCGAGTCACGAGTGAAAATTTTTGAATTGCATGAATGGCTCTAATGAATATTAAGTCTTTGTCCAAAGTCAAGATCATGCCCAAGATATTTCTAATCTACCTGAATAGATGATGTCTAACATTAGATAGACTGTTTCATCTTTCTTCATATATCCTATTTCTGATAGAATCTCAGATTTTATTTTGATATACTGGAGAGTTGATTCAATAGTGAGCATTCTTTACCAGGGTATAAGATGATCTAGACTAAACCATACATTCCTGGCTTTACCTGGGTAGAAGCTGGTCTTGGCATTGATCTCTGCTTCACAGGGATCATTGTCCTGTATCTAGTAATGATGCTTTTTTCAGTTATGACTTTGCATCTAATTCAAGTCAGGTTAAGATGTCTCAAAAAGTACGAGGTACTATGACTATGATGACTGTCCTTTTATGCTTGTTGGACAGACATCAGTAATTCAAGATGTCCTATAATATTCATCAATTGAATCATGGATTATGGCACCCTGCGTGCTTGCAGGTTTAGAGGCCTATTAGAGTTGAAATAGAAGAAGCTAATCAAGCTCATTATTACCTATTTTCTTTATGTTTGACGCTTTTGATGGAACCAGAAACAAAATAGAGGCCTGCAAAAGAGTGTGTTCTTCAGTTTAGGGTAACATTGACTGTTTTAGGTTACCTTGGCCTTTATATGCTAAGAGGGTTGATATTTGATACAATAGCATCTCTTGAATATTAGTTTCATCATTTCGCCTGTGGAACAATGCATTGTTTGTGGGCTTAAATTAAACATGGTCTTTTTCGTATTTGTTTCACGGATTGCACTCTTCCTTGTATATATTTGTCTATGCGTGTTTGTGTGTCTGTTGGACCCCATATTTTATGTTCTTGGCTGAATTAAGAAACGACACGTTTACCTGGAAAAGAAGAAATGATTGTATATTTCAAAATACGTGCTTATCCTTTAGAAAGCAACCTGGATTGACATGAATTAAATGAAAACATTAATCAGAAGTCGTACCAATTTATGTCGCACCATTTTTTTGGGCCAAAAGTCATAAGATCTTCATTTTAAATTTTAAAAGTCTTCCTCATGCGAAGGAAAATCCACTGCCGCTGAAGGAAATCTAGCAAGAGAAACCAGTTGTCCTCATGATAGTAAATCAGAATTATACTCCTATATTCAGAGCATACGTGATTAATGCTAATCGACTAATTTACCAACATGCTATGCAAGAAATAACAAAAGTCAATGTAATTCAACGGGGCGCGTTTTACGTTGATAACCGCATAGATATGATCTTTCTAACTGAAAAATGCTTCATGAAATATGTGATCACTATCCTTCTGCGCTAAGAAAAATTAAATTACAAATGAATTATCAAGTCGTTTAATAATCAAGCTCATACAAAGAAAATATTGTAACTAAGCCGCAATATCAAAATCAGCCCCAGTGAACGTGATAATAAAGCAGAGACACCTCCCAGAAAAAAACAGCAGAAGGGAAGGTGATGGAGATACACTACCCGCATAACATTAGAAAAGGAGAAATGAATATATTATAACAAGATTACACAATAATGAGGGTGGATCTATACTCTATAACTGATTTTTTTTTTATAAAAAAAATATCAAACTCGGACAACATCCTGGAGGCAATCATAAAAGTGAGTTAGCTTAATTTTCTCTTGGCCAGAATAGACTGCTTCTGCAGATCCTCCATGTTCACCTTGGGCTGCCATCTCAACCAACGTGTATAGCTTCTTGATTGTCATCTGAAAGAGAAAACAGGATTTTGAGCTTGAACACGAGAAACAGCTCTTGCTTGGGCTTGAGGCTATCTTCGAGAGGTGTGGAAGTTACTTTTTTGGGTTGTATTCTACCTGTGGTTTTCAGAGGAGGTTTTAAGACCTATTTTGAGATTTAGTTTGGTACGGGAGAATCCCTAGCCTTTAAAAGAGGTCTGAGAAGGATCGGTGAGTTTTGTTGATTGTTTTGTTCAGTATCTAGTCTCAATTTTCTGGGCTTATTACAATCCATAATACCTTGAGTCGTAGAAGGGGAATGGGATTTTAGCCAGAATCAGTGAAGGTGAAGCCACTTGTAACTTTGATTTGGTTTTTTGAAAATAATATAAAAAACTATGGATTTATATCTGCTCTCTTTTCTGCTTTATTCAGTGACTAACTGGCAGGGTTGTATCCAAAACTTATATATTTTGTTGAAGATAGATGGATGATTTGTATAATATGCTTTATTTTCTAAACTTGCATCAAATTTTTAAGCAAGACTTTATCATTAAATTGAAGATTCACGCTCCTTTTTTGCTTTGTTTTAGGTAACATGAAAATGGAGTTTTTCTTCCATATACAACATTAGCATGAGCTAAAAACACTCGAAAGTCTACACATGAATGCTTCCAGCTCTGATATTGTGAAGACTTGGCCAAAGATGATACCATGATGTTAAAGAACAAAAAGTATACCTTCTTCACATCATCTGTGTTCAATGTAGGAACATGGTAAGTGACAGAGAAAGTGTCACAAAATCCAATTGAGTCCAAGAAAATTAGTTGACTTGTTGTACCAATAACTAGGAGCTTTTTCCCCTGTGAACATGAATTGCAAAAAACATTAACAACCCTTGGGCAATACCAACAGATTATTATTGTTGTCCATTGTGTGCGCTTCACAGGGAAGGGGGTTGGAGAGGGGGGGGGGGGGGGGGGGGAGCCCAAGACATTGCAAACTTTTGTTACATAGCCATCTAGGTAGTAATTACATAGTCCTGTTATTTCATTTACATTTTCATTTTGTAACTCATATTTTAACCAAGTGGAGATGAACTATCAACAAAAAGAAACATATCAGCTCATAGCTCTGCATTAATTAAGATGAAGACTAGAAAGATACCAAAAGATCCAAAAGCACAAATTCAAAATGACAAAACCCAGCTCCGAGCAGCTAACACAAAATATTTGAGTTCAAGAAAAGAACCCAAATATGGGCAAACTTTTATCAGAATATTTGGAATCAGCATTGGCATTTGACAGCTTAGAAAACAATTTATACTTATTTGATTTGTTTAAATATAGTAATTAAGTGGAAGAGTGAAAAAAATTAGGTTTACAGCAATGAAATCACAAGAGCAAGCTGGTGTTCATGGATCTCTAGTCTCTATTTAAGTCCAGGAGACCCTGAGCTCATTCCAGATACTTCTGCTTAAAACCCTTAGTGAACAGATATGCTTAAAAGATGAACTGAAACCAAAATCTTGAGAGGAGAGGACCAAATGAAACGTGTGGTAGATAATAGGAGATCAGATAGAAACCTTTGGAGGAAGCCGTTTTAGCAGGATCAGTAGTGTCTGAGAAATCAAATTTGAAAACCGTGGACCAATGGCAACATACTCCAATAATCTGCATCGATATTAAACAAGCAAATAATGTTACATGCAAAAAGTTTACTGTCAAAGAAAACAAAATAAAAAAATTATAAATTTTACCTCTCAATTTCATCAAGAATAATGACACTCAAGGGTGATTTGTATGCATCCTCAAAAACCTGTTAAAAAACAAGTATATAAAAGGCCTTGGAATTTTAAAATTTGGGCAACAGGTTAGGGAATTCACAGTTACCCCAAACCATCATTTCTACACAGCAGTGAATGAACTAAAAATGATTAAAGATATAACAAAAATCTAGAAGTCACACTCAGTACAATTTGCAATGAAGCCTCACTTTTGAAGCCAGTAACTTCGAGAATATGTAATCCTCAATAAGATTAACAGAAAACCACAAATTTAGTTGGGAAACCAAAGAACCTCAAATTTTTTATTGCGACCCACCTTTATAATCTGTGCACATTTGGTGCTTTCATGGAGACCCATCATTGATTCACCTGAAACCTACACAACAGCAGGAACTAAAATAAACACAAGCACTTAAGCAAAAGGTCAAGACACTCTGAATTCCAGGAGTGCTGCTGGAATTCACAATAAAAACAATACGCAAACTTACAATCTTGACATATGGGAAATCGCTGTCAATGCCAACAGTAGCTGAAAGTGCAGTTTTACCACTGAAACAAACAAAGCAGTTTAAGAAACTTGCTGTTCACAAAATTAAGTGAAGATGGAACCCTACATACCTGCCACTAGGGCCTTCAAGAAGACAAGTAATAAGTGGGCTTCCTTTGCTCACTTTAACTTGCTCCACAAGTAGCATAGCTCTTTTGTAAATGTGCTTATGTCTATCACCACAATCCACCATACCACGAAGTCTATGAATTAAAAAACATAGAAAGTTAGTTGGGTTATGTATTGTTCTGGACTCCCACGCTTACATTTTTAAACTAAACAGCAATTCATCAATATTAGCATATAATAAACAATGCAACATCCAAGTTGCAACAGTATCAGCAAAAAACTACCCAAGGACTTCCAAAAACTAAATCTTAAAGAATCTCTCAAGTTATCAATCTGCATGGTCATGCTGCCAAGTTATTTTAAACTTTTGTCAAAGAACAATAAAAATTTTTTACCCATCTTTTAAGAGATTTACCAGCTCATTAAGTCATACTGCACAAAGTACTATACTAGGAGTGCCTACGTGCTCCCCCCCCCCCCCTCCCAAAAACAATGTCTTTGATATTAACTTTCCAGAGTAGCTAACTGGAAAAATAACTATAAACTAGCTCAATTAGTCCATATATGAAACTCATGGACTCTTTAATCAGAAGCACTACCTGCATCTTTCAAGGTCATCTCATCAGTTGAAGCTCCGAATGCAGGGACAACTTCATTAAGTGCATTCAAAAAATCGTCCATAGTAACCTTGATATTCTCTTCCTCCACAGGTTTGGTGAGATCATCTAGACTAAGTTGTCGATTTAAAGCAAATGATACTGCACTCTTCACAACACCTTCAAGTTCTGCACCACTGTAGTTTTTGGTTCGAGCAGCTGCAAGAGCAGAAGAAGAAAGCCCCCATGTAAATCACCTTGGCCCCCATATATTTATCAATGTGAAACAAATCATAATTTCCCCCTCTTCAGTGATATTATGAAGAGATATCTTGACATAGAAGTTTTAAATCTTGTTTATTCAAGATTTAATAATTGATATTTCATTTCGTTACAGACATACACCATTGTCTCATGCCTCCCTTTGAAAGGGAATTATAATTTTTACATCAAAGTAATAAATCCATGAGTTGAAAAGAAGATGCTTTGGTAAGCATATCATCAAGATTGACCTTAACTTATTCAATTTATGCAGCTTAAAATCACATTATGAAGAATCAAAATGCACTTGTGATTTACATATCTTCAAAGAGACAAGAGGAAGTTGTTCGTGAAACAAAAGCTAGATGGCCAAGTAATGCTGGTTAAGTATTTAGAAAATCTGTTTCATCAATGATATATTCAAAATGAAAAAAATGTTTCTTCAATGAGTTCTATTAAGTCACAACAGCGCTTAAAAGATTTAGCTTCTGTTCAGTCAATTATATTTAGATAAAAAAACCCTCATGCTATTCCTCTCCCCTCTTCCAAAATTATTTGAACCTTTAAAAGACCTCAATGAAGTTTTTATGAACAATATTGAAGTTAAAATCAGTTGAAACAAATGAAACCAGGATTGCAACAAAATGTTTTGGTAATAAAATTAAGACAGGGTATACATATTTATAATTAACATACAAAAACAAAAGATATTGAGATAAAAGCTCATGCCTCAGAAAACACATACCAAGCTCTTGAAGATTCACATCAGGAGATAAGAAAGAATTCTCCTTCATCTTGTTAGTATGAATTTGAAGAATTTGCAATCGGCCATTTTCATCAGGAAGGCTTATCTCAACTTGGACTTCTAATCGCCCAGGTCTACAAGATAAAAGTCATTGATGATTGACAAGTGATAAGCATCACATTCATACATAGCACTAAATACGTCAATTACAAGCCATAGCAGTAGCACTAGATTTTGACTAATACTTCCAGTGCCCAATGAACAATAGCACATCACTTGATTATCTATTATTTCACACTTGGCATGAAAAATATATTTAAAAACTTTGGAGTAAAGGAGGAAGATAAAAAGACCTCAAAAGAGCTTCATCCAGCATGTCCTTTCTGTTGGTCATCCCAATAAGCAAAACATTATTCAACGACTCCACACCATCTATCTGCAAACAAAGTGGATAAATTCAGCCACTTAATGGAGAACAATTTGTATTTATCTCAAGGATGAATTCACGATTTTCACTGACCTTAGTGAGAAGTTGATTCACAATACTATCATGAACTCCTGTGCCATCTCGAGTTGAACCTCTTGACTGCACAGCAAATACCGAGGAAGTATGTTTTAATGTTTGGAGCATCAGACAATCCAATCATAATATTACTTCAATAATGTGTGTCACTTTCACTTGCCTTTTGCTGTTAGATTTTTTAACTGAGTATCAAAAGACAGGTATCAAAGAAATGTGTGTTTTCTGAGGCATGGGCTTTTATCTCAATATCTTTAAGCCCATATTTATTTTACTTGGTGGTAGATGTTTTAACCGAGAGTATCAAAGAAGAGATATCTATGTACATGTTTTTTGCTGATGACATAGTACTTTTAGTGATCAAGAGAGGGGATTAATGCTAAATTAGAGATATAGATAAACACTATAGAGTCAAAGGGTTTTTGTCTAAGTAGGAGTAAGACAGAATATATGTATTGCAATTTTGAAAATAGACAACTTAGAGATGATTTGGATATCAAAATGGGAGATCAAAAAATTCCTCAAGTGACAAGTTCAAATACTTGGGATCAATTATATGACGAGATGGTGAAATTGATGATGATGTCAATCATAGAATCCAAGCTGGGTAGTGTAAGCAGAGGAAAGCTACTAGGGTTATTTGTGCCATAAGGTAAAAGAAAAGTTTTACTGCACTACTATAAGACCAACAATATTATATGATAGTGAATGGGGTTGCTGAAATGAAAATGTTGAGATGGATGTGTGGTCATACAAGAAAGAATAACATTCAGAATGACTACTATAAACGAGAACGGGTTGAAGTGGCTCCCATTTCTAAGAAAAAAGTAGAAAATCGTTTGAGGTGGTTTGGACATGTCCAAAAAAGGCCAATAGAAGTGCCAGTGAGGAGGGTGGACTAAACAACTTAGGGTTGAATTAAAAGAGGAAGAGTGAGACCAAGGAGAACACCAGGTGAACTCATAGAATGAGGTCTATATTGGTGAATAATACACCTAAAGAGTTGGTCACTGATAGAACACAATGGTGTTGTATGATCCATGTAGCCGACCCCATGTAGTGAGATAAGACTTTGTTGTAGTTGTTGTTGAATGTGTGTCGCTATCATTTGGAGAAGTAAATGCAGATTTTCAGTCTAGAAATGAAATGTAAAAACTATATTCCAAATATCAAATTAATGCATGAGCATAAGCTTAATTAAAAAGATACAATTACTAAAACTACCCTTCTAAAAATATCTAACACAAAGATAACACCATCTATATACTGCGAAAAATGACTGATACTCATCAATAACTGAGAAATCTTATACCTTGCAAATAGCATCAATTTCATCAAAAATTATGACATGCAATTCACTTTGATCCCCTACAAATTAAAAACGGAGGTATGAGATCAGTAGAGTATCAGAAATTTTAGCTAAGAAAAACAAAGTAACGTGTCTTTATCCCTTACCTAGAGTCCTCTGATCCGTTTCAGCATCAGCAAAGAGGTCCCTTACATTCTTCTCAGTTTCACCAACAAACTTACTCAAGACTTCAGGACCATTCACAATCTACAGGCCATACAAGAAGTTTAATCAAGAAATCAAACCATCAAAAACCTCAAGAATTCTGAGCACTATGTGAAGTGTAATCAATATAGCATGTACAGTAAAGAAGAAACAGAAGTTGAATAACAATTGATTCCAGAAAAAGGGAAAGTTGATCCATTCAAATGGAGAAAGCGCCACCATATTTATAGTATAGATAGATGCAATGAGCAGAGATTTTTGTCTCCATTTAATATTGACTGCATGCATAATATATTCACATTGAATTGTATTCCACTTCATTATATAAGTATATAGAGTAATTCACAAACCTTTGGTTCCTTCCCGTTCAAAATTTTTCCAATTTGACGTGCGATAAGAGTTTTGCCAGTGCCAGGAGGTCCATAAAGTAGCATACCCTTCACATGTTGGATCCCTAGTCTGGAATTTCAAAGGTTTCCAAATAAGAAAGGGGTATACCCTATAGATATCAAATCAAGTTAAAGAAGAATGTCTATTATTTATTACTTAGAAGTCACATGGGTAGGGAAAACACGAGATGCAAAAGCTCTTCGAAATATATCCGCAAATTCTGCACTCAAACCACCAATACCCAGTGACTGAAGATTGAACTCTTTCTGCTTAAAAATGTTGCTTGTGGCAGCCTCACGCTGATTGACAATCTGCAAAGATTGCACTAACATATAAATTTATCCCAAAAAAACTAACTAGAAATAGTTCATTCAACTCATTATATATTATTAATCTTATCAAAGTATTGGATAATACCTCGCTTCGATCCTAACTTTGACCAAAACAACAATAGGAAAATGAAGATAGACTATTCAAATAATAATAGCACATATAATAACAATCACTACAGGATTACTGAACTAAACTTTCTCGTTGACATGCAGAAAGTGTGATCATCTTGCATTTTGCATGACTATTCTATTGTCAGAGATAAGCCAAACCTTCACCTGAAAGGAAAACCATCAACCAATTAGAGGCATATAGTGTTCAATACTACTCTGAATACAATGATACCATTGCCCCAGATAAAAACAAAAGAAGGCCATTAACATAGGAAAAAAATTGCCTCTAAATGCGTTTTCACTTGGGTCAGAGAAACCTTAGATGCGAATGAGATAAATCATAGCTTATTTGTTGATTAAAAAGAATTATACAAGTGATTTTAACATCAAATCTAACCTAAAAAAAGGAGTCAGGCTTATAGGTCCATTTCACCTATATATCATTCCAACAGCCCAAATTTAGCTAATGAGATTTCTCCCACATATGTAAATCATATGTAAACCTAACAATTTCCTACAATTTTCACATGACTATGTCAAACCATTGAGCCCTCTTACTCAAAGATAGTGAAAGGAGCTTCCATCTATCAGAGCCGCCATCTCCATGTTTTTTTTTTGTTAAATTATCAATTCTAATATTATCAGTAGGGCTCAAGGAAACCTCAAACATCATGAAAAGTCACTGACTTTAAGAGAAAATTATATGAATTGGTTCCACCTGAAACAATAAAAGTATCAAGACTACAAACACTTTAAGCTGACACACCCATTGTCTAGTCCAATTTCATTCAACTTGAGAATCACACTTGACCCCAATGTATTCAGAACTAAGACACAAGACACAACAAAAACCCATCAACAACCAGCAAAACTAAAGGTACATTATTCAGGGCCACAGTTTTGTCACGTCAAATAACATAATTCTTTTGAGAGAAATATGTTCACTAAAGTATCATGTAAAAGTTGTAGCGCCATTTCTGATTATTGATCAATACATACTCATGTGGATAATTACTCATTACTAAAAAGTAGCAATAGCAATAACCAGATGACAGTTGATAAAACACCAAAGTCAGCCAATTAATGAGCACAATAGATCCACTAAAAACCCCACCTGGTTTGCAAATCTCTTTTTGAGCTGCTTACCCAGCTGAACTGCATCAAGCTACAAAAAAAAAAAAAAGCTTACTCCTTAGGCACTCTGGTTAAGCAAAGCTTCAAACTAAAGCAACAATTTCTGAAACTACTCACCTGTTCACTTTTACTTCCCTTTTTAAGAAAGTCCAACTCAAGAGTCAACATTGCTAGGTCAAAATTCTCAGGCGGAACAAATCTAAAACAATAAACACATAAAAAAATCAGCACAGCCAAAAAAAAAAGCAAGATCCAAGCTTCAACTAACTAACTAACCTGCTCACACATATTGACTCAGCAGAAGAAACTTTCACACATCGACGCTGAATGGAATTAAGTGCAATCTGTCCACTGCTAACATTTCCATGCGGAGTATGTCTTAGTTAAGGCAACACAACATCATGAAATTGAGGTAATTAATTGATTGATTCACAGAAACGAGAGAAAAAAACATGATGAATGAGGGAAACAACTGCAAGAGCAGAAGAAGAAAGCCCCCATGTAAATCACCTTGGCCCCCATATATTTATCAATGTGAAACAAATCATAATTTCCCCCTCTTCAGTGATATTATGAAGAGATATCTTAACATAGTAGTAGCAGCCGAGAGTGAATTCAGCCTCTCTTGTTATATCAATGAAGAACCCTGTAATCTATTAGTGTCACCTCAACTTTCAAATGAGCTGAATATAAGTACATAATAATTAGCTGCTTTGCCCTGCCAATTATACTAATGTATTTGAAATGTAAAGAAGCAACTTGTACAAGCACATACATTTGCCAAACATTGCATCATAAATGAAAAACATAATGAATACATCCATTGTATTTTTCTCAAAAAAAAAGTATCAAACATACAATACATATTAAAGCATGTCTCATAAATGTATCATCTCATTTACTATCGTTCACCCCTAGACAAATGACACATATTCTCCTCATTTCCTTTTTTGTGTGCAAGTCACGCTTGGAGTTGGTGTTGGTGCTTGAGTCATTCGCCCTATTGTCTCTAGTATCGACATCTTCTTCCTTCACTAGCTTTAAGAAAAGTAACAACTATATTTCGGATCTTCATAAAAATCAGATTTCTTTTCTAGAAACTTGTAAACTTGCATTAAAAGATCGGGACAGCAGATGAGTATATCTTCCAAAACTGACTCAACAGTGCAATCCTACAAAAACAAAGAAAAGTAATATAAGATATGGTAATTGTTGTAAGATAATTTAAAATTTCAAATTACGCAAGCACAACTAATACTAATTGATGTATGATAATTTAAAATTCATACAGATTGCAGCTTAGGATCCCAAGTTGCATAATGGGCAGTATTATCTCTTATGAACTTCAAAAGACCCCGAACAGAGTGGTCAAATGCTTCCTTATCATTTTTTTCATCAACCCACAAAATGGAAGGAACTTTTTCTTTCCAATCTTTAATAATTCCAAAGTTTACTATGTGAGCTTTTGAATAATCATGTGCAGCATGTAGGAATCGTTCCTTTTTAAAAGTGCTCCAGAACATAGGGCGACTCATTGCCATCTGAGCGGTTACACCCTTCCTTTTCAAAAGACATATGAAGTCATGTAGCTCTCGGAAACCGACTTCATTCTTCCAAGTTTTCTCATAGAGTTTCTTTAGTCTACCAACATTTTCAACAACACTCATCAACTTATCACCAGCAACTTCCAGCTTTGTAAAGCAGAATAAGATAGCAGATGCAGCATTCAAAATGTCATTTCTTTTATTTGTTGCTAGTTCGTTTCCTTTTAGTTGTCTAGCCATTGAAAAATTGCACAGTTTAGCAATAAACTTCTCCGGTGTGTTTACTTTTACCATCGCAATAGAAGGAGGATAAAGATTGACGTGACAAATCCCTAACCGATGCATATCAGATACACCTTGTAAGATATCCCTGTGTAATCAAATAAAAAAAACTATATTATAAAAATAGTTATAAAGTCTAAAACAAAAAATAACACAATACAATACCTTGAAATTTTTATCATCAATTTGAGGAGAATAGGCACATCTTCTTCACGGCAGCCGACTTTTAAAAAGGTCTCCAATGTATACTTAAACTCCTCACACACCAACACAGATTTGTCATTTGCGCAAGTGCTTATTCTTATGATATTAGGGATTCCATGACATATTCTTAAAATTTTCAATTCATTACCATGCTTCTGAAGAAATTTGGAGCTAGTTGAAATCTCGCCTAATTTGCTATCATAAAATCCTCCGTCATTCTTAACAGAATAAACGCATAGCTCGCCTTTAACCTTGTCCACATGTAATCCTCCTACTTCACCCTCCATCTAATGCATACATATAATGAACCACACTGAATTTAATTTAGATGGTCAAATATAGTACCAATAAGAACTAGGAAATTAAACCTTAGTGTCAACACTTTACTATGAAATTCCAAGATAAAACCTAATAAGACATACTTCTATTTTACCAATGTTTCTCAACTTCTCTAACACCATCTAGATAATAACACCCTTGTAACCTACAACATAACCAATCATACTTGGAAACACAAGTTATCCCATAATTCCACTCTCCAAGTAGTTTAATTACACAAAACACTTCATTTGAATTAAAGAATTCATATAGTTATCTCGTTCTTAGTATTCTTACATGCTTTGCCAACATAGAGACAAACACACCCCTTTAAATCAATCTGAACCTTTTTCTCAAAGAAGTAGGAACCTAACCACTCCAACCAACAGCTCCAGTAATTAAACAGAACAAGCAAACGAGTACAAGCAAATGAGTATAATTTCAAAAAGGTATTAAACTTAGTGCGAATTGCACCCAAAAATTACAGCATCAACAAACAAAAATCAATTCAAGTTTAAACCATTATTCTTTAACATTCCTATCGAAACAGCAATAATCCTCTTTACAATTTAAATTGAAATTTCTAAACAACATGGAAAAACCCATTTGAACAGAGAAAGAGGAACATGACATAACCACTTGAAAATCAATCAAAATCCATATCAAAGTTCTAATCTTCTTATCACACCAAGAATGTAAGTTAATGAGTTTATTTTATTTGATTATTGAATCCAACTACTAGAATCCAGACATTCTCAAATCCCAAGTTAGTATATCTCTTCAATCTCGCTTAAAAGAGGTAAGAAATTTAAAGGGAACTCACTCTGGTTCAAAACTCAGTTCGCCGGCCTTGCACGGGCTCACCGTCGCCGCCACACAGGTCCGTCGTTCGCCGGGAAACGTGGCTGGCCGAGGGGAAGGACAAAACGGAGGGACCCAAAATGAATGTTTTACCTCAGATTCTTCGCCGGTGATGTCATTTTTGCTTCGTCGAACATGTTGCCGGAGGTGTTTGTTTAGTTGATGCAGTTTTTCCTCCCACCTACAATGCATTGATTTTTTGAAAGCTAACAAGTATGATGGAGAGTCTAGTACCATTTTTAGTATGATCTTCAACAAAAGAAAAAAAATTTGCTTCAGAAGATTTGAGAAAGAAGAGGAAAGAAAAGAGATGATGGCGCGCGCAGTCTCTGCAATAGCATAGCTCAGCTGCTCAGGCCTCAGACTACTTTTGCTTTACTTTGACAGCTAATTAGTAATTAAAAACAAGAGAAGAGCGCCAAAATTTTCTTTTCTTTTGTTTTATTTGTAATTTGTAATTGTAATTGTAATGTAATTGTAATACGAGTATTTATAATTATAACATAATCAATTAATCATAACTCTTTCAACACGCGTAAAATTTGGTCCAGATATATAGGGTGCTTTTGACTCTACTTGTAGAAAATTGGTTTATATTTAAGTCAATTAGAAAATAAATTCTAGGTTAACTTATTTTTATATTTGGATGAACTTTAAAAAAAGTGGCTTATTTTCCATTTAATTTATAAACATGTTTGGATGGTTTTTTTGTTTAAAAGGTCTTATTTTTCAGCTGGCTTATTTTTAAGTCATGTTGAAAAATAAGGTGATTTTTTTCCTAAAATAAGTTACCCAATGTGCTTATGAATAAGTTAGCTTATTTAAAATAAATAAGTCCAGCCAAATATAAAAAAAAAGTAACACACCCAAAATAAGCCGCCTTATTCAAAATAAATTTATTTTTTTCTCAAAATAAGTCGAGTCAAACACACTCATAATACGTCCACCTTAAGATCTAATTTAGATGGTACAAATATAACACTCCCTTCGGTCCCTCCATTCCCTAATATAAGAACCTAAAATTTGAATGGTATGGTCACTAATACCATTCATAACCCTTCATCTCATTTAATGGTCATAATGTCTCACTTATCCCACAACTCATTTCTCTTTTGATACATACAATCTCACCCTCTTCTCTCACATCATTCTCATATTAAGAAAAAATCTCCTAGAAACATTCACCTAGAATTGGAAGGAACAAAAACTTGCCAAGAAATTTTGGAATTATTATTCTTTATTAATCATAAACTGCTATTTTATTCAAAAAAATAAATTATATTAATAAATGAAGAAATAATAAAAAAGGTAGTTTTTATATGATTGATTAAAAATATACATTTTGGTTTTTGAATAAAATAGGAAGTTTAATATAAAAAAATGAAAATGACAGAAATCATGATCTAAAATAAAATAGGCATTTATAATTATTGAAACAGTGGAAATATTGATTAAAATGGGAAGTTTTTATATGATTAATTAAAATAAAATAGACAGTTATAATTATTGAATGATGAGAGAGAAGCGGATGAGATTGTATGTATCGAAGGAGAAATGAGTTATAAGATAAGTGAGACATTATGACCATTAGATGAGATGAAGGACTATGATTGGGGAATGGGAGAGAGAAAAGGAGAGAGAGAAAAGGAGGGGTTCCGTCACTAATATAAGAGTTCATCTCACATCCTTTCATATTTTTTAATACTTATTTATTTTTTTCTTTTAAAAGTATTATAATAAATATAGGTAATATTGAAAAAGAATCGTTAACTTCAAACACTCAACTAACATTCACATGTTTTCTTGAGAAACATTTTTTTTTGCAGTTGAATCTTATATTAGAGACCAGAGGGAGTAGTTTAAATTTTAAAATTTTTACCAGAGACTTATTTTGATTGAAAAAATTAAAAATGAAAGTCAACTCTTATAAACTCCCCGTTGGTGATATAAAATATCAAAATTTGAATGGTTTTGTTACAAAATTTAAAAATATATAATTTTTTAATTATATAATTTGTTACAAAATTTAAGAGCCACTCTCATAATATATCTCATCATTCAATGTATTTTTTCTACTTTACTATTAACTCACTTTCATACTTATTCATTTGTTAATTATTAATACTCATGTATTTCTTTCATTTAAAAATATCATAATAGATATGGGTAATATTGGAAAAACAAGAATTTATTTTGTGATATTAGGGATATATGTAAAGTAAAATGGTAAGAATAAGGATGAAAAGTATAAATAATAATGGAAAGTAAAATTTATTTTGTGATATTAGTGATATATGTAAATTACAAAAAAAAAACCTCTCATTTCCAAGTCTTTGATTTTAATCCTCAAAAACAAACGTACTGTTAATCAAAATATGGGAATCAGAAATTTATACAATTTATCGCAAGTTTAATTTGAATGTATAAGATTGTTTTGGAAATTTTTTTCTTCTACAACAAAATGAGTTAATTAAAAAGTTTAGTTTAAATTAGAAAGGATATGATTTATCTCAATCTGCTTGTATTTATATATGGTTCGCACACAAAGTAATGTGTGTGTATAATACATACAGAAGGACTCGGATACGAAAAGGCTACTTCTTGTCAACACATGGCCTCTGCTCATCAAGCAATTTTCCTATCAACTACACCGCGGCTGTTATGAATAATATATGTATGGATGTTCATAATCAAAAGACTCTTAGAATTCCCTTTCATGACTACACTATGCTATGTAACTCCCATATTGAAGGGTTTTAAGTACATTACTCTATAACCTCAAAGTGTACCATTATATTACTTAAATCTCTTCTTTATGTACTTGTAACTCATGAGGTGTTTGGATGCCTATAAATAGAGACTATGTACAATACTTTGTGACACACAATTGAATAAGAGATGCTCCCTTTTTTCTCCAATTCTCTCTCTAGTCTTTTGTTCATCACCTTCTTCTCTTCTTCTTCTTTATATATATTCTATATTCTCTTTAGTTTTATAACACGTTATCAGCACGATGCTTTAACCAATTTAGGTATACTTCTTTCATTATCTTATATATATCTATATATATATATATACATATATATATATATATATATATTCATAAATTATATTATGCCATTTATTTATTATTATTATTATATTATATATATATAATACTATTTATGTCTGCCAACACCCGGGAAATGCGAGAGCTGACCCTGGGTGTTCAACATGGTGGGTTCAGTAGCCGACAATGCTAAACTCAACACTCTACAATCTTGGCTATAAACAAACCAGGACATTTTAGTTATTATCGAAAGCCTTTTTAACGAGTTTATACCTTATTATTAGAACTTCTGGCCACCTTCATGTTTGAAGATTAATAAGTGGTGACAGATGTAGGAAAATGGTCATTTAACTTGGGAATGTTTTAGCTATGTTTGAGTTCAATTTGTTTCAAAAATAAAGTTTAGAAGTATTTTTATCAAGGTACTGATTTGATAAGTGATTAGTGATTGAACTTATTAACAAAAAATGACCGAGTATTTTGATTTCCATATGTAAACGTTTGTTTGTAAACTTTTCGTTATGTATTTTTTTGAAGGTTACAAAATTTGACTTATAAGTATTAAACTTCAGACCTAGATAGACAAAGACCCAATGAACAAGGATGACTAATTAATTGGGTTGTGCAATCTTATATGTGAAATATTGAACTGTTTAGCTCATTTTATCTTGTTTTTGTTCATTGTCATAGTAATGCAAGGTTAAGTTTAGGGTGATTCCCCAAACTGTTTTCTGATTTTTACAGGCTGTTAACTATTGTTCAGAATACTACATGTTGTTTGTTTGGACTTGCTGATATAAATTCACAATGTACAGGAGAAAATTGTCACTTCTATTGAAATTTGATTAGAAGATTTTTAGTGAGACGGGAAAAGGAAATGGAGTGAACAGTCTTGGATCTGTGGCATCTGTTATTCTGCTTTGTGGCCTAAACGTATAAGGAAAAGTAAAAAATATGGCTGCTATGTTCTTCATTTTATTCTACCTACATTCACTTTTCTTTTTTTTATATAATTTATGTATGTTTGGGCGACTTCTAGCAACAATAATAGTATTTTGTATCTTTTGTAGGGAGGGTGACCCCAGAAAGTGTCATCTTTAGTTTTGAAAGTAGGAACTCATTAGTGCTCAATGCTCGTTGAGAATGACAGATTGAAGAATGTAATATATACACTACTTTTTCAGAATGAAGGATGAACAAGGATAATATGAGAGGTAAAGGAGAAGACGGTCATGTTGGAGAGCTTAAAAGACAGGTTTCTGCCATTGTGGCTTGTATGAAGAAGAATGAAAAGACCAAGAAGACAAATTTGTTGTAATCTTTTGGTGTACTTTTTTGTCAACGTGCTATCAAATCTAGATGAGTGAAATTTCATATGTAATATTTATGTAAACGAATGTAAAGACAAAGAACACAACTTTGTTGTAATATTTTAGTATATGAATAATGTATCAATTTTGTAGGTTCTAGACTTCTAGTTATGAAAAATATGAAGTCTTAGATTCAAAAAATGAAGATTACAAGTAAAAAATGTATAAGACATTTTAAACAAGAAACAATGTCATTTAAATTAGAATAAATCACATTTGAACAAGTAACATGACCATTTCAACAAGTGCTAAATATAGTGAAATCCAAAGATTTATCATATCTTTCAACAAGGAAGAAAGTAATTTGAACAAGGTAAACCACATTTGAACAAGTAACATGACCATTTAAACAAGTGCTAAATATAGTGAAACACAAAGATGTGTCAAACTTTAAACAAGTGAAAATGTCATTTGAACAAGTGTCAATTAATGTTTGTGTTTCCTCTTAATTATCACTTGTTCAAATGACCCTTTTACCTGTTCAAACAGGGGATTTCCTTGTTCAAATGATACGTCTTTGAGGTCTCATACATGTTTTGAGGTATCATACATGTTTGTATTTCACATTGATTGTCAATTGTTCAAGTGACTTTTTTACCTGTTCAAAAGAGGGTTTTCCTTGTTCAAATGTCATTTTCCCTTGTTTAAAGTCTGAGGCATATTTGTATTTTATATTAATTGGAACTTGTTTAAACGACCTCTTTATTGCTCAAACATAGGTTTTCCTCGTTCAAATGTCATTTTCTCTTGGTCAAGGTCTGAGGCATATTTGTATTTTACATTAATTAGAACTTGTTCAAACGACCTATTTACGTGTTCAAACATGGGTTTCGCTTGTTGAAATGTCATTTTCCCTTGTTCAAGAACATATCTACCATGATTAAATGTGTTGGGTTCATCATCCTCCCTCCCTTTTCCTTCATGTGTGTGGTCCGAGGACCTGCAACTCAATCAACCTTCAGTTTTCCTTTTTTTGCCGCAAAAGCTTGAAATAGTTTTCTATCAAAGAGTTTATACAAAAGTCTGAAAAAGAAAAAAACAAAATGAGCAACATGAGGAAGATCTTCTGATAAAAAAATCATGGCGAAGGTAGAAAAGGGCAACATGACAAAGTAAAGCTAGCAGATCGAGATCATTTTGTTGCCTCGTCACTCGTCCTTTTTTACTTTTGGGGTCCTTTACTCCTTCAATTAAACAAGGGCTTTTTCAGTCATTTCAAACACAAGCATTATTTCAGTTAAGGACCCAAATCCTACAGAGAAATTCCAGAAAGTTTTGGTCTTTTACGGAAATTAATTGCCTACTTTGGTCCTTCAATGAAATTCTCCCATGTTTATAACTAAAGATAATCTCAGTTATCACTCTTTATTAGTTTACTATATACTTTAGTTTTCATAATAATCTGACTCGATATTTAATTAATAAAAAATGAAAAATAGTGAAACCACAAAATCTCAATCACACTGTCCACCATCTTCCATCCCCACCCCATCCCTTGGGTCGATCTCCACACATTCACCCAATCCCCAATCACTAATAATTATACTTATCTATAATCAAAGAAAGAGCAGTTAAATATGCAAAGAAAATATTAATTAGGTGGAAGAAGCAGGGAACAAAAGCTGATTTTATTAGCAACCACACACACAATTTAAATTTGGTCACTCTTATACTTTTATTAGGATTATAAACATATAAGAGTCATTTTAAAAAGTGAAAACCTGCTAGAATATTATTCTTGTATTTGGAATATCAAGATTCGGGGGATTTGATAATCTAATGGGATATCTTCATACGTCTTTTATTTATAAGCAGAAGTTTACAGTGAAATACTTCCTCCGTTCCTTAATATAAGATCACTTTGGGGAAATAGATAAGTTCCTATATAAGATCACTATGTATTTTATCTCAATTTTGGTCCAAATTACCCATATATTTCTTAGCTTCCTCACTTTTCTATCAAATCCCTATTTGTCTTATAAATTCAAGTGAGGGCTATTTTGGGAGAATCATGTAATCCTAATACATTAGAAAGTCTTTTTTAATCTCTCCAAATTAGCCAAAGTGATATAATATTTAGGAATGGAGGTAGTATAAAACTGAGTTTCAATAGATAATAAGCACATGCTTTTAATTTTGGAGGTTTTCATATCAAGTGTCCATCCAAGCTATTTTAGAAGTAGTGTCACAAATTTTCGAAGCAAATTCAAAAAATCAATAGTGAATCAAAACAATACATTCAGGTAACAATGAAAATTGATTCTGTCTCATGGCAAAATGCACAACTAATGCTGTAAATACAAGTTCACATCTAGTTAGGTGACAATAAACAAACAAAAAGTAATCTTAAAATAGATATAATTATCCTGCCTCACAATCTGGATTATTGCCTAAAAAAACTAAAACACGTACAAGTAACTGTCAAGTTCATATTTACATAATAGTTTTAACTAAAATAAATGTCTCAGTCAAGTACAAATCCAATAAAAAAGTCATTATATGCTACTTAGATGGACTTTTTGTAGCCATAACTTATCACATAGAACACAAACAATAATACGCAGAAAAGTCACTGTAATACCCACTAAGGCAAGCAAACAAATACATTTCCGAAGATTCAACACAACATTTCACTATAGTAGAGAAAAGAGATGTGTAAAATACCCCAAACCTAACATGGAATTCAATTCTGAATTCGCAAAACATCTTCAAAAGATATTCATTCACCAAACAAAAATTACTAAATTCCAGCTTAAATAAATCGAAATATAAGTATAAGTACAGTTCCGTAGGTTGTTAAAAAATTAGCAACACCATGGGCTCAATCCAAAACTAATCAAAAAGTTAAATGCAAGCTGAAGGGGTTATAGTCCATTCTTCGACCACCATCCCTATGTCTCCAACCCTCCTCGTGCTGTTTTACACTTTCTCATCCTCAATTTGCCAAGACCAATGCTCCACTTTCTCATCCTCAATTGGCCAAGACCAACCCTCTCCAAGTTCTTTTCGAAGCTCTTCAAGTTCTTTTTCAAGTTCACTGTCATTGTCTAGGCCACCCGAGTAGGGAGAATGAAGAGATTCAATTGGTTTTTGAAATTCCTCCCGGTCAAAAGAACACACATCACGAGGAATATCCTCCTCACCTATATATAATTTTTAAACAATGTCAAATATCTTAGCTATCACGTTTAACATACTCCAACACATGGCTCAATGAAACTCACCAGGATGATAAATACCAGAGTCCACAATTTTTGCTTGTACATGACAACAAAGCCTTCCAAGATCCTCCAATGCATCTTGCCCTACCAAGAGCTTCCCGAAAACAATATGTGATCTACAACAAGCTCCAAATATCAGAATTAGTACATTATTACGAATGTTATTGACATTGATGATGCATGCACCCTGGGCAAAAAGAGAAAACAAGAAACCAGTGTCAACCAAATATATAAACCTGTCCAAACTTTGATCTTCTCTCAACGTGATTATGAAGCTGCCACTAGAAGCTTTAAAATCTCTTCTAGAGATCGACAAAAGTCCTCCACAGTAATGATCTATGTCACTTGTTTCAACAACTAAAACAAGTCACCAATATAAAAAATGAGATCATCAAAATGAGACAAAATTTTAAAACTACGAGAAAATTATGTCCCTTGTATCTAGCGCTCTCACCACGGAAATTTGGACCATATATGCTCTCAACACCTTCATCTACAATAAGATTATTAATGAGATAACAAGGCATAGCAGTGTAACAGTAGACATTACATCTAGAGAGCATAAAAAACTAGTCGACAAATTATCGACGAAAGTTTTTACAGGACAAACAGTACTTTATGTAAATTGAAGGATTTCCCAACATATACACCACTTACTCATTATCAACAAAAGCTTAAATATGAAAAACAATACTTAATATAAATCGAATTTCACCTAGACTGTAGCGACTGGTTGAACTTAGGATTTCCCAACGTGCACACTACTTTACTCATTTACAAATGTATCTTGGGCGACATGATTGGAAAAAACGATTTAATTAAAATCCTCATTTGCTAGTCTTAATTCAACCCTGCCGTTCAACAAATCAAATGAAACAAAAATAGAAGACAGAGATTCACTAAAAATCATTATATCAATATGTCATACAATACATGAGGTATCACTGAGCATCACAAACCATTCATCAAATGCTAGCTATGAACCCAAAGAAGTGACTCTCCCTACCTTCAGTTTGCAACTATTGGTTGATAATTGGAAAAGTTGAAAATTTCAATCCGACGAAAATTGACTTGATGTATAGGATAAAACTAGAAGATTTTGAAAGTAAACATATGTGCCATCGCATGGTCAATGCGTCAATAGAAGCATACCTGATCCAGGTTCCAGGGTTCCTCCCTGCCAAAGTGACTATCAGTACGATGACTTGTTGCAATGAAATTGATTTTGAAATTTAAAAGCCTCTTTATGAGGGAAAATGGCAATTATAAGCTTGAAGATGTCACTGTACATACCGTCACATAAGAGCTGCCTTTCTTCTTGTGAAAATACCGGAACTTATAATATGAAAGGTGGCCAGTGTTGGGGCTGCAGCCCTTTCCCCCTGAACAAAGAGAAGATCAAATGAGAAATGGTAAATCGGATCGTAAACGATAAAAATCAAAATACATCCATACACCTACGGACTTGCTCAATTAAAGTCATGTGGGTTCTACTAGGGGGATAATGTGGAAATCAGATTATCACCTGTACAAAGTGCACGGAAATTTTCTGAAGCCAAGGGGGCTTTCTCGGGATATAGCTGGGAGGACAGAATTAAAGCATCAGGCTCTATTTTTACTCTAATAGTCAAAGTTGGAGGATCCAAAACATAAAAATCAAACCGCATCATGTCAAAACATTGCCATTGCCATTCAAAAGCACCAAATCAGAGAGAGTACCTCGAAAACCATCGTTCGACGAGACCAATAAGAAATGTGGACAGTCAAGTAAACAAGCAACTTCGATTCCGGTATCTTTGACGTCAGTATCTTTGGCAGTGTCTCTCTTGCTTTGATCAAAAAATAAATTGAAATCAGGAAATAGTTGTGAGAGTAGTTGTGACAAATTGTATTGAAAGAAAAGAACAAGCAGAATAATTATGTAGTGATAAAAGGTTTTCTCTTTCAGCAACATTCAAAATCTACACATACTTGAACATAAAATATAGATTTCGTACAAAGATACCTTCTTCAGTGTCATCTCCATGATATTGACCGCATTGTGATACTTTGACCCGTGACCAGCAACGCTGGGCACACACAATTTTCTCCAATATTTCAAATCCCTTTATAAGTTTTCCAAAAACAACATGAAGGCTGCACGGGCATTCAGTGTAATGAGATCAGTAAATCATTCCATTCTAAGGATTCAATGTACAAGTGGCGTGCAGTTTGTATTCACACCCTAACAGCTTGCTAAAAGGGTAATTAAAAGGATGGTAAAAGAACCTGTCTAGACTCTGATCAGGTTCTAGCGTGATCACGAAATGCGACCCAAGCGTATATTGGTCGCCTATGTTCATGCAAAGAAGCCCCCTCTCATCACATCCAAGTCTACGTTTAGGCGTAACATCTGAGAGAATGCAGGAGGACAATATAATATAAATAGCAGGTTTATTTGAAACAACAGAAATAGAAAATAAATTGAGCGAGACAGTGTTGTCACATTTGAAATTGTTGCCATAAATGCTTTCCCCGCAATCCCCTACACAAACGAAATGGAAAAAGTGTATGAAATGGAAGAAGAAAAGAGAGAGAGAGTGAATGATATTTTTGAAAGGCAAGAATAGAAAAGAAAGGATGCATACCCTCTGGACTTGAAAGATCGCCGCCCTGCAAAATGAAAAGGAAGTAGGAGTTAGGATACAACAAACAACAATATAATGCACAGAAAATTAAAGAAAAGAGGGTTGGAATAAGTGACATGAGCATGGACAAAGTATGGGACTCCGAAGAAGAAATGAGTAATTAGTAATTAGCAATTAGTGGGGCGTGTCCATGTGATGTACCTTGACATATGAGGAGGGTTGCCCCCGAGAATCAATAAAGTATGAACCCTTGTACCATAAGCACGTTTTTGTAATGGGCCCAATGCCCCTTTCACCTGAAGAATAATGAATTGGTAAGAGGGGAAAAGGTATGAGAGAAATCAAATTAAATTAAATTGTCACCGGTGCACAATGCACGGAAGTTTTCAGCATAGGTGGGAGCGACATCTGCAAACAGCTGCAATGAAACAATGAATCCATTAATCAATTCCGCCAAGAAGGGGGGAGAGAGAGAGAGATAGGAGAAGTACCTTGAAAACCATGGTTCCGATAACTTCTTTATTTGCAAAGACTTCCAAGAACACCATGGGATTGGGATTGCCCTCTGTCGATCTCTTTCTTTTCCTCAAATTCACCATGCTTGTCTTTCTTGTTTGAGAACAGAAAGAGAGAGAGAAGAGAATTTGGGAGAGGCGGTGAAGAGAAGAATATAGAAGAAACCCTAGTTATGGGATCGATTAGGGTTTTCACTCTTCACCTTTTAGCGCGCATACGGATTCCGCCTTATGCCGCGTACCTAAAAACGGAACGGCTTTCACAGCGCTCGCGGACCCACATCTTTGAAACTCACCGTTTTAGGACTCCGTTCGACCACGCACGGGAGGTACCAAAACTATGAGATATCAATTGTTTGAGGCTTTGCCCTTTGGGGCACATTCTGATAAAAAACAAAAAAAAAAAAGAGGCTTCGGCTTTGGGGCACAAAGCCCGTCAATACTAATAATAACCAAAGTGCCCTATTTATAGACCAAGACTAGGGGCACTTTGGTCGTACAAGGAAATATCTAAAACAACCAAGACTCTCACATATAAGAAGTATCTAGAATGACAAATAAGACACTTAAAGGATCAATTGGAAATGAATGAGAGGAGAAGCGTCCAAATTTTCCAGCCAACTACGAAATATGCATATGTATGTATATATTATGTATGTATTGTTTGTATTTACGAAACATGGTGGAGAGTTTCATTTCCATGACATTTTCTTACACATTAAGAAACTGGAATTGAACCGTTTTATTTATTGTATTTTGTGTATATTATGAGGCAAATAGACTCATTTAATGCGGCGGGAGGCGCCGGTGGAGGTGGGTGGTTGAGGGGTATGAAGAATGTTGGGGAAGATGATGAAGTGGGGAGGAGGGAGAGTGATTTGTTTTTATTTGGGAATGATGAGATGTAGGGCTGATGTGGCATATTGTATATGAGTCAACTTTTAATTGGTACACTGGAGGGAATGAAGGTCAAGTACTGGAGGTAAGTCTTCTCCTAAAAGAAAACATCAAGTACAAAAGTAAAAAAAACCAAAGTAAGAAAAGAAGGAAAAGAAACAAAAGGAAGAAAAAAAAAACAAAAGGAAAATCACACACAATCTACTTTCCTTCATGATCATGGGCAATGAGCAAACTTTGCTGGTGGGGTGATCAAACGGGCAAGACCTATGCAATGTGGCATTGTGGCTTGAGCAACCCAGTTAATTACTTCATTTGTCTCCCTTAGAATCCATCTGCAATTTTGGATCCTACGTGAATTCTTCAAGTAGATGATGTTCTCAATGGTGTTGAAGCAATTTTATTCAATAAACTCATCTTTGTTTTCAATGCAATCAATTAGGAGTTTATTATCAAATTCAATGACAACATTAGTAATAGAATTATCCAGTATGCCCTTAACAAAGCTAAACTTTCTTCCATAAAAATTGAAGTTGCTGGCGGAATTTGTGTAGCAACATCAATAACAATTCCTTCATTGTTTCTTATGACTAAAGAAAGAGCAGCTTTGTTTAATGTCTTATCAAAAGCATAGTCTACATTAATTTTTAGAGAGGTGCTTTTTGGGGGAGTCCAATGTTTTGGACTAATTAGTGCTACTCTCCCGGATAGTCTCTTGAAGCATATTCCCTACATGCCATCCATTTGCACTCCAGAAATCATTTAGAAATTTTCCTGCTTGAGACAAAGTGAAAATTGAATTAGACATTTTATTCAAACTTCTAGTTTTCCCTTGTATTACAATGAAAAATAGCATAGCACATAACTCATCTTGAGTCAATTTATTCACAGTTGGACATTTTTTACATTACATTGATAACAACCCTTTGGGCAACTTATGACAATACAATTTTAATCTTTTGAAAACCGAACAAGCTCAAACCTTTTTAGACTTCCTATGTTTTTAAACCGAAAACCAGAGCATAGACAACCCCAAACATATCATCAACAACTCTCATTAACAGCGAACAAGAAAGTTGCTTGCATCATTGCACAACAAAAATACCAAGCTTATGTCTTTTATGCTCAAACATTCATCCAAAATAATAAGATTATTTATATGAAAAGCTTTGGTTTTTGTTTCAAAACATCCATTTTTAAACTCAAACCTAACAAACATGGCACATTGATTTTCTTCACATAATTTTACTTTATGAGACAAATTTAAAGTGGGTCTTCAAGTGAGGGAAGGTGGGTCAATATGGTTGATGGTTGAAGGTTGAAGTTGTTCATGTCTTCTTCATCATAATTCTCTTATGACCTCTGATTTTGTTCTCCGAACAAATAGTGTAATGATGAGGCCAATGAATTTGTTTTTCTTAATTTAACAAGAAGAGCAAAACAAGATTTTTCTCATAGGAGATAATTAAAATACGGTCCTATTAGACTAATTACTAAAACATTTCCTATATTTCCTATAATGAAAAACAACAAAACCCTGCATTAAACCATAGACCTAGAGAGTGAACCTTCCTTGCAAAGGCAAAGATGGCGAGTAGGCGGTGGTGTCTGCAAGCCTTAACGCGTCAGGCATCTCCATTCCTCTCTCCAACCCCTTCTCTTCAATCCCCACCCACCTTCCCGCAAAACCCACCTCTCAAAATCCTTCCTTTCTCCTTCTTTCACATTCTCTCCCAATCCCATTGGCCCCACCCTCGCCATTTCTCCTCCACCACACAACATCATGATAACAACACTAAAGGTATAGTAGATGAAGACGACAGTGATGAAGATGAAGATGATGATGAAGACGATGAAGCAGAAGAGGAAGAGGCATGTGGGGCTGCTAGGCAAAGAGAGTACAGTGCAGAAGAGAAGGAACAAGAGGCTGAAGCTATTGGGTACAAAGTGATGGGCCCACTTGGAAAGAATGAACAGGTTTTCAAGGCATATGAGCCTGTCTTTGCTGTTGTTCAGGTTAAAGTTTCAAACTTTGATTGCTAGTTTTGGTTGATTAAGAAGATTGGGTTGTTTATATGTGTGGGGGTTTATTCCTTTTTTTAATGTATTCATCTGTTTAATGGAGTTCAGATCGGTTCACACCAGTTTAAAGTGAGCAATGGGGACAGCATTTTCACTGAGAGACTCAAATTTTGTGAAGTTAATGATAAGGTAGGCCACATTTCTGAGGTGTTGTGTTGTTTGAATCGGTTGAGGTTTTTCTGTCTCATATGAAGATGTTAAATTTATATTAGCCTATTGCCTTTTCACCCTGCTTGTTTGAGACACTTTATTGTCCTATTCAATTAGCATAGGAAATACACAATCATCATGTGCCAAGACAATATGCACAAATTAAGAGCCTAGAGAATAGAGATATCTCAGTAATGCTTTTTGTCAATGATATCTCAGTTTTGCAAGTGCATTTGAGTGTATAGACTGATGTTCTGCAAAATCCCCAGATTTATGTAACCATTTACTGTAGATATTGATTAGTTTTTTTAACACTTGTCAAAGCTGGGGTTGGACCAGCTACTTACTGACTTTTCATTAATTGGCATCGTTAATAGGTGAAATACATATTATTGGTAAAACCAAGTATCTGGTATCCATTATTTTAATGTATGTACTGAATTGAACTTGTATTGTCTTAAATGCATGTTCTTGAGTTGTGTAATTACCTTGCTTAAAAATTGGCATGGAGAATAACACGGTAGAAATATCATATAGAACATGAGACAAGCAATGTACTTATAATAGGAGTTGTGATTTAATAATGAGTCCATGGTTAAAAGTTAGGTTGCTCTAAATAAAATAGGTTCATAATTGGGAGAGCTTATCATAGAAGTTCTACTTGTAATAATGTCAGATCAATGTGCTGGGTTGGATTGTGGAAATGATATGCATTAATGCTTTGAAGCAAGACAAGCACAATAGGATTCGGATAGATTATGACAGCAATATGAATAGACATGGTTGAAATTAATTAATCAGTGGCTATTCTTATTCCATTAAGTTCATCTTGAAATCTGCAAGGAACCACACAGAAAAATACTGATAAATAGTGCACAAGGTGAATTAATATTCAAAATAACTCCCCTCAAAATGAGATGGGAAGTCACAAGCCTGAGGTACACATCTCAAGACTCCAAGGATCTGGTTTGCATCAAACCAGTACCCTCCTCTCTCTACTGTCATACAAAATAAGCCATAATCCTCCCCCATACAGAGACAACTTCTAATATGAGTAAAAAAAACATCCCCTCACAATCCCCAAGACACCATTTTCATGCTACCAGTCTAAAATACACCTAGAAGCCACTCTACTTATCAACTTCTTGTTCCAAAATAGTAGGAAACCTTCCAAGTCAACTCTGGCACCTCAAAAGGCATCTTTCCCTTTGCATGTAGCTTTTTCTGCCTCCTCTTATAAGCCTGACCCGTGAACAGGGTCCTTTCAAAATCACGGAACTCATTTGATTTTTATACAGTCATACCACCTCTGCCGGTTCTTTTAGTTTTAGAAGTGCTGAAATAGCTATATGCCTTCATATAAATATTTTAGAAATCTTATTGATCATTACTACTTTAATAATTTTTGGTTGGCAACATTAAAAGTGTTATCTTCTATTTTTTGTATACTGCAGTTGATTCTTAATAAAGTTCTGTTGGTTGGCTCACAAAGTCAGACAATTGTTGGCAGACCCATAGTGCCAGATGCAGCTGTTCATGCTGTTGTTGAGGAGCATGTAAGTGTGGAACTTTACATTTCAATTCAATTTGGTATACAGAATCAATTTTCACCGATGAGGATGGGATGGACATGGAATTGATTTTGAATAGACTGATGATGATCTTTGTTTTTTTTTGTTGGTGATATTTGTATTGTAGTTGAGTTTCATCACATTCCTCATTGATGCTTGAAAACATGATGAAATGGAACTAAATATGTGCAAATATGAGCTGTGTGGACCCAAATGTTTTCTTTGTTAGTTAACTTGCTTATTTTCTTTTCTTTGATTTGAGTCAGGCATTAGATGCAAAGGTGATTATTTTTAAGAAAAAGAGAAGAAAGAGTTACCGTAGAACCAAAGGACATCGCCAGGTACATTGGAAAGAAACTCTTTGATCATAATTAGTTTTGTCACAAATTGTGGGTGTTAGATCTGCCTGGTATTATCATCTGCAGGAATTGACAAAGTTAAGGATAACTGATATTCAAGGAATCCAGAAACCTGAAAATATTGTGGCTGAAGTGCCTCCAAAAGCTGCTAAGAAGAAACAGGAAAAGGTTGCAGTTCCTGCTTAAGGAAGATGTACCCTGTTGCTATTGAGGCAGCTCAGATATCTCACGGAGCTTTGACAGTATGATGCATTTTTTGAGCATAATTTTATTTTGGATAAGCTCTGGTTACACCTCAAAAGTCACTGTAGACGAAAATTCTCAGCATCTTCTGCTGGCAGGTTTTGTAGGATTGTTTTAACAGAAACCTCCCCCCCCCCCCCCCCCACAAATCATTATATTTAGTTCTATTTGTGAACTTTATTGATTTATAGACCAGATTTATGGTCTTTAGAAATCTTGACTGGAATTCTACATTTGATGGTTGATTTAGGCATGGTACTGTGTCATGCTTGTAGTGACATTTAATTTTAGAAATAAAATGTTTATATTTCATAGCCCATCTCTTATACAATGCAGAAATTAAAAATGTATTGAGAAAATCCAGAGATGCATTGCGGTATGTACAGGATGTCTTGATCCATACTGGTCAGATTTGTGCATGTGTTGTGTGCCTAATGAGTTCGGTACGTGGAATAGAATGAAACAGCATGGAAGAAAAATTGAAATGAAAGGAAAATATTGTGATTGAGAAACCATTGTATAGCCATTTCAAGTACCCTCATGTAGAATGTAATGGAGTGAATCAGTTTCTGTTGAGTTTTGTTAAATGTTGATAGAAATATTAGATATAATAAATTTTTGAATAGTATGATTTTGATGCAATAAAAGGGTAATACTCTAGTGCTCGTGTGTTATAGCCCTTTTGTTTAGTGGACTAAAGCCCTTTGATTTTTGTTGTTCTTTTATCTTCAGAAGTATTTAGATGTTGTACTTGAAATGGTTACCTTGCTATTATAATCCACCTTGCCAGGATTTAGATATGGAATGCTTAATGATTGTGGCCTGGATTTCTTGCCTCTCCTGCCATGGTAGTTATATTTTCTGACTGCTGAGTGTCTTATAATTATAAGATTTCATGAGACGTTGGGAATACTAGAGATTTTCTATTTTGCAAGTGTGGGCTCTGGAGTCTTTTTTGGCCCATGAAAATAACATCATTATATCTGCTTGTGAAATGTTGATGCTTGTTTTTTTTTTTGGCTAGAGATAGGGAGAAGAGATGGAGTGGGTAGTAATAGGATCCACTCATCTTTTGTTTAGTCCAGTTTGTTATTGTTTAGATAGTATCTAGACATTTCCTTTCCTCCACTATCTGAATTGAGGGGTAGGCCAGAGCTCCATTAACTATCTCAAGAATAGTAGATATGAAATAACTACCACTAAGTATTACAAAGTAATCAAGAAAAGAGAGAACGAGTTTATTCCATTCATAGCATCCCCAATACTTCAGTAAGGAACTTATAAATTGATTCCTTTGACTAACCACTGGTCCTTATGCAGCTGGGATAGTTAGGGGCGCCTGTATTCTGTCAACACTACTAATCCTTCCACGTAACGCTAATCTAGCCCCTTCTCCCCCCCCCCCCCCCCAAAAAAAATAAATAAAACAAAGAAAACAAAGTAATAATTGTGTTCTACAAAACTTGTTCATTTTTTATGCGCTCGTTCTCTTTCAGATTTGATATTCTTCTTTCATCTTCTAAAAAACATGTTAAATTCTTGACCATGTATCCCAACCCTTTGTAGGCCTATTGTTATTATTTCTATTACTATTCCAAATATTAGGGCATCTTATGTTTTATGGATTTATTGGATTATCTAGAATTTATCTTAATACTTGCTCCTTGATTAAATAGAACGTATTATTGGTATGAGGCAATATAGGATAAGAAAATCATGCTTCACGATTCACAAGGATAGGCATGAGAGGCCAGCTTATTCCATATCCTTTCTGGTTAATGATCTGGTTGGGGCATATGGCTACTTGAGAGATGCTATGCCCTTATATGGACTGTAGTAAGGCAACGTCTAAAGAAAACAAATCATCCAAGATCAATCTGTTTTAAGACGCTGTTCATGAATCTGAGAGTCCTGATTCATGTAAAATCTCCTTTGATGGTCATCCTCCTTTATTTATATTTCAAGATCAGACTTTCCTTGACATGTCACTATCTATCACATGTTATTATATGCATAGTATAGGCACTGTTTGGATAGGGACAATGACTGAGCTCCAAAAGCATCAGGCAATGCCTATCCATTACAGCATTGCTCATACCCTTCATGTACTTTGATTGATTTATTGCTGGGTGGTGCAAAAGGAGGAGGAAGAGTCAACTATAATTTCCATGGTTGACTCAGGTGCTTGATTAAGATGAACCTTTCCTTTGCCTGCAGCCATAATATCCCCTCCATTTAGCCCTTCTCTCTCTTCCTTACCACTATCTCATTGGCTTGACCCCACAAACCCATATTGTCTCAAGCCCTTTTTCCATCCATCAAAGTGATGCTTTAGCTAGAAATCTTACTTTATAATAATCAGTAGCCTTTGTATATTTGGAATATGGTCCCCCCCTTGGAATGATTCAACTGCTGAAGTACTTTGTTCTTCAATTATATAAAGTGTTAAATACTGCCATCTAGTTCAGATTCAATCATTGTTGTGTTCTAAATGAAAGGTAACTTTCCTCAAGTAACCCAAGTTTACCAAGCTTTGATGCTTGTTTGAAGAATATCAAACTCTTTGCAAAGATAATTGTGTCTACAAAACTTTCTACCGATTGAAATTCTGTTTTATTCAGCTGAGAATAAGTGATTTTATGCTGTACAAGGTAAATATATGAAAAGGTTTGTCTCATAAAAGTATAAAAACACTTTTTTTGAGTTGATACAAAAAGAACTTTGTGAAGTAGTATTGTTTGTGTTAGTTTGTGCTAACTATAATTTTGTATCTGTACTTACACTCACATCATCATCAACAACAGCTTTATGGATTTGTAATCTTTGTGATGTGGGCAAAGCAAAGGCAATATGTAGGGGAGGTTTTGTTGTGTGAATAGTTGTAAGGGTAAAAATATATCTTTCCAAGAAACAAAGAGTGGTTGTAAGTGGAGGATTAACTTTAGTAGTCACCTATCAATCTCCCCTTAAACTATACACTAATATGACTTGGCACTTGTGAAGCACTTCCCATTCTACCACTTTCCTTTAAAATATGATTATGCTTTTAGAATTGCTTTGTTGCTACAGCCCCCTCCACTTTTCCTCTCTCCCACTCCCACCACCCCCACTTTTTTAAATTAACACATTTAGTTTTGCCGTTATCTTTATTAATTATTATGTATATATAATAATAATTATGGTAACCAGAGAGATTGATTGCGATTATAATTATTTTTTTCACTGATCAGTTTATATATATGGGACATAGTGGGTTTTGATTAGACCTTTTGCGACTTCTCAAATATTCTTATCATATCTAATTCGGCCTAACTGGCCACTAACTATGATTTTCATTTTTTTTTGATACATCGGAAAGACCTAGGATTTTCATTTTGTTTATGGAAGTTGAGACAACGTTTTCTGTAATCATATCTAGACGCGTGGCTTCATAGATTGATACAACGTATGATAAACATATTATTCCATAAATTACATAAAAAATTTGACATTGACATAAAAAATATCTATATTGAAATTTTAAAGTATTAAAGTTATCTCTTAAGAATATAAAAATTAGAAATATAAATTTCCAAAAAGGTTTAATATCCAAATTTTACGTCCTTGAGTCTTTTACTATAATTTTAAATTTTGAAATAAAATACAAGTATCTTTAACAATTTCACTTGAAGTCTTTAGGCACCCTTTTTTACACTAAAAGATTATATAGTTGAGGTATTAGTTTTAAATAAAATCAAGGAATGTGTATTTTTATATATTTTTATTGCGCTTAATCTGATTTGATTGAATAAAAGTATATAACGTATAGAAGTCTAATTATTTATTCAAAAAAAAGAAGTTTAATTAGTTATGTTTTTTAATGTAATAAAATTTTAAAAAAAACTGGGGAAGATGGGAAAAAAGTGGGGAAATAAGTTAATGTCCATGGATTAAAATTAAAAACAATACAGTAGGCTTTTTTGTTCCTAAGCCAAAATTCTGTCATACAAGAATAAATTTAAAATTGGGTTAAAGGTGAAAAAATACACTTGTTTTATTTTAAATGTCATCTAGTATCATATATTTTTTTGGGTAAAAAATACATGTGTTCCACACTAAGGGTCACCCAAAAAATTTTGCATTCTGATTTCATTCATCACATGATAGAGTTATACTTCACCCCTGCGAGACTATAATTTTTCCTCAAATATCCAATTACATTACATGAATGGGCGACTCAAATAAATATTGAACATCAAAGTTAACTTTATTATTAATTTTCTAATGCTAAGAATATATAGAAAATTGAGAGAATAAAACAAGAGGTGATTATTGAGAAATGCATATGTAAAAGTCCACTTTGTGAATATATTCCTTTAGAAAAGCACTAACAATCTAGTGGCTCTAAAATGCACTTGCCATCATTATTTTATTATTAGTGCCACTCCTATTACATATATATGCGTAGGCCTTCCCTTGTTTGTGCTTTATACTTTAAAATAAAAAAAAATAAAGAAAACAATTCTGTTGCATATTTCAATATATTTAATTTTCCCCCTTTCATTTACAAGTCATAGTGGATTAATTAGCTCATAGGTTGTTAAAAAAATAGAAACATTACGTACTTTTTTTAAAAAAATATTTATATAACAACGTTATAAGTAATTTTTTCTTTTTCTTTATTTATGGATAAACATTTTTCATTAACTCAAGACTAGATCGATAAATTAAAACACACACACACAAACACACTATATTTATTCATAGCACCTTATTTAGTTGAATAAAAAATCCACCTTATCACATATTTACAAATCTTTTGTTAATTATCAAAATTGTTTGCAAATATTTATAAAACACAGAAATAAGATGAACACTCGATCGATAAGTAAATATATTTGAGTTTCAAAAATCTATGATATACCTTAAAAATATAAACCATAAAAAGTATAATTTTTTTTTTATTTGAAGTCGTAGATTATTCTGATCAAAAAAAAAAAAGTCGTAGATTATATTTTTATATTATTTTCTTTACATAAATATGTGATATGCAGTAATTTTTCATTCTTTCTCAATATTTTTAAAAACTACTGTATTATTTAACTTTTCTTCATATTTTTAATTTTAATAATACTTTAAAGTTCATATACACATAATTTATAAAAAGTCATGCAATCTTTTTTTGAACTATATTGAAATTATACTGTAAACAATACTACCGTGGATCCTAAATATAGGACCTAATTGACTTTTTTTGGGAGAGATTAAGGTTGCAAAATAGGTTATTAAATGATGACATATTTGATATATTTTTAGATTATCCATTAGTTTATAGGTAAAATAAACAAGTTTAAGGAAAAAAATTAGGTAAATCAATTTATAATTAACTTATTTTGTTTTTTACGAATTTTTTCAGAAAAATCAATTAGGTCCTATATTTAGGACCGGAGGTGACTCACCTTATTATATTTAAGTTCCTAGTCTACTATTTTAGTATAGAGAAATATGCTTGACTTTTTGAGGTTTTGAGTAAGCAACTACGCATTAATGCATTATAATTAAAGCATACCATAATTTAGACCGCTTACTTGAGCTTCTTCTGATTATTGTTATTATTATGTTATGTGGATGAATTATTTACTTCGACTAATAATCAAATTTTGCTTAATCAACAAGACATCCTACACTTTTGGTACAGTTCAAGATTCTTTCTGCCAACGCGCAGCACACTGTTTCGCGGATTTTCCAAGCTAATCATTGTTTCCAAAAACCAAAAAGTATTTTTAAGTTCAGATCATTAACAGATTTTCTTCGTATTATCGTTACTTGACTGCACTTCAAAATAATTTGAATATTGTCATTTTATATATTAAATTTAAAATTTCATGTTACACATATCAAAAATGATTTTAACAACAAAATAGCAGCATCATGTTATCTACTTATCCTTTTTTTTTTGTATTCCATTATTTTTTAACTGAAATATTCCATTGTTTACCATACACTTATACACATGTTTGTGACTTCAGTTAAAAAAAATACACATGTTTGTGACCCATATATAACATTCAATATAGAATTAAATATGTCATTCATTGCATGATTGAAGACATTGTCTATAAAAGAGGAACCAAAGAAGGAGGCAGATGAGACATCTCATTTGATCACTTTCAAAATTCTCATATTCAGAAACACTCTGTAATTGAGAAATCTTTCTCGCTTTCTAAATTTGTGATTGTATCTTGACGAAGTTGACTTTCTGTAACTATTGTCGATGATCCTATCACTCTCTGAATGAAGTTTATCTATCTTTTATTACTATTACGTACTTGCTATCCATTTTTTAGCATCAACAACCTCACAATAATTTCCTTTTTAATAATAATAATAATAATAATAATAATAATAATTCATATCAACATTTTTGAACTTTATTTCATAAAAATTAACATTTAATAAAAAAGTAATAAGATTTAAATTAATGAAATGCAATTTGAATTATTTAACATGTACTTTATAATATCTCTGTGTGCACGTGTATTTGTAGAGAACAAAAAAAAAACATGATCAATAGGTTGCTTTCTTCACATTATTTGTGTAAGTTGCCTTGCAGAATAAGACCGGCTTCTTTGGCTTGCAAAAGTGCTAAGAAATTCTAAAGCAACCTATACAATATAAAATTTTTAGAAATATGACCCAATAAAAAGCATATACCATTATTAGATAAGACTTAAACCCTGTCATAATGGAAGTTTGACTTTCGAAATATGGAAAGGGCAGAGATTAAACACTATCAAATATTTTTCGAGTCACATTCATTCATGGATGAATTTATATATGCAAATAATCTCCCGAACCCTGAATGTAGAAGCAAACTAAAGAATTTATGCAGGAAGATTGGGTGAGTGAGTCACTTATTTTATAAAAAAATACAAATTGATGTTTGTAAAAGATTTTTTTTCCAATTAATTATATAGGAGTATTATCAGCTCATACATTTTATACTATCTAAATATAGGAATTTGATAAAAAAAAGTCATATATAGAAGACAAAAAAATTGTGAATCCAAAGAAATTACTGTTCATCTTATATTTAGGATAGAGTGGAGTATCATATTAATGAAAATAGCTGAATAATTCACTGTAAATTAACTTATTTGTGTAAGGAAAGCATAATTATGTATAAAAAAAAAGCATAATTAAGAAACAAAATCATTTGAGAGACACGTTTAGGTAATGTTGTGTGCAATTAGAAAGAAGCATAGAGAATTTATCCAAAAAAAAAAAAGAAAGAATTAGAAGCATAGAAAAATCGAATTCGGAAACGTGTGAAAGCACTTTTAAGTGACGTTGCCATCAACATGAATTCATTTCCATGCTTCAATGTGGACGTATTCAACACTTCAATCGCACCTTCATCGGTTAACAACACATCTCTCTGTTTCTTTTATTTTGATTTTATCAGTAAACAATAGTAAACAAGTTGAATTTGGAGAGCTTATCTCTACTTATAGAAATACTTATAAATTATCTTTCAAGACCTAAATTGTGAGTAAAATTTGAACAACGTTCCTTATAAAATATGACTTATATTTTTTTTATATCAACAGAATTAACCATTGTTCAAATGACACATCACCTCGCAATCACACTGAAACGCATAACGTGAGAGAGACAAAAGAAAGACACACACTTCCAATTTATAAAATATGTAAATCATCACCATAATGCCTCTAACTGTTGATCATAGTCCACCAATTTTGGAGCTTACTTTGACATCATCACATAATTCCTTCCTTTGATCCCTGATATAAAAAAGGCATGGACAGCTAATTGGTGGATAATAAATTCTATAAAAATTTCAGTCCCAAAAAAATCCTATAATGTGAACAACTTGTGTTAGTGGCCTCTAACTCAATTCTTCCCTCAACAAATGTTTTGAAGAACATTTCTGATCCAATGACACTTAGCACGCATTTCAAGTGTTTTTTCCCTAGTTGTGAGGTTGCTTCTATTGATGTGTTGGGCGCTTAAGTACCCTCCTTGTCTGAAGAATTTTAAAAAAGTGTGACACTTGAATGAATGAACAATATGCATATGCGACAAAAAAGTGGAACAGATGAAAATTGCTAGCCAATCACCAAATCTGCATAATGCTGCTGTGACTGTGTGTGAGCCATGTTGGGATAATATTTGTTGTCCTTACAATAATATAATCATCAAGAATTTGGAGAAGGCCTTACATGACCATCAACATTTAGAGAAGGCCAATTTTTTTCTGAAACATGTTAATATTTTGCGGATAAAGTGCAAGAATTTGGAGAAATTAACAGATTGATGGATAATGATTAGAATTCATGACAAACAGACACATGAGGTCAAACGCTATGATAGATAATTAACATAGTACTCCCTCTGATCTATTTTTAAATATAAGATCATTTTCCCTAATTTGATTAGATTAAAGATACTAGTTAAGTTAGTTATTAACATATGATATTATTAGTCTACACTGACCATATACATTTATTCTCATTCTCCCACTCTTGCTTGTTTATTATAGATAAACATTATTATGGTCTATTTGGAAAAAAAATTGAAAATTTATAAAGTGGTTTATATTTAAGAACAGATTGATATCTGAAAGTGATCTTAATTATATTTTGGAACAGAAGGAGTACATAAATATCTCCGCCACAGTTGTAAACAAAGATCTCTGCCAAGTGTAACAATAGTTGGGTCAAGTTAACCAAGAGCGGTTGGCATAGTAGTAGCCTCACTTCGCCGCTTAATCAGAGGTCTCGAGTTCGAGCTCTGGGAATGCAATTTGCCCCTTGGCCAGCACTTTGCCCTTAAGTGGAGGTTCCCGGTACAGATATGGATTAATCTGAACCCGTTGAGTTCCCCGTGACATAAGGGCTGACCCAATATACCGGATTAAAAACTCAAAAAAAAAAATAGTTGGGTCAAGTTAATATTGTTTTTTTTATCATCAAGGTCAAGTGTAAGATATATATTATAAACTTGACTCCCTCTTAGGAGGGTTTAGTATTCCAGAATTGTAAATGAAAAAAAAAATTCACGGGGAAACAGAAACTTAACCCTAACACTGCCACATAAGATTATAAGATTATGTAAAAAAACGGCAATCATTTGTTATCTTGAAATATTGAAAACTTGAATATATACTCCCTCCGGTCCTAAATATAGGACCTAGATGACTTTTTTGAAAAATCCTAAAAAAAGCAAAAAATAAGTTAATTATAAATCCTAATTTTTTCTCTTAGACTAGTTTATTTTACCTATAAGCTAATGGATAATCTAAAAAGATATCAAATATGTTATGATTTAATAACCTATATATTTCGCAACCCTAATCTTTCCAAAAAAAAGTTATCTAGATCTTATATTTAGGACCGGAGGTAGTATAATAGAGCACGATTAACTTGAGTGTTGTGGTAACAATGCAACTCTAAAACATTCAACCAGGTGGCAATGTTACATGCTAATTCACCCCCAATTCAACTGGTCCCCTGATAATCATGAAAGGTCAAAGGGCATTGGAAATGGAATCAAATCCGAGAAAGTACAAAAAGAAACTCTCATTTCAGCTATCTACTCACAGCAACAAAAAGAACAGAATAAAAGGTTTTTAAAACTCCATATTGTCAAAGGGAAGTGAAAAAAGTTGTTAGGAAACGGTCATTTTCAGTGCATGGTCTTTGTTCTTACCCCTAACTTTTCCAAGATGAGTGTGTTTTGCAGTCTTAGTGCGGATGGGTAAAGTCACATTTATAATAAACATTGGCAACTACAAAAACAAATGGTCCTGGTTTAGTCTTTCTTGTTTGGTTCATACCCAACTAGTTATGAAATCAAAGTGCAATCTCCTTGTCCGCTCTCTCTACTCTATTTGTCAAATTGTTATAAACGAAATTTTAATTATAATATACTATGTATTGCGCACCAATCAATGAAAACCAGATCAATTAATTATAAATTGATAATTTGATTGAGACAACGATTCAAGAGTTAATGATTCAAACTAAGGTCAGACTAGTTATAATTTAAATAATATATGTACTTAAATTGTTCAAAAAATATTCATATATAATTATGAAAATAGTATCATTTAAATACAAAAAAGCATTAATTAATTCACAAGCACATTAAATATTCAAGTATAACCCACCCGTAATCCAATAAAGCAACAATAATTTTTTTTATACAATAAAAGTTTAATTTAGGTGAGAGGGGTCATGAGGCCAGGGCTCACTAGGGCCAAAGTAGACTCCAGGCTCAAAGAACACTTACAGAGGCACTTACAGATCGTCGACTAATAAGGTTCTTACATCGCCAAATTTGAACCCACAATATTGACGAACCAACTCTTTTACCAATTAGACCAACCTTTATTGGTAAAACAACATTAATTTTATTAAAGTTAATATATTCCTTTTCGATCTTAGAGAGGTCAATGGTCTATAACCCTTGAACATACTAGGTCAATTACAAGACACATTCACTAGTACGAGAAATTAGGTTAAGTGTTCGTACTATAATACTAATATAACATAAGTTGGCATGTCTTTTTTTACCTTTTTAACTAGTGACTTGGAAAACAGTTTCCCATTTTTACCATTCAATATTAGCTCATTGTTGGGTAGGTTAGGATAAAGACTTAGAGTTTGAACTTTATTGATGTAAGAAAAAGAAAAATGTTGATTAAGGTAGAGATGGCTATTTTGTTTGAAGACATTCCAAAAGAATTGCGCACTTGTCTTTACATCATGCTAATGGCATATTTAATGTGTTCACCCAGAAAATCAGATCAGTTTTGAAAGCACCAAAGCATATTCTTCTTTTGGTTTGGTTGTTTGGCCATGGAAAACAAATTGCATAGGGATATCCAAGAGAATAACCTTAACATTAATTTGTTTAATGGATATTTTAGCTTGGTGCTCTCGTCACTAAAGCTCACTAAAGAAATACAGGCAAAGTATCTGAAAATTTAATATTCAAGTGGTTCTCCAGCAGAGAGACCTATTTTTATTTGTTTTGCATCTATCTCTTCTTAAAATTGACCATAAAAGTTAAGAGAATGGATTTCTTTCTAAGAAAAAATCTGTTCGTTAGGACTTTTAAATACCTTCATTGATTTCGCTCTTGTGCAGCTAATGTTACTTGAAGTAATGAGTTCACTTATTAGAGTTGAGTTATTTTTTCCTTTGTTGTTTAACTATATCTCAATAAATTTTGCACGCCCTGCTTTATGCTTGTGTTTGTATTTGGGTGTATTATCTAATAGTTTTAGTTTCTTTAGGCTAGTTGTTAAGCATTTTAAGTGTGTTTTAATTTCCTATGCAAGTGTGTTACTGTAAGAACATGTTTATTTATTAATACATATCATTTTGATTTGGCTAAAAAAAAATTTTTTTTTTGCACGCCCTGCTGACAGCTTTTGGTACAAGTTTCTTAGTTTTAACTTGATCATGTCATTAATAAAATAAACAAGGTTTTTTAATTTCCAAGAGTAAAGTAGTATATTGTCTCATTGGTATCAATCCTTAATTATATTATTTAGAAAGGCAGTTCATTCACTAATTAATCCATCTAAGTATAATTATTAGCATTATGAATTATAAAAGTTTCTCATAACAATAATGTCAATTTTGTTCACGCAAATATACATTATTTTAAAACGACTTTTAATGTAACTGACAATTGAAATAGTTTTGATTTACAAATAAAAAAGTTGTCAATAAAATTATTTGATATCATATTTCTTATTTCGGACCTAAGTGCACTTGTCCCTATAAATTTGGGAAACAAAGAAAACGAATTATACATTTAGGGCTGGAATAAAAATTCTATTTTTTTTACACTCCAAGTCATCCTAATTTAGAAGATTAAATTGACTTTATTTTGTGAAATTTAAGGAAGAATTATTTTTACCAAAACTTAAGAAAACAACTTATACGATTATATTGTAAGATATACTACATGTAATTAGATAAACAATATAAACAAATTAAGGTAATTCAATTTGCATCCTTATTTTCTTAATTAAAAAGTTAACTAAATCTTATGATTAGAAATCAGATACATAAAACATTTCATTTTCTAATGACAAGGTAATCCCTCTGGTCCTTATTATAAGTCACTAACTACCTCTAATTTTTGGTCCTTAATATAAGTCACTAACTGTCACATTAAATGCTCTTTTCCCACTTTACCCTGTCATTAATGAAGATTCAAAATTGAAAATGTGAAACACATCATTTAATGAAGGTGAAGTTGGAAAAAATGGAAAAGTAAACATGAATTTTAAGACACAACTACCATTCCTTGATTAAATAGGTAGTTGGTGACTTATAATTAGGACCGGGACCGTAATAACTAATGACATTCTCTCTTAGAAGTCAGTTTCTTTCAAGTAATACCATCATTATCAGAAAGAGAAGAGAAGAGGGAGTAGGAGGCAGACAAAAGGAAGGAACAAAAGGAGAGATTTACGCGGTTTCAGCTTCAGGGTACAAATGTCAACACAACAATTCTTTTTTTTTTTTTAACTGTCTATAGTTGTACAGCATCATAGAATAGATTTTGGGTCCCATGCTGTTGGGAATATTCTTTCCCATTTTGCCTACAATAATCTCCTCTTTTGTTAATTGTTTTGCCTATATCTGTCAACCAAAACACACCCATCACTAGTTCTAAGCATTTTTAGCCTTCCCACTATATACCCTTTGAGAAAGTTTGAAGCTTTCTTGTGTTTACTTGCAATGGTTTTCAACTTCAGTCATGGCTTGGAGTATATGGAAATTTGGCTTGGAAATAGGCCTATCTGAACAATACCCTTGTTTTCAATTATTGTGAAATTGTAGATACAGATAATAGTTAAATAAGAACTGTGAAATTGTGGACTGTGGAGTTTTCAATCTTTGGATTCACTTTTCTTGGGTTTCAAGTCATGGGGTTTCTTGGTTTTACATCTTTGATGGCTTAGGCGGCTGTAATCAGCTGGCAAAGATGGTAAGATCCTTGACTCTTGAAAGTCACTTTACTTTTGTTGGATTTACTCATTTTTTGCTTAGGATTGGGGGGATTTATGTTTGAGTAATTTTATGAAAAATCCACCTTTCAAAGGTGAGTGTTCTTTGTTGCCCCATCATTCTTTTTTAAGAGTTTCAGTCTGACCTTTTTCTGGTGAGAGAGTTCTATACTTAGAGGTGTAGAATCATCTCTCAAAAATTCTATGCATGAACTGATTTTGATACAGGATTATTCTGGTATTTGATTGTGTTGGATAGATACTGTTGATTTCCTTGTTCTTTCTTGATGCTATGCAAGCTTTTTTCCATATGAACGTTCAATATAACCTGAAACCATGCATAGGGTTGCTGTTATAATTCATCTATGAATAGCATAATAGAGGCGAAAATGAATCTGATTGAAAGAATTGATGAATGGTTTATATCCCTTTCTATTTTTTCTCTTTTCTTTTGGTCGATTCCGTGAACTGAATCAGGAAGTTAGAGGATAGATCAAGAATATTTTTCCCCTTCCCTCGTCGTTTGTTGTACATAAGTTTCTTTGACTTGAGTGCTGTGGCATCCTCATTATTTGACATCATATTTGGGATAAAATATATTTTTTTCTGAATCAGTAAATCATTTTTTACCAGAACTGAATCAACGGAATGGTATACATGTTTGTCTAACCATTTGCTTATCTAGACACAAAGATGAAAGGAACTTTTAGATCATTATCGATCTATTTTGTAATTTCTGAAATTGTTCTAAAAAATGACTTTTTTACATTGTATCTTTGATGCACTGTTAAGAATTGTCAAAGTTGTAAACCAATGTTTCCACTCTCCCCTCTCATCTTTCTTCCTGAATTGTGATGCTATATTTGTATATTGGTAGCTTAACCTTTATAATTGCAATCTCACTCTTTGATTGTCTCCATTTTCTTGGACAAGAAATGATTATTCATGAATAATCTTTTTTCAGGTTTGAAATAAACGATAAGGTAATCAAAGACTTTCGCTTTTTGGCAATGGCAATGAGCTTTCAGTATAGTTCTTTTGGACAAGTCATCTGATAAATGCCCTCTTGCCGTGAGCCAATTGCAGAAGATTTTTGTTTGATTGATTGTTCTGTGAAAGAGCCAAGAGTTTCTGATTCAACTCTGTAGTTCTATTGATTCTTGGTGTTAACCGGTCTCCCTTGGTAGCAGATAGAGTTCGAAGTGTTTGGCTTCAGCATGGGGCAATCTCCTTTGGGTGTATATCATCCATTATTGGAAGAGACAAATCTGTAACCTATCCAGCTCTTTTTTGTGTCTGAAGACTCAGCTGTATTGGGCAAATCTCCTTTGGCAAAAGTTACTCTTTTCATCTTTGTTAGATTTTGGGCAGTAACTAAATATCTATTGGGGACAAAATCATCGTTTCCTTCAAAATATTACCATAATGAGGCTATTATCCTTGGTCCTCCACTCTCTATTGGGCAAATCTCCTTTGGCATATTTTAGTTCCTAGTTTTTTACCGTCAACCTCTTTAATTTCTTCCCCAAAAATTCCCCCTCAAAAAAAGAAAAAAAAAATTCTAAAATTTGTAACTCCTTGTTCCTTCGAGTGTTGGAAACGCCACTCAAGAATTTCTTTCTCTAGTAAGTCCATTTCAATTTGGGCAAATCTCCTTTGGCATTTTCGAGTCCACGATTGACTCGACTTATTTTCCCTAACGGGCAAATCTCCTTTGGCATCAGATCTCCAGTTTTAGGCGGTTCATATAATCCTTTTGGAGATAATACAATACAATTTGTGGCAAAAGCAACATCAATCAGAAAATTTTGTGCCGCTGTAGACAACTATTCTTTGCAACCAATATCAGTATACCGATCGTAGATGGCAATACAGATTGTTACTGGGTTTTAATGCTTTGTGCAGCTTAAGGTAAGAGATTTCTTGTATCTTATTTCTAGTTTGCTATTGCTCTATCATCAACTTGTTGAAATTTTGTTGTCTAATTAAGTGCCTCCATGTATCTTGAGGCTTCCATAAATACCAATTTTCTCTATAAAGTATGTCTCTTTCCAGTAATAGAAAAAAATATTCAGGATAGTTTCATGCTTGATTCATAAGATGTTTCTCAGTTAAGATTAATTCTAAATTTTGATACCTTCTATCTGAAAATTTGGCGATAATTTCCGCATATGAATTCAAACTTTATTCATCCATATTATCTTTCTTGTAATTGTTGAATTAATTTTACTATGTATGGATTAAGGCAGGCTTCTCATTGATGGAGATGCACATTATGGATTCAGATTGGGAGACTTTCAGTGAGAGCAGCAGCAGTGAGGATCAAGAGGAAATAGACTTTCTATATGCTGGGCAAGCTCGGAGCATACTATCCAGTTTAGAGGAAAGCATTGGAAAAATTGATGATTTCCTTTCATTTGAAAGAGCATTTGTTCATGGGGATGTGGTTTGTTCCTTGTCAAACCCATCTGGACAGATGGGCAGGGTTTCAGGTGTGGAAATGTTTGTGGATTTGGAAAGTGTTCACGGAAAATTATTGAAAAGTGTAAACTCCAAGAGGCTTCTGAAAATTCGCTCGATTTCAGAAGGTGATTATGTGATTAAGGGGCCATGGCTTGGAAGTGTTCAAAAGGTGGTGGACAAAGTAACTGTATTATTTGATGATGGAACTAAATGTGAGGTCAACACATTGGAAAGAGATAAGATATTGCCTCTGACTCGTAATTTGCTTGAAGACTTGCAGTATCCATACTATCCAGGCCAGAGAGTAAGGATTAATTCCTCATCTTCTTCTAAGTCAGCTGGATGGTTATGTGGAACATGGAGAGACAGTCAAGATGAAGGAACAGTTTGTTCTGTTGAAGCAGGTCTAGTGTGTGTTAAGTGGCTCATATTTGTTTCCATGAGTCCTGATTTCACCGTAAATGCTCCACCTTCCTGGCAAGATTCTAAAAGCTTGACATTGCTCTCATGTTTTTCACATGCAAACTGGCAGCTTGGTGACTGGTGCATGCTTGCAGTGGCAGACCAAAAGGAACAGAATTTTGGAAATACATCTACTGGGGGTCTTAAGAAGGATTACATTATGACAAGAGGGTATAAGAATGGGAACATTAACTTCAACATTGGGGAACTTTTTGTAATTGGGAAAATAAGTACCAAAGTTGACATTGTATGGCAGGATGGTGAACATACTTTGGGAATGGATCCCCATGCTCTACTCCCAGTAAATGTCATAGACACCCATGAGTTTTGGCCTCAGCAATTCGTGTTAGAAAAAGGTGCTTCTGATGATCATCCTAAGCCCATCTGCCAAAGATGGGGAGTTGTCCAATATGTGGATGCAAAAGAGCGTACTGTAAACGTACAATGGAATACTGTTCCCATATCCATGCCTGAGAATTTGGCTGGAGGTAGGATGGAGGAAACTGTTAGTGCCTATGAACTCATAGAGCACCCAGACTACTCCTATTGTTTTGGTGATATTGTACTCAAGGCGGCTCAAAAGAAGCTTGATTACCAGGCTGAGAAAGGTCAAGCAGAGTCAGTGACTAGCTTGAATGTGGAGGCTGCTCTTATGGACAGAAACCACATCAGTTATCAGAATGAGTTCCCTGATGACTGTTACCTGTCCCGTATCGGCAATGTTATTGGTTTCAAAGATGGTGGTGTGGAGGTGAAATGGGCTACTGGTTTGACAACCAAGGTATAGATGACATCTTATTTTTGTTCTCAAAAAGTTTATAGCTTCTGCTTGCACATATGGTCATGAAAAACTTGACAGATGTTCTATCTAGTTCTTTAGGGTTTAGAGGCACATCTAAATCAATAATGCTGTCTCATTCTCTATGAAGGCATATTTAATCTTTTGAAAATGAATCCTGGGTTGACATGTAGCTTCTAACTTACATATCATTTTCCATCGCTCTGGAATATTATAGATCAGTGCATCTGTTAGCGGTGACAATTTGCATTTTGGTACTAACAGCCAAAACAATGTACAACCAGTTGAGTTGCACTGCACTGGTTATATTTGATGATCCTGACAATTACATCTGGCATCTAGAATATTTTCTTCGTATGCCAGCATCATCCTTTCAAGAAAATTTTCTATTTATTTTTTGTTGTGATCTGAGTTGTAGATTTTCATATACTGCAAGTTCTCAGGCACATGTGATCATCCCAACAGGTTGCACCTCATGAAATTTTTAGAATTGATAAGCATGAAGGTTCAACGGAAACCCCTGTTCCATATGAAGCAGATATTGAGGAGTTGGCTCAAGAGATTAGCGAGGATGGAAATCTAACTTCTGACAGGAAAGGGAAGGTAAGCCCATTTTTGTGTGTTTTGATGTCTGCATCTCTCTGTTCATCCTGCGCATAATGTGAATTCTCATATAATTATAAATGTCTAGTGTCAAATAAACTTGAAATATGTAGATCTCAGAAAAGTTCTAGGTGTTAATAGCTAGTAAAATTACAATAAATCAAATCCATTTTTTTTTTAAATGAGTCATTGTTTTTTAGAAAAATTAGTTAAAGTGTGCAAAGCTTGCTAATTGATAAATCCTTGAAAACTGGGGGCCTATCAATTGCAATCATCTCATCATTAGCTGATTATTATCTTATTGATCAGGGCTTGTTAGATTTTGATGGTGGTAAGGTGAATGGTGAAAACCATTCAGGGGAATGTAATTCCTTTTCCTTTCCTCGAGCTGCCATTGAAATTTTCTCCAACATTAAGGCTGGCATTTTTCAAACACTTGGTGTAACGTCACTTTCACCAGCAGTTTCTTTAGTCCCTACAACTGAAGATAGGAATGAATCTGAAAATGTTAGTAAGAAAGAAGTTTCAGAAACTTGTGAACTCTGCGCTGAAGCAAATCTAATGAGTGAAATGCCGTCTACCAAAGACATAACTCCAGATCAGGATGTTATTAAATTTTCAGAGATGAAAGATGTTCCATTTTCTTCAAGTAGCGAAAATTGTAATGGGTTTAAGCAGTTTGATATCATAGATAACTGCTTAGACCACCAATTCATGGATGAGCAAAAAGGGTTGACATCATCTCAAGTTAGTATTTGACTCATTGTTACTAAAAGTTTTTAATGGTATTGGAAACATTGTGGTTAATTCTTTCCCCTCTTGTTTTCTTTCATAGGTGAAAAGAGGGTGGGTGAAAAGGATTCAGCAAGAATGGAGCATCCTGGAGAGAAATCTTCCAGGTTTGCAATTTCCCTTATTCTGTTTGAAACATATTGCATATATAACAATACCTTATTCCTTTAGGTGGGATCGACATAAGGATCGTACAATGCTACTGTATTTTACAACAACAATGCCCTGCAGATTTTTGTTGTTGAATAAAATTTAAACTTGGTCACAAATTCAATTGGACCACTGCAATTGTGGATCTTTGTCACTTTACGGACAAGGACTGATAGTGCTTATCTGGAAGAGTATTGAAATGTCATCTTTTAAAAGTCGGAATCCATAAATTTAATCAAAACTATCTAAGCTTTGTTGGTCATAAAAGAGAGAAAAATAAATAGAAAATCTGAACATTAATGTGTTGATTTGCTTGTTTAATTTTTTAATAATGATGTAAATTTCGGCCAATGCTCTTAAGGTGTAAATTCATTTCTGTAAATGCACTTTGTTGAAAACAAAAGGGTTTTCACCAAAATAAAAATCTTCTTATTATTTCATTGATGCGATTACATACTTATAATATAAAAGTTTCCTAAAAGACAATAAACTTCTCCTACAAGTTTACGTAATATGATTACCTAATAAAACATAATTTCTTATTCTCTAAATATTTCCTAATTCTATAATTATTTCCTAATAATCTTCTAACACACTTAAATGTCTTTTATTGGTCTGAACAGAAACTATTTATGTCCGTGTGTTTGAAGAAAGAATGGATCTCCTGCGAGCCGCAATTGTTGGTGCGCCCGGAACTCCTTATCATGATGGCTTGTTCTTCTTTGATGTTTGTTTCCCTCCTGAGTATCCTAATAAACCACCTGTAAGATATTCAATTCGATTTCAGTAATTGTTCAATTCTTTCCATTGGTGATTTGTTATGCATTGTAGGGCTTCTATATTTTGCGTTCTTTCTCTCTTGCTTATTCTATTCAGTTGAAAAGAACATCTTATTTTCTCCTTTATTTTCGATACCCCTGCCAGTCTCATTTGCTTGCTGATATCTCAAGAAAAACTCTCTTGCTGACATTTGAAATTTCATGCAGATAGTGCACTACCATTCAGGTGGTCTCAGATTAAATCCTAATTTGTACGAATCAGGGAATGTCTGTTTGAGCCTCCTGAATACATGGACTGGTACTGGCAGTGAAATGTGGAACCCAGGGTCATCCACAATTCTTCAAGTCCTTCTCTCTCTGCAGGCCCTTGTGCTAAATGAAAAGCCTTATTTCAATGAGGCTGGATATGACCAGCAGATTGGCAGAGCCGAAGGAGAGAAGAACTCAGTGAGCTACAATGAAAATGCTTTCCTTGTCACCTGCAAATCAATGCTTTATCTACTGAGAATGCCACCCAAGGTGAAATCACTACTTCCTCACTTAGGTTTTCGTTTATTGTCAAGCCAAAAGCAATTAGGAGCTAGTAAGAGTAGGGAAAGCTTGATGGGTCATATGGCCTAGTGGACACATTATGGGTGTTGACTAATGTGCAACATGAAACGTACATTTCCATACTATTCCTGGATTTTGATGTCCACGTGGAATCTATAATTTCTCACTAGGGGGTCATTTTGCTAACGAAAATAGCAAAGATATGTTACTTCCATTGTAATGTTAGATTATTTATAGTGATGGTCATAAAAAACTGTTGTCCCTGGAGCCTGATATGATTTTAAATTAACCATTAGCAGTTTGATAATGATAGGAAATGGTTCATTTTTTATTTATCTCTAACAATGATATGTCTTTTTCTTAATTTTGCAGCATTTTGAGCCACTCGTGGAAGAGCACTTCAGTCAACGCGCGCATCGCATACTCCTTGCTTGTAAGGCATATAGCGAAGGAGCTACCATTGGATGTGCCTTTGAATGTGGAAAAAACATGCACCAAAATCAGAAGGGAACTTCTACAGGTTTCAAAATCATGCTTGCTAAGCTCTTCCCCAAGCTCATTGAGGCTTTTTCCGGTAAAGGAATTGATTGCAGCCAGTTTGTTCTGTGAGAGGGAGGAAGAGAAGTGGTAGCTTTTAATAGGACTCGCACATACGGGTCTTAGCCATCTTCTCTCTTTCTTTCTCTTGCTGAAGGATTTCTCTAGTATGGGAGAGAAACTCTTCCAAGATAAAGTAACTGTCCTACTAAGTTACGAGTGATTACCAAGCTTCCAACCATGTGTCATATTAATTGAAACCATATGTGAGATATACAAATAAGGTGTCTTGTACCATGTGTATGATATATCCCATGTAAGATTGTTCAACCACAAGTATGGTGTTGTGTTCTGTATTTGTGGGCTCGTGATCTGTGTTGTTTGATGTGGTGGTCTTGAAACTGTGCCTATGTAAGTATGTATAATATAATCTTGCATTCAAGATTCAAATGTAAAATATGTGATGTTTGAATAAAAATATGTGCGGCTTGCTTGGTGTTTCTTTTGTTTGATGACCTTGTATTGAAAGAGTATATTTTTGTTGTGACCAACAATCCAAGGGATCAGTGTGCCCCAAGGTAATAATGTTATATATTTCCATTGTATATTTTCCTGTATGTTTTGTTTTATAGTAAAAGATCTTTCACTTTGATTCTTTTTCATATAGTACTGTAATGCTTCTTAATTAATTAAAATAATAATTTCTAACTAATGAATTTTATGAGGTTAATTTTAAAATTTTACAATAACTTGTGTTTACTGACTTTTTAACTTGTGTAGTCAATTTAAGCAGACAAAAAAGGTCAGAGGGAATATTTGTTATTTTTTGGATGAACCATGGATGCCTTGTGTCTAAATTGTTTTTGAGATGTACCATTTTTTAATGAAGTTTCATGAAATTTTCGGATTTCATAAAACCGTTTCGATTGTTTTTGTCAATTTTGTAGAAAAATGAATATACACCAATGTATGAATATAGAATTTATTGAAATTTGAAAAGGTGAATCTCATCTAAATATTGGGAGATTTCCTTGGTGAAAAGGTGAATTAGATTTGGAACTTTACAGTGTCAACTATTAGCTTTGAGTGATGCTCTTATTTTCGTGGCGAAACAAACAGCAATTCCAACACCACTTACTATCCTTTATTGTTATCTCTACCTAAGTATTCACATATAAAAATAATATTACCTCCAGTCCTAAATATAGGACCTAATTAGCTTTTTTTGGAGAGATTAAGGTTGCGAAATAGGTTATTAAATGATGACATATTTGATATATTTTTAGATTATCCATTAGTTTATAAGTAAAATAAACTAATTTAAGGGAAAAAATTAGGTAAATCAATTTATAATTAACTTATTTTGCTTTTTTAAGGATTTTTCAGAAAAATTCAATTAGGTCTTATATTTAGGACAGCAGGGAGTATACAACAACACTACAGTTTTCTGTTTTCTTTTCCATGTTACTACTTTGTTAATTAATGCATAATGTATGTTTCATAAAAAAAAATAAAGCTTGGAAACAAAATATGTTCGGAAAACATGTTTTGAAAGCAAGAAATAAAACCCATTCCAATTTTTTTTTTTTTGAAATATCAAATACTACCTTTGATGAGCTTCTTAACGAGGTTCTACAAAATTTATTAATTTGACTGAAGTCCCATCAAATTGAAATCCTAATTCTATCTAAAAAGTTGTGATCCACTTCAGAACAGCGAGAGATTAGTCACACTTGACAAGCAAGTGAGATACCCTTGAGTAATAAAAAAAACTGTGAATAATTCTCATAATGGTATTAATACCCAAAGGTTTATTACAGTCTTCCCGAACATTGTTGGTGAAACTTCATGAAGCATAGTTTAGTTTAATTAGAGTATAGAAATTGCATACTACTCCCTCCTTCCGATCCTCATTATAAGTCATCAACCACCCAAATTGTACAAACTAAGAAATGAAAGTTACATCACTAAATTGTTCTTATTTTATTTGTGTTTTCCATTTTTGTCCTCCCACCTTTATCATTATGGGCCACTACCTCTTTTTTCTCTTCATTAATCCTCTATCTTTATGAGGGAAACAAAAGTGAAGTGGAGGAAAAGTCAATTCAATTAAAGAAATCTCTTTCTTCAATGATGAGGGTATATTGGAAAAATTTAATAAATGAGTTAGTTAATGGCGGTTGATGACTTATAAGACCAAAATTTAGAGAGTGTCGGTGACTTAAAATAAGGACAAGAGGGAGTATGTGATAGTATTAACACTTATCTTCCATAACACCCTAAATTAATTAGCGTAATAAAAAAATATGGTTAAGGAAGAAAAAGTGAAAAAGAAGTAAGAAACTAAGGGCCCGTTTGGTTGACCGGAAAGTGTATAATGGAAATGGAAATGGAATTGAGTGTAAGGGGGTAAAGATGAAAAGTAGAGGTAAATTAAGTAATGATAAGGAAGTAAAGTTTGTGGGGCCCAAAAAAAGTGTGAGATGGAGAGAGAAAACTTGTGGGCCCCACAATAAATGTAAATTACTCTTTGCACTTTCCAATTCCAATTCAATTTCCTAATTCCCATGCACCAAACAGCCCCTTAAAATTTTGGTTTTACTAGAAAGGGAAAGAAAAAGAAAATACCAAACCGACCAACTCAGAAAGATGATAAATATATAAAAAAAAAAGAAAGAAAGATGAATATACTGAGAGAGTGAGAGTCAATACAAATGCTCTTCTTCTTCTTCTTCTTCTTCTTCAACCTTCCATCTCAATCCAAACATGTAAACCCTAAAAATTCCAAATCCATAATCCATGGATTCCAATTCACCAATCATCACCCTCTTCATCTTCTTCAACCTTCACTTCGTCACATCCTCATTCTCTCATTCCACTTTCCAAACCACCTACACTGCTTTCTGCTCCCAAATCCTCCCATTCCCTATCACTTGGCTAAACCCTAATTCTATCACTAACAACACTCTCTCTCAATTCCTCCGATTCCGATTCGCTTCTTTCTCAGGCGGCCATCCACTTCTCAACGCAACATCGCATTCCACACAAAAATTCGCATGGTTCATGGTTCGCTCTGTTTATCAAACAGGCGAAACCGGAGTTCACGAAGTCAAAGGGCAATTTCGTCTTTGGACTCGTGAAATGCGGAACGGAGAAGAAGCTTACTTGAGGAGCAGGATAATGCGGTGGAGAAGAGGTATAAATATTGAGTTGCATGGATTTTGGTCTCAATATTCTGGGAATCTTTGTATGATTGGTAGTAGTGGTGAAGTCAGGAATGTTGTTGTTCTTAAGCTTAGTTATCCCATTGTGTTGAATGTGTTTAGTACTTTGATTAATGGGACTTTTGAGAGTGTTGATGATCGGAGAAGTTCGGTTTATTTTGAGCCTATTTCGATAATTGCTTTGTCTCAGGGTTTGAATTATGAGTATAGGATTGTGGGGGAGGATGATGAGATTGGTTGTTTAGCTGATGATGGTGGTGGTGGGAGTTTGTCTCTTGATAAGCTTAGTCATGGTGTCTGTACTGTGTTTAATGAACGCAGCTATGTGTTTGAGTTGAGATATGAGAGTGGTTGTCGTGGTGGTGGCTGCGATCCTCTTGGCTTCAATGCTGGATATTTTCCTGAGTTTATGCATTTTTATGGAGTAAGATGTTCAGAGAGGAAAAGGGTTCAGATGTTGTTGGGTTTTCCTGATCGCGGTTATGAAGATTCTTTGTTTCCGTTTAATCCTAGTTCAACATTGATAGCTGAGGGAACTTGGGATGAGGAAAAGAACCGGCTTTGTGCAGTTGCATGTCGAATATTGAACTTTTCAGGGTCTTTTGCAGATGCTTATGTTGGAGATTGCACGATTAAGCTTACACTGAAGTTCGCTTCGGTTTTTTCTCTGAGAAATAGAAGTGCTATTTTGGGCCATATATGGAGCAATAAATCTGTTGATGAATCTGACCAACTCAGAAAAATTGAATTTAAGAGCTCCTCAAAGGTTAAAAGGCTTCCCCTTAGTTTTCAGTATAAATATACTGAAATTGATACAGTAAGAAAATCATGTACAGGAGACAAGCCTGCTAGGGGGAAGGGAAAGGTGTATCCAGATGGAAATTCTTCTGATATGAGATTTAGCATATCAATGAAAAACAGCAAAGGAAAAGTAATAAATGGTTTCTCATCACCACTATTTGTCAATGACCAGATTTATGACAATAGATTTTATGGGGGTACACTTATGTTGATGGGGGATAGCTATAAAGTACATACGGCTCAGGTAAACACCCACAGCAATTTGTTAAACATTAGCTACACGATGAGATTCAAACCATCTGCTGATTTTAAGTTTGGTGGTGAGAGTACTTTGGCCAGAGAAGTTGTTATTTTTTCTGAAGGAATATACAATAGCAATACAGGACTTCTGTGTATGGTAGGATGCCGGAATTTGAGATCAACTGATAAGCAAATGATGAAGAACGAATCACAGGATTGTGAGCTTTCGATTAATGTCCAGTTTCTACCTTTGAATGCAAAGGTTGATGAATATATTAAAGGAACTGTAAAAAGCAATAGAGATACATCTGATCCTTATTATTTTGATCCCCTTGAATTGTTTTCATTTTCCGTTTCCACCCCTCAAGTGGACAATTACATTTGGAGAATGGATCTTGAAATCATTTTGTTATTGATATCAAACACACTTGCTTGTGTGTTTGTAGGACTTCAACTCCGTTATGTGAAAAGGCATCCAGATGTGCCACCTTACATAAGCATTGTGATGCTTATCCTTCTTACTCTAGGACACATGATTCCACTGCTGTTGAACTTTGAGGCTTTGATCATAGAACACAACAGAAAACAGAATATTTTTCTTGGAAGTGGAAGTTGGCTTAAAGTGAATGAAGTGGTTGTAAGGATGGTAACAATGGTAGCTTTCCTTCTGGAGTTGCGTCTTCTTCAGTTGACTTGGTCTTCAAGAAAGGGTGAGAGAAGCCAGACAGGTTCCTGGGTTTCTGAGAAAAAGGTCCTTTTTGTGACTCTGCCTCTGTATCTTGCTGGAGGATTAACAGCATGGTTATTGAACAGATGGAAGAGTTCCCATCTGAAAAATTTCAGGCCTTTCCGACTATCACGTCACCGATCCCGTGGACAAGCTTTTTTCAGGCCCCCTTCCCTCTGGGAAGATCTCAAATCTTTGGTCGGTTTACTTCTGGACGGTTTTCTTCTTCCACAGATACTATTCAACATATTCGTTAACTCGGAAGGAAAGGCTCTTGCACCATCTTTTTACGTTGGAACGACGATTATTCGAGTCCTTCCCCATGCTTATGATCTATACAGAGCTCACAGCTCTGCATGGTTCCTTGATTCATCGTATATATATGCAAACCATAGGATGGATTTGTATTCCACAGCTTGGGACATCATAATACCTCTCTGTGGATTTTTGTTCTCCCTCTTGATATACAGTCAACAGAAGTTTGGTGGCCGATGCATTCTTCCAGTGAGATTCAGAGAAAGTTCTTCATATGAGAAAGTGCCTGTTATTGGTAATGATGATTTGTGATTGTAAATTTTATTGTGTAAAATAATTACATGCAATTCTTCACTCGTGAGTCCCGAAGTCATAAACTGCAGTGCCGGATCTGTACCTATAAATTTTGAGATATATGAATTCTATAGCTTTTCATGAGCAAATTCTCAGAATGCAAAAAGGTTTTTGCCATGGTGAACAAAAAGAAGTGTATGAAATTGCATGTATTGATGTACTGTGGTGAGATCAAAAATTAAAAAACTAAACTTGCTCAGCAAGATGCTCATGCGGCTACATGATTGGAGGGGCATAAAGTGGAGGGAAATGTGGGTGCGATAAATTTGATTTTTTTTAAAAAAAAATAAAAAGCTTATATGATACTACCTCCGGTCCTAAATATAAGACCTAGATAACTTTTTTTTGGAAAGATTAAGATTGCGAAATAGGTTATTAAATCATGACATATTTGATACTCCCTCCGGTCCTAAATATAAGACTTAATTGACTTTTTTGAAAAATCTTAAAAAACAGCAAAATTAGTTAATTATAAATCGATTTATCTAATTTTTTCCCTTAAACTAATTTATTTTACTTATAAACTAATGGATAATATAAAAATATATCAAATATGTCATCATTTAATAGAGTATTTTGCAACCTTAACCTCTCCAAAAAAAAGTTATCTAGGTCCTATATTTAAGACCGGAGGTAGTATCTTTTTAGATTATCCATTAGCTTATAAGTAAAATAAACTAGTTTAAGAGAAAAAATTAGGTAAATCAATTTATAATTAACTTATTTTTTGCTTGTTTTGGGATTTTTCAAAAAAGTCATCTAGATCCTATATTTAGGACCGGAGGGAGTATAAACTATAGAGTATTAATAAAAGACTTGAGAGTTAAAAAATTAAACTTAAAACATGTTAAAATCTTTCTTTCCTCCTATCCACTTACCCGAGCCAAGGGATTACATTAACCTTGAGCTGAAAAAACCAAGTTATTCAAAAATCAGAAAATTTAAGTGCTTCTTCACATGCACTGATGCGCATTGGTCGGTTCAGAAAATAAAAACTAAACAGAGAAGAAGCTCATAAAATAACTGAGTCAGGACTATTAGTGTGGATATAATAGGAGCATAAAACAGTCATGTTCGAGTGAAATGGCCACGGCAAGCTCCCAAAACAGCTAATAAGAAATTGCAGCTTGCCGTTTTTTTTTTTACCAACTAGCTTGCCAATTTGAATTACAAAAACCTTAGGCGATTTCCTATTACATGACGCATCCTATTTGTCAGACTTTACAAAACTAAACAAAGCAAAATGCTAATAAATAACCTTCAGCCTAGAAAATCAGTGGGCATTGGACAAGGGTAATAGGTAAGTTGTGCAGCAAATCGTCCATTAATGATAAATATGGGCAAACAATCTTGGCTCATCCAATACCACTACAATATACACAAGTCATCTGAGGAAGCAACAGGAAAACATGCCGACAGATCAAAATTTGCCTCCCTCCTTTAAAGATTGAGTATCAAGGAGGCATCCCTAAGCCATCAACATGAGAGAAAGAGGCCTAGAACTTCTCATTTTTATATGAACATAACCTGAAATTATCGAAAAAATTTTAATCAGAAATTTAAACATTCTATCAAGAACAAGTCCATATAATGCAAACAATTATTGCATTTTCAAGTACAGAAGTTACAATGGGTAAAAGTGATCACTACAATAACCACAGGAGGCTCAAAACCTAGTAAAATTTCACCATATCACCAAAACCATGGCTTCAATGGTTTCCAACATGAAACAGAACAAGCTTGTAGTCTACTTAATTACCAAAAAGCCAAGCTTCAATCTATTTGAAGTAGCATACAAATTAATTCTGATCCAACAGAGTAATCAAGTTAAGCAAAGGCAGTAGTCCATTATAAGGTGAGCAGGTTTTATGTTGATTTTACAAATCATCTTGCTCTACCATTGCTGTTAGAAATAATCCCGCTGAGTACTACTGTTAAAATTATGATTATACAAACAAACTAGCACATCCAAGATCAAACGTCCACTACAATTATACTCTGTGCAGACTGTAGTATTACTGTCAGAGATTCAGCTCATGTGAAAGGTCTGGTGGTAACTTAGATACAATAAAGCAGTTTATCTCTTAAACACCAAAAGGAAAAAACAGTTTATCTTTTCTAATATGCACATACTTGGATTTATCTGCAATCATCCATCCGTCAAGATGTTGACCTCAAACTTGGGTCTTTAACAAAAGTTCGTCCTCCAATAGTGAGTTGCGAGATCCATAACCTGGGAATCTACAGATGCATTTCAGCAGAATTAGCTAGAAGAGCATATTATCTATATGAGCATATCACAACAGCCATAGTGAGATTCATTTTACGATAAAGGAGAAACTTTACATAGCGCATAAAATCAAAGTGAATGGTCCAGTCAGCCATAGATGTAAAACACTTCAATAGCTTGCTGGTCACTCCGTCACAGTAAAGGAGGAAAAGGAAGAATGTAATTACCTCAAGCCAAATTTTAAGCAGCCTTCTTTCCAGTAAGTATTCGAGATATCTGGAGGCCCCTGCTGAAAGCTTCATTAAAGAGGATCCTAGTTTGCATTGATTGAAATCCAGGCAACCATGAGAGCACCGCCACCGGGGCCATAACAATAACCCCAATCAACAAATCATATATCCGAGCCAACGAAACAATAGTATCCCACAATATTGTTGATTGAAGAAAAGGCCTTAGAACTTGGGATATCAAAATCATTCCCCAGCCTGTGGGAACGAATGCTAATAGGCCCTTTAGAAGATCAATAAATTCAAAATGGGTGAACTTCAAAAGGATAACAATGACAAGAACTAGGACCACAGTCACAATAAGCTGAACTAGCCGATAATAGATGTGCTCCTTCATAGCGTATTTATCCCGTGCATAAGCTATGATGATATAAATACCAATTATCCCAAACAAGCACACCCAAGATAACAGGTAAACGCCTATATTGGTATTGCCATGTGTGATACCCAAGTGATACACAATGCCATACTGAAAGAAGAAGAAACGAAGATCTAAAATGATTTCCAGTAGCTTTCCCCATATACCAGTTGTTTTCAAATGTTCCTGCTCTTCATACCACCATGTTTCCCAGCTTTGTTCTGCCTTTTGGAAAATCCCACCAGGATGCCAAAGCCAACTTATGAAATCATTGAAGTCGTACACAGTCTTCAACCAATCAAATCCAGAGGGGTTGAAGATGAAAGGCGCCATTATCCATGAAACTACAAGAAACCAACTTGAGATTGTCATTGCTATGAATACAAAAGCATCCTTATTTAAGGGACTATGAGAAGCATAGACAATCAAAATAACTCCGAGTTCAATAGCCTTCACAAAATGGCTCCGAGCATAAAGCCGATAGTTCTCAGAAAAGCTCTTGTGCTCAACCACAAAGCCACGTCCTGTAGCTCGATACTTTGCTCCACCATGAAGAATAGTCCGACCAAAGAAATGAGTATGAGTTCCCAAAGAAAACGTATAGAAAAAGGATGCAAGTTGCAACTGCATTGTCAAGAAATCCCATATTGCTGGAAGGAAGCCATGCTCAAGAGTATTCTCGATAATCATTGGGAGGGCAGTGAAAAGACCAAGCTGGATGATAAACTGCTGATTTATCACTGCTCCAAGGGCTTCATTGTTGGTAGCAGAAGCGCTATTCTTGATTGCCGCCTCAATGCCACTGAGCGCCATATAAAGACGACCCCAAAGAAAGGCATATACAGTCAGTACAACAACCATGGAGTTGAAGTAAAAGCCTACAGTTGTGTAGAAAACTGAAATCATGCGAAAGAAGTCCAGTCTATGGCCTAAGCGGTACATGTCCCTGCTCAGAATCTGTTCCCCATTGCCACTTGAGACCTTGGCCTCAAACATTGCTATCTGATTCAATCCAACATCTCTTCCTTTGCCCACCTGTATATATTCATGATGTGTCACATTGCCCCCTCGCAGGGTGCAATTGAATCCAGCAAAAATATCTTCACTGATGTTGATCACTCTAGAGGCCTTGCTCAGTCCACCCCGACTCAGGAACCAGAATCTGTCAAATACATCTGGATGACCATAATGCATACGCACTTTCAAGGGATTAGCCAAAACACGCTGACCCAAGGTCACAAAACTAGTTTCTTGAGCAGACATAAACCAAGCAAGGGACGAAACAGAACCTGTGAAAATATTCTCCCGAACCCCCAAAATGGTCGGCCTCCTAATACCATAAAAGGCATTAAACTCCTGCAACAGATTCCGCATTTTGAGAGCCTCTTCAAAATAATTGTCTTGATTCATATCAATGGTCTGAACAGCATCACCCCGGGTAAAGATTATGGCGTGGTTCTGGTTCTCTGGTTTTCCTTCTCCAAGTTTTAAGGGACCTGGCAACCTAATGCGAAAGATCTCCACCTCGCTTTGTGACTGCTGATCAAACTTCACAAGAACAGAGTAATATTCAGTTTCTTCTCTCCCCAAAGACACCTCATCAACATATGCCACTCGAAGGGCCTCATTATTTTTCATCAGATGCAAAATCTCTTCGGCACGATGATCTTTCGCTGCCTTTTGCTGCCCATAAATTTGACAGGTCACCACATATGTAAACTTCATCAGTGCACTCCCATATTCATGCCCCTTGAACAGTGGGGTCACACCAGTATCTGCCCTTCTAAGACTTCGTAGGGAGGGAGGCCCGTTTCGGTTGAAGCCATCCAAAACAATATTGTGCTTTGTTGAGCCATGTGAACCAATACTTTGTGATCCTTCTCTAATATCCATTTCAGAAGCTGAATCAAGAAACGCAAGCATCTTAAGGGCCCTGTAATAGTACATCATCCCCCTGATTGTGCGTGATAGTGTTTGACCTCTGTAAGAAGCCCAAAGACGAAGATCCATATTTTTTGTTGACCAAATTTCATCATCCTCCTTCATACCCTCTCTACGCATCCTCTCTAGAAAATTTTTCCATTCACCTTCATATATCTTCTGCAAATAAAACAAAGTGGTGATGCCATCCTCATTCTCCCTTCGAAGCATCTCTTTGCCATACAAGACGTCTTCATTGTAATATGGGGTCAAAACACTAAAGGCCATCATTTTTTCAATGTAGGGGGCACGGGGCATGTTCATGAACAAAGAATTGCAAAAGAAAGCAATCCGCCTCCTTGCCTCAAGATTCAGAGGTACATTTTGCATGGAGTCTCTAGAAGTCAGAATTGTGTGCAATCGTCTCAGCTGCCTAGATAATATTGCATCGTTAAGATCAGGAAACTCTATAGCATTTACAAATAGCAAGCCTTCATTAGCTGCTGAACCACGTGGAGCCAGACCTTCCTCTATTAACACATCGGCATGCTTCTTCACCCTTGGGAATTCACGAACAAACAATTCATACAAGGCTTGCAACAAATTCACAGCTGTATTCATATCTCTATTCGGTTGCATCAGAAGCTGAACAAAATCACTCAACTTAGCATGTATCGCTGGAAGCCGTGACATCTTGTACACCTCTGTTAACTTCCCAGTCTGAATGTAGTGGTCTAAGTCCCTGAACATGTTATTCACAATAGAGAACTCTTCTGAGTGAATTTTGAGAATCATGGGAAGCACATATTTGAGACTATCATAGGCTTCAATAACAGCACACCGACGATACTCACTCTTGCATATCTTCAACCAAAGTGACCAATCAGCCTCATTTTCTAGCTCCTTCGCTTGACTGAGAGCAAGTAGTAGCTCATTGCAAAGAAGGCAACATGGCCAGCGAATGACCCTTATGTTCCAACTATTTGGTGGTAGTTCTAAGAGCTCAAGCTCCCTATCACTGATGATATCTTCCTCCCTGAAAGTTATGATAATCTCATTCCATATTAAGGCGAACCTTGTAGTGTCCACTTGGCTTGATTCAATCTTATTAAAGGGCCGGCCAAGACCGTATCGGAGTTTCAACCGATGGATAGCATCACGAAACTTCTTTAGCAGATTTAGCTGTGGGCTTAGCGGCTGATCCTCTGGTATCAGATTGAACTGAAGTGCACTGGCAAAGAACTGAAATCTGAGTCTGAGTTGTTCAATATTACGAATTTCACCCAGATGCGATAATAGGCCTATTATCGCACCAACAAGGGAAGAGAAAATCGAATACCATATCTGCAAATCCATGAAGTAGATAAGCACAACAGGTAACCATAGCAAGATAACTGCTGTCCTGTTGGTATTGCTGAAAAATTCGTGCCATTTGTAATCTACATGCCTAAGCTTCAAAAGAGCCTTTGTTGGAGCAACTAGAGGCTTGATCTGAACAAAATAACTGAAAAAGAATTTCGAAGCTAAAACCAAAATCCAGAACAAGGAGTACTTCACATTATCTACAAGCCCTTCTCTCACACCACGGCCCACAAAAATACGGGAATAAAACCACCATGTCCATATGTACACTATCCTCCAATCCGATTCTTCAATGAAGTTCCGTAACCTTGGAACAATAAACAGTACCACTGACAACAATTCTGGGAGAAGAAAGAAAAAGACAACCTTAAGGAAAGTAAAAATCCTCTGGTTTGCATCATATGACCACACATGATCAGAATTCTTTTGCATCCAAATCCTCCCATAGAACACACCAAACACAACAGTCCAAGTAACAGCTACCAAGCTCTTCAGCACCATCCTCACCCCAAGCCACACAGTCTCTCTAGAAACCAAACTATACTGAGTCCCAGCATCAAGCACAGACTGAAGAAACCTAAGACCACTCCAAGTGATAAACACAGTCAACAACTCCACCTGCACATGCCTCCTCCCCAACGCGTCCCACGGCATACTAGTACCCTCCCAAGCAACAATAACAGCAGCCTGCAAGAACAGGATGAGCATCACCCAAAGCCTATCAAAGCTCTTATACACATTCCAAAAAGACCTCTGCTCCACAAACCCCGTCTTCCCAACCCGACTCGCCTTCGGCGTAGTGGAAAAGAAATTACAACCAAAATCCAACGGCCACCCCAATCTCTTCAAACACCTCCTACTCCAAAAATACTCATTCACATCATCATAATTCCTCCACGCCGAATGCGGCGCCTTCCCATCCCTACTCCCATCAACCTCATCCTTAATCGTCTTATAAATCGGCATCACCACACTCTTCAAAAACGCATACTCCCCCGACAACGTCGGCAAGAAAGGCCGGCCGGTCTCCGGATTAGGCACCTCATCAATAACATAATTAAGCTCCTTAGCCATAAAATGATAAACATAACAAACACACTCAGGAGTAAACCTCAAATTGCCAGCCTCCCCCCAAATCAACAAATAAAGTCCAACATACAACAATTCTCTCCTCAAATCACTAGGATCCCTCCTCTTAGCAATCACAACATTACTCTTCAACCCTAAGTAAGAACACCAAACACTATAATTATGAAGAAGCTTACGCTGAAACTTTCTCAACACGTTAGGGTTTAGGACATCGACGATTTGAGGCGGCGGTTGAAGACGCATCTGTAAATTCGCTAAGTGGAGAACTAAGTGTTCTCTCTGGTTCCTTACGTTGTCGTTTTGGAAGCCGAAGAAGTTTCCGAGGAGGTCGAGGAGGTCCATGTGTGGGGTCCATGTGATGAACGGCGGTTTCGGGAGGTCGCCGACGGCGCGGAGGGCGGCGGCGGCGGCGCGGACCTCCGGGAAGCGGAGGGAGGGGTGGTCGGTCAGGAGGTCGTGGATGGGGATGATGTTGTAGACGGAACCTGCCGGCGGTGACGGCGGCGGCGGCGCGTGGGGGCCGGCGCGTGTGGAGAGAGGGCGCTGTCGTAAATTCATGGCTGGTGAATGGTGATGATACTATACTACACCGCTTTGAAGAACATGTTGTAGTTGAAGAGTTGAAGTTGAAGTTGAAGTTGAAGTTGGTTTCTGATACTTCATAGTGTTATACAGAGAGACGTTGCACAGTGTTGCAGAGTGTAATTACAGAGAGAGAGAGAGAGAGAGTGGGGAAGAAGACGAAAAGGCTGGAATTGAAAAAAGGGTACTTTTTTTGTTTGTTTTTTGGGAAAGAATTTGGAGTTTTTGTTTTTTTGGCGACGCGCGGGTGGGGATGTGGAGTGGACGCTCCAATGAGGAAGTGGGGACGTGGGGGCCACTGAGGATCAGAGACCAGGGGTGGGACCTACCAGTTTGACAGCATCAGCTTTGTAAGATCCTGATCCTTAAAGGCTAAAGCGTCTCTCTCTCTCTCTCTGAGTTTTGTGTACACTGTAGAGTGACTAGTGAGGGTTAGTTTTGACTTTTGAACTAGCTTATAGAAAGTTAAACGTAACCTATGTATGTCTGTTCAACTTTAAAATTTATTGCAGTGGAGGGAGAGTAAATATGCATGTGTAATTATTACTAATAAATGGTAAGTTGCTTGAACGTGTTAGTTCTTTAGATTTTTTTGATTACATAGTTCTTTAGATTTTGTTGTAATTCTAATGGATTAAGGATTTGTATTCAATATAAAATATGTTCATGTATCAATAGGAAATTTCAGCACCAAAAAGTTTAAATAGATAGTGATTTTATTTTTAAATGGGGGAGGTGTGAATATGCTGAAGACGAATTACATGAAAGTTTGACCGACACAAAAGTTAATTTTGAGTTGCAAATCTATTAAAGGATGATATTTTTTGTGTAATTTTATTAAGGGACAATATTTTTTGTGTATATTTACCAATGGATTATTTTGTTGAGCAAATTTGCTAAGGAAATTAATTACTCACTGACTGAAGTTAGCATGTGCATATATAACATGACATGTCATCTACACAAATGGTAAAATCTTAATAATGTGACACTATCTTAAAAGATTTTGCAGATTTCTAAATGAAGTATTAGCAGTATAAAAACTCAATGATATATTAAAGAAAGTGAGAAAGGAAAGGAACCAAGAAGAAATTGTGGGAGCGAGGAGCCACGAGATTGACATGGCGTTTTTTTAAGACCAAATCAATTGTTTGTGTCGGTGTTAACTTGTCACATGTGGACATGCTAACTTACTTTTGTGTGTAGCTAAAGTCCTTTGCAAATTTACACAGAAAATATTGTCCCTAGCAAATTTACACCAAAAATATTATCCTTGATAAATTTACACTTCAAAATTAATTTTTGTGCCAATCGCATTTTCGTTTAATTGTCTTTGCATATTACACCTTTGTCCTTTTAAAATATATGAAAGGCGCTTGTACGATTATAAAAAAGGTTCACCTTCAATTTTTATTTTTATGTGCATTCAAAATTTTAAAATAGTTTGTAATTTTTTCGACATCTTAAAAGTAAATTTTTAAGTGTACCTTAATCACAATTGAGTAAATTAAAATCTACCTTCAAATTTATAATTGATACAGATTTAAAAACAAAACTCAAAAATTATAAATTAAGTGTATCAGCTACTAGTTCGTACATTTAAAAATAATACTATTAACTTGATAACTTCTGATATGTTGTTTTGTTTGTTTTTTTTTTGATAAAAAGACAATTTCATTAAAATTAAAATGATTACAAGCTAAAACTCACTTATACAGCTATATAAGAGAGTCTGTTATTAAGGTACATGCAGGAACTAGAGAGTAGACTGAAACACAAAAAAAAGTTAGAAAATAGACAAGCATAATCAAATTGGAAACAAAAACAACTAGCGCTAACCAACTCCATTTGAGGTAGAATCTGCATTTGATGGTAAAAAAGTTTGAAGAAGTGACCGCCAAAAGATAGAGTTAAAGCATATTCATGATCTGCAAGGAGCTCCATAAAATTTACGCCACTACAAAGTTTAAGTCTATATTTCACGACGTTGTCACCCAAAAGAGGGTGATAGAAGGAAACGGAGACACAGTCTCCGCAAGAGTCTTTGACGACACTCACAACCAAATCAGCCAAAAGATGCAAATGAACCTGATGGAGAATGATCATCATAGTTGTCTCAGAGAAAGAACTTTGGCAACCCATCCAACTATGCCTTAAACGAACACCTTCTACTTGAAGAAATAACCAAACAGAGAAACAACTTAGAAAATAAAACCAACAACATGGGAGCAGTACTGCAGGATGGACCTCTAAGTGACTGCTGATGAACTTAGAGGTCCTCATCGTGATCATCCACTCACGCGGAGCTCTTTGGCACAAGCTCCGCTAAAACCCAGACCTTGAACATGAGGGACATCATTCCATGGATGTTTACTTAAGGAACAAAGGTATACCGTGTTGAGCTGGACATGAAAATCATCATCTGCCAATGTTTGCTTCTTTAAAAGATGGCGGTAGCATTGGTCAACTTCATTTTCCTTCAGGATAGAGAACTCTCGCTTCTTAGAGGGAAAGTGTAGCTTTTGAATCACATACATTTTCTTAAAAGGAGGAGGAAAAACAATTATTTCACCCCAATACCTCTTTCGTTTCTTCCTCACAGTTTGAAATTGCTTGGGGTTCTTGGGGTTTTCCACCTTTCTTGACAAAAGCTCTACATCAACAAGAGTTTCACATGTAGGATTCTCCTCTTCAAAGTGCAGCATCGAGTCCTTTGAACACAAGGTAGGACTCATATGTTGATGCCTAAACTTGCGTTTCCTACTAAGTAGGGTTTGATCCAATGACAGAGGGCACTTGCTTTTTTGAGATAATGAAACATGAGAATCTAGCTCTTGATCGAAATTGTAATTTTTGGGAATAAAATTCTGAAAGCATTGCCTCTTCCTACTCTTGAAATGGACAACAATGTCCATTTTCCGTTTCAAACAAGTTGCATCAGCTAAAACCAGACTCCTTGACGAAAACTTTGTCAAAGGTTTTTCGGAGCAACAGGAGACTGAAAGCTTAACTCCATTTCTATGAACATTGGAATTATAGCAGTTAAAGTTGTCATTATACTCAATATTGCTTGATTTAGAACCCACAACAGAGTTTATGACTCGTGGTTGATGTTGGGAAAACATCTTACAATGTCGAGCCACATGACCAACAGCTTAACTCCATTTTCATATGTTGTTTTGTTTGTTAAAAATGAGCTCTCATGTCAGATAAAAGAAACATTATTAGCTTACGTGCTTATATTTGGGTAGTGCTAGTTTTGTTGAATTTTTTTCTTTTGCCAACTTGTTGAATTCACCTCTAAACTTTTACAAGAGTTCTTCTTTTTTTTGGCCAAAATTACAAGAGTTCTTTTCATTATGTTAAAAAGGTACATTTATATATCATACACACGCCACCTAACTTATCCAACTATCCTTCCTTCAATAGCTTTCTTCACGTTTCGTAATTCTTCAATTGATTCATATTGATGATGAGATATTTTTTAAAAAAGATTCTCCATCTGAATGGTGGAAAAGTTTTCGGTTTAAATGAGTCTGACAAGGATTCTGCATACCCATTAGTATATTCCTCGGGTTCTCTAATGTTTTTTTAAAGAATATTATTATATTTTTATTACTCATATTGGCAATCTGGCATTCTGGCATAATGGCATTACATTATTATTGTTACGATTATTCTATGATAATTATAAAATTGAAATCTCCATGACATGAGCACAAGTACACGTGGAATGCATCAGAATGTTTTGGCTCAATCCTGACGTCTGTCTTTTGCAAATGTCCTAAATATAAAGATAATTTAATTTTTCACTAAGATTAAAGAAGAAAATTAGACATTAAATTATCATATATTTCATATGTAATTATATTATACATGTTAGTTTATAATTAGAATAGATAATATCCTAAATTGATAATTGATTAGACTACAAAAGTAAGTATGTATAACGAAAATAAGCCAAAGTAGGATATTTGTAAATGATTAAAATATATTGAATAAAATGTAGCATCAGATTTATAACAGATACAGATGTAAGAACAAAACTCAAAAATGAAAAATTGAGTGTAACAACTTCTAGTTCACTTTGAAATAGTTGTAGTAGTTTTGTTTGTAGAACACGAGCTGATCATATCAATTATAAAACATTAGCTCATGTTCTTAATACAGGAATAAAAGAGGGGTGGGTGTGTTTAAAACAGGTGCACATTAACACATTTATAATTATATTTGGGTCGTACTCGCTTTGTTGATTTTTTTTTGGCCAACTTGTTGGATTCACCTCATTATCTTTTAACTTTTAAGAACTCTTTTCATCATGTAAAAATGATACTTTTACATATTATGCACATGCCACCTAACTTTTTCAAACTACCCTTTTTTAATAACTTTACTCACGCTTTGTTGTTCGTCAATTCACGATGGTAATTCAGTTCAAAAAAAAATCACAAAATCACGATGGTAAGATTTTTTAAGGGGCTTGTGTAATATTAAATGTTTTGTCACTAAATTGTCAATCTCAGCTAATTAGGTTTTTTTGTCAATATCATCCAATTAAGTTTTTTGTCGCCAATTAGGTTGTCATTGAATAATGATTACTAAATTTTTGAAGAGTTGCATTGACAACCCAATTGGCTGATATTGACAACTCAATGACAAATTATTTAATATCACTCAAATCCCTTGGAATTTTGATGTAATTTGATGATTTTCTGGGACTTCAATGTGATTAATTGTCTTATAAGGGACCTAATTATAATTCTCCATTTTTAAAAGTTCTTCATCTAAATGGTGGAAAATTTCTCGGTTAAAATGAATCTGAAAAGGATTCTCTATCGCAATTATTTTTCTCAAAGATTCTTTGCTCCTTATTATGAAGGCATATTAGTATTTTTTATTATTGGCATGGCATAAATAACAAAAATACAAAAAAAGTCTCCATGACATGGGCACACGGTATACGTGAAATACATCAGCATGCTTGTTTGTCTAAATCCTGAAGTGTTGATTTTACAAATATATATTTTCAGGAAATTTACTCACATTTTGCTTCCATTTAAACATTTATGATTTATGATTTATCGGACAGAACCCAAAAACAATAACGACGATAGTGACTTGTCATCTTTTTTTTTATCCCTCACTTACCTGGCAAAAACTATATATAATAAACAAATAAATACAGGTGATGACCTTGCTGGAATATAGATCTGTCCAAATTTTTTTACATACCTAATTGTACTTCTTGTCGTCCTAATCAAAAAAATAAATTAACTTTATTTTTGATATTATAGAAATAAAATAAAAAAGAAATTTAAAAACATGATATCGATACATATAACTAAATTATATGTTAGTTTACGACTAAAATTAATTAATTTTAAGAAAAAATAGACAAATAATATGAAGTGGTTTACATTGCATCTATTAATTTTTTGAAGGGTTAAGGCATAAATTCACCCTAAAAAGTGTTAAAAAAATCTTAAATTCGCCTTAAAAGTATTTTGTGACTTAATATAACCCTAGAATTGCCCAGATGTAATCATATTCCCCTCCATGAACTCAACACTTAGAGTTATATTGAGCCACATTTGAGTTATTTCATGGTCACATTACTATATTTGAGTACTTCAACGGTTACGTTGAGCCATAGAATAGTTCTGTGGTGGATACAAGGTTTTTTAGACATTTCAAAGATAATAGATTTGCATGTTAATAACCCTAAAATAAAAAAAAAAGTTATAATCACGACAGCAGGGAGTATTTTTAGTCTTCCGTCTCTTTCTCTAAGGTTACATAAGTGACTATGCAAAAAGAATTTGGGTCATATCTGATATCAGTGCATGTTTGAAAGAGACTTTATAATTATTAAAACCTTGACAAATAATATATGGTGTACTACATAACTATAGAGTTGAAGTAATGGACACTCACGCGCTATCTAAGCTCTCAAATTTTCGAATTCAAATAAACTTTTTAAAGTGAATTGGCTTTTTAAATCTATGATCTTAAGTTAGAAATCTATACATAGCTTTTTTAAACATTTCAAGATAATTTAGTTCTATTGTCAACGGACTAATTTAGGCTCGAGGAATAGGAATGTTATTCACATAATTGTCCTCCCTCTCAACTAAAATCTATTGTCAACAGACTAATTTAGGCTCGAGGAATATGAATGTTATTCGCATAATTGTCCTTCCTCTCAACTAAAATGTTTCCCAAGATTTAAATACATATTTTCATCTTTACAGAGGCGAGCCCACTTCACAGTTCAACCATCCACTAGCTGATAATGCAAAACATAGTTATGCACAATGGAAAGAACTCAAATTAATTGAATTTATATTAATTTTAAAAATATTTATGTTTTATAATATAAAGTGATTATATCTTAATTTTACATGTAATTAATTATCCTTTTGGGTGGGGTGTATGTTATTCCTTCCTCCCTCAGCTCTGGCCAGCACGACACTGTTTTTTTTTTAGCCAGGGCCCGCACGACACAGCTAGTCAAGTTAATCATAGAGATATTGATTGGGAGATATTTTTTATATTTTTGCCAGGACTGAGAGACCATTAGTTAGGTAAAACTAAAGACAATTTTATAGATAAATTTACATTTCTCAAATTTTAAAAAATACATAGTTTTATTAGTGCTATCGTAGTATGTATATGTAAATTCCGATTTGATAAAAGAATGCTTGTTCAAAACATCAAAGTAACGTGATTATAATAATTACCCAACAAAATAAAAATTTTGTCAACTTAGATCAGATAATAGGATGATAGAGAATTCATTCCCCGTTTATCATTCCATTATAAATTATCCCCCAAAAAATTTTCTAAGCTGGCAAAAATTCAGTCACCAATAATCCAAACAAGAACATGAGCCATCTTTGAAATGATGGAACCTAAGCTTATCTCTTATGATGATCACTCTACTAGTGAGACTTGAGATGAACTTGATCGCTAAATGGCAATCCTCACATATTCTAAGGTTCTTCACAATTCTAAGACTCACTCCATGGTTTGTCTTCATCAAACCAAATGCTACTGCAAGCTTCTCACTATGATACCTAAGTGCATATTCCCTCTCTTCTTCTTCCAACTCATGCATGGCCGATTCAGAGGCAGGTAAATAACCAGCTTCCTTACACCTTAATATCAACTCATCCAAATACTGATAAATCTCATTCGTTTCTGGATAGGATTTATCACCCATACTAAACAAGTATGATTTATTGTTCAAATCTATAATACTATACCCCACTTGCTTCTTCAAGCCTCTCTTAATCATCATGTTTCTAACCAATTCCACTCTGTCCATTCTACCAGCTAATGCAAACACATTAGAGAGCAACACATAATGGCCAGGGTTGTCTGGTTCTTCATACAACAAATGCTCTGCAACTTCAACTGCAAGGTCAAGATTCTTGTGCATCTTGCACGCCCCAAGCATCGCAGTCCATATCGCCGGTTTGAGATCCTTGTGATGAAGCTTCTTGATGAAGTCATATGCTTGATTGATCAACCCAGCACGCCCAAGCATATCAACCATACAAACATTATGTTCCACTCCTGGCACAAGACCATAGTCTTGTGTCATGCTAGTGAATACTCTTTCTCCTTCATGAACAAGCCCAGAATGAGCACATGCAGATAAAACAGCAACAAAAGTGACAGTATTTGGAGCTGGCCCATTTTCTCTCATTTGATCAAAAAGCTCCATAGCTTGAATCCCATAACCATGAGTCCCATACCCAGAAATCATAGCTGTCCACACAATAACATTCCGTTTACTCATATCATCAAAAACCTCCCTTGCTCTTTCCACCTCACCACATCTAGAAAACATGTTAATCAAGGAAGTCCCAAGAATCACATTCACTTCAATCCCATTCCCAACAATATACTCATGCACCCAAATTCCCAACTTGAGTGACCCCACTTGAGAACAAGCAGCCAAAACAGTAGCAAAAGTAGCAGAATCAGGGCCCACATTCAAATCACACATCTCATGAAACAACTCCAAAGCTTCCTTAGCAAACCCATTTTGCTCATACCCACAAATCATAGAATTCCAAGCAACAACACTCCTCTCCTGCATTTTATCAAACACCAAACGTGCACTTCCCAAGTCACAACCTTTCCCATATAAAGCAACCAAAGCAGCTTGCACAAACGAATTCCCACCAAACCCATTAACAAAAACATGGGAATGAACAATTCTACCAATTCTCAAAGCGGAAAGGTCAGCACAGGCTTTGATAACAGAGGTGAAAGTGTAAGTTGAAGGTGGGATTTTGGAAACGAGCATGTGGCGGTAAAAGATGATGGCATCGTGGGAAAAATTGAATTTTGAGGAGGTTTTGATGAGGGAATTGAAGAGGAAGGAGTCAGGGTTGGTGAGAGAGAAGAAGAGGCGGCGAGTGTAGGAGATTGAGCCGGCCGTACAGGCGAATATGATGAGTTTTGTTAAGAGGGGTTTGTTGTGGTGGCGGCCGGAGATGATGAGGTGGGCGTGGACTTGACGGAGGAGATGAAGGCGTGGGCCTGCGAGGAGGAGAGCTTTGTATTCTGGAGATTGGTGGGTTGGTTGTGTTATTCGTTCTGTTGCTTTTGCTTCCATTAAAATTCTGCCATGCTTGATACTCTCTTCCTCTGCTTAAGCTTGCCATTTTTCATTTGTTTTTCTTGATATGGTGTGGTTAGCAGCACAGTGTTGTAAGAACAGGGACATGACTAGATGGTCGGACCGGTCTAAACGTCGACCGCTTCATATTTCGATTCAACGGTTTTTAGTTTGATTGTTGGTCCGACTATCGGTTTGAGCAATCCGACAAAATTTTCGGCTCGCCTTTCGTTCCGGCTTTTACAACATTGGGTTATTGGGTGCATATGCCCTATTCTCATTGTAAAATAGTGGATATATTTCCTTTTTATATGTGGTGGATATTTTGCTTTTTGTAGACATCAAAATTTTGATTGTGAATCTTCAAAGATAATATGGGCATTGAAAAGTTGTTGGGATTTTTAAGATGTTTTGATGGTTGTGTATTCAAATTTGGACTTTTGACATACCTATTGTTTATTGAGATGACATTTTTTTCTTTCTTTTTTTCATCTCTAGAGGTTAGTTTTTGTAGACACCAAAATTATGATGGGTGAAATTGTGAAGATAATCTGGATGATGAGTTATTGTTGGTATTTATTGGATATTTTGAAAGCAGGTGGACTCAAATTTAAACCCATCAAACTCAAATTTAGATTCTGACCAAAAAAAAAAAACTCAAATTTAGATACTTAAACTTGAATATTGGCACTCAGATTTAAAATATGAGCACTCACTTTTAACAAATGCAAATGCCAAAATCGATTTAGCACAATAAAAATGGATTTAGAATGAATGCATATATGAAAGTTAAACTCGAATTTGGCTGCACGCATAATTGTTTTAGACGTGAGTTGCACGTTTGAATGGAGGAAACAAGCTCAAGTAGACCTAGAGCCTCTAAAACTAAAAAAGGAGTATAAGCATAAGAATCATACATGGATTAAGGGTATATAATGATGATTGAGTCCTATCACATTGGCTTAAACGGTTGTGATAAATTGACTCCTTTTTTGTTACATGTGATGAATTGACTCTTCCCAACATTATATGACATTGCTCAAAATATGTATCTCATCTCTCTTTTGTATAGATTTTTTTAAAAAATAAAGATGCTAAATAAAATTTTTTTAAAACTTGTTTATATTTATCTTCTTTTCTAAAAACTAAGTTATTTTACATATAGTCTAGCTAATATATATTAAAATTTAGTGGTTCAATACTTTAATTTACTTCATCAATTTTCTTTTAAAAAAAAAGTTAACTTGATCTTATAATTAGGGCTAGAGACAAAATTTATGTCATTTGGCTCAAAGCATTTTTTAAATTGTTCACAATTTTTCCCCAAATATAAATAAGAAATAAATGATGGTGATAAAGATAGATAGTTAAAATGCATTGGTAGGATTATGTTATTTTAGTTTTTGGGATGTTTGATTGGACTTATTTTTATCCTACTTATTTGAAATAAGTAGCTTATTTCATAAGTAGAAAACAATAACTTATTTTCAACTTATAAGTAATTTATGATGTTGATCCAACAAATTTTTACTAGTTTTACACATTCAATCACACTAGTTCAAGCATACACATCTAACTTATGAAAAATAAGTCACTTATAAGTCATTTTTTTTCAAATACTACCTTCAGTCCTAAATATAGGACCTAGATTAAGATTGCGAAATAAGTTATTAAATGATGACATATTTGATATATTTTTAGATTATTCATTAGTTTATAGGTAAAATAAACTAGTCTAAGGGAAAAAATTAGGTAAATCAATTTATAATTAACTTATTTTGCTTTTTTAAGGATTTTCCAGAAAAAGTCAATTAGTTCTTATATTTAGGATCCGAGGGAGTATAATTTAAACATAAATCTCATTAGACAATCTAACTTACAAAATAAGTTGAATTGAAAATAAGTTATTTTTTATAAGTCAATCCAAACCAAACTCTCAATTTTTGACTTTTGGGGTCCTATACAAACATGAGGGACTAAAAGTATACTTTAGCAAAAATTTATTTATTGTTTAAGAAAGAAGTCACGTAGCAAATTCATCACACTCAGCATCGGAATCTACATTATAAAATTTGCACATGTACTTAAATTGCTCTAGTTCTGTCAAATGGGATACAAATGGACAAATGCATCCTACACACTTTACTTTCCTTTAATCAGTCCCTCACTGCTGAATAACTATTTACTTGCCTCTTTTCATGTTTCGACCCCATCACCTTTCGATGTGGCATTGTTAAAACCAAAATAAGTGTGGAAGTGTGGAACGTTTTGAATTTGTGATGGTAGTCACTTTTTGTGTCACAACATCGAGGGAACTTGTTTTAAAAAAATTCAGTGGGATAGACATGATCACTGTACATGTGAGCCGTCAAGTTCATAGCCTGAAGCATCGCTTCACCTCTGACATTGAAGCTGAATTTACATATCCCACCATTGTTGATATCAAGTGCACGAAACCTGTACATCCAGATTCAAATTCAATAATGTCAAGAAACTAGGTTCTTCATGGAAAGAAAGTGTCATATAGTTGCTTCAACATGCTCATGCAAGAGGTTTTGACAATTCAAACGGACTACTCTAAATTTCTTTAACTATTTAGATTTATAATCACTTGATGCAACTCATCTTCAACTGTGTGCAACACAACTTCAACTACAAGAAACGACTTCTGCTTTGAAAAATTTTAGATTTATTAGTTTTTTTTCTTCAACAACTTTGCCATATAGTTGAAAATAGGCAGCCAACAATTTATGAGTTGCATCAGGTCTCTTTGACTTACAAAATTTTGAAATATGTACTTTTAACCAAATCTCTGTAAAAAAAAAAAAACTTTGTATCATATTTTTACTCACACCTATGCGGAGAATGGAGGAAAAGTCTTATTTGAATTTGAATCAAAATCGTTCTTCTCCACTCTCAATCTAAAAATTAAGAAAATAACCCCAAAATAGTATTATTTCTCATGAAGCATTTAATGTATTTACTATTTAGTAACAATAACAAGGAAGCTATGACACTGCATGATAGAGGCAAAGCATTCTAATTTTTTACAACTTTCAACTTGGAGAATAATCAGTACTCCTTCCGGTCCTATTTATAAGTCGCCAACCGCCCAAATTGTACATACCAATGAATGGAGGTTAATTGAAGTTGAGTCATTAAATTGGTCTTATTTTTATTGTCTTTTCCATTTTTGCCCCTCTTACCTTTATTACTATGGCCCACTACCTTTTTCATCTTTATAAGTATACATGTGTCTTTTTCATCTTCTCTCTCCTCTCATCTTCCAATATTCATTTTCCAATGCTAAGGGTATATTGGGAAAATTTTAACAAATGAGTTAGTTAATGTTAGTTGGTGACTTACATTAAGGACCAAAATTTAGTGGCGGTTGGCGACTTATAAATAGGACCGGAGGGAGTACATATTAAGTTCAAGTTCAGAAGTCTAAAGAAGTAGCCTTTTACCAAAAACACCAACAAAACTTGAAGTCACAACACTGAAGATATTGAAAGCTTTTTCTCAGGTAAATTTGAAATTATAACACAAACAAAACTTACCTCTCTGTGCCCAGACCTAAGGCGGTACAAACCAATGCCCTCAATATAGATTTGTGAGTCACAACAAGAAAGCTTTTTCCCTGTTGAATGAGATAAAAACATTGATGTTACTTCAAAAAAAAAATCACTAGCAAAAGTAAATGGCAATGGCAAGGAAAAGATCATTTACGGGCTTCAATAAGATTTCCTTCCAAGTATTCCTTGCATCTATCCATAGATCTCTTAAAGGATATCTACCATTTATGAAAAAATTTGCTGGATCTTCTCTCCAGGTTGTATAGTCTTCTGCATAAATTTTCTTAGCATCCGCTGCCTCCAAACCAGGAACACACTGTTTCAGTTTATGGTCAAATATTGTAGGGAAAAAAATAGGATTATATACAACACTGATATATAAATTATATTTAATACTACCCCCAGTCCTCAATATAGAAGATAAATAATTAATTGTTAGATATTAAGGAAATAATTTAAGTTTGGTTTTTATATTAAATGTGTGTATGGATACTCTCTTTACTCATGTGCATCAGACCCACCCATTGATAGAAACACCTCAAGAAGTACTATTAGTATGGATAGTTCAATATATCAAAAAGAAAAAGTATGGATGGTTCAAGAAAAATTATACACTTGGAAGATAAAGTGGAGTGAGGTCTTATATTTGAGACTTTCGTTCAAAAAAAGGTCGTATGTTTGAGACTAAAGCATAACCCCTATTTAGCTTTTATATTTGAGATTGGAGGACTTGCACAACACTTAACTTTACCAAGAATGGATTATTGGCATAATATTACTATTAAGTGAACTTGCTGAACATTTTCAATTGAACAGAGAAATTTTACCATTTGTCACGCCTTCAAGATGATATAGACACAACTCCTTGAGTGAATCAAGGTAAACAAGTGGTGTTTCCTTCCCTTGCCACATGATCTCAGCAGTTTGCTATACCAAAATCCCAAACATTTTGAGTAAAAAAATGAAAATCCATATTAGCAACCCCTAGAATCAAGTTTCCCAGATACCAAACCTTGGCACGAGATATTGGACTTGAAAAGCACTGATCAAAATATATATTTTCCAAGGCTTTCTTGCATCTCTCTGCTTGCTTCTCTCCAGTTTCTGTTAGTACTGATAAGTCTGAACTTCCCTGTGCATAGTAGCATATATGTATCACCAATTTAATCATTATATATTGTATAAGGATGCAATGGATGGATAGTCTGTGATGTAAAAATCTGAATTGATAGAGCAGTTACCATATGCTCAAATTCACAAAAGGGCTTCTTTTTAGTATTGATCAGTAATTGAAACAGTTTAAGTTATATGAAAATATTTCAACTAAGGATACGAAGGAAGTAGAACCATACCTGAATCCTGCTTTCAGCATTCCAACTGCTAAGACCATGCCTTATAAGAGTTACTGTCTTCGGTGAAGAGATTAGCTCATTAGTCAGAGACGTTGTAGCTTGGTTGAAGTCATATGCACCACCGGTTAGAGGAAAACCATCACCAGCTACAAGTTTCTCTGCTTAAACACCCCCATAAAAATGAAATTTAACACAGTTATAAGTAGAAGAATTGCAATAAAAAATTTACATGTTTTCCATTATCCACACATAGATGTTACTTCCTACGTTCTTAGATAAAATATAAGATCTAGTTAATTTTTTTCTTTTTGAGACAACAACAAAGTCTTATCCCAATTAGGTAGGATCAGCTACATGGATTACATGATGTCAATGTTTTTAATCAATAGTCATACTTGGAGATAAATCATTAGTCAAAAGATCTCGTTGAACAATTTCGTTAAGAGTTCTCTTCGGTCTCTCTCTTCTTCTTTGTAAGAACTCCAAACCATAAACCATTTGTATATTATTTGATCATATATTAATTTATAAATCAAATAAACTAATTTAAAGAGAAAAATAACAAAAATCGAATTTTAAGTAACATATTTAGTTTTTTACTATGATTCTACGAACCAATTAACTCCTATATTTAATAAGAGAGGGAGGAGCATGGATTTAGCCCCACATAAACACTAGTGGAAACAAGTCAAACATATAGCAACGGAAAAGTGCAACAATTATCATCTCAAGAAAAGCTAAGAAAAAAATTCTGATATAAAAAAAAAAAGCTTAGAAAGACATAACAAAATAATGCCAGTCTCAAATGTGACATATCAAAGACCTTAACTTAAATTAGCAGAAAAGGGCAATGAGACTTATAAGAAAAACATTCCTCCATCATCAGATCAATAAATTCTGTGAAGAATGACGAATTATCATATTTTCACCTGGGGTAGCCTCTGTACTAGAAGTGGAGCAGTGAATGAATGAAGGTGCAGAAGGAGATGAGAGGTGAAGTGTAGGCCGTGGCCTAAAATAAGAATGGGGAATGAAAGACGAGCAGAAGGTGGTGGTGAAGTTGGTCAATGAACATGTCATATTTTTCTCTCTGAAGTAACTCAGAGGCTTCTTGATTTTAGATATTAAGATCAAAGGGAATTCATGCTACAGATATATAGCAGTAGAAGCAAAAGTGAGCTGGAAAGAAGATGAGGATGACACGAAACAAGGTGAGGAAATGTTTGAAGTTTAAGATGAGAAGCCTTTATGTGCGTGTGTTGTAGGGTGTATATTTCCTGACACATAATTTGTTGGGTCCCGCCATTATGTATATATGGGGATATGCTTTAGAATCATGATCTGTTCATACAAATTGGTTTAGGAGCGCTATTTTTATCATCTCCCGAACAAAAATAGAAGCCTTTTTTTAACAAAAAAAAAATATAAAAGCCTTTTGGAAACTCTCAATTTCAAACATGTGATATCATGCTATAATTTAGATTGCAGTAGTAATATCCTTTCTTCAAGCTAAGTTTTTGTAAGTCAAAGGCAGTAAAAAAGGTAGTAAAAGGAATTCCACGATTTATTAATGTAGTTAACGATTTCTATTGAAGCGGATTAGTTAGGAGTAGTAAGTAATTAAAGGACTAAACTGCTAACAAAAACAAATACACAGAAGTAAAAGAATTAACTACTATGTAGCACTGAACTACTAAACTATGACGAAGTCATCTGCAAAACCATATAAATTAAAAAACTACTAAGAGTATTGGCAAATATATAATGTCTGTGGCAAGTTTTCTTTTCGAAAATTCTAAAATGAAAGAGTGACTGGCATATGAAATAAGTCAAATAACTAATATGCAGTTGGAAAATATTTCTGAATAAGCACATATAAGATATTGAATTTCGCCAACAGAGTTCTATAAATTCAGCATCTAATTGCAAACGGGAGGTGTTAAACAAAGAAAAAATAGTTCCATATAAGGTCTGTCTCTAAATACATATCCCAGCAAAACGAAGAGTCAGAGGCTGAATCATATATTTCCTCCTTAGTGGCTAGAATTGTAGAAGTCTTCAATCATCAGGTGGAAAATCCTCATCTGACGCACTATCCAAGAACGTACCAAGGGTTTTTCTCAAAATGCTGAAAGTTTTGTCATCCTGTGCAATATAAAAAAGAAATGTTTAGATATTTCTACCTGGAAAGGTGAGTTTTGTGTTGTGCGGGTATAAACTAAACAACAAATGTAGGAGGGAAAGCAGTTTCGAATCCAAGAATTCAATGCTAATTAAATTGGCATATACCTGTTTCTTCTTTTTCAATGACTCCTCTAGTTTTGCAATTTTATCATTGCAGGCCTTTTCTTGTTCAGATATCATATTTCTTTCCTTCTTTCCTGAAATGGTGATATATGTCCATAAAGAAAGTATTTAAAGAATATATTAGATAAAGTAGTGGCTTCAGGTTCCTATCATTTGCCTCCAGTAAGACGAAATTAGTCATATGGCTTACTCAGTTGTTCGTATCTCAAGAACAGCTTTTCCTTCTCTTCCTCAAATTTTGAGAATATATCTAGCAAAAAGAGACCACAATTAATCTAACAAGCAAAGAGTAGTAAATAGTCGCTTAAAAAATTCCCAAGGTTAAAGTGAAAGAAAGCTAATGGGATAATGAATGTGAATAGTAACGCAAGATAGATCCCAAGACAAAATAACTAAACAGCTCTTTTAAGAGAGCTACTACAAATGTAAATAGCAAATGAATATGAATCAGATGCCATCATGGATCGTTTTTCTTATCCTAAGACAAAATGAACAGCTCTCTCCAAACAGGGAATACAAGACATGTCATCACATCTTTTCCAATTCAACCCCAGTGTTAATACTTAAAAGTATATCCAAGAAAAAGCTTTACAGAAGCCTTTTTGGCTGATGACCTCTACTGAATACATGACACCATAAGCATGTCTTTTAATTATGAGTTCCGTGAGGGTTCTCACCTTTATTCATTATCTCTACTCGAATCTCATAAATTGAATAGCATGAATCTCATGGAAATCAAAATAGTAATGCTTCAGCTTCTATGATATTTCTATCTTGCCTTTCACAGGAAGGGGGAACTCAAACAGATTATGTCCGAGATATTGCTGATTACAGCGGTGTAAATACCTTGCAAGGCCTCTAAATGGGTGGCCTTCTCCTTGGAAAACTTCTCGTATAGTGATTGAAACTTAGCAGTTTCATTCTTCAAGGAGTTCTCACACTGCAAGAAAAAGCAAACACAAAAAAGCGAATTCCAGGTAATATGCAATTCCTCTCTAATGATTTAAGCAATCACATTGCTTACTAGCAATCATCACATACGTCTTTAGAACTCTTTGAAAGTGCCTTCGCAAAACTTTGTCTGACACAGTAAAAAAGACGGTAAAACCCTTGGTTAGCACAATGAAACAGGATTCATTTAATATGGTTAAAAATATATTCATGAAGTCTATCACTGAATTCGGAAATAGATAGCCTCAAGTTTACCTATCCTTCTCAAATTTGGACTTCAATTCCTCAACCATAGACTTGATTTCAGCTGCCACGCTGTCAAAATAAAAGTAATACTCACTAAGCCTTAGTAGCAGCGAAGCTTTCATTATTCAATCTTAAGGCATAGCAATTATAGGATCGTAAAGTCGAGATTACAGGTTTTACGATAGCAGACTTCATAAACCGTTCATATGAAAAATTACTATGCAACTTCACTGAAACGAGCTAGTTGATTTCTCAATTTCACTATACAATAAGCTAGATCGCACAAAAACGCATACAAATACACCTTCCGTACATTAAATCCTTCAATAGAACTCATAATAGAACAAAATCTTCAATTATGATCTCAAGGCATCGTAATAGTTAAAATACCTGCTTATTGTCTCTTCATTCTTCTTCTGATCGTCCTTCTGAGCCTTCTGTCTGATATGTTGCAGAGCATGCATGACTCCTTTAAGATCACTGCAAATTCATCACGATTATTAGAATTTCTCAAGATATTACAGGCAAGAAGAAAGCAAAAAATGAAAGACGAAGAAGTAACTCGGAAAGGTCAAAATCGAAGTCGAAATTCTCTGCGAGGTGTTGTTTCTTCTTGTCCGATTTGGCGAGATCAGGTTCGGAAGCTCGTTTTCTGGTTCCTAATTTGGTGGTAGCCATTGCTGATGAATGGAAGCTGAGTGAAGTGTGAAAATTTTGGCGCGCTCAGACGGTTATGGCTTTTTTATTTGAAAGTTTTGAGTTTGTGAAAAGCTTTTCATTTTTGGGGTTTAATAGAGGTGGGAAAACGGAAGATGAGACAATTTCAAAAGTCTTTCAGCTTTTGTTTTTAGTAAGCTCATAGTGCATGTCATGCAAATTTTATGAGTTAGTCCTTCTTTTTCCTAAATATAATATCACTTTCAAATTTCAATTTGTTTCTAAATATAAATATTTTTATAATTTTTCTCAACTTTTTTCAAATAAACCCTAATAATTTTTATCTATCCCACCAATCTGAATGTCGTGCTAACTATTGGTAGCAGACAATAATCTTTATCTATAATAAACAAGCAAAGAGTGAGAGAGCGAGAATAAATGTATATGATTAGGGCAAATTAGTAATATCATGTGTTAATAGCTAATTTAACTAGTATCCTTAATCTAATCAAATTAGGGAAAGTGATATTATATTTAGGAACAGGGGGAGTATTATGGAATTTAGATGTATAATTAATTTATGCAAAAGTTGTAAGTAAGATGAAGTATAAAAAAATTATGTGGTGGCCAAAAAAAATGTAACGTTCTATAACGCCTTGATAGTGGGTCAATGCAGACTGACTGTGGAGTTTGTGATATTAACTTACTCGTCGTTATGTTTTCTGATATACTCCCTCCGGTCCTAAATATAAGACCTAATTCACTTTTTTGAAAAATACTAAAAAAATAAAATATAAGTCAATTATAAATTGATTTATCCAATTTTCCCCCTTAAACTAGTTTATTTAACCTATAAACTAATTATTAATCTAAAAATATATCTAATATGTCATAATTTAATAACATATTTTGTAACCTTAATATTTCCAAAAAAAAGTCATCTAGGTCTTATATTTAGGACCGGAGGGAGTACTATAGAAGTTGATAGAAGGGGTTGAGCACTTGAGCTTACATGTTAGAGCTCCCACCTCCTAACATGTGATCCATTGAAATGGTGAGTTTTAACAAACATACTTGTTATGAAATTTTATTAGATTATTCATTATTACTTCAATGTTCTCATCATATGATAGGATTATTTCATTTGTTATGTTTATTTTATAAGATATGATTAAGTGATGTTTCAAAAGTTTTTATATATCTCCTATTTTACCCTCATTTAATTTAAAAATGACCTATATTAATGTTGTTCTATTCATTTATCTTTATAAATTCTCTCTTCCTTATAAATGATTATTTTTTATAAAGCAAAACTTATTTTTATTAATTAATTGCAAAGTGGTTGGGGGTTCGATCTCTAACTTTTGCAAATAAAGTGAATTCACAGGCCAACTTTTTACCCCTATATAAGACTTCAAAACATCGAGAAATTAGTCTCACTTGATACGAGGATGGAGATACCTTGAAAAACAAACTAACATTTTAACAATGTAATTTGGTTAATCCTATCAATTATGTGGGTATATTTGTCGGGAATAAGTTTTTTCACTTGTTCAAAAATAGGAAACAAGATTATTAACAACATAAGGTCCATTTGTAATTAAGTGGCTCACAATTAAGTGGCTCACACATCATAAATAAGTAAGTGTACTATGTATTGTCAACAGGCTAACCTTGCTTGTTTACACAATGAGTTTGCTAGAAAAACCTATTTACTAGTGGCCAAGACATCTTTAAAAATTCATTATGTATCTTGTTTATAAAATGGTTTTGCAAGACAATGCGCAGGTTCATGCATGATGACCAAATTAAATGTACTCAATAATTATTATCAATGAATTGTGTCCATGTACGTATAGATTAATGAATCTTTTATTCTGATCAAAAAATGAATCTTATATTTAAATATCATTTGTTAGAATCATATATAAATATCTTTATCTTTCAAAGCATGTTACATTATTTCAATTATTATAATTGTGTGTGTTTGATTGGAGAAGGGAGGTTTTTAGTATTATTAGTGGTTATTATCCCAACTCTCCCCTTTAGCTTCATCTCTAAAACTGGGCTTTTTTGGAGATGACAGAAAAATTTTGTGCATATATAGTTGATAAAAATAACCTTTCCTTTTTATATTATACAATACTACATTTTCTTCCTTATATCTTTTTTTTTGATCAAAAATTTTCTTCCTTATATCTAGTTAATATGTTTTGGGGTTTTTCTTAGTTTTTTATTGGTATACACATATACATGAGTTAATATGTTTATTGTATTTTCAAATCAAACAAAATATCATACCTCCCCCAACCTCATTTAATTTAACCTCCCCTCCCCCACAATGAACCAAACAAGGGGTAAATTACCCAACTTAATCATAATAAACATTTTAAAACTGTTTATCAACCTTAATGAACAACTTTTTTGGTCCAAATAACAGTCTTTTGACCAAAGTCCAAATAACAGTTGAAGACGCCAGAGTTTGTCTAACAAATATGAGTTGTTTATTCGTTAATCCATAAATAAAAAAAAAAAACTCCGAAACAGAAGTTGGGGTAGTGCATGTGATCCCAGTGCCACGTCACAATGAGGTGGGCCCCTCTGTCCTCTGCCTAACTCCCCGGCCCCACCATCTTCCTTCACTTTTCTCCCCATCGCTTCTTCTTCCAACACTTTTCTCTGCCTCCGTACGGACCGTTCGTTAAACCCTAATTTCTCCCCTCGGTATGTCTCTTTCCTTCTCCACATTTTTTCATTTCTTCTCATCTTTCATTTCTGCTCTCACATTATGCTCTGAATTTTTGTATTCTTCTTATGAATGTCTTTTGACCTTGGCGAAATTTAGGTTTCCTGGACTCTAATTTATTAATCATTGACCGTTCTGTGTTCAACGACTCCGAATTTGATCTTCTATCTGCCATATGTAATGATTATTTCGTTATATCATTGTTTCACTTGTCATCTCATGTTCGGTAATTGCGTGAAATTACTTACCGCACACATTGAATGTTGTTGTTTCCCTTTCTGACGTAAGTATGTCTAATGCTGTTGAATTGAATAGAGCACATCTTTTTTTTGTTTTGATACATGGATTGAGCACTTTATTTCTGCCTATGGCCATACATATGATCCTGAGAGTTGGGTGGGAAGGCATAAAGGTAGATTGCTAGGGTTTTTTCTGGTAATATTGTGTTATTTTAATTAACTTAACTAACATAATTAATCTGATCAAATTAGGCAAATATGTCTTATATTCAGTGTAGAGGGAGTAATACAATGTACCCTGTTGGGGACAATACGATATATATGTAGGATAAAAACTTGTTAGCAGATAAGTACAGCTGTACAGTGTGGGACTATTTATACTCCCTCCGTTCCTAAATATAGGACCTAGATGACTTTTTTGAAAAATCCTAAAAAAAAACAAAAAATAAGTTAATTATAAATTGATTTACCTACTTTTTTCTCTTAAACTAGTTTATTTTACCTATAAGCTAATGGATAATCTAAAAAGATATCAAATATATCATGATTTAATAACCTATTTCGCAACTTTAATCTTTCCAAAAAAAGTTATCTAGGTCTTATATTTAGGAACGGAGGGAGTATACAACAACAACAACAAAGCCTTATCCCAACTAGGTGTGGGACTATTAAATGTGTGTGTGTGTGTGTGTGTGTGGTGGGACAATGCACCACCTCATCAAAACGTAGAAATTACGATGAGACTAGAATGAACAATGTTTTGTAAGCAACACCTAGGGAATGATGAATAGGAGCAACAGACAAATAATTGAAGTTTCTAGGGAATAATGAATAGGAGCAATAGACAAATAATTGAAGTTTCTAAGCAAAAGTAGGGTTTATCAGGCTTCTTTCACATACAAACTCAAAAGTGTATAGAGGAAGAATAATTTGGAAGTAAGCTTCACTAACAGTCATAGAGGGGAAAAAATACAAATACAAAGAAAGAGGAAGATCCAAGCTTTGTTCAACTTACTCACTGATGAGTCAAGGAAGTGAAAGAGCTCTGAAGGGGAAAAAACTCACAGGAGAATGTTAGGGGTTTCATGATGAACAAAAGGATGCAAAATTCTGCCATTTCATTATAGTGTGTTTTGGCATGTTCTGAAATTTGCCAAGCAATGAAGTGTTTCTATAAATTCATCCATGCTGTATAAATTTGTTCAGGATATCTGTCCAGGATGGGTAGAGCTCATTTGTCAACATATCTACGCTTCCTGATTCATAATCATGGTTTGAATCCTTGAATTAGTTACTATGCTATTTGTACTGATTATCCTAATGAAGAAGGAAAAATATCAATTTTTGGGACAGAGTTATAGCTGTCTCGTGTTATAATTAGTTAATTAGTTTTAGTTAATCTGATGACTAACTGTGATATTTTAGTACTTGTGAGCAAGCCATGTTTTAAAGTCAACAATCATCAATCTTTGTTCGGCTTAGGTAGATTTTCAACTCAATTAAATACCTTGGAACTGCATTGCACATCAAAACTGCCTCTGATAGTGTGATTTTTTCCCCTAGTTTCTCATGGAATTAATTTGTAAGCATATTCTTCATTGAATTGGACTCTCTTCATTTGTTCACTACTTAGTTCAATAATTGACATTCAAACATTTAGAAAAAGCATTCCTTCGACTATTTCTGTTAGAATCTTTTGTTTAGATCAGTTTCTCTGAATTGGTTGGCTCGTTTTGTTTTCTGTCTTGGTGTAAGATGTTTCTGATGACCCATGTTCTAGCTACTTTCTGTTGGTATTAATCTATGATCAGGATTCTTGTTATTCATCTTTTATGACGCATAATTCTTGCAGGGTATTTAATGGCTTGGAAGTTCCATAATATATTTGTTATCCATGCCTACGTGGTAGTTATCATTAATTTCAGATATGATGTTTTATGACTCTCACTTAACGCTGCCCAAAGATTAACCGTAATGACTAATCCCTAAAAAAATATAGGCTGTTATTTTAACCTTAAAATTACAAATATCTACTTGGTTTCACAGTGGGGACTAAATAGCAATGGGAAAATTATCAAAATTGTTTTCTTGAATGTGCATTGCACTAAATTTGAGGAATGAACTGTACTGTTCATTATTTATAGCATTACTATTTTCTACAGATTCTCTATTGTCTACTGATAACTTAACTATGGTGACACTTGGTTGGAGAAATAATTGTGAAGGAATTCATGTACCTTCGATCTCATCGAAAGTACACATCATATTTATATTACTTAAAATTGCGATATTCAATATTCATGATTTGTTTGCGTCTAATAGTTGCCAGATTGTTGATGTGTGTATGCTGCCAGTTCTTACTTGATTAAGTGACACCTCAAGTCTTTCCATTTGGTAGGATATTTTTTTTTATCAAACATTTGGTAGGATATTGTTTGTGTGGAAAATTCGTTATGTGCTTTCAATTTTTCTGCAACTCTTGCACTCATTAGTATAGACTACCGGTTGCACATAATGTTTTTAGGGTTCATTATAATTTTATCATCTTCAGCTTCTTATTGTTTGTAATCTGGATTTCTTCTGCATCTTGGAATGATGTTTTTTATTCTACTCAACTTTAAATATGAGCATGGCCCTTACCTTAACCTAAATTCAATCACACACAGTTAACTTATTGAGCTGATTTAGTCCATTATGCATTTCAGGGTTAAAGTAGCAGTTTTGGTAAAGTTGTGAGAATTGTGTCCCTGATTCATGGCCTTTGAGCACTACATTTCCCCGGAATGGAAAGGCATTCCAAGTTCCGTGACCACAGAAACTGGAAATCAAGATGGTTATGATTGCAACATTTGCTTTGACTTTGCTCTTGAACCTGTGGTCACCCTCTGTGGCCACCTCTATTGCTGGCCCTGCATCTACAAGTGGCTCCATGTCCAAAGCACTTCTCTTGCATCCGATGAGCACCGACAATGCCCAGTCTGCAGGGCTGTTATATGTCCCACCACCCTGGTCCCCTTATATGGTCCGGGCCAAACCCCGGCTCCTCCCGTGCAAGACACAAAGGCACTGTGTCAAGAGATACTTATACCACCAAGACCACGAGCTTTTGGAACTCAAGCCCTAATATCATCATCATCATCATCATCTCAAGGAGGTCATCATCAGCATCTTCCTCATCACAGTCATCAACAAGTGCTCAATCTCAGCACCACCCTTACAACACCTCAAGGATTTCACCACCCTGTGGCGGGGATGGTTTACGCTACAGTATTTGGCATCCCGGAAAATTTATACACATATCCAAATTCTTATCAACAGATTGGCAATAACAGCCCTAGGATGAGAAGGCAGGTGATGCAAGCAGATAAGTCATTGAACAGAATCTCGATATTCCTCTTTTGCTGTTTTGTTTTATGTCTCATCGTCTTTTGAGCACCCTGGTTGAGATTATTTTGGAGTTTATAATGTATATTTTGTAAAGATATAAACTCGTACGGTTGAGCTTTAGGCGTGGAGTGTGATGAAACGTAATTGGATAGTGTTTAAGTGTAATATTCATGATGCAAGTATTGATGGCATCATTTTGATGCATCAATAATATATAGGACAGTATTATCCAATATTATTATGGCCTTATTGCTGATATTATTCTAGCCACATATACTAATTATAGTTTTGTTTTGCTTTCTTATATACTCCCTCCGGTCCCTAATATAAGAGTCCAAAATTTGAATGGTTTTTGGTCCCTAATATAAAAGCTCATTTCACATTCTCTTTTCATTTAATGCGTTTTTTTCTACTTTCCCCCCAACTCTCTTTCATATTTATTAATGCTTATATATTTTTCTCTTTTAAAAGTATCATAGTAAATATGAGCGATATTGGAAAGGAAACATTAACTCCTGACACCTAATTAACATTCACATATTTTTTTTAAATAAGCGTATTTTTAGTGACTGACTCTTATATTAGGAATCAGAGGGAGTAGTATTTAATCATAGTAAAATTATATATTTGGTTGTATTTTATGTTACTTATAAATGATAAATTCTCTAAATTGTGCCATTCAATTATGTGCTTGAATTCGCATACTGTTATGATATTGTAATAAGGTAGTTAGTTAAAATAACTAGATGTGGGTGGGCAGATTTGCACCCTAATGGCTTAAGAGGTCAATGGTATGTAAATAACTAAGGCTAATTGTTGGGACTTTTTTTGTCATAATATTTCAGTGAATGGCTTTGGCATTAACTCTCTTCTCAATCACCCTGTTCTTTCAAAAATCCTCTTGTCGACCTTTCTTCTACCTTCTTTCTCTGTTTTCTCTAGACATATCATATACCTTGTCAAATTGCAAGTCTTTTCAACTATTGAAAGTTGTACCATTTATGACTGTGAACACAAGGCTTTCAATATTAGCCTTGTGTGTGCGTGTTCATGTTTTGATTTCAAACAAGGTGATCATTAATAACTGCTGGTGTAAGAAAGGAGGGTTTTCTTGATAATCAATGAAAATGGTATGTGATGAAATTGATAGCTATGACAATTGAAAATAATGTGAATGTGGAAAAAAAGAGCAAAGAATTGTTTTGAATATTACTTAAAAATAAGAGGAAGAAGTAGTAAGTGTTATTATTTGTAACATTATAAAAATTATTCCACCAACTAGGACCAAAGGGATGCATGCGATGACTGAAGGTTGGGGAACCGGTAGGACCCAGAAATGTCAAGACCATTGAATCCATCGCAAATAATGACTTCTTTCTGGTCCAAATTTGAGTGTTACTTTTTTTGGTTTTCAATGCTAGTTAAGTTGGTTTTGGACCGAAGGAAGATTTTGGCAATTATTATGGCTTTCATCTTCTTGGAATATGGGATTGTATAGGGCTGGGATAATATAACTTTTTGTCTTTAAACTATCATTTAATTAATTTTGGTTTTGGAACTTGAATTTTATAATAAGTGGTTTTGATCTTTGAATTTTCGACTAATTTTGGTTTTGATAATTATATAACTAAACTATAAAATTGATGATTTAGTCCTTAAACTTTCGATCCTATAGTCTTAGTTTTATCAAGCCAAAATTGACTATATGATTGTTGTTGTGTTAACATTATTAATATATAGTATATCAATAATCACCTTGTAATTATTTCCGTCAAATAATTGTCTAATATTTGGTATTACTAACATATATTGCATGAATGTGTACGTGTGCACACACATTACAAACAACTTGGCTCCGCTAGATCTGTTAGAATATGCATATCTCTTTGTCATGTAGCATTTGTTTTCAATGCTCTTTTGTTGCTTTTGGACCAAAGAAAGATTCTGGCAATTTTTTGTATTCATCATAAAATTGTATATGGTTTGATTTTGAATTGTCTAATATTTTATTATTTGTTCACCGTAACATATTGCGATCTATATCTAATTGCCTTTACCTTGTAGAATAAGACTTTGTGTATGTTTTTTCGGGTATATCTTGTTGCTACATAACCATTGAAAGTGGGAACCATTAACAGGAAACTGTAGAGAAACAAGAATAACAAATATAGTTGTATATAATAATGTCAAGTTAGTTTCCAATAGTATGAGGTTTTAATTAGGGCAGTCTTCTGGAAAAAAATTTCATGTATAAAAATGAAACTATTGACTTATTTTTTAAAAAAGAAATAAAATTTCTTTCACTTAAAATCTAACTATTGTTGGTTGCATTTGATTATATTTTAATTTTAATAATAAAATAGATAAATAGATGTCATTAATAAAAAAACAGTTCCAGTCTTCCAGACCAAAAAACAAAAAAGGAATAAAATGTAAGCATAAAGAAAATGTTGCTGCCCAGGATCGAACTGGAGACCTTCAGTGTGTAAGACTGACGTGATAACCACTACACCACAGCAACAATATGTTACTTTGAATGCCACACAATCTTATATATCACCTTAACATCACTAGTACTACATGCCAGATTCAATGAATATTTCAAATCATCACTGTTCAATACAAAGAGATTGAGACAGGACTTCATGATTTAAGCATCAACATAATCTTGACTAATTGTTATGGTATTAAAATGGATATGATGATATATTTACTCTTATCCTCGTGAAAAGCAATCAACATAAAATTAGTTAGAACTACTCCTCTATCCTAAATATAATTTAGACTACTTTCCTTAATTTGATTAAAGTAAATATTAGTAAAGTTAGTTATTATCACATAAAATTATTAATTTATCCTAACCATATACCTTTATCCCCATTCTCCCTCTTTTATTTGATTATTATTGATAAGCGTTATGAGGTTAATTTGAGAAAAATTAGAAAGTGGTCTTATATTTAGGAACAAATAAAAATTTGAAAGTCATTTTATATTTAGGTAACGAGAGAGTACTATTTGAAAAAATGATTTTCAATACTATCATTATCAATTGTACTAAACTGCAATAATTTACTAAGTCCCAACTTTATTATAAGAGTCTGAATTTTGAATTATTTTGGTGAAAAAGCCCATCTTTTGTTGTCTAATCATTTAATGTATTTTTCCTATATTACATCTTAATCTCTTGAATATTTATCAAAACTCATATTTCTCTTTCTTAATAATCACATAATAAATAAAACTAATATTGAAAATAAATTCCCATGTCAAACATATCTGTAGCTTTTAACTAACTTTTAATAGCTTTTTATAAGGAGCATCACTTTGTTGTTTAACTCTTATGATAATGGTCAGGGGAAGTATTATTGTCACCTCTCCCACCACCCTTATTAAATATGGACAAATATAAAAAATTAAATTAAAATTCATTGGAAACTACCAAGAACTTTATAAATAAAAGGACTAAGAAGACTTGTTGATTTGGTTATGAGAGGAAGTATTTGAGAGTGTATTATTGATTACTTTATGTTGTTGGAATCAAGAGTTAACTATACATAAATACATATATGATGCTAATTAATTTGTCTTGATGCTATGGGTAAACACCTAACATGTCTTCATTGTAGTCAAATCAGTGTTTCCACCAACCTCCTTTCATCCCATTAACCCTATCTTTCTTTCCACACACTCTTCCCCTCTTGCTCCACACTCTTCCCCTCTTGCATTCCTCTTGTGCACTTTCATCTACTCCCTTCAGTATGTAATATAAGAGCACAACAAATGCTAAAATACATTTAAAACATGTAAAAGTTACTTGGGTGTCTAAAGTTAATTCTAATTCAATTTATCCCCAATTTAGTATGATACTCCCTCTGGTCCCTAATGTAAGAGCTAGCCGTCAAAAAAACACTTCTTAAGAAAGCATGTGAATGTTAGTTGGATGTCTGAAGTTAATATTTCTTTTCCAAAATTGCCCATATTTATTATGGTACTCTTAAGAGAGAGAAATATATAAGCATTAATAAATATGAAAGAGAGTTAGGGGTAAAGTAGGAAAAAATACATTAAATGAGGAGAAAATGTGGGGTGAGCTCTTACATTAAGGACCAAAACCATTCAAATTTTGGGCTCTTATATTAGGGACCGGAGGGAGTACTATTTAGAGAGATATGTAAACATTCAAAGAGTGTTAGGGGTAAAGTAGGAAAAACACATTAAATGATGAAAGAATGTAAAAATGTAAGGGTAAACTCTTATATTTTGGACCAAAATCATTTTGAACTCTTATATTAGGGACATGAGGAAGTTCCTTTTTGTGTTTACTTATTTACAAAAATCCATATCTATTTATCAATATGTGTGTGTGTATGTGTGAGTGTATCATAAAACCTATACGACGGTACATATCGTACGTATATGATGAATTGAGTTCGCTTAATTATTATACATGTTTCAGTCTTTTTAATGATTTTTCCATTTTTTTATCTTATTTTTGAACGATTGAAATTCATGAGAATTAAGAGAATTATAGATTGAAACAGACCAAAGGTAGCATGAATCACTGTGATTAATAAGAATGAGTTATTGTATTAAGTAGACCCCATGAACACTCCCTGGTGCTCGAGAAGTTTGTTTGAATTATTTGTGATGAGATGATTAAGAAACCAAAATTTGGCATTATGAGTGGGTGAGGTGGTGACAAAACGGATAGAATGTGGTAGAGACAAAAGGGTTAATTTTTTAATGAAAGAGACAAGTCTAATTATATATTCACGAATTAGAAAATGATGGTGCTACACCAAACAATTTATCACCCATTTCATTAACTAGTATAATATCAAGTTAACTAATTTGAGTATATTAAGTATATCAAATAAATTAACTTAACATATTTATACCCGTATTATTTTGTTCTAACTTTTTTTGACTTATACATTGATACATATAATTTAATGATACACATAAGTATTTAAAAAACTAATGAAACATATAATAAGTAACTTATTTAATTTACTATAGTATTTCACATTTAACAATTAAATCTTACATTAAAACTGGATGTAGTATTTCTTAATATGTATGCCTTTCCATATGGCCACACTTGAGCCTTGGTGTCTCTTCCCCTTGATTTTGATTATTTACTTTCAGTCCAGAATCTATTACATGAGCATTATATGGTTGTTTCAATATTTAATGTTTCATCTTATTATTTTCCCTTTTCTCTTAATAATATAGGTGATTCTCCCTAAAAAATTATTGATTTCTTATAAGATACAAGAATTGAATACATCAAGATATATACAATATTAATCACAAAAAAAGTAGATGTTCTCTGTACTAAAAGTGATCTATTAGTAATGAATATGGATTGCAATGTGTGTGATGCCTGCTTTTCATAATGTGCTTGGCTTTTTAATTGGAGTTACTCCATCCAGTCCTAAATAATTTAACTAGTTTGATTAGATTAAGAATGTTAGTTAAGTTAGTTAAAATAACATGATATTATCAATATACCCTAACTATCCACATTCACCCCACACCCCCTCTCTTCTTACATTGTCTATATACCATTAGGGAACATTGACTCCACCATCCCCCTCTTTTTGTCTACCATTAGGGAACATTGATTACACTCTCCCTCTCCTCTTGTCTACCATTAGAGAGCATTAACTCAACTCTCCCTCTTTTCTTGTCTATTATTAGGGGGCAATTGATAAGAATATATTGGGGAAAAGTTGGTAAAAGTTAGAAATATGTTTTATATTTAGAAATAAACTCATGCCCTCAAATAGGTTTTATATTTAGGACCGGAAGGAGTATTAATTATGTAAATATTGGCCAAGTTTAATCGACGGAATAATCAGATGTCACTTGTAAATGATGACTAGATTTATCATATATCGTTAGTCATTAAAGTGATTTTCAGCGCAAGTTTGAATCAGCCTTGTATTTGGCTTCTTTGTAAGTTGGGATCACTATCTCGTCTTTTGGCACAACTAGAGTAGAGTAATTATGAACCTTCACATACATACATACACTCCATTCCTTCCTATGGTATAAGATTATTTTACCTAATTTAATTCTATTAAGGATATCATTTAAAGTTAAATACTATTTTTATCACATAAAATTACCGATTCACCCTAACCATACACTTTTATCCTTACTCTCACTCTCATGTTTGTTTATTGTGGACAAGCATTAGTAGAATGAATTTGGGAAAAAGTTGGGATAATAATTAGAAATTTGTCTTATATATATTTAAGAATGAATTGAAATTTGAAAGTAATATAAATTTAAAAATGGAGGCGAGGAAGTATATATATAAATGTGTCATGTATGAAAATAGAATTTCTAGATGAACATGCATGTAACTTTATCACTAACAATCTCATCAAAACTACCTTTTCACTAATTATATGTTTTTAAAGCAATTTTAGTTTAGAAACGTTATCTATTTAATTTTTAAATAGTTAATTTTTTGGGAGTCACAGCAGGCATGAACGAAGCCAAGGTTCTTTTGAGACTCTTTTGCAACAACACTTGCATGTCACTACAAGAAAAATGGCAGCTAGTCACGCAAAATATGTCGCGCACAAGGTAAGTGTGACAAAATAATTTTATAAAAAAAAATTTATGGGTTTTGTCGCGCAAAACATTGACTTGCGCGACATAAACTATATTAAATATTATGACGCATTTTACATGCGCGACAAAGTGATGCAAAATAAAAAAATTCCCTCCACTCTTTGAATTTGAATTTCCCTCCACTCTTCCCACTTACTCCCTATATATACCTCACTCCTTCTCATTTCTCATTCCTCATTTTTTCTCTCCTCCCTCCCCACTTTCCTTTCTCCTCCATCTAATTTTTCTAATTTTCTTTCTCCCTACATTTATTCTTCACATTCCTCATTCAACTAATTTTCTCTAATTTTTTTCCTAGGTTAATTATTTAAACTCCTCCACAAGTTAAGGTATACACTTTACATCCTCTAATACTTGGTTTTACATCATCTATTATAATTCTAAATCTATTATTTTATCATCTAATACTAATTTCTTTCATTATTTTCTTCTCTACTAATTTTTCAACTCTTTGTAACTTACTTTTCATTATCTATTACTATTTTTTTCATTTTGCCCTCTATTCTTCCTAATTCAAAAATTCTCTTTATCCCTTATTTGTCCAAAGCTTCCTTAAGAAGATTGTAAACTTATTTTAACTAATATAAAATATGATTGTCTCGCATGGGATGCCACATGCGCGACATTTGCATGCGCGACACACTTTTGCTACGACACGAAAAATCGCGTATGCATAAAACGTGACGTACCCCCTTTGTCACGTTTTTAAACGTGACTAACTCCCAAAATCGCGTGTGACTAGCCCCACATTTTCTTGTAGTGTGTAAAAGTCAAAACAGTTGTTTAATAGGAGTGACCCATAGTATCTTCTACCAAAAATTGACCTTTTTGTGGTGATATATATATGCAAATAACAAGAAATCAAGAATAGTACTCCCTCTGGTTCTTATTATAAGATACAAACTACCAATTTCTCACAAACAAAAAATAATAATAGTTGAGTCTTAAAATTTATGTTAAATTTGTCACTATTTTTAACTTCACCCTTCATTAAATGGTATATATGTTTTGCATTTGTAATTTTTTGTCTCTATTAATAACAAGGGTAAAGTGGGAAAAAAACATTTAATGCGGTGGTTGGTGATTTATTTTAAGATCAAATACTGTAAGCAGTTTGTGCCTTATAATAAGGACTCGAGGGAGTATAATTAGTAATTATTCAAAAGTTTTTACTAATCTACTTTCAGCACGTGAGCTATTAATATAATTTTTTTATGAGGTCTATATCGGCTGCCTAAATCATTTATAAAAATAGAGTTTTTTTTTAATTTCTGAATAATTGAATTGAACAGTTAAAAAACTTGACGATGAAGTTGTATATATCCATCACATACATGTCGATAACTATTTAATTTGGTATGTTATTATAAATTAATAACTTGTTATACAAATCAAAAAGTGGCAGACTCAGTCAATCATTACAAGTAGTTAAATTATATGAACTTATTGTCATTAAGTTTTATTAAAAAGGTTTGAAACAGATGAAAATAACATTGTGATATTGTTAACCAAATATTTTTATATGGAAGATATTGCATTTTGTCAATTTCATAAGAGCCAAATATAACTAAATTCGCAGCTCGAAAAAAAAAACAGTTAGAAATTTATTAAAAGCAATAAGTATGTAAGAAATAACTTTTTTTTATGATGCCCTCATTCATGATGGGGAAAATAAGGGGAGAAATAAAGTTAAAAGGAAGAATTAATTAGAGATCTCATAAAAGATACATAATTAAAATGATATTCCATGAGTTGTTATGTGAGACCAATATAATAAGTTGTTATTATTGTTAGCCCTAGAAGTTGTATTTTATAATTCGTGAGACTTTATCTTAATTATCTAATTCTTTCATGAGATCTCTAATTAATTCTACAAGGTTAAAATGAGAAGAAGTATTAAAGAAATTATAGTGTTGGAAAAAATGAAGAAAATATAATAGAGAATTATAAGGAGTGAACATGGTAACAATGCAATGCATTGAACAGTACACTATATATACAACGTAATTTTTAATAACCTATTATAAAATTATATAAATGACTAAAACAATTCAAATTTTAATCTGTAAAAATAAATACTTTGGATACTAATCTTATAGAACATGCACACATATATATAGACTATTATTATATTCAAATGTCAAACACGTTGAATTGAAGACAAGCTGTCGCATGCCAAACTCAAGAAACTTCCAAAATCTAATTTCTGACTAAATGAAAATATCCCACCTCACATTCTTTTAACCTTATTAACATATACAAGAAAATAATCCGTTTCAATATAAAGAAAACATATACAAGAAAATAAATTCATACTCTCCCCAAAGCAACTAACTAATATATTTAGATTTCATATCTAATGGAGTTGTTCGAAACAGATCTATCGGTCGTTCAAATTTGCTTTGAATGGTTTATAATTAACTTAAGAACATAACTTTTTTAATCCATTCCATTATTATAGTGTTGCGTACAAAATATGAGTAACTGTTTAGTTAAGTTCACCTAAATATATATAGAACCACAATGGTGGGAGTTTCGATCACCGCAAAAAAAAGTTATATATATACATACCCAAGTCTATTGATTAATCTGGGAGAACAAGTGGAATCAATTAATCGAAGCACCGATGATTTATTTTTAAAACAATATATGTAATTTTAAAAATAATAATATAAAGCAATTGTTGAACTGATTCATTGAAAATGATTTTTCAAAGAACCAAATGTGGGTCTCTCAGTTCTTAATTGCTATATCGAAATGAAGACAATAGAAGAAAAGAAAAAAGGTTAAGCAGACCAAGAGAAGAAAAGACGAAAAAGAATTAATTGAAAATTCTTAAAGGAGAAAATAATAAGAAAAACAACCCCACCTTACACGGCACTAGTCAGCTAGTAATTAATTATACCCCATCTACCACACCAATAGAGGACACCTGGAAGTGGTATTATATAAGCATAGCATATAGAACAACAAGGACCTGTTTGGGCAACACAAATGAAGAGAGGCATGTGTGCTATTACTTGTGTGTATGTCTCATATTATACATATTCCAAACATGACTGAGAGATTAACAGAGCTGAAGCTAAAACACACAGCTGTGTCTCCAAGGGGGCGGTGTGTGGCGCCGTTTCTGGTGAAGACATATGATTTGGTGGAAGAAGGTGGAGAAGGCAAAGAAGAAGAAAGGAATGACACATCATCATCAATGATAGTGTCATGGAATGAGGTAGGAGATGGTTTTGTGGTGTGGCATCCTGCTAAATTCTCAGACCTTATTTTGCCCAAATACTTCAAGCACAACAACTTCTCCAGCTTTATTCGCCAGTTGAACACCTACGTAAGTTTTCCAATATATAGTATATTCTTCACTTTGACACACACAGACGCACACGTATATTCAAGACGTAATGTAATATACAGTCAATCTCACTTCATATACAGGATAAGGATATAATTATTGATGCCATCTAACAAGACTTCGTCCTCCTCTTTGATTATTTCTTACATGTTCTGTATACTTGTCAGGGTTTGAGTCATCATGTCTCATATTACATAAATATGCTAGATCTGATGCTGAACCAGTAATAAGTATTAGAATGATGATAAATAAATTTTGTTCTTAATAAATATTAATATAAACTAAGACTTGCGGCTATACTTACTAACTTTTGTAGGTTACAAGTCAAATGTCAAAGTTTATATATGATTAGTTTGTCATGTGAGATAGAGTTCTACACACACACAATATGTTACAAACACACAAATTATATTTAATTGTTATTCCCCCCATCCTAAATATAAGACTTATTTAAAAAAATGATTTTTATATTAATATATGACCTATTTCTAATTTTTGTGTTCATTTTTTTAAAATTACCCTCATTGATGCTCCCCTCAATAGTAATCAAGTAAGAGAGGGGAGATGGTGGGTCAAGTTATATATATGTTTGTTGTGGCATTTTGAGGAAAATATGTCCAATCAACTAACTTAACCAACATCCTTAATCTGCTCAAATTAACATATTATTAATCATAAAAATGAGTGTGGTTGCGTTCTTGTTGTATTTGTTTGGGATGTATGGTTTTCTGCACTTAAAGTGATTCTATGGTGATACTTTCTGCAACAATCCAAATTAAAATACTGGAAGATATTATTGTTTCTCATTCCTCGGTTGCAACCATATCTTCCTTTTGATTCCTCTTTAGAAAGTGAAAGAGGAAAATAATTTCTTTTGTTTTTGGTTAATCATCGTTTAATACGGAGAATTTCTTTCTTACATCAATACGTTGTATATATGTGAAAATCAATGAAGTTTCCTATTTAAAATTTTATTGATAAAAGGACAAGGACGACCTGATTTATAGTACCCATATTATGTACAAGAATATTTATAAAGTACTAGTTTTTATTCCAGTTTCTCTAGATTTTTTCTACTACTATTAGATTAAAATAGTAATAAATTGTCGAAATCAACTATTTTATAAAAATTATTTCTATAAACATGAATATATAGATTTATTCTCTTCAAAACATATTTATATAGTTCACAACTACAATAAAGGAAAAATAATAAACTTTAATTTATGAAATGTGAAAAATTTAAACCATTCATTCCATGATATTAGGATAGAGATGAGATTTTAAGGGAAATGGAGGAAAAGAAAATGAGAGTGCATCACTGCCAAATGCCAATAAGGGTTTTGAAAGTTAGCGATATTGAGCATAATTTATTTTGTATGATTTTCATCGGAAACATCCTTTTTTACTTTTCAGTTAATGAATTTAATCTGTTCACTTAAAAGGCAGTATATGTTCACGAAATTTCATTCCCTCATCAATAAAGTGTGAATCTTCTTTATTTTAAAAAAGTGATTCTTCTATTAACAAAAAAAAAAAACCGACGATTATTCTTCCCGTTTTTGTCGGCAAAGGCGATCTATGTACTGAAAATGACGTATATATTTTTATTGTTGTAATGAGATAATTCAAAGCGCATGCACTTGTAACAGTATTTTTGACCCCTTTTTAATAATAATAATAATAATAATAATAATAATAAAAAGAGGACATTTACACTTGAACACCTAATTAATATTCCATTGTCCATAAATATAAAATATATTTGAGTTTTTTTCCGGAGAGATTAATAAAACTAAATAAACCACTTAAATACAACATATTTTGTCTATTATTAGATTCTATATTAGTTTATAGGAAAAATAATATAGTTAAGAAAAAATATAGGAAAATCATATTATAAATAGCTTATTTAGTTTTCTTTAAATGTTCTAAAAATGTTAAGGATTAAAGAATAATAATATATGACCTGATTAATAATCGAACATGACAAAATGTAATCATGTAAAGTCAATACATCAATGTAATGCATCCACTGATTTGGGTTTCCGCTTCCCCGCTCTTCTAATGCTTTGAAAGATATGCATAATTCTCCAATCGGTACATCCCTTTTCTCAAATGTCACTTTCTTATTTATGAGACTATGACAAAAAAGGTTCTTGTTTATAAATCTTGTAAATAGTATTATATTATCATCGAATAATACCCCTTCTCGGTAAGAATTATTGTCAACTATGTATATTCATCCAAAATCTCATTTTCAAATTCTTTGTTTTGTCAGCTCATTTTCAAATTCCAACGTTGAATTTGGGTTTCATATAATTATAGAATATTAACGTTCATCATTAATCATTTATAAAGCATAAAAGCATTGAAAATAGGTTTCAAACTTCAGTTAAAAAAAGGGTTTTCAAACACGTGTCATCAATGTGGTATTCATATTTTTTATACATTATGAACAATTTTTTTGCACAGAAACTTTTAATCAATCATAGGAAAAGAATACACATTTTGAATTATATCAAGGGATTGCTTAACTTGGGCTGCAAGCCTGCAAATCAATGTTAATTGATGATTATAAATCTTACCACAATTATTTTCTCATATTTACACATTAAAGATATAGGAGTGGATAATTATATCTGTGTATGCTTATGGATGAGGCTTAGATTGAGTTGGTTATGTCAATTACTGTTTTAGGGGTTTAAGAAAGTGTCATCAAAGAGGTGGGAATTCAAGCAAGAGAAGTTCCAGAGAGGCAACAAGAAATTGCTGGCTGAAATAACAAGGAAGAAGTGTGAGCCAAGTGTTTTCCCTTCATACTTGAAATCTTGTTCTGAAGAAAATGAAGAAACCAACAACAGCAATAATAATGAACATGAATTACTGGTACAGCAGAACCAAGACCTGAAGAAGCAGAACCAGCACTTGCAATCACAAATTGCTCACTTCAAACAATTACAAATCCGGTTGTTTCACTGTGTCTCTCAATATATGGGCACTTCCTCAAAGTAATATAAGTTATCACTCTCGCTTGATTCATATTCAACAACAATGCAAACTTTTGATGAGTGAGAGATCACATTTTGATTTTGTGTCTATCGTCATGGCATTTATCCACTTGAATCAACAATTGTGTGTCCTATTGTATCAATCATATGTGCTATTTTTCCATTGATTGGTATGAAAGTTCAAATAGAAATTACAAACGAAATGTCATAATTTAGGGATTGATTTAAGAGGAAACAATCAATGGTAGCTTTATTTAGCTTTTCATTATTATATAGCAATTGTAGAGTACAAAGAAATAATTTGGAGAGTACATGTATATACAATAGAATATTCTAGAGCTGTTACTTGTAAGTATAATATAAATGACAATCCTATTTTTTAATTACTCCCCTCAAAGAGAGAGTGCGTTGAGCAGCCCAAGTTTGGCTCTCAGCTGGACCTATTTCACCATCACTCAAGCGTTGTCCTCATTGTTGTTAGTGAATGAAGCTTGCTGTGACCCGCACTTCATTGATTCTATGGTTATGTAATATTATTTTCACCTATGTTCCCTTCTTTTCCCTTTTTATTGTGTTCATACAATATTTATTTGTGTTCACTCTATCTTCATCTTCCAACTGTTATAGTGTCTTCTTTTTATCCTTTTCCAAAATTTGTCCCTTATGTTATTCTCCTTTGTGCAGCTTTGTCGCCTCACTTCATTCCTTCTGTTTATTTAATTTTCATATAATAAACTTTGTTCCCAAGCCATAATTTATTATGCAACTTTGGGTTAGCTTTGCTTCAAGTTATTATACATGAAAATGTTGTTGCTGTTGTCACCTATGTTAGTTTCAATGTTTCTGTTATGTTATTCTCCTTTAGTTGTTAAAACTAGTTGGACTGGAACAATATTGGGGAGGTTAAAAAACCTGCCTAGCCAATACCGAGAGTAACACAAAGTCAAATGGCAAAATGGAGTAAATCAAATAGGCAATCGTGACTTCTATAGTTGCTAAAAAATGACTTGCATTATTGATAAATTACATTTGTATGATTTTTATGTGCTCAAATGAAAGAATTAACATGATTAGGATGCAATATTGTGCAAATAAAATAACTCCCCGTTTTGGATTATGCTTGTTATATATATTTGGTTATATTTGGGGAGTCAATGATGTCTAATTAAATGGAATTGCTTAATTTTAACAAGTTAGCAATATTGGTGCATGATTTAGGGATTTCATTTTAAGTATGTTAGCTCTTAAATTAAAAAGATAAATATTTGAGCTTAGTAATATACCAAATAAACAAGCAGTTATAAAAATATATAATACAAAACAAATAATAGTTGTTTTTAATATTATCATGAGTTAATAATTTCTCCATTTCTCTCATGTAAGCACCATGGCAGTGACTATTTGGAATGAAGAGTTTATATATTTGCTTCACTTGACAAAATGAGCATGGAAAATAAAAACAAGGACCAAATGCTACATAAAGTGGGTCACGGGTTTTGAAGTTTCATATTTTGGGTTGAAGGGGGAGACACATGGCACAAAGAAAAGAAAGATAGGAGAATGGGAGATGTTGGGCCTGAGGAAGAATTGAACAAAAGAAGTATGTGTGAGCTGCTTAAAAAGGAGAAAAAAGAGGGAGCTGGGCAGTGGGGGAGTCAAGCAAAGAAAAGAAAGAGAAAAGAGAGAAGCTTCATTTTCTCCTTCTCTCTTTTCATTTCATTCCATTTTTTCCCTTTTACTCCTATTTCCACCATGATTTCTCTCCACCCATTCCTTACGGGGGTAAGTAAAACACCTTCTTTGCTTATTGAGATGATTTGGGAAGCTTGAGCTCTCATGCTTAATAGGGGAGTCTTATTCTTTTATATTTTAGGAAACTTAGAGAAAACTCAAAGGTGTTAAAGGATTTAACAATTTCTAGTTAGTTGTGGTCCCACTAGTTAGCTAATTGGACTCATGGGTTCATGGGGTTTGGTAAATTAGTGAACTAGCACCCTTGTGACTCCCCAAATATATTAATTGAGATATGATAGTTATTCTCAATCATTCCCAAGAGAAATTCCATTCCATTTAACCAAATCTTTACTTTTTTCTTATTTGCATATCACACCTTTTACTTATTTTCATTATTGATCCATGACAATTTTTCTTATTCAAACAAATTTAGCATTTATTTACTAGTTAATTAGTTGCATTTTATAGGCTCATTCAAGAACGATACTCGAGGTTAGTGGAGGTTTTATATTTTCTTGAAGAATTAGACTCAAGACATCACTACACCGATCGTGAATTTGGTGTCTTTTAATGCTATCATAATAAAGGTTACTAGAAATAATCATCTAAAATTCAGTTCCAAATTTACCATAAGGTAATATTGATTGGACCGAAATTTATATGTTTAAGTATGTGCATTTGAGCTTAATTAGTGTGGTTTATTTGCTATATTTGATCATTATTGGTACATTTATATGCACATGCTTATTGGAATTAATTGGTGAATATTAGCCTTTTTCTTGCATTATTAAGAAACCAAGGGTATTTTGGTCGTTTTGACTATGTGATGATATTTTATTGTAGGGGGTCCCACGTGGGCCCCACACACCCTTGGTAGAGCTTCGGTGGAGATAATTTGGCAAGAAGAAAGGTTAGATAACAAGAACTCAGATTCACATCCGGATGCAGGTTCACATCCGGAAGTAGGTTCACATCCGGAAGTAGATTCACATCCGGAAGTATGTTTGCATCCGGTAGTGAGTACTCTTGAGCTTGCAGAATGAAGTCTTGACTTCCGGAAGCTTAAGCCCATCAGACAGCAAGTACAAGAGCCAGACTGCACAATGCACGGAAATATCAGCTACTTTTCAGAAGTCTTCTGTGCAGAATAAATTAAAGGCAAAGTCAACCCTGCAGCTTGAAAGTATCGTTGGAGCATCTTTCCAGATGAGGCAAAATTGGCTCCAACGTCAAATTGAAATGGAGAGCTTCATTAAGGGCAAAAAGGGAAGCACAATCACTTGGAGAACAAGGAGGGACCTTTGGAAATGCATGGAGACAACATTTGGACTACATTCTGTTAGAATCTTAAGTTTTGATGGTGACTTAGGTATGATATGGTCTAGTACTTAAAAGAACATAATTAACACTTAGGAAGGATTAGATGACATGGTTAGAACCCTGAGTTAGATCACTTGTGAATGCAAGATCATTTCCGGAAGTATTAGCACTAGAGTCACAACCGGATGCAGATACACTTCCGAATGAATCAAGACTAGCGCTCACGGATGCGGAATCACTTCCGGATAGACTAGGACTCGCGCACGCGGATAAATGTGTCATCCCCCAGCGGCAGCGAGTAACTCACTAGGGATTTAACTTAGTCCATGAGAATTAGGTACACAAAACCTTAAGACTAAGCTATGTTTCAATCGGAAGTGAGTTTGCTTCCTGTTAGACTTAGACTGGCGCAGAGCGATAGAATAGATATTACTCCAAGCGACAGTGAGTCTACTTCCCCAAGTGAAAGCGCTTCCTGTTAGAATTAGACTGGCGCAGAGCGACAGAATAGATATTACCCCAAGCGTCAGTGAGTCTACTTCCCCAAGTGAAAGCGCTTCCTGTTAGACTTAGACTGGCGCAGAGCAATAGAATAGTTATTACCCCAAGCGTCAGTAAGTCTACTTCGCCGAGTGAAAGCACTTCCTATTAGATTTAGACTGGCGCAGGTTGATAGACTAGATATAACCCCGAGCGTCAGCGGAAATGCAACATCAAGTGAAGTTGCTTCCTGTTAGATCTTGACTGGCGCAGACTGATAGAATAGATTTCACCCTAAGCGTCAGTGAATTCACCACGTCAAGTAAAAGTGCTTCCGATAGCTCAGTGACTAGCGCTGAGTGGTGGAATGAAATAAACTAAGCGAGAGCAAGTCATGGTGAACTAAATCCCTCATCAAGTGAATTTACTTCCGGATGTAGAAGTGCTTCCGGATACACCTTAGACTTAGGATCACCCACTGCATGAGATTATATGATTATATTGCTAAACTAACGTTCAAGTGCAGCACACTCAGTAAGGTTGCTTCCGGATGAGAAGTTGCTTCCGCAAGCAATCAGAATGTCTGAACGTTCAAAGAGATGCAGTGTCAGAATGCTTTTAACAGAGCAGAGGTGTCAGGACTACTTTTCAGAGATAAAGCAAGTCAACCCTGCTGAAGCATTTAAGAAGATGTTCCTTCCAACGGTAACAAGAGGATAACAGACACATTCAAACAACATTGTTACCTACCAAGCATGAGGAGTATGAGAACATAATCTGAAGATTCACTCAAGGTGTTAAAGCTCATACTGCCCACAAGAGTCAGAGTCCATAAGAGAGCTTCTGATAGCAAGAGAGGATCCAATAGCAAAGCACTCTTATCATTCATGGACAAGTGCTTGGAAGACAAAGTTCCTCTATGTGATAGCAAGCAAAATGTTAGAGTCCACGAGCTTCAGATAGCAAGAGAGCTTCCGATGGTGAGTCTCTTAACATCCTGGACTTATGCTTGAGGAACGAAGTCCTCTCTGACAGCAAGCAAGAGTCGGACCGTACAAAGTGTTCAGATGTCAGAACGACTTTTGTCAGAATAGTATTGCCAGAACAGTGTTGACAGAACAGCTTGGTCAGAGCACCTTTTTAGATAAAGCAAAGTCAACCCTGCTGTGCATTAATGAGGACAACGTAAACAAGGCCCCAACGTCTATAATCAAACGGTCTTATTGCCTCTCCAACGGTTAGATATTCAGAGGCTGGTATAAAAGGGATGTTCTTCATTTCTGACGAAGCAGGCTTGAAAAAGAGAGAAAGAACAAGGCTATTATCTGAAAAACACTATTCTACATTCCTCTCATCTTCTACTCTCGGACCTTGATATGTAATATTCTTAGAGAGTGATTTATTTGTACTTAAGTGAGTAACATCATCCACTCTTTGAGAGAGTTAGTTTTGAGCTTAAGTGTTTAACAAAATCAGTTCATAGAGTGAACATAATTGTAATCTTACATTTTGTAAGGGGGAGCATTTAGAAGGTTTTCTAAATCTCTATAGGTTGCAAGTTAGCCCGTAAAACTTGCGTTTGTAAGGTTGCAAGTGATCCCGTAAAACTTGCGGTAAGGTTTGCAGGTGAACCCGTTGTAAAACCTGTGGGTTGTTAGGTGAACCCGTGCTCGTAAAACCTAAAGTGTAAAGGCTTCTCTTGTGCCCGGTTTAAACAAGAATAGTGGATTGGAAATCTCAGGTGTAGCCTGGGGACTGGATGTAGGTCTGGGTGACCGAACCAGGATAAATTTATGTGTGCATATACTTATACTTGATCATTCTATTTTGCATCACATAGCATACTGACTTGTGCATAGCATTATTTATTATCATCATCACCGAGCACAAGCAGTCTTTCGAAAAGAGTTTAAGTTTTTATTCCCTCACCCAATTCACCCCCCCCTCTTGGGTGACAGCCACGAATTTCATTTGGTATCAGAGCAGGTCACTTGTTTAAAGGATCAAACGATCTCAAGTGCAAAGACCTTGGCTGATTTGGGTTAAAATGTTTTCCAAAGGCTTTGATCATACCATTCCACCTGTGTTAGAAAATATTGATTTTTGTTGGTGGAAAGCAAGAATGGAAAGTTTTATAAAATCCACTAGTTTGAAAATGTGGGATATTTTTGAAAATGATTTTGATTTCAAACCAAAAGGAAACTGGACTGAAAGGGAGAAAAATTTGTTTTCCTTAAACATTAGAGCAATGCAAATTTTATACAAAGGCTTAACTGAAAATGATTTCCAGAAAATCAAACATTGCTCTAATGCTAGAGATATTTGGAATACTCTTGATGTGATATATGCTTCTAACCCATCTCTTGAAAGCACAGCTGTCCAAAGCTCAACTCGTGCTCTTTGTGGATCATCTACTGATGAGCTTCTGGAAGCTGATATTGAGGAAGCAGACTTCAGTGAAGAGAGTATCCATCTCTGCCTAGAAGATTCAGAAAGTGAGGTATCTGGATCTGAAATTGAACTCTCTGATTTGCAAGATGCATACAATGAGTTATATACTGAATATTGTAAACTTGCAAAAGAACTTCTAGGCTTAAAAGAAAAAGATAGGAAACTTGAAAAACTAATTTCTTCTTCTACATCTAAAGTTTCCGAGGGTTCTTTTAAAGAACTAGTGGTTCCGATAGCTAGCCCACTATCGGTAGGGAAAACTTCAACATGTCTTGAAAAATGTTTTGATTGTAAATACGTGTTGAAGGAAAAAGAAAAGCTTTCAAAAGAAACTGAAATTTCAAAGGAACAAAAAGCTTTTCTAAAGAAAACTAATCATGATAATGATAGGAAGCCTCATTTTGATTATCATTCCATTATCTGTCATTATTGTGGTAGATTAGGACATATTTCTCACACATGCAGTCTTAGAAGAAATTCAAATGTGAGAAATAAGTTTGTATGGATTCCTAAAGGACAAGTAAGGTCCAGTGCTAACCATGTAGGACCCAAGTACAAATGGGTACCAAAACATCCTCCTAGTGCCTTACTTGTGCAGGATAGATCAAGAGTTCCTCTCATCCCAAAGAAGAGAACTCGTGGTGATGCAACTGCTGAAACCCACTGGTACAATCATAAGAAGCTGTCGGCCACCACAAGGGACAATGGTTCTGTCTCAAGGATGAGCTATCACAAAGTTCCATTCAACTATCCTGAGAAGAACAAGAGAGAGTGGATTCCTCGATCATCATTGAAAAGGCTCTTGAATCCTACCTCTCAGAAGAAAGTGCTTCGAACCAAGGATAAGTATAGAAGATCTCCTTGGGTAAGCAAGGGATCACTTAGCAACGAAGCAATTGATAGTAAAATCTCCTATGCTAATGTTAGATGGACTTATTGAGATTTTACATTAAGCATCCTAAGATGTGAACATTATATTCATCATAGAAGAAAGCTTGAAGAAATAAGTAATGTTCATAATCTACATACTATCCATGACTATCTTGATCAAAAACCTTGTATATCCTTGTGCATATAGTCATGAAAGATTCACCATGCCATACACATAGGACGTAATCTAAATGCATGTGAACTATATATAGCCTACAAACTGACCTTCAGATCCAGACTTGGATACAAAAGGAAGGAACTATCTGGTATTTTGTAGGAAGGGCAATCCGAAGGTTCAGCAAGACAAGGGTGAAGAAGACCCTTGCTAAAAGGAAGATCTCCTCCCCCCACAGTAAGCCATCTGATTCATGTGCCCCCAACAATCTGCTAGCTCAGAGGCAAACTTGAGATAGCGCTGAGTGATCAACCTGCGGAGATACCTTCTGCTGAACCTGTGTCTCCCTCTGCGCCAGCACCCAATCTGAGTGAAGAGCTGTGTATGAAGTATGGGTTCAAGAGGCCAGAGATGCCAGTGGTAGTGATCACAAAGTAAATTCATCCCTCTGCACCAGCTCCAATCCATCCTATTAGCCTCAGCAAGACTCAGGACTGTACCTCATCTGAACAATTAGTCAAGTCTTGATAAGCATTCGTCACGCATAGATTTTGGTACTGCTCTAAATATAGATTCCATGCATTGCCAACCAAAATCAAGCGAGCTACTGCTAGATGCGAATGGAGCTATGGTGATATCATTCTTACCTTCCTCTTTACTTGAATAATCACTTGGCTAGTAAATGCATGATGGGCTCAACAGCTTTTATTTCTCTGAAACTGATATGATTTCCCTTATCTGTGATGAACACTTATTTTCTGTAAAAACGACCCTATCATATCAAATTCATTTTCTGATATAATGCAAACAGATTCTGATCCTCTTTAAACCTACATGACAACCGTACCTCATGATAGCACTCAAAAGCTATTTCTGATTTTCCATTTCATGTGGTATCTCTTGCATCAACTTTTTCAATGCATAAGCAGCTATGGTTTCGAGAACAATACATCCCTCTTAATTACATCTTTAAGTTCTCAATCTACTAATGATCTCAGTTCAAGTTTGTGGTTTAAGAATGTTGACACAGATTATTGAAGCTTGAACAATGAATATAACCAAGAGAGAATGACAACGAAAATGTCTCTTATCAAGATGTGTGGAATGGCTATACCAAACCTGAGAAACTCTCGCCAATACACATGAGCATTTCTATCCCTTACATATTCTGTTGTGAAATTAAATGGATAGTCTCTCTCTTGTCTGACATGCATTAGAAATCTTAGGAAATGCCTTGAATTAAACTCTGCTAGATCTGTAAAACATGGCATAGTATCACAAGCATGCTATAATCTGTATTAATTTCAAGCTTGTTGATGTCCTAAGAACAATGAGATCACACTGAGCATATCTAGAAGAACTTGAGCTAAAATTTGGAAATTATTCTCGTAATCATATGCTGAAATTTGGTTGTTTTTGTAAAACGAATTCAATCCTAATCAAATTATTTTGTGAGGATGAAGATTCTCTTTTTCAAAATCTCATTATGTTATTAATTCACATGTCTTCATGATCTAACATGAACATCCTTGAGGCATATGTATTGAACTATACTTGCTTATGAAACTCTGAAAATATGCCACCTGTTTAATATTCTCTGTACTATCACATTGATATCTATCCATGAGAGTATAAATAGAGTTCATGTCTTGATAGTGAAACTATGTGAATGTATAGATAATTTCAAAATTAGTTTTCACATAATCATTGCTCATATTTTCTTAAACCAATTAGCAAGCATGATTTCTTAAAATTATTAGCTTATGCTGATTAACACAGATTGACTTGAATGTCCTGAGGATGGTCTTCAATGTTAAATCTTAAGTTCTTTCACTGACCATCAGAAAGCATTTGTTTCCTCAAGCATATGCAGGACCAATCATCAAGTTTGAGCAAGGTTGCTTTCACAACAATCAGCGCCTTCGATAGCAGGCCAACTATTGAACCATGGGAAGAGTAGAGTGACTGCCCAGTCATGTCTGCTTGTGGTTGTAGCTCAGCTTGCCGAAGCGAATCATCAAAGCACTTGCGCTAGGGGTTTCCACTTGAGATAACACACCTCTTGAAGATGTCAGGAAGCATGCTTATCTGCGTATGATTCAGATTCCTGAGTCTAATAGAGTATGAGTACCCCTCATCTGTGGTAACATCTACACCTTACCATCTCTTACATATGATGCATACATGGCATTGGTAAGGGTGTCAACTTAGGATGTTTCTCTCAATCTGCATTGACTTCAAAATCATTCACTGTCTTAGAAAATCATCCTAGCTCACACATCTGTATCCTCTAAATGACATGCTGGAAAGTAATTGATAACATACCTCTCTTATATGCTTCCTTTCTTGATTTAATGATGATTAATCTTAATATAGAAGAGAAGTAAGTGGACATTACCTGTTAATGATCCCTTGAAAATAGAGAGTCACATGCTGTCATCGATAATAAACTCTTAAGATGCTGTGATGCAATTTGTTTGGAAATTATTTTTGGCACTTTTAAAAAAAACACAAATTTCATTTGATTTGATTTCATTTCATATGGTATCACAAATTTCATTTGGCATTCAATCATTTCCTTTGATACCACAAGTTCAAACTCAGATCTCATTTGATTTCATTAGGTATCAGATTTCATCTCATTTGAATTTAAAATCACATATTTCATTTGATATCATAATCATCATTTTTAAACACATCAAAATTATTTTTGATATCATGTTAATCAATTCGAGAAGATCAAAATTACATTTGGAAAGAATTTTCACCTTCAAAAAGAAAACTGTTTTGTATGTTTTGATCTTAATTTAATTATGATTAGATTTGATGTATCAATATCTCCTTTGAAAAACATGTTTAACTATCCTACATAGTGTTTAGGGAGAATACAATCATTTAGGATCATGAGCCATTATTGCTGTTCCTTGTTGATTCTCGTACATTGTATTGAATAGTCTAGAACAAATCTTTATTAGCGATACATAGGGAGAAATATTAGGTAGAAAGCCCATTCCTAGGAGAACGATAAAAGTATCCCCATCCCTAAGGCTAGCTTGCACTTGTTGAATTTTGATGAAGCCAAAAGGGGGAGAGAAATGAGACACGAGATGTCTAGAGATGAGACATGAGATGTCTAGAGCTGAAAGATAAGATATCTGGGGAGAGAACTGGGAATGAAATATAGCTCTGGAAATGATCTAAGTTTAATTATGTTCTCTAGTCATCTATGGGTAATCTGGGGAGAGAACTGGGAATGAAATATAGCTCTGGAAATGATCTAAGTTTAATTATGTTCTCTAGTCATCTATGGGTTTGTCATCATCAAAAATGAGACACGAGATGTCTAGAGATGAGACATGAGATGTCTAGAGCTGAAAGATAAGATATCTGGGGAGAGAACTGGGAATGAAATATAGCTCTGGAAATGATCTAAGTTTAATTATGTTCTCTAGTCATCTATGGGTTTGTCATCATCAAAAAGGGGGAGAATGTTAGAATCTTAAGTTTTGATGGTGACTTAGGTATGATATGGTCTAGTACTTAAAAGAACATAATTAACACTTAGGAAGGATTAGATGACATGGTTAGAACCCTGAGTTAGATCACTTGTGAATGCAAGATCATTTCCGGAAGTATTAGCACTAGAGTCACAACCGGATGCAGATTCACTTCCGAATGAATCAAGACTAGCGCTCACGGATGCGGAATCACTTCCGGATAGACTAGGACTCGCGCACGCGGATAAATGTGTCATCCCCCAGCGGCAGCGAGTAACTCACTAGGGATTTAACTTAGTCCATGAGAATTAGGTACACAAAACCTTAAGACTAAGCTATGTTTCAATCGGAAGTGAGTTTGCTTCCTGTTAGACTTAGACTGGCGCAGAGCGATAGAATAGATATTACTCCAAGCGACAGTGAGTCTACTTCCCCAAGTGAAAGCGCTTCCTGTTAGAATTAGACTGGCGCAGAGCGACAGAATAGATATTACCCCAAGCGTCAGTGAGTCTACTTCCCCAAGTGAAAGCGCTTCCTGTTAGACTTAGACTGGCGCAGAGCAATAGAATAGTTATTACCCCAAGCGTCAGTAAGTCTACTTCGCCGAGTGAAAGCACTTCCTATTAGATTTAGACTGGCGCAGGTTGATAGACTAGATATAACCCCGAGCGTCAGCGGAAATGCAACATCAAGTGAAGTTGCTTCCTGTTAGATCTTGACTGGCGCAGACTGATAGAATAGATTTCACCCTAAGCGTCAGTGAATTCACCACGTCAAGTAAAAGTGCTTCCGATAGCTCAGTGACTAGCGCTGAGTGGTGGAATGAAATAAACTAAGCGAGAGCAAGTCATGGTGAACTAAATCCCTCATCAAGTGAATTTACTTCCGGATGTAGAAGTGCTTCCGGATACACCTTAGACTTAGGATCACCCACTGCATGAGATTATATGATTATATTGCTAAACTAACGTTCAAGTGCAGCACACTCAGTAAGGTTGCTTCCGGATGAGAAGTTGCTTCCGCAAGCAATCAGAATGTCTGAACGTTCAAAGAGATGCAGTGTCAGAATGCTTTTAACAGAGCAGAGGTGTCAGGACTACTTTTCAGAGATAAAGCAAGTCAACCCTGCTGAAGCATTTAAGAAGATGTTCCTTCCAACGGTAACAAGAGGATAACAGACACATTCAAACAACATTGTTACCTACCAAGCATGAGGAGTATGAGAACATAATCTGAAGATTCACTCAAGGTGTTAAAGCTCATACTGCCCACAAGAGTCAGAGTCCATAAGAGAGCTTCTGATAGCAAGAGAGGATCCAATAGCAAAGCACTCTTATCATTCATGGACAAGTGCTTGGAAGACAAAGTTCCTCTATGTGATAGCAAGCAAAATGTTAGAGTCCACGAGCTTCAGATAGCAAGAGAGCTTCCGATGGTGAGTCTCTTAACATCCTGGACTTATGCTTGAGGAACGAAGTCCTCTCTGACAGCAAGCAAGAGTCGGACCGTACAAAGTGTTCAGATGTCAGAACGACTTTTGTCAGAATAGTATTGCCAGAACAGTGTTGACAGAACAGCTTGGTCAGAGCACCTTTTTAGATAAAGCAAAGTCAACCCTGCTGTGCATTAATGAGGACAACGTAAACAAGGCCCCAACGTCTATAATCAAACGGTCTTATTGCCTCTCCAACGGTTAGATATTCAGAGGCTGGTATAAAAGGGATGTTCTTCATTTCTGACGAAGCAGGCTTGAAAAAGAGAGAAAGAACAAGGCTATTATCTGAAAAACACTATTCTACATTCCTCTCATCTTCTACTCTCGGACCTTGATATGTAATATTCTTAGAGAGTGATTTATTTGTACTTAAGTGAGTAACATCATCCACTCTTTGAGAGAGTTAGTTTTGAGCTTAAGTGTTTAACAAAATCAGTTCATAGAGTGAACATAATTGTAATCTTACATTTTGTAAGGGGGAGCATTTAGAAGGTTTTCTAAATCTCTATAGGTTGCAAGTTAGCCCGTAAAACTTGCGTTTGTAAGGTTGCAAGTGATCCCGTAAAACTTGCGGTAAGGTTTGCAGGTGAACCCGTTGTAAAACCTGTGGGTTGTTAGGTGAACCCGTGCTCGTAAAACCTAAAGTGTAAAGGCTTCTCTTGTGCCCGGTTTAAACAAGAATAGTGGATTGGAAATCTCAGGTGTAGCCTGGGGACTGGATGTGGGTCTGGGTGACCGAACCAGGATAAATTTATGTGTGCATATACTTATACTTGATCATTCTATTTTGCATCACATAGCATACTGACTTGTGCATAGCATTATTTATTATCATCATCACCGAGCACAAGCAGTCTTTCGAAAAGAGTTTAAGTTTTTATTCCCTCACCCAATTCACCCCCCCCCTCTTGGGTGACAGCCACGAATTTCACATTCATTCCCATTTTACCCAAATACCAAAACTACCCTTTCTTCCCTAACTTTCCATCAATTCGGTCATTTCCCTCCATAATCACCAAAATATCTTTTTGACAACTCACACTCCCCACTTGACAGCTCACTAACTCCACTTGCCAACTCATCATCCAACTAACCACCTACTTAATCCCAACTAACTTCATTTTGAGGGATTCTTCAGTTTTCACTTTCTCTCTCTTCACCAAATTCTCTCAATTTCTTCATCTCCTTCTTCCATCTTCACCGAACCTTCATGGACATTTCACCACGCAAATCCTCCATTTCTTCTGTCTCCATGCGTGGCTAAGCGTCCTTCTCCTTCCTTTAAGTCCAGATTTGTGCTAAGAGCTTCAATGTAATCGGCCTTGTGTGAGAATTTCCTTTTCTAGGTTTTCAAGTTTGTAATCAATTAGATCTTTCATGTCTAGAGATTTTTAGGTATGTTAGATCTAGAATTTTGCATAGAGATTTCTATGTAGAGTTCATTTATTCTTCCAAACTTGTAAACCTAACTTCTAGATCTTGAACTTTTATGTATGTTAGGTATATACATTGTGTAGCTTCATGAGATTAGGCATAGTGTGTACATTTTGTTTGATTCTTGAAGTGAATGTTAAATAGAAGTTAGTTTTGATTTCTATCTCACCTATGGAAATACATCAAGTTCAAGGCTAGACTATCTTGATTAATTAGTTTAAACTAGCTAAAACTTCTTAGATTTAAGAGGTTTGACCGATTTAAGCTAGTTAATTAAGAGGAAATTGTCATATGAGGCCTATCATTCAAGTAGCACAAATTGAGGCTTGAAGGAGGAGATTCTACTCTTGATTTTCACACTCATACTTTCGGTACATTCTATATTTTTAGCTGTTAATCTTAGCTGTTAAACAATCACCAAACCTTGAATCATTGTTAATTTGCTTGACGTATATACTTTTAATTAGCAAGATTAAACCTAAATCATTGTTAATTTGCGTGACGTATATACTTTTAATTAGCAAGATTAAACCTAAATCGTGGATTCGACTCGTACTCACCACTACTACCTAGTGGAATAGAGTATTGAATTGTTTTGATTGATCTTTAGAGGCGACAAAAAGAGATAAATCAAACATATATTTATATCACAACTATTCCAAATTTCATATCTACCAATGGGACAAGGAACAGAAAAATCAATACAACAATGTGCATCCAATGTCAAACAAAACCAATCAGTTGAAGGAGTTTCCTTCACAAGGGAAGTTTGGTACATTAGTGGATAAAACATTACATAAACATTGAAACAAAGGGAAGAATTACACACTTCAAGTGGTTGAACACAAGCTGAAAGGAACACACATACACAACCTTACAAACACAAATATGACGCAACAAATTTGCCAAACTTTCAAGAGGTCAACCCTCTCCATCCAAAGGCCTCAGCCCTTAGCCTAATCAATTTCACAATCCTTCTCTCTCTCCTCTGAGAACCAAATCCATATTTAAAGACCCCAAAGTTAAAGTGGACGCACCCTACTTCTAGCTACACCTAAACCCATACCACTTTTCTTTTCCCTTTCAGCTATGAACCATTGTATAACTTGTTAATCGAGCTGTCAACGATTTGGGTGATAAGATTTCACCTAAAATGCAATATCAGGGAAGTACTAGCTTTCCTCTTACGGTTGTCTAACTTGGGTGACTCAAGTATCTCTCCTTCCTCAGGAGAACTCAGATAAGACTGACATGATGACAGACTTTTTGACCCACGATGATGCTCATTATCTGATGTATATGAGGGCTTACAGCAATTTAGCCTCTCATCCTGCTCATTTTTTTTCACTAGGTGCAGCCGGCTCAGTTTCATCCTCTGTCATCTTCACAATGAGATCGTCAACATCCATAACCTTTTGTTTCTTGGTTATATGGCCAGATGCCTTTCTTCGTTTCCCAAGTGCAGCTATAATGTTGTCCCTGTCAATATGATTAACTACTTGCAGAGGTGGTCAATCAAATGTACCATATCTATGATCTAGATTTCTGTTGGTCTGTTTATCATAGCCTCCATAATCTCTTTTCTCTTAACATTGCTTTTTCCTCTTTTTGTTAACCCGATTGAGACCTCAACATTTCTTGAGCTTCTTTCAGGTTTCCCTCAAGTTGCGTATGACCCTTGCTTCATCTTCTAGCCTATGTCTGATTCCTGTGCCGACATAATCACTACTTCTAGTATGGTTTGATGATGCATGTTGTTCAACATTATTAGCTAATGATTGCAACCTTGTCTTTGAAGCTCTAGGTTTAAAAGTTTCAAGTCTTGAAGTCATCACTCCAGTATAAGAATTATTGTTTATAATTGCATTTTCACCATTTTTTGCAAGAACCTTTGTAGATGCTTGACTAGTGGCTCCACTTTTTGTATCTTCTTCGACGCTTTTCAAAGGTGGCATCGGTTTTTGCTCATATAAATCTAATAATTGATGGGTAATTTCTGCATAATATAAATAAACATAGTTAGATCTTTCACAATAATAAAATAAAACCCAAAATTGAATTGATTGTGTCACCTCCAAATGTGCAATCTACCATAGTAACAACCCAAGCACAAGATTTCTATTTTATTGAACATTAATATTATCAATTACTATACAATTTAAAAAGGCAATCAACAAATGAAAGAGACTGGGGAATGGTAGAGAAGAGGTGGTAATATTGCTTTTCAATTTTTTATATCACTAATACTTAAAAAAGGCTCCAAACTTCGAATTGCATAGGCGTAATTTCGAATGTCTGCCACCAAAAACGTTTTCCATCTGATGAGAGCTTCAATTTGAGGAACTTGACAACAATGAATAGCTCCTACTGCAATATGATGAGGCTGGAATTGCAAGTAAAGGCATGTTCGAAGTCTGCATACCACAACCATATTTCAGGAAAGGAAAACGAGAAATCATGGTGTATAGCAAATGAGGTTATCAACATACCCATCCTTCATAAAATTCCATACATCTTGATGAAGGGGATTTTGAGCCATTTTGAGTTTGCTTATAGCCTTATGAAGGGATTTATAAGGATTGTTCAGCTCAAGATCAAAAGAGGGAGTTTGAAGAACAAGCCTCTTTCCAACTAAGATTAATTCTTTCTGCTGTTTATACACATCCTGCACTGCATCATAAAAGGAAAAAAATTCATTAAAATAGGAAAAATGTTAATGAGTAAAGCCACATTACTTGAACATATAGAAGAAACTCATGATAAATTTGGAGGAAATAAGGAAAACACACAAATAAAAATTTCTTCAAAAACAAGATGAATGATATGAATTTGATTTTTAGTTTCAATGTACATATAGGTCTTACTTGCTGAAGCATTATGAGGATCGCTCAAAATGGATATTGAAGTTAAGAGAACAAAACATACAATCTAAGGAAAAATGACAAGTATTTCTAATAAAACAAAGTTAATTACACAATTCTAATATAGTCAATTCAGTGATAATAATAAGTGATTGCTAGATATGGAAGCATAAGAAAAACTCAAGGTCACCCAAGATATCAATACCTTCTGCCTTATTCTTCAAGCTGCCAAAGAGTCATTCTCATTCATAATTTCATATGACTCAAAAATCACGTGTTAGATGACATGGACATACGTCAACTTTCCCAGCAAGAAACATGCACGCTGTTGCAATGACATGTTGATCAAATTTGTTGAATGCCATCATTATTCCAACGAACATTGTTTCATATATTTTATTCACCTCAAATGAGTGATACACATAAGATCAAATAGCATGAAACACAACAATATTTTATGACTAAGTATGAGTAAGAACCCACACAGATGCTAAGTAAAAAATCAAGCAAAGTAGGGTGGGGACAGAGAGCACCCCATGCTCGGATTTGAATCTAAGGGTTAATGTAAAATATAAATATCTTTCCTTTTTTCTACTATTTTTGTCTTCCTTTTTCTCCATTTTGTTTTAATGTTTATGTTTATATTTATGTTCATCTTTATGTTTTTCTTTGGTATCTCAGACTTTGATATCATTAATATATATATATATATATATATATATATATATATATATATATAACACATAAGTCTCTTCAAATAATTGATTATGGACAGGTATATAATGTTCAATCTCTTTGATGACTCCCCATATTTAGTGATTCTAAAAAGTATTTTCTTTAGTGAATTCTTACAAGTATTATATATAAAACTATTTGTTCTTTGAAATCCAACCTTCTTTTGTTGTAACTGAATCATTTCAGGCTCCGATTTCAACCTACCAATCAAATTCTTTTTTCAACTGGTGAAATACCTGACATCTCAATAATAACTTCCATGGGAAGATCAAAATTGTCACACTGATTAGTGTTTGAACCAACGCATTCCCTTGAAGGCACTGCATCATTGGAGTTCTCTAAAACTGTTATGTCATCAACTGTCTCGACTTTGTTGCCATAATTACTTCCAGAGAGCCTATTACTCTTAGTCATCATCATGTTCTGAGATCTAACAACTGCAACATGAAAAAATGCATAGAGTTTACATCCAAAATGACAATCAAAGAGCAAGTTCTCTTCTTGTTGTCCCACCAAACCTAATGACCGGACACTTTGATTTACATGTTTAAAAGTAAAAGGTAAAATTTTTGTTGTGAATTTGGGACCCAATAATGATAATACATAGGATAACCCACTTAGTGTACCCAATGATATTATGTTAATAACAACACCAAAGTAATTTCAATTGAGAAGAAAAAAATATTGATTTGTTTTCTTGAAACAACTGGGGTTCACATTGGGCATAAAAGAAATTAGTTGAACAAGAAGTTGGAGAAATCATAAGTATAGTGAGAGTAGAGAGAAAAAACAAAGGTGAGAGAGAAACAAGAAAGAAATAAAAAAGCTGAAAGCAAAATATGAGATACTGCAATGCATTCAAACAATATCTTATTCACCGAGAAAAACACACACTTTGTCACACCATAGAAAATTTTCAAATGAAGAAATCAAACCTAGATCAAGCACCTGAAGGAGACAAAGCGGTAAACAAAGAGGAAAGCAGTAAGCCTGGGAATGTAGACGCGAGTATGAAGGGCGGGATAATATGAAATGTGAGCATTCATGCCTGAATGAATCTTTCTTATATAAAAATCCGAAGGCTAAATAAAATTATCTTTTTTTATAAGAAAGATCCATGCACATAAAAATCCATAGCAAACCTCAATTTTCTATTTAGTAAATGTAATTTCCAAAATATTTTATCAAATATCTAAAAAAAATCCTAAGATTCTGATTATATAGCCCTGGAATTTAATTAGTTTGCTAGAGATTATTTTTGCCTAGAATCAGCTAATTAGTTTTTCTTGAACTGCTGATAATTAAGTTTGTAATTTTGATTTTATTATTTATTTTTAATTTGAGGATTTAATTGATTTGATGTTAGATTTGAATTGTAATTGTTTGAAAATATTATGCGATTTAGTTGGAGTGTAATTTGGTAATTATGTTAACAATTTACATGAAGGAAAACAAAAAACTAAATAATGTTCACTTAAGCATCTAAATTTTTAAACTACATGAATCTATGGGGTATTCTAGTTTTTTAAAAAAACAAGCAGACAATAAAGCTTCTCCCCACAAATTATTAGGTGCAGCAGAACTCACAAGCATAGCATTTATCATTTCTTTTAAAGTTCTATTTTTTCTTTCTGCAACACCATTTGATTAAGGTGAATAAGGATATGTTACTTCATGAATTATTCCCTCTTTTTCACAAAAATCATTAAACAATAAATATTCTCCTCCTCTGTCCAACCTAGCTCTTTTAAATTTTCTACCAAGTTGATTTTCTACTTCTGCTTTGTACGAAAGAAACTTATTAAACGCTTCATCCTTATTCCTTAACAAATATACTTTAGTATATCTTGAAAAATCATCGATGAAAGTTATGCAGTATCTTTTGTCACGCCTAGTCTCAGTTTGTTTAAGATCACATAGAACGGTATGAACTAAAGACAATAACTCAGATTCTCTTTGTGTAGAACAATGACGCCTTTTAACTAATTTAGTTTCTGCACAAATTTCACATTTCTTTCCCATATTATATCTTTAATATTATTAATTATTTTAGCATTTTGTAGTCTAGTAATATAACTTTATTAGCATGTCCTAGTTTACCATGCCATAAATCAAATGAGTCAATCAAGTAAGCAGAAGAAGATGCAACATTCTTCATTTCAGCAACATTAAGCAAAAACAAACCCTGATTACAATAGCCCTTCCCAATCAATACATTATTCTTAGTCATGACAATCTTGTCAAACTCAAAAGAAACTTTAACTTCAGTCTTTCCTATCAGTGACAAAGAAATCAAATTGGCTCTAATTTAAGGTACATACAGTACATCATTTCTGACTAACGGGAGATATCCCACCTCACATTCTTTAATTTTAACCTTAACATATACAATAAAATAATCCGTTTCAATATAAAATAAAACATATACAAGAAAAAAAGAAATTCATACTCTCCCATTATTATAGCCATGCGTACAAAAACTGAGTAACTGTTTAGTTAAGTTCACATAAATATATAGAACCACAATGGTGGGAGCCTCAATCACCGCAAAAAAAAATATCGTTATATATACTTACGCAAGTCTATTGATTAATCTGGTAGAGTGTGTACCAAAGTGGATATTGAGAGTTTAAGTAAACCCAAAATGGTGAGATGTGTGTAAACACTTATCCTTGAGTGATTTTCTTTTCTAGTCATACTCTTCACATTCATTACGATCATTCTTAATCATTGTTAGCATTATTCCTGTAACACTCTGTTACTAATTCCCTAATTAACCTGTGACATCTCTTTTAGTTCAATAATATCTTTACTAACTATGATAGAAAAAGGAATTTCAATAATATCAATATCTCTATCATAGTTAGAAAAAGAATATCCTAATGATTAAAATATTATCCATGATAGAAAAGAATAAACTAATACAGCACAGCTGCTATCATGGATAATTTATTGCTAACCATGTTAGAAAGGATTTGCCTAACATGGTTATTAAACAAAACTAACTGATATTAAACAATAAATAAAATGTATACATGCGGAAGCAGATGCAGGCCTATACAAATTGGCAATATACATAACTAACTAATCCAATTAACCTTTGAAACCTAATTCCCTTTCCTGATGCTTGCGCCAGTAATCGTGGGATGAGACAATTTGTCCCAGTAATCACCGCTTAACTCACTATAACAGTGAGATGTGCGGTAGCGAGGGCGTCTAAAGGGTACCACATATTTAAACCAGTAATATATACATATATATCTATCCAATCTTCTTCCATTCATCACTCAAGTCCAACAATCATCTTCAAACCAAATCAAATCAACATCTCCATACTCCAATCAACTAATACTACCACGACAACACTCACACTCACCTACAGATGCATTGTGCCACCACGGTGCATTCAAGCATCTATTCTTCACTATATGATTTGACACTGTGTCCCTCTCCATAATGAGGGGACAATTTCCTTATCTGGCAATCTCCAGAGAGGGAACCCCAATTCTGTTTCCATTACAGAACGGGAACGGTTGGGCTCTCCACTGCCAAACAACCGTAGGGGAGTTGGGCTCTTCAATGCCAAAACAACCGTAGGTCACTTCTCTCAATAAGTCGACCTATGAACCCCGATCCAATCAATCTATAAAGGATCCTCAGTACAAATAACTGTCGATTGGCCAATCGACAGTTATCATCGCGCGATGGTACATAAATTTCAGTGTCATGCAATGCTCACCATAACTTTCATTGTCCCAACCACAACCTTTTATACTTTCCATCAATATAACTTTCCGATTCCCTGACCACAATGTACCTATTTCATATCCACATTACATTTCAATACTCCAGTCAACAATACCTTATATTTCCCATCCACCTAACTCACCACAATCACAAACTCAACAACTCATTCATTTTCTAATCCATAACCTCTCAAACCACTATCCAACACTATCCCTGTATACATTTCACGTCATTCCAGATCAATGGCCACCACCAAGCAGGATAATAGTATATATAATGTGTACAAATCTTTTATACGAAAGTAATCGTGTTTGAAAGGCACCCGATAGCCTGTTTTGTATAAAAAATAACCTTTCAAAGATAATATATATATAGAGGGTGAGAAAGGATTTTACAAAATCCTAGCTAACATCACCCTCAATGCTATAGTAAGGTTAAGTGTGATTACCTGTCGCCCTTTAGCACTTTGCTACTCTTCCTTACGCTTCCTTACTCGATTCACCTATTATTACATAAGAGTAATAATAAAGGTAAATAACTATACTCAAATCTGTATAATAAATAGCACGTCTCTCTCTTCGTATTACTACCCAATTTATTTTCTTATATGTTTTATTCAAAGATAAGCATCTTCAACCAATCAAAGCCAATAATCCAATTTCAACTTAATCAATCAAAAGCCAAAGGACAAGCATACATTCAGCAAAAATCCATTCAATCATATCAAGCACAAATGCAGAAAATTATATATCACATATACCACCATCCCATTTAGCTTTATCAAACCATCATATTTACATACACTTGAAATTACAACCACAATATTCAGAAAAACAAGGAGATTACAAGACATGATGATAGCAGAAATTCATCAAATAAGAAGGTACTATCAAGTTAAACGTTCATTCCACCAAATCTGATTTATAGCATGCAAAGTTCTGAACCTGAATCATTACCAACATCAAAATGATGTAAATGAATGATAGCCATAAGATCAAACAATGTACTTAAGAAATCAAAGACTTAATTCCACAAAAATATGGCTTTGCATCTAAAATATAACACAAAATTTCATAGACATTTAACCCTAATATTCAGTCCAATTTTTGAATAGATTTTGAGGTATTCGCACTTTCCTAGCAGTTCAATCATGAAGTTTTATCGTCTTCCTTTACAGCACCATAAAGCAGAGAATCAAAATTTCCAATGAACAAATAGGCTCACACCAAAAATCACGTGCAAGTACAAAGATCCTACAAGTCCCATTTATTTTATCCATATGCATTCCCATCATTTACTATTATAAATTCATACCAGCAACAACCAAATCAGAAAATTGCATAAATCACATTCAATTGTTCGCCCAAACTAAGGAGAATGAAAAATGGTTCATTTCCTATATTCCAAAACACCATTTAACACACTTCGTTTTCATTTCATGCAGCCCTGTTTCAACCAAACCGAATCTTCACAATTTAAAGGAAATCATTATCATAAAACCTCCAACTTAACATACAAACAAATAGTCCAAACACAAGGCAATTAAGCAACACTTAAATACTGATTCTTCAAACCTTCATTAAACCAAAACAGATTTCACAAGTCCATCTTTTTAAATCGGTTCATTCGGGAATAAGATCATCTCAATTTACTTTTATTAACTACCAACTAAAAATTCCAACACTTCCAATTTCTTGTAATGCCCAGAACTAATACATGCAATTACCAAAAAGTAGAGCAACTCACAAAATCAATTACAAAGTGACCAAAAAGCATCTTCACAATTTCACACCACACTTACAAAGCTATAATCACATTCCTTTCAATAAAAACATAGATTAATCCAGCATTCACATATCCAACTACAATCCATGTTGAAAATCAATAATTTTCCTTAATCATTTGCCTCAATAAACCCTGTTCTTAAAAGAAAATCACAATGCACATTCATAATTATCTTCCATTCAAAACAACCATCAAATATTTAAAGCATAGCCTAGCTATACTATGTTTGTTTCCTCCAACATATACCAGTTTATAATAATTAAACCAACCAAAATCACATGCAGCAGAAATGTTAATCTGTCATTATAATTTAATTTGCAGCATAATATCATATACACACAAACCAGTAGTGCCAAATGTATAGAGAGGAAGAGGAATTAGAAAAATCATCCAAGTCAATACATCACGCATATACAGCCAAACCATAACACATATGAGTTTACCTAATCACTAATTTAAAGATTACATCCATTGGCCTTAAATACCCAAAGTTTAGGGTTTACCTAAACTACAACAAACACCAATAAAGGTTCAAACTTTCAGTCAAAGCAACCAAAATAAAGGTCAGGCTTCCCATATTCACTGATTAACCAAACTAGAAACCCCTTAACACAAACCACAAACTCATAACCTCTCACAACAATCGAATAATGAAGGAACTAAGGTAGGAAATAGAGAAAAGAGCCTCACCGGAGCTCGAGAACGAAAGAAGAGAACCCGCCATCGTCGGCCGCCGCCGGAAACTCGCCGGAAAAGGAAGAAGCCGCCGGAGTTTGATGGGTCAGAGAAGAAACTCGCATTTTTGGCAAAGGGAGGAAGAGGAAGTGAGGAATCAACATTGAAATGAAAATATAACACAAGATATGCTAAAAAAATTGAAGCTTTACCTATTCTCGCCGTCAACCGCCGTGGCTCGCCGGAAAACGAAGCAAGGAAACGGAGGTGGGGCTGAACAGTGAAGAAGAAAATGAAAGACAAGTGGGAGATAGAGAGTAAGAAAGAAATAGGACTCGGTTTTGGGGCCAAAACTCCAGTCATCTGCGTCTAGTTCGCCGGAAAACGGAAGCTAGGGCGGAGGGAGAAGGGAGGCCGATGGTGAAGGGAGGAGAAACGCTGATTGGACCAAAATTTGTACCTATAAGCATGTGCATTTGAGCTTAATTAGTGTGGTTTATTTGTTATATTTGATCATTATTGGTACATTTTTATGCGCATGCTTATGTGTAAATTTTGAAGAATAATAGCCTTATTGCTTGCATTTTATGAAACCAAGGGTATTTTGGTCATTTTGACTAGGTGATTTGTTTCTTATGTAGGGGGGTCCCAAGTGGGCCCCATACACCCTTGGTGGAGCTTCAGTGGGGATAAGTTGGCAAGAAGGAAGGCTAGATGACAAGCACTCAAAGTCACATCAGGATGCAAGTTCACATCCGGAAGCAAAGTTACATCCGGAAGCTGAGCCACTTAAAGAAGGGAACTTACATCCGGAAGAAGATTTACATCCGGAAGTGAACATGCTGGCACTGGCGGAAGAAGAGTTACATCCGGAAGTGGATTCTCATCCAGTGGATTCTCATCCGTAAGTGATTGTGCTCGCGCTTGCAGTATGAAGTCTTGCATCCGGAAGCCAAAGTCCATCAGTCAGCGAGTGCAAGAGTCAGACTGCACAAATGTTCAGAAATGTCAGCTACTTTTCAGAAGTCTTTTGTGCAGATTTAATTTAAGGCAAAGTCAACCCTGCAGCTTGAAGGTACTTGGGAAGCATCTTTCCAAATGAGGCAAAATTGGCGCCAATGTCAAATTCAAATCTGGAGGCCTCATTAAGGGCAAATAGGGAAGTACAATCACTTGGAGAAAAAGGAGGAACCTTTAGAAATGCATGGAGATGAGATCTAGTCCACATTCATTCTCACCTTTTACCAAATACCAAAAATACCCTTTGGGCGTTAATTCCAAAGTTACTCACCACTATAAAAGCCCAAATGTAACCGAATCTCATATCTGATCTCTCACTTCACTTTCACTTTCTCTCTCCTCTAACAAACTCTCTCAACTCCATCTTCATCTTCTTCACATCGCAACCTCCGCCATGTCCAGAAATTCACAATTATCTTCATCCGTCTTCATCTCCATGTCAGGCTAGATCGCCTAGCCTTCTTCTCCAAGGAAATGTGCTTGTAGAATCAACATTTGGCTTCATATGCTTGTAATTTTCTCTTTTAGGTTTCAAGCTATATGTAAATTTTTGCCTATGTATGTCTAGATTTAGGCTTATATAGGTTAGAGCATCTCGATTTTAGGTGTTCTACTTTATGTTAGTTTGAAATCTCTCTTGATTGTTAAGGACATGAAAACCGAGGCTTAATTCTTGTAGTTTCATACATGTATGTGTGTGCGATTAGCTCCTCTTACATTTGTGGAATGAATTTGTTTCCTAAATGCTAGATCTAGTGTTTAGTGTTGCTATTGGTATGTTCTTGGCTTGAAAGAGCTTAAGGCTTGATTAAATTAGTTAAACTCTTGAAGACTTCTTTGATTAAAGAGATCTTGAGAATTTAGCTAGTTTATATTAAATGAAACAAGTATATGAAGTCCGATTAAACATAAGCACAGAGTACTTGGAGGAGGAGGTATCTTTCATCTCATACTTTCACACTTCTAATTCTGTAGTTGTAGTTTTACTAGTTTTAATTAGTCTTAGATATAAAACCTGCACACAACCTGTTTGATAATTTGCTTAACTTGTGATTATTTGACCTAAGCAAGAAATAAAACCAAACTGTGAATTGACCTAGGACTTGCTGCTATCTACTGTAGTTTAATTCTAGTTTTATTTGCTTTAGCTCTTTTTAGATGACGAAAAAGAGTTAAATCAAATTGGCGCCGTTGCCGGTTTGGTTAAATTCTTTATTGTCTTAGGTCTTTAGTTTACATTTTCTTAGTTTTTGTTGTAGTTAATTTTAGTTGTAGGTTGTGAGTATATTTCTGATTTGTTCTGAACATATTTGTGCTGTTTGATGCTTAATTGGCTGCTCTAGTTAGCCAAATTGTTGTTAGGAAATTGTTCAGAAAGTTGTTGGACTTTGCACTGTTTTTCCTGGTGTTTTTGTCTGTGATTTTTCTGGATTTTCTGGATTTTGCTGCATATTCTGCTGGTATTGGTGTTTGTCTTGCTGATTTGTTTTGCAGGGACTAATTGCTTAGCTCATTTGTTTCCACTGCATATAGTTGCACTTAGTGAATTGCATGAACCCTACCACATCATTAGTGCCATTGGATAGAGAGATTAATAAGACTCTTAAAGAACTTAAGAAAAAGAGAAAGCACGAGAAGCAAGCTCGTAAGCAACCTGTAGGATCCACATCAAATCCACAAAATTCATCTGTAGCTTCTAATAACACATTCCTATACCAGCATTTCATTATGGCAGAAAGGAGAGAGGACCATAGAGAACATGAGAGAGAGGCAAGAGAGCATGAACATGAGCGTGAGCGACGTGAAAGGCGAGAGCAAGAGGATGAACATCATTTTGAGGGGGGGTAGGCAATTACATGATGATGATAGACCTATGCGTGAGTTCACTCAGTCATATGCATCATTTGCACCTCAAGGTTTTTATGCTAACCCCGCTAACTTTGAGATCAAAGGATCTCTTCTTGCTCATCTGCCTAAGTTTACAGGTTTTCCGCATGAGGATGCTCACACACACTTGCTTGGCCTCTATCATACTTGTTCCTCCATGAAGCCACCTAATGCAGACCTGGATGATGTTCTGTTGAGAGTGTTCCAGTTTTCCTTGGAAGGAAAAGCCAAGGAGTGGCTCTTGAACCTGCCTACTCATTATGCCACTCTTTCTTGGGAGCAACTTAAGAAGGTGTTCTTAGACCGCTATTTTCCAATCTCCAAGATATCTAAGTTGCGGAAAGACATCACAGGTGTTCAACAATTCTCTCAGGAGACATTCTATGAATATTGGAGCCGGTTCAACACCTTGGTGAACTCGTGCCCCAACCACAACATCTCCAAGGGCAATCTGGTGCAATACTTTTATGATGGCCTGGTGCCACAGCTCAAGATGAGTGTGGATGCTGCTTCTAATGGCTCACTTTTCAACTTATCAGCCAATGAAGGATGGAACTTATTTTCAACCATGGCCTCTAATCACCAGAATTTTTATGGACGTGATGCTTTGTATGGTGCTGCGCCAAAGGTTGCTTCAGTGAGTAGTGATGACATGCTGTACAACTCTATTGAGAGGCTGACTGAGAGCCTAAGTCGGATGGACGGACGCTTTGTGACGCCTACTTCTTGTGTTGATGATTCTATGGCCTTGGTGGCCTCATCCTGTGATCACTGTGGCTCGCCCATGCACCTACCCTCAGACTGTCCATCCCAAGCGGAAGTGGCGGCCATGTATAACAATGCTCGGCCTCCAGCCAAATATGATCCTTACTCTTCCACGTACAATCCGGGATGGAGGGACCACCCGAACTTCAAGTGGGGGGGAGGTTCAAACCAAGCCACAAATTCCAGCTCTTTCCAACCACAGCAACAGCCTAAGTGGGGGGGAGGTAACTACCAAGCTGCTAATGCCTATCCCTCACAACAAGGCTATGGTTCATACCAAGGGAGACTTAACTCTAATGATCAAAGGTACAGGCCGAATCAACAAGCCAATGTTCCTTCTCCATTTATGAAGAATAATGATCCAGCTCATGCTCCTCCATCTAGTTCTTCGACATCTCAACAAGATACTATGTACCAGATGATGTCAAGTTTAATGGAAAAATTTGGAGAAGGTCTAAAGAAAGATGTAACTACCTTAGTTTCTCAAATGTTTAATGATAAAGCTGAGCAGGAAGCAAAGAAAGGTGGATTGCCGTCTAATGTGGTGATTAATCCACAAAACATTCATTCTATGCACCTAAGAAGTGGACGGAAATATGGTGATGCTTATGAATATGAGGAAGAAGAGGAGGAAACACAAATACCTTGTGAGGCTGAGCAGAGTCAATTGAATGAGGGAGGTCACTCTAGCCTCCAGGATGATTTTGTTGGTGACCATATGCATGGAGAGGCTGTACTGAGTCCTCCTCTTGATGAACCACTTGATGAGGCTGAGAGCCTGACTAAGAAGAGTAATGAAGCTGAGACCTCACAAGAGGAAAAGAGGAAGGAGATTGCTGAAGGAAAACGCAAAGTTGGAGAATCTTCCTCGCAAGAACAACCTACTCAACAAGGGGATGAGTCCTCTAAAGGTAAGATTCTTGACCCTAAACATTTACCTTTTCCCAACTCATATGCTTTAGTTAAGAAACAACATGATGATGAGTTAGAAAAGGAAATGCTCAACTTATTCTCTAAGCTTGAAGTGAATGTACCTATGCTTGTACTGTTAAAGCAAATGCCTAAATGTGCCAAGTTTTTAAAAGATCTGTGTACTAACAAGAGAATTGGTAGTGCAAGTAACAAGGTCCAATTAAGGACTAATGTTTCGTCTCTCTTAAAAGGGCACTTGCCCTCAAAGTGCAGAGATCCTGGATCTTTCACCATCCCTTGTCAGATAGGGAAACTTAGCTTTGGGAAAGCACTTCTGGATTTAGGGGCAGCAATTAACGTCATGCCTAAGGCCACCTACTTTGCACTAGGATTGAAGAACCTGAGTGAGACCAGTGTTGTAGTTCAACTGGCTGATAGGTCCATAAAGAAACCCTTTGGCTTTATAGAAGACATTCTAGTAAAGGTTAGAGAATTAGTTTTCCCCGTGGACTTTTATGTACTTGATATGACCAGTGACACTAGTATGGATGATTCTTTGATCCTAGGAAGGCCATTTATGAAAACTGCCAAGATGGTGATAAGCTTAGAAGGGGGATTTGTTACAATGCAAGTGAGGAATCAAATAATAAGGTTTGATGTAGGAGAAGCCATGAGACACCCCCACGAGGACTATTCTCTCCTAGGGCTGAGTGTGGTTGATTCATTGATGAATGTGATTTATGACGAGCATGTGAATTCTTTTAAGCTGAACATGTTTGATAAAATTGATGCTCATATGTGCTGTCATGATTCTTGTGCTAGATTGATTTCTAATACATGCTTGCATGATGTTTTTAATGATTCATCTAGTATAGGAAGTACGGTAACTGAATTCAATGATTCCATGTATGTGAACTATGATTTTGATGATGATTGCACTTCTATATCTTCTTTGTCAAGCTACAACCCCTTGGAAGAGGGAAGTTTGCTAACTTTTGTAGGACAAACGAAGGATGGAGGTTGTGAATTCACAAAGGAAATTGAGAAGTCTAGTTCACAAGGGTTTGATTTTGAAGAGTATGAAGCTTTAAGGAGAAGCCGCTTACACAAGCTGAGAGAGAAGCTTTATCTGAAAGAGCATGTGCTCGCTGACGGGCCACATGTTTTTACCCTGAGCGGCAGTGGAGATGCAGACTTGAATAAGAGTGCTGAGGCCTCAAACTCTAAGAGGCCAAATTGTTGTGATGATCTGAAGCAGCCACTGACTTTTTCTGATTACTTTGATGAGCTGCCGCAGTTTGATGATGATTTTTATGAGCCTCAAGTGCTGCAAGTTGAGATGCACAATTTGGTTCCCTCTATTATTGAGCCACCTACTCTGGAGCTGAAACCTTTGCCACGTAATCTCAAGTATGCCTACTTGATTGAAGATGAGAAGCTGCCGGTGATTATCTCTACTTCTCTTTCTTCTCTTGAGGAAGAAAAGTTACTTGATGTGTTAAGAAGATACAAGGGGGCCATTGGGTGGACTTTAGCTGATCTTCCTAGCATGAGTCCTACTACCTGCATGCACCGGATCTTGCTTACTGACGATGCTAAACCAGTGAGGCAACCACAGAGAAGGCTCAATCCCTTAATTCTTGATGTTGTGAAAAAGGAGGTAGAAAAACTACTAAGTGCCGGAATCATCTACCCGATAAGCGATAGCGAATGGGTGAGTCCCATCCATGTGGTACCCAAGAAAAGTGGGATGACCGTGGTAAAGAATGACAAAGATGAACTAGTGCCTACGCGGGTTCAGAACTCTTGGAGGGTATGCATAGATTACCGGCGGCTGAATGACTCTACCAGAAAAGACCACTTTCCATTACCATTTATTGATCAAATGTTGGAAAGATTAGCAGGCAAATCACACTACTGTTTTCTGGATGGTTTCTCAGGGTATTTCCAGGTTCCCATAGCACCAGAGGACCAAGAAAAGACGACCTTTACTTGTCCATTTGGGACCTTTGCATATAGGAGAATGCCTTTCGGTCTGTGCAATGCTCCAGGAACCTTTCAACGTTGTATGATGAGCATTTTTAATGACTTGCTGGAGGATGGCATAGAGGTGTTTATGGATGATTTCTCCCTCTATGGAGATAGTTTTGATGCTTGCTTGGTCAATCTTGAGAAAGCATTGGTTAGATGTGTGGAGAAGGGTTTGGTGCTCAACTATGAGAAGTGTCATTTCATGGTGGATAAGGGCATAGTTTTGGGACACTTAGTCTCAAAAGAAGGCATTCAAGTTGACAAAGCTAAGGTTGAAGTAATCTCTTCTCTACCATTCCCTACTTGTTTGAAGGAGTTGAGGTCCTTTCTAGGACATGTGGGATTTTATAGACGATTTATCAAGGGCTTCAGCCAAATTGCTGCTCCTTTATCTCATCTACTTCAAAAAGAGGCCGAGTTTGACTTCTCTAGTGCTTGTAAGGAAGCATTTGTTGAGTTGAAGTCAAGGCTTATTTCTCCTCCTATCTTGGTTGCACCTAATTGGGAGCTTCCTTTTGAGCTATCATGTGATGCTTCCAACAAGGCGTTGGGAGCTATGCTCGGCCAGAGGCATGATTCATTACCGAGGGTGATTGCTTATGCATCTAAGACTTTGGATAGAGCTCAAAGGAATTATACAACAACTGAAAAGGAGTTGTTTGCCATTGTCTTCGGTCTAGATAAATTTCGGCAATACTTACTTCATTCCAAAGTAACTGTATTCACGGATCATGCAGCTGTTCGGTATTTGTTATCTAAACCTCAAACAAAGCCCAGGCTTTTGCGATGGGTGTTGCTGTTACAAGAATTTGAGTTGGAGATTAAAGACAGAACAGGAAGAGAGAACTTGGTAGCTGATCATTTGAGCCGTTTGCCAATGGATGTGGAAGGTGTTGATGATTCTTCTCTTGTTTGTGATACCTTCCCAGATGCCTTATTGTATGCTTTGAATGCCAAGAAAGATCCTTGGTATGCTCATCTAGTGAACTACCTTGTTGCCGAAGTCACTTCTCCGTCTCTGAACAAGCATCAAATCCAAAAGTTGAAGAGGGATGCTGGTTATTATGTTTGGGATGAGCCGCACTTGTGGAGGATATGTAATGATCAAATAATCAGGAAGTGTGTGCAAGATGATGAAGTCCCATCAATCCTGGAGTTTTGTCATTCGCTAGCTTGTGGAGGACACTTTGGTGCTAAAAAGACTTCAAGGAAAATTCTGGAGGCTGGATTTTATTGGCCAACTCTGTTTAAAGACGCTTATGAGTATTGCAAGTCTTGTGACAAGTGCCAGAGGTTCGGGAGCTTAGGGAAGAGATAGGAGATGCCTCAAGTGCCGATGTTGTATTGTGACCCTTTTGATGTTTGGGGTATAGACTTCATGGGACCTTTTCCCCCATCCAACGGCTACACATATATTTTGCTGGCTGTGGATTACCTATCAAGATGGGTGGAAGCTGTGCCAACCAGGGCTAATGATGCGAGGGCCGTGTTGAAATTTCTGAGGTCTAATATTTTTTGCCGGTTTGGAGTTCCTAAAGCTTTGGTGAGCGATCAAGGTTCTCATTTTTGTAACAAGCTCATGACTTCATTGCTCAGCCAATTTGGGGTGAATCACAGGATTTCTACACCTTATCATCCTCAAACCAATGGAGAAGCCGAGGTGAGCAATAGACAGATCAAAAATATTCTTGAGCGTATTGTGAAACCCAGTAGGAAGGATTGGAGCTTGAGACTTGAAGAAGCTCTGTGGGCATATAGAACTTCATTTAAGACTCCTATTGGCATGTCTCCTTATCGGCTCATATATGGAAAAGCTTGTCATTTACCAGTTGAGTTGCAGCACAAGTCTTATTGGGCAGTTAAATCTTGTATTGAGGATATGGATGCTGCTGCTCAAGAAAGGCAATTGACTCTGAGTGAGCTCGAGGAGCTGAGGAATGAAGCTTTTGAAAACTCAAGAATTTTGAAAGAGAAGACAAAGGCCATACATGACAGTGGCATTCTGAGGAAGCAGTTCAAGGAGGGAGATCTTGTCTTGTGCTATAGGGTAAGATTCAAATTCTGTGGAGGAGCCAAGCTTAAAGACAAGTGGCAAGGACCTTATGAAGTGCTCAAGTCTCATGACTTTGGGATGGTTGAGATCAAGAATCTCAAGGATGGCCGTGTGTACAAGGTCAATGGCCACTTGCTCAAATTGTATAAGGAGAATTTCAAGCCTCCCTAAAGGTCGTTTCTTTCCTTTCCTCACTTATTCTTTTATTGCAAACTCTTAAGTGTGGGGGAAGGTGTTAGTATTAGAAAAATTAGGATTGTATTTCTGTGTTTAGGATTTTGTTTAGCTTTGTTTTAGTATGTTGTTTTAGATTAGAAGATAAAAATCAATCACTAGTGCTTGGGGAATGCTTATAAGCTTCTGGAAGTGTCAGTGCATCCGGAATCATTTTTGCTTCCGGTAGCACTTTTACAGCCGCTAGGGGATAAGACATAGAATCTGAACCAGAGTGACTTCCCACAGCCATTTTGCTTCCGGTAGCACTTTTGCTTCCGGATGCTTAGCGGCTTGAGTCTACATCCAGTTAGGACTCCTGAGCGTCAGTGAGTAAAAAAAATATAAATAATATTTTAGGTTGTGTTTAGTGTAGTCTTGTTAATAATACATGCATATGAGCCATTTGTTTGTTGGAACTGCCCTGCCTTTTATGTTGCTGTTTTGCCTTTAAAATGCATCTTCTTACTTGATTTGATTGGTCCATTGAGGACAATGCATGCTTTAAGTGTGGGGGAGGTGTATTATGTGCTTAAAAGTGGTTTAATTCAAAGCTTTCACACTTGATTATGACTCTTGAAAGCAAATGGAATTGTCCTCTAGTGTGTAAGTAGAATTTTTGGAATGATTACTTAGGGCATTGCATGAGGCACTTTTAAGGTATAAAGAGGGTGTAAGTTTCCCATTTAACTTTTCTTAGGGAGGAAGTGACTAATTAGAGTAAGTCATTAAAGTGAGAAGCCTTCAACCGAATTGAGTGGGCCAATAGTAAACTTGACCTCCTAGAACTTGTCCTAGCTCTTGTTCAAGATCACAATGCATGACATGATTGAAAATGAAAGGGGCGTTTCTTTCTAAGCCCTTATGACCCAAACACTAAGCCAACCGAATATTATCCTTTGATTAACCCCTTTGGGCCATTCACTTTTCTTTTCTACCACCTTGACCAATGTGTGGATAAGTGATTATAGCATATGCTTGCATTTATATTAGCGTTGTATTGTTATATCTTGTGAAAAACATGTTGCATGTAAGAAAAAGAAAATGGCCGAGAGCCTTAGATGAGGAAAAGAAAAGAAAAGTGTGGCTAAAGGCCAAGAAAAGCAAAGAAAAGAAAAGAAAAAAAAGAAAAGAGGCCGAAGGCCTAAGTAAAAAAAAAGAGAGAGAAAGAAAGCACAAAAGTGCTTGTGTATGCCAAAGGCATTTGAGTTAAAAAGAGAAAATTTGAGAAAAGCACAAAGTGCTTGAAAAAGTGAGATGTAGCATGTTCATTAGATTTGGATTTATTGTATTGCATGCATATGTGGTGATTACTTGTTCATATTATTGGTCATTGACTACTTTCCATCATTCACCATTCATTATTAGCCTTCCATTCAACCCATAAAGTCCCCTAGATTTGGTTGTGTCATGCATAATAATGGGTGGAGAACTTAGAGCTATTACAAGCCTATGGTGATGGTCAAGTGCATTGAGCCAAAGAGTGATCACAAGTCCCTAGTTAGGCATTTTTCCTAACTTGAGTGAATGAGTTTAAACACTTTATCCGGTGAGGGAAAATCTCAATTGGCACTCCTCCTTAATTCTAGTTGCTTGCTAAACTTGCATTCACTTTGTATTCTTAGATTTGGCCCATGCGAAGCTTTAGGGAAAGGTTCAAGAAGATCAACTTGTACTCTATGATAATTCCAATTGATTTCACTATGCTTCATGATTAAGTTAGTCTTTTTACATAACTTTGCCCGGAGTGCAAAGATTAAGTGTGGGGGATTTGATTGGACCAAAATTTGTACCTATAAGCATGTGCATTTGAGCTTAATTAGTGTGGTTTATTTGTTATATTTGATCATTATTGGTACATTTTTATGCGCATGCTTATGTGTAAATATTTGAAGAATAATAGCCTTATTGCTTGCATTTTATGAAACCAAGGGTATTTTGGTCATTTTGACTAGGTGATTTGTTTCTTATGTAGGGGGGTCCCAATTGGGCCCCATACACCCTTGGTGGAGCTTCAGTGGGGATAAGTTGGCAAGAAGGAAGGCTAGATGACAAGCACTCAAAGTCACATCAGGATGCAAGTTCACATCCGGAAGCAAAGTTACATCCGGAAGCTGAGCCACTTAAAGAAGGGAACTTACATCCGGAAGAAGATTTACATCCGGAAGTGAACATGCTGGCGCTGGCGGAAGAAGAGTTACATCCGGAAGTGGATTCTCATCCAGTGGATTCTCATCCGGAAGTGATTGTGCTCGCGCTTGCAGTATGAAGTCTTGCATCCGGAAGCCAAAGTCCATCAGTCAGCGAGTGCAAGAGTCAGACTGCACAAATGTTCAGAAATGTCAGCTACTTTTCAGAAGTCTTTTGTGCAGATTTAATTTAAGGCAAAGTCAACCCTGCAGCTTGAAGGTACTTGGGAAGCATCTTTCCAAATGAGGCAAAATTGGCGCCAATGTCAAATTCAAATCTGGAGGCCTCATTAAGGGCAAATAGGGAAGTACAATCACTTGGAGAAAAAGGAGGAACCTTTAGAAATGCATGGAGATGAGATCTAGTCCACATTCATTCTCACCTTTTACCAAATACCAAAAATACCCTTTGGGCGTTAATTCCAAAGTTACTCACCACTATAAAAGCCCAAATGTAACCGAATCTCATATCTGATCTCTCACTTCACTTTCACTTTCTCTCTCCTCTAACAAACTCTCTCAACTCCATCTTCATCTTCTTCACATCGCAACCTCCGCCATGTCCAGAAATTCACAATTATCTTCATCCGTCTTCATCTCCATGTCAGGCTAGATCGCCTAGCCTTCTTCTCCAAGGAAATGTGCTTGTAGAATCAACATTTGGCTTCATATGCTTGTAATTTTCTCTTTTAGGTTTCAAGCTATATGTAAATTTTTGCCTATGTATGTCTAGATTTAGGCTTATATAGGTTAGAGCATCTCGATTTTAGGTGTTCTACTTTATGTTAGTTTGAAATCTCTCTTGATTGTTAAGGACATGAAAACCGAGGCTTAATTCTTGTAGTTTCATACATGTATGTGTGTGCGATTAGCTCCTCTTACATTTGTGGAATGAATTTGTTTCCTAAATGCTAGATCTAGTGTTTAGTGTTGCTATTGGTATGTTCTTGGCTTGAAAGAGCTTAAGGCTTGATTAAATTAGTTAAACTCTTGAAGACTTCTTTGATTAAAGAGATCTTGAGAATTTAGCTAGTTTATATTAAATGAAACAAGTATATGAAGTCCGATTAAACATAAGCACGGAGTACTTGGAGGAGGAGGTATCTTTCATCTCATACTTTCACACTTCTAATTCTGTAGTTGTAGTTTTACTAGTTTTAATTAGTCTTAGATATAAAACCTGCACACAACCTGTTTGATAATTTGCTTAACTTGTGATTATTTGACCTAAGCAAGAAATAAAACCAAACTGTGAATTGACCTAGGACTTGCTGCTATCTACTGTAGTTTAATTCTAGTTTTATTTGCTTTAGCTCTTTTTAGACGACGAAAAAGAGTTAAATCAAACGCAGGGAAAGGAGGAGGGAGCCGTGGCGGCTTCCTCCTTCGCCGTCGCCGTCGGCCCCTGGGTGGCCGGCGAACGCGCAGGGACGGAGGAGGAAGGAGGAGGGCGACGGGAATGGAGAAGGAAGGGGAAGGGAGGAGTCGGTTTTGGAGAGTGAGGGAGAGGTATGAATATATATATATACTTCAGGGAAAATTACAGTTAACTACCCTATAATTTATTCCTAATTGTATTTTTAGCCCGAAAGTTTGTATATATTACTATTTCTCCTTCTTTTCATCATAGCATGATCTAGATTCCAATTTACTTTTCATGGAAGTTTCTATCCTCAATCAATTCCTTTCACCGTATTTATTTAAATTTCAAACTAATGAAGATTTAATATTCATAATTTTCCCAAAATATCCTAAAATTCCTTCTTAAAACTTTAAATTTACTAAATGACACCTCAATAATTTCTCATTATCCTTAATCAAAATTTGGGATGTTACAATTCCATTCCAGAGTATTTGTTGAAATTCTCAAAAATTGTTTTCCATGTGACTGTACTTGAAAGCTTTTTAAATCTTGTTTTTATCCGGAAGTACAAAGGTTTAAGTGTGAGGGAGTTGACAAATCCTTGGATTTGTATGTTTTTAGTGTGCTAAATTGAAGTTATCAACATTTCAAAGATGCAATATTGAATTAAAATGCAATGACTATAGTTTAATTGAATTAAAAATGGTTTTGTGTGAAAAGGGTCAAATAAAGGCATAATCGTCACATTTAATTGTTTATCTTAAATGATTAATTTTTGGGATGAAAGGTATTATATTGTTGTGAATTTTCCCTTGCAGAAAATGAAGAAATGAGCTGAAATTGCTATTCTGAGCATTTGGAGAAAATTACAGAATCAGCCCAGAATTTTGAAAAAGCCTTCATAACAGTCCTGCGAAAATTACAGAATCGACCCAACACTTACAGAATTTTGCAAACAGGTCCCCGCGCGAATAGCAACATCCAGACTTCGTTTTTCACTGGTTTTTGGACTACTTTCACCCCAATTTGAACCCAAACTCAAACCCAATCATTAAGCCCAGGTTCCCATTCATATTAAGTGAGAAATTAGGTTTAGAAACCCAAGTTTTAGGGGTTGGGTGCTCCCCAAAACCCTAACCTTAGTTCCCTCCATTCCCTTCATCCTCTTTTCTTCACTTCTCATTCCATTACTTCAATCTTCCACCTTCCTTCCTCCATCCATGCCTCAATAAAGTTCCTCCTTGCTCTTGGAGTTGATGGGAAGTGGCTTGAGCTATGGTTCTTCAAAGGGGAGTCCTAGTTCCTTTCTTTTTTCTTTATATTTTTGATTGCCTAGGTTTAGGTTTACCATTTATGTTTTGAGATTGGACTGGATTTGGATGCTATTGAGTTTATTTGTGATTTTAGTTTGTAATGAGAGATTTGGACTCTTCAATATACATGGTCATGCATATGTTCATTATGGTTCATTTGATATCTTTCTATTTATTTATGATATTGGTAGATAGTCTGATTGAATTGGATTATAGTTGAACCTAAATCATTACTAGCCACTTATCACACTCTAAGGTATTTAATAACACTTAGTTGAATGCATTTATGAGATTAGGTGTTAGACTTGCCGGTTGGTGAGGTTTGTGTAGCATCCCAAAATTGAAAATTTATATTAAAGATAATTAGCAAGTATTTAATGTCTTGGGAGGTAACTTAGGAATCAAAAAACTTTGGAAATAAAATAAACAGGGATAAATATATTTTAAGGAATTTAATTATTTGATAAAAACTCTTACAAAAGAAATTAAGGGGAAGTAAAAAAAATAAATTAATCTTGTTGAGGGAGATTAGGAAAATAAATAGGAATTTACAATGGGTTAAAGGGCCATTTTATATGCTTATTCAAGAGTAGAAAATTGATTGAACCAAAAGAGCATTTGACTATAATACCCCTCTCTTCATTAACCTTATATATATATACACTCCCATTTGTCCATTCCGGGGGATCATTCTCATCCTTCACTTCTAGAATATTCGGTTTCTTCTTTTCTCTTCATTTATCTCGCATCCTCACTACACTCCATCAGTTCCAGCGTGCTTTTCATCTAAGAATTTGGCCGATTTTGATCCAACTTCTAATGCAAATGGTGCTTTAGTTTCAGGTGAAGATTCTTTACTTTCCCATATAATTTTCTTCGGTTTGGTGAGGATTTGAGGGACCCAAACAGTGGAGGATTAGATTTTGATTTTCTGGTTTTTAAGAAGCAAATAACTACTTTAAGTTTTCATTTATGGTATGAGTTTTGTTATTTGTAAATGCTGGAAGTTTTTATTCTTTTTTTTTCGGTTTTGCTAAATATTGGGAAGTGAAGTGTTCTTTTTGTTTCATACTTGTGTGGTTTGAAAAGTCTTAAGTGTCTATGTTCATACTTGTTTCATGATTGGAATTTTGATGCACATAAGGTGCTTGTAAAAATGTGTAGAAGAAGAACTTGGTTGAGCATGATTGTTGAAGGCTATAATGTTAGAATCTAAAAACACAAACACATACGTGTGTGTGTGTGTATATTGTTTTTGGTGGAGGATTTGATTCTCCGTTTTGTTTTTCTTGGATAATGTTTGATTGAGGTATTGAGATTGACTTATTGGGGTAGTATAATTTAAAATTATAGTGATTGATTTATTTGGTTTGGTCAACAAAAAAAAATAGAGGACTTTTGAAGATTATATGAAATAGAGTAGTGTAAGGGGAAAAAATTTAGTTAATGATAATGAATTTGGTACTCATGTTTGGTTCAAATAGGATTATAGTAAGTGATGTTGAAGGATTTGTGCAGAAGTAAACAATTGGAAGGTAAGATAAAGGTGATAGGAGTTTTGTTGGGCTGTGTCTCGAAATGTAAAGCATGATGATGGATGTGGAACTGGAAATTAATTTTAGCAGTAGAGGTTTTTGATTCAATAAGAAAATGTTAAGTGACTGTGATATAAATTTTGAGGGTGGAATTGGAGTGTTATTGTCTTATAGTTTAACTTAGAAGAGGATTAAATATTTAAGGGTGAATGATTGGTTTGAACCTGCAAATCTATATCAAGTTGAATACTATCGAATAAATCAATGGAAATTAGAAATTCATTTATGTTATTAGGTGTTGTAGCTTAAGGATCTCAAGATTTCAGTGCGTGGTATTTTTAATAGTAGCAGATTTAGATGGTTGGCTGTAGATATTTGTTTAGCTAAAAAAAAATTGATATGATACTCGAATTGGAATGTTAATGTGTATATCTCAATTCCTATGAATGATGGTATACATATGAGGGTGGGTGTGGTGGTTTTATTCAAGTGTTTCTTTTATGTTGTGGTATATATGAGATGTGTTTATATTATGTGTTAACTATCTTACCAAGTGTATTATCGATTTTTGATGTTTAGAGGGATATGATCTCTAGCTTTGGAAGTGAGAAATTTTCTTATTGACTTAATTTGAATGCACTATAAGTGTTTGATATAATGTTTCATAAGAAGAGAATTGTAGACTTTTGAGAATTTACGTTTTTACCTGTGATGTGATATGAAGACTAATCCAATATTTTCTGTTTTGATTCGATGCTCTGATACCAAAATGTCACGCCCGAAATTTTAAACATGACCGGCACGAAGTTTAAGGTATCTAAACTTCGTAAGCCATTTCCATTAACAAATACTTCTATACATTCAATTACTTTGTGTATTTATCTTTGTATGCTTTAATATGAAAATGATAAAATTACATGCGTGAAATGATGAATGTTTAGAAGTATTTGTTAATGGAAATGACTTACGAAGTTTAGATACCTTAAACTTCGTGCCGGTCATGTTTAAAATTTCGGGCGTGACAGTTTGGTATTTTAGGAATTTTAGAGAAACTCAAAGTGAACCAATTAATTGCTTGAGTAACATTGGTCTTCAATCCTTAGATTTTATTTTATTATATGGGGTTCCAATAGTGAATTAAAATCTTAGGATTAATTAAGTGGCGATTCGGGGTTCCGGTCGTAGGATTAATAGTTCCTTGCAAATATTAGGTCCACTAGCACCAAAGAGCTTAACAATGCCTAGTTAGTTGGGGTTCCACTAATTAGGTAGTTGGACTCATGGGTCCATGAGGTTTGGCAAATAAGAAAATTAGTGCATTTAGCTCCCAAAATATTTAGAAAGCTATGATAATCATTGAAAATCATTTTCAAGAGCAACTCACTTTCATTTCACCCTTTTATTAAAAATACCAAAAATATTTATTTGTTTTGCACCCTTCATTTCATCATTAAAATCAAACAAAATATATTTCATTTTACTCAAATTCATCTTACATTGCATTTAGTTTACTAGGATAGTTAGATTAAACAAGGCTCATTGAGAACGACTCGGATTGCACCCTATTGCTACACCCTCACATCCGATTTATAAATTTCTTTTGCAATTGACCCAAGGGCGATATAGACGACGGTCGGTTCACCACAAAAAGACAACTCCTCAAGCTTCTTCTTTTTCTTTTTTTTCTCTTTTTTTCTTTTTCCGTTTTTTCCTTTTTTTCTGTTTTTCCTCTCCTCATATTCCTCCTCATTTTTTATTCTATGAAAAGTTGACTTTCATGAAAAAATAATGATATTAACATTTAATAAACAACTACATATTGATTTTCAAATATTAATAAACTACTCCCTCGTACATGGTTCCAAGTTCTATGTCAATTAATTACGTTTACAGATAAAAATAAATGACAAGTTGAAGAAGAAATGAACTTACTTGTTTGAGGCCAATCTTGCATAGTCCCGTTGATGCTACCCAATAAATATAGTAAGCACTTCAATTGATTTCCAACGTGAGTATAATGAAGAATTTCAAAGATCATGATTCTAGATCGACAATCTTGCTACAATATTTCAACCAAGAACAATGACAAGTGAAATGTAGGCAAATAGATCAGATCAACAAATAAAATATAGTAAAATATTGGCAATAATGAAACATGATATATTTTTGTGTGTGTGTGTGTGCGTGTGCATTTTCATAACAATAACACAAGTGGATCTTTTGACTTTTCCAAAGAGGTTACTCCTTCTTTCCCTGTAAAACACTAATTACAACAAGAAAAAGAAGCAACTAAAATCAAGCAACTCGAAATTTTACAGAAACAAAAGTGAAATAAAAAATGTATGTTAAGGATAGAAAATAAGCATGCATCCAAAGTCTATGAGTGAAAAGTGAAAAGGTAGAAATTAGCAAACCCTTTGAGTTTTTCAATGTGTGAACAGTTGAGAGAGTCGTTTCCTAACAAATCAAGTATTCCAATTCTTTAGGACAAAAAATTTCACAGAAGAAGATAAATAGAATACAAAATGCTCTTGAAATTGAAATTATATGGTACCATATAAAGGGATAAATAATGAAAAAGTATGGAGAGAATTTACTTGGTTTTTCAATTCCCTTTGAGTTTTTCAATGTGTAACATTTTCTTACTAATTTCCTAATTAAACAATGATATCCATTTCAATTCCGTCAATCAATTTATATATCATATATACCAAATCTCCCTTTCTGATATCACCAAAAGTTCCTCAATCAATTCCAACTCAACAATCACTCAACCTAACTCTCAATATTCGTGACTGAGTACTACATAAATCTCCAATTATTTCCAATATTAATTATCTCCAATTATTTCCAAGGTTTCTCTATTCCCCTTGACTCATAAATTCTCCAATGATGCCTCAACTATAATTATGCATAGGCTCATAATTATATCTGATACCCCAAAGAAGAATCCTTATTCGGTCAATCTGCTTATAATTATATCTGATACCCCAAAGAAGAATCCTTATTCGGTCAATCTTATCCTAAAATTCCTATCCATCTATCAATATCAACTTCTAAAGGTAATTGACTACTTATATCTCCATTTACATTATAATCAATAACTATTTCAAAATTCTATTTTACTCCTTTATGTAACTTCCTTTATAACGTAACAAATTAACATTAATCATGCCAAAGACTCAAAATCAACAGAGGAATCAAACCAAATCAACAACAATTAATAAATCAATAATGCCACATTCCAGAAAATTCAATATCAATACCATTATGCCATAAACTTATAGGATCATGGGCAAGACAGGGAAAGAACAACTCAACCCGAACAACATGTAACATACCTCCTATTAACACATTGTTAACCTACTAACTTTAACCTAATTCAATATATACTCAAAATAATTCAACAGATGGTGCCTAACCATGTGAGTAAAAAAAAATTCATCTAACATGGTTAGAAAAAGAAGACGATATCATTTATGATTCAATGCCCAAACCATGTTAGTAAAAGATTCACATAACATGGTTAGCAAAAGAATTTCCTGCTATAATGGAAGCACACAAATATTCTTAGTATGCATCTAACTATGTTAGAAAAGGGATTCTCCTAACATAGTTAAAAAAAGAAACACCATCTCACACAAAGCTCGCAATTAATACGAATACAGAAATCTAACCATGTTAGAAAAGAATTACCTAACATGGTTAGAAAAGAAACCAACCAAAACACAAAACAGTTAACCATATTAGAGCGGGGCCAATCTAGTATAATTATATACAAATACAACATAAAGTCAACCAATTCATCATCAACATATCACTTAATCATGATAGGAAAAATGATTTCCTAACCATAAATCCATCCAAGACAACACATGTATCAGTTAAACACATCAACCACAAATATTCATCACTAGCTACAATCCTATGATACTTCCATGTCAGTGAAACAAGAATTGCCTTTCCATTAATAGGCAAATGAAAATGAGATTGCCTTTCCATTATCAGGCAAATTCCCTATAATGATAAATTCATATGCATATAAGCAGCAAAACGAGGGTGCCTTTCCATTACCAGATAATCCCCCTTAGCAAATAATCTACATACAATATATAGTCAATTATCACATTAACAAGTGTGTACTACATCAACAACTGTCACAGTGTGACGGTATTAGTAACTAAACTATAATTAATAGAAACAACCAATACAGTCAATCAACAATACAAATCATTTGAAATATTACAATAGATGCGGAAGCAGATGTAGCCAACTTTATGGCAATATATATCCTATGGTTTACCTCCGGCCTACCCACTGACTCAGTGCGGCCAACCGGCTCCTTTCCCTTCCACTCTGCCTACCTCTGGCATGATCACCTGCAAAATAAAGGGAATGGGGTGAGACAAAACAATGTCTCAGTAATCACTACTAAACTCACTGTGATACTCAAATGTGGGGGTAGCGGAGTTTTTACAGGGTACCACAGTTTTCAAAACCTGCACAAACATGCAATACACAAACAAATACACACACACACACACACAGAGAGAATATATAGGCAAAAATAAAAGAGTGTGACATTATGCCCGGTCTACAATCCATAAAAGCATGTAAAAGGGATCGCTCTAATCAATGCGAAAAATCCCTGGTTCCTTTACAATCTGAGGAACCTGTACAATCAACCTATCGATGGTTACATCGGCCGATGGTACTAATAATCAGTGTCATGCAACTTACAAAAGATTTATAAATATATATATATATATATATATATATATACACACACACACACACATATAAAGTACAATTTATTTAGAAAGGTACTTTATAGCCCACATTTAAATATAAAATAATCTGAACACATTTCATTTATATATCAAATATGTCATCACAAAAACATAGTTGAGACAATTAAATGTACAATTTTATAATCAACATTCCACAATCAAGCGATTCAACCATAAAAGGACACAAACAGAACCTAAAATCTTTTGATAATGCTCAATAACCTTTTATCAAATTGATCATACTCTTTCACTAACGTTTCTTCAACATCAAGATCATTTCCCCAATATCTTTCCCATCTTTTAACAATCAGAGAGTGTGTATAACACTTTATATAACATGAAAGAGAACACCAAACCAATAAACTCTGCAGCAATTACCAACTACTTCATTTGAGAGTTCAACGCCTTTTATTTCACAACAGGCTTAGCAAGCAAATAATATGGCTAATCGGAACCCCATAACTCTTGAATTCAACTTTAGACTATTTAAACCAAATCTTACAAACAATAACCAATATATGCTCCGTGACTTCTCCATTAAATATTAAACAAGAAAGTCGATCAAAACAAGGCAGAAAGCAATCATTGTAGTCATCATTAATTCATCTAGCAAAACTGTCGAACATAAATAGAAAGAAAGCACAATTCCATATCACTTCACATCTTACAGACAAGTTTAGATCTCAATAGAATAAGCAAAGATAAAACCATAACGAATGTCATTCATCAAAGAGTAATCATTATCCCATCATCCATAACTCCAATGTCTAACAATTAATAAATCATAATGGGAAGTTCATTAAAGTATAAATTTATAGAACTGTGATTTAAAATCAATATGCAACGGCTATTCAAAGTAATGGTCAACCAATCAAACTCAAACAACACAATCAATTTCTAGCTTAAAACAAGTCAGTTTCCACAAGCAATCGTGCTATAATTCCCAACCATACACAAGAAGAAAAATCCAAGCTAGATTCCAACTTTAATTTCACAATTCATGCCCAAATTTACAATACTCTCAAAAAAAGTTCCTAATTGATATCAATCATCACAATAACTCATGGCAACTCAATTAATTTAACTTCCAATTCAAATACAATATTGATAATCTAGCTATTCATAGTACATCAATCAAACTTGTGCCAAAAACACTGAGTCACGAGCCAAACATTTTTCCTATATAGTTCCAAAATCCCAATGTTATAGTTTTTAGATTGTGCCAAACAAACGAAATATTTAAATCATATATCAGTAAAACTAACTCTAAACTTAAACCCATTATTTGAGGCAAAATTAATTTGAAGCACAAGAATTATTTGAACTTATTAAAAACCCTAGCCAACAAAGATGAAATCGGTTGGAGCAAATGGCACAAAAGGGAAACAAGGAAATTGTTCACATCAACTAACACAAGTAACAAGGACATTCGCCAAACAATGTATAAAACCAAGGGTTAAAGATCAATTTGGCCTATCAACTATTTCTGAAGTATCAATTTGGCCTACAAACAATTTATGGTCTCATTCTGGCCACTGAACAATAAAAATGGTTCAATTTGGCCACTGGGTCATTGGAAAATACTAAAATACCCTTTAAGATTTAATTAATATAATTTTTAAAGATGTGGGTCCCACTTTTAAATAAAAAAATTACCCAACCAACCCCACACCCTTCTCTCCTCCCTCCTTCCCCTCACCCACCCAGCCACCGTCCCCTCCTCCCTCTTCTTCCTATTTTCTTGCTCATCACTTACATATGTTCTTCTCCATTGCACCCCCATCATGGAACACAATGACCACTCTCTCATCATACCCACAAGTAGTAGTACATAGTAGTCCTCATCCTCTTTCATTATACATAAAGCTAAGGAACGATTTTGATATCAAGATCTCTACGGCAAACAACCAAAGTTTCCGACCACAATAACATCAGAGTCAACTCAGCTCAAGGCAGGTCACCAACCTTAACCTTAGCTTGCTCTATATCTTACGTATAGTAGTGAGGCCAATAGAAATGGATGCTTGCACGGTGGTTCTTATCTTGACGACCATTACTCTTTACCTAATACGGTTCACCTTCATCTCACGGTCGCTACGAGGTCCACGTGTGTGGCCCTTATTGGGCAGCTTGCCGGGCCTCATTGAGAACATAGACCGCATGCATGACTGGATCTCCGACAACCTCAACGTGTGCAACGGCGCGTACCAAACCTGCATGTAACATCCCAAATTTTGATTAAGGTTAATTGGAAATTATTGAGGTGTTATTTAGGAAATTTGAGTTTTAGGGAGAAATTTATGGAGATTTATTGTTATTAAATCTTAATTTTTGGAATTTAAGGAAATATAGTTAAAATAATTATTTGGAGTTAGAAACTTTCATGAATAAGTATTTGGGATAGTAGATAATATTATGATGGAAAGAAGGAGATATAGTAATATATACAAACTTCTGGGCTAGAAATATAATTACGAATAAACCTTAGGGTAGTTAATTGTAATTTTCCCTAAAGTATATATATAAATTCACCTGATACCAAGTTGAAATATACCTCCTAATAACACCTTATTAACCTACTCACTTCCACCTAATAAAACACATACTCAAAATAATCCAACCAAATGGTGTCTAACCATGTTAGCAAAAGTACATCTAACATGGTTAGAAAAAGAAAACGATATCAATCAAAATTAGATGCCTTAACCATGTTAGTAAAGGATTCATCTAACATGGTTAGCAAAGAAATCAAGCAAGCTACATAAAATTAACCATATCAGAGCGGGGCCCATCTAACATGGTTATATAAAGAAATCACATTAAATCAATCACGTCGTCAATATTTTATATAACCATGTTAGGAAAAGGATTTCCTGAACATGGTTACTCCGAAACACCTGTACAAATAATTATATCAAAAACAAACATTTGATTTAAACATGTCAGCATCGCAAGGCACAATCAAATATTCTTCGCCACAATCATCTGCTACATGTGTATCAGGAAAACTAGTATTGCCTTTCCATTAACAGGCAGATGAAATAGGGATTGCCTTTCCATTATCAGGCAAATCTCTTGTACCAATAATCCTGTACGAACATTTCTGCATCATAACCCTATTCATTAAACCAATATCTCATTTTCTCCATAAACAACCATTACACCAAACAGAATACGTAGCATAGCTACAACTATGACATCTGTCATAGTTACACCTTAACTATCAATAACCAAATAACAACCAGCAAAAACAGCTAATACAATCATCCAATAAATCAAACATTCACAATAATACAAACAAATGCGGAAGCTGATGCAGCCTAATAAATGACAATATATATATTCCTTATAGATCACCTCCGGCCTACTCGTGTGGGCCGGCCGATCCTTTCCCTTCCTCTCTGCTTCCCTCTATGAGCATGATCACCTGAAAAAATAATAAAGGGAATGGGGTGAGACAAAACTATGTCTCAGTAATCACAACTTAACTCACTGTGAGACTCAGAAGTGGGGTAGTGGAACGTCTACAGGGTACCACGGTTTTCAAAACCTGCATAAACCACGCAATACATACATATATATACATAACAAATACATCCATCTCTCAATAGGCAGAAATAAACGTGTGTGACACTGTGCCCGGTCTACAATCCGAAAAGCATAACAAGGGACCACTCTAATCAATGTGAAAATCCCTGGTTCCTTTACAATCCGAGGAACCCGTACAATTAACCTATCGATTTGCGCAAATCGATAGGTTACATCGGCCGACGGTACTAATAATCAGTGTCATGCAACATACAAAAGATTTATATATATATATATATATAGATTTATATATATATATATATATATATATATATATATATATATATATATAAAGTACAGTTTATTTAGAAAGGTACCCTATAGCCCACGTTTAAATATAAAGTAATCAGAACACATTTCATTTAAATATAAAGTAGAAGAGGATTTTAGAAATCCTCAACTACCGTCACCCTCAGTATCAGAGTCAGTTAAGCGTGATTACCTGTTCCAACTCAATAGCCGCAAGTATACCAAGCTAAGGTCGCCTCACGCACACCGCTAGAACTACCGCCGTCTACAATAACATAAATCATAATTGGTCAAGACACTTTGTAAGTGGCTTTGACTCAATCTATCAAACAATTTCCAAACAATTGTTGAAGTAATAAATTACTTCCAACATCCATACTTTTCTATATTCTTTTTAACCCTTCACAATTCCTTTAACCATTTATTTATAACTCCTAAAGTCTTACTTTACCATTTCACATCACTCTTGGCCAAAATTACCCCAATCATGTAAAACTCACCAAAATCACTCCATTAATATTAATTTAGCACTCAAAGTGGCTTCCTAACTCACAAGTACCTCACCACAATTCAAACACACCTTTACCTAACCAAATTCTCCTTTAATCAACACTTTAACTACCAAATTTCCTTACCAACAGCAATCCAACTAAGACAAATATTTCATCATCCTAATATAACCTCAACAAACATTTATTAACCACTAATCTTTGTCACTACCTTTCACATCATCAAATCCCAACTTTAAAGCACTTTAAAGGCTAACATAATTTCAAAACAACTTGCCCAAATCTTCAAGAAACACTCATTACTCTCATACCTTTCTTTTTCTCTTACCCATTTGATTATATTCCCAAAATATTTAAGTTCTCACCATTTCTCATTGTACTTGGCAACACTAACCAACAATCTAAACCCCATCAAAACCACCTTATTCATATCCATATGACAAGTAAATGTGCCTCCCAACTTCACGAATTTTCCATCACAATCCAAACATAAACTATGCCTAACCAATTTCCTCTTTATCCAACTCTTTAATTAACAAACTTCTTCCTAAAAACCAATTCAATCAATTCCAATGCCTTCCTAAAACCTTAGCAAGCATTTCCCAACCACCAATTTATTCTATATATCTCACATAACCAAACCATAACTTTAAAGAGCTTAAAAATATCCCCAAAATTCCAAAATAATTACCAACTTCAAGAAAAACTCAAATGCCTTCATGAAATCTTCAATTGACCACTTAAATATTTATTAATGTTTGTTTAAAGCTCCAAAAGCCCAAGCATATCAAAACCCTAACTTCAAAAGACATTTTATCCAAGAATCTAAAATCACAAATAGGTAGAAATGCTTACGGAGTTCAAAAGTCAGAGGAAGAGGTAAACCTCGTCGCCGGCCGCCGCCGGCCGTACCGGAAAATGGCCACTGAAGCAGGTAGGCCGAATCAGAGACAAAAGAGGAGGAAGATGAAAAACAAAATGAGAAATAGACTTTGCAAAGAGGAAATCACTTGTAGAACACACAAAACGGCTTAATTTTACCGTTTCACGCCGTCGGCCGCCGTGGCTCGCCGGAAAACGAGGAAGAACGAAGATGAGGAGTGAAGAACAGTGAAGAAGCCGCAAAACAGTGAGGAAATCCGAGGAGCATGCAATTTTTGTGAAGCTTGGGAGGAGAAGAACAATGAATGGAAGGTTGGGGCTGTTTTGGGAAAGATTGGAAGTGAAAGAGTGAAGAAAAATGGTGAGGAAGAGATAAGGGAGGAGTGGCCGAATGAGTTAGAAGAGAAATGGGGGTGGGGCGTCGGTTTTTAGGAAGAAAGGAGGAGGGGCTTGTTTGGATGGGAAGAAATAAGGGTGGTTTTTGATAATTATAGCCTAAACTTGCCATAGTGTACTCTTTTTAATTTAAAACCACTTAAATCAGTCTCCAATCTCTCTAATTTTCAAAATATTTTTGGTTTCATCATTCCCTCATATTTCAAATTCTTCAATTGCTTAATACTCAAAACTCCCAAAATATTCTAAAAATCACCAAAAATTCCTAAAAAGTCTTAAATTTCCAATTTCTTCATTTATTATTTCCTAAAACACTCCCTAATCCTGTATTAAATTTTCAGGATGTTACAATTCTCCCCACCTTTTAGGAATTTTGCCCTCAAAATTCACTATGTCAACAACCCTTATGATGTAATATATAGCATAGTCCACCCAATACACCTCTAATAACTTGAATTTGAGAAGTCAACTTCACATTCTAGTCAACTAATATACCTCATTTCTTTTATTTCCAAATTTTCACGTTATATCCCACTTTACTACCCCTTAATCGTTTATTTTCCTTGGCTTATAGATCGCGAGAACCATTCATCAATCACCTACCAAAAATTTCAAGCCAAAAACTATACATTTTCAAATTCTTAGACCAATTTTCTTTGGTAAAATGTCATATTTAGTGACAATTCTATTCCTTTGGAACTCACTATCAACTAACCAACAAATGGCTCACCAATCTAAATCAGTACTTAATGTTTTCTCAATTCAATCCAAATGTAATAATGTTACCATTTTTATCCACTTTAAAGTCATGAGGTCACTACTTCAATAGTTTTCACTATTCAGAATTATCATTTGAAGTCAGAGTTCCACTACCACTATGGTCAGCCTAAATCTATATCTAATAGTTTCTTCAATTTATTCTATGTCATCACTTCTTAATAGTCTAAAAGTAATTCCTTAATATTTATTCCTTACTTGCCTCATGACTCTAACCTAACATATCCCACCATATCTAAATCACTTAATTGTATTCAATTCCAATGAACCAATTAAGAGTCCTGCTTCTATATCTATTTTACTTACCCATGATCGCAATTCCAATATCAACTTAGATCCTCCCAAAACTTTATAAATCAAACTCATTCCAACGACATTCAAATATATTATCATTCTATCTTCAATGAAGTCAACTCGCAACCTCATAACTCCTTTAACCAAATAAAGTCTCTCATGATGCCTCGACTATGATTATGGCAGACTCATAATTATAATCGGGACCCCCGAGAAGAATCCTTATTTGGTTAACATCCTAATTCCTTATCAATCTCTCAATATATTGAATCTCTATCCCTTGCTTTGTCAAATAAATCCTTATATCATCATCCCTGTCAGCACAATTCCCAAAATCTATGTTGTCTTTAGTTTCATACCTTCCCTAAACTATGTCTATCTCACTCAAACCATTACGAACGTGCGATAATCGATTTAATCCTCACCCTAAGGTTTAAACTTTTTTTTAGTCTACTAATTGGTAAACAACTTATTGCAATAATTTCTTTAATCCACAACATTCCTTTTTAATTCAAACAAAATACTCAACTAATCCACTTAAACTCCAAAACAATCTCAACATATCTACTTATTTTGGTTACTCCCAAATCAATTTTCTACTTCAAACATTTCAATTCCTACAACAATCATAGTATACTAAAAACTTAACATATGTCAGCAATTACTGTCCCGCTCATAAGCTTTACTGAAAAGCTTATATCCACCAATACTAACTCTCCCCACCATAGGAATTTTGTCCACAAAATTCGACTGCACATATTCGCAAAGCAAAGGTTAGTGATCATGCACATTAGGAAGGGAAAAGGAATATATATTGCCATTCTATATGCAATGCAACAGGCAGGGTAATAGATGAATGAAATAATATTGATATGTATAAGAGATATAGTAGTATATAAATCGAAGGTGGAGGGGAAGAGGGAGACCGCGCCGGTGCTAACACCGACGGCGGCTTGCTCCGCCGGTTCCTGCAGCTCCGGCGACGAGCGACGAAGAGAGAGAGCAGGGAGGGTTTAGTGAGAGGGGCGGAGGGCTCGAGGGAGAGAGAGAGAGAAATGAAAAGGAAGGAAGGAGATGATGTATTTATTTATAATTTAGGGAAAATTACAATTAACTACCCTAAGGTTTATTCGTAATTATATTTCTAGCCCAGAAGTTTGTATATATTACTATATCTCCTTCTTTCCATCATAATATTATCTACTATCCCAAATACTTATTCATGAAAGTTTCTAACTCCAAATAATTATTTTAACTATATTTCCTTAAATTCCAAAAATTAAGATTCAATAACAATAAATCTCCATAAATTTCTCCCTAAAACTCAAATTTCCTAAATAACACCTCAATAATTTCCAATTAACTTTAATCAAAATTTGGGATGTTACAATTTACCTCATCTTTCAGGAATTTTGTCCCCAAAATTCGCTAAAATTAACACCTAAAAGCTGAAAATATACAATTCAACTCTAACTATTTGTAAAGTTCTAACTATTAAACCATAATTTGATGTTTGCTACACCATCCTTCATCCTGCATCTTCATTCAATTTGTAGGTCATTCATCAATTCCTTCTCCCACTTTTCTAGTTATCCTCCATTTACTAGCCATTTAAACCTCAAATCACCCCAAACTCATCCATAACAGTCTAGTGATAACCTATCACTCAGTCATAATAGTTTACAACATCAACATACACTCTAAGTCATCAATCCACAGTGTATCCTCAAGTGGTCACCCTAACCTTAATTCAAGGCATAAATTCTTAAATTCCATTCTTCAAGCCAAATTTCCGGTTACTAATCAGCTCATATCCATAATATAGTGTTTAAATCCTTAAAGTCAAAACTCCCCTCAATTATTTCTATTTCAATCCATTCAAGCTCGACAATCATGATTTTCCCATAATTCCCTACATTTCTCAAATCATAAATTCCTACTGTTTGATTCCAACTAAGTAAAGAATCGATGAAAATATTTCAATCCTTCTAATACCTTGATTTGAAACATGAAAATCATCACATAACCTTATGTCCCACCGAATTCTCATCTTACATACATCGTTCTCAATAAAGGTTCTACTTCGCAAGACCTACTGAATTTCTTGATTTGAAACATGAAAATCATCACATAACCTTATGTCCCACCGAATTCTCATCTTACATACATCGTTCTCAATAAAGGTTCTACTTCGCAAGACCTACTGAATTTCTTTTCATTTATAACATTAATCACACTATTCTTCACATTCTCATCAAAATCATCTCCTAATATTATAATGTGGGACAACCAGAACAAAAGGCAAAGAAATCAACTTCTTCCTTTTAATTAAAATCATAACACAACACAATTAATTTAATACCCATCGTATGGATATACTACTCACAAATATTCCTCTCAACCATCATTTCACATACACATCCAAACCCTTCAAAAACTCAAAAATCAAATTAGGTCTCAAATCAACCAAAATCAGCAATCACAACTAACTCAATCATAATTCAATGTATATCTATAGTCATTTAAGAGTTCCTTATTTATTATACAATCATTTTCTTTAGCCTTTACAAATCTTATTTCCCAATTCTAGTTGAATTTGTAATATTCCTTTCAAAATCCCAATTGATTCTGTTATACTAACAGATTGATGGACAAATCTGTCAAAAATCACAATACACAAGTCATAGCAAGATCAATTTCACTGCATAAAACGGAAAAACACTACTCTATTTGTGTTCCCTTCCAACCAAATTAATGTATACTTAAGCCTTTTCATATCAGCAACTAACTATCCTTGAAACTAATTCTTTAACACTTAAACAAATTTGAATCTTCCTTTCATAATTCCTAAACAAACAATCTTCACCACAATTTCAAATATTTCTCTTATCAAAACATAAAGTTCGGACTCTCTTAGTGATCACTAAAACTTGATGATTTAATACCATGAATAACAAATTTTCCTCATCAAACCTCTACTTGAAATCAAACACTTGTACAACTTCATACTATCTATACAAATTCTAACGTTAATCAAGATATTTGAGACACAATTTAATTAAATTGAATCCCCAGCTCAAAAACTTATAAATCTTTATCCACCGATTTCCAATAGAACTTCAACATATTCTACAAGATTCTAACTCTATTCTTGCCCTACATTTCATATTATAAAGAACATAGCACTAAGGAAAAGAATAATACAATTTCATATTCAGTTCAAATCAACACCCACTTCATCTTAGAATCATTTGTAAACATAATATAAGTATAAAACTGAAACTTCCTTATAAAAATGACCATTTTATTTCAATTTCAACAATTTCAATTATCTTCTTCATTATTTTAGCATCCTAAAGCATCCTTCCTAATAGTTGAAACATCATACCAAACTAAACACTAACATAATTTTCTCAATTTATCGCTAAGCACAACAATTTCTAATTACACACCGAGCGGGAGGTTACCAAAACAAACAATTTCCAAAGAATTTCGAATAAAAACCATCAAACAAAACCAATCAGTTCATCAATTAATCAAGCAATTCAATAAACAAGTAAAACAAACAAGAACAAAGTCAATTACATCACCACTCAAATAAGGTAGCAATAAACTTTATTATAGTTTTAAGGGTTAAGGGTCAAATCTAGCACTCTACTATGGCCAAAAGGTCACCCAGCATAAACAACTATTGGATGGCTCAAAAGTAGCACACATCTATTCAAAAATGGCTCAAAAGTAGCATTTCCGTCAACTTTAACTGGTTTGACCGTTAAGTTTGACCCGAGCATGCCACGTCACTCGCCACGACACCTAGTTTTGCCACGTCATCTTCTACCTCACCCGCCACGTCACCCAATAATGGGTAGTAAGTGGGCCCATTGGGTGACGTGGCGGTTGACGTGGCAAAATTGGGGTGACGTGGCATGCTCGGGTCAAACTTAACGGTCAAACCAGTTAAAGTTGACGGAAATGCTACTTTTGAGCCATTTTTGAATAGATGTGTGCTACTTTTGAGCTATCCAATAGTTGTTTATGCTGGGTGACCTTTTGGCCATAGTAGAGTGCTAGATTTGACCCTTAACCCTAGTTTTAACACTAAAGAGTATGATAACAAATAGCAAATTTTGCTAATGAATTCACAAAATCCAATTTAATTCACTGCTAAAACAAACACATGATAAACCAAATCAACAATTCTTATTTCATATTGTATTCATTATCAATTGTTATTTTCGAATCTCCTTAATCCCTTAACCCAATAAGGGATCTCATGATGCCTCGACTATGATTATGGCCGGCACATAACTATATTCGAGACCCCAGAGAAGCATCCTTATTTCGTCATTCTTCCTAAATTCTTATCAATATCGATAATTATATCGTTATTCTTTCTATATTCTTCTCATTCTCTCCATGCTACCTATTCAATTGCTCTTATCACTCTCTCCTCACCACGGGATGAGTGATATATCTCTCAAAAGGACAGATATTCATGCACATAAGGAAGGGAAGCTATCATATGTATATTGTCAATCTATATGCAATGCAGCACAGTCCTAGGTTATCGTATACCAAATACTGATAACCAAGTTGTAACATATAAGAATGAGAGAGAGACGTTGAACTACGATAAAAGGGAAATGATATTAATTTATCATTTGGCTATATATTATTATAGGAGTGGATGCAAGTAGGCTTTCGTGGCATCAAGGAAGAAAGGTTGAGAAGTCGCGTAGAATTGCTAAAGGGCGACAGGTAATCACACTTAACCTTACTATAACATTGAGGGTGATGTTAGCTAGGATTTGCAAAATCCTTTCTCACCCTCTATATATATATTATCTTTGAAAAGCTATTTTTATACAAAACAGGCTATCAGGTGCCTTTTAAACACGATTATTTTTGTATGAAAGATTTTGATACATTTTACATATATTGTTATCCTAGTGTGGTATTATTCTGATTGTTGACAGGGATATTGAGAGTAGGTTGAGGGAAGGAGTTCAATTAGTTTAGATTGATATATTGAAAGGAATGGTGAGATTGCATGTTATTAATGATGATATTGAAATGGATGGATATGGATATGGTGAGCTTTGCATGACACTGAGATTTATGTACCATCGCGCGATGATAGCTGTCGATTGACCAATCGACATTTATTTGTACTGATGATCCTTTTCAGATTGATTAGACCGGGGATCATAGGTCAACTTATTGAGAGAAAGTGACCTACGGTTGTTTGACATCGAAGAGTCCAACCGTTCCCGTTCTGCAATGGATACAGAATTGGGGTTCCCTCTCTGGAGATTGCCAGAGAGGAAAATTGTCCCCTCATTATGGAGAGGGACACAGTGTCAAATCATATAGTGAAGATTAGATGCATGAATGCACCGTGATGGCACAATGCATCTATAGGCGAGTGTGAGAGTTGTGGTGGTAGTATGATTTGATTGGTGTATGGGAAGATGAAATTTAGTTGATGTGGAATTGACTGAGGGATGTTGAGTGATACATGGGGAGTAGAGATGATGAATTTGAGTTGATTGAGACGTGACAGAAGGATTTAAGTGATGGATGAAAGAAAATGTGAAATATATATATATACTATTGATTTTAAAACTGTGGTACCCTTTAGACGCCCTCGCTACCGCACATCTCACTGTTATAGTGAGTTAAGCGGTGATTACTGGGACAAATTGTCTCATCCCACGATTACTGACATTTTTGCAGGTATTCATGCACAGGCGCGAGCATTAGGAAAGGGAATTAGGTAGAAGTTATATAGTTTATTTGGAATGGTATATTGCCAATTTGTATAGGCCTGCATCTGCTTCCGCATATTTTTCTATCAAACTGGATATTAGAACTAGAGATATTGATTATGGATTGTAATATAAGTAAATTACTTTTCTATTTATGATAGGTTTCTATTAATAAGGAAAGTCTTTTCTATCATAGTTAGGAGGTATTAATAATTAGATTTTATAATAATGGTTAATCAGTAATAGTGACAGGTTATTATACTTTATCATTAGGTTGCCTCCTTTTTCTAACCAAGTTAGGTTAATCTTTTCTAACATGGTTAGCTGCTGATTATCCATGATAGTATTCGTATTGTATTAGGAAATTCTTTTCTATCATGGATATTACATAAACTATTAGAAAGTTCATTTTCTAACTATGATAGATTTATCTTCTATCATAGTTAGCAAAGTAATTGTTTAACTAAAACTTATAATGATGGTTAATTAGGAAATTAGTAACATTATGTTACACTGCATATGCGCAATTCCATTACCTGAATATGGGAGGAGCAAGAGAAGAGGCAGAAGAGGGAGGAGGGGACGGTGGGAGGGTGGGTGGGTGAGGGGAAGGAGGGAGGAGAGAGGGGTGTGGGATTGATTGGGTAATTTTTTTATTTTAAAAGTGGGACCCACATCTTAAAAAATTATAGTATTAGTTAAATCTTAAAGGGTATTTTAGTATTTTCCAATGACCCAGTGGCCAAATTGAACGATTTTTATTGTTCAGTGGCCAGAATGAGACCATAAATTGTTTGTAGGCCAAATTGATACTTGGGAAATAGTTGATAGGCCAAATTGGTCTCTAACCCTAAAACCAATATAACCACAACCAGTTTAAAATGATCCAGCAATTTCATATGCAACTTAGAAAAAAAACAGCAGCCCTCCTCCATTAACACATTTCACGGAATACTACAACACCACCCGAGATCATATAATCAAACCAAAAAGCAAAAAGGCAGTCAGTACACGTAAAGAACACAACACTTCAATGTCCCCTAAAATCATAATCATTCCATATGCTTATCGGTTTCATACAGAGTTCAAAGCAAGAGAGAGATCATGAACTCAGTAGTTCAAACAAAATCAAACATTCAAATACATCTTACAACTCAAACAAACTCCTACAACAAGTATTTCCAAACTTTGAACCGAAAACTCTAGAAATCAGTTCGCTATGCATATTATTCTATCGAATTTGTCACCTTCCTACTCAGATTAACCAGAAGTTATATATATGTTTTAGCTCATTAAGATGCCTAGAAACCAAGACCCATCTGAACATGACCATTAGACTCGCCAAAACTGCAGAAGAAGAGTGAAGGATTGAAGAAAACTCACCTAAGCTCTATTCCGTAAGACTTGTTTGAAAATTTTTCTTTAAAAATTCCCACCATGATGTGTGTTCTTGTGATTTGTGTATAAATGTGTATTGATTTTGCTTTGAACAAAATTATTTTCATTAGGGGGATGATTGTTTATTATATTTATTATACATGGGTGTCTGAATGAACTAAAGTATGATAAATTTCTTCTTTGTTATGTGCAGCGATGAATATGCATGATAGTGCAAAAAAAATTAAGGGCAAAGGTGCAAAATTAGCCACCGTAAATATAAAAATGGGCAACTATAACTCTGGTAAATTGAAGGGGGCAAAATTGTACATTGTAAACCAAAATGAGGCAAAAGTAACCTCTCTTGTAGGCCGAGTTAAACAGGCATTTTCCAGACGTGAGCTCCACCATCAGTAAGTGACATGTCAATTCCAAAATCTAACGTGAAAGCTAAGATGCATCCAGTTGAACCCTGAATCACTAAAAATGAACTCAAAACCCCCAAATCATTTCGATAAGAAACCAAATAGAACCCCAAATCATGTGAAATTCACCTTACTTCTACGTAATCATCTGAAAAAATAAAGTCTCAAAAAATTAAAGTCTCATCAACATATTGCGCCCTTAAATGTATGACACATCATTTACTGATGGTGGAGCCACGTCTGGAAAACGTACGTTTAAATTTACGATGACTATTTTTGCATATTTGCCCAATTTTGCCCCATTTTGATTTACAGAGTACAGTTTTGCCCCCTTCAATTTATCAGAGTTATAGTTGCATATTTTTAAATTTACGATGGTTATTTTTGCACCTTTGCCCAAAAATTAAATATGTATATGAATTTGAAAAGTATTGTTGCATTGATGATTTGACTTGTTTTGTTTAATTGTTTTTAATCAAAATTTTATTGAAATTATTGGTATTAAAATCTTCACTTTAATATGTTAATTATAAATTGCGTTTTGATTATCTTTCAATTAGTAATGGTTGGTGATGTTACCAAAATTTTGATAAAAATTCCACAAGTGTACGGATCATATGTTTGTAAAGTGGTAAATCAAGATCGATCCCACAGAGACTCAGACAATTAATAACTGGGCATTAGATGTCCTATTTTCATTCAAGTTGAGTAAATACAAGAGAGTTGATTTTAATTACCTAACATCTAAGAAAATAAAATAAAATAAATATTTACACAAAAGAAATTCATGAGTCAAAAGAACAACCTAGAGCCACTAATTCCTTATCTGCTTCTTAGATTTTATTCCCACTAAATTAATTATGAATTAATCCAACTAGCTAATCTAGAGCACTAGTGTCTATAAATGTCTTCCGGTCCACTTACATCCTTGCCTAGCTTACTTATGTAATGTCTTACTATAATTTACTAGACCTAATTTATCCCGGTACCTCTCTAATGTGACTATGTAGGGCTTCTAGGTATATTCCTATCCTAGTTGCAAATCAGATTAAAAATCTAACACTATCTAATCTCATGGTCTATTTAAAATTCTCTCTTCCGAGTTCAATTCCAAATTCACTAAACATGTCTAATGGTGATCAAACACTAAACAAGTAAATCAATAATAGCTAGATTAAATAAACTAAGTCAAATTAACCATAACTAAATAGTGGAAAAAATCTCTAAGTTACAAATAAATTCATAGTACTCTAAGTTGTAAAAGAAAACTCAGGCACACATGAGGTTCAAATCAATCCAAACAAACATTAGAATTAAATCTCAAATCATATTGACCAAGAAACACAAAAAGATTTGACAATAGCTACCAACTTCAACTAGGCTTCAGGAGTTCCTTGGGTGTCCACTAAAAGACAAAACGCCTCAAGCTTCTTCTTTCTTCTTTTTGTGCGCATGTCCTTGCGTGTGTATGTTGTAATTCACTGATCTCCCCAAATTTGCTTTTCCTTTCTCCTCCTCGGCATGAATCCCTTCGAGTGTGTGTGTTTAGGCTTTAGGAAATTGGAAGAATTGTAACTAGCCCCCTCTTCACAAGCTCCTCCTTTCCTTTTTATAATGAGTGATCTCTTTAGTCAATTAGGTCACCAAAGATCTAGCCCAAGCCCAAGACTCATTCTTTCCTTTTTTTTTTGTTTCCAAATCTGCATTGTCCTCTTATAAGAGAAAGAAAGGGAATTATGATTGAAATATTCTGCCGTGCGTGGAAAATGTCAACGACTGTTTCTTCCTACTCAAATTCATATATATAATATTTGGTAGTAAGAGTGTAAAGAAATAAAATAATAAGCTTGAATGTTTATGTTCAGACTATAATTCTGTTAATTTAAATATGAAGCCTTGTGGTTTTGTTACTCATTTGTTTGTTTTGTTGGTCTAATTCTATTACATGGAAGGAAGGAATGGATAATGATAATTTTCACTGTAGTGATGTTTTGTCATTGGCTCGGTTTTTGAGTTGATGGTAATAGGGGGTTTGTCTTCCTTATTGTTTATTATTAAGTATTTAGTGTTTTTAGTTGAAAGCTGATGACATTGATTATTAACCTACTATTATTACATGATGTAATAATAGGAAAAGATGTGATTTACGTATTATATTTCTCGAGGCATGATAAAGTAGAGGGAGAAAGGCAACAGAGTGTAGTCGCCGGTACGGAGGAGGGAGGGAGGGGTGGAGTGGGGCCATGTGGGTGAGTGAGTAATTTTTTATTTTTAAAGGTGGGACCCACATATTTAGATTTTTTATTAATTAGGCTTCAAGGATATTTTAGTATTTCCATTTGCCCATATGCCAAAATGACCCTTCTATTTTGTTTGTATGCCAAAATGAGTCATTTTATTGTTTGTAGGCCAAATTGAGTCACTAGAAATAGTTTGAATGTCAATATGATATTTAACCCTATTGTCTTTGAAAAGTTATTTTTATACAAAACAGGCTATCGGGTGCATTTCAAACACGATTATTTTTGTATAAAGAAGCTTGTTACTTGCTTTACATTTAAATGGTATCCTGGTTGGTGGTGATTGTTGCTGAGTGTGAGAGATTTATATAGTACGCTGTCAGGGACAGTAATAGGTAGGTTGAGGGAAGGAGTTGAATTGTTGTGATGAAGATATTGAATGAAATTGAGATACTAAAGGGAATTGTGATTGAAATATTGAATATTGTGGATGAGATTTGACAATGTTTTATGTGGGCTATCTGTAATATACTGTTATTAATTCCCTAATTAAACTAAGATATCCATTTTAATGAAATGAGAGTGTTTGGGTTAAGCTTTTTGAGAATAACTTTTGAGTAGAATATAACTTTTCTGAAAAATAGTTAGGATGAATAGTTTTTCATGTTTCTTTTATTTGAAATAAGCTTTTTCCTAAATGAGAGATCGAGACTTTCAGCTGGAAAAGGAGAAAAATGTAGTTTTTCTCAAAATAGCTTTTGGAACCCCAAACTACCTTTTCTTCTCAAAATAGCTTATCCAACAAAATTGAGTGTTTGGATGTCTTTGTGTGACACCTAGGTTTGGGAGCCAGAATAGCTTTTGACAATGTATCCAAACAGGCACTCAATGATCTCTTTACTAACTATGATAGAAAAAGGAATATTCATATCAAGAATATCTCTATCATAATTAGAAAAAGAATTTTCTAATCATTTTATACATAATCCATTATAGAAAAGAATTGTCTAGTACAATATGAATAGTATCATGGATAATTAACAGCTAACCATGTTAGAAAAGATTTACCTAACATGGTTAGAAAAGTAAGCACCTAATGTTAAATATTATCCATGATAGAAAAGAATTTCCTGATACAATATGGATACTATCATGGATAATTAAAATCTAACCATGTTAGAAATGATTTGCCTAATATGCTATCATGGTTAATAAACAAGACTAATAATAATAACGTAAACCTTATCCCACTTAAGTGGGGTCGGCTACATGGATCACACGACACCATTTTGCACTGTCCCAAGTCATTCGTGGAGATAAATCTTTCACTAACATATCTCTTTGAATAACTTCATCAAGAATTCTCTTCTAATAAACAAAACTAATTAATATTAAACAATAAATAAATATATATATACATGCAGAAGTGAATGCAGACTTTTTAAATTGACAATATACAATTCTAAATAAACTATACAACCTCCACTACCTAATTCTCTTTCCCGATGTTTGCGCCTGTGCATGAATACCTGCAAAAATGTGAATAATCGTGGGATGAGACAATTTGTCTCAGTAATCACCGCTTAACTCACTATAACAGTGAGATGTGTGGTGGCGAGGGCGTCTATAGGGTACCACAATTTTAAAATCAGTAATATATATATATATATATATATATATATATATATATATATATATATATATATATATAATCCAAACCTTCTTCCCTTGTATCACTTCAGTCTCTCTGTCATTTTCAAATCAATACACTTCACCATCTCTACCTCTAATACAAACATACCACCCCACAACTCTCACACTCACCTAGAGCTGGGAATTCCCAACCCGCCTTATAAAAAGCGGGTCGGGCCAAAGAAATTAGAACCCACTTATATCGGGTTGGGTCGGGCTACTAGCCCGCTTATATTGAGTTGGGTCGGGCTAACCTGCCGGATTGGCGGGCTAGCCCGCTTATTTTTTGAAAAAAAATATATTGTCTACCTTTTTTGTAATGAAAATTATCTGCTTTTTTCTTTTAAAATTCATCTTCCTTCTTCCATTTTTTCACGCCTTCTTTCTTTTCATCTTCAATTTGATTTTTTTAAAGCTTTTATTTTATGTGTGTGAGGTTTCAGATTTTTGTTTTGGAATGTGTAACGTAAATATATGAGTTTAAGTATATATTAAACATACGAGGAAGAAAGTATTGCCGAGATCATGAATATATGTTCTTACGTATGAGGTTTCCTATGTGGGATTGAAAAGGGAATGTAAAAAAGTCTTTTGACATTGTAATGTACTAAACATATTTTAGCTTTGTTGTTGGGCAACAACAAAAAAGAAAAAATTAGAGATTAAAAAATATATAGTTTTCTAATTAGAAATTAATGACATATGTTAAGGATCTTTAAAAATCATAAACTATTTTGAATTTGTTCACATTATATTTTTGAAATTTAGACAGATAAATTTCATAACTATAACGTGACCAAATTCAAAACAGTTTATAACTTTCAAAGCAGATAACACCTAACTTTAAATGGGTGGATCATGATCGAGCGACTTGAAATTTGTACTTATTATATCTTGTAATATATAGTGATATCTAGTTTTATTCAAAAAAAATAGACAAATAAAATTATTTATTTACTTTGTTGGTTAATGATGTTATCACAAAATTTTTGTGTTTACTTTACTATTTTTATGTTCAATTTTAATTTTTTTTAAAATAATATAGCTTGCAATTCGGGTCGGGTCGGGCTGGCCGCCTAAAAGTACATATACGGGTCGGGTTATGAAATTCCAACCCACATTAGAATCGGGTCTGGTCGAGCTAACCCGCTTCTAATACGGGTTGGGTCGGGTTGGCCCGCTTAAAGCGGGCTGACCCGTTTTCCCGGCTCTACACTCACCTATAGATATATCGTGCCATCACGGAGGCATTCATTCCAGCATCCAACTTCACTATATGATTTGACACTGTGCCCCTCTCTACAATGAGGGGGCAAATTTCCCTCTTTGGCAATCTCCAAAAAGGGAACCTCGATTCTGTTTCCATTGTAGAATGGGAACGGTTGGTCTCTCCACTGCCAAACAACCGTAGGTCACTTTCTCTCAATAAGTCAACCTATGATCCCCTCTGTAATCAATCCAAAAAGGATCAGTATTTATTGTCGATCGGCCAATCGACAGTTATCATCGCGCGATGGTACATATATATCAGTATCATGCAACGCTCACAATATCCATAAATCTCAATCACATTCAGTATCTCAATTTCAACATCGATAACATGCACTCTTACCATTCCCTTCAATATCTCAATCTCAACTATTCAACTTCTTCCTTCCACCTAACTATCAACATCTCTAACAGAATACTATCTAAACCTCTCACATCATACCTAGAACAAACACCAGCCAGGATAATACATATGTTTCAAATTCCTTATATACAAAAATAATCGTGTTTGAAAGGCACCCGAGAGCCTGTTTTGTATAAAAATAACCTTTTAAAGATAATATATATAGAGGGTGAGAAAGGATTTTAAAAATTCCCAACTAACGTCACCCTCAATGTTATAGCAAGGTTAAGTGTGATTACCTGTCACCCTTAGCACTCTGTTGCCTTTTCCCTACCGTTTCCTTGTAGATTCTTCTTTAAGTATCATCACCATTATATGCTCCTATAATGATATGATAAATAAATTAATATCATTTCCACTTTATAATGTTTTGACGTCTCTCTCGTATCACTTATTACTACTCATTTCCCCATTCTTAATTCATATTCCCTTATCACTTTGTTCCAAATTTACCACATACACATTCCCAAGTTATTGATAGCATCATACCACTTGAAAATCCACCAACAATAATCCAATATTTACAACAATAAAGCCAAATCATAACTACATGCTCATTCACAAAACAACATGATCATTACAAAGAACTCAAAGATTTCCAACTAATTGCACTTCTCATACGCATATCATGCATTAATCATATGATAGCAACTCTCATTCTTTAAGCTTATCTTCCCTTCCTTAAAATTGTACAAGGACAAAGCTTCAGCTACAATTTATTACACATAATCAATACAATTCACTTTCATTAAAAGGAATCACATCAACAAATAAATATGCCAACTTACAATAAGATATTCTATGCTCATACCTTAACCTTTTCGCTACCACAAGTCATTTTACTTTATGAATCAACAACCAATAGCGAAAATTATCAACCATAGCATGGAAAATAAAGACAAAACACATTCTTATTTTTAATGAATAAAATAACAACCAATACCAAGCCTTATATCAAAATCATTATGCTATCTTCCTCAATCAACCAACATTTGGAACATGTGTAGTTTCACATTAGCCACCAACTTTGTATCCCTTGAAACAATCATTACACACATACACATATTCCCAAGAGCATTGTAATTATAATATATAAAGGGTTAAGGTGCATTTCTAGTACTCCACAATATGGCAAAGTGCACTTACAGTAATACACAATTTCGGGGTGCATTTGTGGTAAGCAAGAATAAATATCGTTGCCCCTATAATAACTCTGTTAAATAAGTCATCTTTGACCGTTAAGAGTAACATTTGACTGTTAAAAGGTGACATGGGGAGGAATTATTAATGACGTGGCAATGACTGGATGGACATGTGGCAATGCATGCTGACTGGATTAAGTTTTCAGGCCAAATTAAATTGAAAAAAAGGGAAAATTAATTAGAGGTCCCCCACAAGGGAGTTAATACTGGAAAAGTCCCAAAAGTTGAAAATATTAATGTAGGGTCCCTCCTCCCCCACCCCCACCCTTCTCCCCCTCCTCCCTCACCTGCCCCCTCCCCTCCAGCCCCACCCTCCCCCTCCACCCTCCCCCTCCCCCGCCACCCTCCCCCTCCACCCTCCCCCTCCAGCGCCACCCACCCCCACCCTCCCCCTCCAGCGCCCCTCCCCTCCACCCTCCCCCTCCCCCGCCACCCTCCCCCTTCAGTGCCCCCCACCCCCACCCTCCCCTCCACCCTCCCCCTCCCCCGCCACCCTCCCCCTCCAACGCCCCCCACCCCCTCGCGAGTTCATCGGATCTCTCTCTCTCTCATCAGATCGCGAGGAGGAGTTGGGGTGGGGGGCGTGGAGGGGGAGGGTGGGGGCGCTGGAGGGGGAGGGTGGCGGGGGAGGGGAGGGGCGCTGGACGGGGAGGGTGGCGGGGGAGGGGGAGGGTGGAGGGGAGGGGCGCTGGAGGGGGAGGGTGGGGGTGGGGGGCGCTGGAGGGGGAGGGTGGCGGGGGAGGGGGAGGGTGGAGGGGAGGGGCGCTGGAGCGGGAGGGTGGGGGTGGGGGGCGCTGGAGGGGGAGGGTGGCGGGGGAGGGGGGCGCTGGAGGGGGAGGGTGGGGGAGAAGGGTGGGGGTGGGGGGGAGGAGGGACCCTACATCAATATTTTTAACTTTTGGGAATTTTCCAGTATTAACTCCTTTGTGGGGACCTCTAATTAATTTTTCCTTTTTTTTCAATTTAATTTGGCCTGACAACTTAATCCAGTCAGCATGCATTGCCACATGTCCGTCCAGTCATTGCCACGTCATTAATAATTCCTCCCCATGTCACCTTTTAACAGTCAAATGTTACTCTTAACGGTCAAAGATGACTTATTTAACGGAGTTATTATAGGGGCAACGATATTTATTCTTGCTTGCTTACCACAAATGCACCCCGAAATTGTGTATTACTGTAAGTGCACTTTGCCATATTGTGGAGTACTAGAAATGCACCTTAACCCATATATAAATAGGTAATAATCACTCAACAAACCATTACCATAACATACTCATACTCCAATGACAAATCATAATTAAAAAACAACTCTTTTAGAATTCTTAAACTCTTAATGACCTTTTATGTACTCAATCTCAACCTTCCATCACCATTTAAATGCAGATTCAATCATCAAAGTTTGAGAGTATTTATGTGCAGTAAATTATGGACAAATCAGTTTTTAACGCATTTCCTAAATATTTAAACATCATTACTAACTTCAAAATTCTCATGCCCATCAAGATTTTGAGTCTCCATTTAGAAAACTTAAATTGCCAACTAAAACACTTCACCCAGTTACTCCCATAGGCCAAAAAGGAAAATAACAGAAATCAATATTCTCATATGCCCACACAGAAATTACCAACACACCTCTTTTAACACACCAAATAGCATTACACCCACCAATCACCGAATCAAATTTTAGTCAAAACAAAAGGTTATGACTCCTAACAAAAGTAATACCACTGAGCGAAGAAAATCCCATTCATAGCTCACACAAATCAAATATAACTTATATGAATCAAAGCCAACAGAGCATGAGATAAACAATTAAGCTTACAAAATGTATTACTCCATTACCTTTAGCACTAAATTCAGCTAACACAGAGGAGACACAGATTCACAATAACCACACGGATACAGAGCTTAGCAAACTAAGATAATCTCACATACATTTACTTACTAATTCAGCTTAACGTTCATGCTTAAAACAGAATTTACTATACCACAATTTCCTTAATTAAAGCTTACTTCTAATCAAATTAAGTAAGCTTTGATTTAATTGAAGTCATACAACATCATACAAGGCACTGGACAAATAGTGACACAACAAACATAGGAAAAATCAAAACTTTCAGAAATCACACATGTAAGTTATTTTACAGCTTTAATGGACATAGACATTAATAAATTTGAGGCTTGGTACCCTTAAAGCTTCATAAAATCATCAAATTTCACTTTACCATATTAGGGTTTTGGTAAAAATTCCAACGGGTATCTACCTACCACTCCAAAATCCTTTGCCTAATCTTTAATTTGAAGTTGGACTTCCATTTTACTCATTTAGGACAACCAAAATTGCAACCCCGATTTCATTTCTTCCAAATCTCTCTCGCAGCCGAAGAACAAGAGTAAAGAAACTTACCTAAGCTTGAATCCCAACTTAAATGCTTCACTGCAACCCCCCGCCGCCGCCGTCAGCCTTGAGTTCGCCGGAAAACGATGGAGCAGTGAGGAAAAAGAAAAAAAATGATAAACCGAGAGAAAAGAAAAAGGAATGAGAAGGCGAAGAAAGAAAAAGAAGGAAAAATGCAAGCTTTCCCTTACCTTGTCAACGGTCGCCGTCTCTCGCCGGAAAAACGAAGTGGGGAGTGGAGTGTAACATCCCAGTTTTTAAATTAAAAATAATACGAGGTTACTGAGGTGTTCTTAAGGAAATTTAAGGTTTTAGGGAAGAATTTTATGATTTTAGGCAATTTATGAATATTAAATCTTATTTAGTTTGGAATTTAAATAAATATAGTTAAAAGAATTAATTGGGAATAAAAAACTTCCATAAAAAGTAAATTGGAATCTAGATCATAGTATGGTGAAAAGAAAGAGATATAGTGATATATACAAACTTTTGGGTTAAAAATATAATTAAGAATAAACATTAGGGTCGTTAATTGTAATTTTCCCCTAAAATATATATATATATATATACTCACCTCCCTTATTCCTCTTCATTCCTGACCCTAGCCGCCGAACCACCACCTCCCTCCATCTTCGATTTCGCATCCTCCTCCTCCCTCCCATGTGTGCTCGCCGTTCAGGCGGACTCAGGCGGCGGCGCGGCGGTGTTGTTCCCCTTCCTCAACCTTCGGCCTTCACCCTCCCTCTCTACTTCTCTGATGGCTTAGCATCGTCGCCGGCGAGCTTGAGCTGGCCACGCACGTTGGTGACAACCGCCGAGGGCCGATGAAACCTCCTTCAACTTCCTTTTTAATCGCGTTCTTCTTCCTCTCCAACAAACTTTTCCTTTCATACTTGTCTTGCGTCGATTCTAGAGAGAGAGCAGAGAGGGAAAGGGGCGAACTGATATTTTATTTGAGGTACTGGGGATCTAAATCTGATTTTGGGAAGTTGTATGCTTTGTTGCTATCCCTGCTCTGCTTTGAACTGAACTTATTAAGCAGCTCTTCAACATTTGAGAATTAGGTGATTTCAGTGAGATATTTTCCTAGTTTTTTTTGGACTGCTCTAGAACCTTGTTGAGTAATGGTTGAATCTGGAATAACTCTGTTGGATTGATTAATTTAGTTGGAATTTTGGGTTCAATCTTTAAACTTATCTATGTATGAGTATGTTAGAATTTGCAAGATTTCAATTCTTGGTTTGTTTGTTTTGTTTTAGTTGTTTCATAAGCTTTGGAATGTTCTTTTCTTGCTGGCCGAAAAGTTTTCTCTGTTTTGGGAAAGAAGTTGGTTGATCCTTGAGAATTCCTATGTGGTTGCTTTGTTTTGATATTTGAAGTGGATTAAGTTACTAAAAACATGTGTAAGTGGGTTTCAAGAGTTGCGATTCTGTCCCTTTATGGCTGAACTGATTCTTGGCTCCTCTACTTTAAATTTTTACTGAAAAGTGATTGTGTTAGAGTGTTATTTTAGTTACTGCTTAGTTATGTTTAAAGCTTTGGTAATTTAAATGTACTAAATATGAACAGAATTTGGTTGTTATGTTGCTATGTTTAAAGAGTAACATAGGTTAATTGTGGTTTCCTTTTGTCTTGGCTGATTGGAGTTGGTAAATTCTGTTAATGTGGACATGTTTGTGGTTTATGATGTATTATGGTTGTAGAGTATACTTCTCTGCTTTTGTGGTATTTAGGAAGTGTATTTTCAGATTGGGTTAGGTTGATGATTTAACTGAAATTAAAGCATGATATAGACATAGTTATAATTAGTTTAGAATATGCTTGGTAAAATTGAATTAAAGTTACAGTTTTTCTTGGGCGACACTGTTTTCTGTTTAGGTGTATAACTGATTCTGTTTTGCTGTGATAATGCTAGTATAATTAAATTGAGTTGTTGATGTTTTTGATTTGTGGTTGATGTGTAACCAAGAGTACAAGTTAAAGTAAATGGTGATTTTGAGTGATGGTTGATTTGGTTTCATTGATTAGTATGATAGTACATATTTTCTGATTCAAAAGTACTTGCTGATTTGTGTTAGTGAATGGTAACATCATGCTTAATTTAGATGTATTTTCTTATGTAATTTTCTAGGATGAACTTATGCACTTTTAGAGTGGATTCTACTTTGAATTTTATAGTACTTACATGAGCTTGAACATTGTTTGATTATTGGAATTCTAAATCTGAAATGTGTTAATGAAGTACTGTTTTTCAATGAGCTTAAATGTGATTTGAATAGGGGAAAAGGGGAAACACAGCCCATGATATATGTACATGTTGTGTGTATGAGTAAACTGATATGCTAAGAATTCAAATAAAAATAATAAATTTGTTATGATGTAAACAATCCTTTTAACTTGCAAATTCTTGTTTGGTTTTGATCAAGAAAATGTTTATTGTTCTTTAATTATTGATGCTTTCCTTTGTTTAAATCTTTGACATTATTTCTTGCTAACGTTAGGTAATCTGGGATTGATTTTTGTAATCAAGTATTAAAGTTGATAGATGAAATATATGCATGGAATGTGATTTAGTATGCAATGGACACTATTCCTCCCTTGACAGGAGGATGTGGTTTATTCATGAAACTTTTGCTTTTATTGAATTGGTGTAATTGTAACTGTGTGTTTATATGTTTGATAAGGTTCATTAAGATAAAATACATAAATGGGGAAAATTGGGTAGTCGTATAAGAACGAGAGAGACGTTGAACTATGATAAAGTGGAAATGATATTAATTTATCATTTGGCTCTATATTATTATAGGAATGAATGCAAGTAGGCTTTCGTGGCATCAAGAATGAAAGGTTGAGAAATCGCATAAAATTGCTAAAGGGCGACAGGTAATCACACTTAACCTTGCTATAACATTGAGGGTGACGTTAGTTAGGGATTTTGTAAAATCCCTTTTCACCCTCTATATATATATATTATCTTTAAAAGGGTATTTTTATACAAAACAGGCTATCGGGTGCCTTTCAAACACGATTATTTTCATATAAAAGGAATTTGAAACATTATACATATTATCCTGCTTGGTGGTGGCCATTGATCTGGAATGGCGAATGTAAATAGGGATAGTGTTGGGTAGTGGTTTAAGAGGTGAGGAGGATGGAAAAGAGGGGTACATGTTGAGTTGAGATTGTTGAGAGTTAAATTGATGGAATATAGAATAGGGATTGTGAGTATTGCATGACACTGATTAGTACCGTCGGCCGATGTAACCTATCGATTAGCGCAAATCGATAGGTTAATTGTACAGGTTCCTCGGATTGTAAAGGAACCAGGGACGTTTTCACTTTTTAAAGTGCTCCCCAGGGACGTTTTCACTTTTTAAAGTGCTCCCCAGGGACGTTTTCACTTTTTAAAGTGCTCCCTTTTTATGCTTTCAGATTTGAGACTGGGCACAGTGTCAATCACGTTTATTTTTGTCTGTTGAGTTGATTTGGATTTGACTGAGGGATTTGAGTGATATGTGGGAAGTAGAGATGATGAATTTGAGTTGATTTAGACGGAGGAACTTGAATGATGAATGAAAGACTCGACATATAAATATATATTATTGGTTTTTAAATGTGGTACCCTTTTGACGCCCTCCCTACCGCACATCTCACTGTTATAGTGAGTTAAGCGGTGATTACTGGGACAAATTGTCTCATCCCACGATTACTGACATTTTTGCAGGTATTCATGCACAGACGCAAGCATCAGAAAAGGGATTTAGGTTTCAAAGGTTATTTAGATTAGTTAGTTATGTATATTGCCAACTAAAAACACTTCACCCAATTACTCCCATAGGCCAAAAAGGAAAATAACAGAAATCAATATTCTCATATGCCCACACAGAAATTACCAACACACCTCTTTTAACACACCAAATAGCATTACACCCACCAATCACCGAATCAAATTTTAGTCAAAACAAAAGGTTATGACTCCTAACAAAAGTAATACCACTGAGCGAAGAAAATCCCATTCATAGCTCACACAAATCAAATATAACTTATATGAATCAAAGCCAACAGAGCATGAGATAAACAATTAAGCTTACAAAATGTATTACTCCATTACCTTTAGCACTAAATTCAGCTAACACAGAGGAGACACAGATTCACAATAACCACACGGATACAGAGCTTAGCAAACTAAGATAATCTCACATACATTTACTTACTAATTCAGCTTAACGTTCATGCTTAAAACAGAATTTACTATACCACAATTTCCTTAATTAAAGCTTACTTCTAATCAAATTAAGTAAGCTTTGATTTAATTGAAGTCATACAACATCATACAAGGCACTGGACAAATAGTGACACAACAAACATAGGAAAAATCAAAACTTTCAGAAATCACACATGTAAGTTATTTTACAGCTTTAATGGACATAGACATTAATAAATTTGAGGCTTGGTACCCTTAAAGCTTCATAAAATCATCAAATTTCACTTTACCATATTAGGGTTTTGGTAAAAATTCCAACGGGTATCTACCTACCACTCCAAAATCCTTTGCCTAATCTTTAATTTGAAGTTGGACTTCCATTTTACTCATTTAGGACAACCAAAATTGCAACCCCGATTTCATTTCTTCCAAATCTCTCTCGCAGCCGAAGAACAAGAGTAAAGAAACTTACCTAAGCTTGAATCCCAACTTAAATGCTTCACTGCAACCCCCCGCCGCCGCCGTCAGCCTTGAGTTCGCCGGAAAACGATGGAGCAGTGAGGAAAAAGAAAAAAAATGATAAACCGAGAGAAAAGAAAAAGGAATGAGAAGGCGAAGAAAGAAAAAGAAGGAAAAATGCAAGCTTTCCCTTACCTTGTCAACGGTCGCCGTCTCTCGCCGGAAAAACGAAGTGGGGAGTGGAGTGTAACATCCCAGTTTTTAAATTAAAAATAATACGAGGTTACTGAGGTGTTCTTAAGGAAATTTAAGGTTTTAGGGAAGAATTTTATGATTTTAGGCAATTTATGAATATTAAATCTTATTTAGTTTGGAATTTAAATAAATATAGTTAAAAGAATTAATTGGGAATAAAAAACTTCCATAAAAAGTAAATTGGAATCTAGATCATAGTATGGTGAAAAGAAAGAGATATAGTAATATATACAAACTTTTGGGTTAAAAATATAATTAAGAATAAACATTAGGGTCGTTAATTGTAATTTTCCCCTAAAATATATATATATATACTCACCTCCCTTATTCCTCTTCATTCCTGACCCTAGCCGCCGAACCACCACCTCCCTCCATCTTCGATTTCGCATCCTCCTCCTCCCTCCCATGTGTGCTCGCCGTTCAGGCGGACTCAGGCGGCGGCGCGGCGGTGTTGTTCCCCTTCCTCAACCTTCGGCCTTCACCCTCCCTCTCTACTTCTCTGATGGCTTAGCATCGTCGCCGGCGAGCTTGAGCTGGCCACGCACGGCGGTGACAACCGCCGAGGGCCGATGAAACCTCCTTCAACTTCCTTTTTAATCGCGTTCTTCTTCCTCTCCAACAGGCAGCCCCTCGTTTCTTTCATTTCTCTGCGTTTTTCCGGCGACCCAGCGGCGGTCGGCGTTTGGAAGAGGTAAACTTCGGCCATATCTATAATTCTCCGAGTTATTTCTTCTTTTCAAAGTAGATTCCTCACTTTACATTTCTTCCTTATTTTCTCTGTTTTCGCCACCCATTGTTGTGGCCATTCTCCGGCAAAACACGGCGGCTCCGACATTGAGACGAGCACGCAATATCAAGTCTAGCTTCAGGTGAAAACTTTTCCTTTCATACTTGTCTTGCGTCGATTCTAGAGAGAGCAGAGAGGGAAAGGGGCGAACTGATATTTTATTTGAGGTACTGGGGATCTAAATCTGATTTTGGGAAGTTGTATGCTTTGTTGCTATCCCTGCTCTGCTTTGAACTGAACTTATTAAGCAGCTCTTCAACATTTGAGAATTAGGTGATTTCAGTGAGATATTTTCCTAGTTTTTTTTGGACTGCTCTAGAACCTTGTTGAGTAATGGTTGAATCTGGAATAACTCTGTTGGATTGATTAATTTAGTTGGAATTTTGGGTTCAATCTTTAAACTTATCTATGTATGAGTATGTTAGAATTTGCAAGATTTCAATTCTTGGTTTGTTTGTTTTGTTTTAGTTGTTTCATAAGCTTTGGAATGTTCTTTTCTTGCTGGCCGAAAAGTTTTCTCTGTTTTGGGAAAGAAGTTGGTTGATCCTTGAGAATTCCTATGTGGTTGCTTTGTTTTGATATTTGAAGTGGATTAAGTTACTAAAAACATGTGTAAGTGGGTTTCAAGAGTTGCGATTCTGTCCCTTTATGGCTGAACTGATTCTTGGCTCCTCTACTTTAAATTTTTACTGAAAAGTGATTGTGTTAGAGTGTTATTTTAGTTACTGCTTAGTTATGTTTAAAGCTTTGGTAATTTAAATGTACTAAATATGAACAGAATTTGGTTGTTATGTTGCTATGTTTAAAGAGTAACATAGGTTAATTGTGGTTTCCTTTTGTCTTGGCTGATTGGAGTTGGTAAATTCTGTTAATGTGGACATGTTTGTGGTTTATGATGTATTATGGTTGTAGAGTATACTTCTCTGCTTTTGTGGTATTTAGGAAGTGTATTTTCAGATTGGGTTAGGTTGATGATTTAACTGAAATTAAAGCATGATATAGACATAGTTATAATTAGTTTAGAATATGCTTGGTAAAATTGAATTAAAGTTACAGTTTTTCTTGGGCGACACTGTTTTCTGTTTAGGTGTATAACTGATTCTGTTTTGCTGTGATAATGCTAGTATAATTAAATTGAGTTGTTGATGTTTTTGATTTGTGGTTGATGTGTAACCAAGAGTACAAGTTAAAGTAAATGGTGATTTTGAGTGATGGTTGATTTGGTTTCATTGATTAGTATGATAGTACATATTTTCTGATTCAAAAGTACTTGCTGATTTGTGTTAGTGAATGGTAACATCATGCTTAATTTAGATGTATTTTCTTATGTAATTTTCTAGGATGAACTTATGCACTTTTAGAGTGGATTCTACTTTGAATTTTATAGTACTTACATGAGCTTGAACATTGTTTGATTATTGGAATTCTAAATCTGAAATGTGTTAATGAAGTACTATTTTTCAATGAGCTTAAATGTGATTTGAATAGGGGAAAAGGGGAAACACAGCCCATGATATATGTACATGTTGTGTGTATGAGTAAACTGATATGCTAAGAATTCAAATAAAAATAATAAATTTGTTATGATGTAAACAATCCTTTTAACTTGCAAATTCTTGTTTGGTTTTGATCAAGAAAATGTTTATTGTTCTTTAATTATTGATGCTTTCCTTTGTTTAAATCTTTGACATTATTTCTTGCTAACGTTAGGTAATCTGGGATTGATTTTTGTAATCAAGTATTAAAGTTGATAGATGAAATATATGCATGGAATGTGATTTAGTATGCAATGGACACTATTCCTCCCTTGACAGGAGGATGTGGTTTATTCATGAAACTTTTGCTTTTATTGAATTGGTGTAATTGTAACTGTGTGGTTATATGTTTGATAAGGTTCATTAAGATAAAATACATAAATGGGGAAAATTGGGTAGTCGTATAAGAACGAGAGAGACGTTGAACTATGATAAAGTGGAAATGATATTAATTTATCATTTGGCTCTATATTATTATAGGAATGAATGCAAGTAGGCTTTCGTGGCATCAAGAATGAAAGGTTGAGAAATCGCATAAAATTGCTAAAGGGCGACAGGTAATCACACTTAACCTTGCTATAACATTGAGGGTGACGTTAGTTAGGGATTTTGTAAAATCCCTTTTCACCCTCTATATATATATATTATCTTTAAAAGAATATTTTTATACAAAACAGGCTATCGGGTGCCTTTCAAACACGATTATTTTCATATAAAAGGAATTTGAAACATTATACATATTATCCTGCTTGGTGGTGGCCATTGATCTGGAATGGCGAATGTAAATAGGGATAGTGTTGGGTAGTGGTTTAAGAGGTGAGGAGGATGGAAAAGAGGGGTACATGTTGAGTTGAGATTGTTGAGAGTTAAATTGATGGAATATAGAATAGGGATTGTGAGTATTGCATGACACTGATTAGTACCGTCGGCCGATGTAACCTATCGATTAGCGCAAATCGATAGGTTAATTGTACAGGTTCCTCGGATTGTAAAGGAACCAGGGACGTTTTCACTTTTTAAAGTGCTCCCCAGGGACGTTTTCACTTTTTAAAGTGCTCCCTTTTTATGCTTTCAGATTTGAGACTGGGCACAGTGTCAATCACGTTTATTTTTGTCTGTTGAGTTGATTTGGATTTGACTGAGGGATTTGAGTGATATGTGGGAAGTAGAGATGATGAATTTGGGTTGATTTAGACGGAGGAACTTGAATGATGAATGAAAGACTCGACATATAAATATATATTATTGGTTTTTAAATGTGGTACCCTTTAGACGCCCTCACTACCGCACATCTCACTGTTATAGTGAGTTAAGCGGTGATTACTGGGACAAATTGTCTCATCCCACGATTACTGACATTTTTGCAGGTATTCATGCACAGGCGCAAGCATCAGAAAAGGGATTTAGGTTTCAAAGGTTATTTAGATTAGTTAGTTATGTATATTGCCAATTTGTATAGGCCTGCATCTGCTTCCGCATGTTTTATTATTAAAATGAAAAATAGACTCAGGGATGTGATTATGGGTTATTATATAAGCAAAGTACTTTTCTAACTATGATAGGTTTGTAATAATATGAAAAGTCTTTTCTATCATAGTTAGATGATTATTAATGATTGATATTAGTTTACTTCTTTTTCTAACCATGTTAGGTGAATCTTTTCTAACATGGTTAGCTATTAATTATCCATGATAGTGTTCAGGTTATATTAGGAAATTCTTTTCTATCATGGATAATGTGTAACCATTAGTAAATTCTTTTTCTAACTATGATAGGACATTTATTATTATGGAAATCCTTACTCTATCATAGTTAGTAAAGAGATAATTGAATTAAAGGGGATATATTTGGGTGTTTAAGGATTTAGTAACACTATGTTACAACTTGGTTATCAGTATTTGGTATACGATAACCTAGGACTGTGTTGCATTGCATGTAGATTGGCAATATACATTCTTAGTATTCCCTTCCTTATGTGCATGAATATCTGGCCTTTTCAGAGGAATATCACTCATCCCGTGGTGGGGAGAGAGTGATAAGAGCAAATGAATAGGTATTGTGGAGAGGTTGAGAAGAATATAGGAAGAATAACGATATAAATATCGATATTGATAAGAATTTAGGGAAAATGGCGAAATAAGGATGTTTCTCTGGGGTTTCGATTATAATTATGAGTCGACCATAATCATAGTCGAAGCATCATGAGATACCTTATTGGGTTAAGAGATTAAAATAATTCAAAAATAACAATAAATTCAAAAATATGAGGAGGAATAATAAATTATCGACTTGGTTTCGTGCTTTGTTTGTTAAATTGTTTGATTTATTGATGATTTAACTTGTGCTATTTGATTGTTTGTAATAAAATTCTCTTGAAACTGTTTGTTTTTATAAAGCTTCAACATGAGGTATGTTATTGTTTTGAATTTGTTTTGATTATCTATCACCTAGTAATGGTTGGAGAGTACATCATCATGAGTAGTAAGAGGTTGTTGCCCATTTATATTAAGCGGCTGGAGGCTTCCTCACTATATTTAGTGACTGGAAGCAGCCCCCTTAATTATGGATGTTGGTAGCCCTCACTACTTCATGAGAGGATGTTTCTCAACCATTACTAAACGAAATAACGGTAAGTTGTTTGTTTAAAAGTAATTATTGGTTAAATTTTTATAGTTTATTGAAAAGGGTTTTGCAAGTTAATCTTATGTAATTGGAAGGATTTGATGGTTAATACTATGTGAATGAGAAACTTATAGTTGAAAATGGTTAGTGAAATTGTGAATTGTAGTTATAGTTGTAAGTTAAGTTCAGTTTGAGTGAATTTTGGTTGGTCGATCGCAAGGGTGTTGATGTATGTTGAAAAGACTGAAGTTGTTAAAACTGATTGTTACTCATTTCCTTGTCTTAACAATCGATTGAATTGGATTTTTGCAAATACATTAGCATAACTTTTTGTTTATTGTCATATTCTTTAAATTATTTAATGAAATGATGATTTGAGTTTGGATTTAGTTTCTTGAAAGTTAGAAGGATTCAATGTTTCAAATATCACTCCAATATGATGATTCTTTAAGAAATTTCTTCCCTCTTGGTTTAGAATGCTGCTGAAATGCTAGTATATTGATAGTAAATATTGTTGTATGAAGGCTTTTGGGTTCTCTATTTTTTTTCTCTTTTTGGTTGAATGAATTCTTGTGATGGAAGTACTTCTTTAGTCATATTAAGTGGAAGATAGTAACTGTTGATGAATATTCATGTTGGAATTTGGTTGAAAAACATAACCTTTCTCTGATTTCGATATTTATATATTATGAGGAATAGTGCCCTATTTGGTTGAATTTTTGTGTCCTTTTCTTGGTTTCTGGTTAAAGCTGATGATTGGGTTACCATGAAGGTATGAAAAATTGTTTTATTGGAAATGAGGGCGGGAAAATTACGGAGTTTGATGTTTTGTTTGTCCTTTGTGAAATGCAATGTTCAATGTGATTTGTTTTCTGGTTTTGATGGTTGCCGAAATTGATTGGGCTATACATGAGTTAGGAAATTTGATGCTTGGTTGCTGCAATGCACATTAGTAGTGGGTTTTGGACTTCCTATAACTTCAAATTGCTGGTTATCTTTGCTTGTAAAACTCGCTGTTTGCTTATTTTGCAATTTTTCCTTTTATATCATATTTGCCCATTTAGTGCACATTGTCATTATTTGGTCTGATTGTGTGACTTGCTTTCATTTTTTTTATGACTTGAACCATTGTTCCTAAAATATTGAGTGAATTACTAACCATAAATTAAAAAGTTCATTACCGATTTAATTGCATTGGACTTGTGCATGTGGGATCTAATTGTGTGTTAGATGCATGCATTATTTATGCTCTGCTGCATCAGATTTTTGCAGTGAAATTGATTGTGTTATTGCGGTTGTATTGTGATTTTTGACAGATTTGTTCATTTATTTGTTAGTATAGCAGAATTTTTAAGATAATAAGAGGATAAAAAGGGTTGTTTTGGGAACATATGAAATTATCATTATTTTCAATGAGGGTTAAAACTTTTGTATGGTTGTCAAATTTTTCTGTGACTTACAAAATATGTGGTCGAGGTATGAATACATGATAAATGGGATTTTAAGTGTTTGTAATGGTATGGGAGGTGTAAATATATGCTTTCTGCAATCATTATTGTTTTGGCCCGGGAAGGGATGACTGAAGTGAAGAAATAGATGATTTCTCAGGTCTTGACTAATATTTATGGAATAAGTTTAGTACTCTAAGTAATGATAATGAACAATTCGTTAAGTTGTGGTAGTGAGTATTGAACTGTTAAGGCTAAGGTTGGTTTTAGTGTTTAGCCGGATGGACTCATAGATTATATAAGGATCAAGTGAATATATGAGATGTGAAGAACTCAGGTTGGATGCTTATTTTGGAATTTTGTCTGGAATTTATGGACATAGAACACTTGTTTGAAGTTGTAGTGAATGGTGAAATGACGGGTTAAAGTTACAGTTGTTTAGCTTGAATGAATTGACATAGCTATAATTGAGAGGAGTTTTGACTTTAAGGATGAGGATGAGGATTGATGGATGATCTGTGTTAGAATCTTAAGTTTTGATGAAGACTAAAATATGAAAGAACTTAGAAAGTAATAGGAAAACCTAGAACCCTAAGTTGAAGTGCAACCGGATGAGATCTTACTTCCGGATAGACTAGGACTGGCGCTCGCTGACAAATAGTTCATCCCCCAGCGAGAGCAAGTGATTCACTAAGGAATTAACTTAGTCTATGAGCAATAGACAAACAAAGCCTTTAGACTAAGCTAAGAGTCAATAGAAAGTGAATTTGCTTCCTGATAGATTTGTGCTGACGCAGGCTGATAAAATAGGATAACCCCAAGCGTCAGTGAAAATGCAACATCAAGTAAAATAGCTTCCTGATAAACTTTGACTGGCGCAGACCGATAGAATAGATATAACACTAAGCGTCAGTGAATAAGCCTCATCAAGTAGAATCACTTCCGGATAAACTTTCACTAGCGCAGACTGATAGAACACGATAACACTAAGCGTCAGTGAATAAGCCTCATCAAGTAGAATCACTTCCGGATAAACTTTCACCAGCGCAGACTGATAGAACACGATAACACTAAGCGTCAGTAAATGTAAGCAACGTCTAGCAGAAGTGCTTCCGATAGCTTAGTGACTAGCGCTAGCTGTTGAAGTGACTTAACACTGAGCAAGAGTGAGTAATCCTTCATCCAGTGAATTTGCTTCCGGATGTAAATGTACCTCCTGATATAAGGAACTTACCACTTAGGCAAAGAACACTCCCACTGCATGTGATTATATGTTCATATTGATAAACTAACACTCAGTGCAGCACACTCAGTAGAATTGCTTCAGGATGAGAATCTGCTTCCGCAAGCAATCAGAATGTCAGATGATGCAGTGTCAGAATGCTTATGTCAGAGCAGAGGTGTCAGGACTACTTTTCAGAGATAAAGCAAGTCAACCCTGCTATGCATTAAAGGAGCATTTATTGGGCAAACGGTAACTTGGGATAAACGGCCAAATTCAAACGGCACTCCCACCTACCAAGAGTTCAAATGCTTGAAGACTATATAAAGGGAGCTCAACTTCATTTATTAAAACAAGAATTATCCTTGAATACTGTAGAGAGAAGTTAGAGCGAGAAACACAAGAAATCTTCAAAGCATTCAAGGCTGCCCAGAAATAGAAAAGAGCATTTAACACTTTGAGTGATTCTTCACGTACTTACTCTGTACTCATTGTAGTTAAGTCTCTTCTTGTTATAAGAGCAATTAGTTGTGCTTAAGTGTGTATCACCATCTGTTCTTAAAGAGAACTTAGTAAAATCCTTTATTTGTAAAGGTTGAACCCTTGCTTGGTGTAAGGGGGAGCTAGGTAAAAAGGTTGCAAGTAAGCCCGCAAAACTTGTGGTTGTAAGGTTGCAAGTGATCCCGTCTAAAACTTGCGGTTGTAAGGTTTCAGGTGAACCCGATTTAAAACCTGAGTTATAGTGGAACTCTCAGCCTGGGTGGTTGAGGACTGGACGTAGGTCAGGTAGACCGAACCAGTATAAATCCTGTGTTGTTTATTTTGAGTATTTATTTTTGAAGCACAATTCACCCCCCCTCTTGTGCATCCATTACGTTCATTTGGTATCAGAGCAAGGTCTTTCTCACCCGATTCCAACGAATCAGAAAGCAAAGATCAAGTAATGGATCCAGATTATGGCCTACCAGATGTCGCCGCTCAACCCAATAAGCCCCCAGGCTTCGATGGGTACAACTATACGTTCTGGAAGTACAGAATGGAGACATATATCAAGTCAAGCGACTTGAGACTCTGGGATGTCATAGAACGAGGGGATAATGTTCCACTGGACGAAGATGGATTTGCAAAAGTGCGAGCCAGATACACTGCTGAGGACTATGCTCTAGTCCAACTAAACCATCGGGCCATGCACTACATCCAGTGTGCTCTCACCCACAAAGAATTTCACAGAATCAGCCACCACAAAACTGCTAAGGATATGTGGGAGGCTCTTGAGGCTGCACACTCTGGAACCAGGGGAGTAAAGGCGAGACGTATTGAAATGCTGGTTGAAGAATTCCATAAATTCGCCATGCTGAGCCCTACCGAGCCTATCAGAGAGCTGGAACTCAGGTTCACTCATCTCATCAATAATTTGGCCTCGCTGGGTAAGGATATCCCTGAAAGAGAGCAAGTGAGCAAGATCCTAAAGATCTTGAAGGGTGACTGGATCACCAAAGTAACTATTTTGCAAGAAGTGCAAGGTGAATCAACCAGCTCCATCACTGCACTATTTGGCTCTCTTGCTGAATATGAACCTACCTTGCTGGCTATGAGAGCTCCTCAACCTTCACCCAAGAACAAAAATCTTGCTCTCGTTGCTCCAAGCAAAGGGATCAATGACAATGATGAAGATGATGATGATGAGATGGACGATGAGGAGATGGCTATGATGGTGAGGAAATTTAGAAAATTCCTCAGAAAGAAGGGAGGCTATCAGAGAGGTGAAACCAGTGAGAAGAAGGGATACAAGAAAGAGAAGGTCCCTGTGTGCTTTGAATGCAATAAGCCTGGTCACTTCAAGGCTGAGTGCCCCAGCCTGCAGAGGTCAAAAGGCAAGGACAAAAGAAAAGCTCTTGTTTCCTCTATTTGGGTTAACAGCTCAGATGAGGAAGCAAGTGACGAAGAAGAAGTTGCCAACATCTGCCTGGTAGCTAGAGAGGAGGATGAAGAAGCACCTTCAGATGTTGACCTCACCAACGAAGATCATGAGGTAACTTTTTCTGAACTTCAAGAGGCTTACAATGAGATTCATGAAGAATTTTCTAGACTATGTAAAGCCTATAAGGTGTTGAAAACCAAAAAGGAATCACTTGAGTCCAAGGTGGACTCACTAAGTGAGGAACTAGCGGAAGCTAGAAGACTTCCGATAGTGGATGGCCAGGGTTCTCCACAGGTAGAATCCAATGCCCCAACACCTGAGAGTTGCTCTAGTTGCAGCAAAGTCTCAGAGGAAAATAATAAGCTGCAAAATGCCCTGGAGAAGTTCACCAATGGTTCAGAAATGCTAAAAGTAATTTTAATGAGCCAAAGGGCATATAGGGATAGAACTGGCTTGGGATATACCCCTAAGGTAAAAAGGTGGGTAGAACCAAAAGTAAAGCCTTACTTGAAGTTCTTCCATAAAGCCACCAATCATGGCTCCTCACCCTTTAGCTTCTGTAATTACTGCAACAGGAAAGGACACTCTACGTCCACCTGTAATGCTAAGAAGCATGGAGTTAACAGCTCCTACAAATGGGTCCCTAAAAGAACCAAGGCAACGAAAGATCCTCCTCCTGCAAAGGAAACCAGGAGAGGACAAGGATCCCAAGCCTGGAATTATTCCAAAGGGAAAACCCAAGAGTCCAGAGCCAGCACTCGGCCAGAGGCTCTGAAAAGTCACAAGCCCAAGATCAAGGATGACTCTAAACCAAGGGCATTAAAAACTAATGATCGAGGACCCAAGAAAAGTTGGGTACCTAAGTTTGCTTAAATTTTACAGGTGTGTCTCAAGGCATCCAAGAACAAGAAATGGTATATTGATAGTGGATGCTCAAGACACATGACTGGGGACAGAGACAAGTTCAAATCTCTGGTGATCAAAGATGGGGCCACAGTAACCTTTGGAGGAAATCAAAGTGGCAAGATCACTGGAGTTGGAGAGGTCGGACCAGTAAAAGATGTCTACATTGTGGACGGTCTCTGTCACAACCTGCTGAGCGTGAGCCAGAGCACGGACAGAGGAAATTGGGTAATATTTGATTCAAATGAGTGCTTAATAGTTGATAAGCAGGATCTAAATATAGATAGGCCAACTTAAAATGCAAGATTAAGGCAAACAGAAATGGGAATTTATATACCTTAGACTTATGTCAACAGCTAGAGGAAAAATGTTTAATATCTAGTGACGAGAATAGTTGGCTTTGGCATAAGAGACTAGCTCATGTAAACTTTACTCAATTGGACATGCTAATTAAAAATGAGCTAGCTATAGGTATTCCCACTTTTAAAGTCAAGCATGATTTTATCTGTGAATCCTGCCAACGAGGAAAGCAAACAAAGTCCTCGTTCAAAACTAAGAAGAAAGTCTCCACCAGCAGGCCCTTGGAACTAATCCACATGGATTTGGTTGGGCCAGCAAGAGTAAAGAGCTTGGGTGGAAACCTATATGCTCTAGTGGTGGTGGATGACTATTCAAGGTTCACATGGACTATGTTTCTTGCCTCTAAGCAAGATGCTTTTGATGCTTTTATTGTCCTGGCTAAGAAAGTGCAGAATGAGAAGGAGCTCAAAATCACAGCCATAAGGACAGACCATGGAGGAGAGTTTGAGAACCATAGCTTCGCTGAGCTATGTGAGCAGAATGGAATTGAACACAACTTCTCAGCTCCTAGGACTCCTCAACAAAATGGAGTGGTCGAAAGGAAGAACAGGGTTCTGACTGAGATGGCCAGAAGCATGCTCAATGAGAAAGAGGTTTCTCAGGTATTCTGGGCGGATGCCGTGAGCACTGCATGCTACATCTCAAACAGAGCCTATGTTCGCAAGGGCTTAGACAAGACTCCATATGAGCTATACAAAGGAAGAAAGCCCAACATCAGCCACCTTAGAATTTTTGGATCAAAGTGCTACGTACACAATAATGGAAAGGTAAATCTAGGTAAATTTGATCCAAAGGCTGATGTAGGTATATTCATAGGATATTCCCTTAGGAGCAAAGCATATAGGGTATACAACATGAGAACTAGAATTGTAGAAGAATCAATGCATGTTGTATTCGATGAAACTCCTACATGGGGCCAATCCAGAGAAGATGATGAATTACTTAACCTCCCAAAATTACCATCATCTTCTTCACCACCAAAAGAAACACCAGCAAACAATCCTAAGGAAGAAGATGAACTCTGTGATGAACCTAGAGTGCAGACTGTGCATGATGAGGCACAGTTACCAATAGCTAGGAGACATCACAGGGATCATCCTCTTGACCAAGTACTTGGTGATGTTTCTTCTGGTGTCAGAACTAGAAGACAAGTTCAAAATGAAGTTGAGTTTGGAGCATTTCTATCTCAAATCGAACCAACTTCAGTTGAACAAGCTCTTGAGAACTGCGACTGGATTATTGCCATGCAGGAAGAGCTAAATCAATTTGAAAGAAGTCAAGTGTGGGAATTAGTCCCAAGGCCGTCTCATCAATCTATAGTAGGGACCAAATGGGTCTTTAAAAACAAACTGGATGAGACAGGTCAAATTACAAGAAACAAAGCCAGACTAGTTGCCAAAGGATATAACCAAGAAGAAGGCATTGACTATGAAGAAACATTTGCTCCAGTCGCGAGACTTGAAGCAATAAGGATTCTTCTAGCCTTTGCATCCATGAAGGGCTTCAGGCTATATCAAATGGATGTAAAGAGTGCATTTCTTAATGGTTATATTAAAGAAGAGGTATTTGTAGAACAACCTCCTGGCTTTGAGGATCATAAGCACCCCAAACATGTGTATAGATTAAAGAAAGCTTTATATGGCCTAAAACAAGCTCCTAGAGCTTGGTATGAGAGACTTAGCAGCTTTCTGCTAGGCAAAGGTTTCTCAAGAGGCAAACTTGATAATACACTGTTTATCCTTCACAAAGATAGAGACATGCTAATTGTTCAAATTTATGTTGATGATATTATCTTTGGAGCAACTAACGAAAAGCTTTGTAAGGATTTTTCTAAGACCATGCAGGGTGAGTTTGAAATGTCAATGATGGGAGAACTAACGTTCTTCCTAGGCCTGCAAATTAAGCAGAAGAAGAATGGAATATTCATCTCCCAAGCCAAATACTGCAGAGAGCTACTCAAAAAGTTTGGGATGGATGAATGCAAGGAGTATGACACTCCCATGAGCACCACTGCCGCACTTGATGCTGACGCAAAGGGTAAATCTGTCAGCCTGCCCATGTATAGAGGAATGATAGGTTCTCTCCTATACTTAACAGCCAGCAGGCCTGACATTCAATTTAGTGTAGGCATGTGTGCTAGATTTCAAGCCAACCCCAAGGAGTCACATCTAACATGTGTTAAACGTATCTTGAGATACCTTGAGGGGACACAAGAACTTGGTCTTTGGTATCCCAGAGGTAACCAAGAGTTCTTGTGGGCTTATTCTGACTCTGATCATGCAGGTTATAAAACTGATAGGAAAAGCACCAGTGGACAATGCGCCTTCCTTGGTGGTTGTCTGGTGTCTTGGGCGAGCAAAAAGCAGACCTGCGTGTCCTTGTCATCCACTGAGGCAGAATACATTGCAGCAGCCAGTTGTTGTGCCCAAGTGTTGTGGCTGAAGAACCAGTTGAGAGATCTTGGCTTGGAATTCCCTGAGGCACCCATCCTCTGTGACAACACAAGCACAATCAGCCTAGCCAAGAATCCAGTTCAGCACACTAGAACAAAGCACATTGATGTCCGACATCATTTCATCAGAGACCATGTTCAAAAGAAGGATGTCAAAGTGCAGTTTGTTCCCACACAACAACAGCTTGCTGATATCTTCACCAAGCCTCTGGGGGTTGACCAATTTACTTTTATAAGAGGTGATTTGGGAATGGTAAACCCAAATGAAGTGTAAATTTTATTTATTTTACTTAAGTGTTTCAAAATACTTCAAGCAATACTAACTTAGGCATCGGAGTGCCAATCTTTGTTTTTGCAGGTTCCTCAATGTTAAATCTTAAGTGCAACCGGAAGCAAAACCCCTTCCGGATGGTCATCCACTGACGCTGGATGATTGCTCAAGGCAACCAAGAGCACTTGTCTAACAGCGAGCAAAACTACTTCCGAATGACCTTTTACTGGCGCTGAGTCTTAAATCAAGGTGGGCGTGAATGCCAGTGCCTGAACCAAAGGACACGTCACATTCAGAAACGTTTCAACTCTCCACAGAAACGATTTGCCTTCTCTGCCATCGAGAAGCGACACGTGTCATCAGGTGTGTCGTTCCAACTTAAATTTTTACGTTACCCAATGTGTGAAAATATGAAGCGACATGACCTTTTTGCCCTCCATAGAGTATGCCTATAAATAAACGCCATTTTTCACTTTTCACTTGAAAATTTTTACCCATATATTCTCTCTGCATACATTCGTACTCTTCATCTGTGCTCTTCATTTTTCTTTCTTCATACATCCTTTCGCATTTTACCACATACCCACACAAAAATTGGCCGAACCTTATGAAACAATCCCAGTTTCAATGAAATCCTCCTCATCTAAGGAACACAAGCCAAAATCTGGGAAATCGAGCCTTGTGCATTCTGGAAAATCTGGGCATCATGAAGAACATCGCAATGAACATCAAGAACATCATGAAATCTCTGGGCTGAATGCACTAGGGCAGAATGGAACTATTCAAGGTCAGCCTGGAACTTCTGGAAGAATGGCAGAACAGTTAGTGGGTTCCTATCAAGAGAAGCTTGATAAGAAGAGGAAGTCCTTTCCCAAGGAGGAGGCTGCAGCGATCAAATCTGCCGGAAATGCATGGTACCAGTACCAGTTTTTTTTTTGCTAGGGCTGCAGCGATCTCACCCTCAGCCACTACCTCATCTTCCTCCTTGATGATGCCAAAAGGGGGAGATATGGTATCAGATGTAATGTTCGCTCTATGATCACATGAGGGATGTCTCGCGAATCCAATTTTAACAGCTGAGCAAGGACTACAGTGTTGAGGGATGGAGAGATGAAAGGAGAGGGAGAGGAAAAAGAAACATAGACCCCCATAGATCCCCAATCCATTATTGTTTCTCTTCCATGCATACCTTCACAATTGCTTTGTGTTACTTGCTTGTCAATGCTCTTTACTTCGAAATGATAATTGATGATATACTTATTTCTGCTAATAATATTTGTTCAAGTTAATTGTTCTTATTTATCGCTCTTATTCTTTCGTTAATCTTTCATATGAACTAAATCGATGAATATGAGTTTGTCATCATCAAAAAGGGGAGAATGTTAGAATCTTAAGTTTTGATGAAGACTAAAATATGAAAGAACTTAGAAAGTAATAGGAAAACCTAGAACCCTAAGTTGAAGTGCAACCGGATGAGATCTTACTTCCGGATAGACTAGGACTGGCGCTCGCTGACAAATAGTTCATCCCCCAGCGAGAGCAAGTGATTCACTAAGGAATTAACTTAGTCTATGAGCAATAGATAAACAAAGCCTTTAGACTAAGCTAAGAGTCAACAGAAAGTGAATTTGCTTCCTGATAGATTTGTGCTGACGCAGGCTGATAAAATAGGATAACCCCAAGCGTCAGTGAAAATGCAACATCAAGTAAAATAGCTTCCTGATAAACTTTGACTGGCGCAGACCGATAGAATAGATATAACACTAAGCGTCAGTGAATAAGCCTCATCAAGTAGAATCACTTCCGGATAAACTTTCACTAGCGCAGACTGATAGAACACGATAACACTAAGCGTCAGTGAATAAGCCTCATCAAGTAGAATCACTTCCGGATAAACTTTCACCAGCGCAGACTGATAGAACACGATAACACTAAGCGTCAGTAAATGTAAGCAACGTCTAGCAGAAGTGCTTCCGATAGCTTAGTGACTAGCGCTAGCTGTTGAAGTGACTTAACACTGAGCAAGAGTGAGTAATCCTTCATCCAGTGAATTTGCTTCCGGATGTAAATGTACCTCCTGATATAAGGAACTTACCACTTAGGCAAAGAACACTCCCACTGCATGTGATTATATGTTCATATTGATAAACTAACACTCAGTGCAGCACACTCAGTAGAATTGCTTCAGGATGAGAATCTGCTTCCGCAAGCAATCAGAATGTCAGATGATGCAGTGTCAGAATGCTTATGTCAGAGCAGAGGTGTCAGGACTACTTTTCAGAGATAAAGCAAGTCAACCCTGCTATGCATTAAAGGAGCATTTATTGGGCAAACGGTAACTTGGGATAAACGGCCAAATTCAAACGGCACTCCCACCTACCAAGAGTTCAAATGCTTGAAGACTATATAAAGGGAGCTCAACTTCATTTATTAAAACAAGAATTATCCTTGAATACTGTAGAGAGAAGTTAGAGCGAGAAACACAAGAAATCTTCAAAGCATTCAAGGCTGCCCAGAAATAGAAAAGAGCATTTAACACTTTGAGTGATTCTTCACGTACTTACTCTGTACTCATTGTAGTTAAGTCTCTTCTTGTTATAAGAGCAATTAGTTGTGCTTAAGTGTGTATCACCATCTGTTCTTAAAGAGAACTTAGTAAAATCCTTTATTTGTAAAGGTTGAACCCTTGCTTGGTGTAAGGGGGAGCTAGGTAAAAAGGTTGCAAGTAAGCCCGCAAAACTTGTGGTTGTAAGGTTGCAAGTGATCCCGTCTAAAACTTGCGGTTGTAAGGTTTCAGGTGAACCCGATTTAAAACCTGAGTTATAGTGGAACTCTCAGCCTGGGTGGTTGAGGACTGGACGTAGGTCAGGTAGACCGAACCAGTATAAATCCTGTGTTGTTTATTTTGAGTATTTATTTTTGAAGCACAATTCACCCCCCCTCTTGTGCATCCATTACGTTCAATCTGTATATTGCAAGATGATGAATGATGTTGAGTGCATTGAATTGTGGGTTAATAGTGAGAGTTTTATAAATAGTTAGAACTTGTAGGAGGAATGCAAGAGTGAATTGGGCATTTCTATATGTTACGTGTTATGTATAGCGAATTTTGGGGACAAAATTCCTAAAAGGTGGGGTAAATTGTAACATCCCAGTTTTTAAATTAAAAATAATACGAGGTTACTAAGGTGTTCTTAAGGAAATTTAAGGTTTTAGGGAAGAATTTTATGATTTTAGGCAATTTATGAATATTAAATCTTATTTAGTTTGGAATTTAAATAAATATAGTTAAAAGAATTAATTGGGAATAAAAAACTTCCATAAAAAGTAAATTGGAATCTAGATCATAGTATGGTGAAAAGAAAGAGATATAGTAATATATACAAACTTTTGGGTTAAAAATATAATTAAGAATAAACATTAGGGTCGTTAATTGTAATTTTCCCCTAAAATATATATATATATATATATACTCACCTCCCTTATTCCTCTTCATTCCTGACCCTAGCCGCCGAACCACCACCTCCCTCCATCTTCGATTTCGCATCCTCCTCCTCCTTCCCATGTGTGCTCGTCGTTCAGGCGGACTCAGGCGGCGGCGCGGCGGTGTTGTTCCCCTTCCTCAACCTTCGGCCTTCACCCTCCCTCTCTACTTCTCTGATGGCTTAGCATCGTCGCCGGCGAGCTTGAGCTGGCCACGCACGGCGGTGACAACCGCCGAGGGCCGATGAAACCTCCTTCAACTTCCTTTTTAAATAAGAAAACATGCGGAAGCGAATGCAGACCTATACAAATTGGCAATATACAATTCAAAATAGTCTATATAGCTTCTAATACCTAATTCCCTTTCTTGTTGTCTGCGTCTGTGCATGAATACCTGCAAAAATGTCAGTAATCGTGGGATGAGACAGTTTGTCCCAGTAATCACCGCTTAACTCACTATAACAGTGAGATGTGCGGTAGCGAGGGCGTCTAAAGGGTACCACATTTTAAAACCAATAATATATATATACATGTCAAGTCTTTCATTCATCATTCAAGTCCCTCCGTCCAAATCAACTCAAATTCATCATCTCTACTTTCCATATATCACTCAAATCCCTCAGTCAATTACACATAACTAAATATCACCTCCCTAGTCTCCAATCTATTGTTACTACCACCACAACTCTCACACTCACCTATAGATGCATTGTGCCATCACGGGGCATTCAAGCATCTAATCTTCACTATATGATTTGACATTGTGCCCCTCTCTATGATGAGGAGGCAAATTTCCCTCTCTGACAATCCCCAGAGAGGGAACCCCAATTCTGTTTTCCATTGCAGAATGGGAACGGTTGGGCTCTCAAATGCCTTAACAACCGTAGGGGCGGTTGGGCTCTAAAATGCCTTAACAACCGTAGGTCACTTCTCAATAAGTTGACCTATGATCCTCGATCCAATCAATCCGAAAAGGATCAGTACAAATAACTGTCGATCGGCCAATCGACAGTTATCATCGCGCGATGGTACATAAAAAGCAGTGTCATGCAATGCTCACCATATTCCTGTCAACATCATATCCACAATATTCAATATTTCAATCACAATTCTCTTCCATATCACAATCCCTTTCAATATCCCAACCCTTTCAAAATCACTATCAGAATACGATACCTGTATATCACACTATTCCAGAACCACCATCACCACCAGGATAATATATATAAAATGTAAAACAATCCTTTATATAAAAATAATCGTGTTTGAAAGGCACCCGATAGCCTGTTTTATATAAAAATAACTTTTTAAAGATAATATATATATATATAGAGGGTGAGAAAGGATTTTAAAAATCCCAGCTAACATCACCCTCAATGTTATAGTAAGGTTAAGTGTGATTACCTGTCGCCCTTAGCACTTTGTTGCTCTTCCTTACAGTTCCTTGTAAATTTTTCTTCAGATGTCATCACAACTACATACTCCTATAATGATATCACACAAAATGATAAATTAATATCATTTCCATTTTATTTGTAATCTAACGTCTCTCTCTCTCTCACGTATTACTACCCATTTTCCCCTTTTTCTTTGAATCCTTTAACCAATTTTAACCATAAGTCATCTGAATTTCAAAATCATCAACTTCAATCCAAGAAAATCACATCGTTCAAGAATACTTACAATTACCTAATTGGTCACACCACATCAATTTACTCAAGAAAATATAACTAATCTGAAATAAACAACCTTCACAACAATCACCATATCAACAAAATGATCAATACCAAAATCCATGCAAGATTTCACAAAAGAAGGAACCCAAACATTAACCAATTATAGTCATCAAGAAGAAATCTCGAACAAAACATAGCAGGGCCATTTGAGTTCCAAGATTCAAAATAAATGTCATTAAACTAACATGTACATGGATACATAAATCACACAGTCAAAGCAAACAACCCAAAACTGCAACAATCACACATCACAAAGACCAAATCTGAAATTTAAAAGAAATCGCCAAGTTTAATCACATTCACATACAAGCATAAAAACATCATCAATTCTCATTTCAATTAATAATTAACTCATATTTTACAAACAGCCAGGCAATAATAATAACTTAACAGTTAATAGGCCAAGTATTCAGATCACGAGAAGTCAAATCAATTATAAACAACTCTTGACAAAATACTTAACTCACTACCAAATATAACAGCAAAGAAGTTCTTTTTACTTAAAACAACAACTTTATAAACTAATCAGATCTTAAAAATGTCAATACCCATCAGTCCAATCAGCACCTTCAACCACGATTTAGTTCAGCCAGTGCAAGAACAGTATTAAGACCACTGTAGAGCTACTTGTAGAAAATCAAATGCATTACCTAAGCAGTACACAACATATATACACGGTTTAGTACCCTAAAATTAAACCCAAAATAGATAATGTAACAAGTGACTTAAACCTACAGAGGTAAGAATGTTCATAAATTATTTTATACTCTAATTTCCAAGAAATTAATGTGCAATCCTACTTATATGCTTTATTAATTCTCCATTACACTTCTACTTTCTTTCAACTATTATAATTCCTTTCCAGCTTCACTTCACGGTTAACACGAATTATAACTCAATAAATTGCACATCCAAATGTCTTCCAAACAAGAAATGTACACTTCCCATCTATAAAATTATCAGCAAGAATTATGTGCTATTTCAACAGCTAGTAATGCACAATACCACCACATTCCAACTTGAATTAACCGAATAACCAGAGAATCAACTTAGATAATTGAAATCAATTCTTTAAAACATAACAGATTTGAATCTTCCTTACATAGTCATTAAACAAACATCATTATCACAATGGAGGAGTAGTACAAGTAAAATATCACATATACTTTGAAATCAATCACACAAAAATCATAACAGCAGCCCCAAAATCTTTGAAACTCGTGGCTGAACAGTGTCTAAGAATGATAGATTCAATAACCAACTGAAAACATCATGTATGCTCAATTTGCTTCAGGAAAACTTCAAATCTAACACTAAACTTTGATTTTAGATGATTATTGAATCAAATCCTAAGTCCCCTTTCAAACCCTAAACACTCAAATCTCACCAAATCGCAGAAGGAGGGGTAAAACCGGAATAATGAAGTTACCTTACTCATCTTCAACCTCCCAACGTCTCGTCGGAGCTTCGCCGTCTCCGGAAACTCGCCGGACTAGCCAGAGACGAAGAGAAACAGAAAGGAGTAAGGGAAACGCAGGAAAAAAAGAATAGCTCAAGGAAACACAAGAAAGACCGAAGCTTACCCTTAACCCCGACGCTATCTGCTGCTGTGCTCGCCGGAATCGCAGAAATGGACGGTGAACTCCGGCGGAGAGAAGAGAAAACGAAAGAAAAGTGGAAGATAGAGAGTGAGAAAGAAGAAAAGCTCGGTTTTTGGGGCCAAATCACCGGTCACCGGCGTTCACATCACCGGAAAAAAAAAGAAAGCAGTGGAGGAGGAAGGAGGGAGGCGACGGGAATGGAGAAGGAAGGGGAAGGGAGGAATCTGAAATTCGTGGTTGTCACCCAAGAGGGGGGGGTGAATTGGGTGAGGGAATAAAACTTAAACTCTTTTCGAAAGACTGCTTGTGCTCGGTGATGATGATAATAAATAATGCTATGCACAAGTCAGTATGCTATGTGATGCAAAATAGAATGATCAAGTATAAATATATGCACACATAAATTTATCCTGGTTCGGTCACCCAGACCTACATCCAGTCCCCAGGCTACACCTGAGATTTCCAATCCACTATTCTTGTTTAAACCGGGCACAAGAGAAGCCTTTACACTTTAGGTTTTACGAGCACGGGTTCACCTAACAACCCACAGGTTTTACAACGGGTTCACCTGCAAACCTTACAAACGCAAGTTTTACGGGCTAACTTGCAACCTATGGAGATTTAGACAACCTCTAAATGCTCCCCCTTACAAATTGTAAGTTTACACTATGTTCACTCTATGAACTGATTTTGTTAAACACTTAAGCTCAAAACTAACTCTCTCAAAGAGTGGATGATGTTACTCACTTAAGTACAAATGAATCACTCTCTAAGAATATTACATATCAAAGTCCGAGAGTAGAAGATGAGAGGAATGTAGAATAGTGTTTCAGATAATAAGCTCTGTTCTCTCTCTCTCTTTCAAGCCCCCTTCTTCAGAAATGAAGAACATCCCTTTTATACCAGCCTCTGAATATCTAACCGTTGGAGAGGCAATAAGACCGTTTGATTATAGACGTTGGGGCCTTGTTTACGTTGTCCTCATTAATGCACAGCAGGGTTGACTTTGCTTTATCTAAAAAGGTGCTCTGACCAAGCTGTTCTGTCAACACTGTTCTGGCAATACTATTCTGACAAAAGTCGTTCTGACATCTGAACATTTTGTACGGTCCGACTCTTGCTTGCTGTCAGAGAGGACTTCGTTCCTCAAGCATAAGTCCAGGATGTTAAGAGACTCACTATCGGAAGCTCTCTTGCTATCTGAAGCTCGTGGACTCTAACATTTTGCTTGCTATCACATAGAGGAACTTTGTCTTCCAAGCACTTGTCCATGAATGATAAGAGTGCTTTGCTATTGGATCCTCTCTTGCTATCAGAAGCTCTCTTATGGACTCTGACTTTTGTGGGCAGTATGAGCTTTGACACCTTGAGTGAATCTTCAGATTATGTTCTCATACTCCTCATGCTTGGTAGGTAACAATGTTGTTTGAATGTGTCTGTTATCCTCTTGTTACCGTTGGAAGGAACATCTTCTTAAATGCTTCAGCAGGGTTGACTTGCTTTATCTCTGAAAAGTAGTCCTGACACCTCTGCTCTGTTAAAGGCATTCTGACACTGCATCTCTTTGAACGTTCAGACATTCTGATTGCTTGCGGAAGCAACTTCTCATCCGGAAGCAACCTTACTGAGTGTGCTGCACTTGAACGTTAGTTTAGCAATATAATCATATAGTCTCATGCAGTGGGTGATCCTAAATCTAAGGTGTATCCGGAAGCACTTCTACATCCGGAAGTAAATTCACTTGATGAGGGATTTAGTTCACCATGACTTGCTCTCGCTTAGTCTATTTCATTCCACCACTCAGCGCTAGTCACTGAGCTATCGGAAGCACTTTTACTTGACGTGGTGAATTCACTGACGCTTAGGGTGAAATCTATTCTATCAGTCTGCGCCAGTCAAGATCTAATAGGAAGCAACTTCACTTGATGTTGCATTTCCGCTGACGCTCGGGGTTATATCTAGTCTATCAACCTGCGCCAGTCTAAATCTAATAGGAAGTGCTTTCACTTGGCGAAGTAGACTTACTGACGCTTGGGGTACTAACTATTCTATTGCTCTGCGCCAGTCTAAGTCTAACAGGAAGCGCTTTCACTTGGGGAAGTAGACTTACTGACGCTTGGGGTAATATCTATTCTGTCGCTCTGCGCCAGTCTAATTCTAACAGGAAGCAAACTCACTTCCGATTGAAACATAGCTTAGTCTTAAGGTTTTGTGTACCTAATTCTCATGGACTAAGTTAAATCCCTAGTGATTTACTTGCTGACGCTGGGGGATGAAAGCATTCATCCGCATGCGCAAGTCCTAATCTAACCGGAAGTGATCTTGCATTCTCAAGTGATCTAACTCAGGATTCTAACCATGTCATCTAATCCCTCCTAAGTGTTGATTATGTTCTCTTAAGTACTAGACCATATCATACCTTAGTCACCATCAAAACTTAAGATTCTAACAGAATCAGTTTTAGAGAGTGAGGGAGGAGATGGGAAGTGACAGCTAGGGTTTTTGGAGGGAGGGGTGTGAATATATATATATATATATATATATATATATATATATATATATATATATATATATATATATATATATATATATATATATATATATATATATACTATAGGGAAAATTACTATTTCTCCTTCTTTTCATCATAGCATGATCTAGATTCCAATTTATTTTCATGGAAGTTTCTATCCTCAATCAATTCTTTTCACCGTATTTATTTAAATTTCAAACTAATGAAGATTTAATATTCATAATTTTTCCCAAAATATCCTAAAATTCCTTCTTAAAACTTTAAATTTACTAAATGACACCTCAATAATTTCTCATTATCCTTAATCAAAATTTGGGATGTTACAGGAGGTGTGAGAACGCAGTAATGTAGTTGAGAGAGGGAGGGGTCAGTGTGAGTTGATGAAGGAAGAAGGAAGGAGATAGTGTATATTAGGGTCTGCTTGGATGAGAGGAAAATGAGAGAGGAAAGAAAGTGGGAGGAAAGAAAAGTGAGAAGAAAATAAAATCTCCCCTCTTGCTTGAATGGAGGAGGGAAAACAGGGAGGAAAGAAAATGGGTAAATATCAAAATATCAAAAATACCCTTATTATTAGTATTAGAGCATTGTATACATCTCTTTCATTCGCCCCATCCTGCCGTCATCTTCTTTGCAAAATCTGATAAGCTTTGAGTTAAAAATGGTTACTGTCGTAGTTATAAAAAAAATGGTTACTGTCGTCAATCTTCAATCTGATAAGCATGTGGATATGAAAGGAAGGTAAAATTAATTAAAAATGGTTACTGGTCCTTCTCCTTCATCCATGAAGCACCCCAACATGGTTCCTTCTCATTCTCCTTCTCCCTCATCCATCAAACTTCAACATCCAACCACATTGTCCGGCGGCCTGGAGCTTGATTCTGGCACCTTTATGGCCGGAAAAAGTTCGGATTTTGTCACAAATTTCACAACAAACTCAAAATCTTAATTTTTTTAATGAGTTAATGTAAAAAATCCAAGCTTTTGAAACTCAAAATTTTTTCCAGAATTGAAAAAATCAAAACTTTATGCTTGGCCAGAAAGTTTGTATCTCTCATGTACAAGAAAAATGTGAAATGGGAGACGCTCTCGGGTTGTGTAGAAAAGTAAAAGAGGAATGAGTTTTTTTTTCTGTGAATAACCAACGAGAATGAACAAGGACAGAGAGAGGGAAAGAAAAAATTGTCCCAAAATCCCCCCATTTTGGGGGGAAAAGTTGGGGGGAAATGGGGCATGGGGCCCACACTATTTTCCCTCCCCATTTTCTTTCCTCTCCCATTTTCTCTCCTAACAAGCAGGGGAAAATGTTTTCTCTTGCCTCCTTTTCCCTCCCCATTTTCCTCCCTCTCCCATTTTCCTCTCAACAAAGCAGGCCCTTAGGGTTTCCGATAAAATGACCGAATTGCCCTTCTATCTTTATTTATTTACTTTTCCATTTTAAACCTCTTTAAAATAAGTTGTAAAATTATTCTATACATCTTCTTACATATTTCTCCCACCATAGTATTATTTATGCCTTTGAGTATTTTTTATAATATTTATAATTTTTTGATCAGATAATATTTATAATATAAAACTCAACCTTTAACTATTTTTTTCTCAAACTTTCAAAGACAATAGGCATATTACCTTCTAAAAAATATATTTATACTCATTTATTTATTCACAATGATTTTTAATTTACTAATGATATCATAACACCTTGATTAATCCTTATTATCCTTAATTTGAAAATTGGGATGTTACACTATCAAATCCTAACACGGTTCCCTCCTCCTTTATCCGGGCTTGAAACCGGCTATGAAACATAGGTGGAGTTAAACCTGTTAAACCTGCCACATAAAAAAGATAGATGTTGAAAAGCAAGAATCGGTTTAGATCAACAAAGTGGATGACGTGAAATGTTTTTTGGAGTAAAAGTAACATATCATTCCAAAACAAGGGCAAAAGAACCCATGACATTTTGAAAAAGAAATAAAAGAAGAAAAAAAAAGGAGGAAAAAGGAGAAGGAGAAAAAATCAAGGATAAAAAGAATGCAAAAAATAAAAACAAAGTAGCTATTAAAAACTTTTGCCCTGTTTTGAACTGATATTGTTCTTTTAGCTCCAAAAAAATCACATGAACACCTTAGCCCAAGTTAAAATCACTATTTTTAACATGAAAGTCAAATTTAATAGCTACTTTGTTTTTATTTTTCACATTCTTTTTCTCCTTCATTTTTTCTACTTCTCCTTTTTCCTCCTTTTTTTCTTCTTTTTTCTTTTTTTCTTTTTTTTCTCTTTTTCTTTTCTTTTTTTTTTCTTTTTCATGTTTTTCTAGTTTTTTCTTCTTCTTCTTTTTTTCTTTTTCTTTTTTTCTCTCTTTTTTTTCTCTTTTCTTTTTTTCAACTTTTTTCCTTTTTCTTTTTTTCTCTCTTTTTTCTCTTTTCTTTTTTTTTCTACTTTTTTCTTTTTTTTTCTCTTTTTCTTCTCTTTTTCTTTTTTTCTACGTTTTTTCATTTTTTCTTTTTCTTTTTTTTCTCTTTTCTTTTTTCTACTTTTTTTTCATTTCTTCTTTTTCTTTTTTTCTCTTTTTTTCTTTTTCCGTTTTTTTCTTTTTTTTCCTCTCCTCATATTCCTCCTCATTTTTTATTCTATGAAAAGTTGACTTTCATGAAAAAATAATGATATTAACATTTAATAAACAACTACATATTGATTTTCAAATATTAATAAACTACTCCCTCCTAAATGGCTCCAAGCTCTATGTCATTTACAGATAAAAATAAATGGCAAGTTGAAGAAGAAATGAACTTACTTGTTTGAGGCCAATCTTGCATAGTCCCCCGTTGATGCTTCCCAATAAATATAGTAAGCACTTCAATTGATTTCCAATGTGAGTATAATGAAGAATTTCAAAGATCTTGATTCAAGATCCACAATCTTTCTACAATATTTCAACCAAGAACAATGACAAGTGTAATGTAGGCAAATAGATCAGATCAACAAATTAAATATTGTAAAAGATTGGCAATAATGAAGCATGATATATTTGTGTGTGCGCGCGCGTGTGCATTTTCATAACAATAACACAAGTGAATCTTTTGACTTTTCCCAAGAGGTTACTCATTTCCCTGTAAAACACTAATCATGACAAATCCTTAGATTTGCATGGTTTTATATGCTTAATTTGAAGCAATTAACATTATTAAGATGCAATATTGTCTAAAATAATTCCCCATTTTGGATTATATTTGTTATATATTTAAGGAGTCAATGATGCTTAATCAAAGGGATTTATTTTAATGTTTTGACAAAATATCAATTGGGTGCAAGATTTAAAGACCTCATTTTAAAAGTTAGTTGATATTATTATATATATATCATCTTTCAATTTTTTTTGCTCCTCCTCAGATTATCATCATCAACACCACTTGGGAATTGAATGAAGACATAGACTTTGTTTGGATATGGGCTATGCACTTTTTGGGCTACTAGAAATAAATGAATAAGGAAGAAAAAGAGAAAAAAGGGGAAGGAGGGAGGTTCTGCAGAGGGAGCTGCCGAAAAGGGATCATCATCATCTTCATTCTTTTGGGAAGTCAGGGGCGACGCGAAGCAATGGAAGAGAAAAAGGGATGTGAGGAACAGAGGCGCCGAACTGCACACACACAAACTCATGTCTTCACATTTCTCTCAACTTCCCTTCCTCCTACATTTATTTTCTCTCTTTTTCCTTTATCCACCCATGTTGGTTATTCATAAATTAGAGCTTGGAGCTTCTAAGCTCTTCTTTATGAGTGACTAAAATACCCTCCTTACTCTTGGAGTTGATTTGAAGATGACTTGAGCTTTATTTCTTCAAAGGGGAGTCTCAATTCCTTTCTTTTCTCTTTATATTTTTGATTGCCTAGGTTTAGGTTAGCATTTATGTTTTGAGATTGGAATGGATTTGGTTGTTATTGTGGGTATTTGTGATTTAAACTTGTAATGAGGGATTTGGACTCAACAATATGTATGGTCATACATATGTTCTTTATAATTCATTAGATATTTCTATTTACTCATGGTATTTATTGATAGATAGTTTGTTGAATTGAATTGTAATTGAACCTAATGCATTGCAATCAATAATCACACTCTAGGGTAATTAATAATGCCTAATTGAATGGGCTCATGAGATTAGGTATTAGACTTACCGGTTGGTGAGGTTTGGTATTTTAGGAAACCTAGAGAAACTCAAAGTGAACCTATTAATTGCTTGAGTAACATTGGACTTCAATCCTTAGATTTTATTTTATTATGTGGGGTTCCAATAGTGAATTAAAATCATAGGATTAATTAAGTGGCGATTCGGGGTCCCGGTCGTAGGATTAATAGTTCCTTGCAAGTAATAGGTCCACAAGCACTAAAGAGCTTAACAATGCCTAATTGGATGAGGTCTCAACATTTAGGTATTGGACTCATGGGTTCATGAGGTTTGGTAAATTAGGAAATTAGTGCATTAAACTCCCCAAAAATCCTTAGAGAGCTATTGTAGCCATTGAAATTCATTTTCAGGAGTAAATCACTTCCATTCCACCCTTTTATCCAAAAATACCAAAAATATTTATTTGTTTTGCATCCTTCATTCCCTCTTAAAACAAAATAAAAAATATATATTTTCTTTACTCAAATTCATCTTGCATTGCATTAAATTTATTAGGGTAGTTTAATTAAACAAGGCTCCCTTGAGAACTATACCCGGGGTAGCTTCCGCTTACCTTGAGGTTCTAAAATTTCTTGAAGGATTAGACCCAAGGCACACTACACCGACCGCTAAATCGGTGTCCTTCAAATCACAACAAGAAAAAGAAGCAAATAAAATCAAACAACTCGAAATTTTACAGAAACAAAAGTGAAATTAAAAATGTATGTTAAGTATAGAAAATAAGCACGCATTCAAAATCTATGAGTGAAAAGGTAGAAATTAGTGAACCCTTTGAGTTTTTCAATGTGTGAACAGTTGAGAGAGTCCTTTCCTAACCAATCAAGTATTCCAATTCTTTAGGACAAAAAATTTCACAGAAGAAGATAAATAGAATACAATACGCTCTTGAAATTGAAATTACATGGTACCATATAAAAGGATAAATAATGAAAAAATATGGAGAAAAGTTACTTGGTTTTTCAACGTTGGTTTCATTTAAGGAATACATGAGCAATCTTGATTCAAAGATTTCTACAAAGAACCAAGAAAGGTTGAGAATGTATAGGAAATCAATAAAGTTTTGAATCTTGGAAAAACAATACGTCATTATGGTGATGAATTCCAAAGATATAAACAACTAACAATCATAATTGAATGAGGGATGGAGAGAGTGAAATGCGTGGCTGTCACCCAAGAGGGGGGGGTGAATTGGGTGAGGGAATAAAAACTTTAAACTCTTTTCGAAAGACTGCTTGTGCTTGGTGATGATGTTACTGAGTAATGGTATGCACAAGTCAGTATGTTATGTGATGCAAAATAGAATGTTTAAGTGTAAGTTTATGCACACATAAATTTATCCTGGTTCGGTCACCCAGACCTACATCCAGTCCCCAGGCTCCACCTGAGATTTTCAATCCACTATTCTTGTTTAAACCAGGCACAAGAGAAGCCTTTACACTTTAGGTTTTACGAGCACGGGTTCACCTAACAACCCACAGGTTTTACAACGGGTTCACCTGCAAACCTTACCGCAAGTTTTACGGGATCACTTGCAACCTTACAAACGCAAGTTTTACGGGCTAACTTGCAACCTATGGAGATTTAGAAAACCTTCTAAATGCTCCCCCTTACAAAATGTAAGATTACAATTATGTTCACTCTATGAACTGATTTTGTTAAACACTTAAGCTCAAAACTAACTCTCTCAAAGAGTGGATGATGTTACTCACTTAAGTACAAATAAATCACTCTCTAAGAATATTACATATCAAAGTCCGAGAGTAGAAGATGAGAGGAATGTAGAATAGTGTTTTTCAGATAATAGCCTTGTTCTCTCTCTCTTTTTCAAGCCTGCTTCTTCAGAAATGAAGAACATCCCTTTTATACCAGCCTCTGAATATCTAACCGTTGGAGAGGCAATAAGACCGTTTGATTATAGACGTTGGGGCCTTGTTTACGTTGTCCTCATTAATGCACAGCAGGGTTGACTTTGCTTTATCTAAAAAGGTGCTCTGACCAAGCTGTTCTGTCAACACTGTTCTGGCAATACTATTCTGACAAAAGTCGTTCTGACATCTGAACACTTTGTACGGTCCGACTCTTGCTTGTTGTCAGAGAGGACTTCGTTCCTCAAGCATAAGTCCAGGATGTTAAGAGACTCACTATCGGAAGCTCTCTTGCTATCTGAAGCTCGTGGACTCTAACATTTTGCTTGCTGTCACATAGAGGAACTTTGTCTTTCAAGCACTTGTCCATGAATGATAAGAGTGCTTTGCTATTGGATCCTCTCTTGCTATCAGAAGCTCTCTTATGGACTCTGACTCTTGTGGGCAGTATGAGCTTTGACACCTTGAGTGAATCTTCAGATTATGTTCTCATACTCCTCATGCTTGGTAGGTAACAATGTTGTTTGAATATGTCTGTTATCCTCTTGTTACCGTTGGAAGGAACATCTTCTTAAATGCTTCAGCAGGGTTGACTTGCTTTATCTCTGAAAAGTAGTCCTGACACCTCTGCTCTGACATAAGCATTCTGACACTGCATCTCTTGAACGTTCAGACATTCTTTTTGCTTGCGGAAGTAACTTCTCATCCGGAAGCAACCTTACTGAGTGTGCTGCACTTGAACGTTAGTTTAGTAATATAATCAAATAGTCTCATGCAGTGGGTGATCCCTAAATCTAAGGGGTATCCGGAAGCACTTCTACATCCGGAAGTAAATTCGCTTGATGAGGGATTTAGTTCAATATGACTTGCTCTCGCTTAGTCTATTTAATTTCACCACTCAGCGCTAGTCACTGAGCTATCGGAAGCACTTTTACTTGACGTGGTGAATTCACTGACGCTTAGGGTGAAATCTATTCTATCAGTCTGCGCCAGTCAAGATCTAACAGGAAGCAACTTCACTTGATGTTGCATTTCCGCTGACGCTCGGGGTTATATCTAGTCTATCAACCTGCGCCAGTCTAAATCTAATAGGAAGTGCTTTCACTCGGCGAAGTAGACTTACTGACGCTTGGGGTAATAACTATTCTATTGCTCTGCGCCAGTCTAAGTCTAACAGGAAGCGCTTTCACTTGGGGAAGTAGACTCACTGACGCTTGGGGTAATATCTATTCTGTCGCTCTGCGCCAGTCTAATTCTAACAGGAAGCGCTTTCACTTGGGGAAGTAGACTCACTGACGCTTGGGGTGAGATCTATTTCATCGCTCTGCGCCAGTCTAAGTCTAACAGGAAGTAAATTCACTTCTGATTGAAACATAGCTTAGTCTTAAGGTTGTGTACTAATTCTCATGGACTAAGTTATTTCCCAGTGATTTACTTGCTGATGCTGGGGGATGAAAACATTCATCCGCATGCGCAAGTCCTAATCTATCCGGAAGTGATCTTGCATTCTCAAGTGATCTAACTCAGGATTCTAACCATGTCATCTAATCCTTCCTAAGTGCTGATTATGTTCTCTTAAGTACTAGACCATATCATACCTTAGTCACCATCAAAACTTAAGATTCTAACATTCTCCCCCTTTTTGATGATGACAAACCCATAGATGACTAGAGAACATAATTAAACTTAGATCACTCCCAGAGCACTCCCAGAGCTATAATTAAACTTAGATATCTTATCTATCTCTCAGCTCTAGACATCTCATGTCTCATCTCTCGCTAGACATCTTATATCTCATCTCTAGACATCTCATCTCCATCTCTAGACATCTCATCTCTATCTCTCTCCCCCTTTTGGCTTCATCAAATTCCAACAGGTGCAAGCTAGCCTTAGGGATGGGGATACTTTTATCGTTCTCCTCGGAATGGGCTTTCTACCTAATATTTCTCCCTATGTATCGTTAATAAGGATTTGTTCTAGACTATTCAATACAACGTACGAGAATTATCAAGGAAAACAATAATGATTCATGATCCTAAATGATTGTATTCGCCCTAATCATTATGTGGGATAGCTAAACATGTTTTTCAAGGATTAAGTCAAGAGCAAAACATACAAAACATATCAAAAGTAATTTTGATCCTCTCGATTTGATTAACGTGATATCAAAAATAATTTTGATGTGTTTAAAAATGGTGATTATGATATCAAATGAAATATGTGATTTTAAATTCAAATGAGATGAAATCTGATACCAAATGTAATCAAATGAGATCTGTGAGTTTGAACCTGTGGTATCAAATGAAATAATTGAATGCCGAATGAAATTTGTGATACCATATGAAATGAAATGAAATCAAATGAAATTTGTGATTTTAAAAGTGCCAAAAATAATTTCCAAACAAATTGCATCACAGCATCTTAAGAGTTTATTATCGATGACAGCATGTGACTCTCGATTTTCAAGGGATCATTAACAGGTAATGTCCACTTACTTCTCTTCTATATTAAGATTAATCATCATTAAATCAAGAAAGGAAGCATATAAGAGAGGTATGTTATCAATTACTTTCCAGCATGTCATTTAGAGGATACAGATGTGTGAGCTAGGATGATTTTCTAAGACAGTGAATGATTTTGGAGTCAATGCAGATTGAGAGGAACATCCTAAGTTGACACCCTTACCAATGCCATGTATGCATCATATGTAAGAAATGGTAAGGTGTAGATGTTACCACAGATGAGGGGTACTCATACTCTATTAGACTCAGGAATCTGAATCATACGCAGATAAGCATGCTTCCTGACATCTTCAAGAGGTGTGCTATCTCAAGTGGAAACCCCTAGCGCAAGTGCTTTGATGATTCGCTTCGGCAAGCTGAGCTACAACCACAAGCAGACATGACTGGGCAGTCACTCTACTCTTCCCATGGTTCAATAGTTGGCCTGCTATCGAAGGCGCTGATTGTTGTGAAAGCAACTTTGCTCAAACTTGATGATTGGTCCTGCATATGCTTGAGGAAACAAATGCTTTCTGATGGTCAGTGAAAGAACTTAAGATTTAACATTGAAGACCATCCTCAGGACATTCAAGTCAATCTGTGTTAATCAGCACAAACTAATAATTTTAAGAAATCATGCTTGCTAATTGGTTTAAGAAAATATGAGCAATGATTATGTGAAAACTAATTTTGAAATTATCTATACATTCACATAGTTTCACTATCAAGACATGAACTCTATTTATACTCTCATGGATAAATATCAATGTGATAGTACAGAGAATATTAAACAGGTGGCATATTTTCAGAGTTTCATAAGCAAGTATAGTTCAATACATATGCCTCAAGGATGTTCATGTTAGATCATGAAGACATGTGAATTATTAACACTATGAAATTTTGAAAAGAAAAATCTTCATCCTCACAAAAATGAAATACTGGAAATTTTCATGCTCACAGAATAGTTTGATTTTAAGACTAAATTCGGTTTACAAAAACAATCAAATTTCAGCATATGATTACGAGAATAATTTCCAAATATTAGCTCGAGTTCTTCTAGATATGCTCAATGTGATCTCATAGTTCTTAGGATATCAACAAGCTTGAAATTAATACAGATTATAGCATGCTTGTGATACTATGCCATGTTTTACAGATCTAGCAGAGTTTAATTCAAGGCATTTCCTAAGATTTCTAATGCATGTCAGACAAGAGAGAGACTATCCATTTAATTTCACAACAGAATATGTAAGGGATAGAAATGCTCATGTGTATCGGCGAAAGTTTCTCAGGTTTGGTATAGCCATTCCACACATCTTGATAAGAGACATTTTCGTTGTCATTCTCTCTTGGTTATATTCATTGTTCAAGCTTCAATAATCTGTGTCAACATTCTTAAACCACAAACTTGAACTGAGATCATTAGTAGATTGAGAACTTAAAGATGTAATTAAGAGGGATGTATTGTTCTCGAAACCATAGCTGCTTATGCATTGAAAAATTTGATGCAAGAGATACCACATGAAATGGAAAATCAGAAATAGCTTTTGAGTGCTATCATGAGGTACGGTTGTCATGTAGGTTTAAAGAGGATCAGAATCTGTTTGCATTATATCAGAAAATGAATTTGATATGATAGGGTCGTTTTTACAGAAAATAAGTGTTCATCACAGATAAGGGAAATCATATCAGTTTCAGAGAAATAAAAGCTGTTAAGCCCATCATGCATTTACTAGCCAAGTGATTATTCAAGTAAAGAGGAAGGTAAGAATGATATCACCATAGCTCCATTCGCATCTAGCAGTAGCTCGCTTGATTTTGGTTGGCAATGCATGGAATCTATATTTAGAGCAGTACCAAAATCTATGCGTGACGAATGCTTATCAAGACTTGACTAATTGTTCAGATGAGGTACAGTCCTGAGTCTTGCTGAGGCTAATAGGATGGATTGGAGCTGGTGCAGAGGGATGAATTTACTTTGTGATCACTACCACTGGCATCTCTGGCCTCTTGAACCCATACTTCATACACAGCTCTTCACTCAGATTGGGTGCTGGCGCAGAGGGAGACACAGGTTCAGCAGAAGGTATCTCCGCAGGTTGATCACTCAGCGCTATCTCAAGTTTGCCTCTGAGCTAGCAGATTGTTGGGGGCACATGAATCAGATGGCTCACTGTGGGGGGGAGGAGATCTTCCTTTTAGCAAGGGTCTTCTTCACCCTTGTCTTGCTGAACCTTCGGATTGCCCTTCCTACAAAATATCAGATAGTCCCTTCCTTTTGTATCCAAGTCTGGATCTGAAGGTTAGTTTGTAGGCTATATATAGTTCACATGCATTTAGATTACGTCCTATGTGTATGACATGGTGAATCTTTCATGACTATATGCACAAGGATATACAAGGTTTTTGATCAAGATAGTCATGGACAGTATGTAGATTATGAACATTACTTATTTCTTCAAGCTTTCTTCTATGATGAATATAATGTTCACATCTTAGGATGCTTAATGTAAAATCTCAATAAGTCCATATAACATTAGCATAGGAGATTTTACTATCAAATGCTTCGTTGCTAAGTGATCCCTTGCTTACCCAAGGAGATCTTCTATACTTATCCTTGGTTCGAAGCACTTTCTTCTGAGAGGTAGGATTCAAGAGCCTTTTCAATGATGATCGAGGAATCCACTCTCTCTTGTTCTTCTCAGGATAGTTGAATGGAACTTTGTGATAGCTCATCCTTGAGACAGAACCATTGTCCCTTGTGGTGGCCGACAGCTTCTTATGATTGTACCAGTGGGTTTCAGCAGTTGCATCACCACGAGTTCTCTTCTTTGGGATAAGAGGAACTCTTGATCTATCCTGCACAAGTAAGGCACTAGGAGGATGTTTTGGTACCCATTTGTACTTGGGTCCTACATGGTTAGCACTGGACCTTACTTGTCCTTTAGGAATCCATACAAACTTATTTCTCACATTTGAATTTCTTCTAAGACTGCATGTGTGAGAAATATGTCCTAATCTACCACAATAATGACAGATAATGGAATGATAATCAAAATGAGATTTTCTATCATTATCATGATTAGTTTCTTTTAGAAAAGCTTTTTGTTCCTTTGAAATTTCAGTTTCTTTTGAAAGCTTTTCTTTTTCCTTCAACACGTGTTCACAATCAAAACATTTTTCAAGACATGTTGAAGTTTTCCCTACCGATAGTGGGCTAGCTATCGGAACCACTAGTTCTTTAAAAGAACCCTCGGAAACTTTAGATGTAGAAGAAGAAATTAGTTTTTCAAGTTTCCTATCTTTTTCTTTTAAGCCTAGAAGTTCTTTTGCAAGTTTACAATATTCAGTATATAACTCATTGTATGCATCTTGCAAATCAGAGAGTTCAATTTCAGATCCAGATACCTCACTTTCTGAATCTTCTAGGCAGAGATGGATACTCTCTTCACTGAAGTCTGCTTCCTCAATATCAGCTTCCAGAAGCTCATCAGTAGATGATCCACAAAGAGCACGAGTTGAGCTTTGGACAGCTGTGCTTTCAAGAGATGGGTTAGAAGCATATATCACATCAAGAGTATTCCAAATATCTCTAGCACTAGAGCAATGTTTGATTTTCTGGAAATCATTTTCAGTTAAGCCTTTGTATAAAATTTGCATTGCTCTAATGTTTAAGGAAAACAAATTTTTCTCCCTTTCAGTCCAGTTTCCTCTTGGTTTGAAATCAAAATCATTTTCAAAAATATCCCACATTTTCAAACTAGTGGATTTTATAAAACTTTCCATTCTTGCTTTCCACCAACAAAAATCAATATTTTCTAACACAGGTGGAATGGTATGATCAAAGCCTTTGGAAAACATTTTAACCCAAATCAGCCAAGGTCTTTGCACTTGAGATCGTTTGATCCTTTAAACAAGTGACCTGCTCTGATACCAAATGAAATGCGTGGCTGTCACCCAAGAGGGGGGGGGTGAATTGGGTGAGGGAATAAAAACTTTAAACTCTTTTCGAAAGACTGCTTGTGCTTGGTGATGATGTTACTGAGTAATGGTATGCACAAGTCAGTATGTTATGTGATGCAAAATAGAATGTTTAAGTGTAAGTTTATGCACACATAAATTTATCCTGGTTCGGTCACCCAGACCTACATCCAGTCCCCAGGCTCCACCTGAGATTTTCAATCCACTATTCTTGTTTAAACCAGGCACAAGAGAAGCCTTTACACTTTAGGTTTTACGAGCACGGGTTCACCTAACAACCCACAGGTTTTACAACGGGTTCACCTGCAAACCTTACCGCAAGTTTTACGGGATCACTTGCAACCTTACAAACGCAAGTTTTACGGGCTAACTTGCAACCTATGGAGATTTAGAAAACCTTCTAAATGCTCCCCCTTACAAAATGTAAGATTACAATTATGTTCACTCTATGAACTGATTTTGTTAAACACTTAAGCTCAAAACTAACTCTCTCAAAGAGTGGATGATGTTACTCACTTAAGTACAAATAAATCACTCTCTAAGAATATTACATATCAAAGTCCGAGAGTAGAAGATGAGAGGAATGTAGAATAGTGTTTTTCAGATAATAGCCTTGTTCTCTCTCTCTTTTTCAAGCCTGCTTCTTCAGAAATGAAGAACATCCCTTTTATACCAGCCTCTGAATATCTAACCGTTGGAGAGGCAATAAGACCGTTTGATTATAGACGTTGGGGCCTTGTTTACGTTGTCCTCATTAATGCACAGCAGGGTTGACTTTGCTTTATCTAAAAAGGTGCTCTGACCAAGCTGTTCTGTCAACACTGTTCTGGCAATACTATTCTGACAAAAGTCGTTCTGACATCTGAACACTTTGTACGGTCCGACTCTTGCTTGTTGTCAGAGAGGACTTCGTTCCTCAAGCATAAGTCCAGGATGTTAAGAGACTCACTATCGGAAGCTCTCTTGCTATCTGAAGCTCGTGGACTCTAACATTTTGCTTGCTGTCACATAGAGGAACTTTGTCTTTCAAGCACTTGTCCATGAATGATAAGAGTGCTTTGCTATTGGATCCTCTCTTGCTATCAGAAGCTCTCTTATGGACTCTGACTCTTGTGGGCAGTATGAGCTTTGACACCTTGAGTGAATCTTCAGATTATGTTCTCATACTCCTCATGCTTGGTAGGTAACAATGTTGTTTGAATATGTCTGTTATCCTCTTGTTACCGTTGGAAGGAACATCTTCTTAAATGCTTCAGCAGGGTTGACTTGCTTTATCTCTGAAAAGTAGTCCTGACACCTCTGCTCTGACATAAGCATTCTGACACTGCATCTCTTGAACGTTCAGACATTCTTTTTGCTTGCGGAAGTAACTTCTCATCCGGAAGCAACCTTACTGAGTGTGCTGCACTTGAACGTTAGTTTAGTAATATAATCAAATAGTCTCATGCAGTGGGTGATCCCTAAATCTAAGGGGTATCCGGAAGCACTTCTACATCCGGAAGTAAATTCGCTTGATGAGGGATTTAGTTCAATATGACTTGCTCTCGCTTAGTCTATTTAATTTCACCACTCAGCGCTAGTCACTGAGCTATCGGAAGCACTTTTACTTGACGTGGTGAATTCACTGACGCTTAGGGTGAAATCTATTCTATCAGTCTGCGCCAGTCAAGATCTAACAGGAAGCAACTTCACTTGATGTTGCATTTCCGCTGACGCTCGGGGTTATATCTAGTCTATCAACCTGTGCCAGTCTAAATCTAATAGGAAGTGCTTTCACTCGGCGAAGTAGACTTACTGACGCTTGGGGTAATAACTATTCTATTGCTCTGCGCCAGTCTAAGTCTAACAGGAAGCGCTTTCACTTGGGGAAGTAGACTCACTGACGCTTGGGGTAATATCTATTCTGTCGCTCTGCGCCAGTCTAATTCTAACAGGAAGCGCTTTCACTTGGGGAAGTAGACTCACTGACGCTTGGGGTGAGATCTATTCCATCGCTCTGCGCCAGTCTAAGTCTAACAGGAAGTAAATTCACTTCTGATTGAAACATAGCTTAGTCTTAAGGTTGTGTACTAATTCTCATGGACTAAGTTATTTCCCAGTGATTTACTTGCTGATGCTGGGGGATGAAAACATTCATCCGCATGCGCAAGTCCTAATCTATCCGGAAGTGATCTTGCATTCTCAAGTGATCTAACTCAGGATTCTAACCATGTCATCTAATCCTTCCTAAGTGCTGATTATGTTCTCTTAAGTACTAGACCATATCATACCTTAGTCACCATCAAAACTTAAGATTCTAACAGAGAGAAGTTTTCTACCTTGACGTGTTTTTTAAGAAGCATCATTATGAGCCTATTTTTAGGGGAATGAAAGTATCTTTCCAAAAATTCTGATTGGAGGAGAAAGAGTTCACCTGGATAACTAGATCATTAATCACTTTGTTTACCCTGAACAATGGATCTAATGTTAATCAATGGTGTATGTAGGCCGTCACTTGGATTGCCACATAATCAGGTTTGACACGGTCCTAATTATTTATTTATTCCTATATTTTTGTTATATTTGGTTTGACCTAGTATTCAATGACTAGGTAATTATTTATTTACTTATTATTTATATATTTCTCTTATATTTGTTATTTTATTATTTTTATTATTTTATATCTTTAATTTGTTAGTAGGCCCGGACAAAATTGGGTGTATACAATTAATATTTAATCATTGATCACTTATAATAAAGGCTAAAGTATGTTTTTGGTCCCTTAACTTTGGAGAAAGTCGTGTTTTGGTCCTTTAACTTTGAAAATTGTGTTTTTGGTCCCTAATTTTGAAGAAAAAGTGTGTTTTTGGTCCCTCAACTTTGAAAAATGTGTTTTTGTCCCTTAACTTTGGACAAAGGGATGTTTTTAGTCCTTTCAAAAAAGGATAAAATATGTTTTTAGTCTCTTCTTTCCAAAATTAAGGGACTAAAACATGACTTTGTGTAAACCTAAGGACTAAAAGCATACTTAAACCAAATTTAAAATGACTAAAAAAATATTTCAAAGTTAAAGGACTAAAAGATGACTTTGTCCAAAATTTAGGGACCAAAAACGTACTTTCCAAAGTTAAGGGACCAAAACATGACTTTCTCCAAAGTTAAGGGACCAAAAACATACTTTAGCCTATAATAAAAATATGTGAGGCCTTAAAATAATTTATTTTTCATTTTACTACATCGTCTGCTCACTCACTTTTTTCTAACTCTGATTATACAAAAGGTGCAGAGGAATATATTATGTCTAAACAAGACCAAATGTAATTTCAATCAACAGTACAGTCAATCAACAATACAAATCAATATTTATCCTATGGTTTATCTCCGGCCTACCCACTGACAGTGTGACGATATTAGTAACTAAACTACAATTAATAGTTCTGATAAAAAAAACTACAATTAATAGAAACAACCAATACAGTCAATCAACTATACAAATCATTCAAAATATTACAACGGATGCGGAAGCGGATGCAGTCTACTTTATGGCAATATATATCCTATGGTTCACCTCCGGCCTACCCACTCACTCAGTGGCCGGCCGGCTCCTTTCCCTTCCACTCTGCCTACCTCTAGCATGATCACTTGCAAAAATAATGGAAATGGGGTGAGACAAAATAATGTCTCAGTAATCACTATTTAACTCACTATAACACTCAGATGTGAGGTAGCAGATGAAAGTAATGGATGCACAAGAGGGGGGGTGAATTGTGCTACAAAAATAAATGCTCAAATAAAACCAACACAAGATTTATACTGGTTCGGTCTACCTGACCTACGTCCAGTTCTCAACCACCCAGGCCGAGTTCCACTATCTCTCAGGTTTTAAATCGGGTTCACCTGAAACCTTACAACTGCAAGTTTTGGACGGGATCACTTGCAACCTTACAACTACAAGTTTTACACAAGGCCCACTTGTAACCTTTCTAACTAGCTCCCCCTCACACCTAGCAAGGGGTTAACCTTTACACTTAAAGGATTTTTCTAACTAAGTTCTCTCAAAGAACGGATAGTGTTACACACTTAAGTACAATCAATGCTCTTATAACAGAAAGAGACTTAACAACAAAGAGTACAGAATATGTAGATGAAAAGATCACTCGATGTGTTAAATGCTCTTTACTTTTCTGGGCAGCTTTGAATGCTTGAAGATGTTCTTAGTTTCTCGCTCTAACTTCTCTCAAGAATATTCAAAGATAATTGTTAACCTCATAAATGAGGTTTGAGCTTCTTTATATAGTCTTCAAACAATCTGACTCTTGGTAGGTGGGTTAGCCGTTTGAATATGGCCGTTTTTCCCATGTTACCGTTTGCCCAATAAATGCTTCATTAATGCATAGCAGGGTTGACTTGCTTTATCTCTGAAAAGTAGTCCTGACACCTCTAGTCTGACATAAGCATTCTGACACTGCACTTCTGACATTCTGATTGCTTGCGGAAGCAGATTCTCATCCGGAAGCAATTCCACTCAGTGTGCTGCACTTGAAGGTTAGTCTATCAATATAAACATATAGTCACATGCAGTGGGAGTGTTCTTAGTCTAAGAGACCTTCCTTGTATCCGGAAGCACTTCTACATCCGGAAGTAAATCCACTGGATGAAGGATTTTGTTCATTGTTACTTACTCTCTCTCAGTGTTAAGTCAATCCAACAGCCAGCGCTAGTCACTAAGCTATCGGAAGCACTTCTACTGGACGTTGCTTATATTCACTGACGCTTAGGGTTATTCATTCTATCAGTCTGCGCTAGTGAAAGTTTATCAGGAAGTGATTCTACTGGATGTGGCTTATGTTCACTGACGCTTAGTGTTATCTTGTTCCAACAGCCAGCGCCAGCCAAAATCTAACAGGAAGCATATTCACTTCCGGTTGAATCTTAGCTTAGTCTTAAGGTTTTGTATATCTAGTGCTCATGGACTAAGTTATTTCCCTAATGAATTACTTGCTCTCGCTGGGGGATGAATCACACATCCGCGAGCGCTAGTCCTAGTCTATCCGGAAGTAAGTCCACATCCGGTTGCACTTTTACTTGGGGTTCTATGTTCACCTATTGCTTTCTAAGTTCTTTCATATTTTAGTCTTCATCAAAACTTAAGATTCTAACATTCTCCCCCTTTTTGATGATGACAAACTTAGTTTTATCGATTAAGTTCATATGAAAGGATTAGCAGAAAAATAAAAGCGATAGATAAGTGCAAGTAACTTAGACAAATATTATTGATAAACAGAGATTACATGTTAGAGTATACAAACAAAACATATACAAGTAATCTACACTAAGCAAGAAAGAAATATGCATGAAAACAAAGAAAAGTTTTCTAAGTTAAAAGGGTTGGAATGAGGGTTCATAGTTTGTCTTTCTTTTTCCTCTCCCTCTCCTTTTGTCTCTCTTCACTCTCCTTTTGAAGTTTGGCTAACTCGGCCTCATGAACATTCCGGTCTATCTGGGCAATTATCTGCTGAAGCTCTTCTTCATCCCTCTCTCTTCTGAGTCTCTCAGACTCAATAGATTCCTCAAATGCTTTCTTCATATTTTCTACTTCCTCAAAGCCTGGGAATCTGGTTGCATCATCGAAGGGAATGACTTCGCCATTAGGATAGTGGACAGCCCGGATCTTCACATTCCGGTCATCCTCAACTTCCTGGGCTTTCCTCTTCCCCTTTCCTTTGCCCTTGGGTACTGGCTGAGGAGGTTTGGCTTTTGCTCTGTCAGCATCCAGGCAACCCAGTTGTCCAAAAGTGATCTTGTCCGTGTATCCATATTTTTCGAATTCATCAGGAGTCATATCTTCTATCTCTAATTTGATCTCCTTTAGAATAGGAACAGCTTGTACTGCTGGGATCTCTTGTTCAACACGGGCAGATGAAGATTCTTGCACAGGCTGGCCAGATGGAGTCTCTTCCTCACTCTCAGATTCAGTGGAGGTAATAATCTTCCTGGCACGTTTCCTAACAACGGCCTTCTTTCTAGACTCACTGAATATGATTGCTGGCTCAGATGAGGGAGGAGGGGCAGATGATTGCTCAGACGAAGAGATCTCAGACTCTTGCCCAGAGGATGCAGGGATTGGCTTTGCTATCACAATAGGAGGATGGTTGATCTTCTTCAGTCCCCATCTCATCATAATCTCCTCTAGAATATTTTCACTTGACTTAGTTGGAGGAGGCTCTGATGAAGATGACTCAGGCTGTGAAGGATGTTCATTTGGCTCAAAAACAACCATATCCAATTGTGGTCCTTGCTCAGCCGCTCTCTACTGCTGCATGAACCGGATGGCTTCTCCCCTTATTAGGCTCTCAGCTCCACCCAGCCTTTGGGATTCCATGGCACGGCGAAGGGCAGCCGCTATGTCTCCATCAATCCAGAGTGATGGCTGGCTGAGGATGTCCCTTGTGTCCATGGCCTGGCGAAGAGCAGACATGATATTTCTCCCCCTTTTGTCATCATCAACAAGGGTGAGTGCCAGGGATGGAGTGGATGAGGAGGGTGGTGGAGGTTCAGGACCAAATCTCTTAGGAGGGGAGGGTGAGAAGGTAGAGGTAGAGGATGTGGGAGAAGATTGGTGTTCTGGAGTTTGAGGAGGGTTGGGAAAGTAAGTGGAGTTCCTTTCGAAGAAGGTAGGGTGGGTAAAAAGGCCATCATAGGGGTAGGTGGAGTAGTAGACATCAGGTTGTGGTTCCTTCCACCTGATAGGGGATTGGTCCCGGAGGTAATAGATTTCATCTGGGTTATCTCGAGAGGTAAAGACTATGGGGGTTTGAGATGTGGTGGGATTGGAGGGTCCGACAGAGAGGTTGAGGGGTGAGCGAGTAGGGGCGTTAGGTCGTGTGTGAGTGGGTGAGGGAGGTGAAGATGGGGAGTTTCTAGGGGATTGGCGAGGAGAGTGTTGAGGAGAGTCTTGGGTTTGTTGGTCATGTGAAGGTGAAGGTTGGGATTGATGGTCATTGTTTGGGGAAGGTGGGGATTGGTGGTCATTTTGTGGTGGTGGCTGAGGTTGTTGAGTATTAGGTGGAGGAGGAGGGGGTAGTTGAGGGTGACCAGAGGGAGGAGGAGGAGGAGGAGGATTTTGGGGAGGAGGAGGAGGTGGTGGTAGGTTACCTTGTGATGGTTGGGGAATTTGTAAGTGCTGGAGGATGAGATCTAGTTTTGCATTCACCCCGGCAAGATAATTTTCAACTTGACCTACCCTGTCTTCGAGCCTCTGAATTCGCTCCCCTTGCTGCTGGAAGCCAGTTTCACATTCAGCACGGAGAGGTCCCACCAAGGAGTCAGGTAGCTTAAAAAGAAGTTCTTCCTTTACTTCCTCAGCAAAGGCTTTGACTGATGCTGGCACTCTTGCAACACGGCTCGGCCCAGCATGGGAGTCCACTTCCTGATCCCCTGCTCCAGATGCAGAGGGGGCTGAAGTCCCAGAAGCACTACCTGCTTGTGAGCCTGAGCGAGTGGGCTTCGAGGCCCTCACATACTTGATGCCCATCTTCCCAATATTGGTTGCTCCCACAGGCTTACACTTTACATTCTCTTCCTCCACAGCAGATGTGGCCTTGATCAGATGCTTTTCAAGGAGGAAGGCAATGATGGTGGGATAGGGAAGATGGCCGGACTTGTCATTTGTCAACCATCGCTGAAGCTCTAGGCAGATCAACTGGCCGGGATTGATAGGTTGTTGTTTGAGAAGTCTGGGGAACCAAGGGTTGTCTACATTGGCGAACTCATTGAAGTTACCCCCTTTGTGAGTCATCATCCGGGAGTAAACATAGTACAGCAGTCTGTAGGAGTCAGACATTTTGGACACCTTTTTCCCATCGGTGCCATACAACTTCACAAGATCCTCCTTGCTGTACTTGAGCGCCTCTGGATATAGCCACTCATTCATGCTCTCATCTGTTATCCCCATCATCTCATTCAACGTCCTCCAGGTGAACCTGAAGGTTCTCCCCCTTACAGTGGCAGTGAAGGAGAGTTTGTGGATTTGCTCTTTCCCATCAACCTTTTTGAACTTAGCCTTGCCTGTGAGAGATTGACAGAATACTCGCAGGACGTTGACGTTGTAGTCCTGGTTAATCCCCAGCCAAGGCAAGTACCTCTCAAGGTAAGGACGCAGATGAGGAAACCCTAACTCATCAATCTTGTCTAGATCGATGAACAGGCCATGGTTGAAGATGGGAATGGATGTCTCAAACTTGGCCGCCACACTCTCCAATGCCCCATCTCTGTACACTGTAGGGTCATCTTCTTCAACCTTCTGCCTCTTGGAAGAAGGCTCTTCAGCGAACTGAACCTTCTTCTTCTTTCCTTTTCTCTGGGCTTTCCTTGCTTGCTCATTCTCAGAAGCCACTGGCTGTTCTGCCACTCTACCAGAAGTTCCAGGCTGACCCTGAATATTTTCATCCTGCCCCGGTGTTTGCCCAGAAACCTCACGGTGTTCATGATGTTCTTCATGATGTTCATCATTTTGCCCAGATTTCCCAGAACGTTCATGCCGAGATTTCCCAGATTTCGACTTGTGTTTCTTGGATGAAGAGGTTTTCTGTGTAACTGGGTTGGATTCATGAGATCCGGCCATTTTTGTGTGGGTTGGTGGTAAAAAGAGAGATGAAATGCGAGAAAGTGTGTGAAGAAAAATGAAGAACACGATGAAGAAAATGAAGAGAATTTCAAAGAGAATGGTGAAAGTAAAAATGATGCAAGTAAAAAGTGAAAGTGAAAGATGACACCCTATTTATAGGAAAAGTTACTGAGGGTAAAATGGTCATGTCTCTTCAGGTTTTCACACATTGGGTAACGTAAAAATTTTAAGTTGGAACGACACACCTGATGACACGTGTCGCTTCATCTTGTCAGAGAAGGCACAACGTCTCATAGAGGAAGTTGAAACGTTTTCTGAAGTGACGTGTCCCTTGGACTGGTACTGGCGCTCTTTTGGTTTCATCATCCAGTGTCAGTGACTGATCATCCGGAAGTGGTTTTGCTTCCAGTTGCAATTTCTTAAGATTTAACATTGTGAGCCTGCAAAAACACATATTGGCACTCCGATGCCTAAGTTAGTATTTTTTTGTGTGTTTTAAAAACAACCAAGTATAATACATAGAAGTTACACTTCATTTGGGTTTACCATTCCCAAATCACCTCTTATGAAAGTAAATTGGTCAACCCTCAGAGGCTTGGTGAAGATGTCAGCAAGCTGTTGTTGTGTGGGGACAAACTGCACTTTGACATCCTTCTTTTGAACATGGTCTCTGATGAAGTGGTGTCTGACATCAATGTGCTTTGTCCTTGTGTGCTGAACCGGATTCTTGGCGAGGCTGATTATGCTTGTGTTGTCACAGAGGATGGGTGCCTCAGGGAACTCCAAGCCAAGATCTCTCAGTTGGTTCTTCAGCCACAGCACTTGAGCACAACAGCTTGCAGCAGCAATGTATTCTGCCTCAGTGGATGACAGGGACACGCAGGTTTGCTTCTTGCTAGCCCAAGACACCAGACAACCACCAAGGAATGCGCATTGTCCACTGGTGCTCTTTCTGTCTGTCTTATAACCTGCATGGTCAGAGTCAGAATAAGCCCACAAGAATTCTTGGTTACCTCTGGGATACCAAAGACCAAGCTCTTGTGTTCCCTCAAGGTATCTCAAAATACGTTTAACACATGTGAGATGTGACTCCTTGGGGTTGGCTTGAAATCTAGCACACATGTCTACACTAAATTGAATGTCAGGCCTGCTGGCTGTTAAGTACAAGAGGGAACCTATCATTCCCCTGTACATGGGCAGGCTGACAGATTTACCCTTTGCGTCAGCATCAAGTGCGGCAATGGTGCTCATAGGAGTGTCATACTCCTTGCATTCATCCATCCCAAACCTTTTTGAGTAGCTCTCTGCAATACTTAGCTTGGGAGATGAAAATTCCATTCTTCTTCTGTTTAATCTGCAGGCCTAGGAAGAATGTGAGTTCTCCCATCATAGACATTTCGAACTCACCCTGCATGGTCTTAGAAAAATCTTCACAAAGTTTTTCATTAGTTGCCCCAAAGATAATATCATCAACATAAATTTGGACAATTAACAGGTTTCTATCTTTGTGAAGGATAAACAGTGTATTATCAAGTTTGCCTCTTGAGAAACCCTTGCCTAGCAGAAAACTGCTAAGTCTCTCATACTAAGCTCTAGGAGTTTGTTTTAGGCCATATAAAGCTTTCTTTAATCTATACACATGTTTGGGATGCTTGTGATCCTCAAAGCCAGGAGGTTGTTCTACATATACCTCTTCCTTAATATAACCATTAAGAAATGCACTCTTTACATCCATTTGATATAGCCTAAAGCCCTTCATGGATGCAAAGGCTAGAAGAATCCTTATTGCTTCAAGTCTAGCGACTGGAGCAAAGGTTTCTTCATAGTCAATGCCTTCTTCTTGGTTATATCCTTTGGCTACTAATCTGGCTTTGTTTCTTGTAATTTGACCTGTCTCATCCAGTTTGTTTTTAAAGACCCACTTGGTCCCTTGATTGGACCAAATTTCATACCTTTAAGCATGTGTATTTGAGCTTAATTAGTGTGGTTTATTTGCTATATTTGATCATTATTGGTACATTTTTATGCGCATGCTTATGTGTAAATATTTGAAGAATAATAGCCTTATTACTTGCATTTTATGAAACCAAGGGTATTTTGGTCATTTTGACTATGTGATGTGTTTCTTATGTAGGGGGATCCCAAGTGGGTCCCATACACCCTTGGTGGAGCTTCAGTGGAGATAACTTGGCAAGAAGAAAGGCTAGATGACAAGCACTCAGGTTCACATCCGGAAGTAGATTTATATCCGGAAGTGAGTGTGCTGGTGCTGGCGGACAGTCTTGGCATCAGGATGCAATTTCACATCCGGAAGTGGATTTACATCCGGAAGTGAACTTGCTGGCGCTGGCGGACAAAGAGTTGCATCCGGGAGTGGATTCTCATCCAGTGGATTCTCATCCGGAAGTGAATGTGCTCACGCTTGCGGTATGAAGTCTTGCATCCGGAAGCCAAATTCCATCAGTCAGCGAGTGCAAGAGTCAGACTGCACAAATGTTCAGAATTGTCAGCCACTTTTCAGAAGTCTTTTGTGCAGAGTTAATTTAAGGCAAAGTCAGCCCTGCAGCTTGAAGGTACTTAAGAAGCATCTTTCCAAATGAGGCAAAATGGGCGCCAATGTCAAATTCAAATCTGGAGGCCTCATTAAGGGCAAAAAGGGAAGCACAATCACTTGGAGAAAAAGGAGGAAACTTTAGAAATGCATGGAGATGAGATCTAGTCCACATTCATTCTCACCTTTTACCAAATACCAAAAGTACCCTTTGGGCGTTAATCCCAAAGTTACTCACCACTATAAAAGCCCAAATGTAACAACGAACAACAGATCTGACCTCTCACTTCATTTTCACTTTCTCTCTCCTCTAACAAACTCTCTCAACTCCATCTTCATCTTCTTCACATCGCAACCTCCGCCATGTCCAGAAATTCACAACTACCTTCATCCGCCTTCATCTCCATGTCAGGCTAGATCGCCTAGCCTTCTTCTCCAAGGAAATGTGCTTGTAGAATTAACCTATGGCTTCATATGCTTGTAATTTTCTCTTTTAGGTTTCAAGCTAGATGTAAATTTTTGCCTATGTATGTCTAGATCTAGGCTTATATAGGTTAGAGCATCTCGATTTTAGGTGTTCTACTTTATGTTAGTTTGAAATCTCTCTTGATTGTTAAGGACATGAAAACCGAGGCTTAATTCTTGTAGTTTCATACATGTATGTGTGTGCGATTAGCTCCTCTTACATTTGTGGAATGAATTTGTTTCCTAAATGCTAGATTTAGTGTTTAGTGTTGCTATTGGTATGTTCTTGGCTTGAAAGAGCTTAAGGCTTGATTAAATTAGTTAAACTCTTGAAGACTTCTTTGATTAAAGAGATCTTGAGAATTTAGCTAGTTTATATTAAGTGAAACAAGTATATGAAGTCCGATTAAACGTAAGCACGGAGTACTTGGAGGAGGAGGTATCTTTCATCTCATACCTTCACACTTTTAATTCTGTTATTGTAGTTTTACTAGTTTTAATTAGTTTTAGATATAAAACCTGCACACAACCTGTTTGATAATTTGTTTAACTTGTGATTATTTGACCTAAGCAAGAAATAAAACCGAACTGTGAATTGACCTAGGACTTGCTGCTAACTACTGTAGTTTAATTCTAGTTTTATTTGCTTAGCTCTTTTTAGACGACGAAAAAGAGTGAAACTGTTGTCTGTTGTTTAATTGGCTGCTCTAGTTAGCCAAACTGTTGTTAGGAAATTGTGAAATTGTTCAGAGTTTTGCTGGAATTTTTGTTTGCTGTTCTGGATTTTTGCTTGACTTATTCTGGACTGGATATATTCTGTTTGTACTGCTGGTTTTGTCTGTGATTTTGCTGGATTTTCAGGATTTTGCTGCATATTCTGCTGGAATTGGTGTTTGTTTTGCTGATTTGTCTTGCAGAGATTAATTGCTTGGTTGTTTAGTTTCCATTGCATATAGTTGCACTTAGTGAATTGCATGAACCCTACCACATCACTAGTGCCATTGGATAGAGAGATTAATAAGACTCTTAGAGAACTTAAGAAAAAGAAAAACCACGGAAAACAAGCTAGTAAGCAACCTGTAGGATCCACATCAAATCCACAAAATTCATCTGTAGCTTCTAATAACACATTCCTAGACCAGCATTTCATTATGGCAGAAAGGCGAGAGGACCATAGAGAACATGAGAGAGAGGCAAGAGAGCATGACCTGAGCGTGAGCGACGTGGAAGGCGAGAGCAAGAGGATGAACATCATTTTGAGGGGGGTAGGCAATTACATGATGATGATAGACCTATGCGTGAGTTCACTCAATCATATGCATCATTTGCACCTCAAGGTTTTTATGCTAACCCCGCTAACTTTGAGATCAAAGGATCTCTTCTTGCTCATCTGCCTAAGTTTACAGGTTTTCCGCATGAGGATGCTCACACACACCTGCTTGGCCTCTATCATACTTGTTCCTCCATGAAGCCACCTAATGCAGACCTGGATGACGTTCTGTTGAGAGTGTTCCAGTTTTCCTTGGAAGGAAAAGCCAAGGAGTGGCTCTTGAACCTGCCTACCCATTATGCCACTCTTTCTTGGGAGCAACTTAAGAAGGTGTTCTTAGACCGCTATTTTCCAGTCTCAAAAATATCAAAGTTGCGGAAAGACATCACAGGTGTTCAGCAATTCTCTCAGGAGACATTCTATGAATATTGGAGTCGGTTCAACGCCTTGGTGAACTCGTGCCCCAACCACAACATCTCCAAGGGCAATCTGGTCCAATACTTTTATGATGGCCTGGTGCCACAGCTCAAGATGAGTGTGGATGCTGCTTCTAATGGCTCACTTTTCAACTTATCAGCCAATGAAGGATGGAACTTATTTTCAACCATGGCCTCTAATCACCAGAATTTTTATGGCCGTGATGCTTTGTATGGTGCTGCGCCAAAGGTTGCCTCAGTGAGTAGTGATGACAAGCTGTACAATTCTATTGAGAGGCTGACTGAGAGCCTAAGTCGGATGGACAGACGCTTTGTGGCGCCTACTTCTTGTGTTGATGATTCGATGGCCTTGGTGGCCTCATCCTGTGATCACTGTGGCTCGCCCATGCACCTACCCTCAGACTGTCCATCCCAAGCGGAAGTGGCGGCCATGTATAACAATGCTCGGCCTCAAGCCACATATGATCCTTACTCTTCCACGTACAATCCGGGATGGAGGGACCACCCGAACTTTAAGTGGGGGGGAGGTTCAAACCAAGCCACAAATTCCAGCTCTTTCCAACCACAGCAACAGCCTAAGTGGGGGGGAGGTAACTACCAAGCTGCTAATGCTTATCCCTCACAACAAGGCTATGGTTCATACCAAGGGAGGCCTAACTCTAATGATCAAAGGTACAGGCCGAATCAACAAGCCAATGTTCCTCCTCCATTTATGAAGAATAATGATCCAGCTCATGCTCCTCCATCTAGTTCTTCGACATCTCAACAAGATACTATGTACCAGATGATGTCAAGTTTAATGGAAAAATTTGGAGAAGGTCTAAAGAAAGATGTAACTACCTTAGTTTCTCAAATGTTTAATGATAAAGCTGAGCAGGAAGCAAAGAAAGGTGGATTGTCGTCTAATGTGGTGATTAATCCACAAAACATTCATTCTATGCACCTAAGAAGTGGACGGAAATATGGTGATGCTTATGAATATGAGGAAGAAGAGGAGGAATCACAAATACCTTTTGAGGCTGAGCAGAGTCAATTGAATGAGGGAGGTCACTCTAGCCTCCAGAATGATTTTGTTGGTGACCATATGCATGGAGAGGGTGCACTGAGTCCTTCTCTTGATGAACCACTTGATGAGGCTGAGAGCCTGACTAAGAAGAGTGATGAAGCTGAGACCTCACAAGAGGAGAAGAGGAAGGAGATTGCTGAAGGAAAACGCAAAGTTGGAGAATCTTCCTCGCAAGAACAACCTACTCAACAAGGGGATGAGTCCTCTAAAGATAAGATTCTTGACCCTAAACTTTTACCTTTTCCCAACTCATATGCTTTAGTTAAGAAACAACATGATGATGAGTTAGAAAAGGAAATGCTCAACTTATTCTCTAAGCTTGAAGTGAATGTACCTATGCTTGTATTGATAAAGCAAATGCCTAAATGTGCTAAGTTTTTAAAAGATCTGTGTACTAACAAGAGAGATGGTAGTGCAAGCAACAAGGTCCAATTAAGGACTAATGTTTCGTCTCTCTTAAAAGGGCACTTGCCCTCAAAGTGCAGAGATCCTGGATCTTTCACCATCCCTTGTCAGATAGGGAAACTTAGCTTTGGGAAAGCACTTCTGGATTTAGGGGCAGCAATTAACGTCATGCCTAAGGCCACCTACTTTGCGCTAGGATTGAAGAACCTGAGTGAGACCAGTGTTGTAGTTCAACTGGCTGATAGGTCCATAAAGAAACCCTTTGGCTTTATAGAAGACATTCTAGTGAAGGTTAGGGAATTAGTTTTCCCCGTGGATTTTTATGTGCTTGATATGACCAGTGACACTAGTATGGATGATTCTTTGATCCTGGGAAGGCCATTTATGAAAACTGCCAAGATGGTAATAAGCTTAGAAGGGGGGTTTGTTACTATGCAAGTGGGGAATCAAATAATAAGGTTTGATGTAGGAGAAGCAATGAGACACCCCCACGAGGACTATTCTCTCCTAGGGCTGAGTGTGGTTGATTCATTGATGAATGTGATTTATGACGAGCATGTGAATTCTTTTAAGCTGAATATGTTTGATAAAATTGATGCTCATATGTGCTGTCATGATTCTTGTGCTAGATTGATTTTTAATACAAGCTTGCATGATGTTTTTAATGATTCATCTAGTATAGGAAGTACAGTAACTGAATTTATGGATTCCATGTATGTAAACTATGATTTTGATGATGATTGCACTTCTATATCTTCTTTGTCAAGCTACAACCCCTTGGAAGAGGGAAGTTTGCTCACTTTTGTAGGACAAACGAAGGATGGAGGTTGTGAATTCACAAAGGAAATTGAGAAGTCTAGTTCACAAGGGTTTGATTTTGAAGAGTATGAAGCTTTAAGGAGAAGCCGCTTACACAAGCTGAGAGAGAAGCTTTATCTGAAAGAGCATGTGCTCGCTGAAGGTCCACATGTTTCTACCCTGAGCGGCAGTGGCGATGCAGATTTGAATAAGAGTGCTGAGGTCTCAAACTCTAAGAGGCCGAATTGTTGTGATGATCTGAAGCAGCCACTGACTTTCTCTGATTACTTTGATGAGTTGCCACAGTTTGATGATGATTTCTATGAGCCTCAAGTTCTGCAAGTTGAGATGCACACTCTGGTTCCATCTATTATTGAGCCACCTACTCTGGAGCTGAAACCTTTGCCACGTAATCTCAAGTATGCCTACTTGATTGAGGATGAGAAGCTGCCGGTGATTATTTCTACTTCTCTTTCTTCTCTTGAGGAAGAGAAGTTACTTGATGTGTTAAGAAGATGCAAGGGGGCCATTGGGTGGACTTTAGCCGATCTTCCTGGCATGAGTCCTACCACCTGCATGCACCGGATCTTGCTTACTGATGATGCTAAACCAGTGAGGCAACCACAGAGAAGGCTCAATCCCTTAATTCTTGATGTTGTGAAAAAGGAGGTAGAAAAGCTACTAAGTGCCGGAATCATCTACCCGATAAGCGATAGCGAATGGGTGAGTCCCATCCATGTGGTACCCAAGAAGAGTGGGCTGACAGTGGTGAAAAATGACAAAGATGAACTAGTGCCTACGCGGGTTCAGAATTCTTGGAGGGTATGCATAGATTACCGGCGGCTGAATGACTCTACCAGAAAAGACCACTTTCCATTACCATTTATTGATCAAATGTTGGAAAGATTAGCAGGCAAATCACACTACTGTTTTCTGGATGGTTTCTCAGGGTATTTCCAGGTTCCCATAGCACCAGAGGACCAAGAAAAGACGACCTTTACTTGTCCATTTGGGACCTTTGCATATAGGAGGATGCCTTTTGGTCTGTGCAATGCTCCAGGAACTTTTCAACGTTGTATGATGAGCATTTTTAATGACTTGCTGGAGGATGGCATAGAGGTGTTTATGGATGATTTCTCCCTCTATGGAGACAGTTTTGATGCTTGCCTGGTCAATCTTGAGAAAGCATTGGTTAGATGTGTGGAAAAGGGCTTGGTGCTCAACTATGAGAAATGTCATTTCATGGTAGATAAGGGCATAGTTTTGGGACACTTAGTCTCAAAGGAGGGCATTCAAGTTGACAAAGCTAAGGTTGAAGTAATCTCTTCTCTACCCTTCCCTACTTGCTTGAAGGAGTTGAGGTCCTTTTTAGGACATGTGGGGTTTTATAGACGATTTATCAAGGGCTTTAGTCAAATTGCTGCTCCTTTATCTCATCTACTTCAAAAAGAGGCCGAGTTTGACTTCTCTAGTGCTTGTAAGGAAGCCTTTGTTGAACTGAAGTCGAGGCTTATTTCTCCTCCTATCTTGGTTGCACCTAATTGGGAGCTTCCTTTTGAGCTATCATGTGATGCTTCCAACGAGGCGTTGGGAGCTATGCTCGGCCAGAGGCATGATTCTTTGCCGAGGGTGATTGCTTATGCATCTAAGACTTTGGATAGAGCTCAAAGGAATTATACAACAACTGAAAAGGAGTTGTTTGCCATTGTCTTCGGTCTAGATAAGTTTCGGCAATACTTACTTCATTCTAAAGTAACTGTATTCACGGATCATGCAGCTGTTCGATATTTGTTATCTAAACCTCAAACAAAGCCCAGGCTCTTGCGATGGGTGTTGCTGTTACAAGAATTTGAGTTGGAGATTAAAGACAGAACAGGAAGAGAAAACTTGGTAGCTGATCATTTGAGCCGTTTGCCAATGGATGTGGAAGGTGTTGATGATTCTTCTCTTGTTTGTGATACCTTCCCAGATGCCTTATTGTATGCTTTGAATGCCAGGAAAGATCCCTGGTATGCTCATCTTGTGAACTATCTGGTTGCTGAAGTCACTTCACCTTCTTTGAACAAGCATCAAGTTCAAAAGTTGAAAAGGGATGCTGGTTATTATGTTTGGGATGAGCCGCACTTGTGGAGGATATGTAATGATCAAATAATCAGGAAGTGTGTGCAAGATGATGAAGTCTCATCAATCCTGGAGTTTTGTCATTCGCTAGCTTGTGGAGGACACTTTGGTGCTAAAAAGACTTCAAGGAAAATTCTGGAGGCTGGATTTTATTGGCCAACTCTGTTTAAAGACGCTTATGAGTATTGCAAGTCTTGTGACAAGTGCCAGAGGTTCGGGAGCTTAGGGAAGAGACAGGAGATGCCTCAAGTGCCGATGTTGTATTGTGACCCTTTTGATGTTTGGGGTATAGACTTCATTGGACCTTTTCCCCCATCCAACGACTACACATATATTTTGCTGGCTGTGGATTACCTATCAAGATGGGTGGAAGCTGTGCCAACTAGAGCTAATGATGCGAGGGCCGTGTTGAAATTTCTCAAGTCTAATATCTTTTGCCGGTTTGGAGTTCCTAAAGCTTTGGTGAGCGATCAAGGTTCTCATTTTTGTAACAAGCTCATGACTTCATTGCTCAGTCAATTTGGGGTGAATCACAAGGTTTCTACACCTTACCATCCCCAAACCAATGGAGAGGCCGAGGTGAGCAATAGACAGATCAAAAACATCCTTGAGCGTATTGTGAAACCCAGTAGGAAGGATTGGAGCTTGAGACTTGAAGAAGCTATGTGGGCATATAGAACTTCATTTAAGACTCCTATTGGCATGTCTCCTTATCGGCTAATATATGGAAAAGCTTGTCATTTACCAGTGGAGTTGCAGCACAAGTCTTATTGGGCAGTTAAATCTTGTATTGAGGATATGGATGCTGCTGCTCAAGAGAGGCAATTGACTCTGAGTGAGCTCGAGGAGCTGAGGAATGAAGCTTTTGAGAACTCCAGGATTTTGAAAGAGAAGAAAAAGGTCATACATGACAGTGGCATTCTGAGGAAGCAGTTCAAGGAGGGAGATCTTGTCTTGTGCTATAGGGTAAGATTCAAATTCTGTGGAGGAGGTAAGCTTAAAGACAAGTGGCAAGGACCTTATGAAGTACTTAAGTCTCATGACTTTGGGATGGTTGAGATCAAGAATCTCAAGGATGGCCGTGTGTACAAGGTCAATGGCCACTTGCTCAAATTGTATAAGGAGAATTTCAAGCCTCCCTAAAGGTCGTTTCTTTCCTTTCCTCACTTATTCTTTTATTGCAAACTCTTAAGTGTGGGGGAAGGTGTTAGTATTAGAAAAATTAGGATTGTATTTCAGTGTTTAGGATTTTGTTTAGGTTTGTTTTAGTATGTTGTTTTAGATTAGAAGATAAAAATCAATCACTAGTGCTTGGGGATGTCCATAAGCTTCAGGAAGTGTCATTGAGAAATAGAAGATTTTGCATCCGGAAGCATTTTTGCTTCCGGTAGCACTTTTACAGACGCTAGGGGATAAGACATAGAATCTGCACCAGAGTGACTTCCCACAGCCATTTTACTTCCGGTAGCACTTTTGCTTCCGGATGCTTAGCGGCTTGAGTCTACATCCAGTTAGGACTCCTGAGCGTCAGTGAGTAAAAAAAAATAAAAAATAAAAATAATATTTTAGGTTGTGTTTAGTGTAGTCTTGTAAATAATACATGCATATGAGCCATTTGTTGGTTGGAACTGCCCTGCCTTTTATGATGCTGCTTTGCCTTTAAACTGCATCTTCCTACTTGATTTGATTGGTCCATTGAGGACAATGCATGCTTTAAGTGTGGGGGAGGTGTATTATGTGCTTAAAAGTGGTTTAATTCAAAGCTTTCACACTTGATTTTTGGACTTATTTGGCATGATTTTTCTTGAAAATTTAACTTGATCATGGCTCTTGAAAGCAAATGGAATTGTCCTCTAGTGTGTAAGTAGAATTTTTGGAATGATTACTTAGGGCATTGCATGGGGCACTTTTAAGGTATAAAGAGGGTGTTAGTTTCTCATTTAACTTTTCTTAAGGAGGAAGTGACTTATTAGAGTAAGCCATAAATGTGAGAAGCCTCCAACCGAATTGAGTGGGCCAATAGTTACTTGACCTCCTAGAACTTGTCCTAGCTCTTGTTCAAGATCACAATGCATGGCATGATTGAAAATGAAAGGGGCATTTCTTTCTAAACCCTCATGACCCAAACACTAAGCCAATCAAATATTATCCTTTGATTTAACCCCTTTGGGCCATTCACTTTTCTTTTCTATCACCTTGACCAATGTTTGAATGAGTGATTATAGCATATGCTTGCATTTATATGAGTCTTGTATTGTTGTATCTTGTGAAAAGCATGCTATATATGAGAAACAATAAAGAGGCCGAGAGCCCTAGAGTGAAAAAGAAGAAAAGAGAGGTGGCCAAAGGCCAAGAAAAAGCAAAAGAAAAAAAAAGAAAAAAAATAATAATAAGGCCGAAGGCCTAAGTAAAAAAAAAGAGCACGAAGTGCTTGAGTATGCCAAAGGCATAGGAGTGTAAAGAAAAAAAATGAGAGAAGCACAAAGTGCTAGAAAAAAAAAAGTGAGATGTAGCATGTTTGTTGGACTTGGATTTATTGTGTTGCATGCATATGTGGTGATTACTTGTTTATATCATTGGTCATTGACTACTTTCCATCATTCATCATTCATATTAGCCTTCCATTCAACCCATAAAGTCCTCTAGATTTGGTTGTGTCATGCATAATAATGGGTGGAGAACTTAGAGCTATTACAAGCCTATGGTGATGGTCAAGTGCATTGAGCCAAAGAGTGATCACAAGTCCCTAGTTAGGCATTTTTCCTAACTTGAGTGAATGAGTGTAAACACTTTATCCGGTGAGGAAAATCTCAATTGGCACTCCTCCTTAAGCCTAGTTGCTTGTTAAACTTGCATTCACTTTGTATTCTTAGATTTGGCCCATGCGAAGCTTTAGGGAAAGGTTCAAAAAGATCAACTTGTATGCTATGATAATTTCAATTGCCTTCACTATGCTTCATGATTAAGTTAGTCTTTTTACATAACTTTGCCCGGAGTGCAAAGAGTAAGTGTGGGGGATTTGATTGGACCAAATTTCATACCTTTAAGCATGTGTATTTGAGCTTAATTAGTGTGGTTTATTTGCTATATTTGATCATTATTGGTACATTTTTATGCGCATGCTTATGTGTAAATATTTGAAGAATAATAGCCTTATTACTTGCATTTTATGAAACCAAGGGTATTTTGGTCATTTTGACTATGTGATGTGTTTCTTATGTAGGGGGATCCCAAGTGGGTCCCATACACCCTTGGTGGAGCTTCAGTGGAGATAACTTGGCAAGAAGAAAGGCTAGATGACAAGCACTCAGGTTCACATCCGGAAGTAGATTTATATCCGGAAGTGAGTGTGCTGGTGCTGGCGGACAGTCTTGGCATCAGGATGCAATTTCACATCCGGAAGTGGATTTACATCCGGAAGTGAACTTGCTGGCGCTGGCGGACAAAGAGTTGCATCCGGGAGTGGATTCTCATCCAGTGGATTCTCATCCGGAAGTGAATGTGCTCACGCTTGCGGTATGAAGTCTTGCATCCGGAAGCCAAATTCCATCAGTCAGCGAGTGCAAGAGTCAGACTGCACAAATGTTCAGAATTGTCAGCCACTTTTCAGAAGTCTTTTGTGCAGAGTTAATTTAAGGCAAAGTCAGCCCTGCAGCTTGAAGGTACTTTGGAAGCATCTTTCCAAATGAGGCAAAATGGGCGCCAATGTCAAATTCAAATCTGGAGGCCTCATTAAGGGCAAAAAGGGAAGCACAATCACTTGGAAAAAAAGGAGGAAACTTTAGAAATGCATGGAGATGAGATCTAGTCCACATTCATTCTCACCTTTTACCAAATACCAAAAGTACCCTTTGGGCGTTAATCCCAAAGTTACTCACCACTATAAAAGCCCAAATGTAACAACGAACAACAGATCTGACCTCTCACTTCATTTTCACTTTCTCTCTCCTCTAACAAACTCTCTCAACTCCATCTTCATCTTCTTCACATCGCAACCTCCGCCATGTCCAGAAATTCACAACTACCTTCATCCGCCTTCATCTCCATGTCAGGCTAGATCGCCTAGCCTTCTTCTCCAAGGAAATGTGCTTGTAGAATTAACCTATGGCTTCATATGCTTGTAATTTTCTCTTTTAGGTTTCAAGCTATATGTAAATTTTTGCCTATGTATGTCTAGATCTAGGCTTATATAGGTTAGAGCATCTCGATTTTAGGTGTTCTACTTTATGTTAGTTTGAAATCTCTCTTGATTGTTAAGGACATGAAAACCGAGGCTTAATTCTTGTAGTTTCATACATGTATGTGTGTGCGATTAGCTCCTCTTACATTTGTGGAATGAATTTGTTTCCTAAATGCTAGATTTAGTGTTTAGTGTTGCTATTGGTATGTTCTTGGCTTGAAAGAGCTTAAGGCTTGATTAAATTAGTTAAACTCTTGAAGACTTCTTTGATTAAAGAGATCTTGAGAATTTAGCTAGTTTATATTAAGTGAAACAAGTATATGAAGTCCGATTAAACGTAAGCACGGAGTACTTGGAGGAGGAGGTATCTTTCATCTCATACCTTCACACTTTTAATTCTGTTATTGTAGTTTTACTAGTTTTAATTAGTTTTAGATATAAAACCTGCACACAACCTGTTTGATAATTTGTTTAACTTGTGATTATTTGACCTAAGCAAGAAATAAAACCGAACTGTGAATTGACCTAGGACTTGCTGCTAACTACTGTAGTTTAATTCTAGTTTTATTTGCTTAGCTCTTTTTAGACGACGAAAAAGAGTCTAATCATCCCTACTATAGATTGATGAGACGGCCTAGGGACTAATTCCCAGACTTGACTTCTCTCAAATTGATTTAGCTCTTCCTGCATGGCAATAATCCAGTCGCAGTCCTCAAGAGCTTGTTCAACTGAAGTTGGTTCGATTTGAGATAGAAATGCTCCAAACTCAACTTCATTTTGAACTTGCCTTCTGGTTCTGACACCAGAAGAAACATCACCAAGCACTTGATCAAGAGGATGATCTCTGTGATGTCTCCTAGCTGTTGGCAACTGTGCCTCATCAGGCACGGTCTGCACTCTAGGTTCATCACTGAGTTCATCTTCTTCCTTAGGATTGCTTGCTGGTGTTTCTTTTGGTGGTGAAGAAGATGATGGTAATTTTGGAAGATTAAGTATTTCATCATCTTCTGTGGATTGTCCCCATGTAGGAGTTTCATCGAATACAACATGCATTGATTCTTCTACAACTTTAGTTCTCATGTTGTATACTCTATATGCTTTGCTCCTAAGGGAATATCCTATAAACATACCTACATCAGCTTTTGGATCAAACTTACCCAGGTTTACCTTTCCATTGTTGTGCACATAGCACTTTGACCCAAAGATTCTGAGGTGGCTGATGTTGGGCTTCCTCCCTTTGTACAGCTCATAGGGAGTCTTGTCCAAGCCCTTGCGAACATAGGCTCTATTAGAGATATAGCAAGCAGTGCTCATAGCGTCCGCCCAGAACACTTGAGAAACCTCTTTCTCATTGAGCATGCTTCTAGCCATCTCTGTCAGAACCCTGTTCTTTCTCTCGACAACTCCGTTCTGTTGAGGGGTCCTAGGAGCTGAGAAGTTGTGTTCTATGCCATTTTGTTCACACAGCTCTGAGAAGCTATGGTTCTCAAATTCTCCTCCATGATCTGTCCTTGTGGCTGTGATTTTGAGCTCTCTCTCATTCTGCACTTTCTTAGCCAGGACAACAAAAGCATCAAAAGTATCTTGCTTAGAGGCAAGAAACATAGTCCAGGTGAACCTTGAATAGTCATCCACCACCACTAGAGCATATAGGTTTCCACCCAAGCTCTTCACTCTTGCTGGCCCAACCAAATCCATGTGGATTAGTTCCAAGGGCCTGCTGGTGGAGACTTTCTTCTTGGTTGCGAACGAGGACTTTGTTTGCTTTCCTCTTTGGCAGGATTCACAGATAAAATCATGCTTTACTTTAAATGATGGAATGCCTATAGCTAGCTCCTTTTTAATTAGCATGTCGAGTTGAGTGAAATTAACATGAGCTAGTCTCTTATGCCAAAGCCAACTGTTCTCATCACTGGATATAAAACAATTTTCTTCTAGTTGTTGGCACAAGTCTAAAGTATATAGGTTTCCATTTCTATTAGCCTTAAGTTTACACTTTAAGTTGGCCTTATCTAAACTTAGATCCTGCTTATCAACTATTATGCACTCATGTGAATCAAATATTACCCAATTTCCTTTGTCTGTGCTCTGGCTTACGCTTAGCAGGTTGTGACAGAGACCGTCCACTAGGTAGACATCTTTTACTGGTCCGACCTCTCCAACTCCAGTGATCTTTCCACTTTGATTTCCTCCAAAGGTTACTGTGGCTCCATCTTTGATCACCAGAGATTTGAACTTGTCTCTGTCTCCAGTCATATGTCTCGAGCATCCGCTGTCAATATACAATTTCTTGTTCTTGGATGCTTTGAGACACACCTGGAAAAATCAAGCAAACTTAGGTACCCAATCTTTCTTGGGTCCTCGATCATTAGTTTTCAATGCCCTTGGTCTAGAGTCATCCTTGACCTTGGGCTTATGATTATTCAGAGCCTCTGGCCGAGTGCTGGCTCTGGACTCTTGGGTTTTCCCTTTAGAATGATTCCAGGCTTGGGATCCTTGTCCTCTCTTAGTTTCCTTTGCAGGAGGAGGATCCTTTGTTGCCTTGGTTCCTTTAGAGACCCATTTGTAGGAGCTACTTGCTCCATGCTTCTTGGCATTACAGGTGGACGTGGAGTGTCCCTTCCTGTTGCAATAGTTACAGAAGCTGAAGGGTGAGGAGCTATGGCTAGAGGCTTTATGGAAGAACTTTAAGTAGGGCTTTACTTTTGGTTCAACCCACTTCTTCCCTCTAGGAGTATATCCTAAGCCAGTTCTATCCCTATATGCCCTTTGATTCATTAAAATTATATTTAACATTTCTGAGCCATTTGTAAACTTCTGCAGGGCATTTTGCAGCTTGTCTTTCTCAGCTGAGACTTTGCTGCAATTAGGGCAGCTCTCAAGTGTTGGGTCATTGGGTTCTGTTTGGGGAGAACCCTGTCCTTCCACTAACGGAAGTGTTCTAGCTTTCGCTAGCTCATCACTCAGTGAGCCCACCTTGGACTCAAGTGATTCCTTTTTAGCTTTCAACACTTTATATGCTCTACATAAGCGGAAAAATTCTACATGCACTTCATTATATGCTTTTTGAAGTTCAGGGAAGGTTACCTCACTATCCTCATGGATGGGATCAAATTTTGGGGATACTTCCTCATCTTCTTCTCGGGCAACAAGGCAGAGGTTGGCTACCTCTTCCTCATCACTTGCTTCATCATCCGAGCTATTCACCCAGATAGAAGATACAAAGGCCTTCCTTTTGTCTTTGCCTTTTGACTTCTGCAGGCTGGGACACTCAGCCTTGAAGTGACCAGGCTTCTTACATTCAAAGTATACAGGAGCCTTTTCCTTCTTGTAACCTCTCCTTTGGCTGGAGTCACCCTTTTGAAAGCCCCCTTTCTTTCTGAAGAACTTTCTGAACTTTTTCACCATCATAGCCATCTCTTCATCATCCATTTCCTCCTCATCATCCTCATCATCATCTTCAGTCTCCTTGTTGGGAGCAACAAGGGCAAGATTTTTGGCCTTGGATGAGGCTTGAGGGGCTCTCTGAGCTAGCAGTGTAGGCTCATATTCGGCCAGGGAGCCAAACAAAGCGGTGATGGAACTAGTTGATTCACCCTGGACTTCCTGTAAGATAGTCACTTTGGTGATCCAGTCACCTTTCAAGATCTTTAGAATCTTGCTCACTTGCTCCCTTTCAGGAATGTCCTTACCCAGCGAGGCCAAGTTGTTGATGAGGTGAGTGAATCTGAGCTCCAGTTCTCTGATAGGCTCAGTGGAGCTAAGCATGGCGAACTTGTGGAATTCTTCCACCAGCATCTCAACACGTCTTGCTTTCACTCCCCTGGTTCCAGAGTGAGCAGCCTCAAGAGCCTCCCACATATCTTTAGCATTCTTGTGGTGACTGATCCTGTGGAACTCCTTGGGACTGAGAGCACACTGGATGTAGTGCATGGCCTTATAGTTCAGCTGGACTAGGGCATAGTCCTGAGGGGTGTAACTGCTTCTCGGCTTGGCAAAGCCATCATCATCTAAGGGAGTGTGATCCCCACGTTCGATAACATCCCAGAGTCTAATGTCACTTGACTTGATATAAGTCTCCATTCTAAACTTCCAGAATGAATAGTTGTACCCATCAAAGCCAGGAGGCTTGTTGGGCTGAATAGAGACGTCTGGTAGAGAGTAGTCAGTATCCATTACATGATCTTTGCTTTCTGGATTCGTTGGAATCTAGTGAGAAAGACCTGCTCTGATACCAAATGAAAGTAATGGATGCACAAGAGGGGGTGAATTGTGCTACAAAAATAAATGCTCAAATAAAACCAACACAAGATTTATACTGGTTCGGTCTACCTGACCTACGTCCAGTTCTCAACCACCCAGGCCGAGTTCCACTATCTCTCAGGTTTTAAATCGGGTTCACCTGAAACCTTACAACTGCAAGTTTTGGACGGGATCACTTGCAACCTTACAACTACAAGTTTTACACAAGGCCCACTTGTAACCTTTCTAACTAGCTCCCCCTCACACCTAGCAAGGGGTTAACCTTTACACTTAAAGGATTTTTCTAACTAAGTTCTCTCAAAGAACGGATAGTGTTACACACTTAAGTACAATCAATGCTCTTATAACAGAAAGAGACTTAACAACAAAGAGTACAGAATATGTAGATGAAAAGATCACTCGATGTGTTAAATGCTCTTTACTTTTCTGGGCAGCTTTGAATGCTTGAAGATGTTCTTAGTTTCTCGCTCTAACTTCTCTCAAGAATATTCAAAGATAATTGTTAACCTCATAAATGAGGTTTGAGCTTCTTTATATAGTCTTCAAACAATCTGACTCTTGGTAGGTGGGTTAGCCGTTTGAATATGGTCGTTTTTCCCATGTTACCGTTTGCCCAAAATAAATGCTTCATTAATGCATAGTAGGGTTGACTTGCTTTATCTCTGAAAGGTAGTCCTGACACCTCTGGTCTGACATAAGCATTCTGACACTGCACTTCTGACATTCTGATTGTTTGCGGAAGCAGATTCTCATCCGGAAGCAATTCCACTCAGTGTGCTGCACTTGAAGGTTAGTCTATCAATATAAACATATAGTCACATGCAGTGGGAGTGTTCTTAGTCTAAGAGACCTTCCTTGTATCCGGAAGCACTTCTACATCCGGAAGTAAATCCACTGGATGAAGGATTTTGTTCATTGTTACTTACTCTCTCTCAGTGTTAAGTCAATCCAACAGCCAGCGCTAGTCACTAAGCTATCGGAAGCACTTCTACTGGACGTTGCTTATATTCACTGACGCTTAGGGTTATTCATTCTATCAGTCTGCGCTAGTGAAAGTTTATCAGGAAGTGATTCTACTGGATGTGGCTTATGTTCACTGACCCTTAGTGTTATCTTGTTCCAACAGCCAGCGCCAGCCAAAATCTAACAGGAAGCATATTCACTTCCGGTTGAATCTTAGCTTAGTCTTAAGGTTTTGTATATCTAGTGCTCATGGACTAAGTTATTTCCCTAATGAATTACTTGCTCTCGCTGGGGGATGAATCACACATCCGCGAGCGCTAGTCCTAGTCTATCCGGAAGTAAGTCCACATCCGGTTGCACTTTTACTTGGGGTTCTATGTTCACCTATTGCTTTCTAAGTTCTTTCATATTTTAGTCTTCATCAAAACTTAAATTCTAACAGCAAAGTTCTACAGGGTACCACAATTTTCAAAAGCTTCACAAACGCGCAATACATATATATATATATATATATATATATATATATATATATATATATATATATATATATATACAGAACAAATACATTCATCTCTCATTAGGCAAAAATAAACGTGTGTGACACTGTACCCAATCTACAATCCGAAAAAGCATGAAAAAAGGGTCACTCTAATCAATGCGAAAAATCCCTGGTTCTTTTACAATCTGAGGAACCTGTACAACTAACCTATCGATTGCGCAGATCGATGGTTACATCGGCCGATGGTAATAATAATTAGTGTCATGCAACATACAAAAGATTTATAAATATATAAGGGCAAAGGTGCAAAAATATGACTAAACTTTACCCTAAGTTGCATTTCTATGACTAAAGTTTCGCAAGGAGCAAAAATACCACTAAACTTGGGATCGAGGTGCAAAACTATGATTTTTGTCAACTATGACGGTATTGACCGTTAGTCTTCGACTTGTAGGATGCTGAGTGTGCAATAATGACCATGTGGCATGCCGAATAGACTCTTTATTGGTGTTATGTGGAATAAGGGGTAAATGTATTTAAAATAATGCAAAAATATGATTATTTTATTCTAACAACAGGCCCATATTTGCACTCAAAGTACATTTACTTTAAATACATTTACTCCTTATTCCACATAACACCAATAAAGAGTTTATTCAGCATGTCACATGGTCATTATTGCACACTTAGCATCCTACAAGTCGAAGACTAACGGTCAACACCGTCATAGTTGACGAAAATCATAGTCGATCCCAAGTTTGGTGGTATTTTTGCTCCTTGCGAAACTTTAGTCATAGAAATGCAACTTAGGGTAAAATTTAGTCATATTTTTGCACATTTGCCCAATATATAAACATACAAAGTACAGTTTATTTAGAAAGGTACCCTATAGCCCACGTTTGAATATAAAATAATCTGAACACATTTCATTTATATATATAAAAAGAGAATTTTTGGAAATCCTCAACTACCGTCACCCTTTGTATCACAGTCAGTTAAGCGTGATTATTTTATACTCGTATTTTCCCAAAACTTTCAAAATATTCGAAAAATCTCTAAAAATTCTAGAAAGTCCCAAATTTTCTAACTTTTTGATTTATTATTTCTTAAATCACTCTTTAATCCTGTATTAAATTTTTCAGGATGTTACACAACACAACCCAAAGCAAAATCCATCAAACTTTCAAACCAAAATCTAAGGATTTAGTAAAATACACACATATCAATTCATTAACATTACAATTCCACTTCCAAAGAACAGTGCACACACAAAAATCAACAATACGTCTTCATGTAGCATCCATAAATCACAAGATAAATTCCACACAAACCTAAGCAAATTGTGCGGCCATAAATGAAAAGAGAAAGCTTGGAAACAATCAATCGTACCACATGATCAGACACACAAAGTCATTTCAAATTCTTACAGACGCCTACAATGAACATCCGGTTTTTAACACCCAATTCAAGCAAGAATCTAACACACAGTCAGATAACATCTCAAATAAGCCAATTTATCAATTGACTGAATATTAAAGTTCTAATAATTCCCATAAACTCATAATCTTAGTACTTGGCGTTCTCGAAATCCTCACCGGATGTTAAAGAAACTTATATAAAAGGATGGGAGATCCTCATCTAACATTGGTAATCTAAAGTTAAGCCTTGATTTTCAAAGAGTTATTTAAACCGTATTCTAAAAGCTCACCATCTACACCAAATAAGTCACCATCAATTAATTTAATTCCTCAAATCATAAATTTCGTCTCGACGTTAGATACACCATCAAACATCATTCATATGTTCATATATAGTCCAAATCCCAAGATTCTCAATTAATTCAAACTTTATCCAATCCAAACAACTTAAATTTCACAATTTAACTCATTAAACCTTCCATATACACTCGTAAATATAAAGCAAGATGTAACATTCTATTATTAATTTCCCCGATTAACCAAATAATATAAAATTCAATTCAATAATACTTTTGCTAACTATGATAGAAAAAGAATTTTCAAACTATTAATGTCTTTATCATAGTTAGAAAAAGAATTTCCTAATGATTAAACGCTATCCATGATAGAAAATAATTTTCTGATACAACCTGAATACTATCATGGGTAATTAATAATTAGCCATGTTAGAAAAGATTCACCTAACATGGTCAGAAAAAGAAGCAATTTGCTACAAATTTTCCGATAAACCAGTAATCTTTTAAGAATACTAGACTTATCAAGGATTAATCATCCTTGTGGCGTCTTGTGGCTATACTTATCAAGGAATGATCATCCATGTGGCTTCTTGGGTTGTAAGAGACGATTCCTATTCTCTTGTCTTCTAGCCGATCCGGTCACGTTATTCTATCACATTACATAAACACTGAAACAAAGGGAAGAATTACAGACTTCAAGTGGTTGAACACAAGCTAAAAGGAACACACAGACACACAAACACAAATATGACGCAACAAATTTGCCAAACTTTCAAGAGGTCGGCCCTCTCCATCCAAAGGCCTCAGCCCTTAGCCTAATCAATTTCACAATTTTTCTCTCTCTCCTCTGAGAACCAAATCCATATTTAAAGACCCCAAAGTTAAAGTGGACGCACCTTACTCCTAGCTACACGTAAACCCATACCACTTTTCTTTTCCCTTTCGGCTATGAACCATTGTATAACTTGTTAATCGAGCTGTCAACGATTTGGGTGATAAGATTTCACCTAAAATGCAATATCAGGGAAGTACTAGCTTTCCTCTTACGGTTGTCTAACTTGGGTGACTCAAGTATCTCTCCTTCCTCAGGAGAACTCAAATAAGACTGAGATGATGACAGACTTTTTGACCCACGATGATGCTCATTATCTGATGTATATGAGGGCTTACAGCAATTTAGTCTCTCATCCTGATTATTTTTTTCACTAGGTGCAGCCGACTCATTTTCATCCTCTATCATCCTCACAATGAGATCGTCAACATCCATAACCTTTTGTTTCTTGGTTATATAGCCAGATGCTTTCTTCTTTTCCCAAGTGCAGCTATAATGTTGTTCTTGTCAATATGATTAACCACTTGCAAAGGTGGTCAAACAAACGTACCATCTCTATGATCTGGATTTCTGTTGGCCTGTTTATCATTCTCCACAGCCTTCATAATCTCTTTTCTCTTAACATTACTTTTTCCTCTTTCTGATAACCTGATTGATACCTCAACATTTCTTGGGCTTCTTTCAGGTTTCCCTCAAGTCGCATATGACCCTTGACTTCATCTTCTAGCCTATGTCTGATTCATGTGCCCACATAATCAGTACTTCTTGTATGGTTTGATGATGCATGTTGTTCAACATTATTAGCTAATGATTGCAACCTTGTCTTTGAAGCTCTAGGTTTAAAAGTTTCAAGTCTTGAAGTCATCGCTCCAATATAAGAATTATTGTTTATAATTGCATTTGCACCATTTTTTGCAAGAACCTTTGTAGATGCCTGACAAGTGGCTCCACTTTTTGTATCTTTTTTACGCTTCTCAAAGGTGGCATCAGTTTTTGCTCATATAAATCTAATAATTGATGGGTAATTTCTGCAAAATATAAATCAACATAGTTAGATCTTTCACAATAATAAAATAAAACCCAAAATTAAATTGATTGTGTCGCCTCCAAATGTGCAATCTACCATAGTAACAACCCAAGCACAAGATTTCTATTTTATTGAACATTAATATTATCAATTACTATACAATTTAAATAGGCAATCAGCAAATGAAAGAGACTACGGAATGTTGGAGAATAGGTGGTAATATTGTTTTTCAATTCTTTATATCACTAGTACTTAAAAAAGGCTCTAACCTTCCAATTACATAGGCGTAATATCGAATGTCTGCCACCAAAAACGTTTCCATCTCATGGGAGCTTCACTTTGAGGAACTTGACAACAATGAAAATAGCTCCTAGTGCAATATGATGAGGCTGTAATTGCAAGCAAAGGCATGTTCAAAAGTCTGCATACCACAACCATATTTCAGGAAAGGAAAACAAGAAATCATTGTGTATAGCAAATGAGGTTATCAACATACCCATCCTTCATAAAATTCCATACAACTTGATGAAGGGGAGCTTGAGCCATTTTCAGTTTGCTAATAGCGTTATGAAGGGATTTATAAGGATTGTTCAACTCAAGATCAAAAGAGAGAGTTTGGAGAACAAGTCTCTCTCTAACTAAGATTAGTTCTTTCTGCTATTTATACACGTCCAAGCCACATTACTTGAACATATGAAGAAACTCATGATAAATTTGGAGGAAATAAGGAAAATACACAAATAAACATTTCTTCAAAAACAAAGATGAATGATATGAATTTGATTTTTAGTTTCAACGTACATGCAGGTCTTATTTGCTGAAGCATTATGAGAATCGCTCAAAATGGAAATTGAAGTTAAGAGAACAAAACATACAATCTAAGGAAAAGAGTAGGTATTATAATAAAAAAAAGTTAATTACACATTTCTAATACAATCAATTCAGTGATAAAAATAATTGATTGTTGGATATGGAAACATAAGAAAAACTCAAGGACTACCCAAGATATCAATACCTTCTGTCTCATTTTTCTAGCTGCTAAAGAGTCTTTCTCATTCATAATTTCATATGACTCAAAAATTACGTGTTAGATGACGTGGACAGTCGTCAACTTTCCCAACAAGAGACATGCGCGTTGTTGCAATGACTTGTTGATCAAATTTGTTGAATGCCATCATTATTCTTTTTTTTATCGAAAATGCCTTCATTATTCCAACGAACATTGTTTCATATATTTTATTTACCTCAACTGAGTGATAGACATAAGATCAAATTACATGAAACACAATAATATTTTATGACTAAGTATGAGTAAGAACCCACACAGATGCTATGTAATAAATGCATAAAAGTAGGGTGGGGACAGAGAACACCCATGCTCGGATTTGAATCTAAGGCTTAATGTAAAATATAAATATGTGATTCCAAGGAAGAAATTAACAAGAAACTTGGAAATATAAATGTTATTTTTTTCTGTCCCTTTTTCTACTTTTTTGTCTTCCTTTTTCTCCATTTTATTTTAATGTTTATGTTTATTTTTATGTTTATCTTTATGTTTATCTTTGTTATCTCAGACTTTGATATCATTATTATATATATATATATATATATATATATATATATATATATATATATATATAACACATAAGTCTATGCAAATAATTGAACATGGACAGGTATATTATTGAGATGTCACTGAATCTTTTCAGGCTCTGATTTCAACCTACCAATCAATTTTTTTTTCAATTGGTGAAATAGCTGACATCTCAATAATACCTTCCATGGGAATATCAAAATTGTCACATTGATTAGTGTTTAAACCAACACATTCTCAATAGGAACATGCTTAAACTTCCTAGAAAAACCTCGGTGGGGTTTCTGATGACTTGGTTTCGATTTTTTCCTCAACACAGAATTAGGCCCCAGTGGTTTTCTAGATTTCTTTGATTGAAGCTTGTTATGTCCATTACTACATCTAAGAATATCAGTGGATACATTGTCATCGTCCAATGTAAAACCATTTGGTTTTTGAAATCCAATCTTCTTCTGATGTACATGAATCTTTTCAGGTTCCTATTTCAACCTAACACCCAAATACTTTTCTTCAACAGAAGAAATATCTGACCTCTCAACAATATCTTCCATGAGAACATCAAGATTGTCACACTGATTAGTGTTTGAACCAACACATTCCCTCGAAGGCACCACACTAGAGTTCTCTAAAACTGTTATGTCATCAGCTGTCTCCACTGCGTTGCCATAATTACTTCCAGAGAGCCTATTACTCTTAGTCATCATTACGTTCTGAGATCTAACAACTGTAACATGAAATAAATGCATAGAGTTTACATCCAAAATGACAATCAAAGAGCAAGTTCCCTTCTTATTGTCCCACCAAACTTGATGACCAGACACTTTAATTTACATGTTCAAAACTAAAAAGTAAATTTTTTCTTGTAAAATTTGGGACCCAATAATGATAATACATAGGATAACCACTTAGTGTATCCAATGATAATATGTTAATAACAACACCAATGTAATTTCAATTTAGAAGAAACAAAATATTGATTTGTTTTTTTTGAAACAAATGGGGTTCACATTGGGCATAAAAGAAATTAGTTGAACAAAAAGTTGGAGAAATCATAAGTATAGTGAGAGTGAGAGAAAAAACAAAGTTGAGAGACACAAGAAAGAAAGAAAAAAGCTGAAAGCAAAATATGAGATACTACAATGCATTCAAACAATATATTATTCACCGAGAAAAACACACATTTTGTCACACCACAAAAAATTTTCGAATGAAGAAATCAAACCTAAAGCAAGCATCTGAAGGAGACAAAGCGGTAAATAAAGAGGAAAGCAGTAAGCCTTGGAACGTGGATGAGAGTATGAAGGTCATGATAATATGAAATGTAAGCATTCATGAGTGAATGAAACTTTCTTGTATAAACATCCGAAGCTTAAATTAAATTTTTATATAAGAAAGATTCATGCACATAAAAATCTCTGACAAACCACAATTTTCTATTTAGTAAATGTAATTTCCAAAATATTTTATCAAATATCTAAATAAAAATCCTAAAATTCTGATTAAAAAGCCTTAGAATTTAATTAGTTTGTTAGAGATTTTTTTGCCTAGAATCAGATTATTACTTTTTTTGAAATGCTGATAATTAAGTTTGTAATTTGGATTTTATTATTTAATTTTAATTTCATAATTTAATTGATTTGATGTTTGATTTGGATTGTAATTGTTTGAAAATATTATGCGATTAGTTGGAGCGTAATTTGGTAATTATGTTAATAATTTAAATGAAGGAAGAAAAAAACTAAATAATGTTCACTCAAACATCTGAATTTTTAAACTTCATGAATAAGGACAACGTTATTCAATGTTTTGACATTTGTCTCATCTAACTTTGTGTCAAATGTCTCCTTTCTATTGTTTTTTTCTCCCCCTTTTTATATTCATTTTCTACAACTTTTCTCTATTTATTCTTTCTCTATGATTTTGAATTTCATTTATAATAATTTTTATTATGTTTCCTTTATGGTGGGGAAAAAATAGTTTGGGAGTTTTTCTTTAATAAGAAAAAAAACTATGAACCTTTTTTTGGATTGCTTAGTGTTTCACCGATATCAGACTATTGAAACAGGTTTCTTAGTATTCATAAAAAAAAGAAACAGTGATCTTAGTTTAATTTTATTTGAAGAAAATAACATTAATTCTTCTCCGTTTTCTTAGTTTAATTTTAACAGTAATGTTAATTTTATATATATTATAAAATATATAACCTAAATTTCTATCATCCCTTATTTTATCTCATTAATTTTTCACTCTACAACTTTACACGTTTTTTTAACTGGACAATTTTATAAATTTACAACTTAAATTATATATTTTATTTGAATTAACTTCATTTACTATTGTTCCTATTATCCCCTTAATTTTTCCATCGAATTTCGTTTTCCCAAAGTGTTTTCTTATTATATTGAAATTTATTTTTATAAAGCAACATTGCATGTTGCTTTTGTTTTTTGTCATTTAAAATACTCACTACCTTGACATATTCTCTCTCAAATACTTCTTCCTTCCTTTTCTCACTCTCTTTTTTATGAGAACCTTTCTCATTCTCTTTGCTACCTCAAATCTCTCTTTTTTATGAGAAATCAATTTTCTATTTTTTATTATAAAAAACTTATTTCTATAAAAGATAATTTTTAATGAAATTTATTAAATTTGGACTAACATTATTATATTTTATGGTATTTTTTATCAGAATAAAAATGATATCAATGTTATGTAGTTATGTATATTATTATTATTATGTAGTATGTATGTTATCAATGATATATAGAATATAATATTCTGCATATCACGCGGGTTAATATTAGTATATATAGAATATGGCATGTGCAAGGCGACCTCCTTCCTATATCTCGCGGATTTATGAATGTGCATGAATGTGGACTTCGATTAGACTACATCAACGGATAATATTGATTGGATATTTTTTTTTGTTTTCAAGTTTAGAAAAATTAGGATACCAATTATACATAACAAAATAAGGGCATCAATTCTAAATAACTCGCAATCATAAAAGTTTTGTTTGAAGAGTGAATAATATTTATTTATTTATTTATTTATCTCTATGTTTGACATTTGGCATGACTATTTTGCTGACAAGTGTTACACTTATATTGGTATTTTATCTCCATATCTCTAACTTCTATCTCATGTTCTCTCATCATTTTTTTTCCTTTCATTTTATCTCTTGTATTGACTTTTGTAAAAAAATTGATTTCCTCTCTTCACTGTATTTTTTTTATTTCTTTAATTTACTTATTTCCCCACTATCATTTTAAAACCCACTTTTTTTCTAGATGCAACTGTAATCACGTTTTGTTATTATTGAAGGATGGAGATGATGCTGGTTTCATATTTTAATTGGTTTCTTTCTTTTTTTTATCACTACAACTAAATATTTGAGCCTAGTCAGCATATTCATTGAATTAATTAGTAAGGTGTTCAGAAACTAACAGTGTTAGGTTTTAATTGACAGTGTTGGCCAATTTAAGACTTTTTTATTGTTCATTGGCCAAAATGAGACATTTTATTGTTTAGTGGCCACAATAACCCTTGACCCTAAAAAATATTACACTAGTTCACTCATTGTACTAATTATAGAAAGTCACAAAATTTTCTCTATATAGCCTTACATTCTTCCAAACTAGACTAATTGAGTGTTACTAACGCTCAACATTGGTGAGTGAATCCAAAAGGAATTTCTACATATCATTAGATGGTATGTGAATCTGTAAAATAAATAAATTACTAATTAAAAAATGATAAATATAATTTCGTCAACTTCTCAAATTATTCAACAAAAGTCTTATAGACCACTAATGTGTACTATCTCCACTCTTAAATATAAGACTCATTTAAGTTTGGGTTAATATGCAAATCCACCCTAGAAGTATACCGAAAGGTGTAGATTCCCTTTGACATATTTTTAGGTGCAATTTTATTCTGGTAGTAAAAATTTTGTGCAATTTAACCTTTTTGTTAGACAAGAAGTTTAACACTGTCTATTTTAATACACTTGACAGATAAGTTGCCACTTTGACACTTACATGAATGTCACGTAATAAAAAGAAATATTTGCAGGTAAAAATGAAATAAGATAGAAAAATAATAAATAGAAAAAAGAAAAGGAAATAAATTAAAAAACATGGGAAAATCACATCCTCACGCTCCCCCCAAACAGATCAGCCCGTCGCCGCCGCTTGACCCCACCGCCTCGACATTTTCGTGGAACCCTCTTATCTTTGAAGTGATATGTTATACCACTGTCTGATTCATGAATTGGATTCATTTCCTCTTCTTCAATATATTCAGTAATGACGAGAGGAATGATGCATAGGAGATAGGAGCATGCATAAGCGAGAATCAATACGAGGCATAGGGCCCTCAGTAGGATCCCTTTCTTGTAAGTGCATAGAAATTTAAATGAAAAAATAATACTCCATCCGTTCTTAAATATAAGACCTAGTTGACTTTTTGGAAAATTCTTAAAAAGCAAAATAAGTTAATTATAAATTGATTTACCTAATTTTTTCCATTAGTCTAGTTTATTTTACCTATAAACTAATGTATAATCTAAAAATATATCAAATATGTCATAGTTTAACAACATATTTTGCAATCTTATAATCTCTCCAAAAAAAAGTCAACTAGATCTTATATTTAGAACCGGAGGTAGTATATGTGATGCCACCGTAACTAAGAAGCATCTGGTAAACAAATATTGATATCTACTTTCCTTGTCAAATAAAAACATGGGAAAAATGAAGATGGAAAAATAATCATTTTAAAATGTTTGTGATTATCTTTTTACTTAAAGCTAATCTATTATACTCATAAATTAACCTTTAATTTAATTACATTTTTCATATGTTGTAATATAGCAGTCTAATTTATAGAAGGTTTGATAAGAAAAAAATGGGAAAATGACATAAAAATCACACTTGAATTTGAGTTGGACAAAATGAAGTCTTGAATTCCAACTTGGACAAATAAGGGATAGTCCCCAATTTATCCTAAATGAAATTTGTGACTTTGTGCAAAAAAAGTAGTGAATGACGATTTTAAAGTAGTTAACAACGATACTTGAGTAGTTAATGGATAACTACTCATGTATCGCAGTTAACTACTCAAGTATCGCTGTTAACTACCATTCTCAATAACTATTCAACTATCACTATTAACTACTTTAGAATCGTCATTCACTACTCTTTTGGTACAAAGTCACAAATTTCATTTAGAACAAATTGGGGACTATCCCTTATTTGTCCAAGTTAGAATTGGAGACCCCATTTTGTCCACCTCAAATTCAAGTATCATTTTTTTGTCATTTTCCCAAAATAAATGAATGAAAACTATGAAAGAATAAAAAGAAAAAGAAAAAGGCAAACAGGGAAATCCCACGGGTCGGGATTCTCTCAGAATCCTTCCCCTCCTAATCCTCATTTTCCTCTCATAAACACTCACTTTTGGCCATTCAAATTCATTTAGGAGCCCATAATTAGCTACTTGTACAATTAAAAATAAAAAACCTGTATTATAATATAAAATAAATGAAGAACTTTTAATATTTGTTTTTGAAAACTCTTTACCATGGAAAAGGAAAGACGCAAAGCCATTGGCGGCCAACTCTTCAACTGTTTTCTTCTTCCTCTTCTTCACTACATATAAATATGAATAAATATAATTAAATGGCTATATTTGTTGTTCATTCTCCATTGATTCCAATCAAACCAAAATGAAGAGGCCTCATATGTTTCACTCTCTTCTACCTCTCTCTCTATCTCTCTCTCCCACCAAATTCATCTTCTTTCTATGTTGCACCACCATTCTGAGCTTCACTCTCATTGCCTCTTTCTTCTAATGCCTCCTCCATCCCACTCCACAAGGTAACCTTTTCCCTCCACCCCATTTCACTTCAACTTTAAACTTTCTTTCTTTATTTGAAAGCAATGAGTTTTGGCATCAAAGTTACATGCTTTTATTGGTGGGCGTGTATGTGTGTAAAGGAATAAGCAAGGTTAAGACTTTCACTCATGTGCAATGTTGTGACTTCATACAGGGAGAAGATGCTTTTGCTGCAAGGAAGCTTGAATCTGAGAAATCTCTTCCACCAACTTTTGCTGATTTACCCCGAAAATTTTCTCCCAAACCTTCGACCATTTTTCTCTTGGCAAACAGAGCTACGGGCAAGGAAAATATTGGTAGTATCACGGTTGGTTTTAGGATACAAATTATAAGATGTTGATTTACTTGTATTTATTTTATCAAGAAATTATTTATAATGTATTATATAATATGCCAACAAAGCGATTAACAGCCATTATTATTATGTTATAAAAAAACCATTATTATAAATTAATAAATTATGTTATTATCTTCTTTTTCATAACAAAATTATTGTATTTTTTTAATATAAATAAACTAAATAAAAAATTCTTATATTGAAAACAAAAGTCAGTTAAAAAAATATTGAAAACAAAAGGCAACATACATATTGCAAGATAGATAAAATTGTTACTTATAACGTTTTTATCGGGATAGAAGAGGATGAATAGATTAACTAATGCACTTTCTGGTCCATTTTTAACCTTATCAGATAGTTACCTATTAATGATGATTCAAAAACATTGTACACTTTCGATAAAAAATTAATACTCTACAAAAAAACATTAATACCGTAATATACTTTTGTCCAAAAAAACATTAATATACCACAATATAAAAAACTAACTCTGTTATACTATAGGTTTTTTTTTGCTTGTTTGGTTTTTCTTCTTTCATTTTCATTTGATATCGCGAACAAAATGAACATTAAGGGCCCGGTTGGAAGCATGAAAGTACAACTCAGAATTAGAAAGTGAATTTATTTCAGATTCTTAGGCTATTTGGTCTGCTGAAAGTGTGCATTTCAGTTTCCCTCCATTGAAGTCTGAAAAATGCATATTTGGCTTCCCACCAAAATTGAGTGTGGGCCCAGGTGCTAAATACCACATTGCTCTTCATTTACTCTCAACAAATACATCAAAAAGTGAACTCATATTAGCTAGCTGTGGGTTGGGAGCTTCAGGCAACACATGAGTTTACTAGTGAGGAGGTGTGGGTTGGCTCTGTTTAGTGCGTGGGTGGCATTGAACTCATATTAGCTAGCTGAACATTGTGCCAAGTAAGGAGACAAAGGTAAGGGTGATCAATGTAGTCTCATATTGGTGGAGTAGTTTTATTTTTGTCTAGGCATTGGTGGTGAACCAAAACATGATTGCATTTCTTCTTCATGACCCTGTTTGTGTTTAATTTGAAGTGTTTTGTGTGTGTGAAGTGTGCTTTTTGCTTAAATGAATTGGTTTTCACTTTAAAATTGATGGGTTAGCAATGATTGTTTTCCAAACTATAGTTACATAGTAAAAATCTGCCTCGGTGTTGTTTGAAGTTGTTGTCCAGGTGCTTGTGTTTAGCTACAATGTTGGGAAAATTTTGGGGGGTGACGTCAGTTGAAAAGGTCCAACTTGAGTACATTGATGATGGCTAAATCGATTTTACAAGGCCAAATCGATTTTAAATCTATTTATTTTTATTTTTTGCGAAATCGATTGTAGGAGGCCAAAATCGATTTTGCGTAGGCAAAGTCTAAAATCAATTCAAGTTTTTCAACATGTGTGTGGGTGGGTATGATGCATTTTGTTGTACGTCCTGTTGATATAGGAAAGTGGTCTGGGGTCATTTTTTGTAGGTAATGGATGAAATACATGCTCAAATCCATTATGAATTTGTGGTTGCCTACATAGCCATACTGCTAGCTGTGAGGACGGTTGTAGTGATGATGCTAGCAACTACCGCGTATAACCTAAGACGTATACCCGATAGCACATATAGGTTAGATTTCCATGTGAAGAGGGCATGCTTAAGAGCGATGATCTATAGCAGCGACACAACATGTTTTAACCAAATTAGAATGTATAGGTCAACGTTTGACAGGTTATGTCACATGCTGGACACAATTGGGGGATTGAAACCAACAACCCATATGTTAGTTGATGAACAAGTGACAATGTTTTTAAACATTTTGGCCCACGATCACAAGAATAGCGTGATCCAATTTGAGTTTAGTCGGTCAGGAGAAACAATTAGTAGGTACTTCAATGCCGTTCTAAGAGGTGTGTTGAAATTACAGTCACATCTTTTGAAATCCCTGCAGCCCATACAAGGATTGTTCAACGGGGAAAGATGGAGGTTCTTCCAGGTAATCGTCATTTCGTATAAATGTTTGTAATGTATTCATCATGAGTGATTTTATGTGATCCTTACCTTCTTTTATTGCAGGGTTGTGTAGAGGCATTAGATGAAACCCACATACCTGTACATGTGCCAGCGCACGCAAGAGGGCGTTATAGGAATAGGAAAGGGGACTTAACGACAAACGTGCTTGGGGTGTGCTCACCAGACGCGGAATTCATCTTTGTGTTAGTTGTAGGGCAAGATTTCAATGGGTATCACTATGTCAGTGTTTGATTCTCAAGACTTTTGGTTTTGTCTTGACAGTTAGTTGCTGATGTTGTAATGTGGATTCAGTGTATTTTGTTTGTGAACGTCAATTGTATAACATATTTTACATTTTTTCCTCTTTATTGTCATTTGTATCAACTGAAGCCTTGTACAGGCACACACTCTCGGTAGTTAGGTTCAATTGATGTTCCCACATATGGAACATATTTTCAAATGTGCTGTGTCATATTACATAGTTCACATTGTTAAAATCGATTTCGTTCAGGTAAAATTGCTTTTAACCTCTCAAAATCGATTTCGTTCAGGTACACTTGATTTTAACCTCTCAAAATCGATTTCGTTCAGGTAAAATCGATTTTATCTTCTCAAACTCGATTTCAAAAAGTTGAAATCAATTTTAACATCTTCAAATCTTTTAACCTATGCAGCACCAGTGCAGCTACTTGCTTTTCAGTCAACCTGCTTACCAAGTGACATGGATTCTTTTTAACCACATAATTGAAAAACTCCAGATTTTACATTCTAACTAATGCAAGGCACAATAGTGAGACATTTCGCAATTAAAACATACATGCATACTATACGTTGTCAATGTTTTGTCATTTCACACTTACAACAACCGAATTACACAGAGTGCAACGGATATGTTCTATGCCTAATGCATTCCACAAACAGTACAACTTCACTCGTCCTACAACACAAACAAGTAACCTAAAATAAATTGAATTCAACATCTCCAACTCCATGACATCTAGATGCACACTGTCTTCCCCTATCCAATGTTCTGTCCATGGCGTCTGAAAATGTAGTGTTTGCTCCTTAGTGTTTGCTCAGGATATCCATGCAAAAGAACACCTCTTGGAGGTGTGTGACCTAAATTATCAAAGAACACAGGATAGAGAAGAGGCAAAATAACAACTTCTTTCATGCAACTGATGACATCCTTAAGCCCAGCAACAGATTCCCGACCCTGAAATGAACTTTCACCATCAGAGTCAGGACCACCAATGTATATAGGGGATATTCTCAACAAATCCCAATGAAGCCTCCTATTCTCACGTTTCAAAAATTCTTCATCCTCACCACAGTTCTCCAACCATTTTTCTTCTGCTTCAATATCCTTTCTCATAGCATCATTTGAAATCTTTCTCATCTCCAACTTAATCTTCTGAGCTTTCAGTTTTTTTTATCCGTGAGATATATTGACTACCTTCCGGTTGAAAGAGATGTCTATGATCTGTACAAGCTATAAGAAATTTGCGATGATCAAAGATACAACTATTTGCCCTTGCACACGGCTGAAAAAAGATGAGGCCACGTGTTAGTTCTGACCCAGTTAGTATAAAAGGAACACTATTTGAAGCAATATAAAGAAAACTCAAAAAATTTGTGCATGTCATCCTTAGACAGAGAACATGTGACCGACCAAATGATACGTCTTTAGACACCGATCAACCCGACAACCAATGGTAGCCCCTCGTCTCCCACAGTGTGTGCACTTCAATGCCCTTCCTCTGTAAAGAGCAGCCCTCACATTTTTTAAGCACCCCAAGCCAGCAAAATATACCTGCAAAAGTATGTAATGGTGAACAAGAAAATTAATTACAATATAAAAGTTGACTAAGGAGCAAACACTATAGTATCCAAATTGAAAGAGATTATTTAAAGAATGAGCATTTGTATATCCAGCAAATTGAAATTTTAACCACAAGTAACCATACTCCCAGATTTATAAACTCACCCATTTACATCACCATATATCCAATACCTAAAGGGAAATAGAAATTCTAGATTCTTTAACAAAATTGTTACAAACTCAAAGCCACAAATTAAAAACAAAACTGATTTACGTTAGACATAGCCAAAACGCTCTTACAAAACACCAAATCTGAGCTGAAATATATCACAAAACAAATATGATGATCATTAATTACCAATTAAACATGCAGTAAACTCAAACTACAACTATATACTTCAATTCATACCTATCAAACAAACAGAACCCCATGCTTCAGTTCGGCCTTCACTCAAATCTCACCCCAAATCACAGATATATTTGTTATGTGATTCTCCATGAGTTATGTGTAATAAGATATATTTTCACACTATTTTTGCACAAATAAGAACGAAAAGTTTGAACCCCAAACTTGTAAACCTTCCAAACTTCGTCTCCCACAACTCAGTCCCCAAGTTTCTATCTTCCATTCTCCAGTTGGCCACCTTGGTCCTCAACACAGCGCCTCCTTGCTGGAGAGAGAGCAAGCTTCGCAGAAAAAAGAGGAGTCCTAGTGGGGATTTCTTTTTTCAATCAGGGGCTTTTTGGGAATGTTACAATAAGAAGGGGCATTACTGTCATTTAAGGTCCACATTCATTACACTAAAAAATATGTTGTTTTAATAAAAATTCACTTTCAGATTCTTCTATTAGCCAACCAAACAACCGCCCATCATTTGCTTTCTTGGTAAAGTGAAACACTTTCCTCACTTTCAGATTCAGCCCATTACTTTCATGCTTCCAAACGGGCCCTAAGAGCCTGTTTGGTTGTGTGAAAGAAAGTTAAGAATTAGAAATGTAAAGGGTAAGAGATGTAAAATATGGGTAATGATGAGAGAGTAAAGTTTATGGGCCCCAGGATAAGTGTGAGATGGAGAGAGAGAACTTGTGGGCCCAGGATATATGTAAATGACCATATTACCGCTTAACTTTTCAATTATTTTCATCTCACTTTACTTTTCTTCATACAACTAAACAAGCCCTAATATGAATGTGTTTACTTCAACAAGGATGCACCGGTGCAATGTTATCGCACGTGTTACTGTGATACTCGATAAGACACATTCACAACTCCCGACACATTCAACTTATAAAACGCCCACTTCCGCACTAGACATCTATCTCATCTCAGTCACTTCAAATCCATAAAAATCTGGGTCAGGCCCAAAAGATGACAAGTTTTAAGCCCAATGGGTTTTATGACCTGATGAGCCCAATAACAAAAACCCCAAGGCAGGCCCATCCCTAAACCCTAAACCCTGGTGAAGAAAAAAACACAGACACTCACTCTCTCAAGGCCATCATTTTCATTTCCATGGCTTAGTATTGTTGACGAAACACCAAGCCATGGAATGGAAGGTTTTTGAGAGAATGGCGATGCAGAGTTGGATTGGGAGGAGATTGTACTACACGAGTAGAAGCAGAAAGGCTTCTTTGTACACGAAGATCAGTCCTCTTGGTGGGCCCAGCAGGAGCGTAGTGCCTGAGCTGGAGGATTGGGTGTATAAGGGCAATAAGGTGTGTGTTGGTGAGCTTAAGCGTATCGTTCGAGATCTTCGCAAGCGTAAGAGGTTCTCTCAGGCCCTTCAGGTCATTTCACTTCTGTCATTATTTCCCTTATTTCCAATTAGTGTAAAATGAATATTATGATTATTTAATTTGGCTATCTATGTTCATGCTGAGAATATTTGTGCACTTTAATTTGGCTAAGTTTCGTTCTTCAAATACTCCCTTATGACCTAAATATAAGACTACTAGTTGACTTTTTTTTTGGAGAATCCTAAGAAAGCTGAATAATGTAATTAAAATTGATTTTCCTAATTTTACCTCTAAGCCAGTTTATTTAACTTATAAGCTAACATATAATCTAATAATATACAAAATGTGTTGTAATTAAGTGATTCATGTTTTTTCTTAGGATTCTCCAAAAATGTCAACTAGGTCTAAACTAGAGGTAGTGTTATTTAATTAGGATTTTATTCATTGATAATCCTTGTATGTAAATCCAATGTTTAAAGGATTGGAAATGGGATTACTTTTTTTAACAAATGTAGTATGTATTTTGTAATGGATAATTTGTGGTGAATTTTATTTTTTTGAAGCAATCATTTCGCTATGAAATCTACAAATTACAAATCAGTTAGAATAAATCAGGGAAAATGTGGTCAGTGTGGTGTGATTTACCAAAATAGTATCAAATTGTGAATTCTGAAGAATGAGGAGTGTAGAAGAGTTTTGTAACGGTTGGAACATGATATGCTGTATGGAGACCGCTGTATGGAACATGATATGCAACATGATATGCAACTAATATGGTTGTGTGAAATTCTCCATTGCTTACTTAGAATATGTTCTTGAATTGTGCTACATGATTGTGCAGGTATCTGAGTGGATGAATAAGAATGGTGTATGCATATTTTCAGCTACTGAACATGCTGTGCATTTGGATCTGATGGGAAAAGTTCATGGATATACCTCTGCTGAAGGCTACTTTAAGAACTTGAAGGAAGAAGATAAAAATAATAAGACATATGGTGCTCTCTTGAATTGCTATACACGGCAGCACCAAACTGAGAAGGCCCTCTCTCATCTGCAGAAAATGAAGGAGTTGGGGCTTGCTTCATCACCGCTGAGTTACAATGATATTATGTGTCTATACACCAACACTGGTCAGGTTGAGAAGGTCCCTGATGTGCTAGTTGAGATGAAAAAGAACAATGTTTTGCCTGACAACTTCTCCTACAGAATCTGTATCAATGCTCTTGGTGCAAGGTCTGATATTGATGGAATTGAAAGAACACTGAAAGAAATGGAAAACCAATCTCACATTGTGATGGACTGGAACACTTACGCTGTTGTGGCTGATTTTTATATTAAAGCAGGACTTACAAGTAAGGCGGTTGATGCCCTAAAGAAAGCAGAGGAGAGGTTAGATAAGAAGGATGGTCTTGGTTACAATTTTCTGATTTCTCTATATGCTCGTCTTGGAGTAAAGACTGAGGTTATCAGATTATGGGAACGGGAAAAGAGTGATTGCAAGAGGTGCATAAATAGAGATTTCATCACCATGTTAGAATCTCTGGTAAGGCTTGGTGAGCTGGATGAAGCTGAAAAAGTATTGAAGGAGTGGGATTCATCTGGCAATTGTTATGATCCTCACATCCCAGATATTGTCATCAATACATACGCACAGAAAGGTTTGCATGAAAAAGCCGAAGCCATGCTGAAAAGCTTAAAAAAGAGAGGGAAGATGACCATGTCAAATGCATGGACTGAAGTGGCAGGCGGATATCTTCGCAAGGGTGAAATGGAGAAAGCATTTGATTGCTTCAAAGCAGCCCTACAGGCAGAAAATAAAGGATGGAAGCCGAATCCTAGGGTGTTTTCGGGCATAGTTAGTTGGCTTGGTGATAATGGAAGTGTTGAAGAGGTTGAAGCTTTGGTGAGCTCATTGAGAAATCATGTCCCAGTAATCAAACGAATGTACCATGCCCTCATCAAGGCTTATGTAAGACATGGAAAAGAAGTAGACGGACTTTTGGAACGTATGGAGAAAGATAACATTGATGAAGATGAAGAAACAAAAAAAATTCTTGACATGAGCAAGTCATAGACTTCAAAACTTGCCTCAATTCTCCAGTCGCATTAGTCTATGGCGAAACCGTCACTGGTAGATTCAGTTTGCCTTCAAAGTTCAATCAATGTTTTTTCGAAATATCAAATTCTCCAATTAACAATGACCCAAGAGTCTGGGCTTTAAGTGGGTCACAGTTTCTTTCGCCAAATTTTGCACAACTGGAAATTTTCTATTTTGCATAAATGTCTCTGTATCCTGCTTGTGGAGCGGCTTTGTTGAAAGCTGTTGAGCTCACAAAAGTTGAATTAGTAAACTAGAGACGAGAATAATGTGCGAGTGCTTATCCTCTTGAACTTTTGGATCAATGTCTCTGTATCCTGCTTTAAGTGCTTATCCTCCTGAACTTTTAGATTTTTGGAGGGAAGATATGATGTTATAAGCCTTGAATTATGGATATATACTCATATTCATTCAATTACTTGTAGCTAAGTTATCTAAATGCTGTTGTGTTTTTTTATTATAAGTGGCTAAGTTATGACATTGCAATTTACGTTAAATGTGAGGTTTAGACATACAACAGTGTGGTGTTATAAAAACTGGCACTCGTACCTTCTCCCCTCTCCCTGGAATAATGAAGATGCGTGGCTATGAAGGGAAAAAAGAAAGGAGCGAAGAGAGGAGACCTGTTGAATGCAGAAATACCAGAGGCCTGAAGAGGGATTACACTATCAAGCTTCCTCTTTAATGGTATATATATCTTTTATTCTTCACAAGTGTTCTTCTCAAAAACCATATAGAATACGGGGAAGGTGAAATTGTCAGCAATACTCGTAATGAGCTTATGGAGACCCTTTATTTTTACGCATAATACTTGATACAGTAATATATAACACGAGAAGGGAAGGTGAAAATGTAATCTATTATAAATATTATATGCTTCAAAAGGTTCATCACATGAGACTACAATAGCAGGCGAAATGACCAAAAAAGGTGAAAATCCAAACTTCAACCATGGTAGCTTGGGACGCATATAATACCCAGTTAACTACTACGGCGTTTCGGGTCTATCTTATCTAATCTGATCAAGATAGTACCAGGAGTGTCACTTTCAATCCAATTGATTGACTCCTTGTCTAACATCTCCGTGATCTGTCCAAAATATAAGAACAGTGTGATTAATTGAGCAAGAATCAATTACTGCTACTTTCAAGCCGAAAGCAATCAATGCGATGCTAATGCAGTAATGCATCTGTCACCAAGTGATCAAGATTTCAATATTTTAGTTTGGGAGAAAAGGACAACTTAAGCCGCTGCTAGCAAATATCATACTCAGTACTAAGAAATAAATCTGCTTTGATGATCGGAAAATAGTGTGAACTTGCCAGATTTTTAATTTTTATCAGCTGTATGTATTAATTAAACATGCATGATATGATCAGATACAGCAGCAACTAAAGCTTTGGTATTCACCAGTTCTTCTAAGATAAAGGGAAGAGTTGAGTTTTTACTGTCTCAGAGTACATGCAAGGCAAAGACAAGATCCATTCAGATTGATCTGATTAACCTCTATTTAATCAAGCATAAGAAAAAATGTGCTACTTTGGATGGCCAACATATATACCACCATTAAACTAAAGGAGCAAGGGGAATATTTTTTTGAATTCAAAATAATGTGGCATCAATAATAATTATTGATAAATATAATGGTTATCATCTATACAACTTAAAAGTTGTCTATCATAATAACCAAAACATTTAATAATATTATCAAAATTGAAATACAAGAAATCAGCTTAACTTACCCGTTTCTTTCTTTTTTGACGTTGAGAATCTTCCAGGACATCGTCATTATTCGCATCAATGATAACCTTGAGGTACTCGAGTGCTGCAAGAGATAAGCATGCATACATACATACATACATACATACATACATACATACATACATACATACATACATACATACATACATACATACATACATACATACATACATACATACATACATACATACATACATACATACATACATACATACATACATACATACATACATACATACATACATACATACATACATACATACATACATACATACATACATACATACATACATACATACATACATACATACATACATACATACATACATACATACATACATACATACATACATACATACATATATATTTTATAAGAAAATGGAAATAGAAATAATTAGAACATCGAAAGGCCAGAGACCGTAACCATTACTCACATGGAATACCATAGAGAGTAGACAGATGACACTTTAATAATCGTTTGGCCTGCCCTGAACTATATTCGTGTAAGTTAACCACCATTTCTTGTGACTCTCCATTCCTGCCACTAAATATAGCGAGAGACATGAAAGAGTGTTCAATCCGATCACCACTAGTAGAAGAGAGCATGAGCAGGCAAAAAGTATTTCATAATAGAAGACACTAACTTGGTTTCAACAATCATATTACTAGATTGTTCATCTGCTTCGTGGGCTTTTGTGAGGTACTCTTGTCCCTGTCATTGTCATGAAATACATTAAGATGATGTCTATTTCCAAAACTAGAGCAAGACTACAACAAAGTCTTATCCCTCAAGGTAATTTCTATAAAATATTGAAGAAATTATATATTTTCTTAAACAATCGATTCAAAGACACGATGATGATAGCCTATCTTCAACTCAAATAGCATGATGGAAATTCTTAATCCACAAAAAAAAATCTTCAAATCCCATGTAACAATACGAAGTATCTATCGGCATTAGTCTGACTTTTTTACCTGTTCTAGAAGTTTCTTAGCTTTGTCATAATCCCCATTCACAAATGCATCAACAGCCTGACAAGTAATCAACAACTCTACTTTAGAAAGAAAGACCCAAAATTGGACACAATCACTTCATAGTGAGACAAAAAAACAACCATTACAGAAAGAATGCAACAACATACTGCTTTATGATATTCAATCATTGCTGCTCCGTACTCCTTCACAGCTTTACGGAGATTCTGGAACTCTTCCTCATCTTCTGGAACTGGTAAACACATGTTTTCTATAAAAAACTGAACGTGGGAAAAAATAAAGTATCCATGTTACATAACATAGAACTTTTAAGGAGAAACTTATGATGGAATCTGCTTCTTAGAACTTTTAAGGAGAAACTTATGATGGAATCTGCTTCTTCGGAATGAAACAAGCAATTCTTCCAATCAAAAGCAGCGGAACACTTCCAAAACTTGGTCCACAGTGGGGGCAGCATACAAATTGCTTATTAGCAATGGAATCATTCTCAGATAGGAATCTTTACATGGCCAAAGAAGGCTTCAAAGATTGTCTTGCATAATTCAATAAATTCATAAATTGACCACCATATAAAAGTCACACACAAGCACGACAATAATAGATCAAGGAAAAACAATGAAAAGTTCCTGATGTGTGGATTTTCGCTTTTCTTCAAGCGAGACAACATATTTAAACTTTTTCTATATTTAAATTTCTATAAAAATAATTGTAATTTAAATTAAGAAAATTGACATGCCACAGAATATAAATGCAGAAAACATTAATACATTTTTATTCAGATAGTTCTACCAAGTCAATAACTTTGTGCATCAAACTAAAGTCGATTGCAATCACTGGCCAGTTAATCCAAGGATACTTTTTGACTCCATAAATGGCATCTGAAAGACATTCAGATTAACTCTCTCATCTACACATTACATATTTCTGTTACAGTAGCAACCTAAAGTGAATACAAATGTGCTTCTATGAAAGTAATGTAGCAAGGGAGTGGTTATTTTATAACCAAAATAGGAAGAATAAACTTTGCAGAAAAAGAGAAGAAATGAAGATTGAGAAAAGGAGTATGTACCATCAATGTTCCCCCGTCGAGAGAAATTTGTGTCAAACTTGAATTCTTCTGAGGAGTCTTCAGGAGGTTCATCTACTACTTTTCTGAATGATGAAGGCTTTCTCACATCCTTAACTATTTTTTTAGAAGTCTCTTCAGAATACTCACGAACTTGAAATAAAGTGGTCAAGAGTTCTCTCTGAAGCTTTTCTCTATCATTGCTTTGAGAATATAAATCAACTTCTCTGTTTACAGTAATGCTTCTATTACCAAATAAACAAGAAATAACAGAGACACAAATTATTTGATCAACCCATTACAGAATAAGGCCAATCAAATTAAAGAAAAGGATAGAGTAGATTCTCTGTTTTCTATAACAGTGATTATGATGGTACTGAATATAGTTGATATTAACAAATAGAAGGAAAGGAAGAAAATGGAAAGATAGAGCATACCCTCGATTGTTTACTCTTTCTGACTTCTTCTCTATCAACTGTGAAAGCAGATAGATTAACAAACCAGGTCACAGTCAAGATTAAAATTAGAATTTCAAAATGTGCACAAACAATGAATGTAGAAGAACTTATAGAACGTGGCATAAAAACAGAATGGAAGCCCAAAAAAGGTTGGTTAGCCAATAATCAAGAGAATAATATAAATAAACCTGAAATAGATGTTAAAACAGAGTAATACTCCGGTTATACATAAAACAAAAGAGGGGAAAAAATCTCATAGAAACCTTCCAGCAATCCTTAAACGCAATCAGCTTTGTAAACTAGTTACTTTTCCAAAAAAAAAGCAAAAAAGAAAAAACAAAAAGACTGAAATGTGACAGACAATTATAAGTAATTGCACATTTTTATATGGCAGCTAATGGGTATTTACAAATGCACAAATAATCGGAAATCCAAATGCAGAAAATTGAAATTGACCTTTTTCTTATGTTAACAAAACCAAAATCAAATGTTAATACTAAAGTGTACCAACCATCCAACCAAATATTCAAAAGATGCAACATGCATATAAGTAAACTCTACCCTGCAAGGGAAAGTTGTTTGACCTCATTTAACAAACATACAGTTAAATCTATACCATCAAAATATATTTACATCCTCTTTCAAAATCAATAACAGAAGGCAACACATACATAATACATTACATTCAGAAGAGATGAACAAAGTGTTTCGACTTTTGACTTATGTTAAATGCAGTCCCCCCAGAAAATATTCAAATCAATTTGAATTAATAAATATTTATGTTCAACATGACTTCATCCCTAGATTGCACGAAATTGGAGAGGGTGCAAGTGCAATTGCAGTGGACAGCAGATACCTCACAAGGCCACTGCCCACTAGGACTGTTATGTGAGTTAGGTTCCTAAGAAACTAAGATAAGATCACTTAATCAGCTGCATTAGACGATAGCATGCCATATCCCACTCCCCTCCTTTTTCCAGTTTCCTTTGATTTCAGTTCAGTAACCAAATGAAAAACACAAATTGATTAACTTTTTAAGTTTAATATCCCAAACTAAAATTTCCAGGGATAACTCTCTGAAAAAATTTATGAGCAGCATGAAAAACTGAATAGCTTCAATTTAAGATGAAATTAGTATTCATACTTACCCCTGTAGAAGATTCGCCAACGACACGTGCTTCTTGGTCAAGAGTTAAAACCGATTCATTCATCAGCTTATCCATGCTCTGAATGATGTAAATTATATCTTATATCAGAATTAGTGGTGTATCTTAAAGTACCACAACAATGACATCACATGGAAAATGACAGCTGAAAATAAAAATGATGTAGAAAGTGAATGCATGAGAGTCCATATCCTTTTAGACATGATATAATGACCCAAGCAATTTTAAAATCATGATTAACATGAACAATGCTGTACATAACTCATTCTACCAAGAATAAGAAATTCTCAAGTAGGATATACATATCCCAGAAAAGATCAATAAGCTGGAGAACATTGTCAAATTTGGAGATCTAAACCCTAAACAAGATGATAGGCATCGACATACAAATGAACATTCCATAAACAATAAACTGTAGTTCAATAAAAGAAAACCAAAACGCACAAGGAAAATTTTTTGTACCTTTTTCATATCATAACCACAATTATCTGCATGGTCACAAATAATGCTGATTAGTTCTTACCAACAAGATATCATAGCAATAAGTTAAAAATAATAGTAGAATAAATGATATGAAAAATGACTAAGTATTACTTTTTTCTTGTTTTTCTTGTTCAGAATTTCTCTACCAAAAGAAGATACTTATAATGCGTGCATTTCTTTTGGGCCGTGTTATTTTTGTATGCAGTATGTATATCAACATGTCAAGTGACAAATCATGGTTGCCAGGAACAAATAGTTTAACTTTTGACATCTTGACAGTATCAACAATTCATCATTCTTGAACACTTACTGTAAATAGCATAAAATAAAAACACCCGATTCAACTTTGAACTATTTGCAAAGATCCTCTCAACTTCAGAAAAAAAAAATTAAAAATAACTTCATCAATTATCACTTGCAAGAAACTAAACCGTTTTGGACAATTTTCCCCCTAAAAATTCTCTTGGTGTTAGTACATCAATTGAATGAATTCTACCACTAGACAAAGACAAAGTTCGAAGCAGCACTTGTAATCAGTGCAGAGATGAACAAGAAGATTTATTTCTGAAAGGGTGACAGCTGAGATGGGGTGTTCTTCAATTCTGAAACTTGAGAGTAGTTTAGCAAATGGCTGAAAAACGAAACTGGATATTTGTCTATTTACCGAATAAAATTTGATAAGACTACTAACTACTATACAACCCAGATTTATTCTATTTTTTTAGCCAACAGATTTACTCGTTTAAGTAAAAAAATCACCTCAAATACCAGTGAACAGTTAAATGTTAAGGTCATATCAAAGTATAAAACCAATCAAATATTGTAATAGACCAATTCACACGCATATAATTTTCAAAGCACAAAATGTAGGAAACCTTGAGTATCATGCAAGACCACATCATGACTGACAGACAAGGGATTTCAAGGAAAATAAAGAATAAAAGAAAGTAAGATCAAAACAATATATTTAATTAAAAATGATGCTTAAGTCAATAAATAATTGTTAAAATGGGAGAAACTCAGCTACCACATTTCCCGACTAATAAAAATTGGTTAATAACAATTTGAAGTTTCAATGATGGAAAACACCTGATGAAACCAGGATTTATTTTGCGCAAAAAGCAGCATGTCATGCAATATATAGACAATGGCAATGACAGGGAGGAACATTGCTCTAGTACTATATAGATCCAAAATTCTCAAAAGATATGTACCCAAAACTTCCCGTATCTTCTCTCTGTCAAGCTGAAAACCATCTCCAAGCATTTTAAATAAGAAATCTACCATGTCCTGGTGAAGCTGATTATGGTATAAATTATTTGGCTCACATTTCTCATCCCAGATTTCAGACATTGTCAGCAAATTGGCATCCAACTTTAAAGGCTTAGTCGCTTTATGATAATTCCTACTTGCTGAAGGCATGGATCTTACATAATCCTTGCCAAGCCTACTTGAAACAGTGCCAGCTGAAACTGGATGGAACTTGGGCTTCGGATATCTTTCTCCAAAGGAATTGGTTGTTGAGGTCGACGAGCTATTCTGCGTCTCAACCAATATTAAACCAGCCAGGTCAGCATCCCGATTGGCCTTACAATATGCAGAAGCTATTTCTTCAAGAGAAAATGCCGATCCAAAAGCATCAAGCAAGCTATTTAATGCCTTCTCTTCGTCACACTTGAATCCATTTGGACCGCAGACTTCCATGCCAATTATACTTCAATAACACTGTTGGTATCTTAAGAACGAACGAAAGTGTTTAGCACAGTGAATATCAGTGTCCAGTATCCAACAACTACAAATTCGCAAGTAACATTATGATAACACATAAAATAGAACCAAGTTGGCATCATCATTTGTTTGAGACAAAAAAAAAACTTGATATCATAGAATCAAAGAAATCAACATATTTTTCAGATGATCATTTAACAATTTTCATATTGCATTGCAAGTATTTGTAATGTGAACATACACATGGGTCACAAATATTTCAAGTTCTCAAAAATAGGAGAATGAGCAGATAAGCGAGCGAAAACAATAATAAACAACCAAGTTTTAGTCCCCACTTGATGAGGGTGATAGGGACGGAAATATTCTACTAAGTCTTACATCTAATATATGCAGAGAGGCTGATAAACGGCCCTTCTGATTGTAAATAACAGCTAGTATCAAAACAAGCCAAAAGCACCAGAATATCCAAACCACATTACCATTTATTGGATACAAGGAAAATCTAAGAAAAGATCATAGCAATATCAGTATAGGTGTATTAATTATGCCAATGCCAATTTACTAAATTAGATAGCATCTCAATAATGGCCAAGCTTCTCAGAAATCCACTAATACTAATTGCATTGTGGAACTTCTTACAATCCTTTCACTAAATTATGTTTTCCCTAAGCCAAATGTGTCAGGTGGCAACAATAATCTCAATCCGAGACACATGAACCTCGGTAATCAACTTTTCTAACGTAAAATCACTCATAAGTAAGAGAAAATAAACACAGGTCTAACAAAATTCAATTTCTCATAAGAAAGAAAAGGCAGATGCTTGTTCGAATTTAGGTCATATAGGAAATGGCTATCGCATTGAGGAATAAAATTTGTTACGCAAATTCTGTAAATTACGAAGAACCAAAGAATGAGAATAGACTATGGAAATAGAAGGAAGAGTAAAAGAAGGTACCTGAGTGTGAGTGAAGTGAAAAGCAAGCTCACACTATGGAAATGAACTCTCTATACGACTATATATAAGAGTTAAAATAATAAATTAAATATTTTAAAGTTTGAAACTTTTTTTGGAAAAGATTCTCGTGGAAGCTGTCCAAGTAAGCAACTCCTTCTTTCGCAAGTTTTTAATTTTTATTATTGTTTTTATTTTATGTTTTTTTTAGTAGTTTACAGCAAGTGCTTCCTTGACAAGTTTTGATTGATTTTTGTTTTTTTGGTATTTTATAGCAACTACTTCCTTTGCAAGTTTTCCTTGCCCCTTTTTGTTGATTTTGATTTTTGTTTGGCGTATATGATAAATCAAGAATGAATGTTTCTACCGAAATTTTCTTAAGTATGGACAAGCGAGAATGAATACGGCCATTATCAATGACCATTTGTTTCATGTAATTCAGGCATAGAGACATTTTTTCAAAGATTCTTCATGCGTGTATTATGTTAGGTTAGGTAAAATATGTTTCGCATGTTTACTCACACCAATGACTTGAGTCCTTTATTTTAAAAACCAAGAATTTTACCCCGTGATTTTCTTTTTTATAAAATATCATATATTGTGGTAATATGAAGGATAATCTGGTTAATAGGTGGAAAATATGGTCATATATGAGGGTAAATTGAGACATATTTAATTAAATAGTTGACACTTATTTTTCCAAGTATTTTATTTGAAAGGTTAGATATTAAGTTATTGTTTTAATTGAAAGGCTAGAATTAAATTATCCATAGTAGGAAGGTATTTTGATGAAATTATCTAAGCAATGAGATGTTTTAGAAAAAATAGAATATAAACTATATGTAATATTTAAAGTACTATGATTACTACTACTAATGAATTGTTTAAAAAAATATAAATTTAGATTACATGTAATATTTTCAATTTAACAGAGAATTAAACTCTCTCGTGTATAAAAACAAAAAAAAATAGTCAAACTCCATCCACAACCTCCCAATCCCCCCCAAATAAATCAAGTTTCCCTTAGTAAAGAATCAGACTCACCTGTTAATAAAAGAAAGGGTAGGCCCAAGGGAGCGTAGACCAGCTGGTAAGAAAGGGGAAAGTAAGGCACCGCGTACCCACTAGGTCATGAGTTCGAATCCTTGGGAATTCGTCACCCCCAAAATGGGGAATCCCGACGGCGACTTCAGATTAGTCGGTTTCCCGAAGGGAGTCCGGACACCGAAGACTCTAAGCAAAAAAATAAAAGAAAGGGTAGAACTCAATTTCCAACATCCCCCATGTACCCCCCCCCCCGAAAAAAAACAATTATTCCCTCGGCAGTTCCACATTTGAAAGTACTCCATAAATTTTTTTGTGTCTGATCTTTCCAAATAATTTCAATATGTAATATGTTTAACTTATCCAAGAATCATATTCACTCGTTTATAAAAAATAAAAGAGTCAAACTTCATCTCAAAACACTCACATCCAATCCAAATTTTCAACTGAAAATACATGTAATATCTTTTCAACTCTAATCACTCGCCCGTGTATAAAAACAAAAGAAAAGTCAAACTCCATCCAACCACCCCCTTTCCAAATAATTTTAAATTAGAATACATGTAATATTTTTTAACTTGGTCAAGAATCAGATTCACCCATATGTAAAAACAAAAGAAGAGTCAAACTTCATCTCTAACCTCCCTCATTCAACCACCTCCTCTAGAATAAACCAAATATCCATGAGCACCTCCTCCATCATAGTTTGCTTGGTCTAATTTTTTTGTACTTTATATTTTCATATAATTTAAATTTAAACATGTTGTATATTTTTAACTCGTCCCTGTAATTTTCAACCTTCACTTAGACAAAATATTTTTTGGGAGTTTATCTTTTCAAGTAATTTCAATTTTTAAGATTCTCATACTATATAAATATTCAAAATTAAATGATTTTTAATTTGACCAAGAATCAAACTTGATTGTATATAAAAAGTAAAAACAAAAGAAGAGTCAAACCACATCACACGCCCCCATCTAACCCCTTCCAAAAATACCAAATTGTGCATGGCCACCTACCCATGTATAAAAGTCTACATGGTCTAAATTTTTTTTAGTAGTTACTCTTTCAAAATGATTTCGATATATAGATTATATAATATTTTTAATTTGACTAATAATCAGATTCACCCGTTTATCAAAATAAAAGAATAGTCAACTTCACTTAAAAATCACTAATATTACATATTTTTTGCGATTGAGTGCATATGAAGTTGAATTAACTAAAGTACTGAAGACTGTAAATTCCAACCCACGTTGTTAGGGTTGTATGATTTATTTTACAAAGTGTGTGACCACTTATATAGTGTTCATGTGAGCATGTTATATTTTATACTGATTGCCATTAGCATGATCAAGCAGGGCATATATAAATTTGGCCATGAAATAACTACATTTTGAGAGTCAAATCTAGAATAGTGGGGTGAGCAATTTTCTACTTATTAGTCTATTCATTAAAGGAACATGGTTTTTTAGTAGTACATGTATGATTCTAATTTCTTCATTCAATAAGAATTATTTTTTCCATTGGAATTTATTATCACGTTGCAAAAGGACGTCAAGTTTACAACAGTGGAGTAATTAGTTTTCTACTTATAGGAATTGTGACTTGTGTGCGCTGTAATAGTGTTTGTTTGTTTCCATTGGTTCTAATTCATGCATATCTCTATATACCTTAAAACTTGGTATCCAGTCTCTCCATTAGTCAGTTATCTAGCTAATGTGTCTTCTTCCAATGGTCAATTGTTATGCAATGATATCAGTAATTATATAATGACCTTAGTAATGTGGTTTTATTTACATAGTCATATCAAACATGTGTTCGATTCTCTATCCTTTCATTGAATTAACATATCTATCCCTCATACTTTCCCAATGTCAAGTGCATATCAGAGAAGAGTTCAATTATACACCCTCATATATTCCCAATGTCAAACACGTCAAAGAATAGTTCATTTATAGCCCACATATATTCCCAAAGTCAAATTAATGTCAGAGAATGTCATACTCATATCAGTGACCCTTCTTTCTCCAAATGTCTCACTAATTATGGAGTACCATCTGAAACAATTTTCACTGTCTTGGGAAATAGATCTTGAATCAAATTGTTAGTTAACATTGGGAGTAGCTTACAATGTGACAGGTTAATAGGAGTAGCTTACAATGTAACTTGTTACAATGCCAGAGTGTAATGCTGATAATAAATTACCACCCAGAATTGTAACAACTAAATTTAATTTATACGACAAACTCCATTGCAAATTTATTCCTTCATTGCTATGTGACAGGTTTCTGCCATAAACTCCATTGCAAATTTATTCCTTCATTGCTATGTAACAGGCTTATTCTAGGGAAATTTATTCAAGTTCACCATCTCTATTGTCACTTGCTTCCATTGTGCGCATGAACTCCTTCATCCTTGGTTATGATTACAATAAAGAGATATTGCATGCCACAAAAATTACAGTCAATGGATTTAATAAGATGGAATATGATTACATCTAATATAATGCACGTGTTCTTAACTTCTTATAATGTGTTGTTATATAAAAAGTCATTAACCACAATGAGTTAAGAACTGAAACCTATATGTGGGACAAAAAACCATTGATTGTGCAATCGCTAACCTGCACTATACTACATTGCAATATCTACATTGAGAGCATTTTTTAGACTTGCAAGTATATATCTTGTTGAGAAACTGTTGTATCTTACTAAGCTCAAATAATACTGATTATATCAGCTTAAGAAAGTGCAATGTCCATACTCCAGTAAGCATCCTATTGAAGGGTAATACATGTATAAATGTAAAGAAAAGAAAATTGGGACCTAAAGAGCCATAAATCCATAAGTAGACACATCCGCAGGAAAGATATATGTGATTTATCCATTCTTCTCCAGCCTTTAATGCCCTTTTAAATCATTTTTTGATTAAGGGTAGTTTTCATGGTCTGGAGGATTTCATCTCAACTTAATCAGAAATCAGGTGGGTGGGGGTGGGGGGGCGGAGGGAGGAGGGTGGGGGTGGGGGGTTGGGTGAGGGAGGAGGGTGGGGGTGGGGGGTAATTTTTTATTAAGGCTAGGGGCAAAACTGTCTTTTCACTTTTCAAATATATTAATGTGAGGTCCCTTGGGACCCTACATTAATATTTTTAACTTTTGGGATTTTTCCAGTATTAACTCCCTTGTGGGGGACCTCTAATTAATTATCCTTATAATTAAGAAGTCCTTTAAACTGACACAAGGATAAAAAATAATAAATACAGACAATATTTAGGATGCACACCAATTATTTAAGATTAAACCCATATATAAGTTATGTACTTCAATCCGGGAGGGTATATAAACACTAACAAGCCATAATTTTTTGGAAAAACTGAATTATCCTATTAAAACTTCGCAATATCACAAATTGACCTAAGTCAATATATTATATTGCACCAATACTACAAAAACTATTAAATTATAAAATGTAGCCAAAAATAAAATAAATAGGTTAAATTAATTTGGGAAAAAATTATATTGTTCAATGATTAAAAAGAAATGAACAGTATAGGTTTTGGACTACAGAATAAAAGAGTAATTTAATTTTTAGTGGTAGACAAATATAGAAAAACCAGAATGGTGATCATGAATTCAAGGGTGAGATTGAATCTCCTATAAATGAGATCAGATATTCAAGCCACATGCAATATCAATCCAAGTTATTGTTGAGAATTTGAGATTATTCTTTACATATAGCACAAGTAAAAGAAAAGGTTTGTAATAATTTTTAAAACATTAGTTGATAGTTGCAGTATCAGCCCAATTGGAAGCACTTCCAGTACGAGGAATAGTGGGAACCCTGGAGTATAAATCAACCTGGAAATACACACTTGATATGTTCCCTTTCTCATCTTCCTGAGCAATGGCTCGAACCTTGTTGAGTGGATGGTCAAAACTGGTCAATCCACTTCCATTCATGAATATGCACCCTGCACTCATATATTACAATACTCAACCACTCAACATGATGTAATAGGCTTCTTTCTCTCTTAAGAGCATATTTGATATCTGATATAATCCCACAAAATGTTTTCTTCACTTTACATGATATACTGGTAATTAAGTTGATACCATTCAGTGAATGAAAGCGAAATGAAAAGAGATAGATATTAAAGAAACTTCAATGTATATTAGGCTCCTAACTCAATATATATTAGAGGCATAACGTACACAAATTTCTATCCTCCAATATATTGATCCGGAATCCAAATATAGATTGAAATCTCTTCAATTTAAATCACTTTCCTTTGGCTTTCCTTCTCTTGAATGGTATTATGTCGAGTGACAGCATTGCGCCCTGGTTTCATATCAAGATTACTTGCAAATTTGTTAATATACACTAAAATCAATGGTTTTTTTTGGACAACACACTAAAATCAATGGTTAAATACTTGAGAAACTGATATTTCAATATGAAATGTAAATCTAAGCAAGTAGACAAGCAAAGGACCTTAGTTATTAAGTTAGTTGGATTCAAATGAATTACCTTGAGGGAAAGGTGAAGAAGATTTTCCACAGCCATGCATTATGATGTCAGGGTCATCAGAGCAGACCAATGATCCATCCTTCGCCATACCCCAATGAAATTCCACACTTCCTTCTCGATCCTAACATTTGCAACCAATTCTATAATGTTACAAAACCGAGCATATAAGTTGACAGAGAAAAAAAAATTTCAACTCTGAAAGTCTGAGTTTTCAGGCAACATTACCTATCTCACAAGTTTAAACAAATTAATGACTAAGACACAAATTTAAAATGTGAATAGAGTTTAGAGTTTACGTTAGTAAGTTTAAAAACAAGTAACACAATTTTGAAAATTACAGACACAAGTAAAATAAAAAGGTGAACTAAAAAAATCTACAAACTCAACCAAGTTTATAGTTAACACAATTTGTAGATTCTACCAAGTTTTTTTTTTCTATAAGGTTGACATGATGAGTTGAACAGATCAGTTTTTAAGAGCTCACTCTGGCTGCAAAAAGAGTGTGGGTTGTGGCATCAAAGATGATAAATGCGAATTTTCCATCAAGTTCTTTTACAACTTGGTCAGGAGGGTAAGGAGCTCGATCTCTCAGAACTTTGTAAGCTTCAACCACAATCATTGCTTCCGTGGCTTGCCTAGGCAGGCCATAGTAATGCCTAAGATCTGCAACGTTGGCTAAAGCCCCCACAAATATGCAGAAGATATCGTCCAGAACAACAATGGACCTATCGCACGCACATTAATACACACACATCAATTAAGCATACACCCATTACACGTGAACCTGACATGCACTAGTAGCTCAGAAAAGTGAAAAATCTTTCATATTCCAGTTTTAGTGAACAAAATCACAAATACACAGTTTCGTAATAGATTTTATTCTTCACAAGACATCCAAAAATTCCCACTTTCTCCTGTCCTAACTATAAAATCCAATTCACGTTTTTTTTAAAAAAAATTCTAAGAAAGCAAAATAAGTCACTTATAAATTGATTACTTGATTTTTCCTTAAACTAGTTTTTTTGTCCAATAAATAGGTAATATAAAAAATATCAAAACGTCATAATTAATTAACCTATTTTGCTTCCTTAATCTCTCCAAAAAAACCTAAACTAGAAAAAGTATAATCTAATTAGAGTTTGTTTGGTTGCAAGAAAGGAAAGCAAATGATTGGAATGGAAATGTAAGGAAATAACTGGAAGCCTGGAATTGAGAGGAAATGAAATGAAGGATGACTTGTTTGGTTGGAAATGAAATGAAGGATTTCTTGTTTGGTTTGCAACTGAAAGGAATTGAATTGAAATGAAAAATTTTTGTTAGAGATATGTATAAATGACCATATTGCCCTAAATAATTATTTGTTTAATAAAAATTATATTTAAATTTAAAAATAATAATTAACCCAATATATTATTTAAAATATAATAAAAATATATTTAAATTAATGAAAATTTAAAAGCATCGTTATTTTTCTGAAAAATGGTCTTACATTTAATAATTGAACAATAAAAATAATAAAGAAATAAAAAATATATAATAAAATGGTAAAATTACATAACATTATTTTCATAAAAAGTGAGTATCTTAGGTATACAAAATTTGAATTATATAAATAATTTGTACTCATTAGGTGAGGTGACCAAGTAATGAATAAAATAAGCCTTTGGAGTTAATCATTAACACGGGCAAACGGAAATGAAAGAGAAATAAGGACGAAATTCAAGAACACCCTGATATATGATTATACGAAAACGTTAAGGTAAATTTTAATATAATTTAGTAAACGCGACAAACGGCTAAAATTCGATATTGTTGCATGTGTATGATGGAGAGTCAGTTACAAAACCTAGTGGGCACAAGAAATGGAATTAATAAGAATTCTATTAATAACCAAACACATGAATTTGATGGCATTTGAAGACTTTCCATTTCTATAGACCTAATTTCTTGCAAACAAATGGGGCCTCAGTTCAACAATCAACAATTTTATACACTGAATTTCATCAAGCACGTATTTACTTTGTACAAACTCATTAAACCGAAAAGTGAAATATGAAGGAGAAGTGAGGAAAGTAACAAACAAACTAAACACCTGACCTGGGGTGCATTGGATTTTCTTCTTTATGTGACAGAGCCATGAAATTGCCATGAGGGAGATTGTAAAGAAAAGAATCGGAGCGCAGGGACAGAAAAGTGTCCAAGATTTCACGTGGGGCCTTAGAATTGTCTGATGCCAAGGAGGGAAGACCGAGCTCCACCGGAGGTTTTCCGGTGGATTTTTCAAACACAGCCAACATTGAAGTGAAGGAATGAAGGTGGCAGATGCTAAGGTTAGCTTGTGATGAGGAATATATAATACTATAATGCAGAAGGTGGAAGACGAGTGGCATTTTGGAGAAAGAGGAGGTGGCAACAGGAGGAAGACGATATGGGACATGAGAAGCGATACGTGTAATCCATATAGTATGAGTGTAGTGAAGGGGTTGCATGCAACTGTGCTAGGGTGGTGCCAGAATCTTTATAGAAATGTGAGCTCGCCTTTGCAAAGTGATGTGAACAAAAAATTGTCTTCAACCTTGTGGGTAGGCGTGGGTTGACGTGAGTGATAAGTACTCTCGTCCCTTAATAAGCAAGTGGTTGGGAGTTCGATCCTTAACTCTTGCGAATAGAGCAAATTTACAGGCCAGCTGTCTACCCCTTATATGGGATTTCAGAACAGCGAGAGACTAGTCTCACTTGACACGCGGTTGGGGATACCCTTGGGTAACCAATAAAAAAATTGGGTCTTCATTCCAAGCTCTTCACCTCAACTTCTCATCACTTAATTTTAATCACTCCCCTGTAATCTGACACTTAATGATAAACCGACTAAACTGGACTCGAGGGTAGGAGTATTGACCATATAAAGAAGGTTGTCTCATCTCCCAATAAGAACGCTTCCCAGGATTCGAACATACATTCTCATCCTTAGGAGGGAGGGTTGTAACTCATTTAACAACTTAACCAACTACCATTGGAACACCTTTTCATCACTTTCTCATCATCAAAATTTTTCTTTAATTAGCACACGTGTCTCTGCCTCCTTCAAACGCTTCAACCATTTGACAAAAAGAAACAAGCTCCACCAAAACTAACTCTCTCTCTCTCTCTCTCTCTCTCTCTCTCTCTCTCTCTCTCTCTCTCTCTCTCCCCCCCAATCAATACTCCCCTCTCCCCTCATTGTCTTCACCGTCTCCTCCATCTCACTCAATTTTATTTTCTAGAGCATGTACTATTTAAGGAAGAAAGTTATAATCATATATAAATTTTTTTTGAATATAAACAAGAACGTACAGGTTTTATATATGAATAAAAAGTAAATGATACTATAATTGTGTATTTGTATGAAATATCCTCACCCTACCCTATCAATAATTCTCCCACCAGCTATTATTTAATGTAAGATTTAGTTGATTTTTATTTAATATATTATTTTTTCAATAATTCTCCCACTATTTTTTAATATAAGATTTTTCAAACTCCTTATATCAACATCTTCAAGTATTGTAGTACTGTTGTATAATATACTCCCATATACATAAATGAGTCATCACAAATTGTAGGGTGGGGAAATAGACAAATCCAAGATGTTGAAAATTTAATGACCAAGTGATACCGTCAATACTTCAGCCGACAGCAAGTGTGTTTCTTTTTTAATATTGTGTGATGTCCATTGTTTCTGATAGTATTTTAATTAAAAAAAGATTTGGGTATAATCTTTACGTTTTTTATTATTTGAATTGATCTCAAAGTAATTAAAAAGTGTATAAATTGTGTGTGGGGGAGACGTATGAAGCGACAGGGTTTATAAGACAAGCGTTGAATTGAGAATGATGGCAAGTTGATTTGTTTCAGTATCCTCTGTGTTCAAGAGGGTTATCAGAATAAGCAAATCACTTTTAATTAAAATAAAAATAAATATAATAGTAACTTGTTTGTAAGTAAATAACCTCTTAACTTTTTTCACAAATATTTGTTTTTGAAAGTTCAAATAAATATTGTTTTCATCTTTATTGTTTTTGAAAGTAAATAACCTCTTAACTTTTTTCACAAAATGGAGTAATATTTTAGTGCTTAAATTATACGGGATTTATATATGTGTGTGTTTTGATCTAGTTGATTGGGAATAATTAAGATCAGAAGATTCCTATTGGAAAGAGTTTTGCATGGTTGAATGATAAAGATAGGTTTCTTCCAAATCCATGTAAGACAGCCCATAATGTATGACTTGGTCAATTACACTGAAAAAAGAAAAGGCGAAACAAAGACATATGGATAGGTGTTGGAATTATATGATGGCTTTCGACACTGTAAATCACGAGCATGCCAGCATTGAAGAGTCATTCACATCTCTTAAAAATCTTAAAAATCCACGTACTGTACAAAAAGCTGATTAATCTTTAATTTGTGTTCTGATAAGTTTCTTTCTTTTCAATGGGTCTAAAAAAGGAGCTAAACAAATTAAGATAAAATCAATATTTAATGAATACAATACTTATCACGAAAAAGTTATCGAAGAAGAAATAAAAGTAAAATGAATACAATAGTGACAGAGAGTTAATCTTGCATGAATTGGAAGGTGACGCAAACATCTTGCATGCAATAATGGGAATGAATTTGCCATGGCAGCACTTTCCAAAGCAGCACCATTTGCCATAGCACTCATATGTATGCCCTTTTTTGTTTCCCCTAGTCATACACATAATTTGTCATACTTTTATGTTTATACTTACAAAAAAATCACGTTAATATTTTCTAAATATCATGTTAATTATTTTATTTGACCATATTTAATAAATTTATATATAATGTAGTTTTTTCTCCCTTAGGGGATACTTGTGCAATATGTGATGCATAAATGTTCAAAATAAAAAGGAATTTAACTTACTTTATTAAATATTTTAAACTTGAAAAAAACAAAAGTTGACTTCATATAGATAGAAATTTAAATAATTGAATGTAGTTAATTATTTGAATATAAAATAAAATATAAATTATTTTTATGTATTAAATATTGTGAATTTTGTGAATTATCAAAATAAAAATTTAAATTATAAATCAGATATAAATGTTTGAATTTTTGGATAAAAAACGACCTATTTGTACCCAAATTAAATGACTCCGTGTTTCTCTTACACACACACACACATTTTGGTTCACTTTCTTTTCTCACCTGAATTCATTCCCTTCTATTCATAAAAAAAAGCGTTTTTAAAAATTACCCTACATTCCTCACACATCTAGACATTTATTGTTTTTTTCCACTCATTTCAACCGATATACTCCTATATAAATTTTAATGCCGGTGGTTAATACTCCCTCCGGTCCCTAGTGTAAGAGCTAGCCGTAAAAAAAACGCTTCTTAAGAAAACATGTAAATGTTAGTTGGGTGTCTGGAGTTAATGCTTCTTTTCCAAAATTGCCCATATTTATTATGGTACTTTTAAGAGAGAGAAATACATAAGCATTAATAAATATGAAAGAGAGTTAGGGGTAAAGTAGGAAAAAATGCATTAAATGAGGAGAGAATATGGGGTGAGCTCTTACATTAGGGACCAAAATCATTCAAATTTTGGGCTCTTACATTAGGGACAGGAGGGAGTACTTATAAATTGTAACAAACACCAGATTATTTTTGTGAAAGAGGGAATATACCTCTAAGATTGTTGATTAAAATTTCCTGTACGTGCGATTCCTCAACATTTTTCATATACTTGTACTATGGCTTTGAAAAGTCTTCTCATGAAACTAATAAATTCTCCTTCCCTCCCATGAACTCTTCTCAGTTCTAAATTATCCTTTCAATCTCCTTCCTTTTCTTCATCTTCCTCACAACTTTCGTGGTCCTGCAATGGTGTTTGCAATGTCAAGCTTCAAATCTGTCTCTCTTTTCTTCTTCGGATTTCTCCTTCTCTGTTCCTTCACTCATTCTCCTTCATATGCTCAACTTATACCCCAGGATGAAGGTACCACTTTCTCTCCATCATTATCCTTTCTTTTCCTATACTTATCTTAGCTTGCAACGTTTGTTACTCATCTCTTAACCGTTAAATTGCAGAAAAACCGTAGAAAATCTGCAGTTTTGTTCACGTTTTTATATAAACAGCCATGCACAAATAATCTAGTTTTAAAACTGATATACTATGTTACGTTCTTCATTGTGGTAAACTCGTTTGTTATAGAAATCATAAAAGCAGGTGTATACATTTATATTTGTAATGATTCAATTCTTACTTCAACTTTTGGTAAAAAAAAAATTAGTTCAACTTTGGTTTGAAAAAGATCAAAACTTTTACTTCAGATTCCCCTGCTTTTAAAGTGTTTTTTCTCTTTCCTGTTTATTTCTCGACAATAACTAGATCATTACAGTTGAACATTGTTTCATATTTAGTGCTATATTTAGTTTCAAAATATGAAACAATCTTCAATTGTAAGATTGTTTCATATTTACTTCATATTTTGTTTCATATTGAGTGCTATATATAGTTTCATACTTTTTGAAAAAAAAATATAGTTTCATACCGTTTCTGCGTTCATATGCTTTTTTTTTTTTTTTTTTGCTTAGAGCCTTCAGTGTCCGGCCCCCTTCGGGGAACAGACTAATCCGAAGTCACCGCCGGGATTCCCCATTTTGGGGGTGACGACTTCCCAAGGGTTCAACCCATGACTTGGTTAAATTTGAGTCCAATTCTTCTTTCCTCGGCATATAATTTTCTGGGATTATCTTATTTTATTTGTTGGATTTATTACTTTAAATTTAGTGGGTCATATTTGATCTACTTGGATGGAGATGGTGAGCCAACTACTCTTGTTTATCCAAAAGGTGTCATTGTCATTTTTTCAGAATCATTATCGGAAACTCGACTTATTAAAATCAAACGCATTAATTAATAATATCTAGAAATGAATATAAAATAATTCTTTTTTTTTTTATACATAAAACTAATTCTAATTAACTAGAAAGAGAGAGCATCAAACTGAGGCAATCATATTCTGAAAGCCGCCTAAACTAAGACAAAGTAGTATGATATTTTGTGAACGAACTGATGATTAAATATTTGGAAAATATGTGTGGACTGCAACGACCAAATACGTATAATTAAAAGCAGGAAATTACTTTTTTAAGCACGGATATATCACACATGCTAGTCATTGTCATAATCAATTACTATAATTCTATTAAAAAGTTGAATTGCTTTATTTTGGTTTTACATGGAAGAGTTTTTATATGCATGGGTTTGATTATAACGAGTCATTTCGCCAATAATTTACGACTATTATTGTACATCATAGTTGTAGGGTAGGAAAATAGACAAATCCAAGATGTAGAAAATGACTGAGTTATTCGGTCAATACTTTAGCCGACAGCAAAATATGATTTTAATAGATTTTGTGTGCTGTCCATTGTTTATGATAAGATTTTAATTGAAAACGATTTGAGTATAATCTTTACATTTTTATTATTATAACTAGAATTTGATGTCAATGTAATAATTGCATATAAATTGTGTGCATGGGAGTCAAATGCGACAGGGTTTATAAAGACAAGCCTTGAATTGAGAATGATGGCAGGTTGATTTGTTTCAGTCTCCTTTGTGTTCAAGAGGGTTATCAATTTGAATAAGGCAAACCACTATGAATGAAAAAAAAAAAGTAGGAAGTAAATAGCCTCTTTATTTATTATAAAACAACAGTCTCTTTATTCTTTTAATAAGAATATTTGAATTTTTTAAAGATAAAATAAATATGATTTTCATCTATATTGTTTTTGAGAAAATAAAAAACACATAATTAATTAGACAATAATAATAATTTGATGCATAAATTATTCATTGATTTATGTGTATCTATGTGCTTTGATCTAGTTGATCGGGAACAGGAAGATTGGGAAGAGTTTTGCCTGTTTGAATAAGATGATTTTTTCTAGTTCCACGTAAGATCTGCTCATAATGTATGACTCGGTCAAGTTACACTAAAAAGAAAAAGAAACAAAGGCATGGATGGTTCCATCTGTATATGACAGCTTTTGACTCTGAAAATCATGAACAATATTGTCAATAATTGAGCATGCCAACATTGAAGAGCAATTCATATCTCTTAAAACTTTACGTAATGTACTAAAAGCTGATTAATCATTATTGTGTGTTTCTGATAATTTTCTTTGAAATAATGGATAAAAAAGGAATTTAAGATAAAATGAATATATAAGTCTCATAGATCTAACTCGTGTGTGTCTTTGATACAGTGAAAGTTTTGCAGACAATATCTGACAAACTAACACATGTGAATTGGAAGGTGGCACAAACATCTTGCAATAATGGGGATGATGGATTTAATATTGCGAGTCGATCTTCTGATTTGAATGTCACTTGCGATTGAACTTTTCAAAATAGCACCGTTTGTCATGTCACACATATGTATGCCCTTTTTCCTTTCCCTCAAATCACACACACACGCACACACTTTGGTGAAATAGACAAAATGTTGTAAATTTTATGTACACCCCATTTCGTGGAGTTCTTAGTGTTAGTGATTCAATCATTTGTGATTGGTTGGTAGTGTGATGAAAAGCCAGAATATAGCAGGAGAAATACCTAGTGAATTTGGAAATCTAACACAATTGATCGAGCTGTAAGTAAATAGTGATTATCCCTCTTTTCTTGGTTCATTCTCATTTATATAATCATTGTGAAAAAACATCGAAATCGGCATGCACTAAGAGAAATTTATTATATTGAGCAGTGATCTCACTCGCAACTTTCTCAGTGGCACCATCCCAACAGTTTTTACACGCACACCACTTCAAATTCTGTAAGTCATACAATATTGAGCTTTTTACATACTCTACAAACTAGACATGGAAGTATGATGAATTATATATTATATGTCATGTAATTAATGAAGTCATGAGTTCAAAAATGGAAACAACATCTATCTACATTTATTTAATGTTGTTAGATTCCATATGACATGTATGTGTATTTGAAAATTAAAACCGTGATATTTTCTCCAGGGCCCTTTTGGGGAATAAACTCAATGGTTCAATTCCAAAAGAATTGGGTGAAATTACTACTCTACGAGAGCTGTAAGTTTATGAGTCAAAGTCAATCTCAATTTGAAATGAACAATGGAAATGTTGATACTAGAGCTAAATAAGATTTATATTCATGTTTATAGGGTTGTAGAGGATAATCAGCTTGGAGGGCCTCTTCCTCAGAGTCTTGGGAGTTTGAGCAACCTACAGAGATTGTAATTAACTCTTTGTTCATTCGGTGCTGTGTTGAAGACATGACATTTCATGATGCTTAACTTTATTTTGTGTGAATTTGCAGACTTCTTTCTGGAAATAACTTTACTGGGATTATACCAGAGACGTTTAAAAATCTAAAGAACCTAACTCAATTGTGAGTGATACCATGTGTTTTACCATTTAGTTTATTCTAGTTGTTAGATATTTCCATCGATCTTCTCTCTTTTTGACGCCTTTGTCAAGCACTCAAATCAGCCCCAACGTTTCTGCAGTAGGATAGATGGGAGCAGTTTATCTGGGAAGATACCCAGTTTTATTGGGAACTGGACCAAAATTACTATTCTGTAAGTAGGCATGCTTTCATTTAAACTTTTGTTATTATTGGTTATAATATCAAATTTTCGTTATGTTCAATTTCATTTCAATTTTTAAGGGGATCTTATGTTTCTGTTAGAAATATGCAAGGGACAGGCATGGAAGGTCCAATTCCATCCAACATATCCTCGTTGACTAATTTGAAAGAATTGTGGGTGCTTGTTTTTTCTGTTTACCTATATGTGTTATACATTTTGTTTGAATTTAATATTCAACAAAGAATCTTTTAAGCAAAAAAATTACGGATGAGAAATTTTGATTTCAGGAGAATATCAGACTTGAGTGGAACAACAGTCATGTCATTTCCTAATCTTAAGAATTTGAAGCTTTTGGAACGACTGTGAGTTGAAAACTTTCCTTTCGCTATACCAAGGGCTATATACATTTGTTTGGGTTTTGTACGAAGTACTTCACACCCTTCATTCATATAATTTTAGGACATTAAGGAATTGTCTAATTGTTGGTCGCATTCCAGATGATTTCAACCAAATGACAAAACTAACGACTCTGTAAGTTTGTTTCATATGTGTAATTTTAAGTTAAATGATTGTTGAAATTTTATTTTCTTAGTTGTTTACTCATGAGGCTAGTTGATTTTGTAGAGATCTAAGCTTTAATATGCTGAATGGTGTGGTCCCTACTTCACTTGAGTCTTCACCGTCGATTGATCACATGTAAGCAAACATTTGTATTTATTGGCACAAATTTTGATATGAAAAAGGAAGTGATTTTAGCTTTTTGATGTCATTAACGAGATTGATAATAACTATGGATGCAGATTTCTAACAAACAATTCTCTTAGCGGTACAATTCCAGGATGGATGCTAAGTAGCGAACACAATATGTTAGTTTTATACCCTTACAATTTCTCTATTTGCAAAGTCTAGACTTCCTCTTAAACAACTGCAATATATCATGTTGGAGAAGAAACTAAACTTTTAAATCTCTTTATATTTTACTATCAGCGATTTATCTTACAACAATTTTACTGAGACTTCTGCGCCTACTTGCCAGCGGTTGAACGTGTAAGCTTCTCTTTGATTGATCAATTACTTAGAGACTCATATGTTTGTATTGGTAATGCTTAATATTGACTACTTGCTATTATTGATGGACAGAAATTTGGCTTCTAGTCTCTCATCTTCAGCAAGCAATTCGTGAGTTCTTGCTAATGGAGTTAAATGTCTTAATTTTTTGGTTTCAATTATTTAACTCTTCAAAATCAATTCTTGTAACGAAATGTTCATTTTGTAGCCTCTTTTGTTTGAAGAAGGGCCTTACGTGTGATGGAAACCGAAAATGTGAGTTGAGATGTGGTACATAAATCATATTTACATGTACCAAGAAAATTTAAAGTGAATCCTTAATAATTTCTCCTAGCTAACATGTGTTGTTTTTTTTAATGTAGATCATTCATTGTTCATAAATTGTGGAGGCAGTGAGATGAAGTTCGAGGATCATGTATATGAAGCAGATTTACGTCTAGATGGCATCTCTTATTTTAATAATCAAAACAACTGGGCTTATAGCAGCACAGGAATTTTTATAAATAATGATTCTGCTAGTTTTACAGTGACAAATTCATCTTCATTGAATGTTAGTTGTCCAGCATATTGCCAAACCGCTCGCCTTAGCCCTCTTTCCCTCAAGTACTATGGTCTATGTATGATGGAAGGCAATTATACAGTAAAGCTCCATTTTGCTGAGATAATGTTTTCTGATGACCAGACATATAGCAGTATTGGAAGGCGCATATTTGATGTTTCAATTCAAGTGAGTGATGAAGGGATACACTTTGTTAACTTGTTTCTATTTCGTTTTTAAAACTCAAGTTTGAACTTACATTTTTTTCTTACATTGTCACAGGGTGTCAAATACTTACAAGATTTTAACATTGCGGAGGCAGCGGGTGGGGTTGGTAATGTTATCACTAGGGAATTCAATGTTCATGTTCATGATGGCACCTTGGAGATCCATCTATACTGGGCAGGGAAAGGAACTACTGCTATTCCCTTTAGAAACGTATATGGACCCCTAATATCTGCTATCACTGTGACCCCGAGTAAGTAGTATTTCTCACATTATTGTGGAACTTATTGTTTTTTAATAAAATACCTTGATGCTATGTACTATAAGCATTTATTCTTTGTTGTAGACTTCAAAATTCCTTCAAAAGGTTTGTCCACTGGAGCCATTGTGGGAATTGTGGTTGGATCATGTGTTTTTCTCGTATTGGTACTATTTCTCCTCCGAAAGAAGGGTTTCCTTGGCGGGGAAGACCCAAAAGATAAAGGTACTGTTGGAGTGTTAAATAAACTATTTCTTTCTTTATATACTTTTAGCATTTTTATCCCATTTTTCATTTCCTTGCACTTATCCTCTTTCTGTCTTTGCAGAGCTTCTGGATCTTAAGACAGGTTATTTTCCCATAAGACAAATTAAAACAGCCACCAATAACTTTGACCCTGCAAATAAGATAGGAGAAGGAGGATTTGGGCCTGTGTATAAGGTAGCATGAGAATCTGAAACATCATAACATGGCACTTACCCCCAAAAATGTTTGAACCAATCGAGGGTGTTATGTGTATGATACTGATTAGATTGCTTTTTATAACAGGGTGTACTGTCTGATGGTGTAGTTATTGCAGTGAAGCAGCTCTCTTCCAAATCAAAGCAAGGGAATAGAGAATTTGTTAATGAAATAGGAATGATATCTGCATTGCAGCATCCAAATCTTGTGAAACTTTATGGTTGTTGCATAGATGGTAATCAACTAATGCTTATATATGAATACTTAGAGAACAACAGTCTTGCTCGAGCATTATTTGGTAAATACTTTTAGCACTTTGTATGTATAGATATCTACTCCTAGTTTCCAACCATATAGCTTAAAAGGAATTTTTGCATAATTTATTATTAGGCCCTGAAGAACATATGATGATACACTTGGATTGGGCCACAAGATTGAAGATTTGTAAGGGGATAGCAAGGGGATTAGCTTACCTTCATGAGGAGTCAAGATTGAAAATAGTTCATAGAGACATTAAGACAACGAATGTCTTACTTGATAAGGATCTAAATGCCAAAATTTCTGACTTTGGTCTCGCGAAGCTCGATGAAGAGGAGAATACTCATATAAGCACCCGAATAGCCGGAACAATGTTTGTACTATGTCACATTAAACTTTATGCTTGATTGATCTTTAGTTAAAAGTTCATGTTCATCACGCATTGTTGGCTTGCTCCTGTTTTTTTCTACATTAACTCGTTTTTTTATTTACATAAATATTTCCATATATGTTAAGTCATTTATTGATGGATGTCATATACTCTTCTCTCAGTGGTTACATGGCCCCGGAATATGCAATGAGAGGTTATTTGACGGACAAAGCGGATGTTTATAGCTTTGGAGTCGTTGTTTTAGAGCTTGTTAGTGGAAAGAACAACATGAATTATCGGCCAAAGGAAGAGTTTGTTCATCTTCTTGATTGGGTAAATTTTTTTTCATAGCTCTTTATTCTGATAAATGAACTATTGTTCCAAAGCATTTAGGTGCATATTTCATCCCTTACTTCTGTCATCTTAAGAATTTGAGATTAACAAAAATAATCCCATCCCTATAGAGTCACACTTAATTTACTAATCATATATAATCAGTAAGACATATAATCACATTCCATCTAACCAATTAATCTAAGGATAGCAACCTTATGATGAGTTGAAGGAAAAATATTGAACCATTATGATCAAACAATAATATAAAATTTTGTATTTAACTTTAGGAACTTGATACAAATTAAGCTTCAAAAGGCCAAATCGATAATTTTCACAAAACAAAAGATTGTAAAGGCTAAAAGTTGTGTTATCCCTAAAAAAGAAAAGGGTGATGTTGCCATAATTTCATCTTCTTTAACGTGTTTAGTTAAATCTTAACACAAGCATCGACTTTGTATGTTATTGAAGGCCTATGTTCTCCAAGAGCAAGGAAACCTTTTGGAATTGGTGGATCTACGTCTTGGTTCAAACTACTCCCAAAAAGAGGCCATGAGAATGCTCAACTTGGCTCTTTTGTGTACCAACCCATCTCCCTCTCTTAGACCAGCTATGTCATCTATAGTGAGCATGCTTGAAGGAAATATGCCAATTCAACCTCCAATAGTCAAACGCAAAGAGTCAGGCCAGGAGCAATATGCGAGGTTCAAAGCTTTGGAGATGCTATCACATGACAGCCAGACATCTATAGCCTCTCAAGTAAGTATGGAGCAAAGAGGCAAGTCAATGGATGGGCCATGGATTGATTCCTCAATATCTCTTCCAAGTGGAGATGATGATTGTTCTTCATCTAAGGGGCTTCTTCGGGATTAACATTATGAATATGATTAGTTCTATGAGTTAAAGAAATTGCATAATTTTTTCAATTATTTTGCAAAGGAGTGTGAATTTGAACAATGGGGTTATAATTGTATTCAATGTAACAGTGAAAATTTTGAGGGTACATAGCATGTTTTGAGGGTATATAATGTGTATACCGATGCTCATCAATTTCAGTTGGGCAAATTCTTATTAATAATTTCTTGTTGCTTTATTAGTTACTTTTTCATGTTATGATAGTAACTTTGCCATAATCTATTTATAACAAAAAAAGACATTATGAGTATTAAGAGGTGGAATTTCTTGTCCGATGGGAGGATAATTTCGTTGTTAATAAGAAAAAAGACGTGAGTAATCATAATCATTTTCTTATGAATAATATATGCTTAATTAGATTATTAAATATTCCTTAAATCCATGAAAAATTTTGAAGCCATTATAGCTCCTTAGGATTGAGATGTAATTTCTTTTACATTTACAATTCATTCACGCCCTTCTCCTTCTTTTTATGCGTTATGGAATGTGTGCATAAATACCAACCTTTTTTATGTTTCAAACAAGAACCAAACAAGAAGATAAAATTGAAATGTAGTAAATTAGTGACCTTATATGAGAACTTATATGCATGTAACATTTTTCTCTCACAATAAACAGCTTATGCCGTGTTTCTTATTTTAAAAAATAAGTACCATCTATGCCTTGTTGCTACGTACAAGAAACATTTAGATATCTACAGTCTCACTTGGAAATGACATCATATGTCGGTGATATCTTCAGTCTTGCATGTTTTCGATTGGCCCTTAAATGGATTCACTGCTCGAATCTTCTATTAGATGATATCACCATATGGAATGTTCACAAGGGTCTGATTGATTTCTCGGCATGGGCTCCATCAGTACATCACATTGTTGCTCGAGATGTTTCAGAACTCATTAAGTCTTTCCATTAGTTAATATAGACTCAATTTCTATTGCTCAGTATAATAGTATTATTTCTTTATTTTCTTTTATGGATATTATAAGACTCATTTAACCCTAACTAATATTAATATCATTTTGTCTTTTATTCAAAAAAAAAAAAGATATCTACAGTCTCAACATTATTTAATTCCCATTTTCTTTTCATTTAATTAAAAGGCCAACTCACTTTGAGTCTGAGCTTAGGACCTTGGAGAAAAGAATATATTAGGAAGTTTTATGCTCTTATCCTTACTTTTATGCAAAGAGACTGATTTAAACTCATGATTTCCTTCATGGTAATGAATTTACCGTTTAGTTAAGATGACCCTTTTTTCCTTTTAATTTAATTACTTTTATCAATTTTATAGAATTTATTGCTTTCACTCAAAAACTCTAGCACCCCTGTCCCCACATTCTACCTCTTCCACCATTTCGCCTGCTTCTTTTATTTTCTCTCCCCCACACAAATAAAAATAATTGTACTTTTGTGAAAATTGTGGCAACTTATGCATATCTACGGTCTTTAATCAACTTTTTTATGTTCATTATTTAGTTTTTTTAGCACAATGTTCATTATTTAGTTAAAGTTTTTTTTACCAATAAAAATTTCTTATAATAAGGATCGGGTAAGAAAGACCGGGGTGGTACAAACAACATTTTCTCTTATAAAATTGATATGTAAATATGCATTTAACTAATGTAACTTTTTTATGTTTTTACTCTCAATTACTTCATTGGAAATTTTGTACCCAAAGCATTTCGGTCAAAACATCTGTATTTAATTGACTTCGCGTTTCTTTGTGTGTGTGTATTCATTTTTTTTACCTGATTTATTCTCTGACATTCATAAAACAAAAAAGCGTTTTTAAAAAATTGCCATGCATGACTCACACATTTAGACATTTTTTTTCACTCACTTCAACCTATATAAATTTTATATTTCGGTGGTTAATACTTATAAATTGCAAACACCGGATTACTTTTTGTGAGGAAGAGAATATACTTTTACTGTTGATAAAAATTCCTTATATATGTGTGTGTGTGTTAATGTGTGCTTCCTCAATATTTCCATAAACTTTTACTGCCTTCGCTAGCGTGCCAAGCGCATATACTTTTTTTTTTTGTTTAAAACCACCCGGTTTAATCCGGACTCGAGGGGTAGGAGTGTTACCCGCATAGACAAGGTTGTCTCCTCTCCCAATGAGAGCGCTTCCCGGGATTCGAACACGCCTTCTCATCCTTACGGGGGTTATAGTTCACTTACCAGCTCAACCAACTACCAATTGGTAAGCGCATCTATACTAACTATACTTTAAAATATCTTTTTATAAGATTAAATGTCATTTTAACCAATAAACTATTTCAAAAGTATCAATTTAAATATAATAAATAATAAAAAGTCTAATTCTAACCAATAAAAAATGGTTCATTTTGGCCAATAGATTATTAGAAAATCTGTCTCTCTTTCCTTCATTTTGGCCAATAGATTAATAAAAGCATCTTCAACACAACATTCCTGGTCCTGGTGTTTGCCATGTCAAGCCTCAAATCTGTCTCTCTTTCCTTCTCTATACATTCACTCATTCCCCTTCATAGGCTAAACTTGTATTCAGGATGAAGGTATTGCTTCCTCTCCTTTATTATCTTTCATTTACTATAGTTATGGTGTAACATGTTGAATTGTGAATCCACGTGACTTTTGTCATTTCACCACAAAAGTTTTAAAGAAAATGTGAGACTCAACCTAGTCTCAGCCTACTTTCTTTTCTCTTAATTTTTCTTCTTCTATCTTAATTTCTGTCCTTCTCCTCCTCCTCTTTTTTTGCCTAGCTTGAATTTTTTAATTTGAGGAACAACCTCCATTTTTTTCAATATACTTTTTTTATTCCACTAATTTAATGATGGGACTGAACTCACAATTTTATAGCCTGAACTCACATCTAATACCTTCAATGTGGAACTTTGGGTGGTTTCTTTGGTATAACGATTTGCTACTCATCTCTCAATCGTTCAATCACTAAAAAACATTAGAAAATCAGCAATTTGGTTCTTGTTTCTTAGAACACCCTGCACAAATAACCTAGTTTTAAACTGATTGTTTTGATGTATGCATTTATATTGGTTTGAAAAAGATCAAAACTTTTAAACGCCATGTGAAACCGCACTCTTCTTTGTCTAAAAGGTATCAGTCATTTTATATTCCATAATTCAGTTCAAAAAAAAAATTATATTCCAAAAAAAGGTGTCTGTCATATTTTCCAGGAATATTATAAAAAATTCGACAAATTAAAATCAAACGCATTAATTAATAGTATCTAGAAATAGGTATGTAGCCAATTCTTTTTTTATACATATATAATTAATTCTAAGAAAGAGAGCATCAAACTGAGATAATCATATATTGAAAGCTGAAACTAAGATATAGTGTGATATTAAATGAATGATTTGATGGTTAACTATTTAGTAAATACGCGAGGACCACAATGACCAAGCACATATAAAAGCTGTAAATTATGATATTTTGAGCACTGATAGTTGCTAGTCATAATCAATTTTAATTCTCAAGAAAGTTCTTTTAAACTGAATTCTTTAAGAAAGTTGGACTGCTTTGTTTTGGTTTTACATGGAAGGGTTTTTTATAGCATGGGTCTGACTACGAGACGGAAAGAAACGAGTCATTTTACGGATAGTTTTAAATTTAAGGGTATTTTTTTGAATAGTAGGTAATATTAACCAATTTAAATAAATTCATTAATTTCTTAAAAAATGAAAATAAATTAATAATTAGGACCGAAAGGAGTATTACACTACTATTGTAGGTTCATAAATGGGTCATCACAAGTTGTAGGTGGGATATATAGACAAATTTAAGACGTTAAAAATGACCGAGTGACTTGGTTAATACTTTAGCCGACAACAAATATACTACCTTTTTGAATATGTGTGTTGTCCATTTTTTATTTCCTCCCAACTTTTCCATCCATCCCAACTTGAGCCTTAGAATTTTTTTGCTCAGGATTGAGCCTTAGAATTTGATATCTGTAATAAGTACACAAATTGTGTGCGTGGAAGTAAATTGTTAAGACACTGATATGGAAATCTTTAGGATAAAAAATATTCTGTAAGGAGTTATAAATGGAAGGTACAAGTGCATGAGAAAAATGATTGAACTCGTATGGAATGGTAAACAAAAAAACATCGGTTAATGCATGCATTTAGGAGATAAAAGCAATCAACACAAAGCATGGAAATCATTAGTAGATGCCATGTAAGCAGCGACCAAGATAGCGACACATGGACAAATATCACATAGGACAAGTGGACCAATGACATCCCTTAAACAACTTTTAAAGATATCTAGTTGATAGTTGATTGATGAATAGAGTTTCATGTTATTCACTTATTCACTTAGGTCGGTTTGGTGGATAGAAATGAAAGAAAGTTGTATGAAAATAATTGAACATTTAAGGGGTAATTTGGTCATCTACATATATCCTGGGGCCCACAAGTTTTCTCTCTCCATCTCACCCATCTCACACTTATCCTGGGGCCCACAAACTTTACTTTCTTATCATTACCTCTACTTTCCATTTCTTACCCTTTCCATTTCTAATTCTTTACTTTCTTTCATCCAACCAAACATACTCAGTCTGTTGAAACTTTTATGTGAATGCATTCATGCCGAGATTTCATAATTAATTTCCTATTATTTTTTCACACAAACTCACATGCTTGTGCATATGATTAATTCATGCTTGAAAATTCCTTTTAGACCAAAAAAGTAAACTTTTTTAAAGGGTAGTGTCCCAACGGCTTAGGGATATCTACTATCTACACTCTTAAATGAAGGTTGAATCACTTGATATAGGCGACAGTACAACCATAGTTCATAGGACTTTCAGGTTCATGATTAGTGACTCTAGCATGATTTCTCAGTATCTCAATTGCACGTTCCTTCACTGCACCAGTACCCATCCCATGTACAATAAAGAGAACTGAATAAGGACGGCTTGAGTTTATTGCCATCTCAAGCTGCATAGAAGCTTCTTCCACTCTCATACCTCTCAAGTCCACTGTGTTCTTAGACGTCCGCACCACTGGCCCATAAGAAGCCTCTTCTCCTTCCTTGTTAATGCTCTCTAACTTGCTGCGCCATTCTCTCTTCTGCACACTCTGCAATTGTTGATCCAGATGTTAATGCTCATCATTTTAAAATGAGGCCAACAATTATCAATTATTTTTTTCAACGGGACAATTATTGAGCAGTCCTTACATAAGCAATCTAATCACTAAATAGTCCTACAACAAGTGAGTAAGATGCAGTGATAACATCCGTTTACAGAAATGACAATAGGCCATTTCATACATATTAAGATTGGCTCCAACACCAACCTGGAGACCTGATACTGCCAAGCCAAGCGCATTAGAGCAGGCTTCTATATTTTATAAGTAACAAATAATCATCATGTCTGAGTGAAGCTGACAAATCACGTTGTAAATCATTTGAATCAATGTATTAGTGTAGAAAAAAGTAATTTGTACGAGGACATTATTTGAGCTGATGGGAAAAGTTCAAGAGAAATGATGGCTGGAGATCGATTGATTCAGTTAAATGACAAAAGAACCCCTAAACATGAGGTTCCAAATGAATCTAAACCTTTTCGAAGTAATCTTCTTCATGGAGAGGTATATCAACTAATCAGTTACATAACCAAGCTAAATCTAAACTTTTTTAAGTGCATATAGCTCACTCATACCTGTATCCCCTGATATGAAAAGGTACCAGATGTAGAATTCTTTCCATTAGAATGAATAGCTTTGATGCGGCTTTTCTTCACACGGACCTTAACTTTACCATATTGTACCAGGACCGTTTCATCATCCCCTATCTGTTCCACCACTGTGGCCAATTTCCCTCCTAGTCCCTCAACTTGAACTTGCTCTCCAAATTGCGGTGTATATGGAGTCTGATCAACTTCATTGCCAGGAAAATTGACAGGAGTATGAGCTTTTACAATGGAAGTAATTGCAGATTCAGATTCCCTAATTAATAAATTCAATTGATCACGACTAGCAGTTTTGAGTTGCTTTTCAAACTTCTTTATAATAGTTTCCATTTGAGATTTTGCATCCAATAGCTCTTGTTGGGCCTGTTGAGTTTCCTTCGCCATAAGAGCCCTCTCACGTTTCTCAAGATCTTCTGCTTCCTCTTGGATCTTCATGAAAAAAAAATTTCATAAAGGAAGAAAAGAGACTGAGAAACAGAAATGAAATGAAAAATTCTAAATACAACTATTTACCATCAAAATTTACTGGAAATGTTATAGCATACATTGGCGAAGAACATTTTTCCATTCATATAAAAAATGAACATTTTTTCCAGCAATAAGCATTATGAATTTTTTGCTTCTCCTTTTTTTTTGGTATGGTAAAGTCGATTTACTTCACATAAAAGACAAAGGTAATCCATCAGAAAACATGTGACCTGAAGCCCACAGAATGGCAGGAAGGCAAAGAAAACAAGCCTACCCCAGCAAAACCCAAAGCGGGTGAAGAAACAATCATCTAGCGTGTGCCTCATAATATAAATTGCAATATTTCAGCTCTGTAGACCAAAACAAATCTTCTAGAATTAAAAAGTACAGGATAAAATTGCAAAAGAATCTAGCATGTACCTCATGGTATATACTCAAAATTTCAGCTCGAACAGATGCAACCCTTTCAGCCTGGGCTTTCAATCGGTCTCTTTCTTCCTTTAGAGAATGATACAACTTTCCTCTCCGCTCTTGTTGCTGTTCTGGTTTTAACTTCTCCACCCATTTTTTGGCACCTTCAACTATATTATCATCAAAGCCTATAGATTTAGCTATACTCAATGCATTTGAGTCGCCAGTACGTCCCCATAAAATCTTATACGTAGGTTGTAATGTTTCTAGAGAAAATTCCATTGCTGCATTGACAAAACGATTATCCCTATCTTTTAGAGAACTCAGATCCGCATAATGTGTAGTCACAATGGCCAAGTTTACCCTATCCTTCAGATATTGCAAGATACTAGCAGAAAGAGCTACCCCTTCAGAAGGATCAGTTCCGCTACCAATTTCATCAATGAGAACAAGTGACTGTTTTGAGGCCACTTCCAAAATTTTACAGATTCGTGATATATGCCCACTAAAAGTTGAGAGATTTTGTTCTAGGGACTTCAATAGGGAAAAACAGCAAAAAGAAAATGAGTATTAGAAAACAACTGAAACAGCTACATGATGCCAGGGAAAAGTTCTTATTAAATAAGGAAGTCCACGTATTACCTGGTGATCCCCAATATCTGCCAATATAAGGTCAAACCAAGGAATTTTGGGAGAGTTCTTTGCTGGCAAATGCATTCCAGATTTTGACATGAGTGATGTTAGGCCTAAGCTTTTCATGGAAGCTGTTTTCCCTCCAGTATTAGGTCCTGAGATCACTAACACTCTGGTACCATAACCAATTTTAAAGTCAACTGGTATGGGAAAGTCATCACTGGTTCGTAACAAACTTCTAGAATCCATTGCTTCATTTTTGTTAGCCAACTCATCAGCATTTCCGGATCTCAGATCAACATTGTCTGAAAATCTATCTAGAGAGGCCTCCAAAAGTAAGGGATGTCTTAGACCATCAATATCAATCATTAAAGCTTCATCCTCTCCTTTATAATCACCACCTTCAAAATTCCCTGAACTAAAAATTGGGCATTTCCCATTCATCCATTGAGCATAAGCAGCCCTTGCAAAAGCAAGGTCTACCTTGAGAATTCTATCAAATAAATTCTTGATTTTCCTTTCTGAATTTGCTATCTCAGAGGCAAGCAAGCTCAAAATCGCTCTTTCCTCAGCCTTTTCAGAGGTTGAAAGCCTTACTTCCATGTTGTTCAGATCTATTGCATCTTTGGGTTCCATAAAATATGTTGCCCCAGAACTGCTAACATTCAGAACTACACCATCAGGTAGCAGATGTCTATGTGAAGCCTTGACAGCCACACACATCCTAGATCGTCGTTGTGTAATTAATGGCTTGTCAAAGCCCCCAGCCTTGAAAATTTCAAATGATACTTCTTTCAACAAAGAATCTAAAACTTCCATGTTCCTCTTTCTTTCTGACCTAATGATTTCTAGGTCTTCACTTGCTCTATCAAGAATTACAGAAAAATTGCAATCTATACAAAACTCTATTTTATTCGCCAACTCGACTAGAAAATCACAATTCTGCAATATTTCAAGTAGAGGAGAGTACCTGAAAGATTGCATAAATAGAGATATTGATACAGATCCCTATCTTTAAACCTCCAATATGAAGCGGTTATGTCAAAAGAACAAGTCAAATAAGGGAATTCTACTCCATATTTAAGAGTACCTTTCAGATAAAACTTTCTTTTTAAGTGCTTATGAGATATGAGAATCCATTACGATATGATGTATGCTCCACACGTTGTCAAGGACAAAACAGAACACCTAGACCATGCATCAAATAAAATCCTTATAATATGAATTGGACTAAGAAGTACCCATAATTACAGGACAAAAACCATAGACAGAAAACTTCTTAACACCACACCTTGAAGTAGGTGAAATACAGGTCCAAGAACATGAAAAACTCATAATAAGTTTTCTGCAAAAGACATCAATCTACGTAACAATGGACCTACTGAAACACATCAAAAACATTTAAAAGGTGACATAGAATGTAACCCAAAACCCAAACATTAAACTTGGAACACAAACATCTTTGCAAGATTTGTTATCATTATGAAAAAGGCCAGAAATCTCCAACCGTAACGACCACAATTCCCAAATTCAGGTCAGGGTGAAAAATTTGTCACCTCAAGTTACATGATCTATCTTCCACTTTTCTTCAAGACTTCAAGTATACTATACAAAATAAGCTAAAACAATTACTTACAAATGGATTTGCCTGATATTTTCTCTAACTAGTTTATCTTTGTGATAAAAATACGCATAAACTAAATTATAATCTAATAAAACACAAAATAAGTTGTAACTAGCTCATTTACCTTCCTTAATTTTTTTTATAAAGTTATACTTCCTCTAATCCCAAATATAAGACCTGTTGACGTTTTTAGAAATTCCTAAGAAAACAAAATAAGTAACTTATAAATTGACCTTAAACTAGTTTATTTGATCTATAAACTAATCAGTAATCTAAATAATACTCCCTCCGGTCCTAAATATAAGACCTAATTGACTTTTTCTAGAAAATCTTTAAAAAAGCAAAATAAGTTAATTATAAATTGATTTATCTAATTTTTTTCCTTAAACTAGTTTATTTTACCTATAGACTAATGGATAATCTAAAAATATATCAAATATGTCATCATTTAATAACCTATTTCGCAACCTTAATCTTTCCAAAAGAAAGTCAATTAGGTCTTATATTTAGGACCGGAGGTAGTAGTATCAAATATATTGAATCATCAAATATTAAATTGAAATTCCAAAGGAAACAAATTTACGAAAACAATACCTTTCAGGAGAACCACCAACTAAGCTCAACTCCTGCAACTTCTGAAACAATCCCCTCGCCGCACGAAGCGATCGGCAAACCCTACAAAGCTCCCCAACGTTCAAAACCTGACCCAAAGTTGCCACCTTTACAATCTCCGTCAAATCTTCAATCCCCGAAAAATCCACCGGCGGAGAAACCAACCTCGCCGCCGACGTCTGGTCCACAAGTCTCTGACTCTCCCTCTGGGTCCCACCAATGGGCAAATGAGCACTCTTTGCGGCAGAGAAGCCCATAGACGTTGACGTGAACTTGGAGAGATTGTTGCAGATGGAGTCCCATTCTAGGGTTTTGAGGGTTTCGGCTTGGAGAGTGTGAGGGAGTGAGAATCGTTTTGGAGTTACTGAGTTTGACTCGGCCGAGTTGGGGATAGCGAAGGCGGGTACGGGTTTGGGGATTGTGAAGAGGTTTGGGGGTTTGCTGATGGAAATGAAGAGGTTAGTGAGTTGCATTGGTGGATGATTTGTACGGACGGAGGTGAGTTATTGAGTCGAGTTTAGTGAGTCTGACTCGGTCTCACCATGTTTTTGTTTAGCACTGAAGCTTGGTGATAGGATGATGATTGTTGGCCTTTCGAATTGGAATGTTGGATTTTGCAAGACGACGACGTTTTGAGATGGCGCGCCCGCGAATCAGTTTCGGTTAAGTTCGTTAAGAATGAATGCTACATCAAAATAGAAATAGAAATAGAAATAGAAAATTTAGAATCAGCTATTTATTTTCATTTTTATCATCATCTTCTTCTCACTTGGTAAGTGTAAGATATATACTCCCTCCGGTCTTAAATATAAGATCTATTTGAATTGAGGGGATGAGTTTGGTCCTAAATATAAGACATATTTCTAATTTTTATCAACTTTTTCCCAAAATATTATTATCAATGCCCCCTAACAATACACAAGGAAAGAGGCAGAGTGGAGTCAATGTTCCCTAGTGGTAGACAAGAGGAGAGGGAAGGTGGAGTCAATGTTCCCTAATAGTGGACAAGAGGAGAGAGAGAGTGGAATCAATGTTCCCTAATGGTAGACAAGAAGAGAGGGAGTGTCGAGGTGAAGGTGGATAGTCAGGGTACATGGTAATTTCATGTCATTTTAACTAATTTAACTAACATCCTTAATCTAATCAAATTAGGTAAATATGTCGTATATTTAGGACGGAGGGAGTATTTAATTAACTTGATTACCTATTAAATCTGACTTTAGGATTATAGGCACAAAATATCTTGAATGATTCTTCGGCACTTCCAAATTCAAATCAAACATATCAGGTTTTTCCTCATAATGCTCTGCTGCAGCTTAGGAGGTCTTTCAACTATTGCTTGATCTTTTAAACTCCAGGTCTCATTGTTGTCTCTTCATGCTTGCCTTCCAAATCTTATTGTCAAATCCACGAACACACCCACACAACCCATTTGACCCTTCCTCACTGGCGGCCACTATAGTGATGATCACCGCCAAGTGAGAAGCTAAACTCCACACTTGGAAACAAGGAGAAAAAGGACCCCCACCAAGGAGAGAAAAATAACGTTCTCACTAGGTCACTTCATTATAATAGAAGGATAGTAGGAGTATTTAATTTGAATTTAAGCATGCAAAAGAAATAAATATTTTTTATTCCATCCGATATTAAATTTAAGTTCACTATGACTCTTTTTAGGCAAGTTAAGTAAGAAAATTAAGTCACTAAATTAATCATAAGCCACATGTAATTAGATTATATATTTTTTATTAAGTAGAATAAATTAGTTTCAAGAAAAAAGATAATTATAGATAATTTAAAGTGATTAATTATGCATCTTTAATTTGAAAGGGACTGGAGAGAGTAATATTTAACACAACATTTTTACCATTATAGCCTTCTTGCTAATACACTATATAATACAAACATTTGGTACAAATTTTTTTTTACATACTGTTGTCCACTTCTCTTATTAAAATTCTAGTTTTACATCCAAATCCAAATGTCATTATTTTCAAGAAGATTGTGAACGTGCAAATAACTGTTCATAATTTTCAGCTTATTCTCACTATTTCTGGCAAGCATATATGCTTGAGCTGTGTCCACAGCATAAAGCTCATGATGCATGATGCATGATGCATGGTGATAACCACAAGAGAGTGAGATGTTAGAAGAGTTTTCATTTAGCAAGGATTGGAACACCACAAGCTACAGGAGCATGCTTCCCATTCTTGAAGACAAGGTTTCCTCTCACAAAAGTTGCCAACACTTGTCCTGATAACTTCTTCCCCATATATGCAGAGAGGCTCTGCATGTAAAAATATCAACAACATTAATAATGATTACAACTACAATAAGGGATAGAAGTAGAAAATCTATATTGAAGAATGATAAACGTTGGTAGCAAGAAAAAGCTACAATAATACAAGTATTATGACTGAAACATGAAAAAATGAGTTTAACAACAGAAATAGAAGAATCGAAACTCACAGGATGTCTAAGGAAAACAGGATACTTGTCATCCAGGATGAATTCTGTCTCTGGTTGCCACACTACAATATCAGCATCTTTTCCAACTTCAATGCCTCCCTATAACATAAATGGAAATTAAGTTAGACAATTTCACACACAAATCATTGACAGCTTTACTTCACCATAAAGCGTTTCAGGTAAATCTTAAAACAAGAGTAAAAAAACAATATGATGGAATCCCCATTTTGGAAGCAAAAAAACTCAAGAATGGGCAACAAGGCACAGCCGGAAATTAAGTATTTGGAGATTTCGATATGCTTGAATAACTAGTGATCCATGTATGCAGCTGCTATATCATTATTTCATGAACCTAGCTACCTTTCATTGACTGTTCAGTTTGTGCTCCATCAATCTTTTGAACTTTTAGAGCATTATTTTCATTTCATTAAAGTATCTTCTAGTAACAGTTAATGGACCTTCTCCTGAATTTCTATCTTAGTCAATCACAGAGAAGCTGTGATGTGAAAAGGGTAAAGCTTTTCTTCTTCTCTTAGTCAACCCATTGCTTCAAATGCAGTAATTATTTCTAATAGGCAAGAAAACTACTCCCTCCAAGTTCCTAAATATAAGAGCTAGTTGCATTTTTTTTTTTTGAGAATTCTAAGAAAACTAAATAAGGTAATTAAAAATTGATTTTCCTAAATATTTTCTAAACTAGTTTATTTGACTTATAAGCTAATGTATGGTCTAATAATATGTAAAATATGTTATGATTAAATGGTTCATTTCTCTTTTCTAGGATTTCCCAAAAAAGCCAACTAGCTCTTATATTTAGGAATGGAGGGAGTACATATTCATGGACCAATATCCTTTATTAAGAAAAATCAAAATCACCTTTGATTCTAATCCAGCAAATTTTGCAGGTCTCTTGCTCCACCATAATGATAGTTTTTCCAGTGTTATTCCATGTTTTTGTCCATATGACCATGCTATCGGAAGATCAAACTGCAAAGTTCCCAGAAGAGCATGTTTTAGAGTACAACTAAGATCCACTATGACAAAAATATAGATACATTGAGCATTTTTCAAGATTATGCATAAAAATCCAACAGAGAAGGTGAGCATTTTTTCATTATGACTTGAGGTATATATTACACATTGTTTACTGGAGTATGGACATCCTATAGATTTTCACTTAAAAGGCATAGTCACATGGAGGTGAACGTCTTATTCATTCAACTACCAGGTCACAGATGCCCAATTCATTTTATTATTTCTGCATGGAAAAACTTCTAGAAACCCAACTTATCAATAAACAAAGTACTAACCTGCAAAGATGAGATGCCACCCCAAGCCTTCAAGAAGTTACCCTCATTAAGAAGCTTGAGTTCTGGCACAGTTGGTGAATGATCAGAAGTGATAAAATCTATGTCTCCTTCCTAAAATGAAGAGCAAAACAATAAATATTAGTAACATCACAGATAAAATGTAGGATTTAAAATATTAATCAGCATTCTGGAGAAGAAATTACCAGCAAAGCCTCCCATAATTTTTCTCTATTGGATGCACCACGAATAGGTGGGGAACACTTAAATCGAGTATTCCCATCTTGTATCTCTTCAGATGAAAAGGCTAAGTAATGTGAGCAAGTTTCAATACTAATGCTGTCACCTCTACGTTTTGCTTCCTGTAGAACATCACATGTAATAGTAGCACTCTTCTATGGTGAGAGAAGTTTGACAAGTTCTTGTAACAAGAAAAAGGAGAGCAAACAAATTTGAATGGGAAGAAGATCGCCCTCGTATCACCTAACTGGAATTTTAGAGGTTCATTTTCAAAACAGCAATCATCATCATCATGAATAAGTACAGCCACATTTATGTTTGAAATTTATCAAAGTTATAGCTAATTCTGGGATTTACCTTTTAAATTACTAGAAACTAGCACATATAGAAGTGTGTGTTTAAGAATCCCATATTTTATGATATAAAGGACTGCATCTTTGTTCTATATTAATATTAACATTTTCTTTCATTCTAAAATTGTTCTGTGTGATACATTATTGATTTGGAATGGGTATACAAGCATATATTACCTTAATCATATCTAAGGACGCACTTGAATCAGACAAGTGAACAATATGAACATGTGCTCCTTCTAGACGACCACCACTTCCAGTATCTTTTGTAACTCCTACAAGTTCTCTAATAGCTGCCTGCTCCCTGATTTGGACATGAACGTGGAAATTCATAATTTAGCCAAAAAGAAAAATTGAAAAGTGAGCCAACATATCCAATATTGTCCCAACAAAAACATTTTATGGACTTAAATCATGGAAAAACAGCATTCCATAGATACTACATTCACTATTGGTAATTTGTAATTAAAACTACAAGAGGGTAGTTTTGAAATTCGATGGGCAGTTTTGCTCCAAAAAATTTTACATGGTCATTTTTGCACCTTCGTGACAATTACAGTCATTTTTGCACTTTAGTCCTTTTTTTTTCCTATTCCAAAGTTTATTTCTACGGAATGCAAGACTATAACAATAACCAATGTCTTACCATGAAAGTGGCCTAGACTTGAGATAGGTTGAGTAATGACGTGGATCATCATTGTCTTTGAGTTCCAAATCATGTTTTGAGTTTAGTTGAATCTCAGAATGCACAAGTAAACGTTTCTTATACTTGGCCAATACAGGCAATCCCTCCTACCAAACAAATTATCATAACATCTATATTATACAAGCCAACAAAGGAAAAATCATAGTTGTCATAGGAAAGACAATGAAAGACAACAAATTACAAAAACAAGTATTTTGTTGTCATAGGAATGAACCTTGATGTGATCAATAGTTGCCATAGGAAAGTCATCAATCCCTGAAGGACACATGAAAGCCTACAAAGTACAAATTCAAAACAACAGAATGGTCAGACTAAAATATAGCAGCCATTGCCATACTTCAATAAAATAGCGAGGAAAAAATCAGATCAAATATCTTTTGTGCCTTGTATTGGAAGTACAGGAAAGGTGCAACTAAGGAGGGAAGCTGAGCCCAAATGACAGTTTTAAATTTGAAGTAATGATGGTAAGTGCCAAAAACAAGGGAGGGAAGGGAGAGCCTTCAACATAATACTTAAACTATCCCAACAAATTCAGTAGGTACAGGGGAATGGAAAGTGGTCATCAAGAAGTTAAGCAAAGTAGTTAAAGTCTGCGGTATGACAACAAAGTGTTGTTTCAAATACACACACACACACACACACACAACAAGAAGCAGACTCTATGCAGGTCCAGATTCCAAAGATTCTCAGTATTGATAAAATGAAAACCAAAATTCTTCAACTTCTCCTAAGAAGTAGCATTATACATTGTAAACATCTCCCAGGCCTCTGAACAGAATTGCATTTATATAATGACTAAGTTTTTCAACATTACCTTCACACCAAGAACTCCAGCACTTAAGAGTCCTTCCAAAATACTTGTATTAAGTGCATTTTCAGGGACTAAACCTCCCCAGAAACCTGTCAATGCCAAACTTTGTCATAAACTCCATTAATTGTACTTTTTCAGAAACTCCATCACTTGCATGCCAAAGTATAGTTTTTCAATCATACCGACATCTACATAGAGTTTCTTCTTAGTAGCCTCAAGCTGTCACAAGATATCAAATAAAGTGTTAAAGAAAGAGAATGCACAAAAATTTAACAGTTAAACACCTGGTATTTAACTTCAACAGCACAAAAAGCAGCTTTACCAGATTTCAAAAATATCAAACACCTCAAAGATCTAAAATAATGCATCACAAGAAATTATGCCTCCTCTATTTTATATAAAACAAGAGATGACATGATTTACAGACATGAATATTCTCATTAAATATTTCAAAAATCAAAAGATGAGAAACATACAAGTGTTTAAAGATACCTTAAGTTCCAGTGCTTCCTTAGACAGTGTTGTCGGGTGATTATTTAGAGGCATGTCAACCACTGTTGTTACACCACCTTTAGAAAATGAGTGAGAGCATGTGTCAGTCCTACATATTGATGATAAAATGGGGAAAAGGCCAAGAAACAATGACAATAGTAGTCACATTTTAGATAACCACCACCCATCCAAGAATACAGGTAAAATCATTGCATAAGTCCACTAAAATCAGCTAAGGACTCATAATGATACAATAAAATATCATTTGCCTGAATTTTTTTCTTAGTGATAACTTTATCATCTCAATATTCTTAAGAAGAATAATCTTAAATAGATAAAGAACATATGCACACCAGCTGCAGCAGCTCTAGTCCCGGTAAAAAATCCTTCCCATTCAGTTCTTCCTGGTTCATTAAGATGTACATGCCTGCCAAAAAAAATTATACAATGAAAGAGAAGGAAGAAATGAAGACTGTGACTTTACAGCAAATTAAGCTTTTCATTTAAGTAAATCATAGCAAGGCCCCACGAGTATTATTCTGAAATCACAAAAAATTATAAGTGAAAGGCGCCTAACATTCCACTATTGTGATGAAATGATCTATTTGAATGAATTATCTCACAATTCATTTGTCTCCTTATTAGTAAAAACAAGTTAACCCAAAAATTATTTGTTAGGCATTTGCGTCACCACTAGCAGCACTTATTTGGTATTAAATCAAAGAAAATCTTTCTTCATTAACCTTAGGTAGGAAGTAATGGCAAACTGGTTTAGAAGTATAAGTAAAAACATTTCCAGCATTAATAGTTTATGTAGTCAGATTCTAGTTTAGAACTCCTTCATTTCAACCAAGTTGTGGTTTTGGCCCAAATAAATTTAAAAAAGTTGTGGTTAGTGCTGGATAACTTTTCTACTTTAATTTATAAGATAAATAGAGGAATAAACAACTGAGGATATGAAAACATTTTATACTTCCATCTTCATTATTCAAGAAGCTGAAGTTGTTGCAGAGAAACAGCGGCGGTGGTAGTAGTGGTATTCAAGAAACTCAATCCAGCAGGAAGTACATCCTTTGATAAGCTTCTCATGATCCTCTTACTTAGAGAGCTTTAACCATTTTAATATAATTCTAAAAACATGAGTGTAGCTATTCAATCACTAAAGCTGCTATCACAATTTTTGATCATGTAGTACCATTTTCATTGACCAAAACAGAAATCTTTATGATTTTTTCCATTGCTAAATCTTCAACACCACATAAGCTAAAAGCAGGACAACAGCATATAATGCAGGAAGAATCTCATGTTCAATTAAATTATATTTCGCAAACTCCACTTCTAACTAATGCTGTAAACGTTACTGAAAGTTTGAAATAGCAATATACAGCTTGAGAACTTTGTTTTCCATTCAATTTTATGTTACATATGCTCTACCAGTAATAATCACTGAGTGAGGAAATTCTATATGTAAGAACATTCAAAAATTTAAAATCAATTTTCCCCCAAATCATTCTGCATGTGAATGAAAAAAAAAAATTATACTATCATCAAACCCAGCTTTCAACAGTTTTCTCCATATTTCCTCTTCATACTTAGAACTACAGTCATCATAAATCAAGAAGTATTCAACATTAAATAAATAGGAGTATCATTTTTTAACTACTAAAACTGAATTAAAATAAATAAGCAATGAGGGGATGGCATGCATCACTTACACATCAACTAAGCCAGGCATGACCACAGCTTCTCCGTAGTCAATTACTTGGTGATGCCTAGGATTTCCTTGCTTATTATCTCCTTTAACAACAGACATGATCTTCCCTTCATTAATCTCCACTGATTCGTTGAACGATTTTGCAAAGAAAATCAATCAGAATAAGTGAAATATTATAACTGGTAATCCCATGAAAGCTTCAGAATCACAGGAACTAAAGCTAGTCAAGAGGAATGTATGATAAAAAAGGAAAGAAAAGAACGCCAGCCAGTAGAAAGTAACGGTTTTCTCATAATGGTTGTGATTGGAAATCATTTTACACAAAACATCTGAGAAATTGTTCAACTTCACAAGTTTGGCCAGATTATCCCTCAACATTATGTTATATGCTTAGCATGAAAATTATCTTTGCCTCTTTTTTCAGTGTGATGGATGAACATCACTATTTAGATTCTGCATTCCGGGAACATTGGATTTGTTCATCCAAGTTAAAGGTTCTTAACTGTGCATCTTCAAAGAGATAGAATAATTTTCCTTGCTTCTATATATGAAGATTTCTGCTCATGAATTCATCAGGGAATTCATTTGTTAAAAACACAGAAGCACATCACAGAACATTCAGACAAATTTCTCTTACTTTCTCTCCTTTTATCTTTTTCTTTTGGGAAGATCAATATTCTTCATATTCTGAATTCTTCTTTGGCTCTTAATAAAGCATTATGTAAGAAAATACAAAACTACTCCCTCCGGTCCTAAATATAAGACCCGTTGACCTTTTGTTTTTGAGAGATTAAGGAAACAAAATATATTAGTCAACTTCGATATATTTGATATTTTTTTTGATTACCTATTAGTTTATAAGTCAAATAAACTAGTTTAATGGGAAAATCAGGTAAATCAATTTATAAACAACTTATTTTATTTTCTTAGGATTTTCCAAAAAAGTCAACTACATTTATTTACTAGAGGAGGAAGTATTATTTAAAGTTCATAAATATGGATAACACAAACATATACCTTAAACTTGAATATCACCTAAAATTCAGAATATAGTAACGAAAAGCAAATTAAAGTGATGAATAGAAAACCAATAACCTGAACCAGAAATGACCCCTTGTGGGGTCACAATACGTTTGCTGGATATCCAGTAATGGTGATAAGGATGAAAGCTACACTCTTCATTGGATGGCTGCAACAAGAACAAGCAATAACTCAACCCCACAACAATAAAAAAAAATATTACCCTAAAGATATAGAAAACCCACTACTTTATTCAGCACTTTCTCAAATATTATAACCCGTGAAAATAACTAAAAGGGGAATGAATATCAACAGTTCACTTCACACTTTAAAAACAAAACAAAAAAAAAAGTTAGCGATTTTGGTGAAAAGCGAGATACTCATTGGTGCAATGAGAGTGTAGAATATAGTATAGGAATAAATTTTTTAAAGAAGGAGAGAAAGTGGACCTTTTTGAGGTGAAGGAAGTGGAGAAAGTAAGAGTCCTGAAAGAAAAAGCAGGCAGCGAAGGAGCCGAGAAGTGAGAGTAAAGAGAAAAGCTTCCAGAGAAGATAATCCATTTCTATGGAAGACAATGGAATGTGAAGCAGTGAAGTGTTGATCGCTTTGAGAGGTTTCTTTGGTAAAACAGGGACAAATAGTTCCACACATGATATAATAATATTATTATAATGAAAGACACACGTGGTCCATTATTTAGTTCATGTATTGTTAGATTAATATTTTATGTCTACAGGAGACTAAATGAACATACTAAATGGGTAGGTGACAAGGCTAAGAATATTGATGGTTATAAACTTTGGTATACTGGTAAAGTGAGTCATAGCAATGGTGTAAGTATAGTTGTGGATGAAGTATGAAAGAAGAATGTGGTTGAAGTTTATAGAAGTGGAGACAGATTATTATCAATAAAAATGGTAATTGAGGAGGAAACAATTAATGTAAACCGTGAATGATGGACAATTAAAAAACAACAAGAACATAAGATGGATGTGACATAGATGAATGTTGAGAGGGATGAGTGGGGTATACACTAAAAGATAGGATTCGTAATGATCAAATTAGTGAAAGAGTTGAGGTAGCACCAATTTCAGAGAAAATGAGAGATTATCGTTTAAGATGGTATGGACACGTTCAAAGAAGAAAATTAGATGAGCCAGTAAGAATAGTGGAGCAGATGGTAAGGGAGCCGTATATAAGAAATAGAGGGAGACCAAAGATAATTCTTGATTAAGTTATTCAAAGAGATGTGTTAGTGAAAGGTTTATCTCCAAGAATGACTAGGGACAGAGTAAAATGTCGTTGTGTGATCCATGTAGCCGACCCCACCTAAGTGGGATAAGATTTACGTTGTTATTATTATTGTTAGATTAGATTCAGACCTTCCTCGTTAGTCAATCGTATTCATTTCTGGACGTCACGCATGGAAATAGGCCACGTCAGGCTTGACTGTTATGACTTATGTGGTCCATTATTTAGCTAACAGGTCACCTGTTATGTGCATACTCCGTATATAGCTTGAGGCTTGAGCCTATGTGCAGGTGTGCATACTCCGTATATAGCTTGAGGCTTGAGCCTATGTGCAGGTTTTTTTAGCTCACGCTTCATAAGATCTGCTTAAACTTGAAGGCTATGAGTAAGTTTGGAGCATACTAAGCTTATCTAGATGTAAACCTACATGATTTTATATTGTATACGTTAGATCATACAAAAAATTAAAGAAAATTATCATAAGTAGTTACAAAATTATGGGAAATTATCCCATCATAAATTAACCCAAAATATATCAAATGATTCAATATAAAGAAAACAGTCAATATTCAAAATTAACAATCCAAAGTATAAATTAATTAAAAAATGGTAATATCACCCTCATCCTTAGCATTTTCCCTTGATTGGATGGAGGGAAAATGGGGAGAAAGAACATTTTCCTCTACTTTCTGCCCTTACAAAGAAATGCCCTCTTGGAATAACATTTTCCTGTACTTTATGCCCTTACAAGGAAATGCTTGTTCAGTGTTGAGAAAGGAAAATGGAGAAATGAAAAGGGAAAAAGGTAATAATAAAAGGTAAACGATATGATGAGAAAGTAAAGTTTATGTACTTAGAAAAATTGTGAGATGAAAATAGAAAACTTGTAGTATATAAATTACCATATAACCAATTATTTTCATTTCCTTACACCTTCTTTCTTTTCTTTCTTTTTTTTTTGAGTGAATTCCTTACACCTTCTTTCTTATAAACAAGGTAAACATAAGTTTTGGTCCCTATAGTTTACCTCCATTTAGGTTTTGGTCCTTATAGTTTGAAAATGGAGGTTTTGGTCCCTTAAATTTGCTTCTGTCTATAATGTTAGTCCCTATAATTTAAAAAGGACTTTGCTGATGTGGCATGACTATTGGGCGAGCTGACTATGATTTCTATTGCTGACATGGCTTAGTATTGATTTAAAAGAATAAAAAATACTCAGCCATGATTCCTCATCCTCATCCTCTTCCTCTCAATTCGTCGCGTGCTGACCATGATTCCTTTCACTCACAATTGAATCGGTGAAAAGAAGAATTTTTCTTCCTTCCTTCTTTATACTCATGTGCTTCCTTCTTCCTCAATAATTGGTACGCTACCATATACCATAGCATTAACCTCATTACATTATTTCACCTCCACTTTAACACAACCTTCTCTAATTTCAAAATGGGCATTGTTGATTTAGATGGATTTGCTGCTAAACAAGTTTATTCTGTTCTTTATGCACTTATTTTTCAAAGAAAAATTCCACCTTTTGCATATTTCACTGCTAACTATAATCCTTAAAGCTTTACCTAAGACGCTTCACATCGTGCATGCACTGTTGGTTGAAACATGATAGTGCCTTTTGTATCTAATGTTTTGAACTACATGTTCAGATGTTTGTATAAGAGAAAAAAGTCAGATTTTGTTTGTGTATATCAAATATATAAAGCCTTATCAGTTTGTTTGATTATCAGCTTAATCCTTTTCAAAAGATGTTACACTTATTTACTTATTGGAAAAATAACCTGCTTTGTTAAAATATATGGTTTTCTTTCTAAAGTGTTTACAATAAGGTTATTTTAGTCACTCTATTATTTACCCATTTTCATTCCTCCTTGAGTCCTTGTCCTTGTCCTTGTTTTCCCTCCTCCATCCTAGCAAGAGAGGGGATGCCACTGTTGTTTTAGTTTATCTACTTTATTGGGCAGGAAAGGCAAGAAGCAAATCATCTTTTTGTCAGAATGCCAGAGGTCAGGATCATTGCCAAAAATTTCATGGACATGGTGGCTTCAATGCCTGCCATGAAGCTCGATGATCTCTACGAAAACAGTTTCATCTGTGAAGCCATTCTCAGGTCTATTTCCATCTAGCTTTTAACTAATAACAGATTGTCTAAGATTGGTTTCTTCAATTCAGAGTATTGTTAAACTTAATGGTACCTCTATTGTTAGCTGGCCTTGGGTTGTTCCATGCATATTCACAATTATCTAGCCCTGCTTGAATGGTTTTTGTTTCAGTTTATTAAGAGTTAGCTTTGCGTCTTTACTTATTTGTCTGTTCAAATATCAGGTCTCTTCCACCTCTGGCCAAAAAATATGTCTTGCAGATGCTTTATGTTGATACTCAGGTCACAGCTAAATCAATGGAGGAGTGGGTGCTTCCGGATGGAGCTTCAAAACATAGAGTAGCAATAGATAGATTAGTTCAACTCAGACTTTTTATTGAAACTACTGATAGGTACATATTTATATGCTCTCCTAATTTAACTGGAATATTGAAGTTATTGCTTCTGCATGGTTCTAAGTAAAACATTTTGATCACGTTTACTTTGATGATCGTTTCCTATTACTGGCAGGAAGAGTGAAAAGAGTTACAAACTCAATCCAACATTTCAGAGAAGTCTCCAGAATCTATTAATAATCGGGTGAGTTGTGTAAATAGGTTTCTCGCCACTCTTTATACAGTATCAAGTAGGATAGTTAAATAATTTAGGCAATAGGATGTAACCACTAATCTTTGTGTGAAATACAAGTTCACTTAAATTGTTGGTAGGTTGTCTGCATGAAAATTAAATACTGTTTATTGTCCCTCCTGAATTTGTTAAAGAAATGAAGTGATTTTGTATTTGTATCTATTACATGCTATGTATATTTGAATGTAATTGCGGTCATGTTATGGATCCAAGATATGCTTTAGCTGGGATTATGAAATTGTGATTGATGTGGCAGTGGAACTTTGCCAAGGGAACCGATGCCATCTAATATACCTGTGAGGCTCCCAACCTTAGAAGATCTTGAGGCTTATGCTCTAGAACAATGGGAGGTAAAGTGTTTGATCCTTTTATTTCTATCTCTTTCTTCTATTTAAGATTCATTGTTAATACTGTTTTATGTCATTTTACTCATTGAAATAATGTAAAACAATTAAGGGTTAAGGTGTAAATATGCCATGAGTGTTTTCAGTTATGAGCAATATTGCCCCGGGAGATTGTTCTGTGAGCAATGTTTCCGTGGAAGTTTTTGGTTGTGAGAAAATATTGTATTAGAAGATTTTTTGTGAGCAATGTTACCGTGGAGGTGTAGAAAGGGAGTAATTATGCCCATCTCCAAAATATTAATTATCAATGTCAAATTTAGAGCTGTCTAGGTTAATTTTATTCTGGGGTAGGGCAATGTTGTTATGTTTTGAAACTTGCGAGGCACTTTTGAACCCTAAAATACTTTCGGGGCGAAATAACTCCTTAGCAAAACTTAAAGGGTAGATTTGCACCTTAACTCTACAATTGATTTCCCATGATTGATTGTTTGCTTTTATCTGTCAAAATTAGCGCTAACTCCTTAATTCTGGGATTAATCAGTGTTTCTTGCTGCAACTTATAAGCCCACACCAAGTTGAAAGGCCCTCAAACATGAGCTCTTCTCTAATGAAAGTTTTCCAGCGGCAACTTATGAAACAAAGGTTTTGTTTACTTACAATATGTTTTTCATTTCTAATACAAGGGTATAGCTAACATTATTTTATGTCTTTTGTTTACTGATGTAGAGATAAAGAAGCTCCCAGATTAACTGAAAGTGGGTTTCAATTTTTGGTATGTGTCAAATGATTTTAATTCTTTCACACTCATTGACAAGATTCTCCCTAATGACATGCATCATCATTGTAAATTACAGCTTATGGATACAAATGCACAGCTTTGGTACATCATCAGAGAATATATTTCTAATTCTGAGGTACTGAATGATGAGTTATTTTGATTGCTCAAAAATTAGTCCTATCGGTGGCAAGAAATTGCTCTTACACCTTGATTTTCATAGTACTCATGTTTTTATCATTTATTTCCTAATGGCTCTATATCATGCATTCTATGCAGGCACGAGGTGTTGATGTTTCTGAATTGATCTCATTTTTGCTTGAGCTTAGCTTTCATGTAATAGGAGAGGTGAGACATCATTAAGAACTTGAAGTGCTGTGTATTATTTCTTTTAGTTTTAGTGTCGATCAGAGTATCAGACCTTCTTATATATTTATATCTTGAACTATATTTACATTCAAATGGCATGACTTTGACAGTGTTGATGGTTTCCTTTTTATTAGGCATATAATATAAACACACTGAATGATTTCCAGAGGAACATAATTAAAGATCTTGCAGAACTTGGATTAGTCAAATTACAACAGGTTATAATATTTATGTACTTATTTTGATGCAGATGATGAGCTTTACGCTGATCTCAACTAATTTGTCTATTGATAAATCCATCTTCCTTTTCCATTCTATCCTATAGGGCAGGAAAGAAAGTTGGTTTATACCTACGAAATTGGCTACCAATCTTTCAGTGAGCTTGGCTGATTCATCATCTAGAAAGGAGGTTGCTTCTTTTAAATTCATCTAACTTGATTATATAGGTTTTCTTTATACAAAAAAATTCTGAAAACTGCCATTCTTGAATGCATAGTTTCATTTAGTGAGTCTTTTAACAGATACAAATAGCTTAGGGCTCTATTTGTGGTAGATAGTTTTTTCTTGTCGTGCTTTCTTTTTTATGCCTTGTTACGGCAGATTACTTATTCATTTCTCTTGTGTTAATTCTTCCATTTACATAAAGGTTCCACTGGTTTGAAGGAAATTGCCCGAGGTCACAAACTTTCCTCATTTATGTTGTAATGCTAGGAAAATTGTTGGCTACTTCACTCAATTACTTCAGGAGATTTTTAAAACTAAATAATAATTCTTTTATTTTTCAACTCTCTCAGGGCTTTGTGGTGGTAGAAACCAACTTCCGGGTTTATGCTTACTCAACTTCTAAATTGCACTGAAATATTAAGGCTTTTCTCAAGGTATGCCCCCAAACACTTTATGAATTTTTGTCTTTGTTAGTCATTTGATCTTCCAAGTACTGTCTGGTTTTTTCATTTCTGTTAGCAATTTCTGCTGAAACATGAGGTGGTGTTTTGCATGGTAGATGTACTAGAATTTATGAGTCAGTCATGAAATATTTTGTGTTTTGCTCTTTAGTATTCTGAAAAGTTTTGTAAAATTAAGTTTTTTTTTGTAAAAGCTAAAAGTTAACTGTCCAATGGTTCTAATTAATTGGCAAGACATCAATCATTCAATTTTAATAGGATTTTTTATTAGTCAAACACTTTTCAATAAAGAAAAGTGGAAGTAATTCCATTAACTTTGGTTGGTTTTTTTCTTCTTTTTTTTTTTGTTAATCACGTCCCGGTTTAATCCGGACTCAAGAGATAAGAGTGTTGCCCACGTAGGCAAGGTTGTTCCCTCTCCCAATGAGAGCGCTTCCCGGGGTTCGAACACGCGTTCTCATCCTTACGAGGGTTGTAGCCCACTTACCAGCTCAACCAATTACCCGTTGATTTTGGTTGGTTTCTTTTTAATCTCTTAATTTTATTAATTTTCATAATACTATATTTTTACATGTAAAGAAACAAATGTAAGATATTAGCGATATCAAAAACTTAAAAATAGAGGGGGGAAATGAAAGGGCATTAAAATCAGCACGCAGTCGTTTATGATATATTATTTGGTTGATTGCCATTTATGATGCTCTTGGCAAAATTGTGAATACATTCACTTATACACTACAGTAGAACTTTAGGTTATTCAGTACTGCACTGGTCTTGATCACAGGTATTGCTACATTCTTCATCTAATTCTGTTACTGAAATACTTCTATGATTGTGTGCAGTGTCGAGTATACACTTCCAAATCTTATTGTTGGAGCTATTACAAAGGAAAGCTTGTATAATGCTTTTGAGAATGGCATTACGTCTGACCAGGCAAGTAGAGAAATTTCACTGTTTCATATCTCCTTTCAATTCAAGGGCTCATATAGTTGATCTTCAAAATTTAAGCTGACAGGGGAACTTGAATTTGCCATTTCACTGACATTATTGGAATCAATTCGCTGACATGATCCAACCCACCATCCCTATTACACTGATTAAACCCATACATATGGCAACTAACCTCAGAATGATTGTACCTCTGTACAGGAGATTAAAACATACTAATACTGAAAGTGACACTGTTATAGATAAAACAGAGATTACAGATTCAAAATGCCATCAAACAGGAGGAACTGAAAGGTTAAAATACTCACTAAACACGCGCGCGCGCGCGCGCGCACACGTCTAGCACAAAAAAGTAAAATTATAGCCTGTACACAGATCAGTTTTGCCAATTTTCTAGAAGTTTGCTCTCTCAACTCAAAATTGACTAAAGCACTTATCTGCTTCTTTCTCTAGTTTTTCTGTATAATCCTTATCAACAACTCTGTCTGCCCTCTCCTTTCTTTTCATCATAATTACCTTGATTTTTTCCTTTACTTTTCTGTCTTGTGTGGTACGTGACTTGTGCGTGCTCTTTGGTACCTATATTTCCCATTTTCTGCCTTTTGACCTCTCCCCCATGTCTCTTATATATTTTGGAGGAAGAAGTGGATTGGTACCCATTAGATTACTAAAAGTGTTTACTCAACATGGATAAGGATGTATCGTTTCTTATCATGACATGCCCCTCCAGCCTCTGGATATTTTGCCCCCTGTTTCCAGTTTTGTTGACTTTCACATAAATCTGGGACAATAAAGTAAGATGCTAGCCATATGTTGGCTTGATATATGGTGATCTGCGATCTCATCCCTCTCTCTGTGTCTCAGATGACCTGATTGAGTTGAGCCTTCAGCAGATTAACAGTAATGTTTTCTTTTTTACGGCAGATAATCAGTTTTCTTCAGCAGCACGCTCATCCAAGGGTTGCAGATAGAGTACCATCTGTACCAGAAAATGTTACCGATCAGGTTTTGATTTACTATAACTAAAACCTTTCATGAATTCTTTTTGTATTTTTAGTGGAGTGGATACATTGATTGCAGTACCAGTCATTATTTTCTGATGTCTGACAGTGTAAATGGATGGTTTGGCAGATTAGGCTTTGGGAATCTGATCTAAACAGAGTTGAGATGATTGAATCATACTACTACGACGAATTTCCTTCCAGGGTAGAAATTCAGCATCTTTGAATTTATATATTTAATTGTCTCCCTCAAATCTTGAATCTTTGTGTCATTTGTGGGCAGGATGTATTTGAAGGCGCTTGTGACTGTGCCCGAGAATGGGATGGTTTGTTGTGGGAGGATTCAAAGAAGATGCACATGGTGGTCAAGATTGATGTTCATCCTTATGTCCGAGATTATCTCCGCCGTCAAAAGTAGCCACCAAGATCATCTGAAGCATTTTGACAAGATACAGAGGCAAAGAGGCAATAGTGATCATAGCAACCTTTGGAAAAAAATGGATTTGTTGATTAGGTCAGATTAATGGCCAGTGGATGAGGTTGATAAAATTTTGAAGATTAATAACTGAGTCAGTTTCACTTTCAAAAGATGATGTTTTGATGTTGCTGGTTATAGTAAATTAAAAGTTGGTTATAGTAACATTCAAGTGTTGAATTCGGTGAAAGAGAACATGTTAGAGCAACTATATACTCCCTCCGTTCCTAAATATAAGAGCACTTTGACTTTTTTGGAGAATCCTAAGAAAGCAAAATGAACAATTTAATCATAACATATTTTAAATATTATTAGATCATATGTAAGTTCATAAGTCAAATAAACTAGTTTAGTGAAAAAATTTGGGAAAATCAATTTTTATTTACCATATTTTGCTTTCTTAGGATTCTCCAAAAAAGTCAAAGTGCTCTTATATTTAGGAACGGAAGGAGTATTATATAAGCCGATTCATTCGTTTGAATTGAAAACAAGCTAGTCATGTTGATATTATTTTTCCTTTAATCTGCTGGGAACTACTAAAAAGGTCATTATAAAAAAGTGAAGTTAAATTTGCATTGCTTTCTCTTTTATAATCACCAACTTTAAATATGGATGTTAAATACAAAAATTAATTAATTAATCATCGAGTTACTTTTAAATAAAGATCATTTATCTATTGTAAAACATGCCACACAATAAGGATGAAAAGGAAAACATTTTTAGATAACTTGGTTTCCTCAATCCTCACCCTAGGACCTTTCCAGGGATGGGGGTAATCCCCTGCTAAATTGCCCTTTATTATAAGAGAATAAGACAGTTTTTGGGAAATTTCAATAGAGTTTAAAATTCTTAATTTGCGATTTCTACTAAAATGTTGTGGTTTGATCTTCTGGTGTACTAAATACTATTGGTAATGAAATATGATATAAAATTAATTTGAGATTTTGTGTTTGTCTCAAGTTTTAATAATCCAATTTTTTTGGCCGAAATTTAATATCCTCATTAATAATAAACCTGATACAGACACAAAATCAAATTATAAACTAACATGACACAGAGTAACTGGACTACAAACATTGAAACAAGACTCAAAGATGTCCCACCAACATCAACAAGCAAGCACCAATTCATTATGGTCAAAGGATAGCCCAATAGAGGTGATTGTATAAGGACATGCTATCCTGAGCCCACTAGAGCCGGTAATTCAAGTCGAGCTCGTAGGAGCGGCCCATTTTTACCTAATCCGATGAGGGCTAGGCTTGGGATTTAGAGGGAAAAATGAGATGCAGGTCTATAAGGGCCGGTCCTTAAGAGCTTAGAGTTTTTGTAGGTCGGGCTTTACTGTGCCTTACTTGAGTTTTATCTTGTTTCTATTAGGTTTAGAATCTGAATTTCAATATAGAATCATGATAAAGTTTTGCATGAATGAAATTTGTTGAGAATCATAATTGGTACTACATATGCACCACTTCGCAATTAATTGATACTCTCTCCAGTCCTAAATATAAGACATAGTTGACTATTTTGGAAAATAAAAAAAAACAAAATAAGTCAAATATAAATTGATTTGCCTCTTAAATTAGTTTATTTAACCTTTAAACTAATGACTAATATAAAAATATATCAAATATGTCATAATTTAATACTCCCTCCGGTCCTAAATATAAGACCTAATTGACTTTTTCTAGAAAATCCTTAAAAAAGCGAAATAAGTTAATTATAAATTGATCTACCTAATTTTTTCCCTTAAACTAGTTTATTTTACCTATAAACTAATGGATAATCTAAAAATATATCAAATATGTCATCATTTAATAACCTATTTCGCAACCTTAATCTCTCAAAAAAAAAAAGTCAACTAGGTCCTATATTTAGGATCGGAGGTAGTAACATATTTTGTAACCTTAGCATCTCTAAAAAAAAGTCAACTAGATCTTATATTTAGAACCGAAGGGAGTATTACATATGCCCCTCAAAATTACTCCTTTTGGTCCTAAATATAAGACCTAATTGACTTTTTTAGAAAATCCTATAAAAAAGCAAAATAAGTTAATTATAAATTGATCTACCTAATTTTTTCCCTTAAACTAGTTTATTTTACCTATAAACTAATGGATAATCTAAAAATATATCAAATATGTCATCATTTAATAACCTATTTCGCAACCTTAATCTCTCCAAAAAAAAAAGTCAACTAGGTCCTATATTTAGGATCGGAGGTAGTAACATATTTTGTAACCTTAGCATCTCTAAAAAAAAGTCAACTAGATCTTATATTTAGAACCGAAGGGAGTATTACATATGCCCCTCAAAATTACTCCTTTTGGTCCTAAATATAAGACCTAATTGACTTTTTTAGAAAATCCTATAAAAAAGCAAAATAAGTTAATTATAAATTGATTTACCTAATTTTTTTCACTTAGATTAGTTTATTTTACCTATAAACTAATGTATAATATAAAAATATATCAAATATACCATGATTTAATAGCCTATTTTGCAACATTAACCTCTCCAAAAAAAGTCAATTAGGTCTTATATTTAGGACCGAATGTAGTATTAACTAATTTCGATACACATTCGCTAATTGTCGAGGAACTAGATTTAGAGGTTAACCATTTTTTAAAAGTCACTCAATTGTTTTTGTTAAAAAACTGTCAATTTTTAAATTTTCTCTTATGGAAAAATTGGGACAAATCCTCAACAAAAGACTAATTCAATTTTTTTTTTTGCCGGGTAATTTAAAAATTAGTATAGGCTTATTAGTTATTACTACAGTAGTTGACGCTAGTAGAGTATATATGGGTTAGGGGTTTATGTTGTCGGAAAGGACAAGTGCAATAAACCCTAACAAAACCCAACCACCATGATTTTCTGCCGTTTGCTTTCCGGCGGGGGGCGGCGGCTCCGGCAAATGTGTACGGCGGCGGCTACAAAGCCAGCGTCATCGGAAGGCAATCATTCCGCAAAGCAAGTGAGCCTGTATCGGAAATTGTCGTCTCTGGAAATGACAGGAGGCACCGTTACTGAGACGTTAAATGAGTGCATCATAAAGGGCAAAGTCCTTCGCAAAGATGAACTCCATCGTTGCATTAAGGAGCTTCGCAAGTATCATAAATTCCATAATGCTCTCGAGGTATACATATATTATACTACCTCCACTCCTAAATATAAGACTTATATGACTTTTTTTTGGAGAGATTAAGATTGCGAAATACTAGTTCATTAAATTATGACATACTACCTCCGGTCCTAAATATAAGAACGAATTGACTTTTTAGAAAATACTATAAAAAAGCAAAATAAGTTAATTAGAAATTGATTTACCTAATTTTTTTTTTGCCTTAGATTACTTTATTTAACCTATAAACTAATGTATAATCTAAAAATATATCAAATATATCATGATTTAATAGTCTATTTCGCAACCTTAATCTCTAAAAAAAAAGTCAATTAGGTCTTATATTTAGGACCGGAGGTAGTATTTGATACTGTATATTTTTAGATTATCCATTAATTTATAGGTAAAGTTTACTAGTCTAAGGGAAAAATTAGGTAAATCATCAATTCATAATTAACTTTTTTTTTTTAGGATTTTCCAAAAATATAAATTAGGTCTTATATTTAGGACGGAGGGAGTACTATATATGCTATTTAGTGTTCTTTTCTCTTTCACCGTTTTGAGCTGTATTGTTCTGTGATTTCCTCTGAGTTGTCTTCAATTTGGCTCTCATTGACTGAATATATAGCATCAAGTTGACTTTTTTTATTTATCTTTTTCGCTCCAGACTAATTTATTTTACTTATAAACTAACCTGTAATATGATTACGTCTAACACATGTTATACTCTCTCCGTTCTTTAATGTAAGAGTTAGTTGATTTTTTTAGACCATCGTAAAAAAGCAAAATGAACCACTTAATTATAACATATTTTGTATATTATTAGATCATATGTTAGCTTATAAGTTAAATAAACTACTTTAGAGAAAAAATTTAGGAAAATCATTAATTACCTTTTTTTAGCTTTTTTAAGATTCTCCAAAAAAGTCAACTACCTCTTATATTTAGGCATAGGGGGGTGATAATTTTGTAATCTAATTTATTGCTTACTTAACCTAAAAAAGTCAACTTGATTGATATTTTGCTCAGCAAATTGATTGATTTTATGATTAGGACTGGAGGGAGTGTTTTGATCATTGTAAATGAGATGACACGGGTAATCCATGTTGAAAGATGATTTAGATATATCATTTTCCATTTTTGAGTTCATTGTTGTGTATATCTTGGGTATGCAGGTAATAAACATTTGGTTTGTTCTTTCAATGCAGATAATGAAGTGGATGGAATATAGGCAAATCACCTTCTCAACGACCGACTTCGCGCTGTATTTAGATCTAGTGTCATTAACTGATGGAATGGCTGCTGCTGAGAGCTATTTTAATGGTCTTCCTCCTCGAGCTCAGAACAGGTTTACATATGGAGTTCTTTTGAATTGTTACTGCAGGAACTTAATGGAAGACAAGGCATTGGCTTTCTTTGAAACTATGAATCAACTCAATTGTGTCACCAGTGATCTGCCCTTCAACAATCTCATGTGTTTATATATGAGACTGGGCAAACCTGGGAAGGTGCCTCTATTAATAGATGAGATGAAGCAGAGGTCAATTCCATTGACTGCTTATTCATATAATATATGGATGAATAGCTGTGCCTCCTTGAATGATATTGAAGGAGCAGAAAGAATCTTTGAAGAGATGAAAAAGGAAGTTGCTGACAAAATCAACTGGCTGACGTATAGCAACCTTTCTGCTATTTATGTAAAAGCAAAAGATTTTGAGAAAGCTGAATCTGCTCTAAAGATGGTAGAAAAGACAGCGAGACTGAGGGACCGTGAAGCTTACCATTTTCTATTAAGTCTCTATGCAGGGACTGGTAATCAAGGTGAAGTTTATAGGGTGTGGAATCACCTCAAATCATTCCCTCCAGTGACTAACTTTAGCTATCTTACAATGCTTCAATCACTGCGTAGGCTTAATGATATCGAAGGTTTAGCAAAATGCTTTGGGGAGTGGAAATCAAATTGTATCTCTCATGATATGAGATTAGTGGGCACTGTTGTGAAGGCCTACCTGGATCATGACCTCTGTGAAGAAGCTTTATCAGAGTATAAAGAGGCCATCAAAAGGAGGCAGGGCAAAGGACCTTTCATGAAGACTCATGAAACGTTCATACTCTTCTACTTGCGGAAACATGAGGAAGATCTTGCAGTGAATCACCTAGAGGCAGCTCTTTCAGAAGCAAAAGACTATGATAAATGGAGTCCGTCACTTGAAGTTATAAGTGCATTTGTGAAGTATTATGAGGAAGAGAAAATTGATGGGGTTGAGAAGCTTCGCCAGATTTTCAAGAATTGCAACTTTGATGATGCTTGTCTAAAAAATTATACAGATATAGACAAATCATCTCTAGAATCCCATCAAATATTGGAGCAAGAGTCTGAAATAATACAGGGACATGAGGACTTGCCTGCTGATGTGCACTCTAAGTAGAAGTGTCATTATATATGTTATGGCTCTAGTTCGCCACTCGGTAATAAACTGATGGAATTGCTGTACTTGACCCATGATATTGATGAATTAGTCACTGCTTCAATTCTGATAAAGAAAAGGTCAGTTGTAGGAGTTTGTAAATTATCAGCTGAAGGCAATCACTTGAGATAGTTCTATTGGCTAAGATGAGATGAGGTTTGGGTAGTGATCAACATTACAAGCCTTCTTTATTGTTTGAAATAGAGAAACTGAAGTCTCAACGTTGATCTTGATATTGTTGTTTAATTGTGTAGATAAATCTTGAGACCTTCAAGGCTTGTTTTTTTGGGCATATCAACTAGTCTTGTATGATGATTGCGATGCTTGACCATTTTTAATATATAGATTGCTTGCTTTAAAGACTTTTTTCCAACTATGCAATAATTTCCTTCTTTCTATATGCACTTTGTATTCATATTTTTAAGATGTGATTAACCAAACTGTGTTATCATAAAATGTAATTACAATTAGTATGGGCAATAAACAGGTAAAAGAATGAATTTTGTTCTCCTAAATTGCTCCTCATAGTGGAAAAAGAATTCGTTGTGGAAGAATGAAAAGTTGTGATGGAAAAATAATGAGGGCTATATGGGGCATATGCCTCTCATGAAATATATAAAAATTTTATCTTATAAAAGGGAAGTGGATTAACATGAATATAAGATCAAAATGTCTGGGAAAAGGTCTTTCCTTGAAGACTCATGAAATTCTCATACTCTTATACTTAACACGAACATTATAGGTTTTTATAGTATTCCAATGCTATGCCATTTTTAATATATGACTGTCTGTTTTAACGTCTGAGAATTATATAGTATACAAGAAAAATGGGTGCACAAGACTAACCAAATTAAAGGTAAGAGTTAATTTGGACTAACGTTTTAAAACCATTCTCTCAATCCCGTCAGTCTTGATAAGAATTAATAAAGTACTCCCTCTGTTCCTAAATATAAAATCACTTTGGGGAAGTGGATAAGTTCCTAAATATAAGATCACTTCCTATTTTATCTCAAGTTTTGCCCAAACTACCCTTATACTCTCTCTTTTCATGGAAACCCCTCCTCCTTTTAAAAATAAGTAATTGAGGGGATTTTGGGAAGATCATGTAACTTTATTGTCTTCCTTAATCTCCCCAAATTAACCAAAGTGATCTTATATTTAGGGACGGAGAGAGTACTTACTTTCTTTGGACAATTGTTGATTAATCCAAGCTCCAAATTCTTGCTACATTTGTAAATAATGATGTCATATGTCTATTTTTTTGAACTGATTTATAATATGACTTTTATGCACCATTTCTTATTAGCATTTACACTCCAAAATTTGCATCCTTCTCTTTAGCATATCCAAAATAATCTACTTGAAATCTTGAGTTAAACAAAATGAAATCTTTAGCATTTGATAATGAGTGATAATAACACAATGACAAAAGTGTTATACAAGACAATATTCCAAATCACAATTCTCATATAAATTCTCAGATTTGGATCTTTCATGACCTAACTAACCCAACCTGAGAGGATCCAATTTGTTGGCAATCATTTCTGTGAGAGCAGTATGGAGATGTGGGGAATGATATGGGAGAAATGAAAATAGTCATAGAAAAAGAATGCAAAAATGGAATATTGTTTACAAACATTTCTACTAAGGAGTCATTTACATATAAATGCAGCACAATTTTACTTCATTCTTTCATTCATTATACATCTACATTTTCATTTCTTTTCTTTTTGTTTTGTTTTGTTTTTTTTTTTTAAGCAGCATACATCTACAATTTCAGTTTTTTAAAACTCAAAATAAAAGCAAGAAAGTTTGTTGCTGCCCAGGATCGAACTGGGGACCTTTAGTGTGTAAGACTAACGTGATAACCACTACACCTAAGCAACCTTAACAATTGGGAGAAAAACTAAGATAAAATGAAAAAAAAACTTTTAATATCAAGTAAATAAAAAAACAAAATAATTGGCCAAAAAAAAAATAAAAAAACAAAATAGAGTCATGAATGTTGCTGCCCAGGATCGAACTGGGGACCTTCAGTGTGTAAGACTGACGTGATAACCACTACACCACAGCAACTTCGATGTTCGGATATTTCCATGCTCTGGTCAAACCAACGTTCATTTTAAAAAGTCTTTGTTCCTTTTTCTTGATAACAAAAGTCTTTGTTCCTTTAATTGGCTAACTATACTTTTTGTCTTTTGAACTAAATAGAAAATACTAGTCCATTAAATTTAAACAATGAATATTGAATGTTAGTGAAATGTGCTTAAATTAAAACTTTTAATTATTCTCATCTTTTAAAAATTGGTCATTTTATCAGTATTTTATTATAAAATAATTCTTTATATTTTTTTAGTCATAATTCTCATTTAAATGGTGCTAATAGAAAATGTTTGATATAATAATTTCTAAACATGAATGACCAAAATGAAATTTAATATAAATATAAATGACCAAAATGTTCATTTGCCTTTCTTTAATATTTTAAAATTAGTTACAAGATACTTAATAATAATGTACTCCTAAATATAGTACTTTAAAAATTTATTTGTTCCTTATTTATTCCTTAATTATTTATAAATGATCAAAGTGAGGTATTAAATATCAAATATAGTACTTTATTTGCTCCTTATTCTAAGACTTAGTAACAAGACATTTAATAATAATGTATTTTGTGTACTATTATATTATATGTTTGATTATAAGTCTAAAAAAACTTTTTTTAATAAAATAAGTCTAAAAAACTTAATTTAGAAAAAAATAGGCAAATCAATTTATAAATAATTATTTAACTTAAGATTTTTAAAAAAGTCAAATGTTTCCTATATTCATGATCACAAACAAATCGTGATATAGATGTCTAGTATATTGACATCCTCAATACTCTAAACAAGTGGGACTCAAATTGAGTTAATTCTTTATTCATAAACAGAAAAGGGGATGAGAGAGGGAGTAAAATCCAAAAATTTTGTGACCACTTGATACAAACATAATATTAATTTTACTTTTGGATGGGATGAAAACAAGGAGAAAAAAAGCATTGTGAGAAATCATCCCTAAAAAGAATACTTATCCAATCCCAAGTGAAAAGCTTAGTTTTGTTTAACACAATCAAAGTTGAGAAATCTTTTTTTTTTGCCGAAAAAAGGAAAGAAAATTTTATTAATTTTAAAAGCTTGCCTGTGTAGATAATATCCTCCCATTGTTTTTCATTTAGGTGTTAAGAAATGAAAGTGGAAGAATGGAAAAAGTGATGATGAGAAGTAGAGGAAATGATGGAAAAGTAAAGTTTGTGTGCCCAAGAAAAGTGTGAGATGAAGATAGAAAACTTGTGAGCCGAGATATATATACCCTTTCCATTTCTTTGTTATTTCTTGAAAGCAAATGGGCAGATTTTGCAATCATTATCAATTGTCACTTGTCAGTTATCAAAAACTAAGATTGCTTCCAAGGCTATTTTTCTTCAACCATCCGTGATATTCAATAATGGAAGGTTACCATTCCTCAATCTCTAGTCTTCCAAGTTAATCATAAACTTCAAAATTGACAGTCCTTAAATCAAATAAGGACATGATGGCTCTCTTCTATCATGTTAATCATAATCTTTCAATTATTTATAATCTTTTCCATATTCTAAAAAATATTGTTTTTCCCTCTAGATAAAATAATGATAAGATGATAATATTCAATTCTTCAAATTCATGCATATTAGGGAGACTCATTTCTTTCCGAAGTGTGAAAAGATGGAGAATAGCTAAGCCAAAATGGATACAATCTTGGTTTTGGTTTGAGGTTAAAAAGTTCAGAGTTAAATATTGGCATATTGAGGACATAATTTAGACATTACATGGTAATATGTCAGAAAAATGTAGCAAAATAAGAACTGAACTTACTATTTCACAAGAATTTAGGACATGCGTAATAAAAGGTAGATCTTGAGAGACAGAACTCGAAATGAATTGTGGAATGCATGAGAACTAAGACTTGCCATTTGGCTGAAAAATGACAGTACAGCCTGGTGGCTTCAGAATATTACACATATAATTGTCACACCATCAAATATAGTGTCTACAAAGAAAAATTCAAGGGAGAAAGAAAAGAAGGGTATGTAAGTTAAGTATATAAAAAATGAACAATCTGAATGGGAGGGAGCACCTATTCAGTTTTCTGAAGTTTCCTCTTCATTCTGCTAAAAGGTCCAACTGATCTGTCCATAATGTACATATAAATAACCTGGCTCCAAGATTTATATGATGCTAAGCTGTCATAATACTCCGGAGCTATCTCCTTCACCTTGTGAAGCTTGTTCCCAGGAATCCTTGGAAAATCATGGTGCTCATTGTGGAAGCCCACATGCCAGGTGAGAAAATTCAGTGGACCATAGTAGGAATATGTCTCTTGCTCGGGGTTGAAGACATAATGCTCAGAAATGAAGTGACCGGCCATCGGATGCATCCCACCACCGACGAATGTAGAGAGGATGAGATAGGCAAATGATTTCCAGCCAAAATAATGAACCATTCCCACGTCAAGGCCTATCTGAACGGCAAAGTTGATGAACTCCCAGATACCAGGAGGTTTCGGTTTAAGAAAAAGAGGACGGAGGGCATAAAAGAAGAGCTGTAAAAACACCCAAATTGTTTTTGCAAAAATATTGGTCACAACACGCCCTTCAACGAGGCTAGGGACATCCATATCAATGCCATCTACTCCTTGAAACCTATGATGCTCCAAGTGATACTTTTGGAAAGTCACAGACATGGGTACACCAATAGGCAGGTTGGCAAAAATCCCCAGCCATTTGTTGAGCACTGGAGTGGAGAAGGCAAGATTGTGGCTGAGCTCATGGATGGCTAAGAAGAGATTGTGGTTGAGAAATGAACCAAAAAAGTAGGATATTAAAAGTATCTTCAGCCATCCAGCATTTTGTAGTAAGACAGCTGTACCAAGCTGAAGCAAAACTACCACCGCAATCTGCAGAACCACAATAATAAACACATGAAAAATGTATTCTAAGTTTGATAAAATGACTGCAATAATTAAAGGTTTAACTAACGCCAGAAGGTTGTCCAACCAAATAAATTATGCATCAAATCATTGTCTTGACTTGACATTTATGTACCAATATTTAGCCATCGTGTCATAAATTAGAAGCAGTATCATAGTAAGAGTATTAAATATCACGGCAGCATTCCCCCTGTGAAATTTCCTGAACCACTTTTGGCCGTACAATAAAGCCAATTTAAAGAAAGCGTGGCTTCAATAATACTCAAACTTGGCAGTTACAATATTAACTTCTTTACGCATCTTGAAATTTCTAAAGAGATGTACAAGGAAAATAAGGAAGACTTGTTGTAAAGCCCTACAAGGGCCCTCACTTCCAACGTAAACTTATGCATGAAGTTCTGGTCAAGAAATAAAATTGAATAAAAAATAGCTAAGCCTGACTTTCTCTCTTTGACTCCAGTTTACCGATGAATTGTTAATCAAGAAATAAAATGGAATACCTAACAAATAAGCCTATTTCTAGTTAGCTCACAGAGTCAACAATGGCATATCGAATTATACAGCATAGAAAAACTGTAAAGACATCTTTGCAACAAAAACAATTCAAAAAACCAAAGAAAAGGCAACGGCATAAAAAAAATAAGCAGAGACGCTGAATGTAAAAAATCCAAGAACAAAGAACAAGGACCAAATTCAACGAGCAAAATTTCAACTAGATACAAAAGCAATCAATTTCAAATCCCAAATAAATCCCAACAGAAAATCCCGACCTGAATAGGATGTCAGAAACACACCAACTAAAACACCAAATCAAATTAAATTAAATACCTACCACATGCAATGCCGAAAAGATTGTAACAGAATATCAGCCACAAAAAAGACCATCAAAAGAAATCACACAAGAAAGCAAAATCTAAGCCAATGTACATTTCAAAAACGAAAAAGAAATCCATTTCACCTATCAAGATCCATCTCACAAATCCAAAAACACACATAAATGACACCATTCCACGCCCAAAAATTCAAATCAGAGCCAAAAGACACAATTTTTAAAGGGCCCCACATTGGAAACAAAACCAAAAACATGCACATTGCCTTAAAATCTCCACCAAACAACATACCCAGAAGATCAAAACCGAAACCCACCATTAAAAAACGAAACTTTAACAGAAAAAACCAAAAAGAACAAACCTTGTGGAGAGCCCAATGGTCAGGACCAAAAAGCTGCTTGATCTGAGGGTACTTAGAGAGAATCTCTCTTCTTCTTGATGCATGTGGCTCATCTGTGTATGACCAAAAGAAGTCTTTTGACATAAAGACTCCTTCTTCTGCTTCCTCTCTTTGTCCTCCTTTCCCCATCTTCACCACTTTCTCTCTCTTCTTCCTCTCTCTCTAGAAAATGAGGAAGGAAGAAGGCTAAATTTAGATTTGTGAGGCTACCCTTTAATCTGAATCTCCTTCCTTCTTCTTCTAGGCGTTTAAAAATGGATTCTTTACGTTCATCAACAGCTCACACACACGCTCTTATATATATATAAACGGCGTGTGGTGGCAGTGAAAGGTTGTGACTTTTTTTTGTTTTTGTTTTGGTCTTTGGATTTTCTTTTGAGGTGGTGGAATGTGGTTTGATTTTAAATTTGAGTAATGATTTATGTGAATTTTTTTTTTTTGCTTTGTTTTTAAAAAAAGAAAATAAATTTGGATCGCAATTATGGGTACTATTTTTGGGTGAGAATTTGATATGTTTTGGAAACATGTCAGAAAATAGGCCCTCAAATTTAGGATGGGATGTCGTTGCTGTGTAATGTACCTACAATGGCTATATTTAGCATGATATATTTTGGATTTTTGGTAATTGCTTCCGTTTTTGCAATATATTTCAACAATTTATTGTATATTTAACATATTTTTGAATTGAAAATGTGACTAAACCAGTCTAACTTACCCCTTTTGCCGTTAAAATATGGTAGATAACATTGTTAATAGTACTCCCTCCGGTCCTAAATATAAGACCTAGATGACTTTTTTTTGGAGATGTTAAGGTTACAAAATATGTTATTAAATTATGACATATTTGATATATTTTTAGATTAGTCATTAGTTTATAGGTTAAATAAACTAGTTTAAGGGGGAAAATTAGGTAAATCAATTTATAATTGACTTATATTTTGCTTTTTTAGGATTTTTCAAAAAAGTAAACTAGGTCTTATATTTAGGACCGGAGGGAGTATTATATTTTTGTTCTAGAATCCCAAATCTTAACTACTTTTTAATCAAGACTAACAATTTGTGCATTAAAACCCATCTATGATAGTTTATTAGTTCCTTAGTTATATACTCCCTCCGGTCCTAAATATAAGACCTAATTGACTTTTTTGAAAAACCTAAAAAAAAAGCAAAATAAGTTAATTATAAATTGATTTACCTAATTTTTTCTCTTACACTAGTTTATTTTACCTGTAAGCTAATGGATAATTTAAAAAGATATCAAATATGTCATGATTTAATAACCTATTTTGCAACCTTGATCACTCCAAAAAAAGTCAATTAGGTCTTATATTTAGGACCGGAGGTAGTATTTTTTTTTCAAGCTTCAGCTTGCCATTATGTACTAAAAGAAGTTGATTATTAATGAAAAGTCTTATTATTAATTTTTATAAAAAAAAACATGTGGGTGTGAAGGATTGAAAGTGAGAAGAGCCTTTTTCGTGACTTCGGCAAAGAAAGCATCTATCACGTGATTCAATCAGAATTTTACGTACCCAATTAAAGTGTGAGATGGCAATAAGAGATGTTTATAAATAAATTCAGATATTTTAACAAGTACTTGTCTGACAAAAAAAAGTGCTTGAATGAAATTACTATAAATTATTTTATTTTAAACAGTAGTATTGTGTTTGAGTGTGATGATTAGTGATGAAATTCATCATTGTAATTCTACATTCTTACAAATCAAACTAATCAGTGCTAATAATAGAGATTACATTTTATAAAATTTTTAAGTGGTTTTAGGCAAAAAAAAAATTAATGAGCGCTTTTTTTCTACTAAATTTTATGATAGATATTTATCATGAATTTAATATGTTTTTTTATAGTATACATAAATAGAAGTATTTACATAAGAGATATGATTGTTAATAAAAAAAAAACAGAGAGAAAGAGATACGATTAATTAGCTAACAGCATTTTTCACTTCTTCAGTCTCATAAGGCACTTTGCTTTAGAACTTAAAAGATTGCTCAGTCAACATATATATGAAACTTAGAACCTTTTCCTACTATCCTCCTTTGATTTTCATTGTGTATGTGTATATATATTAAACAAAGTTTTTTTTTAACATTTTCATATAGTTTCTTTTGAAAAAAAAATGCAGTCCTCTACTTGAGAGGACATCTCATAAAATTGGAATATGGTATGAATGCAATTTGCACATTTCTTTCATAATGTTTATTTATTGCACCTAAGTCCCAAATAAGATATTGAATTTCAAAGAGGTCTCAAGCAATTATTAATGACTACTATTAACAACTGCAATAGTCTTCATTAACAAGTGGTAATTTTATTACACAGCTATAAGCCCAATGATATACTCCCTCCGGTCCTAAATATAGGACCTCCTAAATATAGGACCTAGATAAATTTTTTTGGGGAAATTAAGGAAGACTTAATTTTAGATGTCTTTCCAATAATACCCTCCTTAATTAGTTTGATTACCTTAGTAGCCCTTCCAACAATTTTTAGTAAGAAATTCGGATAGAAGAATGTGTATAAACTGTAAGGTGATTCCAGGTGATGGTGTGACTACACAACATAGGCCTTTAGTTTTAGATGTTCGTGTGAAGTTTAATCGAACGAAGAAGAGAGAAATGCTTCAACCAACAATTAGATGGTGGCAATTGAGAGGGGAAAAAATGAAAATTTTTAAGAATAGGTTGATGAATGAATGTATTTGGGATAAACAAGGATGTGCTAATGATTTATGGATAGATTTAAGTATGATGATGAGAAAAATAGCAAAAGAAGTTTTAGGTGAATCAAAGGGTTATATTAGGCGTAAAAAGGAGACCTGGTGGTGGAATAATAATGTTCAAGAGAAAATTAAATTTAAAAAACAATGTTTTAAGGATTTGCAAATATGTGATAGTGAGGAAAATTGGGTAAAATATAGATTAGCAAAGAAATAGGCGAAAAAAGTTGTTAGTATAACTCGAGCTAATTTCTTTGAGGAGTTTTATAAAGAATTAGGGACAAAAGATGGGAAACAAAAAATGTATAGAATAGCAAAGATAAAAGAGCAGAAATCAAGATATTTAAATCAAGTAATGTGTGTTAAGGATGAAGAAGGTAATGTATTAGTTAAAGATGAGATTATTAGGGATAGATGGAAGAATTATATTTATAATTTGTTTAATGGTAGAGTGGAAACTTTGAATTATACTATAGATGATTTAGGGACTAGTGATAGGAATAGCAGTTTTACAGATAATATTAAGATTAGTATTAGTGAAGTTGAGGATGCTCTTAAGAAAATGGCTAAGGGAAAAGCTGTTAGACCAGATGGTATTCCTATTGAAGTATGGAAATGTTTAGGAGAAGATGGTGTGTGGTGGCTTACTAAACTATTTAATGAAATTTTAAGGTCTAAGAAAATGCCAGATGATTGGAGGAAGAGTACATTAGTACCTATTTATAAAAATAAAGAAGATATTCAAAATTGTGCAAATTATAGAGGAATAAAACTTATGAGTCATACAATGAAGTTGTGGGAAAAAGTAATTGAGCGTAGGTTACGTAATGAGACTAGCATATCGAAAAATCGATTTGGTTTTATACCAGGAAGATCAACCACAGAAGCAATATATCTAATTAGAAGCTTAATGGAAAGATATAGAAGTATTAGAAAAGACTTACATATAATTTTTATTGATTTGGAAAAAGTGTAACATCCCAGTTTTTAAATTAAAAATAATACGAGATTATTGAGGGCTCTTAAGGAAATGTAAGGGTTCGAGGAAGAATTTTAGGATATTCTGGGCAATTTATGAATATTAAATCTTAGTTAGTTTAGAATTTGAAGAAATATAGTTAAAAGGATTAATTGGAGTCATAAAACTTCTATGAACAAATATTTTTGAAACTTAGAAATAGTATGATAGAAAGAGAGGGGTAAAATAATATGTACAAACCTTTGGGTTAGAAATATAATTAAGAATAAATAATAGGGTAGTTAATGGTAATTTTCACAAACATATATATATAAACACACCCCCTCACCTGACATATCTCTCTCTCGAGCCCTCCACCCTCCAACCCTCTCGCCAGACCCTCCCTCCGTCTCTCATCTCCCTCTGGTTGACCTCCGATCGGCGGCGCCGTCGCGTCGGACACCGCCGTCGGTCTCCCTCCCTCACTGAGTTCGCACCCTTACCTTCCCTCACTACCTTATCCATTTTTCTCTCGTTTTCTCTCTTCTCCACCGAAGTTCACCATCGCCCTCCATCCTTTCTTCTTTTTCCGGCGAACCCACAGCGGATGACGGCGGGAATATGGTAAAGATTCGACCTTTCTAGCTTATCTCGATCTATGTTTTCATTTTCATGTTGTTTCATCTCTGTTCTTCACTTCTCCATTTCGTTTTCCTTCGATCTCCGGCAGGCGAGGCGGTTTCCGGCGACGTCGAGCTCCGGCGAGTTACAGAAGGTCAAAAACGAGTTCAGGTAGTCTCATTTCTTCCATTCCTATCCCTTTTCTTCTTGTTCTTCGCGAGTTGAGAGGGGAGGCCGAAAAAGATTTTCTGTTTTGGGTTTGATAATCAACCAAAAATCATGTTTAGGCTTTAGGTTTTGAAGTTTTAAGAAGGATTTGAAGTGTTAGGGCTTAACAAATTAGTTAAAGTAAAGCTCATGCATTAATTTTTATGTTTTGTAAAATTGGTTAAGCCTTAAAGTTAGGCATTCTCAAATCGGATGGGTTTGGGATGTTGATGTGCTTATGTTAGTTGGCTGAATTTTGTTATGTAAGGTGATTCTTGAAGTTTTCTATGTGATTTTCTTGCTGAGATGCTTGACTTTGAATTTTCTGTGCATTTGTGATCTCACAAGGATGGAGTGTGTGTGTATATATATATATATATCAATAGTTGTTGTTGTATGTTAAGATGTGTTTGAAAATAAGTGGGAAGGTTTATGGTACACCTTGTTTAGTATGCCTTTTTGTGTTTTACCAAATGTGATATAATAGTGTGTGGATGCAGTAATTTAAGTTACTAAGGGTATGTGTAGGTGAGTATTAAATGCCTAGATATAGCTAAAAATGATGTATAGCATGTTTGTTGCAAAATTCTGTTATTGTTACTATTATAACTTAGTTGATTTCGAAAAGAATGAATGGGTTTGTGTTTGCTTTGAGAGGCCAATTTAGGTTTTTGGTTTTGGGTTCAAAACTTTAAATTTGTTGTTGTGGGAGTCTAATTTAACACTTACATGTTTGATTGTTGGAATTCTAGTTGAATTGCAAATTCTTCCTATCCCTGTTCGTGAGTCACTGTTTTCACTCTTTTCTTTTATGATTTCTCATTTCATATGAAGCTAAACATGGTATAAATGGTAATGAAACAGACTAAGTTACTAGTGGTTCACTTATATGAGTTTAGGAATTTCTTATCTACTTTTCTCTGGTTGCTTTTCTCTGTTTGTTGCTGTTTTGTAAAGGCTGATTTAAGATGGAGCTTATAATTGCTTGCTGGATTAGAGTAAAGAATGGAATTAATGTTTAAGTAGTGGATGAGTGGATGGTAATTGAAATGGGAATGTGTTTTCTTCTTGTTGTTGTGCTGTTCGGTTATGATATTATAAGGAGTGGAAGTTTTTGGTATACATAAGATTAAATTGAAAGCATATGATGTGGCATAATTAAACATTGTTTCTTTTCTTGAACTGTGAATTTGCATCAGAACTTGTGAAGGTGGGGATTACTCTAAATATTAAAGAGTTATAATTGATGATAAGGACTGAAATATTACTCATGAATATGGGTTTACCTAATGGTTGTTCTTTTACCCTAGGATTAGGTTATGAGATGGTTGATTTTGAAATGGAATATGGTTTTATTACTAAAGCATTCAAAGGATTAAGAGATATTATAGAAAAGGGATTTCATTTTGAAAAATTAGTAGTTGGAGGCAGCCATTGTTTAATTTGTAATCTTAACAAGTGATTTGTTTTTATAGTTTTAGGCTTTGTAATATAAATGGAATTGTTTGAATGGTGATTTAATCTTAGGCAAATGAAAGCTTTGTGCGCTGCTTGTTATTGGGTACCTTGTTGATATGATTTTATTCAAGGAAGAGAGGTTTTGTTTTCATAATGATTGTGAAGTGTGATGTTATTTATCATGAAAGAACAATGATATAGATGGTATTAAATGTGAGATAAAGTTTGTGAAGCTAAACTGAAATTTGAGCTATTTGTTTTTATTTGGTCACGATTGATGAGTATTATTACTGTTTTATTAGACCTTGTAAAATAAGATGCTTAATTGCTTGGTCTAGTTCCTATGAATTGAATTGAATTGTATTGGTTTTGATTGGTTTGAAAAATGACTTCTTTGGATTGAAGATGACGATTTTTAAATTCATGTAACTTATGATTTGGATCAGTTAGAGTATTTGAACTAATAAGAAGTGATTGGGTATTAATATAGGATGCGAGAGAGACGTTACCATATTATAGTGTAGAAATGATATTAATTTATCATTTTGTATTATATTATTATAGGAGTAAATAGTGGTGACGATAGTTGAAGGAAATTCTCAAGGAAGGGCAAGGAAAAGCATTGGAGCGTTAAGTACAGGTAATCACTCTTACCTTACTATAATATTGAGGGTGACGTTAGTTGGGATTTTCAATCCTTTCTAACCCTCAAATCTTTTAAAGTTATTTTTATACAAAACAGGCTATCGGGTGCCTTTTAAACACGATTACTTTTGTACAAAGAAAATTCATACATTATATATATAGTATCCTGTCTGGTGGATGTGATTTTCCTGGAATAGTGGTATATTTAGATGTGGTGCTCTGACAGCAGTGTTGATAGGTTATTCAATGGAATTTGTGGTGAAGATATATATATATTTGGTACTTGGACAGGGGTATAGAAAAGTGAATGGTATGGGAAAATATCAAAGTTTGTGATTGAGGTATTGAATGAGTTTGAGATGTGAAAGAGAATTGTGATGGAATTGTTGAGGTTGTAGATGAGATTTGATAAGGATGTTGATATCATTGCATGACACTGAGATATGTACCATCGCGCGATGATAACCGGTTGATAGGCCAATCAACGGTTATTTGTACGGGTCGACAGATTGGAGACTGTGACCAATGGTCAACAGATTGGAGACTGTGACCAGCAGTCATCTGATTGGAGACAGAGACTGCTCCCTTTCTGATTGGAGACAGATTGGGGTTTCCCTCTCATGGGTTTACCAGGGAGGGAAATTGCCCCCTCACATTTGAGAGGGGCACAGTGTCAACTCATTTGGAATACATATAGGGCTCGAACGTAGTGCCTCCAGGATGGCATGAGTAGAGCATCAGGTTGTACATGGATGAGAGTTGAGGAATTGGAGTTGTTTTGGACGTGACAGAGGTTATAGAATGGTAAATGGAAGAAGACTTGGTTCTTATATATATATATATATATATATATATATATATATATTCATTTTAAACTGTGGTACCCTTTAGACGCCCTCACTACCGCACATCTCACTGTTATAGTGAGTTAAGCAGTAGATTACTGAGACAAGTTGTCTCACCCCACGATTACTTACATTTTTGCAGGTGATCATGCACAGACGCGAGCAATAGGAAAGGGAATTAAGTTCAAAGGTTGTTTTGTTTATTTAGACATGTATATTGCCAAAATGTATAGGTCTGCATTCGCTTCCGCATATTTTAATTGTATTGATATTAATGGTAAATTGGAGAATTGTAATAGGTCGCCTCTTTTTCTAACCATGTTAGGTGATTCTTTTCTAACATGGTTAGTTATTAATTATCCATGATAGTGTGCAGGTTATATTAGAAAATTCTTTTCTATCATGGATAATGATTATTATTAGGAAATTCTTTTTCTAACTATGATAGATTATTTGATATTATGGAAATCATTTTTCTATCATAGTTAGTAACGATATTATTGAATTAATCAGGAAATTAGTAACGATATGTTACAACTTGGTTATCAGTATTTGGTATACGATAACCCTGGACTGTGTTGCATTGCATTTAGATTGGCAATATACATTCTCTGAATTCCCTTTTCTGTTGTGCATGATCACCAGCTGTCTGCGAGGTTATGGTCAATCCCTTGGTGGGGAGAGTGGTAGAATCGCAACAAGAACGCTCAGGTGATATTGATAAATGGATTAGGATTGTATAAGGGTGAACCGTGAAATTGAATTATTAGAAGAGATTGTTAGTTTGATTGTGGTTTCCTTGGTTATTTTGGAGTTTAGGGATTTGAGAGGTTGCATTAATTGTGGTTTATGATCTGAAGTATTGTGGATTATTGATGAGTTCTATAGGTTATCGTGGTGATATAGCGATAGTGATTAGTTGGAGTAGGTTTAATTTCCCTTGGAAGGGGTTTTGATGACTAAAGTTTGGAATAAATTGGAATTTAATGGAGTAGTCTTAGGATTTTGAGTATGGGAGGCGAATAAGTATATTAAGGTTTGTTCTTAAGAATAAGTGGAATAGTGGCTATTCTGGTTAGATTTAAGAGAAATGACATGGATTTAGGAATTTATCGCAGTAAATTGATTTTCAATTATGGAAAGAGGTCAAATCTTGTGATGATTGAGTTGATTAGTGCATATTAGTTTATGACATTACTTAATGGTGAAATGGTGTAAAGTGAGAGTATCATGGAATGTGATTTCTTCATCAAATGTTTATATGTTAGTATTAGAATTTAGTTGGTTTGAGTGTAGTGATTATGTATGATTTATTGGAAAGAGTGAGACAAAGTAGAAATAGCTATAGGAATGAAATATAACTTAGGGAAAAGGTCATAACAGAGGTTGGAGGACTCATAGTGTCTTAAATAGACTATGGTTAGATTTTATTGATATTGAATTTTGAGAATTAAGTAGTGTTATGGAATAGAGCGTATGAATTGACTATCTATGTGGTGATTGAAGAATTTAGTTTGGTTGGAATGACTATCTAGAATTTATGAAGGAATTTTGATACAATTTCAAGTTGTAAAGGTTGTAATTGCACTTTTAGATGGGAATTTAAGAGTTTAGAGAGTTCTTTCTTTAGATTTATGGAGGGTATAAGAAAGATTAATTGAGTTAAATTGTGAAAGTAAAGTTGATTGGTTTGAATGGAGTTGGAATTAATTGAGAATTTGGGGATTTGGATTATACATGGACAGACGAATGAGATTTGATAATATAACGAACATCGAAATGAAATTTATGATTTGAGGGAGTAAGTTGATTGATGGAGACTTATTTGGTGTAGATGGTGAGATTATAGGATATAGTTTCAATAACTATATAAGATCAAGGTTTAACTTTCTAATTCCAGGTTGGGCAAGGATTTCCTATCTTTCTATATAAATTTCTCTAGCATCCGGTGAGGATTTTGAGAACGTAAGTAATGAGACTATGGGTTTATGGAAAGTATTAGAACTTTAATAAGTCAATTGATAAATTGACTTATTTGAGATATTATTTGACTTTGTGTGATGGATTCTTTCTTGGATTGGGCTTGGTTAATTGGATGTTTAATGTAGGCGTATGTATGAAATTGAAATGACTTCGTTGATCAGGTGCTTGAATTGATGTTTTCCTAAAGTTCTCTTGTTTGTTATGGTTGAATAAGTTGCTTATGTGTATATCTTCTGTATGTTCAGTTTTTGTTGGAAAATTGGGTGGATTTCTGTTTTGGTTTGTGATCTTCCCTTATTGCCTATGATTCTATTAGGTTATGGTACAATCGTATTGATATTAAATTTCTGAAATGCGGGGTTATTGATTTATGGATTGTTACTGATTTGGTTTGACTTCTTTGTTGATTTTGAGACTTTGGTGTGATTAAAGTAAATTTGCTGCATGGTAAATGAAATTGAATGAAGAAGTAAAGCAGAAATTTAAGTAGTAAACAATTATAATGAAATAGAGACATAATTTAGTCAGGTATAATAAGAATTAGACATTGAGAGATGGATAGAAGTTTTAGGGGGAAATTGACGGAATGAGGATTCTTCTTTTGGGGTCTCGGATATAATTATGAACCTAGGCATAATCATAGTCGAGGCATCATTGAAGACCTTATGAGTCAAGAGGAATAAAGAAAATTTGATAGTAATTGGAGATAATTAATATTCGTTGAAGTAGGAAATATTCAATTTCTCTTATGATTGATTAGATGAAGATGCTTATTACTGTTATTGGAGATGTATCAAATGTGTATTTTATTGAGAAATGAGATTGAAGAATGATGTTGGGGTGATTTGAGTTACTGATGAATTTTAGAGTTGTATATATATGATTGAGGAGACCATTGGAGTTGAGAAGGATGTTGATATCCGTTATAAGGGACTTTAATGCAAGTGATTTGAAGTTTAGATGGCTAGCAAGTGAAGGATAGCTAAGGAAAATAGGATGAGAATTGATGGATGATTTGTATATTGCAAGATGATGAATGATGTTGAGTGCGTAAAATTGTGGGTTAATAGTGAGAGTTTTATAAATAGTTAGAGTTTGTAGGAGGAATGCAAGAGTGAATTGGGCATTTCTATATGTTAGGTTGTATGTATAGCGAATTTTGGGGACAAAATTCCTAAAAGGTGGGGTAAATTGTAACATCCCAGTTTTTAAATTAAAAATAATACGAGATTATTGAGGGCTCTTAAGGAAATGTAAGGGTTCGAGGAAGAATTTTAGGATATTCTGGGCAATTTATGAATATTAAATCTTAGTTAGTTTAGAATTTGAAGAAATATAGTTAAAAGGATTAATTGGAGTCATAAAACTTCTATGAACAAATATTTTTGAAACTTAGAAATAGTATGATAGAAAGAGAGGGGTAAAATAATATGTACAAACCTTTGGGTTAGAAATATAATTAAGAATAAATAATAGGGTAGTTAATGGTAATTTTCACAAACATATATATATAAACACACCCCCTCACCTGACATATCTCTCTCTCGAGCCCTCCACCCTCCAACCCTCTCGCCAGACCCTCCCTCCGTCTCTCATCTCCCTCTGGTTGACCTCCGATCGGCGGCGCCGTCGCGTCGGACACCGCCGTCGGTCTCCCTCCCTCACTGAGTTCGCACCCTTACCTTCCCTCACTACCTTATCCATTTTTCTCTCGTTTTCTCTCTTCTCCACCGAAGTTCACCATCGCCCTCCATCCTTTCTTCTTTTTCCGGCGAACCCACAGCGGATGACGGCGGGAATATGGTAAAGATTCGACCTTTCTAGCTTATCTCGATCTATGTTTTCATTTTCATGTTGTTTCATCTCTGTTCTTCACTTCTCCATTTCGTTTTCCTTCGATCTCCGGCAGGCGAGGCGGTTTCCGGCGACGTCGAGCTCCGGCGAGTTACAGAAGGTCAAAAACGAGTTCAGGTAGTCTCATTTCTTCCATTCCTATCCCTTTTCTTCTTGTTCTTCGCGAGTTGAGAGGGGAGGCCGAAAAAGATTTTCTGTTTTGGGTTTGATAATCAACCAAAAATCATGTTTAGGCTTTAGGTTTTGAAGTTTTAAGAAGGATTTGAAGTGTTAGGGCTTAACAAATTAGTTAAAGTAAAGCTCATGCATTAATTTTTATGTTTTGTAAAATTGGTTAAGCCTTAAAGTTAGGCATTCTCAAATCGGATGGGTTTGGGATGTTGATGTGCTTATGTTAGTTGGCTGAATTTTGTTATGTAAGGTGATTCTTGAAGTTTTCTATGTGATTTTCTTGCTGAGATGCTTGACTTTGAATTTTCTGTGCATTTGTGATCTCACAAGGATGGAGTGTGTGTGTATATATATATATATATCAATAGTTGTTGTTGTATGTTAAGATGTGTTTGAAAATAAGTGGGAAGGTTTATGGTACACCTTGTTTAGTATGCCTTTTTGTGTTTTACCAAATGTGATATAATAGTGTGTGGATGCAGTAATTTAAGTTACTAAGGGTATGTGTAGGTGAGTATTAAATGCCTAGATATAGCTAAAAATGATGTATAGCATGTTTGTTGCAAAATTCTGTTATTGTTACTATTATAACTTAGTTGATTTCGAAAAGAATGAATGGGTTTGTGTTTGCTTTGAGAGGCCAATTTAGGTTTTTGGTTTTGGGTTCAAAACTTTAAATTTGTTGTTGTGGGAGTCTAATTTAACACTTACATGTTTGATTGTTGGAATTCTAGTTGAATTGCAAATTCTTCCTATCCCTGTTCGTGAGTCACTGTTTTCACTCTTTTCTTTTATGATTTCTCATTTCATATGAAGCTAAACATGGTATAAATGGTAATGAAACAGACTAAGTTACTAGTGGTTCACTTATATGAGTTTAGGAATTTCTTATCTACTTTTCTCTGGTTGCTTTTCTCTGTTTGTTGCTGTTTTGTAAAGGCTGATTTAAGATGGAGCTTATAATTGCTTGCTGGATTAGAGTAAAGAATGGAATTAATGTTTAAGTAGTGGATGAGTGGATGGTAATTGAAATGGGAATGTGTTTTCTTCTTGTTGTTGTGCTGTTCGGTTATGATATTATAAGGAGTGGAAGTTTTTGGTATACATAAGATTAAATTGAAAGCATATGATGTGGCATAATTAAACATTGTTTCTTTTCTTGAACTGTGAATTTGCATCAGAACTTGTGAAGGTGGGGATTACTCTAAATATTAAAGAGTTATAATTGATGATAAGGACTGAAATATTACTCATGAATATGGGTTTACCTAATGGTTGTTCTTTTACCCTAGGATTAGGTTATGAGATGGTTGATTTTGAAATGGAATATGGTTTTATTACTAAAGCATTCAAAGGATTAAGAGATATTATAGAAAAGGGATTTCATTTTGAAAAATTAGTAGTTGGAGGCAGCCATTGTTTAATTTGTAATCTTAACAAGTGATTTGTTTTTATAGTTTTAGGCTTTGTAATATAAATGGAATTGTTTGAATGGTGATTTAATCTTAGGCAAATGAAAGCTTTGTGCGCTGCTTGTTATTGGGTACCTTGTTGATATGATTTTATTCAAGGAAGAGAGGTTTTGTTTTCATAATGATTGTGAAGTGTGATGTTATTTATCATGAAAGAACAATGATATAGATGGTATTAAATGTGAGATAAAGTTTGTGAAGCTAAACTGAAATTTGAGCTATTTGTTTTTATTTGGTCACGATTGATGAGTATTATTACTGTTTTATTAGACCTTGTAAAATAAGATGCTTAATTGCTTGGTCTAGTTCCTATGAATTGAATTGAATTGTATTGGTTTTGATTGGTTTGAAAAATGACTTCTTTGGATTGAAGATGACGATTTTTAAATTCATGTAACTTATGATTTGGATCAGTTAGAGTATTTGAACTAATAAGAAGTGATTGGGTATTAATATAGGATGCGAGAGAGACGTTACCATATTATAGTGTAGAAATGATATTAATTTATCATTTTGTATTATATTATTATAGGAGTAAATAGTGGTGACGATAGTTGAAGGAAATTCTCAAGGAAGGGCAAGGAAAAGCATTGGAGCGTTAAGTACAGGTAATCACTCTTACCTTACTATAATATTGAGGGTGACGTTAGTTGGGATTTTCAATCCTTTCTAACCCTCAAATCTTTTAAAGTTATTTTTATACAAAACAGGCTATCGGGTGCCTTTTAAACACGATTACTTTTGTACAAAGAAAATTCATACATTATATATATAGTATCCTGTCTGGTGGATGTGATTTTCCTGGAATAGTGGTATATTTAGATGTGGTGCTCTGACAGCAGTGTTGATAGGTTATTCAATGGAATTTGTGGTGAAGATATATATATATTTGGTACTTGGACAGGGGTATAGAAAAGTGAATGGTATGGGAAAATATCAAAGTTTGTGATTGAGGTATTGAATGAGTTTGAGATGTGAAAGAGAATTGTGATGGAATTGTTGAGGTTGTAGATGAGATTTGATAAGGATGTTGATATCATTGCATGACACTGAGATATGTACCATCGCGCGATGATAACCGGTTGATAGGCCAATCAACGGTTATTTGTACGGGTCGACAGATTGGAGACTGTGACCAATGGTCAACAGATTGGAGACTGTGACCAGCAGTCATCTGATTGGAGACAGAGACTGCTCCCTTTCTGATTGGAGACAGATTGGGGTTTCCCTCTCATGGGTTTACCAGGGAGGGAAATTGCCCCCTCACATTTGAGAGGGGCACAGTGTCAACTCATTTGGAATACATATAGGGCTCGAACGTAGTGCCTCCAGGATGGCATGAGTAGAGCATCAGGTTGTACATGGATGAGAGTTGAGGAATTGGAGTTGTTTTGGACGTGACAGAGGTTATAGAATGGTAAATGGAAGAAGACTTGGTTCTTATATATATATATATATATATATATATATATATATATATATATATATTCATTTTAAACTGTGGTACCCTTTAGACGCCCTCACTACCGCACATCTCACTGTTATAGTGAGTTAAGCAGTAGATTACTGAGACAAGTTGTCTCACCCCACGATTACTTACATTTTTGCAGGTGATCATGCACAGACGCGAGCAATAGGAAAGGGAATTAAGTTCAAAGGTTGTTTTGTTTATTTAGACATGTATATTGCCAAAATGTATAGGTCTGCATTCGCTTCCGCATATTTTAATTGTATTGATATTAATGGTAAATTGGAGAATTGTAATAGGTCGCCTCTTTTTCTAACCATGTTAGGTGATTCTTTTCTAACATGGTTAGTTATTAATTATCCATGATAGTGTGCAGGTTATATTAGAAAATTCTTTTCTATCATGGATAATGATTATTATTAGGAAATTCTTTTTCTAACTATGATAGATTATTTGATATTATGGAAATCATTTTTCTATCATAGTTAGTAACGATATTATTGAATTAATCAGGAAATTAGTAACGATATGTTACAAAAAGCATATGATAGGGTGCCAAGAGATTTACTTTGAAAAATTTTAGAAAAGAAAGAGGTACAAGTTGAGTATATTAGAGCTATTCAAGATATGTATGAAGGTGTAATGACTAGAGTCAGAACACCGGTAGGTGAAACAATTGATTTTCCAATAAGAATTGGTTTACATCAAGATTCGGCGTTGAGTCCGTATTTGTTTAATCTTGTTATGGATGCTGTGACTGAAAGTATACAAGAAGAAATTCCTAAGTGCATGCTTTTTGCGGATGATATAGTAATTTTAGGGATTCAAAAGATGAAATTAATTGGAAATTAGAGTTATGGAGGACGACTCTAGAGTCGAAAGGCTTTAGAATAAGTAGGAGTAAAACGGAATATATGTGCTGTAGTTTTGGCAATAGACAAACTCATGAGGACATAGAAACTGTATTAGGAGAGCATGTTATACGTCAAGTGGATAAGTTTAAATATTTGGGATCAGTTATACAAGAGGATTGTGAGGTAGATGGAGATGTCAATAATAGAATTCAGGCTGGTTGGTGCAAATGGAGAAAAGCTTCTGGGGTTATTTGTGATCGAATGGTTCAAACTAGAGTAAAAGGAGAATTCTATCGAACAGCTATTAGACCAGCATTGTCATATGGTAGTGAATGCTGGGCAATTAAAAAACAACAAGAACATAAGATGGATGTGACAGAGATGAAAATGTTGAGATGGATGAGTGGGTATACACTAAAAGATAGGATTCGTAATGATCACATTCGTGAAAGAGTTGGGGTAACACCAATATTAGAGAAAATGAGAGAATATCGTTTAAGGTGGTATGGGCATGTTCAAAGAAGAGAATTGGATGAGCCAGTAAGAATAGTGGAACAGATGGAAAGGGAGCCGTATATAAGAAATAGAGGAAGACCAAAAAGAACTCTTGATGAAGTTATTCAAAGAGATATGGTTGTGAAAGATTTATCTTCAGGAATGACTAGGGACAGAGCTAAATGGCGTCGTGTAATCCATGTAGCCAACCCCATTTGAATGGGATAAGGTTTACGTTGTTATTACCTTAGTAGCCCTTCCACTATCAACATTCTTTCGAGCTTCATTTTCATCGGTTTCACCTTCGAGGAACACATTGAGAGAAGTGATGAAAAGTGAGACGCAATAAACTCCGACGATTCCACCTCCTCCGACAGAAACGTGTCAGGATGGTACACCTTCGCCAAACTCCTATACGCTGACTTTATCTCCCTCGCCGACGCATTCTGCTTCACTCACAGCACCTCGTACAGATTCTTCTCCCCTTGTCCATCCTTCACCGTCGTCGCCACCGACAACATCGACGGTCTCGATCTCTTCAACAGAGGACAACTGAGAAATGTGAAGGATGAGTTGGAGAATAATGAAGAAGAAGAAGAGATTGAGCACTTGAGACATGGGGAGGGGTAAAATGGGAAGAGAATTTGTTTGTGTTGCGTGAACTTTGTGTTGTGTGTGTGTATATAGTGGTCAAAGGGAAGGGAGAGACGACGTTCAGGGGAAAGAGAGGGAGGGGTAGGATGGTAATTTTGTGGGGGGGAGTATGAGAGTTGAGTGAGAAACTACTGCAGTCGAATTATCGGAGAGATCATGGAAAGTGAAATGTTTGTGGGTGCCACGTGGAAAAGTTTCAATTTTTAACTTTTTATTGTGTTTATTTATTAGTATTAAGGAGTTGTTAAGAAGAAGAAGGGTAATTTAGGAAAAAGGTTACCAAAAATGTAATTAGGTCTTATATTTAAGACCGGAAGGAGTATGTATATATATATATATGGCAGTCAATGTTAGATTTTGAAGGGATACAATAAACACAAAGTAGAAGTAGTTGAAATGATGATGAGATGAATTTGTGATCATAAAAGAAATGATAAGATTTGAAAGTGAGAAAATGGGAGAAAAGTGTGTGAGGTAGTTTAAACATGTCCAAAAACGACCACTAGATGTGTCAATTTGGAGGTATACCAAACAATTAAAAGTCTAATTAAAAGAGGAAGAGAGAGACGAGGCGAACACTAAATGAAGTTAAAAGTGTGATACCTATATATATCTAAAAATGTGATTATTGATATAACAAAACGACATTGTAAAATCCATATAGTAAACTCGACAAAAAAAATCCATATAGTAATCCGCCAAGGGACTAGTGACCTGATTGTTAGAAAATGTGAGATAAGACATCTCTCATTATTCAAGGTCTTTTGGTTCAATCTTTGGCGGTCCTCTTTGAGCAAACTTTGGATTAGTCGATACTCAAATAGTACCGGATACATGAGGCTCTAAACAAAAGAAATCCATACAGCAATCCTGCCTAGTGAGATCAGACATTGTTGTTATTGTAATAAACACTGAAAACCAAATTTTTCAAAAATATAACCCAACTGAATTAGCCAAAAACTGAATTAATCCAACTGAAAAATTTAATTGATTTCCGTTCCATTTCGTGCAGTTTTCAATTTTGATCCTAACTTGTTCGCCCTAGATCCTAATTTGCCTCTTCGGATGCACTCGTGACTGCTATATATACTTATGAGTGATGCCAGTTCCCACATGGAAGCTTAAATTGTTTTGTTTGTTTTATAGTAGGCCACTAGCAGCCCACTAGGCCTATGTGTGTCTCTATTATAATTATAATATAATGGTACAATATTGTAAAACAATGGGCATAAATGGTCGTTTGTTTGCCATATTTTGTAAAAACTAAGAAGAGAGAATAAACCTGTCAAGCGTCAATAGCAGCTACCTAGGCCTTCATTATTTGCTTTTCTAGTTGCCAAGTTCAATGTCGTTTTCGTATGGCCCATCTTTCTTATTCTTAATTCTTTTTTTTTTTTGCCAGACTTAATCTTAATTCACTGACCCTTAATTTAGCCCATTTGCTCTCCAAATCCCAAATATGAAATAATGACCCCCCCCCCCCCCCCCAATATTTCCTCTCGTAGGCTTTTGTCCCTTCATACATTTTTTATATTTAAAACTAAAAAGTCACAGAGTTTTTAAATGAATGTAGTAGTAATTATTTAATTTAAAACAAAACATCTAGGAAACAGGCTGAACTTACTCATAATCCATGACTTGACAGACTACGTACATAAGTGCATATACATCCCTCCCCTAATTAAAAAGCAATAATTTCATAGGAATTACCCTGGGAAGAGATTACTTCATTTAAATTTAGGATTTCACCCCGCAATGCCACAATTGACTCAACAATCAGACGTTATAATCTCAAATAAGATATAGACTTTTGGTATCATTTGCTGCAATAAACTTTAATTTTTTTTTCTGTGTAATGCATGGCTTTTAATTGAAGTCTAGTCATAATCTACTTGGCAAATTAATCCATTTCCATATGTATGTCTAGTCAACATCATCATCATCATCATCATCATCATTATATCATATAAATTTGTTCCACCAAACACTGTTCCTTATGAACAGTGTTTGGTGGAATATTATATTATTTTTTTTTAAACGAGCAGGAACTCCCGTGCGTTGCACGGGGAGCAACATGTCAATCACTAAATAATTTACTTTAATGTGAACAGTTAAATGGTCTAACATAATTTGAAGGCACACTATCTTCGCTATCAAATATTTTAAGACATTCTCCATATACAAATACATGTATAAACATTTTATGTATATATGTTAATCTATGTATATAGATGTATGTCAACACAAGCACATTGAAGGAAAGAGACTTTTTTAGCATAGTATAATAATAATATATAGGTACTATTTAGTAGGCATAAGCAATCCTTTCAAGGATAAGAATATTAAATGGATATTGACAAACACAACAACCAACTCCCCACACATGATTTCTCAGTACTTCAAAAAGTTACATATTTTTTAATACACCACCCCATTGCTGCGTTAACATACAAAAATATCAGGGGCAGATCAGTTGGGTTTAATACAAAGAAAAACCAACACAATCATATCTAGTAGGCAAACTCCAGCACCACTTCCAACGACAGCTACCACTTTGCTGATTTTTTTCTGATGACATGCATGCCATCTGTATTATATTAATGAAGAAAACATGTAAATTCGGCGGAAATGGAAGGGTCTTTTGTCAATTAATGAACAATAATTATTGAATAAGAAAGGGTAAAGCGAAGGAAAACTCACAAAGTGTAATTCAATGTCATCTAATATTGTACATCTCTCATGTATTTGTAGTCTGATGGACACTCTTGAAGATTTCCTTGTATACAACATTTTTGGTTGTAGTCAATTTATCTTGTTCGCTTTGTTGAAGTACAATTCGTAAACCATCAATACTACGAACTCTAGATAAACCAACATACAACTGTCCATGAGTGAAAACTGGCTTACATAGGTATAACCCAACGTTTTTTAACGATTGGCCCTGACTTTTGTTAATGGTCATTGCAAAGGACAAAGCAATAGGAAATTGCCTTCGTTGAAGTTTGAATGGCCACCTAGATTCTGTAGGATTCATGTCCATCCTATGAAGAAGTACCTTTTGATTAGGTTTTGAACCATTTAAAGTGATCCCCTCAATTACCATTTGACCCAACTTAGAAATTCTCAAACGTGTACCATTACATAAGCCAGCTTCTTGATCTATATTCCTCAGTAACATCACCGGAGTACCAACTTTCAAGTTTAGTTTGTGTGGAGGTAGTCCAGAACCTGTTATTGTGTTGAGGAATTCGGTGGTATATAGTTGGTCAATAGTGTCACAATCATAAGATGATTTGCAAACAGAGTCACAACTAACAAACTCATGCATCTCACCAGGAAGAACTTCAATCATATGTTGGTTGATTTTATCAACCATTTCAATTGTTGGGGCTAATATTGCTCGGTCATTAAAATAAGCATTGTCGTCTCAATTTCCATAGAGAAGAAGACGTAATGCATGCATCAACTATGGAGGCCCTAGAACCTTTTGGTATAACTGGCAAGATCTGCCTAAAGTCACCTCCCATGACAATGCATTTCCCACCAAAGATCAATGAAGAATGCATAATATCCTGTAAGCTTCTGTTCAATGCCTCAACACAATACCTTTGAATCATAGGTGCTTCATCCCAAATTATTAAAGTTGTTGCCTTGATTAGCTCAGCAAGAGGAGAATTTTGACGCATGGAACACATAGAGAATTCATTCACCTGAAGAGGAATGCCAAATCTAGAGTGTGCTGTTCTACCTCCAGGCAATAGGGTTGCTGCAATGCCACTTGATGCTACCATTAAAACTACTGCACCTGTAGAACGAATAGATGCTGCTAATGCGTTCCATAAAAACGTTTTACCGGTCCCTCCATACCCATACACGAAATAAAACCCTCCACATTTTTTTTGGCAAGCATCCATGATTCCATTATAAGCCTTGAATTGGTCGGCATTAAGAGCTGCTACCAATGCTTTAGCTTCAATTGCAAGAGCAGCTCGATCATAAGATAATTCTTGTACGATAAAGTGATTTAGGCAATCAAATTCTGGACCAACATCTATTGATGGCATGCAGCTGTAGTCTGATAGAGATCTTCCATTAAGTTGTAAAAGAGAATCAATTTCCTTTAATGCAGCATTTTCTTTCGTTGCTTGGTCTATAGAAACACCTATCGAACAAAGTTAAAAAATTAAGGAAGATCTCTAAACATAATATGGTATGGTGAAAATTTAGGTCAATATTACCTGTACGTGCTACTTCATGCCGGTTGATATAATACAAATCATCTGCAAGGAACGATGATATATCCTTCCAAACAACAGCAGGTTGTTTCAAAGATCCACATAAAAGCATGCTGACAAATAATTTACGCAAACTACGTCCAGATGCCCATGTTGCCGCTTCTTTCACTGCTGAGATATATTCACGATCATCATCCAATAGTCCTCGTGCAAAGCAAGCATCCTTGAATGTCTTGTATACAACGCCCTGAAATGACTTGATTTCATCGTAATTTGTTGGACCTTTCACAATTGTTAATAGAAGACGCAAATAATACAATTCTCCTGCAGAAGGTGAAATATGTGGCATGCGTCCAACAGACATTCCTTTTTTCCGTCCTTGCCACATCCTCTTGTTCTTCAAGTAGACAAACTTTCTCGGGAACTCAGAATAGGTATATTTCCTTGCTTCCGGATCCTTACCATTTATTTCCATCCAAGATAGAAATTGCGACTCACAAACACGTGGGTTGTCAATTAACTCTGAAACATCGACATTACTTTCATATACAACATATTGTTGATTTGGTAAGTGAAAACTAAGTCGCTCCACAGCAGGATACCTGTGATGAATTGGAAATCCGAATGCACGCCATGAGGCCTCGCATGCTGAAATATACCTGCAATTGACGAATAAATGTTCTTGTGTGGTTTTTTACTCTTTTCTTTCAGGGAAGAGCTGAAAATGAATTTCAATATTATGAGTGGGGCTGAAATGTGGTGTATTCAACATGGAAAAGAGGGTCCATCGAAAGATGTACCAAATCTAAAGTTGTTAACCACTGCACTTAAAGTTTCAGTCACCAATCTGTCCATCACTTTGTTATTGTTTGGCGGCAAGAAACAATATCTGAGCAAAGGTGCCTTATGACAGAAGAAACTGCTACATTGACAAGAGCTAGGAGCGGCACACCAACAATTTCATCATACATCATGGCAGGCTAACCTCCTTGCTGCTGATGTCCTTGATACATGATTTTAGCTGACACCATGACACACACTCTGTAAAAACTTTATATAAAACAGCCCTACATAGCAGGAGACCCTCCTTTTGAGATGCATTGGACTTTGGCGAGTGAATACTGATCCCGTGCTCCCCCATAAAGTGATGTTAATGACACCCGTGAAACCAAAGAATATGACAGTTAAAAACCTTTTGAAACTAACTACATAACAATAAGTTCTTTTTGCTATCTCTGCTTTCAAACTAAGAAAACTATTTTGAAACCCAGTGAAAATTCACCTGTATGAGGGCTTAAAAAGTACTAAACCACTACAACAAATAAGATTGAAGGCAAATGGGACACCACATGGAAGGCTAAATGCATAACAACTCTAGAAAATAAACACACCTGTTCCAGTTTTGTTTGCTTTCAGTCACAAAGTAGCTCGAAATGATGGGGCCTGTGATTTTCATCCTTCCAAATAGATGGTTAACAAAGCATGGTCCTGGTAAAACTTCGTTGAGTGTCTAAAAAAAACGTACCATGTATTTGGCAATCCATAATATTCATTTTTATCTCAAACTGTGTTTTATAGGAGTTCAGCCTATTTTGTTCAAGATGATTAACAAAGCATGGTCTAGGGAAACACCTCATGAATATCAACCTAACAACATGATGGGACTGGTCAATGATGCATCTAGGATAACACCTCTACACATGCACCGCTTATTCTTGGTTAACTACATGCCAGACGTCAGAGCATAGCTTGCGTGTGAATAACCACATGTCAGTAGGTAAATCCAATCGAATGACAAGCAAAACGCAAGAATAAACATTAGTTAAGAATGTACAAATTTACAATTCCATTGGTTACGTTCATTTGAAACTAAGTAGTTGGGGTTATAGTTTGACAATTCAATATGCTGCATCCACATGTTCTTGTTTGATCACCAGTCTATTTGGCCTCATAAGTAATGACAATAAATGTTATGGGTTAATTAATGACATTCATTACCCATCAAGATGTCCTTGTTACAAATTGATTTAAATTGTCGTTATACTAATTGTGTATAAATAGTTGGGAGTATAGTTTGGCATTAATCATACAACATCAGGTCCTTCAGTGATCTGCTTGTTACTTCTCATAACACTAATTTGGAATAAGTGGCTTGGATGGAAGTCTAACAATAATCATGCGTCAACATTTTTTTGTTTGATGAACATCGTACTCCTCCTGACTATTATTAATTATAAACGGTTGGGTTGAATGCCTGACAATAATCATTCCTCTTATAGGGTGGATATATTATTTGATCTCGCCATTTTGGCACCCACTCGTTGTTTAAAAATAGCCAGGAGGAAACGTGATTTATTTTGAGAAGCTATTAATTTTATTGGATTCTTTATGATTAATATTCGAAGACCTCCTTTTGTTTGAGTATTTATTCGTAGCACGTAACCACATTTCCACAGACTTTTGTTTGAGTATTTATTGGAATATAAGAGGAATGATTATTGTCAGGCATTCAACCCAACTATTTTTTCGTAGTGGATTATGAAAATCATTAATATGATTAATAATCACGTTTCCCACTCTTGTTTTCGAAAATCACGAATATTAGAAATTGAATTAAACGTCGCCGGTCCAAAACTGTCATTGGGCTGTAATGCCTTAAGCCTTCCAATGGAAACAATGGAAACAAACTACTAATGCAGTCCACTAAAGAACAACAACTTCAAAAAAGAAGAAAACTACTTAGTACATAAAAGTCTTGAAAACGGACACAGCCCAAGAACCAAAAAGGATTCAGCTGAAAAGGCAAAGTAGTCTTGCTTGAGCTCTAGTCAGAGACAGAAAGTAACATAGAAAAGTATTCCAAAGTAGTCCCCAAACGTGACCATGAAGGAAGTCTTTAGTCACCACCAAGACAAAAAGTCAGAACTTAAACTGAACTCAGGACAAATAAACATGGTCTAAACCTCCCTCAGGCTCATCGGTTAAGTTTGTGAGCCTGGGAATTGCATTTCTGTTATACATTTCACTCAGCCTATGCACCAACGCAGTCCTGGCTTCCAAGAGCTCTGGGTAAGGGGGGTTAAAAAAGGTCCGGGTTGAGTCATGATACTCGCAGAGAGTTGGGTAATCTTGTAAAAAACACAAAAAAGTGTTAATAACTGAGATGCAAGCATTTATCAACTATATGATATTATGAGATCAAAAAGGTCACTACAAACTTAGGGAGTATTATAGTGTTTTTGAATTTGATATTGTATGTTGTTCGTAGGGGATAAATCTTGTCATTAATTACAGAATTTACAACATTAGTAGCAGGAAAATCTGATAGAGGATTAATAATGTAGGCTTAAATACACGTGATACAACAAAAGGGGACTACGAACACGGCATGTAAATCCAATACCGTTTCTGTAAGGAATAAACATTGAGAAAATGTAACCCTAACACCATTTGACTCTAAGCAACACATGGTTGACACAGGTTAAAGTACGAAAAAATAGTAGGGCATGTAAAAAATACCTTCATTGGTGTGCGTGGCATACATGACAACTCCAACTATCGGAGGCTCTTTCTCCTTCACAGCATTATACGCAACAATAGTTGAATCAGCACATTGGCCATGGAAGACACACGTGAGAATGGTTGGGCTCCTAAAATGGATAGAACAATAAGTTGGTGAAGAACAGTAAATCCCAAACTTATTACAACAGCAAAAAAAGCACAATGAAGATGCATGTGTGGTAAAAACTAACCTTGTAGCAAGAACCCCAGTTTCTTCAAGCACGAGTACAACTTCTCTAGAGTCCACCCCATCAACCCCCTCCATTCCTTTTTCGTAGCACGTAACCACATTTCCACAGACATCTGAAATCGAAGCCAAAAATATAAGGAACACAACTTAATATTTGTCCCCAACATCTAATAGAAGAAGGAAATAAATGGAAAGAACTTGAATCACTCACCAATCAATCCACGTCCCCTAGCTCGACCATCTAACACCTCAGATATAGTGACAAGATCAAAGCAGTGAAGGGGGAGTCCAGTAGGGTAGCGGGGATGACCTTCGTGAAGATGCTCCATCTGCGTCGCTGCAATGGCCTTTATATACAAGGTCCCACCAGACGTCGTCTCATCCAAACAAACCTCGAAATGGCGTATGTGGAGGATTCTTTCCTCGGCAAACATGCAGCGAAGACGTCGCAAGACACTTTTGGTCTCACATTGCAGCAAAATCCTCATTTTCTACGGTTAAAAATCAAAACCACACATGCATGAGCTTCAAAGACATGTGGTTAAAGAGGGCAAAACAGATCTGAAACAAACAAAAGACAAACTTGAAATAACATACGCTTTGGTCAAAGACTACAACGTGGACGTCTTCTTGTTCTATCATGGGGCGATGTGGTCCAAGTGGATGATTTAGGCGTTGTACCCTGATTATGCGATCTACACGTACAATGATGTCTCCACGGAAAACACCAACTTCCAGCTCTGAAATCTTCTTGAGTTCTCTCCGGTAAGACATTTTGTTGTGGATGAAAACGGGTTGCCTCTCGAACGTAAGCAATCTTGTTGAGAGTGGTTCTATGAGAAACAACTCCAAGAAAGGGTTGCTGTTACTTAAGATGGAAGTGGTAGAAGGTCCTTCACTTTATGAGAGTAAAGCGTATCAGACAAGCTTCAAAAAAAATAAGTACAAGTGACTGTACGCCAGAGGTTGACATGTGGGACCCGTTTGTACTTGCTTAAATTTTTCCATTGCAAAATAATCTCCCACCCGTGATCACCTACACTTGCTGCAGTGATTGACATCTGCTTTTCAATTAGATGCAGAATTTATAAGTAAAATCTACTTTATGATGCGTGGGACCATAACTCGAGCAATGAAATGGGTAATAGGTGGATGGACACGTCACTATACAAGTATGATGAAGTGTTGAGTTGGAGGACCAGATGATTACGTGCGAAGTCCATTTTCAAGGGATGTTATTCTTCTGGGGCCCATTATTTGTTTGGTGATGACAAATGGCAGCCACGCCTAATGAACAGTAACATGGGCATTAGCAAATGGGGATTTTCCCTTTAGTGTTAAATAGATTTTTTTTTTTTTTTTATTTTTATTTTTTAAAAAAAATTTTAAAAAAAAAAAATTTTTTTAAAAAAATTCAGTTATTATATGATTTTTTTCACCCGATATTTTAGTTAAAAAAATTTGGCATATATTTTTTTAGTGCAAATTTGGAAAAAAATGTTTAAAAAAAGTTAAAAAAATTGTTCATGAGCAAATTTTTAGTGCAGTTATTGACATTCTCTATTACTATTGTATGTGATTGCTTTCTTGTGCGAATTTATTTTGGCAATGTATTCTTTACTTTCTTGGGCTAATTTATTTGGGTCACATTTTTTTTGGTCTGACTTTTCCTTAAAGATTTATATCTTTAGTGTTGCTATTATTATGATCTTTTTGGCCTAATATATATCTGCAAATGTTTTATTTTGTCTTTTTTTTTACCTAATAAACCTTGAAACTTTAGCAAGACACAATTCAAATGAATAGGAAATCCAGAATGTTTAAAGGAGAAAGCCAATAGCTTTCTTTGGCAAAAGGTCACATAATTTTTTGTGTAAATTTGCCTTATAGATTTATATCTTTAGTGTCACCATTATGATGATCTTTTTTATCTAATATATATCTGCAAATGTTTTATTGTGTCTTTTTATTTGCCTATCTTTCACACGATATTTCCTTCATGAACAATGATTTGGTGGAATATAATATATTTTTTAAAACAAAAAATGCTTTTTTTTTGTTTAAAAAAAATAATTATTATATGATTTTTTTCACTCGATATTTTAGTTAAAAAAATTTGTCATATATTTTTTTAGTGCAAATTTGAAAAAAAAAAGTTTAAAAATTTGTTCATGAACAAATTTTTAGTGCAGTGATTGACATTCTTTATTACTATTGTATGTGATTGTTTTCTTGTGCGAATTTATTTGGGCTATGTATTATTTACTTTCTTGGACTGATTTATTTGGCTCACATATTTTTTTTGTCTAAATTTGGGTTAGAGATTTATATCTTTAGTGTCGCCATTATGATGATCTTTTTGGCCTAATATATATCTGCAAATGTTTTATTGTGTCTCTTTATATATAATTGATTCTTTAATGTTTATGGTTCTTTAGATGAGCTCACTCACTCACTCACTTAACCAAAGGTAATTATTTGAATGTCTTAAGAAATTTAATTTTTTTTAGAAAGCAAAACTTAGTTATTATATGATTTTTTTCACCCGATATTTTAGTTAAAAAAATTTGTCATATGATTTTTTAGTGCAAATTTGTTAAAAAATTAAAAAAAGGTTAAAAAATTTGTTTATGAGCATGGGAGAGGTATTTTAATAGATTATAGACTAAACTTTTAGAATATTAGAGAAGAGGGAATTGTAGTGACAATTGAAGAAGCACAAAATATAATATATAATAAAACATTAGTGAGATGTATTATTTGAGATTTGGTGGAATTTTTTATTATTAATTTTTTATAATTTAATATATATTTATATTTATTTATTATATTATATTTATTATTTATTATATTATATTTATTTATTATATTATCATATTATTATTATATTTATATTTATTTATTATATTATTATATTATATTTATTATTTATTATTAGATTAAATATAATAATTATTTAATAATAATAAAATAATAATAATAATTATGATAATTAAATTAATTAATTAATTATTAATATTAATTATTTGCCACGTATTCTTTACTTTCTTGGGCGAATTTATTTGGGTCACATATCTTTAAATCGCGCGAAGCGCGGGAAACCCAAATAATACATCTCACTAATGTTTTATCATATATTATCTTTGGTGCTTCTTCAATTGTCACTACAATTCCCTCTTCTCTAATATTCTAAAAGTTTAGTCTATAATCTATTGAAATATCTCTCCCATGCACCGCACGGGAGTTAACAAAACAAAAAATGTTGTTTACAAGGCGATGTTTTCAAATATCTAGCCAATTATGTACAACAAATATTATTTTTGTGAATGGTCATTTGGTAATGTAAACTAGAAGTTGTCATTCAAATTTTCTTCCGTCTAAGGTTAAGGTTAGATAATAGTTTTTTTAGTTAATGCTAATTTTTAAGCAAAACCGCGCAGAGCGCGGGAAACCCCGTGCAACGCACGAGAGATATTTTTTTACCTTTTTTTTTTCCTTTTTTACCTTTTTTTTTTAAAAAAAAATTCAGTTATTATATGATTTCTTTCGCACGATATTTTAGTTAAAAAAAATTTTTCATATATTTTTTTAGTGCAAATTTGTTAAAAAAATGTTGAAAAAAGGTTAATTGGGTCACATATTTTTTTTTAGTTTGCCTTAAAGATTTATATCTTTAGTGTCACCATTATGATGATTTTTTTGACCTATATAAAAGTGATCCACCAAATCACTGTTCATAACTTTTTTTAACTTTTTTTTAAATAAAAAAATTGGTTATTATATGATTTTTTTCACCAGATATTTTAGTTAAAAAAATTTGGCATATATTTTTTTACTGCAAATTTGTTTAAAAAAAAATTGTTCCCCGTGCAAAGCACGGGAGATACCGCTAGTTCTAATAAAAAAAGCATCATTCTTCCTTGGCCATCTTAGCAGTTACTAGTAGGGTTCAAATTAGCTGGCCACGTTAAAAATAACTCCAGTAATAGAAAAAAAAAACACAGTCATGGGATTTCAAAAAAGAAGTTACCCACCAATGGCCTTGTAGCCCAATGATATGACATCTCCCCTTTAGGTGAGAGGTTGCAGGTTTGATCCTGCTCCATTATTTTGCCCCTTCAATTAAAAAAAACAAGAAGTTACACAAATCTTTCACCATCCACGCCCCCATTTGACTGACTGTTCTAATGTTGTAGAAAATTGCTCTCTCAGCAACTCTAAAAATAAAATAAAATGCAAATATTTATGCAGAAGAAAGGGAGGGTGAAAAAAACAAAGGGAAAACAAATGAATGGGGGGCATGCAGTAACCAGCCTGAAACACACTAGACGAAATGAAACATTCTGCTGATTACGCATTCAAGATAGAGATATATGTCATGAAGGGATGTGTTTGTCAAGAGATCCACAATGAAATTTACTGAGGATAACATGATAATGTGCCAATCTCAAATGAACAAGTGAATCATCCAGTCTGTACAGAGGGATATACAAATTGAGCTACATACAATTTTACCATTCTCAGACTTCGCCACCAGCCCACAATAACAAACTGGGCCGGGTATACTTCTCACAGTAGAAGCGGGAAGCAAGTAGTACAGCAATTCTACAATTTATATATTAAGTATATATAACTAAATTTAGCCGTAGTTGGATCAACTTGAGACTTTCATGCAGCTAATTCAGAGGGAACTACTCATCCAAGGCAACAATATCAGCTGGTAAGATCCGTGTGTAGGCTGCAATGACTTTTATCTGAGGTGAGCGTCATAGGGATCAAAAAGGGAGTCTGGAACAATCAGAGGCAATTTGTCTATGTACAGGAAAAGCCTTCTAAGATTCTCCCTTGTCACTGTTGCCATATCTACTACGTCTCTACTATCGGTGAATACCCAGAGATCGCACGAGTTCACCCTTTTGAGGCTGTCCCGACAGAAGGGACATGACTGTGACCTTGTTCTCCTGCAAAACCATAATACAAACTGCTCATACCTCATTTTCAGCTGGTTCCAAGTTAACATCACGTGCGATTATGCTTTGAGATTCAGTTACACAAGTTTAGTCCCTCATTTCTATTGAACCATACAATATTTAAACATCTTGAAGTAAGTTTTAACACATTGCTAAGCGTAACATTCATATCTGTATACACAAAATCAGGGATACCCACCAACATAGATAGATACAGGCAGAAAAAGTTGTTCCTCATAATACGGTAAGTGCATATAATATAACCTATGCAAAAAGACAGCTGACTCACTGAGAGGCAATACACTATTATGTAATAAATCAGTTTATTCACTAGTATATGCACAAACAATGATTCGAGGAAGGCATGGCTCACAAGAGACATATAGAAGTGTCAACATGGGGCTAAAACCAAATGCATTTTTCTAGATCCAAATAGATATCAGAGTGCAAACACGCATACTTTGACTAATTGGCAACAAGTAATCTCAATCAGACAATTCATTATTGCCCTTAGGGAATTAACAATCCAAAATAGAATATGACTCTTGGGGGAAAAAATATTCTGGTGTTCGAGAACCTCATATATGATTATACCTTCTTTGCATCCCAAAACACTAAATTTCATACAATGTAAGCAAATGCTACAATTAGCATTATACTAAATTTATCAAATCTAGTTATGCGGATGCATAAGAAATGAAAACAATATCCCCAATCCAGATAATTTAATCATTCTCCTCAAACATTGGAAAACTTTAAAATATCTAAAGATGTGGCAAGTCATCCACGTCTCTTTGGGAAGGGCAGAAAAGGCCTGCAATCAAGCCAGGGAAAGATCACAATACAGATCAACTAACCATCCATGCACAAACAAATTTCACTTCAAGAAGATTTGAAAGATGCAAATTGCAACCTCCTCCAACAGCCAAATGTTCAGATTTCATGCTGAAACTTAAATTCCAAAAAGAAAAACATCCATTCATCCCGCCTTCAAGGCTTCAACCCACTGCCTTCATAATTAAATTCAAAACTCAAATGCTAATCAACCAGAGGATACTACTAAAACATACAAGATACCACCTATTTTACAATGATCAATAGCCAGCCATAACAATTGAAATCACCAATTCACAATATACAAGATTAATGTGCCAATTAGTCAGAATGCATTTAAAATATATATACAAAAGGGGCGGGTTTGTTTATGTTAACCATATCAGTTGCAATCAGCTTCTGCATACTTATTTGGTTATTATTGTTCGAATAACGCACAATCAATCACCAGTAAAAGGAGTAACGAAATGAACAAACCTGATCGCCCGAGTTAAACATACAGTGACTGGCCATAGCTCAGCATACATAGTGAATGTACAAATACAACACCCACAAACTAGCACACAGAATCTACAATCAGTTTAAATAGGACTCCAAACATTATAATGCTTACAAACTGTCAGGCAAAAATACATTTTACTTGCACCGTGACTCCCATTTCCTGATGTGATGACTGAGAAAAGGTAAAAAAAATCACCCACCCACAACAAAACACAGAGAGACAGACAGAGAAAGAGACAGAGAAAAGTACCATTCACGGTAGCATTTCAAGCACATTGCATGGTTGCAGTTTGGCAAAACAATCTTGCTGTTCATCTCCATGCATATACCGCATTCTTCATCTCTTTCAATGTCAACATCCGATGATTGCCTATGCTCCTCATCATCTCTCCTTCGATACCGCTCCATGCACACAGCCTTTTGTTTTTTATCCTCTGTATCAGTGACACCCTTCTGAAGTTGCAATAAAGATGGATATATGACCGCTGATCAAAGATAAAATTCCATAAATCAGCGACTAAAAAGGGGGCAAAAGAATATTAACGTTTGAGATCTCAATGATAGACAGGGATAGAGATACCATAGAATTCTCTAATACTTGCTTTTCTTTCATGTGTAGACATGGTGGTTGTGCCATCCACGTAAACCTTCAGCATGACACAAAGATTGTGACATTGTCCAAAATCCAAACCTCTAGGTTCAATATAAGAAAATAAAAAACAAAACATACCTTGTAAATTAGGATTCTTAGCAGCCCAAGGGCTCCTGCAAGATTACAGTCCGTCCATTGCACTAAAAAAAGAAACAGATGTGCAGCTGGACTATATGACATTCTCATCTGAAGGCATGCACCATCATACTCCCTCGTGAAATCTGATGCCCTGCACATCCAATTGCATGGTCAATCATCAATCTTTACATTAATATTGCACGTGTGGATGAATCTAAAAAGGCCTCTAAGAACACTGTAATTGAATTTCAACAAAAGACCCCTCCTCCCAAAGATTACATTCGGAAATCCACCAAAACATTCCACAAAACAAAACTCATCACAAGCCCATTGACCAATGCAATGTTTGCTAGCCATGTTAATCATTCAGATAGCCATGCATCCCATGACAACAGACCCAATGTGACACAAATGAAGAGGAACACTAAGAAATATACAAGCCACAAAATTCAAAGGTAATGCAATTGAAAAAACTGAATCCCCTGGCCATAATCACCTAATGTCTCATAGTTAGAGGGGAACCAAGGCAAGGCCATATTCTGAGAAGAGGCAATACCATGCCACAAGAGTTGAAATGTCAACGGTTAAATTATATTTAACGGATAACGATCTAGTAGGTACTACTCACAAAGCATGAACAAGAATTCAAAAAAGGAAACTTCCAGGACTTGGTCACAGTGTGTATGGCATTAAGATTCTCAATGTAACCAAATTTTAAAACATGTAAGAGCCAGACAAGTGTAGACAGAAGAGTCAAAATTACATATTCTGTTTGTTTGGTACTTTACTTGAATGCATCCAGCTGACCGAAAAGGAAAGCAATCAAAAGCACCCAGAAAATAAAACCCAAAAAAAAAAAATTCCTCTTCAGCCAATCACAAACTGAAACAAAAAAAATTGGGTTCACAACCTAGTAAAAACATTGATCACCTTTACCATCAAAACATGACAAATAAATTTATCACAAAAATTACCATCATCAAGAATATTAAAAAAAAAACATAAAACCCAACAATTACATATATTATATAAAAATAAAGGGAAAATGCTTACAGGGTATTGGCATGTTGGATATCAGCTTCAAGAACTTTCAAGGAGTCCTTGAAAGACTTTCGCATGGAAGCTATGTACATCTCCCAGGAAACACCAAAAGCACAAAACTTTCCTCAAATAAAAAACACCCACAACAAATAAAACAATAATAATGATATTATGAATATAAGTGAGGCACCAGAAATAAAAACCTAGGAGGAAGAAGCATGAGGGTTAGGAAAAAGCCCTGGACTATGATTTTCTCTCTCTAGAGTCTCTCACTCTAAAAAGATTGAGTGAATAGTAATGGTAGTGGGGTTTGTGTGTCACGTCAGAGAGTGTGGTGGGTTATAGGCTTATAGGCTTATAGGGAAGAAGGCTGCTTCGTTTCCTGTTGCTTCTATTCTCTTCTTCAAACCCAAGTCGTAGAGGTCGTAGGACACGTGGACGAACCAAGGGCGTCACCTCCTCAATAATACTACTTCCTCCGGTCCCTAATACCTAACTAGTACAGGACCCGCGCTATGCGCGGGATCAACATTTCAATCATAAGAATGATAAAACATTATCTAAATTGATGATATAGCATGTAAATTGAAATACAAGTATAATACATGATTGACAAATTTATAGAGAGATACAATTATTTACAAATTATAAAATACTTCTTTGTACACCACATTAGAAGTTTTGTTCGTAGGTTTTCCATCAGCATCTAATATCAAAATTTTCAAGCCATCCTTCCTCTTGACACGTGACACGGCTACATACAATTGACCATGGGTAAATACCGGACGGGGGAGGAATAATCCAACACAAAGCAAGTTTTGTCCTTGACTTTTATTAATAGTCATGGCAAAAGAAACCATCAAGGGGAATTGGCGTCGACACAATTTGAAGGGATAATTTGTATCAGAAGGAGTGATGGTCATGCGTGGTATGATTACTTGTGTGGTAGACAGTGGTCCAGTCAACATCTCACATACAACAACATGCTTCTCCAATCTAGTGACAATTAGACGTGTCCCATTGCAAAGTCCCATGGATTTGTCAATATTTCTCTTCAACATTATTGGGGCACCTACTTTTAGTTTTAGCATATGGTTTGGCAAACCTGACATTGTGATATTGTTCAGGAATTCAACTGAATGTAGCTCATCAAAGCAACCTATGTTTGCATATTGTTTTGAGACACTGTCTGCACTTAGATAAACTGTTTCTTCACCGGGAAGCAACTCTAGCATGCGAGTGTTTATTTTGTCCACAACAGACAATGTAGCACTTAAGATAGCACGTTCACTAAAATACTCTTTGTCATTCAAATGATGGTGCAAATTAGGATATGTAGCTAGGATTATACAATCCAAAGGGTCATCATCTGGTAGCAATAGATATTCATTTGGAATAATTATCAAGTCATCTGTGTCTTCAACTGTGGGAATAGTGCCATCACCAATTGATAAGATCCACTTACCAAATTCTGAGATACCATCAGCAGCTTCATCAGAAGTAGCACCACTGGAAAGCCTCAAGTTTCTAGTTAATTTGAAAATCTTGCACTCCTTCCATAATGAAGAGGCATTAATGGTTGAAAAAACAATATCCTCACGTGCACCTCGTGGGACAACAGGAAGAATTTGTCTGAAGTCACCTCCAAAAACTATAACTTTGCCACCAAATGGTTTTGCAATGGAATGTGAGTCAAAGCGTTTCATGATATCACGTATTGATCTATCCAAAGCCTCAAAACATAGTTTATTTGCCATTGGTGCTTCGTCCCAAATGATTAAAGATGTATGCACTATAAGTTCAGCTAAATGTGTGCCCTGCTTGATATTACACACAGAATCCTCGGTAATAGTCAAAGGAATTGCAAACTGAGAATGAGCAGTCTTACCATTGGGTAGAAGAAGAGACGCTATTCCACTTGATGCAACTGTTAAAACTATATGACGTTTTGCACGCAATGATGTTGATAGTGTCTTCCAAAGGTAAGTTTTGCCAGTTCCTCCATAACCATATATAAAATACATTCCCCCAGTTGACTGAATGACTGAGTCTATGATCGTGTCATATATAGTCTTTTGTTCTGAAGTAAGATTAGGGAGCAACTGTTGTAACTCTTGTGTCAAAGTCTCAATGTTGTAGTTCATCTCAGCCATCAAAAGTTTGTTTTGTCTAGGTAAGTGAAGTGAAGTGGTTGGGTAAGGCATTGTTGGAAAGTCACTAAGACATCTACCATTTAGCTGCAAAACTTCGTCTAGTTCAAGCAATGTCTGATCATGAATTTCTGATTCAGATAGGCACAAACCTATAAATTTTAACACAAAAGGTTAAATATTTAGCCATGAAAATGATTTTATTGTAAATAGCAATTATTAAATGTAGAAATCTATGTAAATATACCTGAACGATTTGTTAAATGTTGCAATTGGTATACTATGTCATCTGCCATTAGCTTCCATGTCTGGTTCCATACAATCTCCGGACGACTCATGCAATTGCAAAATAACAACATTGAAAAAAGACGGCGAAGGTAGTATGAGGTGGCCCAGTGGCTTGCTTCTAAAATTGCATCAACATACTCCTTGTCATCTTCCAATAACCCCCTAGCATAGCAGGCATCTCTAAATGTTTCATGAAGAACACCATCTACTGTTCTTATGTCACAATATGATTTAGGACCTTTAACACAGGTGAGCAACAGGCGTAAATAGAATAGTTCGCCTGCACCTGGGGGGACATAATATAATCTTCCAATGACTGTACCTGATTTCCTAATATTCCATTGTTGTTCTTCCTCCGTGTACACAAACTTTGTAGGAAATTCTGCATATGTTAACACAGATGCAACAGTGTGAAATTTATCATTAGCTACCAACCATGCTTGAAACTGTGTTAGTTTATCTCTGTTGCGGTTGACAACATCACTCAAGTCTGCATTGTCTTCATATATAATCATTTGTTCTCCTGGCAAATGGAATGAGAGTCTTTGTACTGCAGGTGTTCGATAGTTTATATCAAAACTAAAGATCCTCCATGCAACCTCACATGGTGATAAGTACCTAACATCACAATACATCTTGATCTCATCATGGATCTCATTTGGGTCTCTTGTTGAGGATTGTGTGTAGAAAGCAGCTGTTGCACGATCATGCCCCTTAGTAACATATTTAAATAAATATTTGATGGAGACACCTTCTTTACATCTCTCAACATTAATGTGTGCACGATACTTTAGTAGCAATTGAGGATTGTATGGAACAACATGTCTATTGTCAAAAACAAAGTGGTCTGTCTCAATACATCTTCCATTGTTTGGTCTCTTATATCGTGGGTAACCATCTTCATGAATGATTGTAGTAGTAGTGAAGTCTTTTGGATAATGTTTGGAACATGTGCCATTGATCATACAAGAATTGTTTGTATTTGCAATCCCACATGGTCCATGCAGCATTAAATCACTAACAGCTTTATATAACTCTGAATCTATATTCTTATCAGGTATTTCAGCACTGATTACTCTATCAATATCAATTGGTGTTTCAATCTTTGAGCCAGACGCTAAGAAGATAACAATATGGGCATGAGGGAGACCTCTTTTTTGAAATTCAATAACATACAAAGCTACAAAAATAAAATTTAGAGTTAGAAAAACTTTGAAAATAAAAATAACATTTTTTTAATAAAATGGATTATTGGATATATATATATATATTGTTGGGATAAAATTATATGTCGTGAACAATAGAATCATAGAACAATATATTCTTGGATTAAAATTTTTAATTGAAATCTTCCAAAGACACTTATTTTGTTTGAAATTAAAGATTAATGTGTAGTTGCCATAATTTTTTTAAAAAAATTTAAAAGTTGTTAAGTTATTTTTCTATTAGTTTTTGAGTAATTTAAAGTAATGTTATAGTTATAATAGTTAGTATATTTAAATTAGTAAACTTTTTGATGGATAATGTGCCATGAAATTAAAAAAAACATGATTGGGAAAGAGTTTAATTCAATGTTGTTATGAAAATATAATATTAAAATGATTTAAGTTGTAGTGGATGTTGTCAGCCTCATGCTTTGGTTTGGAGCAAAAAAGATGAACTTTGTTTTATTAAAAGTATTATTTTTGAATTTAGAAAATGCTACATTGTTTGAATTAGAGTTATATTCTTAGAGTATTTGAACTTAAATCAATTTCAAATTTATAATTTTTAAGTAGACAAATAATTTTTTTCAACAAAAATTTTTATTTCAAATTTTAGTATGCAACCAATTTTTTTTAATGGGTTTGTTTGAAAAGTAAAATTTATATACACTTAAAGATATAATTAAAAATTAGTTGTTTTTAAAATGATACGAATAATGTAAAAAAAATGTTACTTTAGAAGAATTTTAAGGTAATCTCAATGTTTTCAAGTGATATGGTGTAAATTTTGTTGATATTAAAGAATTTTTTTAAAGATCAAAGTCAAATTTTTATATTTGTTAAATGATAATTTAAGCATCTACACTCCGAAAATTTTGATTGCTTCCACGTAAATCATGCAATGACTGACACTATTTATTACAATTGAATTTGTGAAAAATAAGTTGAGACTAATTTGTAGTTATTGTCTTTATTTTTTTATGAAAAAAAGTTACAATGTTGTGATTGTAAATGTAATTGTATTACCCATGAAATTTCATGTTATAATGTATATTTTAGATAGTCAAGTGTCTTCATGTAATGGAAGTGAATGTAAAAGAAATGAAATTCCTAATGGGCAATACATATGTGATTGTTGATTTAAAATGTAGGAGAGTAAACAACATTACTTGAAATAAAAACTTGTTATTGTTATAATAAATTCTTAAAGAAATTTAATTAACAAATAATAATTTAGAAATGTACCTGCTTTTACTGGACCAAACAATGTGCCATCCTTTATCTCTTTCATGAGAAGATCAAGCTTCATTTGGAATATACGTGAAACAATATGTGGTTGGTTTTCAACCTCAGAACCGTGTGCAACTACATATCTTATTATTTCTGGCCATTTTGGGTTGCAAGTGAAGGTGATAAATAGATCAGGATATCCTGCCCACCCACAAATTGCCATTGCATCAAGATAATTATTCAAGATATAGCGAGGACCACCAGTGAAAGAAGAAGGCAAAATGATTCTTTTCCCTATAGCTGAAGCTTCCCTCTCACCATGCACAAGAGCATCTTCAAGTCCGTTATATAAGTCTGCACGTAGTTGTTTTTGATTGTGTTGATAAAATGACAACCTCCAAGATTCCATCATCATATAAGCATCTACTATGAACTGTTGGAAAAGTTTTCCACCATGCAGTATTGTTGACCAATTAGTATTTCTTTGTTGGAGATGATATGCAAAATATTCCCGCATTGTAACATATGTTATTCTCTCCTTGTTTCTACATCGATCTTGCACATGAGGTATTTTTTGATGATAACCTCCTATACCATGAGGGAATAACAATGGATATTGTAATGGTAGGAAGTCTGGATGTGTTTCATGAATGCGCTGAAGTTCACCACATCTATATTGCACTATTATATCTCTACCTTTTTCTGTAGAACCAATATCACCCACAATCAATGCAGCTATTTCATCCTGTGTTGTTGGCAAATTATATCTGCGTCTATCTACTCCTCTTTGGTGGATTAGCTTAATGCGAACACTTTGACCATCATGTGTGTTAATAAAATCACGTGCTTTGCGGAATGTTTGCACCAACAAATTGTTGTCATCTAGCATATATTTAATGCTTTCAATGATCGTGTCTCTAGTTTGAGCTGATCCACCATGTGGTCCACTGCAAACAAAACGATTGGATGTCTTGAAAAAAAGGAAATGAAAATATATATATATATATATATATATATATATATATATGAACTCGTAAGAAATGGTTAGTGATACATACCATAAAGCAGAAACTCTATTTGAAACCTCATTTGAAGTATCATAAATATACAATTGAGCAAATTTAGGAGTGTCTCCTTGCAATGGTAGGATACTTCCAATCTGATGAACATTTTGACCGCCCATTCTATATATATAAGGACCTTTTCCATCATTTATTTTCCTATCTATTTTCCCTCCCATTGATGTAAAAGAAAACATCATGTTATAAGTCCTGATGAACTTTTTAAAATGGCTACTGTCTGGATGACTTCCATCTAATAAACCTTTCAACAAAGAAGGAGGATCCCTTTGGAAATTTAGCTTTACTTTTCCTTGAAGACAACACATGCCAAATCTGGGAATTGATTCATTGGTGTCTTTACTTAGCCGCTCATTGTACCACATTATTGCCCCACAATAAGAGCATACACTATGTGGGTCACCCAAATCTTCGTATGTAGTAAAATCTGGAATATGGTAGTAATGGATGTTATAGAAAGATTATTGGATTATTTATGGAACAAATTTTTTATTTGATACATATATGGATAAATAATGCCAATTGGTATTGAGTAAAGAAATGTGTTTTTACTTACCTTTGTTGGAATGTGAGGTAGAGGCTACGCATGATTGATTTGCTATAACCCGTCTTTTTGTTCTGGTACCTGTGAAATAAGGGTGGGAACAAAATCAAAGACATAATTAAAAATGGAAAAAGACAATGATTTTTCTATTCAGGCCATATTTGTTTATGGGAAAATGATTAATTTTAAATATTTTCATAATAAAATACCTTTTGCCTGATTGGATGAGGAACTTGAAGATGCAAAATTCTTGGATCTTGAATGATGATGGGTGAAAGAAGAAGATGCTAGATACCTTCTTGATGTAGTGTGCTTCTTGGTTCTCATTACACTACCTGTTACTCATGATTGGTTAACCATTGTAATTAAAATAAAAAACTAATACAAGTAAAGGAATAAACATGATTGTATTATAAAAGTAAATCGAAATATTTGAATGAAATGAAGAAACACACAAAACGATGTGCTCAATAAATCATTGAAATGAATTGGTTTTTTGTTGAGAATTTGCCAATATTGAAAAAATTTAAAAGATTGCAATATGTATATATTTGATTTATTATATTTGATAATGATAGTAAATACACGTAGTTTTGGGAAAAAAATTTGGAGTAAAAGGTTATGTCATATTTGTGTGACCTAATTATTGTTTGTTTTTTTTCACTAATTATCCTTGTTGATGCATTCGTAAGTTTAATTTGTTTTGAGAGAATATGTAGATGTATGGTATAAATACGTTTATAATAAAGAAAACATTGAAATCAATAAACCTGTCTCGTGCTTCCCTTGAGGTGTGTGTGACCTAAATGGCTTGCATCGCTTTGCACGTAGTATTGCTAAACGATTAGCTCTAGCAACAGCATGAGGAGATAATCCTCCTAAAATGACAATAGTGAGATTATTAATTCATAAAGTATTGTATGGTATATATATAAATAAGCTTTTTTAAAAATTAAAAAAACTCGAATTCAATTAAATAAAGAGACATAATAAATTTTTGTGCTTTGTCTATTTACTCTTAAGGTTTATCCTGATTGGTAATTAAAATATGGTATATTTGACACCTTTGAAGGTGCTAGTTTTTTAACCTGTCTCTTGCATGCCTTGAGAAATGTGTGTTTTAAATTGCTTGCATCGCTTTGCACGTAGTATTGCTAAACGATTTGCTCTAGCAGAAGCATGAGGAGATGAATGTCCTATCATGTAAACACTGGAATTATTAATTCATAGAGCAATGTAAGGTAAAAGAATGCTCATTTTTTTTTAAAAAAATCGAAATCAAACTGATTAAACAGGCAAATAAAAATTATATAATTTGAAAATGTACTCTTACGTTTAAGAAATAGGGGAAATTGAAATAAGTCTTATTGGACAGCTGTGAAAGTGATAGTTTATTAACCTGTCGCTTGCATGCCTTGAGAAATATCTTTTTTATATTGTCGGCAACGCTTTGCACGAAGTATTGTTAAACGATTTGCTCTAGCAGCAGCATGAGGAGATGAACGTCCTAAGATGACATCTTGAGGATTAGTAATTCATTACGTATTGTCAATTATATGAGAGATTAGTAATATCCTATTTTTAAAAATTAAGTTGGACCAAACAATTATAAAACAAAAAAAAACATACAGTATATAAACCTATAAATTTATTTATAAGTATAGTTGGCATGTACAATAATCAATTTCACAAAATAAAACAAAATTTTATGTTGAAATATAAGAAAATCAAACAAAATTTTGGTAGGAGTTAGGCTGTCATGTTATTATTTATGTATTTAAACATGTCATTAGAAAATTCACTCTTGATATTTTGATTATTCATTCATTGTTTTATTATTCAAGAGTTATAATATGAACTTAAAACAAATAGAATCTATATGTATTTCATTATAATTTCAAAAAGAATCCAAATATGAAACCTAATTTATCAACATTTAATGGGAAACCAATTATATGTGCATTTATTTCCCCTTCTAGGTGATGTCATCTTTTATTTGTAAAAGAATGTTTCCTCTCCCTCACCCTCGCTCACTGTCTCTCATTGACCACATTCTTCTAAACAAATAAGCTTTTTGGACTCTTTCACATATAGTACTTGTATTTGAAAATTTTCATTCGAGACAGATCATTTGTAGCTTTCTCCAATGCCATTTATCATGCTTAGAAATCTTCTATGTTCTCTCCTAGTTTTATTAGTTTATATATTTTCGATTGAATGTGTGTCATAATGAATCTGTCATGTTTTGCCTTTTTTTTTCATACATGTTCCTGATGCTAATCCCTGCTTTCATACACACAGTCCAAAAAACATCCTAGCAGTTCAGTAGATGTCATATTTGTTTTCAGAAAAAATAAACAATAATTATTTTGGCAGTTATATATAATTTCACAAAACTGTTTCTTTCTATGTAGTATGATTCGCTGGAAATAATTTTGTTGGTTTGTGTGAGAAGATTGCAATGGCTGTTATTGTGTGGTGTTCAGTTAGTTAATTGTATTTCATGTTGGAGGAAGTATCTAGTGCACACAACTTTCCTACACAGAAATGCTGAAAACCTTTAAAACTGGAAAGATTAAGCTTTATGTGAGTGAGGATTGCAGCATTGATTAATGATGGAAGTTTGAGATGATGAATTATGAGTGAAAAACCTGTAAAACCAAAGTCTGGAGGATCCATGTTGCTCTTTAAAAAGAATGTTGCAGTATCTGTCCGTTTGGAGAAGGAGATTAAGTATTTTGCTGGGAAGTTGCATATGTGGGTTGAGTTTTCAAGCTTGTAACCGTGGCAAAATTCAAGAGCAGCAACAGTTTTGTCAAGCTTGCTAGAATGTCATTGCATTTTAACTTATTATTGGCCTTTTAGTGGGCTTCAATTTAACTGCCCATATGTATGTGTTTTTAAAATGTATGTTGTGTGCCTGTTTATGAAGAATATTGGTCCTGACAATGAATTATGTGTGCGCATCAATCAGTTACTTATTAGGCCAGTTATTAGTGGGTAACAGTTTGGTTACAAATATTTGTAATCATATTTGACAATCTTATTTTTTTGTAAATACATTTAATTCGAAGTGTGTAAGTAATAATTATATGGTACAATCAATTTATAAATTATTGTAATATAATAAAACAAAATTGAAGTTTGAAATTTGTGGTCTCACTGATTATGATGATGTGGTGACCATGAAAATAAGTTATTGATAAATACAATTCTTATTTTATGGAATTTTTTTTAATTATTTTTTTATATAAACACAAATCACCGCAATAATAAAAACATTCATTTATTATTTTGATTGTACATCTATGTCATGTTAAAATTTTTCTTAATTGATTGGTAGTCTCATGAATTTCAGCATTTTGAGTTTTGAATTAAGCAGGTACTAAAATTAACTTATTTGCATCAAGTGTCAATTTTAGAAATATATGTACTCTGCTCTTTAATTTGAATGTATTCATAATGGATGATTAATATAAACTGAAATGATTATGATTAGGCGTTCAAAATTAGAAAGAACCATGAATAAATTTGGCCTACATTGCCTGGAACATGGTATGTTTGACCAAGAATCATGATTTTATTTTATTATTCTCAAACCGTATTAAATATAAATAAGAATCATAAAAATTGAAATGTTCTGAACTGAGAAACGAATAAAAAATACAATTCATAATGTGCTTGATATTGTAATATAAAAATAAAATAATACTTGACATTCCCTAATGATCGTCTTCAATCTTAATCTTCTTGCAAATGTGCTTATCCTCATCAGCAAAACTTTTTTCATCGTCACCTCCATCACAAGCATATTCATCATTACTTTTTTCACTTGTTGCAACAATTGAAGAGCTACATGCTTCAGAGTTCATAAAAGATTGCTCAAGATCCTCTTTAAGGAGTGGATGAGAATTGTGTCATGTTTTTTGTTGAACTGTAATAAGATCCACGGATATAATTTCATGTAACACATACATGTTCTTCAATTACACCACCTGGGTTCAAACCGGAGTTATCATCATCACATCCGAGATCAGCAATGTAAGATCCGATTATTTCTTCATCACCACTCATGAGCATCACTTTACAGGAGTATGTTTTTCCCTCAATGAAATCTTGTGGGATTTTGAGCTTGAATAAATATTGTTTTCCAATCACCTTTTGAACTATCTCATCAGGTAGTATATCTTGAAGCTAAGTCCAAATAAGTGACAATTAATATGTAAATCTATTTGTGTAAAATGCAATGTTGTATGAAATATGTTTTTTTTATTTAGTGAGCACTTTAGAAATAATTGATTAACCTGTTTGTGCGCTATTTGTTCTTTAATCTCAGCAGCTGAGGTGCCCACTATTCTGGAAAATTCTCTGTCAAATATCACTAAGTTGCATGTTCCTGTTTCATCCTTAACCTCACAAGTAACCATAAATCTGCAAAAAATTATAATGTAAACATATTGTAAAAGAATTTCACCATAATAAATTTTGTAGATGCATTAAAATTAACTAACCTTGGCACAACAAACTTTACAATTGCCTCACAATTCACACAAAAATAAGCTTGACCATCTGGAATAACCTTTTTGGCACATCTAGTACATGCCATGTATGACCAACCTCGATCCAAACGAAGATCTATGATAGTAGCAACCAACCCAACTTGGACATCCTTTAAAAACATCAAAAAAATCAGTGAGTGGTGCTTAAATTAATTTAAAGATGTATTTGTAGATAACAATAAAAATCCAAATCATAGTACAGGTACCTTTGGTCTTTCACGTAAATGAATTATTTGACGCCTATCTCCAATTGATAGTAATTCATCGGCAATTGCAATTGTACCATGTGGCAAGATATGCTCAATTTGAGCATTAACATCAATTCCAACAGATCGCAGTCTATGAAGCAAAATTGAAGTGATCTTTTTTTTAGAATCTATGTTATAAAAATGACAGCAGAATGAAATTATGAAGAAAATGATTGCTTGTGAGAAAATGATGGTCTTATTACAATATTAGATAAACTTGATTGAAAGCAAAATTTAGTTCATATTTGCATAATTAGAATGAGTAATTTTAAAAAGAACTTACTTGTAGAGAAACTGATTTGTCTCAAGAAATGGTTCATTGATTAGCAAGCGTGATGAGAACATTGAGTTGGACAATTTCTTTCTACCTTAAAAAGCAAAACAAATTTGTCAATGTATTTGGAAAAAAATGATTTGTGGTTTAGATGTTATAGAAAAAAGAAACAAACCTTGAAACTCTTTAGCTTTACATGATTGTACAATTACAATTATTGGTCCATTGTCATGTTAAGAAACAAATTTTTCCATGTTAGTAGCAAAAGTTCCCCACAATGTGCATTCTAGTCGTTCATATCTGTGGAAAAAAAATGGCACAATGAGATATGATTTGTGGTTGAAAAAGCAGTTTGAGTAATAGATAAATGGCTTATGGACTAACTCTTCGTCCGTTAGAGTTATTTCTAGCCGCTGCTGTTTTTCCCCTTTGACTAAGCATTGTTCAATGTCACCAAAAGCTGATAACTTCCCAATAACATCTACATAAGAAAATATAAATAGATTAGTTCAGTACTGACACATTTATTTTAGGATAACCCAAAAATCAGCAGTGTTTCTATTTTTGATGTTTGCATTCCATGTGCTAAAGTTGTGGCAGTAATATATAATCCATTTATGCAGCATAATCAAATTAATATGTGATATAACTTGTGCTTAGGATTAAAAGTAAGAAAAAGAAAATAGTCAATGAAGAAGCAAAAGGAACATAAGAAAGGTGACATTATAAATTATTTTGGGAGAAAGAGCACATATTGATCACGAAGATTATTTGGCATTGACTAATCTTTGCCATAATGGTTAGTACCTGTTTTGGGAATAAAACTTGATACAACAGCATTTATGATCATAAATAAATGATTCAAAGTTCTCTATATAATCAGATGCGTAAATATCAGTTATAATCTTTTAGAGATCCGAATGTGTTAAGATTTCAGTATGCAGTATATAACATGTAAACACAAGTCAGAAACATAATACAAAGTTCAATATTGTGTTTGAATTTTAAAAGGAAGATAAAATGTTAAATGTTTAATGCTTACTCACCAAATAAGTATCGATCATCAAATTCTGGAGACAGGACTGTCGTGAAAGAACGAAAATCAAACCCAAATTGATGTATTACTCCGTCATCTTTAAATGGACGTACTGTGGTGGAATACAAGAAATATATCCTATATGGATGTGTTGTAGTGCGGTATGAACCATTGTTTGGTCCAACATTGAAAGTTGAGATGACACATGTCTTGCCCTCTAATAACACATGAGTGTGTTTTTTGAAAAAGCATGATCGTATAGAACAATGGATGTTGTCTCCCTGCGGTTGAATAAAAATGGGAATAAATTACAGTTTTGTATTGTTAATGATTAATCAAAATGAAATCAGGAGCAGACATTACAACTAAACTTGCCTCTTGATCGCGAATGATCATCTCGTAGGAAGATGGCACACCTCCATAACCATTTGAAATAGTCCACATACGGATGATGCGGACCCGAATGCGCCATTGTATTTTGGAAGAGTTTATTACCCGAACTGCATCGAATGAATTAGGATCCATAATGAAGTGGGAGAGATTCAGGGAAGTTAAATGTTGTGGAAAACTTTGAAGTTATAATTAAGCGAATGATGAAGAGCGGTTTAAAAACATATAAAGTTATGGGCATGAGAACATGGGATCGTGCTAACATATTTATTGTTTTTTTTAAAGAATTTTGAAAAGATAAAAAGATTGAACCACAGTCAGTTGTGCGAAGAAATTAAGCATGTTCAGAAAAATGAAGAAAAAAATCAACCAATTTCAGAGATGCAGTACGCCAGTACCAATAAATTGAAAAGGCAATTAAATAACAAAAACAAAAACACTATAAATAAAACTAAGATAAAGAAAATTCATACCAGTGATCGTTATAGTGATAAGGCTTTTTTCATGAATTGGTGGACACCTATCGAAGAGAACATGCTATCAAATTGAAAACGTGGGTGATGTTCATGTAGAAGTTGGAAGAGACAATGGTGGAAGTTTATTTATCGGAAGCTTTTGGCTAGAAGGTAGTGGATAAGAGACATATAAATGGATATATAGACACGTGTGTGGTTATGAAGATGTTTGGGACAGGTGAAATTATTTTTTTTTGAAGACATGTGGGAGTGTATTATTTAGAGAGAAGGAACACGTGGCAGGATTTTAAGAAAGGAGAATGTACAGGTGGCAGGCAAGGAATCTGTCAACAGCCCTCCTTTTAGAAAGTAAGGATATAAGAGTTTGTCGTCATAAAAACGCTTCTTAAGAAAACATGTGAGTGTTAGCTGAGTGTCTGGAGTTAATGTTTTTTTTTTATCACATATTTATTACTCCATCGGTCCTAAATATAAGTCATGGTTGACTTTTTTAGAAAATACTAAAAAAGCAAAATAATTCAATTATAAATTGATTTACCTAATTTTTTCCCTTAAACTAGTTTGTTTAACCTATAAACTAATGAATAATCTTAAAATTTATCAAACATATCATAATTTAATAACATATTTAATAACATATATCTCCAAAAAACGGAGGGAGTATGATAGAGAGAAATATATAAACATTAATAAATATGAAAGAGGGTTAGGGGTAAAGTTGAAAAAAACGCATTAAATGAGGAAGGAATGTGAGATGAACTCTTATATTAGGGACCAAAACCATTCAAATTTTGGCTCTTATATTAGAGAGTGGAGGGAGTACTAATATACTACCTATTATACAATTTTTTCAATTTTATGGTAAAACAAAATATTTCCAATTTGAACATCATGTTTATAGTACTCTGTTTAATATAAGAGATATTTGATGATTTGATTATAGTGTTAATGATATTATTTAGATTTTTTTCAATCATATAATTTTATTGAAATGTCCTTATTATTTAACTTTATTTCTAATTTTCTTTATTTCTAATTTAGGAACAAGGTCGGCTTCTCTATAAATATGTTTAGGAATTTAGAGAGTATATCGGTATGAGACATTTATTTGTCGACATTTATGCTTTAATTTAATTTAATTTTGGTGACTATGCGTATTTTTATTATAATTATGAGTCCTAATTTTACTTTTGTAAATACAATTAACTCTTATATAAAAGCTAACCATATAAGTAGAAAAAAGTTAAAGTTAAGGGAGATTATGGTAATAATCGATTAAAATTAATAATTTAACTAAGAGACAAAAACCAATAAATATTAAATTGAAGAAAAGAAAGTTTGGTGGTGAATTTTGCATATAATATGAGCATATATTGGGAGAGAGAACGAAGCGTAAACGTTTGAGAACGACTTCCTCTAGAGAGAGAAATTCCTAGAGAGATATTTTTTCTCTTTCTTTTACTTTTTGCCTTTTTACATCGCCTTCATCAGATTTGCTTCTCCCAAGCAAAGTACCTCCTTCACTTGCCCAGATCCACTCGCAAAAACAGTACCTCATATCCTCTAAAATCCTACAACCATCTCCATATCCTAAATGCCTTCATAAATTCACTCTTAAATGACCATCTCCATCTCCTATCTGTTCATTTACTTTGGTCAGACTAGCTCTTAGTTCCAATGAACAAAATCTATGATTACATTCAACCTGTTCTTCTCTTAAATGCTCTGCTTCATCCTCTGCTATGGTCTTCATGCATTTAAAAATGGTTCAGATTTTCATCAATCTCTTCACCTTTCCATCCAACCCATTTACTCCCTGCGTTTTTTGTTCTCTGGTACACATCTTCCAATATTCTTTTTGTTCTTCCTTTTTAGCCAAATCACTACGCCTTCCCTGTACCAAATCTCAGTCTCAGTGAATGTTCACCTTCCATATCTGGTTGTCAGAGCATTAGTCCCTCTAACAGCATCTATAAACCTTCCTGAGGCCATCATAGCCTAGCCGTCACCTCCCAATCCTTGAGCCTTCAACTTAAATAGTTCATAGTCACTTCCCAAATCAATCACATTTATTTGGCCACCTACCAAATGCCTTCAACTTTCAGTTATATATACATCCCCCTTCTGCACTTCCATTCCAAGCTCTTCAAACCTGTCTCACTTAAAATAGTTGGCCTAAACCTTCTTCAAGCTTTCTTTTTTCCATACCTTTGGCTTTTCCGCTCCTGTCACTTTCATTTCCCTTTCACCATGAATCTCACACCATTTTCCAGATCCACTCTTCACAACTTTCATCCTTCTTATCTGCTTAACCCTATGCTCTTTAGGAACTGTCACCCTGGAAAATCCTACGTTGCTGTAGCTGCTGTTATTGACTTTCATCCTTTTAACCTTCTCAAACTTCAACGGCGTTTGGAGTCTGCATGGATTTTAAATGGGTCCTTTTCTGTCAAAGAGCATCTGGAATGCTTTTATGTCTTGCAGTTTGATAATCTTGATGATCTTAAGTATGTGGTTCAGGGTGGTCCATGGTCAGTTGATAATTCTTTGTTCGTGGTGGACTTCTGGGAGCCACATTTAGCCATGCATGAGCACGTGTTAGCTAGTTTCCCCATGTGGGTCCAGTTCTGGGGCATTCTGTATGTTAGGGCGATCAGACTGCAAAAACATGAAAACAGAGTTGCTGGAGTTGAAGCCGTCGGTGGACGAGTTATTTATTGAAGGAAGTGTTGGTAGAAGAAAGAAGCTAAGGGAGGAGAGGGTGAGGAAGAAAATTTATTTAACTTATAAGTGCATTTTGGACTTTTCATGTGTAATCTTATTGTCATATTAGTGAAAATATCATTTTTGATCTCATGTTAAAAGTTGACACCATTGGTGTACCTTGCAATAGTTATGTATCATTTTTGTTCCTTGGCCAATAGTTATGTATCATTTTTGGGCCTTTGCCCTAAATTAATCGCCGGCCGATAAAAGTCTATTTAATTATAAGGGCATTTTGGATATTTCATGTCTAATATTATTGTCATATTAGTAAAAATATCATATTTGATCACATGGAAAAGTTGGGTATCCTTTTTATACCTCGAAATAGTTATGTACTATTTCTGTTCCTTGGCCAATAGTTGTGTATCATTAGTTGTGTATCATTTTTGGGCCTTCGCCCTATATTAAACAAAGTAAATTTGTTAAAATCTGGGTTATTTAATAATGTAGCGTAAAGATCTTCTTAAAAATTGTAGAAACTTTTGTTAATAGCAATTAGCATCACATAACATAGCTGAATAATTTTAGAAAAATTAGACTGTCTAGTCCTAATTTGAATGTTTAACAAAAATGGTTATGAAAAATATAGAAAGGAAATGAAATCAAATTATGATTAACCATTTTCCAAAATCACAGTTAGGTCCCCAGGAGGGAAATAATAATTAAGAAATCTCATAGGGTTTTAAATAATTTGAAAGTCGCATACAACTCGAGAGTAATATAATTACTAATTTACCCACGTCATGAAAACACACATTAACTAAGTGATATTGGGAAAAATCACAAGAGAAACTGTGACAAATTACAATTGAAACTAGGGTGAGTTGCTAGAGGGTTTGACAGTAAAATAATGATGAGGATATAACTAACAAGTAATAATAAGAGATTTATAAATGTATATTTTTTATATTTCTCACTCTCAAGTTCCGTGGAACTTTTGAATTGTTTAAACATGTTATGTAACATTTTAGTTATTGTTTTTCTTCTCAAGTATCTCTTTGTGATTTTCAATTAAAAATGTTGGACTAAAAGTATAATTTTATTAAAAATGGGATGTGAAAGTAAAATAGTTCCCATATATGGGACATAGCGTTTGCTCTACGCGGCCATGATGGCTACACAACCGGAGCGACGACAAATCTATTGGCAATTCTTCCTTTCCTCTTTTCATTTAATTCCAATCTCACATTTTGGAACATTTTAGATGCAAATTTCACTTTTGATTGTTCTTTTTTAGTTCCAATCATATCAGCTATTAATTATCGATAATGATTTGAGAAATAATATTTAGGTAGATATTACTACCATGATATTTTTCATTAGTAATATTTATTGTAAGTTAACCTAGTGGGTTGACGTAAATGGTAAACATTCTCCTCCCTTAAACATGTGGTTTGAGGTTCGAACCTCATTCGTTGTAAATTAAGCAAATTTATAGATCAGTTGTCTATCCCTACATGGAATTTCATAATAGCTAGCGATTATTCTTGACACACAGAGTGAAGATAATATTGGGAAACCAAATATATTTATTGTAAGTTAAACTTTGGAAGTTAATTAGCATTTTTTTTGTAACTTTGCCTTGTAACATATGTAGTAGGGACATGACCTCTGATTCTCTTCGAAAAATTGGAGGTTGATGATTAGATCACAGTTATTATTTCATGATGCACGCGCTTTAATTAAAACAATAGAGTAAGTTTGATAATTTAGAAAAAGGGTTAAGCAGCAATTTACTCCCGGAAGTTTTGTCAGTGGAGCAATCCAACCCTAGAAGTTTTTTTAGGGGTAATTTACCCCCTGAAGTTTTTTTCAGGAGCAATTTAGCCCCTAAAGTTTTTTCCAGAAGCAATTTAGCCCCAAGTTAGATCTAGGTGTTAGATGAGAGTTTGCCATGTGTATTATTTGTCATGTTGTGACTTTTGAGACCACCTCAGACATTATTTGCCATCTCAGATTTTAATTGTCACGTCAGATTAGCATGATTTTAAATAAAAATCCTTTAAAATCATACTTGGGGTGACAATTAAAATCATGTTAATCTTGATTTGAAATCATGCTAATCTGATGAAACTTCAGGGGGTAAATTGCTCCTAAAAAAACTTCAGCGGGTAAATTGCTCCTAAAAAAACTTCCAGGATTGAATTGCTCCATTGACAAAACTTCCGGGCGTAAATGGCTTCTTAACCCTTTAGAAAAATTCACAACAAAATAAGTTACCTGTGAGCAATACCCATATTATGTGTGTGTGTGAGAGAGAGAGAGAGAGGATTTTCATTTTCAGTTTTATACAAATTTACATATTCTAAACAGTATCACACGCTCACTCATAGTCTTTAAAATATTATTATTAAACTTGTGGATCCGTTCACTCTAATTTTACCATATTTACAATTTGTATTCCACTACCTAAAACGGACCAAAAGTAATTCAAAATCATGTTTAAATGTAAACTCAGCTAAATTCATGAGTTTTGTTGATTTTACCGTTTCTGTTAATATGCTCTAAATTTATGTTACTTATTTTTATTTGATCATATTCAATAAATTTGATAGAAATATTTTTATTGACTTTAATTAAGTATGAATGTCATCATATTCAATGTCAACTGTTCATATTTGAAATGTATTTTATGGTAAAACATATTTTTGATATATTTAAGTCAAATCATGTTTTTTATTTTACCCTTTCGCTATATACTTCAATCACATATGTATTAAAAAAAACTCCTACAACTTTACAATTCGAGTTTACAATCCAATTTTACGTTCTTATCATGAGATTGACTGCTGTTGATATAATTTTATTGTTATAGAAAACACAAAAATTATATCATATTATTTGATTTTGAATTGGTTGATAACTCATCCAAAATAATTCGATCAATCTAAGTGGGTGTGGTTTGAAAAAAAAAATTTATTCGTTGTAAATTATTTTTTTTAATGAATGAAAGCACAATTTACACCTTAAGAACTAAGATGCAACTTCTCTTGAACGAATTGCACTGCAGCAAACTCTGGTACCTGGAAAAAGCTAATTAGGCCCATAGTTGATGGCATGTTTGATACAACTTTATATGAATCTAGCTTATTGTTTTAAGTTAGTATATATTCCCTCCGATCCTAAATATAAGACCTAATTGACTTTTTTTAAGATGTTTGGGTTACAAAATCTGTAATTAAATTATGACATATTTGATATATTTTTAAACTAGTCATTAGTTTATAGGTTAAATAAACTAGTTTAAGGGGAAAATTTAGGTAAATCAATTTATAATTGACTTATATTTTGCTTTTTTAGGATTTTTCAAAAAAGTAAACTAGGTCTATATTTAGGACCGGAGAGAGTATTATACTACCTCCGGTCCTTGATGCTACCAAAATTTTGATAAAAATTCCGCAAGTGTACGGATCATATTTTAGTAAAGTGGTAAATCAAGGTCGATCCCACAGAGACTCAGACAATTAATAACTAGGCATTAGATCTCCTATTTTCATTCAAGTTGAATAAATACAAGAAAATTGATTTTAATTACCTAACATCTAAGAAAATAAATAAAACAAAATATTCACACAAAAGAAATTCACGAGTCAAAAGAACAACCTAGAGCCACCAATCCCTTATCTGCTTCTTAGATTTTATTCCCCACTAAATTAATTATGAATTAATTCAACTAGCTAATCTAGAGTACTAGTGTCTATAAATGTCTTCTGGTCCACTTACATCCTTGCCTAGCTTAATTACACAATGTCTTGCACTAATTTACTAGGCTAATTTATCTCGGTACCGCTCTAATGTGACTATGTAGGGCTTCTAGGTATATTCCTATCCTAGTCGCAAATCAGATTAAAATCCAATCCTACACTATTTAATCTCATGGTCTATTTAAAATTCCCTCTTTCGAGTCCAATTCTAAATTTCCTAAACATGTCTAATGGTGATCAAGCACTAAACAAGTTAATCAGTAATAGCAAGATTAAATAAACTAAATCAAATTAACCATGACTAAATAGTGGGAAATAAAATACAAGTTCATAGTACTCTAGGTTGTAAAAGAAATTAGCCACACATAGGGTTCAAGTCAATCCCAAAAGATATCAAAACCCAATATAAAATTATAAGAGAAACAAGAAGATTTAGAATAAAAGTGCCTATACGTGTGTGTTCTGCTCCTCTTGCCTATGCAGATTGTGAATGAATGGATGCCTCCAAGAAAAGACGAAACTTGTTGCTTCTCCCTTTCTCTTTCCTTGCGTGAGCTTTCTTTCTTTGTCGTGAATTCTCTCTAGGCTATGAAAATAGGAAGAATTGTGTCCAACCCCCTCTCCTCATGCTCCTCTCTTCCCTTTTATAATGAGTGATCTTCTTAGTCAATTAGATCACCAAAGATTTAGCCCAAGTCCAAGACTCATTCTTTCCTTTTTCTTTTGTTTCCAAATCTGCATTGTCCTATGATAAGAGAAAGAAAGGAAATAGGAAATAATCACCACAGCTCAATCATATAATCTCATTAATAAGAAACTTCCCATTAAAATATTTCTTTTATTATTTCAAGTTTCCTATTTCAATTCCCAAATAATATATTTCCAATTCACATCAAAATCTCTTAATTACTTAATTAACGACTCCCCAAATACAACAAAATATTTCCTAAAGACCACTAAATATGGGAGTCATCAGTCCTAAATATAAGACCTAATTGACTTTTTTCTAGAGAAATTAAGGTTGCGAAATAGGCTATTAAACCATGACATATTTGATATATTTTTGAATTATACATTAGTTTATAGGTAAAATAAACTAGTTTAAGGGAAAAATTAGGTAAATCAATTTATAATTAACTTATTTTGCTTTTTTATAGGATTTTCTAAAAAAGTCAATTAGGTCTTATATTTAGGACCGGAGAGAGTACTATTTTTAGTTATTATATATATATATATAGCATTGCACATCATTTTTTATTATTGTTTTTTGGAAGCTTATTTGGGTGTGAGCCAAAAGTCCCATTTCTCCATTTGTTCGTTACGTAGTTCGTTAGTTTTTTTTGCCATCTAGTTTATAGTTTGTACTGCTAGTTAATGAATTGATTAATGTGTTAAAATTAATACTCATATTCGCATGAGTCTCTCTTGGTATCACATAATTAGATATCGCTTGGCTTCATTAATTTCAACCAAATTCTGTTTTTATTTTTTGCCGAAATTAACAAAAAAACTGTTTTGTTCTTGTAAATGTGACAAAACTCTTTGAAACTTTTAGATTTTTCATTATTTCTTCAAAATTGTACTAATTTGTACCATCTCCAATACAAAAAAAAAAGAGTTCAGTCTTGTCATATACTCCTATTATATTATTTAAAATTAAAATTTTAAATAGTACAACGTCAAATTGTGACTTTAAATTATTTTTCAATCACATAATAAAGTCTGAGTCTCTATAAACTAAATACTTCTAATCTTTCCCTAATTTGTTGCTCAGTCGATCATCCGCTATCATCTCATATATTTTCAAGAATTCTTCTATTCTTTTTACCAGGAAGCATAATTTTTTTATTAAATTAGAAAGTTAGAATACAAAACAGGCCTGCAAAAAAGAAAATACAAATCATAATACATAGAAAACCTAAAAAAGTAAACATGGATAGGAGTGAGGGGCCGCCGTCGTGAAAACCCTACCATCTTCTTCATCTTTCCTTCATGAGAATTTGTGGGTAGAAAAGAACCGTCACCGGTAGAAAAGTCATTGAATAGTGGTTGTTCAAAGAACCATCCCAAAGGATCCACACCTCTTTTCGGCAATAAACCAATCAATTTGGTTTTCAAAGAAGCTTCATGAGTAGATCTCACGGAAACAAATGTACCCACAAAACTAATATATAAGATGAAGATTGGGTAGAAGAAATTCTTCTTGTCGTCAAAACTCCTAGACCAATTTATTTGAAAATGAACGAAACAGAAGGCAGACCAATGAAAATGACGGACGTCTCCTTCCCCGGCATGAAACGGGGAAGGAGACGCCGGTGAAAAAACTCGTATAACGACGAGAGAAGAGATCTCACCACCACCCAAAAGTTTGAGAGGAAGGGGAGAGAAGATAAAGTCAACTCAAAAGAACTGGCCCTAAAAAGTGCAATAAATATAACCCAAGAATTCTTCTATTTAGTGCACTATGCTATGCATGAAACCATAAATACATTATCAATACTAATCACTGTTATTTATTATCATCACGAGTTTTATTGTTTATTAGCGAGTATATGATATATCTCTGGTGTGTGCGCGTGTGTGCACGTCAATGTCATTCGGATAGTGATATTATATGAAAGCAAGAAAGATGGCGGACTGAAAGGGATATTGTGATTGTTGTTGTTGTGATTAATTCTTTTTTTTTTTGATACAGCGGAAACTAAAAAGAAAACAAAGAAATTAAAAAACTAGCCACGCAGGCTAAGTGATTCCATCAGCCTCCAAACAAGCAACAGCTTCTTCTCGGGTGAACAAGCGTAAACCGGGTCCCGTATTCAAAGCATGTTTGGCAAAGTAATCTGCGTAAACGTTCTCATCCCTACTTCAAACGTTCTCATCCCTACTTCTCCATACCACCTGAATCGTCCAATCTCTTACCAAAAGTGATTTGAACTCCCGTATCAGCTCCACACTTTCATGTAGCTCAAAATCATCAACATTCTCCAGCTCAATAATATCCATCGAATCAGTCCATAATATGCAATTTTTAAATTCCAGGTTCCAAACACGTCGAAGCCCACATATACATCCCCACATCTCAGCTTCAAAACTATTCCGAGCCTTAATCCCACATGTGAAAGCTTCAACCATAGTACCAGCTTGATCCAAGATCACCCCTCCACACCCTGACAACCCAGATAAGTTTGAATAGGCTCCATCCACACATACATCATACAACAAATTATTGCGAGTGGCACTCAAAGATGTATCCATACGAGGGCAAGAAGTAAAAGATGACTTCCTGTTAAATTGAATAGACTTGGTCATGCAACGAGCCACGCCATGAATTTCAGCCAATGCTTCTACTATGCTAGAAGTAGTTCCTTGATGAGTTCTCTCATTCCTCCTTCTCCATAATAACCAACATGTAATACAAAACAATACATTCCAATTACTGTTGGCAATAGACGTTGTATTACATATATTCTTCTTCAGCCAAGTGACAAGATCAGAGTTCCAAAAGTCCTGGACATAGATAGATACTCCCAGCTCAAGCCATATGCCACCTGCAAGAGGACAATCCCGTGACACATGTAAAATACTCTCAGTATCTCCAATACAGTTGTCACAATTTCCTGTCACATGCAATCTCCTATCACGCTTAAAACCATTCGTGATAAGACTACCTTGGAGCATCAACCATACATGCATCTTGCATCTCTCTGGAGCCTTGACTTTCCATAACTTTGACCAAACAATGTCATCTGGATCTTCCACTTGGGTTAGCAAATTGTAGGCTGATTTAGTAGTAAATACTCCACTTTTTTCATATTTCCAGCGGGCAACAACAGTAGTATTCCTCTGCACAATCTCTACCCCATCGTTAAAAGTATCCCAAATTTCCTTAATCCCGCTCCAAAGACGTGAGCCTTGTCGCCTTTTATTAATAATGAGCATGAGATCATTTCCACATCTATATTTCCCTCTTATCACATTGGTCCACAAAGCATCCCTATTAGTAATCAAACCCCATCCAATCTTCATCAATAGCGCTTTATTTTGCTCCCTTGAGTGCCTCATGCCAAGACCTCCAGAAACTTTCTTCTTACAAACATGATCATAAGCTACAAGATGGATCTTACGCTTCTCTGATGTAGAACCCCACAAGAAACTTCTAGATAGTTGATCTAAATTATCACATATACTGACAGGGAGGAGAGTCGTCTGCATTACATGGTTAGGAATAGGACTGACTGTAGATTTGATTAGAGTACTTCTTCCAGCCAAAGATAAGGAGTGCACTTTCCATCCCGCTAGTCTTGATCTAACTTTCTCAACAACATACTTGTATGTATTATTAGTTACTTTCTCATGGTGAAGGGGAACCCCCAAGTACTTTCCTAGATCCGCCGTTCTAGTGTATCCAAGAGCAGCACTTAACTCCTCACGCACATTATGATTCACGTTCTTTGAAAAGAAAATACGAGTCTTGTCAGAATTAACTCGTTGGCCAGAAGCTTTACAAAAGACTTCCATACACTTCTTAATAATCCTCACTTGGCTCATGCTAGCTTCCGCAAATAAAATAAGATCATCAGCAAAAAATAAATGAGAAATAGGTGGCCCATTACTATTAAGCCTGATTGGTTTCCAAGCTCCCTTATTCATTTGGTCTTGAATTAAATGAGCCAACTTTTCAAGGCAAATAACAAACAAATAAGGAGAAATTGGATCTCCCTGACGGAGTCCTCGTGAAGGATTAAAGTGCACAGACTTACTTCCATTCCAAAGGATCTGCATTGAAGAAGAACTGATACACCAATTAATTAACTCAATAATGCTGCTCGGGATATGAATTTCACGTAAGCATTCCAAAACAAATGACCATCTAACTCTGTCATACGCCTTTTCAAGATCAATCTTAATTGCCATAAAATCTTTCCTACCCTTCATAGACTTCATGGAATGAATCACTTCCTGAGCCACAATAATATTATCTGAGCTAAGTCTACCAGGAACAAAGCTGCATTGATTAGGTGAGATAATACTAGCTAGAATGGGTTTAATTCTATTAACCAATATTTTTGTAACTAGCTTGTAGATTACATTGCATAGACTAATAGGTCTGAAATCTTTCAACCTTTCGGGACAGTCAACCTTTGGAATTAAAACTAGAAATGTTTGGTTGACTTCTCTGATGCACATGGGATTCTCAAAAACCTTCATAATAAAATTACACACAGAAGGGCATACCTGAGGCCATTGATTCTGAAAAAAGAGGGCATTAAATCCATCAGGTCCTGGTGCTTTCAAAGGTCCCATAAATTTTATTACATTTTCAACCTCTGATTGAGACACTCTATTGGAGATTGTAGTAAGCATCATTGGATTAGACTCTGGGAAACCAACATCACACACAATAGTTGGACATGCACCATCTTCCTCCGTGAAGAGTTTAGTGTAAAAAGAAAGGGCTTCTTGCTTAATTATCTCAACATCATATACCCAATCTCCTGACTCTGACAGCAAAGCATCAATCCGATTTCGTTTCCTACGAGCATTAGCTTTCTTATGAAAGTAGCTTGAATTTTTGTCCCCTAGAGAAAACCAATCACATCTAACTTTCTGAGCCCACATCAAATCCTCCTGAAGAATAATTTCCTCCAATTCAACCCAAAGATTCCTTTGTAACCTTTGTAATGCATGATCCATCCCATCAATAGTCATACGCTTATTTATTCCCTCTAAACGACCCATAAGATGCCTCTTTCTACGACCAAGGTGGCCATAAACTTCCTTGCTCCAAACATTTATTCTGTAAGTAAATTCCTTCATATTATCATTCCACTCTTTTCCATTAGCCCAAGCCGACCCAACAAACTCATTGAACTCATTGTGCATTAACCATGAGGCTTCAAAGCGAAAAGGCTTCTCCCTAAAAACATGCCTTTCTTGCTTTTCTAACTGAAAAAGAATGGGGTTGTGATCAGATTTAAATTTGAACAACACAGTAGCCACAGCATCAGGAAATAACTCCATGAAGGAATTATTCAACAAAACTCTATCAAGCCTACTCTCACAGCCATTCCTACTCCACGTAAATTTTGGCCCCACGGTGTGAACATCTGACACTTCCATATCAACAACACATCTAATAAAATCTCGATCTGCTAGAGTTGGAGATAAAGCTGTGGAACGTCTCTCATGATCATAAAGGATACAATTGAAATCACCACCAAGACACCAAGCTCCTTGAACATTCTCTTTCAATTCCACAAGGCGGCTCCACAGAACACGCCGCTTAAGAAAGTTAGGACTAGCATAAATACTAGTGATATGAAATGAAATATTTCCATTAACTACCTTCACATGAACAAATTGGTCTGAGGAATCAATAACTGACAATTGCCAAGCCGCATCCCTCCAATAAATCCATATGCCTCCACTAAACCCCGTGGAATCCATCACAAATTGGTGATTAAAACCAAACTTTCTTGCTATCTTCATTGCTTTAGGGCCACTTGAACGGGTTTCTAACAAAGCCAAAAAATCAACTTGATATTTTTGACACAGCTCTCTTATTAAGCCCGGGAAAGATTTTGAGCCAGTGCCCCTACAATTCCAAAACAAGCAATTCATTAAAAATTATCAATAGAATTTTGGGCTATAAGACCCTTATCGGAACTAGCCATTAGAGCTGGACTATCTCCCGCATCATCGTTCATCCAATTATTTTCCATAGCAACCTCTGCATTTTTAGTTTCAATATTATCCAAGCCAATTAATTCATTTTGACTTGTGCTAATATTAGGCTGAGGATCCTCAAGCTCCATTAGAGCATTAAATGGGTTCGTAGTCTTCAAAAAATGGGCTCCATCTTTCTTGTTTTCATTAGAGCTAATTAATGAGCCTTGTCCAAAGCGCAACAGCCCATCATTTTTATTCTCCTTGCCAAAATGCAATCCCACACCTCCTTTCCTACGTGTTTGTGACACAGGGACCCACTTCCTATCATGAACCTTATTCTTAGTAGAGTTTCGGTTAATTGAAGTTTGACCTTGAGCAAATTTTGCTGCAGGAATAATATCCCCATTAACTCCTAATTTAATATTCATGCGCCGATCTCTCCCAATCAAAACTGATTGATTATTCTTTCCCATCTTAACTCCTTGATTTTCTGGCACTCCCCTAATTTTCGGGATACTTAATTGCTTCCTAAACGGTCGACGAACAATATTCCAAACCCCAAGGGCATCCTTCTCTGACGGCGGCGCCCCATCTGAAACTTCATCCGCCACAACTTCACGAACACGCTTTCCTGTTGTATCATCTTTATTAGTTTGATTATTCACTAATCCCACATCTGGCATACTCTTAGTCCCTGAAGTACTCTTCTCCTTCTCCCCCTCCGACGACTGTTGAACAACTTTCTCGATACATGAATCTTTATGGTGGCCATATTTTCCACATCTAAAAGTATATTAGTTGAGTGTCTGGAGTTAATGCTTCTTTTTTAATATTGCCCATATTTATTATGATACTTTTAAGATACAGAAATACAGAAATACATAAACATTAATAAATATAAAAGAGAATTAGAGGCAAAGTAGGAAAAACACATTAAATGAGGAGAGAATGTTAGATGAGCTCTTATATTAGGGACTAAAATCATTCAAATTTTGGCTCTTATATTATGGACCGGAGTATTAACTTTTTAAGAATCTTTTTTTTATCAAAAAACTTTTTAAGAATCTCAACAACTAAAAATTAGTTGTTGTGTACGCGATTATCATATGTTGTCTTAACAATTAATCTATCAAAATTTTAATTACACACACTCTTATGAAATAATATTTATAGGATAAACCTTCCTGCATAGGCATATGGGACCACAAAAGTTATATAATGCTTCAAATCCAATTTATTGGATAGGTGGATTAATTAGTGTTGAATGATTTCCTCTCCAAAGGATCTACCATTTCCAGAGTTTTTTTTCCCATTAGACTTAACATTTTCAATTGAAAAATAGACTGGATACGATAAATGATATATAGTTTTTATTTTGAAAAAGCACTACATACTACAGAAAACCAACATGCACTTATTACATTAATCATCTAATTACTTCGTTTGGTATCAAATAGTTTTTCTTAAGTCAATTAGGAGTCTCCCCACACCATTTTGATTAGAATTTAATCTCTTTTGAAGTTTGGACTTTAGATGATAAAGAATTTTAACTTTGTCAACAATTATATTTTCAAAAATCTGAATTTGTGTTCTCCTCTACATGAAGAAGACATGACATCGATCTTATCTTCTCAACCATAAGGCTGTATGTGAATTGGAAGAATATTTAACTGTAATCTGGTAATAACAATTTATATATGTAAGTTCATTAGAAGAACATAATTTAGATATATCAATGTTAATTATAATGCAGGATACTAATATCGCGAATCATTATATAATTGGGGATGATTGATATTATATATATAGCCGAATTGAAAGAGAGGGAAAATAAGTTGAATGATTTTGTTTCCTCAACTGCCAACAATCAACTACTTACCTCATATCAATTATTGGCCCCTAATGTTTAAGACATGTTTTGAATTATTATGTATTGAAGTGAAAAGAATAAAAAATTAAAAATAAATGATACATACCATTCTAATTTCTAAGTATAAAAAAAAATAAAAAAAAATATTCTTTCCACAACAATATAGCATTTCATTCTATCATAATGAGATAAAAAATTACATATACAAAGTTGTCAAATTCGTGAGTTGAGTAAACTCGTGGAAAGAAGCTAAGCTCAAATCGTAGACTCGAATCATAAACTCGTGAGAGTTTATGTCTATTAATAAACATGTGTCTTTTGTATATAATTAAATAAAAATACAATAATAATTTGATTGAATATATTTTAAATATAGATTGTAGATTAAAATATATCAATATTCATATTATATCAATATGAAATTTGTATATAAATTAATTGAATTTGGTCAATTCAAAATAATTAGAATGAGTTTAGTACCAAGTTAACACAATTTTCTAGGTAGAAATGTAAAAACGGTGAATTGACAATGTAAACACGTAAGTTTCTATCAAGTTTTTAATGTCTGAAAATTTAAGTGACTAATGACACGTTTTGGTTAGATAGTGCGTAAAAACGGTAAAATCGGAGTATCAACTCTTGAGTTTGACAACAATAATATATATATATATGTGTGTGTGTGGTAGGCATGTAAATTAAATTGTCATCATTTTCGGCTAACAAATTAGTTTGGCGCATATCCCAACTATGTACTAATTAATTATACAATAAATGTGTGCGTGAAGGAGAGTTAATAGTTTGATTATTGAAAAGTGAAATTTTTTTCGTATGATCTAATAACAAGTATGATCTAAATAACTTTAATAAAATAAATATATTATGGATCTAATAACAAGTATTTGACATGGCATATGAACTAAACATGGTGGTTATTAATTTCGAGGTATAAACCTGACTAATATTACTAAGCTCAAGGGCTGGATTTGATGATATGAACAATAATAAGAATTAAACCTAATAATCATGGATTATGAACTGGAAATAATAAAGATAAAACAGAGATGTGATAAGATATGATAAATACTGAGGAATAACTAAGATGTTATGAGATATGAACTTGGAATAGAAAAGCATAAACGAATAATAATAGATAGAACCTGGCGAGCTTTATTGAATAGGATAATCAGAGTACAAGATGAATAGCTGGTTACAAGAGATCTCTCAATAGAAGAAAGTAAAAAGTGATTGTGTTCCTGCTCTCAGATATTCCGTCCCCTAAATACTAATTGGACCTATCTTATATAGCCTAAGCGGTCCCACTTATTTCTCCTAACAGTTATGCCAGGTGTCGACCTGAAAGAGCCGTTTAGCTGCCAGGTCCTTAGCATGTCCGAGTCTTCAGCCCGAGATCGTCGCCTGATTCCTTGGACAGTTAACATCTCCTTATCTCTTAACGTCAGTTCAGTCCCCCACCTTCCGAAATTCCTGCTACACATGGCCTATCCTCAACTCCCACTTTCTCCATTCAGTTAAGCCTCAGTCGAAACCGTTTCGCCTTCTCTGGATACTGGGCCTGGCCCAAATTTCTCTTCTGCGAGCCCAGAGGGGAATACAGTAGTAATGGAACAAAAATAAATAATTAAATAATACTGTTACTGTCTTACAATTAATAAAAATACCTTTACTGAATTATAATATTAGGGGTCAATGTATAGTCTGAGAAACCTATTATACGCTGAAAAATTTTTAATTTAAAATTGTCTTATAAATTTTAAATTATAATAATACTACACTACCCGTGTATAATGTCAACCATTAAAATGCGATTAATCATTAGTAATTTAAGGGTATATAACAAAAGTGTTCTCTTTTATAGTTTCCAGGGCGATGATATGTTCAATTCTAAAGAACTTTCAAAATAGTTGCTTATATATGTTGAAACTTTTTCAGGGGTATTTGAAAAATAATTCTAATGTTAATCATACTTAAATTCAACTATGATATAACAACGTCGTATTCAGTAATACAATGAAGATCTTGGGTCTTACATTTCCTATGAAGAACCGAAGTTGGCGTTAGGTACATGGATCGCAGGTTAACCTTTTATTTCTTTTTATATCATATGACGATCAAGTTTTCTTTAATTCCTTGTTCTTTGCTTAGGCTAAAAATATTCTCTTAATCATTTAAAAAACTGTTGTATTATCATTATCATTTTGTTTCATTGTTTTTCTTCCCATGATTTTGCTTTATTGTTACTAATAGTAATACTCCGTACTCCTGATTAATAATGTTGAAAGAGTCATTGTTATATTAAAGTCTGAACCCTAGATTCCTTAACCCATTGGACAAAGCAACAATCTAAAAAGACTCATTAAGATCCCTTTGATTAAGGAAAGAGTTCCACTTTTCCTCCACAAAGTCATTGAAGGGGCAAACAAAAAAGCATATCTCCAGATAAATAATAATGAGGAAACAAACAAGGGAAAAAGATAAATAAAGTCTTTCCAATACAATTGAGGTTGCTAAATTGTAAAAAGGACAAGTTGGGTCATAAGCACCTAATACACATTAACAAATTTGTGAGAAAAGACTCAAATGCCCTTAACAATTTGAGATTGGAGAGGCTGGAGTGGAAATTGAATAGTTTGTTTTGTGAGGATAGGGTAAGTGTGTGTTTTTAAGGGTATTTGAGTCATTTGCCCAAATTTATTAATGTGTATTAGGTACTATGACCCAACTTGTTAATGTGTATTAGGTACTTATGACTCAGCTTGTCATTTTTATAATTTAGCAACCTTAATTGTGCTTTTACCAATTGGGAAGACTTTATTTGTCTTTTTCCCAACAAACAATACATTGTCTAAAGTTTAAGATAAAAAAGGTTAAATGACGTTGCTAATGATTAAATTAATTACATGATGAGTTCCGATAGCACCAACAACAATATAATAAATATCTCAACATTATCACAATTCACAAATCTGGGGTCAACTGTAAAATTATGTGGTGTTCATAGAAACTTCTTTCAACTAATTTGTTTTATACGTTGGCAGGCAGGTGCTAAATAAACTAGTGTGAATATTTTTCTAATTAAATAGTAGTTGGTCGTGTATTTAGAAAATTATTTATTTTGTTGGTTGAACATTGAACAGAATAACAATCTTGCCTTTTTAAATTGAAGAATGCATTGAAGAAGCATGGAATGGAATAAATACAATTTTATTTTGTGTAACCTCTAAATACACGTAACATTACCAATGGTTAGTTGGTTGAATTGGTAAGTAAGCTACAATCACCGTAAAAATGAGAATTTGTGTTCGATTCCCGGGAAGCGCTCTCATTGGGAGAGATGACAACACTCCTACCCTCGAATTCGGATTAAACCGGGCAGAGATTAAAAAAAATACTCGTAAGATTCAAATCGTGCGGCATCCTCATAAATTTTTTCTATCCTTTTCCTCTCAAAATTTGTTCCCAACCTTTAAACTAAAAAAAATCAAAGATTTATGTATACTTTCTCATAACTATAATTAAATATAATTTAACGATACATACAAATAAATCTTAAATGTTAGTTCGTTTTTGGGTGGTTGATAGTTATAGTATATAAAAATAAAAATAAATCATTTATACTGTGATAACAATTTCATAGAATATTACTATAAAATTTATAAAATAATAAGCTTATATCGGCCATTATTTTTTTATCTAAAGGTTGATATGAGATTTTAAGAAGAAAATAAGAACAAAGATTATAACAATATATGTTGATTTCCTTGAATAGATACAACATAACTTTAGTTATGAGTAAATGTAAGGAAAAGATAGACTAAGCATAACTAAAAAAATTGATGCATATATGTGGAAGATACTTTTTTTATACAATATGTGGAAGATATTTAGTTTAGCTTAAAGGTTAGCATAATTACCTTTAGTTAGGGCAGAGAACTATGTACATATATAAATCATTGTATTCAGCATATTTGATCAATGAAAAGATCAAACATTTTCCCCAAATATTATTATATGGTATCAAAGTCAGTTTTATATCTGAGAACAGCATATTTATGAGCTATAACATCAAATTTAGTATGATGACTAAATAGAGTACATGCTAAACAAAGAAACCCGAAAACCCTTTACATCGTTAAACTTTGGAGAAGTACTTGCTAATAATAACACTTGAAATGGAGATTGATTATTCAAAACTAGAGTTGATAATGTATTGAGATAAACAACATGTGAAACAATATAAGACCAATAAGATAAAGGAATATGAGATTGAAACATTAGGGCTCTAGCAATATTCAAGGTTTGTTGAAGGATTGAGTTGTAATTGTCAGTAGAAGTAGGTTTTCTAGAAAAAGTACCAGCTAAAGGATTAGTATTGCCAAATTTAAAACTAGGTGGATAACCTGTCATGCTTCTTATAACAAGTTTCCATTGTATTGTGCGGTTTTCCACAATAGGTACAGACTTTATTGTTATTATTACTGCTAGAGAAAGATCTATATTATTTAGAAGCACGATTAAAACAAATAGTAGGTTCAACCCCTACTACTATTATGTGGTTTACCACAATAGGTACAGACTTTATTGTTAGGGTGAAGGTGCAAAACTAACCACCGTAAATTTTCAAATGGACAACTTTGGAACCCGTAAATTGGATGGTGCAAAACCGTACATTATAAATTAAAATGGGACAAATTTAGCTACGCCGTTAAGTTGAAGCTAACAGACGTTTTGATTTAATGAAGGTGGGCCCCACGCCAACACAAACGTCTGTTAGCTTCAACTTAACGGCGTGGCTAAATTTGTCCCATTTTGATTTATAATGTACGGTTTTACACCATCCAATTTACGGGTGCTAAAGTCGTCCATTTGGAAATTTACGGTGGCTAGTTTTGCACCTTTACCCTTATTGTTATTACTGTCAGTCAACTCACGTTCTTGCTGAATAAAAAAAGAGATCAGAAAACCTTGTTGACAAAAGGAAGAGTTTCCATTAATATGATTTGAGACCTTACAATGCTGAATCAATCATTAAGTCTTTTCAAAAATTTTACCTCATAATCTTGTTTGATATAATCTTTTGCACAACATGAGCTACCTGGTAGAGGGCAAAGATTATTCAACTCATCCCAGATGATCTTCATTTTTATAAAATAATTATGGACACAAAGATCACTTTTCTTAAATTGGTACAATTCCTCTTAAAGCTCTATAACAAGAAAGACATCTCTAAAATGATCCTTCAAATCATTCTAGACTTCCACGACATTGTTAATACAAATAACACTATGAGCAATTGATGGTGAAAGTGAGTGATTGATCTAGGTGAGAACCATTGAACGCTGCCATGACGGAAAAAGAGATTTATTATTGTTAGGAACAAAGATAGAACTATCCACAAACTAAAACCTATTCTTGCTCATGAGAGCCATCATCATGGCTCAAAGTAGAACCTATGAGAGGAGTCAAAACAAGAATCAAAAAAGGATTCTCGTAATTGGGGTGAAGATAATATGGGATTGAAGGATCTTGAGACAAATCTGAAACTGAGAAATCAAAGCAATTTTAGTAGCCATGGGAGAAATTGATCAAAGAAATTTGATGAATCGAGGAGGAAAGAAGAGGAAAATCGAACGGAAAAACCAAGAAAGGTTGAGAGAAAGAGGCGGAAGTTAAATTGCTCTAGTACCATATAACAATATTTGGAAAAAATGTTTTAATTGTTTTATTGACAAAATATGCTCAGTACAATGGTTTATAAATGTACACAATTCGGTGACCTAACTTAAAGCTAATTATGCTAACTATGGTTAAGTATCGTAAACAAAGAACTAACTAATTGGGTTAAATACAAACTAATCCCGTTAAAGGCATTTAATGACTCTGATTGGGCAGGTTGTCCAGATATACATACACCTGTGACTGGTTTTTGTATTTAAATGGGCCAAGCTTTAATTTTTTGGCGATCGAAGAAGCAAACTACTGCTTTCTAAATCCTCCTCTGAAGCTAAATATCGTGCATAGGGCTGTGTTACTTGTGAGGTTCAATGGTTGCTTCATCTTCTTGCTGATTTTCAGACTCCTCATCCTACTACAACTATTGTCTACTGTGACAACTAATCTACCATTCATCTTGCAACCCCACATTTCATGAAAACACCAAACCCTAAACAATTTGCTGATATTTTAAGGGCGAAGGGGCAAAAATAGACACCGTAGCAAATAGACAACTTTGGCACCCGTAATTTCGATGGTGCAAAACCGGACATTATAAACCAAAATGAGACAAATTTAGCACCCTCAAACTGAGGTGTTAAGTTTGACCGTTAGTTGACCGGGAATGGTGATATGACATGATGACGTGGCGCAATAAGGAAAAAAAGATTAAAAAAAAAGATACTGTCCTGTTGTTAAAAAAAAGATCCTCCACCATCTCACACAGCCACCTTCGCCGTCTCCGCCGTATCTGCTTACTTCGCCATCGTGGCTGCTACTTCATTTCCTTGCTAAGCTTCATTTTTCCTTCAGATCTGGTAAATCTCAAGGTCAATATAGAAGCATAGAAGCTTCGTGAATCAACTGGAGAGCTTGTCTCTCTTACCTCCGCCGCCGTCTCTACCTCCGCCGAAGCCGTCGTAGGTCCGACCTCCGGAAAGGAGAGCTCGTCTCTCTCACCATCCCAACTACTTTCTCCAGCCCTACCGCTGCATCCATCTTAAGGGAGCCCCTCCGCCATCGTCGTTGACCCACCCTGCCGCAGCTACCATTTCATCCTCCGTCGCCGCCGCCATAGCTCCGTTCTCCTTGTGGGAGAGAAGAGTGGTAGTAGGAGTAAAAGAAGAAGAAGGCAGTGAGAGAGATTAGAATCAGAGGAAGGAAATGCCTTTTGGGGCCCACCATTTTTGTTGTTAGGGTTTCATCTTCTCTCTCTCTCTTTCTCGCTGGTTTGCTTGCAGAGAAGGTGGTGAAGAAGAAGAAGATGGATCCTTCTGCAAAATACTTGTGCTTCCTTCTTTGTTTTTTATTTCATATAGTTTTTTTTGTGCAAATTAGGGATTTAGTGATGTGGTAGGGCTTGCCAACGTGGATTCACTTCAATTGCTGATTGTTATGCCACGTAGGTTAATGAATGTGGGCTCCACGCCAAAACACACTTCTATTAGCTTCAACTTAACGGTGTGGCTAGATTTGTCCCATTTTGGTTTATAATGTCCGGTTTTGCACCATCAAAATTACGGGTGCCAAAGTTGTCCATTTGCCAAATTACAGTGGCTATTTTTGCCCATTCGCCCATATTTTAACAAAGCCTCTGAATCCTCAGCTATTTCATTCTCTTTTATGTAAACTCAGGATGCTGAATATATATTTGCCAGCTTGAGGGCGAGAGTAATATTATTAATTTTGTTTTTAACCCAATTAGTTAGTTCTCTGGTTATGATACTTAACCATGGTTAGCAAAATTAGCTTTTAGTTAGGTCACTGAACTGTGGACATTTATAAACTATTGTACTGAGCATATTTGATAAATGCAAGAATTAAACATCCGAAAAATATTGTTATAGATATGTGACTGCTGCCTTCAATAAATTTCAGGTGGGTTTTTAAGCAATAAGTTATGTAATGAGAGGCTTCTTTGACATTTTTCTCTTTCTCATCGTGAGCATTGAAAGTGAAAAATATCTGAGGGGAGACGGGTGGGAAGTGGAAAATATTAATAGTGGTGTCCAACTCAAACTCATTATTTCTCAAATTATTGTTGTAGTCCTTTCTTGCGCTCCAAACCGACAAACTATTTGCTAGCTAATGCCTAATACTGTGTATTTATGCCAAGTTAGATTTCATATCAATACTAATCATTTAAATATGAATTTCAAATTGATATTTTTATCAATTTTAAGCACTACATTAAACACTAGAAAAAAACTCAAACAATTCATATAATCCATTTCATTGCCAACACACACGCACACTTATTCTTTTGTTTTCTATATAGATAAGTCAACGTATACGACCATAAGAAAGCCAACTTATTGTTAAGCGGCACGATAGGTTGCCAGGGCAAACAAAATATTAGGATTAAAACTGAATTTCAGGAAAAAGTACTTTTATTTTTTTGTACTTTTATTTTCACTGTCTTGATTCTTAAATCCTCAACAACTATTACCATCATCACGTTGATTGTCCATTAAAATTTTAACATTTTAAATCGCAACTTCATTAATTATTCTTTAAAGAAATTAGGATTAGTTATGGAATATAACACGTTGATTTTAAACCTAAAATTAAAGTATGCAGTTCCTCCTCTTGTCCTATTTAAAGACATTTCTAATATGGTTTACATAGACCAAAGAAATCCTCAAATTTCATTAGTTATGTCTTGAAATTTGATACTTTACCACTATACCCTTATTAGTACATGTCTGTAAAACAAGACAGTGTTTAATTTAGATGGACAATTATGTATATTACGAGAAATTGTGAATCTAAACTCGTGATCACAAAAAAATTCATGGTATTTAAATAAGGTGACAAAAATGAAATACAAACCATCAGTAGCGTTGAAGTTACATGAAAATTATTTTTGCATAAGGAAATTATGCAACAAAAGTTTCGTCATCAACTTAACTTCAAATATAATTAAACAGTATTGGACGCTTCTCTTTTTTTGAACTAACGTATTGGATGCTTCTCATGTAACAAAATTGAAAATGGAACGCTTTAATTAAATTTTTGAACCCACATCCCTTTTCTGAATACATTGGTATGGCAGCTGTGGTTTGGCCCAAAAATTCATAAAGGACCAAGTTCACATGCCCATACGACTTCAAAGGCTCATTTGAGGTTGTGCCAAAGATTCGTTTGGGATAGCTTTTTGGTAGGGGATACGGCTATACTCACATTAAGGGGGCAAACATAAGAAACCTGTTTCCTTAATAAACAAAGAGCTATCACTTATCTGTTGCTTTGATGTAAGAATCATCATTTGTCATATAAGACAAAGTATGAGACTTAGATATTTGTTATAGCTTTGAACTTTGGAGTGAATACTTCGACGAAATAGAGACTTCTGGACTTGTTGAGATAAATCCTCTAGAATATTCTGACGTCTATGTCCAAAAAAACGTTTTTACAAAAATAGGAGGGAAGCATATGCTGTCCATATACAGTGCTTAAATACAATTTCAACCTTTAAGCCTTTTAATCATAGCCCCATCTCTGATTCACCGTCAATTCGTCATTACTCGTCACTTAATTTGCCACCGTGCAAGGTTCAACTTTTGATTACCAAGAAAATGATAGAAAATCGTTTGTGATGATTTGGATATGTTAGAAGACTAATAGATGTGTCATTGAGGAGAGTAAATCAAACAACTTGGTTCCAATTAAAAAGGAGAAAAGAGACCAAAACGAACATTTGTGAAACTTATAGAACATGACCTATTGGTGAATAATATATTCAAAGAGTAGTTATCTACCAATAAAACACAATGATATCGTATGATTCATGTAGCTGGCCCCACTTATGCAAACAGATGCTGTACCGAGATTTCAGAATTAGCCATCTTGAAACTAAAGCACTTTATAATAGATCACATGACATGTTAATAATTCAAGACTTCCATGTTCCATTTCGTTTCAAGTATTGAGCTCCCGTTGCATATAGGACATCATCATTTGGCTTTTGAAGTACAAAGCTTGAAAGTTGTAACTTTTTCAATTTCTTTCCACTCATTTGTATTAGTGGTTTGAAAACTCTGACCAAAATCCTTGTAGGTATCAATGTATCATCCAAAAACGACAGGTATATTAAAAGTTTAAAAAGATATAATTATGCCAAATTGATTAAAAAGAGATATAAAAGAAAAGTTTGATTATGCAACTGCAGCCACCTTCAACGATTAAATATTAAGCGTGTTTTGCTCGTGTTTGTCTTCACTTTATTTTGTCCTTTTTCTGCGTTGCTATCCCATGAGTTTGCAGTGTTCTCTTAAAACTTTCAACATGCTTGAAAAGGTGACAATTCCAGTCAAGGTTCCATCTTCTTCAACAACCCACATGTAGCTTACACGGTGAGAGAGTGCCTGAATCATCACAGCCACCAGAGAGCTCCATGGATAACAGACAGTGCCCTCTGATCTTCTCACCACCCTGGCAGAGTACCCTCCACCATGCTTCCCATTCTTCCCTGATGAGCCAAACCCATCTTCTTCAGAAGAAGTTGATGTGAATGATGACCAAGAACTCAGAGACACCCCTGATGATTCATCCTCCATCAACTCCAAAGCACCCACAAGATTCTTCTCTTCAAGCCTCTCTTTCACCAGCTGCACAAGATCATCTGGTGGACCACCATAATCGATATAGGCCATCAGGTCGCCAGCAGAGAGCGTGGCAATTGCTGCCGCCGCGGTCTCATCACATGAATTCAAGTGAAATGGCGAGATCTCACCAATTAGCTGGCCTTCTGGATTAACAATGGCCACAGAGCTCTGATGAATGAGGGACTCTTTGATGAGGCTCAAAGCAGAGGAAGCAGGGTCATCATATTTCACAGTGAGGAGATTTTCGGTGTCTATTACACCGAGGGAGTTGATGGGTTCACTGTGTATCGTAGAAAACAGACCAATGGAGTTGAAGAGGTAGCGAATCACGTCTTCTTGGGTGATCCAGCAAAACCTTTGGTCATTGTTGTGGAAAGTGGAATCCAAGGAAGATTTCTTTTCCAGGAGCTTCTTCTTTTTGGATTTAGACTCCAGAATCGGTATGACCAGGTTCTGTGCCCCATCAAGCATAAGATCTATAGCATCCAGTAACCTACAAATAATCACAAGCCAATATTTCGATTACGATTCGGCCTTAACATGATCATATTCACACACAGTTACCTAAATTGATAGAGAGAAAGTGACATTAAATCAATAATGCAAACCTACCTAATGTCCTTCAATAAAACAAAAAACAAAAAAATCCCTTCAGATCTCGTTCACTTAATCAGATGTTGACATTTCAAAAATTTCCAATCAAAATTGAAAACCACACAAATTCAGGACCACAAAACAAGAACCACACATGTCCTGATATTATTATAATCAAGCAATCTTATAGACACAGCTTTTATTTCTCTCGAGTTTCAATCTTAAATTGGCCGGTCAATAAATCGTAATAAATATAATTTCATAATTTTCCCCAATGGAAGAACCTAGTATCGAAATTAATATCCAGATGCAGATTCCCTAAACCTAACTTTCCATCCCTGTCTTCACCTAAAATTAAGAAAACACTAAATTCAAAATAATTCACGCAAAACAATTTATTTTTAAAAAAAAATCTCACGAATCTCACAAATTCATAAGCCAAATCCAATCATCAATTAAAACAAAATCACACAAACAACCAAAAACACCTATCAAAATTCAAGAAAACGGCGTAACAGCTCAACAAACATCGAAAATGAGCTAAGCAATGAGGTAAAAACGCAATTAACTAAAATTTCAACAACAAATCATGAAAATGAATTAAAATAATCATCACAAACCTTGCATTAGGCTCCAAATGCCTAACGAAGAGAGGATTCTTGGAAATCAATTCAGAGACAGGAGATTGAAGAGCCTGAGAAGGCGATTTGAGATTGTGAGGTTCACAAAGGAAGCAAATGACATCGAGGAGGCAAATCTTGCCGACGCATCGGCAATCGGCCGGAGATTGAGTCCGGTCGGCGGTGCCGGCGGAGTGGCGGCAGGTCCAGACGCTGACGTGGCAGTCGCCGAGGCGCTTAAGAAGGCAAAGTGCGTCGGCTACGGTGTCGGAAAGAGAGAGAGAGCGAAGCGCAGGCTTGCCAAGGCACAACTCCAAAACCTCATTCGCTATCAGAGAAACTGCCATACACAGAGGGGCAAAGTTGGAATGTTTTTTTTTTAGACTGAGAGAAAAGAGAAATGAATTGAAATGGAATGAAATGGAGTCTTGGTCTTTTAGAGAGATGTATTTGCTATTTATAGGGTCTAAGCTCTGTAAACTCCGTACTGTTCTGTTCTACCGCCAATTGCTACGGTCTTGTAATGTGGAATCGGTCCTTTCCTTTGTCTCAATTCTTATGATTTCTTTCGTGGGCCCCCTGTGATACTCCAAAATAGAAATAAATAAATATCGTTTCGGAACTTCATGTATACTGCTCTTTTTTTTCTATAATTAGGAGTTTAGTTTTCGCGTGAACACTCATATGTGATCTTTTTTTTTTTCATATAAAAAGAAAATAAGACTAAAAAAATACTAAGAACCAACTACATCCTTGAGAATATACACCGCATCAGTTTTGGATACCACGTGAATGCCTAAGTCATAGTTGAAACTGTTTCTTGCTAAAAAATCTGCAGCTACATTATGTGATCTAAACAGTGTTGTAAAATTTAAATTGGAAGGCGAACGTTATTCTATATGAAATTTAGAAAATAAATTAATTTGTTGTATTTTTTATGGAGAAAAGTAGAATAAATAATATTTTTTTAGTAAAATAAACAAGTACTCCCTCCGTTCCTAAATATAAAACCTAGATGACTTTTTTGAAAAATCCTAAAAAAAGCAAAAAATAAGTTAATTATAAATTGATTTACCTAATTTTTTCTCTTAAACTAGTTTATTTTACCTATAAGCTAATGGATAATCTAAAAAGATATCAAATATATCATGATTTAATAACCTATTTCGCAACCTTAATCTTTCAAAAAAAAGTTATCTAGGTCTTATATTTAGGAACGAAGGGAGTAATATATATGATAGTAATGTATATTTACGATTAAGCAATAATATACTCCCTCCGGTCCCTAATGTAAGAGCTAGCCGCCAAAAAAACGCTTCTTAAGAAAACATGTGAATGTTAGTTGGATGTCTAGAGTTAATGCTTCTTTTCCAAAATTGCCCATATTTATTATGATACTTTTAAGAGAGAGAAATACATAAGCATTAATAAATATGAAACAGAATTAAGTGTAAAGTAGGAAAAAATGTATGGGTTAAATGGCAAATTCACCCTGGAAGTTTTCCTAGGGGAGCAAGCCCCCCCTGGAAGTTTTTTCAGGGGCAATTAAACCCCTGAAGTTATTTTTAGGGGCAATTGAGCCCTGAAGTTATTTTTAGGGGCAAAAGTTAACATGTGGCAAATATTTATGCTGACATGGACTTTTTTCTTGGACTATATGCTGACATGGACTGCTTTTTATAAAAACAATTATTTTTTAACAATTTTTAAACAGTAAACACATTCCACTGTGTTGTCATCTCCATCTTGAACCAAGCACACACTCTGCAACTTTTCTTCTTCTTCTTCTTCTGAACATAAAAAAAATGATCCCTTCAACATTCCCATCTCCCTTTTCAATCCCCACGTGAAGAACAACAACAGTAACAATAATAACGGTATCCCTGCTTCCACTCTCTTCTTCTTCTTCTTCTTCTTCTTCTTCTTCTTCTTCCTCCTCCTCCTCACACCTCCCACCTTCTCCCTAAACTCTGTTGTCATTCTTCTTCTTGGCCCTGAAAGCCGGCGGTGGACTCCGACCCATCAGGCGCCCTCTCCACTTGGAGAGACACCGACCCCACACCATGCCCACTGGAACGGCGTCGTCTGCACAGTACCCTCAACCGCGTCCCACCTCAGCCTCCCTCCCAATCATAATCTTCTCATTCTGAATCAACGATGAAAATTGCAACCTGTGAGCCACTTTTGCATCCATGGCCTCACCAAAAAATAATTATTTCCAGCGTAAAATAGCTCTGAACAAAAAAAAAAGAGCTTTCAATAAATGAACGAAACAGGTACAGAAACAAGCGTGTCACAAATTTCACACATGAAAAATTGGCAACAACGTTAGGGGAAACAAATACTCACATGAAAAAGTTATGCGAAGAAAGGTCGAAATTGGATAGAAACCTAGTAAAGAAGAGGGTAATGGTGGAATATTATTGGAATCGAAGACAGAATTTGAGAATCGATGTCGGCGTCGTCTTCCACTCTCTTTATGTTTGACTTTACTGTTTAAAAATTGTTAAAAAATAATTGTTTTTATAAAAAGCAGTCCATGTCAGCATATAGTCCAAGAAAAAAGTCCATGTCAGCATAAATATTTGCCACATGTTAACTTTTGCCCCTAAAAATAACTTCAGGGGCTCAATTGCCCCTAAAAATAACTTCAGGGGTTTAATTGCCCCTAAAAAAACTTCCAGGGGGGCTTGCTCCCCTAGGAAAACTTCCAGGGTGAATTTGCCATTTAACCCAAAATGTATTAAATGAGGAGAGAATGTGGGGTGAGCTCTTACATTAGGGACCAAAACCATTTAAATTTTGGGCTCTTACATAAGGGACCGGATGGAGTATGTTAGAAGAGGGATAGACGTTTAAAAATTTGGGTTTCGAGATTCTTTGGGTTCGGTGTTTTTTTTCTCACTTTTATGGTGATTAAGTGTTTGCTTGTGATTTAGGGCATACGTACAAAAAATAGCATAGCAAATCGCGTTCACTTCAAAAGTTCTCATCTTTCATTCATGAGAACTTGAGAATTAGTGGTTAATTAGACGTATTCATTCACAAGGGCATTTACCATTTTTCAAGTTTTTATCTAACAATTTTGTTTAAAAAAAGGTTTTATCTAACAAAAGTCGCTAACAATTTGTATCTTTGATAATTATAAGTTCTCAAATTTCACTTAATATGTATGTCTAATTTATTACATAAAATCTTAGGTTACCTTTTCTTATTTGATCATAATTTTTGTTCAACTGATATATATTATTTTATAATAAAGAAAAGTAAGATACAAAATACAAAATAAAATGTCTACAAAAGAAAGTCAAAATAAGAATAGATGAAAACTTTAGAAATAACAAAACCCAATAAATTTGTGGGTAAGAAGGAGCCTACGCCATCAAGAAGACAAGAACCCTATTGTCTTCATTCTTCCTTCATCATAATTTGTGGGTAAGAAAATCATTATTAGCAACAAAGTGGAGATGGAGGAGGAAAATGAAAGTGGAGAAGGAGAAATAAAAATGAAAGTGGAGAAAGAGAAGATTTTAAAATAAATTTCTTTTCAAAAAAAGAAGCTTGTGTATAGAAAAACACGACTAGAGATCATTTTTCTTGTAGTGATGTCGTGAATGTTCCAGGTGCAACATATTTTCGCAACTACATTTTATTTATGTCGCATGTCTCATGGGTGCAATATATTTTGCGCGAATACAAAACTTTTTTTTATAGCGCTTTTTCCATAACTTATGTGAAGATTCACAGTCATGGAGAGTATCCTCTGTTCCCCTTCCACATACTGGACATGAGTCATCCGTTGTAAGACCTATATCAAGCCGTATAGGTGTATGTTTTTATAGAAGCTTCATGAGTATTTGATGCTATCAAGGCACTTGCAAATGCCTCACCTAATATTAACGGCCTTCATTTTTGGCAAATAGTACGTCACCCTTCAGATGCCCACGGATTTATAATCTCACAATATAACTCAATATCCATTATTAACTATAGAATAAAGAGTAATTTAACTAAATCTATGAAAAGATTGGTGTTTCCCAATTTGCTTTCAGTTAAACTTCTGAGTTCTGTCTCGTACTTTTTATTTGAAAAAAGAGTGATGGGGAATAAGGTAGCCAAATAACTAAGAATGTTACACATGTTGCCTTGTCCTTTATTCCTATATAGTAGGGTTGCATAAATGACAGGCAATATTGTTCCAGTCTTGTCCCACTAATTTTTCATGCTAGCTACTTTTACTTGAAACCCGGCCTGAGACCAACACTAAGCAAGACATGTCCTTCGGGTCATAGGACATGACCCGTTGGTCCTAAATAAATTTAACTATTAGAAAAATTAATGAAATATTAATGAAAAAAAATATAAAAATAAATGAAATAAGTTAAAAAATATATAGTAATTAGGCAAAAATCAAATATTTTATATGGTGTATTAAGCATTAATAATTATATGATGTATTTTTGAATTGGGAAAATAAAACATTATTTTATATAAAAAATAATATCTTTGAGTTGAGTCGGACCACTGGTTCTGCAATTATAGGTATTATATTTTTTATAAATGGTAGTATGATAATCTTAATACAATAATTAATTATAATAATTAACTCAAGCAAACTAAAGTATTATTCATTTTTAGATTATAGACGGATTTTTTATGAACTAATTCACGTGAGTTGGGTCATAGGGGTTCACCAAGTTCAGAGCAGGCCTTTGGCCTTAAGAGTAGTTACAGAAGTACTTATAAATTGTCCATAAACAATGTCTTCACATCGAAGAGATTTAAACCCACATCTTATAGTTATGACCAATCGTCCTTCACCAGCTGAAATAGCCTTTGTTAACTAATCTAAACGGATTTTAATGTGGTACATATGAATAATTGAATCGAACATGAGGCAAATATGTGCAACATATTCTTTTATAATTGAAACAGAAGTTGCGCGGTCAAATGACATGCCCCTATGTACAAAAAGTTTTTCACATGCACAAGCGCACGCATTTCTGTCTCTTTTCCTAAATATAAAACATACACAAAGTGTATTATATACCCATCATCATTACATCATAGGATTAATTATGATAGGCGTTTTTTTACCTAATTTGATTTAATTAATAATATTAGTTAAGATATATCTTAATTACTTATCTTTATTCATACCCTCCCACTTCTCTTTATCCCGTTCTATCTCTATTAATGAAGAGTATTAATATGAGTTATTTAATAAAAAAACATGAGTTAAAAAATAAAAAGTGGTTTTGTATTTAAGAATAAGCTAATATCCTCAAATGGATTCTACATTTAGAAATAGAGGAAGTAGATAACATGGGTTACGATTAAGTGATAATAGTTTATTCTATACTTTGATATTTTTTATAAAATACTCCCTCCGGTCTCTAATGTAAGAGCCCAAAATTTGAATGGTTTTGGTTCCTAATGTAAGAGCTCACCTCATATTCTCTCCTCATTTAATGCATTTTTTCCTACTTTACCCCTAACTCTCTTTCATATTTATTAATACTTATGTATTTCTCTCTCTTAAAAGTACTATATTAAATATGGTCAATTTTGGAAAAGAAGCATTAACTACAGACACTCAACTAACATTCACATGTTTTCTTAAGAAGCGTTTTTTTGACGGCTAACTCTTACATTAGGGACCGGAGGGAGTATAATACAAAATCAATTCCTTTAAATTGTCTACCTCTTATCTTCAAAATTTGTTTTACTTATAAACTAACAGCATATAATATAACATGTGACATGTTATATTTAGTGGTTTAATTTACTTTCTTACCTTGAAAAAAAATCAAAATGATCTTAATCTATGATCAAAGAGGGTATCTAAAAACAGGGAGAGTATATAACGAGTTATATTTGAGTACTACTAATAGTTACTGGACATAATTAAGATCCCCCAACCTAATCATCAAATATGCCATTTTTTTACTGCCTATCCTAACACTCCATATGTAGACTATTCACATCCCTGATCACACACACACAAACACACACTTCCCATCTTTTGGGGATCGAAACCCTACATCCTCAACAGAGAAAGTCAATATGCCATTTGAGCTATTGCTCATTGGCAGTCATCAACTCTGCCATGATGTAAGAACGTGAGGCTGCAATTTTTATAGGTGTGGATTCAACTTTATCGTCATAATATTAGTCTTCAGCATCATTTTTAACACTTTATAGTACAGACATGAAAACATCTCTAAATATGCTAACAAGACATGGTCTATATTTATGACGAAATTTGCAATCCCACATGTAATTTATAATGTATCACCTATTTTTTTTCTTTATATCTGTATCCCAACAAATGCACATTTCATTACTCATATCCTATAAACTAGGTACACAATTATTTGAAGTTGTGATATTATACTACCCGGTCTAAATATAAGACCTAGTTGACTTTTTTGGAGAGATTAAGATTGCAAAATAGGTTATTAAATTATGACATATTTAATACTACCTCCGATCCTAAATATAGGACCTAATTGAATTTTTTTTGGAGAGATTAAGGTTGCGAAATAGGTTATTAAATGATGACATATTTAATATATTTTTAGATTATCCATTAGTTTATAGGTAAAATAAACTAGTTTAAGGGGAAAAATTAGGTAAATCAATTTATAATTAACCTATTTTTCTTTTTTAAGGATTTTTCAGAGAAAGTGAATTAGACCTTATATTTAGGACCGGAGGGAGTATATTTTTAGATTATCCATTAGTTTATAAGTAAAATAAACTAGCCTAAGGGAAAAACTTAGATAAATCAATTTATAATTAACTTATTTTGTTTTTTTAGGATTTTCCATAAAAGTCAACTAGGTCTTATATTTAAGACCAGAGGGAGTATATATTAAACAGCTTAATTGCTCGAACAATAGCTATAAATTTTATAGCAACGTATTTCTATATTTTGATGAACCAATCATCAATTATAATTCCACAATATGGACTCAATCTAGACCATATTTTAACGCATCGTATTCGCTGAAAACAACATTCTAAACAATTAACACGTGACGTTCAATTCTTACTTTTTAAAATATTTTTTCCAGTCTCTTTCTTCTTGTTTTTCATCGTTCACTAAGTGATATTATTATTGAAAAGTCAATTAATATAACAAAACGAGTAATTTTTTTGCCAAATGCATGGTGTATATACCAGTTAAACAATAAATAATGGGAACAAATTAGAACGGCACAAGAAACAGATGTCACTTGAACGCAAGGTGTACACTAATTTAATAGTCCAAAACTAACTAAGTAATTCATTTCATATTATCCATTCAATTTGACGAGTTTAGTTTTATCTTTCATGCATATCACATGGAGTAGACTATTTAAAATTAAAGGCTACAGTTAGTTGCACTACAAAAAAAACGTGCCGTTTTGTTGCGTTTATTTTTGCATTTTTCGCTTTTTTTACCTCCAGTAAGACACTACAGCGTTTTTCTAAAACGTCAGAAAATTGCCCGTCAAAAAGCAACATTCCGGCGTTTGCTTAAACGCTGTGGTGTGGACAAAACGCCGAAATGTATTCACCGGAAAGCGCCGCTTTTTTTTAGTGTTGGCAGATTAATTATTTAATCAAATTTGAAATTATACTAAATTGGCATATACCAAATCCAGCTTGTTCCAAGACTTTGACCTGAATGTAATGTGATACCGTACATACCATTGTATATTTGACCTCTTTTAATTTGTTTATCAATCAGTAGTGCATTAATATTTTGAAAGATTTGACACGTACCCGACCAATTTTAGTTGTTTTTATGGCTGATTTTGGGCGGTGAGAAGTGATAAGGGTGATATATTATGGGTTAATATAACTCTTGGTCCTGTAGTTTGAGTTCATTTTGATTTTAGTCCCTGAAGTTTTAAATGGGAGGTTTTGGTTCTCAAGTTTACTCGGTTAATAACATTAGTTCTTAGAGTTTAAAAAGAACTTGACAGTGTTAAGTTTTGTCGATGTGTCAAATAACATTGTCTATTTTACTTTGTTGGCATTTGAGCTTATAATTTTCATTTATATTTTTAATTAAAAATAACATTTTTTATAAATTGGTTTGTTAAATAATCACACATTTTTTTATTGGACACGTAAGTCTTCTTAATAAAATTAATCTTATCCAGAATATATACTATCCAAACCTCATTATAGTTATCTCTTCGAGAAAAACACAGAGATAATGTTATACACTTATAATTTTCGAGAATCGTTCGAAACTTCCAGCTCAAAGGGATGTTGTTAATATGTATCTGCAAATAAATTAATATAAAACTATATTAATTTAAGATATATTTATAAATGTAGTGCAAATACTAAAATAACTAAATGTGATTTTTGAGGAATCTCCATTTAATTTATTAAATGTCAGTGGAAATAAGTTGGAAAAAACAAATAAAGACTTTTCAATTATTGAATGGACAATTTGATACAAGGAGAAATGACAACAAATGACATATGAACTTCGAAATCTCAAAAAAGGGATTTTTTTTATCCATGATCAAGGTATCCCCTCACTCGACAAGTGAGAGACTAATCCCCCGCTTATTTGTAGGCACCTCAAAGGGTGGGACAGCTGGCCTGAGAGATTTAATGTTTCTCCATACCCAAAGTCAGAGATCGAACCCCAGACAATTGGTTAAGGGTGAATGAGTCCTTACCACTCAATCACACACCCCAGGTTTAAAAAAAAGGGATTTTTAGTAGTAAATGTATGTCTATGTTTAACTAATTAATCCATCTTACTCAATTAGTTAAAATGATTTGAAATTCAAAATGTACTGGATTGGGATTTCTCCTTGATACAACAAATTAAAAAAGGACAAATCAATACAACAAAGTTTTGGTGCTTCCCTTATTAATATATATTAATTAGTGGATGGATCTCTTCTAAGATTTGGATTCGAGTCCTCAAGAATCTAACTATGTTTTACGTTGTAAGACCAACTTTGTGTTAGTGTGTCTCATTTAGTATAGTTTTTAACAAGTCTATTTTTTTGAAAAAAAAAATTATGATATTTTTTAATAAATAAATACAAGAATTATCATGTTAATAACATATATTCTATAATTTTTAAAGTGAGACTGAAAATATACAATGTATAATAAGTAATAAAAAGTAGAATTTAGAGCTTGTTCTATATGTAATTGTAGGAAATATAAGACTTACCTGGAAGTCAAGGCCTCCGATAGATAAAGAAAGCAAAATAAATATTACTACTCTTGAAAATGTTTTTTCATTTATTATTCCCAACAAAACCACCGCTTCACAGTTGTACCACTACCATCATTGCACACGGCTCAGAAAAATAAAGGATTATTAAATGATTGTGTATTGTATAACAATGAGTTTAAAAGAAAGTGCAATGTAATCTAGGAACGTCGTGGAAGAAGGTGCAAGAGGGTATTGTTCATGATGAAGTTACCAATTCTGTGAAATGGAGGCGGGAAAGTAGCGGTACTTTTTCAGTGAAGTCGGCTCCTTCATTGTCAGTGGCAGAAAGGAACACTGAGATTAAATGAAAAATATATGGAAGATTCAAGCCCCGTATAAATGCAGAATCTTCTTATGACTAGCTGCGAAAAGAGGTTTACTTACCAACTCTGCCCGAATGAGTAGGAATCTAGCACTAGATGACACTTTGTGCCGTTTGTAATGAGGATTGTGAAGATACTCTTCATGTCTTAAGAGATTGTGCGAGCACGAAAAGGTTGTGGAAAAAGACTGTTGATCAAAATAAATGGATTTCGTGATACCGTACATACAAAATTGGCATATACCAAATCCAGCTTGTTCCAAGACTTTGACCTTAATGTGATTTCGCGATACCGTACATACTACATACCATTGTATATTTGACCTCTTTTAATTTGTTTATCAGTCAGTAGTGCATTAATATTTTGAAAGATTTGACACGTACCCGACCAATTTTAGTTGTTTTTATGGCTGATTTTGGGCGGTGAGAAGTGATAAGGGTGATATATTTATCAATATAATTCATAAATTGGTTTGTTAAATAATCACGCTTTTTTTTTATTGGACACGTATGTCTTCTTAATAAAATTAATCTTATTCAGAATATATACTATCCAAACCTCATTATAGTTATCTCTTCGAGAAAATCGCACAGAGATAATGTTAAACGCTTATAATGATTAATTTTCGAGAATCGTTCGAAACTTCCAGCACAAAGGGATGTTATTAATATTTAATATAAATTATATATCGCAAAAAAATTAATATAAAACTATATTAATTTAAAATATTTAAAGATGTAGTGCAAATACTATAATAACTAAATATGATTTTTGAGGAATCTCCATTTAATTTATTAAATGTCAGTGGAAATAAGTTGGAAAAAAAACAAATAAAGACTTTTCAATTATTGAATGGACAATTTGATACAAGGAGAAATGACAAAAAATGACATAGTATGAACTTCAAAATCTCAAAAAAGGAATTTTTAGTAGTAAATGTATGTCTATACTTAATTAATTAATTCATCTTACTCAACTAGTTAAAATGATTTTAAAATTCAAAATAATTTTTCGGTCAACTATCAATAAATGTTTTTAATCAATGGTTTTTCAATTTTATTTCAGGTACACGTTTATTGGTATCTATACCTTTATATAACATTGATTATGGTCTTTAAGTATTTTTCATCATAGTTAAATGCTTTATTTTATTTTGTAAATACCATTAGCTCCTGTACAAAGCTAACCGTGTTAATAGAATAAAGTTAAATGAGCTAATAGTGCATGATAAAAAACCTTGTATACAAAATTAATAATTATTTCAGTAAATGATAAAAAACAACAGTTATTAAAATCAAAATTTAATAAAACCTTATATACAAACAAACGGTTTTCCTATGGTAAATAAAACAAATGGGTATTCCCTTTTAAATAATTAAAATTAAAATGATTTGAATGCTGAGTTAGGAATAAAAAAGTACCTTTTGTGTATTATGAACAATGAATGTTCTAATAACTGGACTAAACCGGACAATCAGACCAGTCCAAACGTTGACCGCTTCATATGTCGACTCGACGGTTATTGCTTCAACTGTTGGCCAACGGTGAGCGATCTGACCATTTAAATCGTGACCTAAAACCTTCCGCGCCTCGCCTATTAGTTCGACTTTTACAACATTGATGATGAAGCATGATTTATTTAAGTCTCTCTCTCACACACACAAATTTATAATTTAATCTAGTCACATAAATAAAACTGCAGAAAATGCCAGATAGATGAAATAGACTCCCTCAATTCCTTAATATAATATAGAATCAATTACTTTGGAAGAATTAAATAAACAAATTAAATTAATTTAAAATAAAGATTTTTCTTCCAAATTACTCCCTCGGGTCCTAAATATAAGACCTATTTAGAGACTCAATTTTAGTTCTAAATATAAGACTTAATTATAATTTTAGCCAATTTCTTCCTAAATTATCCTTCCCCTACCACACTCTCTCCTCACCCTCATCCCCTCCCTCATCCCTTTCCCTCTCCCTCCTTTCCCTCCTTTTCTATAGCATTATCTTCCTCTTCTTTAATTTCACCTTTACATGAGTTACCAAAGACAGATTAAGTCATTTTGGCGTTGAGCTTACAGAGAAGAACGAGAATCAGCCAAGCTATTCTCGCCGAGAATGACGGCGACGCCGGAGAGTCATCGGAATCGTCCGATCTCTCAGTGACAGAGATGCAAGAAGATCAAACTGTACAATCGATTTCTATTCATCACTATGAGAAGCAAGAAGGAAGGAAGCAATTAATTTGGGATAAGGCTCGCAATATGACGTCAATCAATTTCTATTTCTGTTCATCATTGAGAAAAGCAAGAAAGAACGAAGCACTTATGCTGAAATCGAGATTGACGAAGGTGAAATCGATCTCTTGCCACTGACACAAGTTGAAGGCCCTTTGGAGATTTGATAGTTAGAGTGTTAAAAAGTAATTAAACCAATTAATTTGGGGTATTTTGGGAAAGAGACCTAAAATTACCTAACTTAACTAACATCCTTAATCTCCCCAAATTAAGTAAATAGGTATTATATTTAGGACCGGAGGGAGTAATTAACTTACTTCACATATAATATTATATATAATCAAATAAAATGCTATATCATCATATTTTCCGAATATGTAATACTCCCTCCGGTCCTAAATATAAGAACTAATTGACTTTTTCTAGAAAATCCTTAAAAAAAATAAGTTAATTATAAATTGATTTACCAAATTTTTTCACTTAAACTAGTTACCTATAAACTAATGGATAATCTAAAAATATATTAAATATGTTATCATTTAATAACCTATTTTGCAACCTTAATCTCTCCAAAAAAAAAAGTCAATCAGGTCCTATATTTAGGACCGGAGGTAATATTTCTTATTCTACAACCTTCGAAAATAAAGTTTACATGATCTCATTATAAAAAAAACAGGAAGGAATAAGGAAAATAATGCATCAGCAGTGGTGGCATTAGAAGTACACCCATGTGAAGGTGGGTCATATGACGTGGAAGATAGAGCAGACAAGCTAAGACAAATGATTGAAACGACATCACATGTGGGGCTAACAACATCTGCTTGCCACGAAACGAACAGCCACACGACACACTATGAAATGAATATGGTATGGCCACGTATTTCTTTGATATTTCCGTGGCTTGTGATTACTAAAGTTACCTTTCTCAGTTGAAGTAACTGCCAGCCGTTTTTGACTTCTTCGTGTGGAGATGGAGTGTGGGATTTTTGCTTATTCCTCACGCCATAGTTGTTCTCTTCCCTTCGTTCCTAAATATAAGATCACTTTAGTAAATTTAGAGAGATTAAAGAAGACATTCTAATGAGTTAGGATTATATGAAATTTCCAAAATACCCCTCACTTAAGTTTTAAAAATATTACATTTTTCGAACCACTCTTTTTTGGGTGAAGGGAGTATGTGGGTAATTTGGGGAAAACTTGAGTTAAATTAGAAAGTGATCTTATATTTAGGAACAAACTCTCCTCACTAAAGTGATTTTAACGGAGGAAGTATATTGTAGGAGTATGACTTATAATACCCATCAATTCCTAAATATAAACTAGTTTAGCTAATTTGATTCGATTGAAGATATTGGTCAAGCTAATTATTATCACATAATATTATAGTTCAGGCTAACCAAATGCATTTATCCACACACACTCTCTCTTATTTGTTTAGTATTGATAAATAATAGTAGAGTTAATTTGGGAATAAATAGAAATAATTAGAAAATGGTCTTAGTTTAGGAACAAATTGAAAATCGAAAGTCTAATATTTAAAAATAGAGGGAGTAAAATGTTTGTTTGGATTCTACTGTTCACTCACAGTATTATATTTTATCTCATATGAATACATAATTTAGTATATCTTTACTTTATTATTATGTTGATTTTGTTTCTATAAGTTACATTATATATTGAATATATTAAAGATGAAATAGTGTAATAAAAAACTTTAAAGATGAAAAATTGTTAAATTTTAAAACGCATTAATTAGGTTAAAGTTTTCAGTAGTTTGTGTAAAATATGATAAAAAAACGTATAAATAAAATTTAATTTGCAATAATGTTTCACTTTGAAATATGCTAAACGTTTTCGAAATACAAATGAGGCCAGAAGCCAGACGAATAAGGTCTTGAGGAGTTGTTTGGATTAATATACATCTAGATGACTTTTATTGGTTTATTTCAATGTATTTTTATATAAAAAAAGTTAGTTTGGCAGCACATAAAATGATGTTATTTATAGGCAAGTAGTTATTGGTGTTGGATATTTCGGGCTTAAAATTGAGATCACTAGTCCATTTGATCCAAGGAACTGGTGGTACATGACGTGATTTCAAACTTTTCCCAATACACGTTTCTTGTCAGATTGGACTCATAAACTAAAATCCAGCAAACGAAAATTTAATTTAGGCACAAAGCTAAATTTGGTACTTCTCTTAGGAAATCAAGTTCTACGCTAAAAATGGTTTCTTAGAAGAAACAAATTTTTCGTCTGACCAAAAGAGTAAGAAACATTTTTCTATTCGCGTGTTGTTTTTGTGTTAAAAAAATCTAACTATATTAACCTTCTTATAAAATTATACTATTGTCACCATTCTTTGAATGTAATGAGTTATTGACACTTTTCGTTAAGATGAGGACTCACATCTAAAATGAAATTTTGAGCCATTTTGAAAATGTTTACTTAAAATTTAAGATTATAAGCATAATTTGATTAAAATAATTTTAACTAATTAGTTAAAATCACATATATTAGCAAAACACCCTAATCATCTTCATGTATTCACATGATCCCTTTTTTGCTTGGCTACTATTAAAGATCATATATCAAAACTGATAATTCAAGAAATATTGAGAAACTTTTCATTGTATTTAAGAATTAAATAAGCCCACTTCTCTAAATGGGTCATATATTTAGAAAGAATGAGTGACTTACAATTAACACTACAAAAGAAACGGTGATTAGTCGTGCAAGCGTGCCGGCGGATAGGGAAAAACCGCCCTTGGAAAAAAACGTGACGGCGGTTAGGCACCATCCGCGGCCACGCTGCGTGTCAAAACATTTTTTTTGTTTGTTCTCCTGCTTCGTGGCGTATACAAATCTGCTGGTAGGCAAAAAGCAGCAAAAAAACAAATAAAAAATATATTTTTCCACGTGCCGGCGGATACTTATCCACCGGCACGTATAAAATAAAGAAAAAAAGCAAAATCAAATTACATTACACGTGCCGGCGGATGTATATCCAACGACACATGTTATTAATATTCAAAAAAAATGTTTAATTATTTTTTTAAAAAATAAATATTTATTACACGTGCCGGGGGATATACTATCCGCTGGCACGTAAATAGTATTTTTTTAAAAAGGGAAACACTATTTTTTTTAAAATTTTAAATAAAAATTCTTACACGTGTCGGCGGATAATGCAACCGCCGACACGTGTAACGTAAGCGTGGCGGCGTATGTTGACACGATAAGCCGCCACGCGTGCACGGTAAATCGTGCACATTTAATGCGCATTCCGGCGGTTATCTGTCGGCACGCGTATAACCGCCGGAACACAGACGGCTATATAAACTCATCAGCCGCCTCTTCATTTCCACGCAAACAGAAAATCTGTGGGTCCCACAAAAGAGAAAAATCTGTGGCACACGTTTATTATTTAGCTTTTAAAAATAGTGCAAGGGGGGCGGTTGTATATGCCCCCAGGTTCCGCCACTACGCGTGCCGACGTTTAGGGGGAGCTACAACGTATATTTATCCGCCGGCACGTAGCGTTTTCTCGGTAAGATTGCCGGCGCTTATCTTTTCTGTCGTAGTGCCTTGGGGGCGTTTATATCCGTCGGCACGGGGAAAAAAGACGTCGGCAATCTGTGCATTTTTTGTATCGTAAACTGTTGAAAAGATATATTATTACTTTATCATCAATTGTAATATGGTGGTACGTAGCATGCAAATATTGGTTAAAGTGGGATAATTTCTTACTATATTAGCATCATATGAATAACTTATTGGCAAAGGACTTTTTATTTGTCAGTACTCATACATTCTATCCTACATATTATAATATTAACATGCACCCAAATATCATCCTAGCTGGTTTCATCCTTTTGAATTTCAAACATAACTTCATCCTGCAGTAGGCTTATTTCCACATCAGGAATTTCAATTCTAACAATAGTTCCACTTGAGCCTCCTTTAGTGTTGTTTAATTTGACGGAATCCATTAATGAGCGAGGTTCCTGCCTCATCCTTTTCTTTGAGGCAATTCTTATTTCTGAAAGCATATAATCATACAAAAGAAATCATATTGGGATCAATAATAAATTATAGGGCAAAAGTGCTGATCTAATAATTAAGTATTTTATTTTGGACAAAAATAATAAATGACTGATTCGCGGTGCATAAATAATAACTAACTTTGTGACCCGGTGCAAAAATAATAAAACCGGTGCTATAAGTAATTTTGTAGTTATGTAGAATTTTATTGATATTATTTTTCCGAGGCAAAGTACCCTTTTGCCCCTTCCACTAAATACATCTTCCTCAACCCCACCCAGGCCTCCCTCCACTCAAGCTCTTCAAGCTCCTCTTTCTCCAGCAAACCCACTTCTCCTTTTCTCATTTCTCTACCATCATTCACCTCCAAAATCTCACTTCTCATTTTCGGTGAAACCCCAAATATGCCAACTCTGCCTACATCCTCCCCCCCTCTTCTTAAAATCCCAACTCTTTGAACTCCAATTCTCAGCGAAACCAAAACCCCAAATCCCCACTTTCGTTTTCGACAAAGCCACCTCGACTGCTGTCATTCATCTTCGTCTTCGTTCGCATTGAAGATTGGCAAAACAAGTGGTTCTTCACTAAGCTTAGGTTTTAAGTGCTTTTTTTAATATATTAATGGTAGTTTTCATTTTTCGAGAAGGTTCAGAACTTGATGGATGTATAATGTATTGTTCGATGATTTCATATTTTAAACTGCTGACCATGTATTTGTTGGAGATATGATGATTATTTTGCTCATTTTGACTGTTGGATGATTACTGTTTGGTGATATTTCACAAATGAGATTAATGGCCTTTCGAATGTCATTGATTTTGGTATTTGGAAATGAGAAATGGACTTCTTGTTTTTAATATGCGAACTTTTTATTAGAGTATTTCTCCATACTTCAACTACTATGTCAAAGCATAAAACTGACAATAACCAAATTTGAACACATTCACTTGAGAATTTTATTCTGGTTGCGTTTGAGAATGGGAGGGGACCAGGGGAGGTGGCTTGAAGAAGGAGGGGAGGGAGGAATTAATTGTGAGGGGCAGTGTATAAAAAAAAATTGTGAGGGGCAAAAGGGTATTTTCCCTTTAAAAAATAATATCAGTAAAGTTCCACATAATTACAAAATAACATATAACATTGGTTTTATTATTGGGTAAAGGTGCAAAACTAGCCACCGTAAATTTTCAAATGGACAACTCTAGCACCCCTAAATTGGACGGGGCAAAACCGTACATTGTAAATAAAAATGAGACAAATTTAGCCGCGCCGTTAACTTGTGCAAACGGACGTTTGTATTTGCGTGGGACCCACCTTCATTAATCTACATGGCAATACAGTCAGCAATCCAGCATGACAAATTTTCTTGGGAAAATTAAATACAGGTCCCTAGTAAGGGACTTAATATTAGAAAAGTCCCTATAACTAGGGAAATTAAAGTAGAGTCCCTTGGGACTATACTTAAATTATTTTTGGGCACGTGGGCCCCACAGATAATATTAAAAATAATTTACCCTCCTTCACCCCTTCTCTCTCCTATCTCCTCCCATCTTCTTCTTCTTCGGCCCCCTCCCCCCACCACCCAAAAAAAACTCCACCCTCCCCCACGGCCCCGCCCTCCACCCCCACCAACTCCAAAGCCTTCCTGCTCCGCCCATCGGTTCAACCCCCACGTGAGTGGCCGGAAGGGGCAACTTATGACGTCGCCGCCGTTGCTCAGGTCTGCTGCTCACCGCTCGCCGGAAAAGCGAGGAAGGATGGTGGAGAAAAAAAACGAAAGCAGTGAGGAAATGAGGGAGGTCAACGGTGGTGACGGGTTTTTTTTTGCTTTGTCATCCACCGGAACTCGCCGTTGAACGCCGTTGCGTCTCGCCGAAGCTGAGGAGAACGACGAACGACGTCGAGAGTCAGAACAGAGGAAATGGAGAGAAGAATAAGTTTGAATTTGGGGAAGAAGGCTGAGCTTGGAGGTGTTGGTTCTTGCTTGGAGGAAGAAGGTGACTTTTGGAGTTAATGGGGAGGAAGAAAAGAGAGGAACCATGATGATGAAGATATAACAGTGTGTATGTGTGTGTTCGGCGCATTCAGAAGAGAAAGGGAGAGGAAGAGAAAATGTATATATATTTTGGGTGGGGGTGGAGGGTGGGGCCGTGGTGGAGGGTGGAGAGTTTTTTAGGTGGTGGGGGAGGGGGCCGAAGAAGAAGAAGATGGGAGGAGATAGGAGAGAGAAGGGGTGGGGGAGGGTAAATTATTTTTAATATTATCTGTGGGGCCCACGTGCCCAAAAATAATTTAAGTATAGTCCCAAGGAACTCTACTTTAATTTCCCTAGTTATAGGAACTTTTCTAATATTAAGTCCCTTACAAGGGACCTGTATTTAATTTTCCCAAGAAAATTTGTCATGTTGGATTGCTGACTGTATTGCCATGTAGATTAATGAAGGTGGGCCCCACACAAACACAAACGTCCCTTTGCACAAGTTAACGGCGAGGCTAAATTTGTCCCATTTTTTTACAATGGACGGTTTTACCCCGTCCAATTTAGGGGTGCTAGAGTTGTCCATTTGAAAATTTACGGTGGCTAGTTTTGCACATTTACCCGTTATTATTTTTGCACCGGGTCACAAAGTTAGTTATTATTTATGCACCGCGAAACAGTCATTTATTATTTTTGTCCTAAGTGAAATTGTTAATTATTAGATCAGCACTTTCGCCCTAAATTATATAAACAAATAATAACAAGGGGAATTTAATAAGGATCTATAAAAGTTCTCGTGAGACCAGGTTCAATCATGAGTTCAAGAATGGCCATTGGCTTTGCATCTGAAATACAACAAAGCATAGAAAACTATCATACACTCTTTTATTGGGACAAAATAATACTGAAGAATAATATACCAATGCTCAAGAACTATACTCTAAAAATTATAAATAAATGATAATACAGAAGACGTATATATGCATATACCTTCATGGCTGTCAAATTGATCCACAACACGAAGAGATTTCTCATGGAGTCCATTATTCTTCCAACTTAATCATTGACTTTTCTGAGGACGATCTTGAAGAGAAGAGGAGGGAACCTGATTTTGATTACGATTCTCATTCTCGTTATGTTTATGATCTTATTCTGATTCTGATGTAACTGAATTTTCCTAGGCTCCCTCATTAGAAAAACAAATTGCCACAAATTTTGCAGCTGACTCTCACTAGCTAATTGGCTTCCTCAGAATATAACAAGCTCCACATGTAAATGGTGTCACCGTCTCATTTGATCTTTCATTTCCACATATATAAATGAAAAATACAAATATATATATGATAAGTAGGGAAATCGAAACTCTTATATTACATGTAAGCATATATAATTAGCATAGGTAAATTAGTAAGAACTTACGTACAAACATGTGGAATGTATGTGTCCATGCATTGGTCTTTGATGAACTGGTAGCCAATGTTTTCCTTTAACATGGCATCACTGAGAACCAAATCGTAAGACTTGACCCCCCATTTTAACATGGGTCCTTCTTGGTTTAAGAGCTCAATGACAGGATGAGCATTAGAAACCTCCTAGATTTTATGGGTGTGGATTCGGTGCTCATCCCCATTTTCTCGTCTCTATCTCATCCTCAAATACAAAGACAAATATGGTGGGCCCACGAACCGTCTCTCCGATCTCTTCTTCTTCTCCCCACCTCACTTTATCTCTCTCTCCAAGACCAATGCAAACCGGTTTGTGATTCCATGCTCATCACTCATGCATGTTACTCATCACCTTCTCATCATCACACACACAAAAATATAAGCACATGGTGGGTCCAATAATCTCTCTCCTAGTAGGGCCCACCATGTGCTTATTTATTTTTGTGTATTTGTGGTGATGAGAAAGTGATGAGATGAGCATAGAATTAAAATGGGCGAAGGCCCAAATATGATACACAACTATTGGCTAAAGTACAAATGTGATACAAAACTAATCCGAGGGACACCAATGATGCTCAACTTTGCCATTAGACAAAAAATAATACATCCGCTTAATTTAACGGGGTTGACCGTTTGTTTTGCACATGTGGGACAGAGTTGGACCGTTTTTTGCCACATGGGAAACTGATTGTATAATACACCTGGCCCAAAAGAATAAAAAAAAATAAAAAAAATAAATTACAAAATAAAACCCCAAAAAGAATAAAAAAACCTAATGACACCAAACACATACAAATATCTGATAAAAAAACACACAAACACTTATAACACTTAACACACACACAATCACACGATTATAACATGCACACAGTCAAACGCAGTCGTACAAGGGGATTAGGGTTTCGTCGCACGTCGAGATGGGTTGAGGCGAGAGAACGATCGAGCGATTGGGAGGTAATCGAAGGTGAAGGGTTGGTTTGTGTGAGTAAATACAAAGCTAAACACGGTGGGGTTGATTGTAGGCTTTGTTTGGACCACATAGCACATGCTTAGATTCTCTGTGAGCTGTAAAATTGACAGGAGAGCTTGGTGCTTTGTGAAAAATGGTTTTTTTTAACAGTGTTATGCCCTAAATGTCCATTGAATGTTGTTTTATTTACTTATTGTAACAGTGCTCAACATGGCTTCGGACAATGAAGGTGGGGACCACGTGGATGGAGTCAACAACGAGGATGCCAACCAAGAATCACTTTTGGCTTTATTGAACAAGGTTAGTGAGCATTCTGACAAATACATTAATATTGAGAAAGAGAAGGAAAGACTAGATACTGAGTATGGAAAAGGAGGACCTTCGGTTGAGGGTACTAGTGGAGTAAGGGTTGATGGGAATGATATAAATGATGGGGAAGACGTGTTTGTTGACCAAGGGCCAGAGTTTTCTGATAGTGTGGATGAGGAAGAGAGAGTCACTGGTAATAATGATGGGGTGGTAGGGGGACGAAGATGATTTCTATGGAAATGTAGAGGGATACATTGAGGTACCCCGGGAGCCTGATAGTGCGGATGAAGAAGAGGGAGTTGAGAATGAGAATCATGATGGGGAGAGTGATGATGAAGATTATGTTGGAGAGAGTGATGATGAGGATACTGATGAGGATGTGGATGACAGTGACGAGGATCGTGTTGAAGTGCCTTTGGAGCCCAGGGGTGGATTAGAGCAAAATAGGGTGGGATTCAAAATAGGAATGACTTTCTCTGATAAAGACAAGTTGATGAGGCATCTTAGACTGTATGCTATACTGAATGGCGTTAATTTGAAGATGCGTATGACCAATTTGACAAGGTTAATTGCTGGATATGTAGAGGGCTGCCACTTCAGGGTGTATTTAACTAATGAGGGGGAAGATGAGGGTTGGAAGGTGAAGACTCTCATTAGAGAACATAGTTGTGCTAGGCCTGATGTGAACAGAAATGCGACGCAGAAGTGGCTTGTGGAGCTTTTTAAAGAAAAAATTCAGGACAAGCCTAAATTCACATGCAGGGATATGAGGGATGAGGTATTGAGAGAATGGAAGTTACAAGTCAGTAGGCAAAAGTGCAAGCGGGCCAAGAAAGAAATCTTGGAAGAGGTGGAAGGCAGTTATATAGATGAGTTTGCTAAGCTTGAAGCTTATTGCGAAGAGGTAAAAACCTCAGATCCGGGCACAGATGTATGGCTTCAGTTAAATCAAGAAGAACTACGCAAGGACAAACGAGTTTTCAAAAGAATGTACATGTGTTTCAATGCAGCAAAGGTGAGTTTAATGAAGCATTTCAATGTTAAATCAGTTTAATGCAACCCTTATATTATGCTTTTCAGTGCAGCCTTTCTGTTTGTAATGTGAATACAAATTTTTTGACTGCGTGTAAATGATGTAGGTTGGTTGGAAGTCTGGAATAGGCCATTGATAGGCTGTGATGACACTCATTTAAAGGGAAAGGCAAGAGGGATAATGCTTACAACACTAAGTATGGACGCTGACGAGTCACTTTACTCGCTGGCCTTTGCATTGGTAGACATTGAGAATACCTATCACTGGAAGTGGTTCATGAGTGTCTCAAGGTATCTCTAGATCTTGAATATGGAGCCAGGATAACTGTAACATCCTAAAAAAAATAAATATAAAAAAAAACAATATGTTGAAAAGTTGTCCATAGAATGTATTTGATGAATTTATAAAATAGATATTTATAAATTAAAAAACAAAACAAGAAATAAAATGCCTATATATATATATATATATATATTATTTAGATATGGTATTCCTGTGTATTTGGATGGACTAAATAGTATTATGAGAAGTAAATAAGTGTGAAGAATTACTCTAGCCTGAGTAAAAAAAAAGGCCCAACAAAGAAATAAATGTCTATTAGTATACCTACCAAAAATATACACTGTATAAATATTACTATTTGTTACTACGCACACTCTTGGCCGCCGCCCGCCTACTTGCATCTTCAACCATTAGGTATTTTTTTTTTGCTGCATTTTTCTTTCTAAAAAGCCCATGTTATGATTTCAAAGCAAATTATTTTTCTTCATCCAATTTCTTTATTATATTTTGCAAAGTAGTTGTATATTCAGAATTCCCATCACTTCTTACCCATGTTGCACTCAAGCTCATACACGTGTGCACACCTATATTGCTTTCACTTTCTCGGACCACCATCACTCAAGTTTTTATTTTACTTGTTCCTTTATCTTTATCCCTGTACCTTTTATTTTTAACCTGCTACTCGCCCTATTCAGTTTTTTTTAAGAGTTGTAGTGACTGATTAAACGTGTTTATTTCTATATATATATAAAGCAACAACCCATAATCATTTTTTTCAGTCTATTTCTCTAGTGTATTAGTAAATAAATTATTAACAAACCACTTATTTCCTCCTTCCAAGCCACTTGTTAGATTTCTTTTGCTAATAATAATATATGTGTAACAACAATCTTTAGGTGTGGCCTCAAATTTTTGTTAAATATATATATCTATGACTATACATAAAAACGTTATTGAAGACAATACCCACGTGATAAACAAACTAGTTACTATTTTTATATTTCAATTAAGTCAACCTAGAATCATTAAGATTTTATAATAATTTAGGGTATTTTGGTGTATCTCCAGAGTGGGTTTTGAGTAAAATATTGATGCACACCTATACTTATGATGTGGTAGATGAGAGCTTCAAAGTGTATTTATGATAATCTTTAATGTATGGAGTCCATGTAACTCTGAATGATTCTTTCGTATACTTGTAAGTTATGTATAATTATAATATGATTGATTACTGATTGCCTCTTAATTTAAAAATATGGGCTGTTATAATTAGTTTGTTCCTTTTCAAGCATGCTTGTTGTTAACTGTTTTGATATGTAATAGGTGAATGATAAGTACGTTGATTCTTTTTAAGCATGCTTGTTTATATGATGATATTATATTGTGTTAGAAAGTATATTGTGATATTGTGAATTCAAAGTATATTTAATTGTTATTGGATGTATATATCTGTCATTGCATGAGCATATGTGATGGGATAGGTACTAGAGGAGGAGAATGTGGAGAAATTGTATGGTGAATTTTATTACCACGTGGTATGCCACCACTCGGTGCACAGTGGTGGTAGTGGTACTTGTCAGGGCCCTTTCTTCTATGCTTTCCTTTGCCATGGATTGCATGGAAGTTATGGGACATGTGACAACTCCTTATATTTGTTCTTTAAGGAGGGGAGCCATAGTCCATGCTTGAGCTCTATACCTTTGGCAGGGTATATCTCATGTACTGGTGAGCTTGGAATAATCTAGTCAATTAGATTTATTTCTGTTTGGACTATATGTTAGCCTATGGCTCCTGTCAGCGGTATAAGGGTGGAGGTGATATAAGGGAGGCATACTGCATTTATACATGATCAAAGAATCTTAATGTGAATGAATCATTTTTGAATTAAGAGGTCATTTGAGATGGATACAGAATTGATTTGTACGGACGAATATGAGAATGACTTTTGTATTGTAATTACATGTAATTTACTTGGGTATGTTAGGAGAGTTCAGTAGTTACTGAGATGTCGATCTCACCCCATTATTAACATTTTTAGGTGAATGATCTAATAATAAGCAAGGGAAGACACTTGAGGAGTAAGCACGTTTATTTTATATTTATTTTGTCATTGACCTCAACCTTTAATGTTTTACTCTTTTTATTTTAAAAAGGTCCATCATTAAGTTTTAAATTTGTCACTTTGACTTGACATTTTTGGAGTGTAAATGTCATTTTTCATAAAATGTATATGATTTTGTCAGGGTGTTACAATTTGGTATCAGAGCAATACGATTCTGCGATCGTTTGTCCTATGATTTGGAAAATTATTTTTTTAAAAAAAAAGTGTTTCGAACTATTGGAGGTCATGACAATTTAAATATATCTTGTGCTCTTCCCTTATATTAGTTCTTGCTTGATGAATTCTATAATAGATAACATAATAGCTTAATATTTGATTTCTTTTTTTGTTTATGGTGTTCTAAAAAGGGGAGAAAGGGTGATACATTAGTCCCCATTATTTAATTTAATAGATTTTTTTTTACGATGTTGCTAGTTGTGGGTAAATAAGAGAGAGCATGTTAAATTCCAATCACATGATTGAAATTAAATCAGTAGATTGCTAAGGGTAAAGGTTAATGATTTAGAATAGAAAATAATCATAGTGAGTTAAATTTTAATTAGGAATGAATGACTTTGGGAGAGCAGGATTATTTTTGTGAGTTGATTAGGAAATTTTAAAACAAGAAAGTTTTGACATTGTTGGTAAAGGATGATGTTGTGGTTACTACTTATTCAGTTGATTAGAAAATGTGTTTTGTTTTTGAGTGTATAGGATTTTGCATATTAACTGATTGCGTTACAAAGTTAAGAGTTTTCTATGATTGGAGAATTTTTTTTTAAAGAAATAGCTTTGATTGCACACAACAAAGTTAATGTTATTTTTTTTATTATGCATAGAAGTACGTGGAGCTTCTTAGTGTTATTGTACTTTAGTAATTTTTTTGTTTATATCAAGATAATTACTGATTTATGATTTATACTAGTGAACACGTAATGTAATGTGTGTTGGCCTGGTGTGAAGATGTTTCAAAGATCAAGTAATAAAGTTAGGCTTTTGGAAATATTTAGTAGTGAAGCAATTTGTGTTTAAGAGTCACACTCCAAACTCCAAGTGGTTACAGTATGACTGTTATTTTATAATTATATTGAGAATTGTGTGTTGATTTATTGAAAGCAATAGGAAATCGCATTCAAAGAGAATCTGTTGTGATTTGACAAATATATTTTGTTGCTTATGTATAGAAATTTGTGGAGAGTATCATTGAATATAAGGAAACAAAGTAATGTAGTTCAACAAGGATGGTGAATATAAAGAGAAGTAGCTGATTGACAAGAATTGAGATAGTAACAAATTTAGAAACCTTAATGTAATGTTTGACCCTATTCACATTGAATGATTTATTTAGGAGATTGTGGTAATTGATAACAAAGTTCATATGAGGGATTGACTAATTTTATGGGTATGACAAAGATTGTACTAGAGGGCTAGCAGTATGTGAAATAGATCATCAATGAATATTGAAAAGGTGTCAAGTGAGAGACATTGTGTTTTGATTTGAAAATATAGAAGTATTAGTTGGTGATAAGACACCTAAGATATATGTATGTTTACATTTTTGGATATGTTCGGAGTCAAATTGGAAAACAAAATGGCCTGTAATAGTGTCTATTTACTCATTTATATAGTATTATGATGTGAAGGCAAATTTATGGTTGGAATATGTAATTATAGCCACTGTTAGTGAAAATTACTATGTAGTTTTTCTAAATTTTGAAGTTGGACATGTGTAGGAGTGCAAATGGTAATATAATTGTTGATGTAGTATAATCGATTCAATATTTATTAGATCGACGACATTATTTAAAGATGTCAATAAATCTGAATTTTTGAGGATTGAACGATTCTGATTAGTTTTGATGGAAAATTATATAGAATGATATGTCTTATGGTGGTTTCAAATATGTTCATACGTTCAGGCACAAGGATTTAATGAAGTATAGAATATTGAGGACTAATGTTTAGTGGGGCTTCAAAATCATGAGGACTTTATTAATAACTCGCTTGGTTTAAATGGTGCTTAGGGAAAATTTTTGTTAACTGGATTATTGATGTTGAATTAGGAAGAATTTTGAGAGATTCAAGGATTGTGAATTCTATGATTTGATATGGATTTTGAGAATGCAAGGAATTAGGGCTTTCTTTATTCTGTAGGCTAGCTAATTGGCACGAATGTATAGTTATGTTTGGGTTGAATCTTTGAGAATTGGAACAAAAGAAGTTAGAGTTTAGTATGGAGTCCGAAAATAAAATGATGAAAAGTAATTGTTGAGTTTTTCCCATCCATTAACCGTGATTGCCCTAGTAATAAAAAAAATCCTTTCGGTTTACATTGTTGAGGATGAAAATGAATAAAGTTCTATAATCAAAGTGAGGTCATTTAGAGTAAAGTGATTGAGCTTGATTGATTGAATATTTTGATGTGACTATGGGAAATAGGATATATCATATTAGTTATGAATTGAGAATTATATTGGAATAATTGTTTAGAATTGAGATTTCATTGTGGTTGAATGTACAACATTGATAAAGAAATTGAGGATTATTTGACATGAGCCATTTGTTAGGCTCACAAGCAAAATTGAAGTAGCAAGGTAAGAGAAAGATAAAGAATATGTGGATATAGGTACTTAAATAGATTTAGTATTCATTCGTGGAATTTTTGAGATAGTGAAATTATGTTTTGAGGAAATATTTAAGGGTGAACAAAGATTGAGGTTAGTATCATGATTGGAATGTACAATTCCAGTGTGGTGATCCATTCATATTATTAGAGGTATGAAATTTGAGATGTTGTAAATGTGTAAGTTATTAAATCTTTTCTTAATGTTTTGAAGAAATTTTTATTTAGTGTTTAATTTAGAAGTTGTGATTATGATTGAGTTTGTAAAAAATGATACTAGTTAAATTTAAAATTTCATGGTTGAGGATCTAGTTAGAGTTTTTGTTGATTTATGAAGGTGATTATAGGATTAGCTAGGAACAACATTGTAAATAGATTGTATTTTATTTCAGCTTATGTTGAATTAAAGTCATGAGTTAAGAAGAGGAATTAGGAAATTATTATCTAGTAGTCATGGAATTAGAGCATGAGATTTAGAGCATGAGATTATGATTATGAAACATTTTGATTTAGACAAAGGATATTATAAGTTGAACGCAATAGTAAGTTGTATTATTGATGTTGATTTTGATTACCCAGTTTTAAGGCTTAGAGGAAATAAGAAATGTTGAGGTATTACAAGTTTGATTATTAAATTATGATGGTTGAAATGTTGATTTAGGTTTGGAAGATGCTAAATCAAATGATTGAGGTTTTTTCAAAGATTTATGGGGGTGACGTTTTCTAGAAATTTTCACATTATAAGGAATGAGTCTTAGAAATATCAAAAATATTGGGTTCTAATTATTTATAGGCCATTTATGGTTTTTGAGATGACTAAAGTAATGGCTGTTCATAGGATGAAGTATGTGTTATAGGCCATAGTAGATCTTGGAAATGATTATGGTCGGACTTATATCTATTGAAATAAAGAATTTAAGAAATTGGTGATATAGGAAAATATGATGGAGGATTCCAATGGCAATCTTGAGCTTATCAGTTATGATTGTAAGATGTTTTGGAGTTAGTATGGAGTTAAGTGACATTAAGGCTTGCAAATAGTGACCGAAAAGTGACGAGAGTTTAAAAAAAAAAACCTGTGATGATCATTCAAAGTGATGATAGTATGATTTATGGGAATAAATCAATTTGAGGGTGATTGTGTTATCAATTATTTTGTTAGAGTTGTATGATTTAGGAAATTTTAAGGACAAAATTCTTTTTAGTAGGGGAGAATTGTAACATCCTAAAAAAAATAAATATAAAAAAAAACAATATGTTGAAAAACAAATAAAAAAGATATTTTTCCACGTGCCGGCGGATACTTATCCACCGGCACGTATAAAATAAAGAAAAAAAGCAAAATCAAATTACATTACACGTGCCGGCGGATGTATATCCACCGGCACATGTTATTAATATTCAAAAAAAATGTTTAATTATTTTTTTAAAAAAATAATTAATATTTATTACACGTGCCGGGGGATATACTATCCGCTGGCACGTAAATAGTATTTTTTAAAAAGGGAAACACTATTTTTTTTAAAATTTTAAATAAAAATTCTTACACGTGCCGGCGGATAATGCATCCGTCGACACGTGTAACGTACGCGTGGCGGCGTATGTTGACACGATAAGCCACCACGCGTGCACGGTAAATCGTGCACATTTAATGCGCATTCCGGCGGTTATCTGTCGGCACGCGTATAACCGCCGGAACACAGACGGCTATATAAACTCATCAGCCGCCTCTTCATTTCCACGCAAACAGAAAATCTGTGGGTCCCACAAAAGAGAAAAATCTGTGGCACACGTTTATTATTTAGCTTTTAAAAATAGTGCAAGGGGGGCGGTTGTATATGCCCCCAGGTTCCGCCGCTACGCGTGCCGACGTTTAGGGGGAGCTACAACGTATATTTATCCGCCGGCACGTAGCGTTTTCTCGGTAAGATTGCCGGCGCTTATCTTTTCTGTCGTAGTGCCTTGGGGGCGTTTATATCCGTCGGCACGGGGAAAAAAGACGTCGGCAATCTGTGCATTTTTTGTATTGTAAACTGTTAAAAAGATATATTATTACTTTATCATCAATTGTAATATGGTGGTACGTAGCATGCAAATATTGGTTAAAGTGGGATAATTTCTTACTATATTAGCATCATATGAATAACTTATTGGCAAAGGACTTTTTATTTGTCAGTACTCATACATTCTATCCTACATATTATAATATTAACATGCACCCAAATATCATCCTAGCTGATTTCATCCTTTTGAATTTCAAACATAACTTCATCCTGCAGTAGGCTTATTTCCACATCAGGAATTTCAATTCTAACAATAGTTCCACTTGAGCCTCCTTTAGTGTTGTTTAATTTGACGGAATCCATTAATGAGCGGGGTTCCTGCCTCATCCTTTTCTTTGAGGCAATTCTTATTTCTGAAAGCATATAATCATACAAAAGAAATCATATTGGGATCAATAATAAATTATAGGGCAAAAGTGCTGATCTAATAATTAAGTATTTTATTTTGGACAAAAATAATAAATGACTGATTCGCGGTGCATAAATAATAACTAACTTTGTGACCCGGTGCAAAAATAATAAAACCGGTGCTATAAGTAATTTTGTAGTTATGTAGAATTTTATTGATATTATTTTTCCGAGGCAAAGTACCCTTTTGCCCCTTCCACTAAATACATCTTCCTCAACCCCACCCAGGCCTCCCTCCACTCAAGCTCTTCAAGCTCCTCTTTCTCCAGCAAACCCACTTCTCCTTTTCTCATTTCTCTACCATCATTCACCTCCAAAATCTCACTTCTCATTTTCGGTGAAACCCCAAATATGCCAACTCTGCCTACATCCTCCCCCCCTCTTCTTAAAATCCCAACTCTTTGAACTCCAATTCTCAGCGAAACCAAAACCCCAAATCCCCACTTTCGTTTTCGACAAAGCCACCTCGACTGCTGTCATTCATCTTCGTCTTCGTTCGCATTGAAGATTGGCAAAACAAGTGGTTCTTCACTAAGCTTAGGTTTTAAGTGCTTTTTTTAATATATTAATGGTAGTTTTCATTTTTCGAGAAGGTTCAGAACTTGATGGATGTATAATGTATTGTTCGATGATTTCATATTTTAAACTGCTGACCATGTATTTGTTGGAGATATGATGATTATTTTGCTCATTTTGACTGTTGGATGATTACTGTTTGGTGATATTTCACAAATGAGATTAATGGCCTTTCGAATGTCATTGATTTTGGTATTTGGAAATGAGAAATGGACTTCTTGTTTTTAATATGCAAACTTTTTATTAGAGTATTTCTCCATACTTCAACTACTATGTCAAAGCATAAAACTGTCAATAACCAAATTTGAACACATTCACTTGAGAATTTTATTCTGGTTGCGTTTGAGAATGGGAGGGGACCAGGGGAGGTGGCTTGAAGAAGGAGGGGAGGGAGGAATTAATTGTGAGGGGCAGTGTATAAAAAAAAAATTGTGAGGGGCAAAAGGGTATTTTCCCTTTAAAAAATAATATCAGTAAAGTTCCACATAATTACAAAATAACATATAACATCGGTTTTATTATTGGGTAAAGGTGCAAAACTAGCCACCGTAAATTTTCAAATGGACAACTCTAGCACCCCTAAATTGGACGGGGCAAAACCGTACATTGTAAATAAAAATGGGACAAATTTAGCCGCGCCGTTAACTTGTGCAAACGGACGTTTGTATTTGCGTGGGACCCACCTTCATTAATCTACATGGCAATACAGTCAGCAATCCAGCATGACAAATTTTCTTGGGAAAATTAAATACAGGTCCCTAGTAAGGGACTTAATATTAGAAAAGTCCCTATAACTAGGGAAATTAAAGTAGAGTCCCTTGGGACTATACTTAAATTATTTTTGGGCACGTGGGCCCCACAGATAATATTAAAAATAATTTACCCTCCCCCACCCCTTCTCTCTCCTATCTCCTCCCATCTTCTTCTTCTTCGGCCCCCTCCCCCCACCACCCAAAAAAAACTCCACCCTCCCCCACGGCCCCACCCTCCACCCCCACCAACTCCAAAGCCTTCCTGCTCCGCCCATCGGTTCAACCCCCACGTGAGTGGCCGGAAGGGGCAACTTATGACGCCGTCGTCGTTGCTCAGGTCTGCTGCTCACCGCTCGCCGGAAAAGCGAGGAAGGACGGTGGAGAAAAAAAAACGAAAGCAGTGAGGAAATGAGGGAGGTCAACGGTGGTGACGGGTTTTTTTTTTTTTGCTTTGTCATCTACCGGAACTCGCCGTTGAACGTCGTTGCGTCTCGCCGGAGCTGAGGAGAACGACGAACGACGTCGAGAGTCAGAACAGAGGAAATGGAGAGAAGAATAAGTTTGAATCTGGGGAAGAAGGCTGAGCTTGGAGGTGTTGGTTCTTGCTTGGAGGAAGAAGGTGACTTTTGGTGTTAATGGGGAGGAAGAAAAGAGAGGAACCATGATGATGAAGATATAACAGTGTGTATGTGTGTGTTCGGCGCATTCAGAAGAGAAAGGGAGAGGAAGAGAAAATGTATATATATTTTGGGTGGGGGTGGAGGGTGGGCCCGTGGTGGAGGGTGGAGAGTTTTTTAGGTGGTGGGGGGAGGGGGCCGAAGAAGAAGAAGATGGGAGGAGATAGGAGAGAGAAGGGGTGGGGGAGGGTAAATTATTTTTAATATTATCTGTGGGCCCACGTGCCCAAAAATAATTTAAGTATAGTCCCAAGGGACTCTACTTTAATTTCCCTAGTTATAGGGACTTTTCTAATATTAAGTCCCTTACAAGGGACCTGTATTTAATTTTCCCAAGAAAATTTGTCATGTTGGATTGCTGACTGTATTGCCATGTAGATTAATGAAGGTGGGCCCCACACAAACACAAACGTCCGTTTGCACAAGTTAACGGCGAGGCTAAATTTGCCCCATTTTTTTTTACAATGTACGGTTTTGCCCCGTCCAATTTAGGGGTGCTAGAGTTGTCCATTTGAAAATTTACGGTGGCTAGTTTTGCACCTTTACCCTTTATTATTTTTGCACCGGGTCACAAAGTTAGTTATTATTTATGCACCGCGAAACAGTCATTTATTATTTTTGTCCTAAGTGAAATTGTTAATTATTAGATCAGCACTTTCGCCCTAAATTATATAAACAAATAATAACAAGGGGAATTTAATAAGGATCTATAAAAGTTCTCGTGAGACCAGGTTCAATCATGAGTTCAAGAATGGCCATTGGCTTTGCATCTGAAATACAACAAAGCATAGAAAACTATCATACACTCTTTTATTGGGACAAAATAATACTGAAGAATAATATACCAATGCTCAAGAACTATACTCTAAAAATTATAAATAAATGATAATACAGAAGACGTATATATGCATATACCTTCATGGCTGTCAAATTGATCCACAACACGAAGAGATTTCTCATGGAGTCCATTATTCTTCCAACTTAATCATTGACTTTTCTGAGGACGATCTTGAAGAGAAGAGGAGGGAACCTGATTTTGATTACGATTCTCATTCTCGTTATGTTTATGATCTTATTCTGATTCTGATGTAACTGAATTTTCCTAGGCTCCCTCATTAGAAAAACAAATTGCCACAAATTTTGCAGCTGACTCTCACTAGCTAATTGGCTTCCTCAGAATATAACAAGCTCCACATGTAAATGGTGTCACCGTCTCATTTGATCTTTCATTTCCACATATATAAATGAAAAATACAAATATATATATGATAAGTAGGGAAATCGAAACTCTTACATGTAAGCATATATAATTAGCATAGGTAAATTAGTAAGAACTTACGTACAAACATGTGGAATGTATGTGTCCATGCATTGGTCTTTGATGAACTGGTAGCCAATGTTTTCCTTTAACATGGCATCACTGAGAACCAAATCGTAAGACTTGACCCCCCATTTTAACATGGGTCCTTCTTGGTTTAAGAGCTCAATGGCAGGATGAGCATTAGAAACCTCCTAGATTTTATGGGTGTGGATTCGGTGCTCATCCCCATTTTCTCGTCTCTATCTCATCCTCAAATACAAAGACAAATATGGTGGGCCCACGAACCGTCTCTCCGATCTCTTCTTCTTCTCCCACCTCACTTTATCTCTCTCTCCAAGACCAATGCAAACCGGTTTGTGATTCCATGCTCATCACTCATGCATGTTACTCATCACCTTCTCATCATCACAAATACACACAAAAATATAAGCACATGGTGGGTCCAATAATCTCTCTCCTAGTGGGGCCCACCATGTGCTTATTTATTTTTGTGTATTTGTGGTGATGAGAAAGTGATGAGATGAGCATAGAATTAAAATGGGCGAAGGCCCAAATATGATACACAACTATTGCCTAAAGTACAAATGTGATACAAAACTAATCCGAGGGACACCAATGATGCTCAACTTTGACAAAAAATAATACATCCGCTTAATTTAACGGGGTTGACCGTTTGTTTTACACAAGTGGGACAGAGTTGAACCGTTTTTTGCCACATGGGAAGCTGATTGTATAATACACCTGGCCAGAAAGAATAAAAAAAAAATAAATTACAAAATAAAACCCCAAAAAGAATAAAAAAAACCTAATGACACCAAACACATACAAATATCTGATAAAAAAAACACACAAACACTTATAACACTTAACACACACACAATCACACGATTATAACTCGCACACAGTCAAACACAGTCGTACAAGGGGATTAGGGTTTCGTCGCACGTCGAGATGGGTTGAGGCGAGAGAACGATCGAGCGATTGGGAGGTAATCGAAGGTGAAGGGTTGGTTTGTGTGAGTAAATACAAAGCTAAACACGGTGGGGTTGATTGTAGGCTTTGTTTGGACCACATAGCACATGCTTAGATTCTCTGTGAGCTGTAAAATTGACAGGTGAGCTTGGTGCTTTGTGAAAAATGGTTTTTTTTAACAGTGTTATGCCCTAAATGTCCATTGAATGTTGTTTTATTTACTTATTGTAACAGTGCTCAACATGGCTTCGGACAATGAAGGTGGGGACCACGTGGATGGAGTCAACAACGAGGATGCCAACCAAGAATCACTTTTGGCTTTATTGAACAAGGTTAGTGAGCATTCTGACAAATACATTAATATTGAGAAAGAGAAGGAAAGACTAGATACTGAGTATGGAAAAGGAGGACCTTCGGTTGAGGGTACTAGTGGAGTAAGGGTTGATGGGAATGATATAAATGATGGGGAAGATGAGTTTGTTGACCAGGGGCCAGAGTTTTCTGATAGTGTGGATGAGGAAGAGAGAGTCACTGGTAATAATGATGGGGTGGTAGGGGGACGAAGATGATTTCTATGGAAATGTAGAGGGATACATCGAGGTACCCCGGGAGCCTGATAGTGCGGATGAAGAAGAAGGAGTTGAGAATAAGAATCATGATGGGGAGAGTGTGATGAAGATTATGTTGGAGAGAGTGATGATGAGGATACTGATGAGGATGTGGATGACAGTGATGAGGATCGTGTTGAAGTGCCTTTGGAGCCCAGGGGTGGATTAGAGCAAAATAGGGCGGGATTCGAAATAGGAATGACTTTCTCTGATAAAGACAAGTTGATGAGGCATCTTAGACTGTATGCTATACTGAATGGCGTTAATTTGAAGATGCGTATGACCAATTTGACAAGGTTAATTGCTGGATATGTAGAGGGCTGCCACTTCAGGGTGTATTTAACTAATGAGGGGGAAGATGAGGGTTGGAAGGTGAAGACTCTCATTAGAGAACATAGTTGTGCTAGGCCTGATGTGAACAGAAATGCGACGCAGAAGTGGCTTGTGGAGCTTTTTAAAGAAAAAATTCAGGACAAGCCTAAATTCACATGCAGGGATATGAGGGATGAGGTATTGAGAGAATGGAAGTTACAAGTCAGTAGGCAAAAGTGCAAGCGGGCCAAGAAAGAAATCTTGGAAGAGGTGGAAGGCAGTTATATAGATGAGTTTGCTAAGCTTGAAGCTTATTGCGAAGAGGTAAAAACCTCAGATCCGGGCACAGATGTATGGCTTCAGTTAAATCAAGAAGAACTACGCAAGGACAAACGAGTTTTCAAAAGAATGTACATATGTTTCAATGCAGCAAAGGTGAGTTTAATGAAGCATTTCAATGTTAAATTAGTTTAATGCAACCCTTATATTATGCTTTTCAGTGCAGCCTTTCTGTTTGTAATGTGAATACAAATTTTTTGACTGCGTGTAAATGATGTAGGTTGGTTGGAAGTCTGGAATCAGGCCATTGATAGGCTGTGATGACACTCATTTAAAGGGAAAGGCAAGAGGGATAATGCTTACAACACTAAGTATGGACGCTGACGAGTCACTTTACTCGCTGGCCTTTGCATTGGTAGACATTGAGAATACCTATCACTGGAAGTGGTTCATGAGTGTCTCAAGGTATCTCTAGATCTTGAAGATGGAGCCAGGATAACCATGATATCAGATATGCAAAAGGTATGAACATGTTCAATCTCTTGTGGTTTTTAGTCACACTTCTTTGCTGCTACTGTTTAATCTCTCGGGTTGCTCTATTATCAGCTCTGTTTGTGTATAAAGATTCATGCTTTGGTGCTTTTGTAGGGACTGTTGCAAGCGGTCAGACAAGTTCTACCTGAAGCGGAGCATAAATTTTGTGTTCGCCACATATATGCCAATTGGGGAAAAAAATGGAATGGCATTGTACTGAAGGAGATGTTCTAGTCTTGTGCATGGAGCACGTTTGAGGAGCAGATCAATGACAACTTGAAGGCAATGAGGGACGAGAATTACGATGCAGCTAAGACATTGGTGACATACCTTGTGAAAGCATTTGTAAGGGCATATTTCTCCAACCGGTGTCAGTCACAAATGGTTGACAACAACATGGCAGAGAGCCTGAATAGTTGGATAGATGACTTTAGATACCTGCCGGTTGTTCGTATGTTTGATGGCATACGCGAGAAGCTGATGGACAAATGGGCGTCAAGTGAGAAGAAGGCCCGAAAGTGGAAGGGCACTTTCAGCCCACATTGTATGGAGTATTATGACATTCATAGGGAGTTGGCAACAAGGTGCCAAGTTAGATATAATGGAGACGAAGGGTATGAGGTGAGTGAGGGTCGGAATAGGCACACTGTTTCCATTCAGAGGAAAATTTGTACATGCCGCTTTTGGGACTTGACTGGAATCCGATGTCAACACAACATTGCAGCGATGTGGCATGCCCGGATAGAACCCATGACTCAAGTGAGTGATTATTATAGCAAGGAGACATACCTGAACACATATAGAACAAAATTTGGAGTTGTAAGGGGAGGGAATTTTGGGACACAGAGACATGCACCAATGGCGCCACCGCCAATTTCTAAGTTACCTGGCCGCCCTAAGTTCAAACGGAGAAAGACAGAGGATGTCGACCGGAGGATTCGTGTTGCCCTTTATCCACTGCAAAAGGATGGTGCTCCCGAGGGAGTGCAAATTGAAAGGCTCAATAAAAAGGGAAGACCCATCAAGTGTTCAATTTGTAAAAGAGAAGGCCACAACCATATAACTTGCAAACAACAAGTGGTAATGGCTTTTAATTGATTTTTTATTGTTTTGGTGAACTTGTTTTGCTGTTTTTGGTGAACTTGCTTTGTTGTTTATTGGTTTATGTATGTTACATTATGGTTTCATTGGTGTTTATTGGTTTCATTGGTGCTGGTTATGGATTAACATTGAGATAATTTGTGCCGGAATGTGTTTCAATGAGCATTTTGTAGTCTCAACTCTCAAGTATGATCTTGTTTTCGTGTGAAACGTATCAACTTTGCTTGTCACAATCTTTTCAATGCGGATTTACATGCTTCCAAGTCTAGTGTTTCTGATGATGATAATTGGTGTTGCTGCTGTTTTATTATTAATACATGATAATGGTTGTTTGTAGGCACCTCATGACCCACCACCCCTGCCTCACAGCCAGCTAGCAGTACCAGCACTCAACCCACCCCACCACCCCTGCCTCATACCCAGCCACCATTACATGCACTCAGGCCATCACCCGCAGCCAGACCAGGTCTCAGCCTAAACCAGTGGGCCATAAGCGTGTTCAATTATGCCCTAATGTCTATACCCGCTCAAAAAAGCCTACTACTGTGGGGTTTAGAACACTTGGGAACGAGGATGGCTCTCTTATTTGTGATGTTAGCTGAGCTAACACGTTTATTGTTTACAATTATCATGTACCATAACAAGGTGGTTGAATGACGCCTTTTGCCTTTGTAGCCTGGGCAGCCAACTGAGGAAGTCATTAATGAGGGGACTGCTGACCATTGCATGCACTTGTATTCTGATCCTCAGATTAAGTTCCCCATTCCCAATGAGAAAAAGAGAATGCAGGTTGCTCCGGTGGAAGGGCCATCAAGGAAAATTGGATACAAAGGTTCTGATCCTTCAGTTAGCAAGCTTCCTGTGAATCCAGATGGTCTCATGTGGAGAGGTAAGCCAGCTATCACCACCTGGCAACTACAGTGTATGGGCGATGAGATCATGACAAGGAGCAAGCTTAAAAATAGCGGGGTCCAGACTCAAAGCAAGAAGAACGGTTGATCTGCTGTTTTAATTATGAATCAAGCTTATGACTGCTTTAGTATCTATTTGTAATGGCTTCAGTATCTTTTTGGCCTTGTGGACATAATGACTGCTTTAGTATCTATTTGTAATGGCTTTAGTATCATTTTGTAATGACCAAGCACTATGTAGTAATGTTAGTTTTGCATTGGTCAAACACTATCTTTCTGTAATGCCCATGATCTAATTCAGCCAGCGGTAGCACTATGTACTTGTGCCTTTTGGAACATATGCATTGGCTTGGGCTTGGTTTTGTAATGACTCTTGACTTATTCAGTACTAATTACTTTAATGCATCTTGCCGTGTTTGGTTAAACTTCTCTATGCTATATACCATTCATTTTTTGGCAGTACCAAGCCACTTAACTAATATGGTTGGAGCATATATTATCTATGCCAGATGCTTATAATTTTTTCCCAGTATCTGCTTTTGCAAGGATATACTTCTATGTGCTATATTCCTTTTTACAAACCATATTAAACTTACCTAAAACCATAATTTAAGGGATCTTCATACCTATCTTCCCTATTTGTTTGCCTTAATTGCGTTATTCTTCTTCTTTCTCTTGCAGATGTCGAACTGGACGATGGCGCCATCCCAGCCTCTGCTTCACTTTGCTTTGCACAGATCGCTTTGCTTTGCCCCACCCACCCTTAGCTTTGAAACCTTCGATGGAGAGTTAGGGTTAATGTGGGTGACGACTTTTTAGGAGAAAGGGGGGGTCTTTTTTTTATCAAACTAGGGTTTTTTTAACCACATGAGGATTTATAATTGGAATGCTGAGGTGTAAATCCGACCTGCCATGTGTTCTAAATAATCCCACATGTAACTCATTCCTTTGCCATATCAGCAATTTTTAACCGACGTCAGGGAAAAATAACGGATGTATCATTTTTGGTCTAATGGCAAAGTTGAGCATCATTGGTGTCCCTCGGATTAGTTTTGTATCACATCTGTACCTTAGGCAATAGTTGTGTATCATATTTGGGCCTTCGCCCAATTAAAATCCAATGCAAACCCCTCTATTCTCCTTTTCTTCGTGGGGCCCACCATATTTGTGTGTGTATTTGAGAATGAGAAAGAGATGAGAAAATGGGGGGTGAGCACGAAATGCAAACCCCGATTTTATACATGAATAAAAAGATAGGCATGCAATATTCCTGAATAAGTTCCAAGAATTTGACCTTAATCAATTTTCCCAAGATCAAGAAATGAAAAAGAAGAGAGAGAATAAAACATTACCAAGAAACAAATTAAAGTACTCTCTCTAGTCCCTAATATAAGAGCCAAAATTTGAATATTTTGGTCCTAATATAAGAGCTCATCTCACATTCTCTCCTCATTTACTGTGTTTTTCCTACTTTACCCAACTCTCTTTCATATTTATTAATGCTTATGTATTTCTCTCTCTTAAAAGTATCATAAATTCATAATAAATATGGGCAATATTAGAAAAGAAGAATTAATTCCAGACACCCAACTAACATTCACATGTTTTCTTAAGAAGCGTTTTTTGGCAGCTGACTCTTATATTAGGGACCGGAAGGAGTATTACATAATCACGAAAAGGAAGCCAAGAAGATAGGCAGTGAGAAGTCAAGAAGATAGGCAGTATGAAAGGAAGTCAGGGTAGGAAGAAGACACTCTTAGATATGCTATGGCAGGGGATTGTTTGCGTTTGAATAGATTTGCCTATGTTGGTTTTAAATTATTATTGCATGGATATAAAATATTGCCTATCCTCGTTGAAAAATTACAGGATAATAAAAATATAATCTAAATCAATAAATTGATTCACTTTTATTTGGATATCAAAAGCGGGTGATGTGTCACACAGATTATAAAAAATGCATTTCTTCAAAAATGTCAAAACTTAAAAAGGATATTAATATCCATCAACAAACGAAAATTGCCTTTTGGGACAATTAAAAAATAAATATTTTTTAAAACAAAGTATGATAAGAATATCAGCTAAATCAACAAACTAGAGTACTTGATTTGGATGTGCAAAAAATATTAATTTGATTACTTCGCTGCCACAAGAAATTATTTTTCGTTTTCTTCCTTCATTACAGTCAACAAGAAATTATTTTTCATTTTCTTCCTTCATTACAATTGGTGATGTTATTAGCTTATAAAAAACAGTTTTCTTTAAAAATAATAAAACTCGTCATTTCACCAAAAAAATGATAAAATTGAAAAGGGTATTAGTAATTTGATATTTTTCAACAAACTATGATTAAAGCTCGTGGGATCACATCAAAATTATATATCTTTCTTGAAACCTCATTGATTTTCTTGACGTATTATGTTAATTGAGGTATACATGTGATTTTCTTAAAAGATCACCTAAAACCAAATGCTTTTTTTAATTTCTCAAAACTTCACATAAACTTTTATAATGGGTTATTTAAAAGTATCATATTCCTTTAAAATTACATATGTATTTTTCAACGTTAACCCTATAATATAATAACATTAATAATCATAGACAGAAATGCATGATTTCTGAATAAGTTTCAAGGATTTGACCTAGCTTATAAGTTTCAAGAAATTAACAGTAATTAAAGGTAAATTCTATTTGAGTATCTAGTTAAGAAGAAGTACAATTAATATGAAGTATCATGGGTTGTAAATAACAACTTTAGTATCATCACCATAAAAATTTTATGGCATTGCGATCAAAGATCATGGGATCCCATCTAAATTAGAAACTCTTTCGTAGAACCTGAAATTGATTCTTGATTTTCTTGATATAATATACGGTTAAAGGTGAAAAAATATACATATTCTTTTTCTCTAAGGGGTCGTTTGGTTCGCTGGAACTGGGGGTAGAGAAGTGGAAATGGAAGTAGAAAATCCAACTTAGGTGGTTTGGTTGGATAGAACTCACTTCCACTTCCACTTCTCTTTCCATCAAAAAGGGGTGAATTGGGTTCCCATGCCTAATCTATGGAACCCATCTCACTTCCTTGGAACCCACTTTTTTTTGACAAATATATCCTCAAAAGTTTTGTCTCTTACCAACTCTACCCCTCTCACTCAAACATGAATCTCAAACACACACCATTCTCAACTCCTCACCAACCTTCTTCACCACCACTCCGGCGACGGGTCCGGCACTACACCACCACTCCGGCGACGGGTCCGGCACTCCACCACCACTTCGGCGATGGGTCCGGCACTGCACCACACTCCGGCGATGGTTCCGGCACTCCACCACCACGTCGGTGACCGGTGAGCACTCCACCACGCCGGAGATGGGTCCGTCAACTATGGGTGAGGGAAGGAGGAGAGAGAAAGGAAGGAAGGAAGGAGATGGGTCCATGGACGGCAAACCCACGGCCACTGTCACTGCCTCCGCCCTGCCGCCGCACCACGACGGCGCCGCCCCGCCATTGCACCACAACTTCTCCACAACGCTGGTTCCCTCACCCATGGACGGCAAACCCGTGGCCTCTCTCCTCCTTCTGTCTCAAGTGATGGTGGTGATGGTGGGTTAGATGGTGGTGGTGGTGCTGAGCTCGGTGGAGATGGTGGTGGTGGTGCTGGGCTCGGTGGTGATGGTGGTGGTGGGTTAGATGATGGTGGTGCTGCTGGGCTCGATGGTGATGGTGGTGGTGGGTGTGGTGTTTGTGGGTTAGATTGTGGTGGGGGTGTGGTGGTGGTGGGTGAAATAGATAATGAAGAAGATGATGAGAGAAGAAAATTTACACACACACACACACATATATAAGGGCATTTTAGAAAATTCCTATTTTATTTACATATATAAATATTAAAAAAATACCTCACTTCCATATACACTTACCATACACCAAAGACACATTAAAATCCGGCTTCCACCTCCACTTCCACCTCCACTTCCACTTCCTCTTCCATCAAAACCTCTTCCAGCGAACCAAATGACCCCTAAAGATGACTTAAAACCAAATGCTTTTTTACCAAACTATACATAGATTTTATATTAGGTTTAATGAAATTCTCATATCCTTTAAAATTACTTGATTATCTTTTACTTTCAACCTATAATATAATAACATTAATCATCATACAACTGCATGATTCCTGTATAAATTTCAAGGGTTTGACCTTAATTAATTTTCACGTATTTCATGTCATTAATATATATGTGTTCCAAACACAAAGAAACATTAAGAGAAGGATAAAATCCACATATATATCATTTAATATCAAAAGATAAGGAGTATTAAGTCTTCATCCATACAAAGGTTCAAAATAATTCTAGAATGAGAGTTTGACTACTCATAGACTAAGAGCCACAAATCCAAGGGAAATACAAAGTCATAGTAGAAGTTACAAAGAGAAAAGAATAAGGAAAAACCAAGCGAAATGAGGTAGAATCTCTTTAAATCTGCAATCCCCACTTGAATCTCCTTGAAAAACTCTAAGCCCTAGTAGAGAGAAGTTCCTAAAGCGCCCCCAAATGAAAGGCTAGGTCTAAAAGATGAGTTGTTGAGTGTGTGAGGTTCTTTTCTACTCTGTTTTTTGAGCTGCTAATTTTTCACTTTGTCAAATATCTCGCTGCAACGAAGTTTATTTTCTTCCTATAGCGAATTACTCTATGTTTTCAACACTGATGCTCATTGGCTACAACGAAGCGTAATTTCTTCGCTGTAGCGAATTGCTTTCTATTTGTCAGTTTCATTTCAGCTTTCTTGGTGCCACTCCACCTTCTTTTCCTCTTCTTGTCTCTTGATTTTAGTTATAAATGCAACTCAATAATGGCTCAATCCACCAATTTGAACAACCTACAAAGCAAAGACATTATCAAAGACAAAGTTTATATAAAGAAGGTGAAACATCAACATTCAAATAAAAAATTTGAAGTCTTCAACCCAATATCTATCTTGCACATATTCCTATCATTTATACATCAAAATATGCATGAGTCTACTAAAAACATGTGAGAACTAAGGGTGTGCTTGGATGGAGGGAAAATGAGAGAGGAAAGAAAATGAGAGAGGAAAATGGGGTGAGGGGAAGTATTTTCCCTTGCTTGGATAGAGAGAAAATGGGAGAGGAAAGAAAAGGGAGAGGAAAAGTGGGTGTGCCACATGCCCCATTTTTCTCCCAAAGTTTTCCTCCCAAAATGGAGAGATTATAGAAGAGAGAAAAGTTACACATCATTGTCTAATGACTATGCTCCACCTCACCCACCCATTTTCCTTCCTTTCTATTTTCTCTCATCCATTCAAGCATGATGAGGGATAACATTTTCTCTCCACTTTTCTTTCCTCTCCATTTTCTCTCCTCCCATTTTCTTTCCTCTCCCATTTTCCCTCCATCCAAGCAGAGCCTAAGTAAAAATGTACTAAAATGATATGAATTTCATGAGGTTAATACTTCTTAAATCCAATCATTCTCTTCCTAATCTCCCTCATTCTTTTCTCTTCCTCCCAACATCAACCTCCCGCTCGTTTTTTCTCCCCATGATCAACCAACACCTTGGTCGTTACTTCACTCCAACAATCCTCCCCCTCCACCATCTTCTCCATGTCGCCGTTACCCATCGCCTCTGATTGCTGAATAAGAAGCACAAGCACCGGGCTATTTTGAACAGGCAACGACGCTGATGGCGGAGTAACCTCCACAACCATGAATCGGCCTTAATTTCTGACGAAGTGAAATATGAGCGTGCATTTTCTAATTTGAAAACAAATGGAGATGAAGAGAAATTCACTGACAGTATTAATTAAGTTGGTTATGGTGGCACCATGATTCTGCCATTAGCTTTTGCAAAAGTGAGATTTGTGCAACCAATAGTTTCTCATCATTGTTGTGGGATTATGCATTTCGTAGAATTTTTGTTTTTATCTTGCATCGTAATGACTTTTTGTTCTCCTATTGTTCATCATCTCACCATAATTCTGCCATTAGCTTATGGAACACTAGGGTTATTAATATGCGCGAGAACAACAAATTGTGACAACGTTGATGAGAAACTGGCTTACTCCCTCTTTTTTTGGTAAAACAAAAGCACAAAGGCCTTAAGCCTTAACAAGTTTCTGATCTTGAGTCACCAACTCAGCAACTTCATTTGGGACATGATTGAAGCCCACAAATCCTGCTATTATTGTCAGCGCATGTTTTGCAAGTTTATCTGCAACACCGTTTGCCTCACGTCTGCACCATATTATGCTCAAATCCCATTCACGTCGAAAGAAGGATAAAATCTCCATCAGCTCTATCTCCATATCTTCGTTCACTTCTCTATACGTTTCAATCTGCTGGACAAGTTCAAGACAATCTGACTCGATCACTAAGTATCGAACCCCAAACTCCCAACTCCATTTTAATCCCATAAGAATCGCCCACCTCTCTGCCAAATATGGATCACCTCTTCCTATATTGAAAAGAAATCCCCCTCTTACCTTCCCTTTACAGTCCCTCATGATTCCAGCACAAGCCATACTCCTCCCACGCATATTACATGCTCCATCTACGTTCAACTTAAGAAATCCTCTATCAGGAGCTACCCATCTCTCAGTGCAGTAATTACCTTGCAACATATTTAATGGCATACTTCCTCCTCCCCAAGACGCACAAGCTTTAACCTTCGCGATAATAACTTGGGGATTAATATCTCCCTCATTAAATATTCTATCATTTCTTGCCAACCACAACTGATAGCACACTAATGGAAACATGATTTTCCAAGGACAACCATTCACCATAAACGTAGCTTTCAGGTTCCATTCCATCCAAGGTTTAAGATCCCTCTAATTGAAAAATGTAGCATACAAACCCACTGGAAGAAGCAACATCCACACTTCAGCTGACTTCGTGCAATCTCTAAGCACATGGATCATACTTTCAGACATCTCCAAACAGTACTCACACTTACTTGACTCTGAAAATCCACGATTATATCGATTTTCATTTGTCAATAAGTTGTCTCTACATGCCATCCACATTAACATTCTACACCTATGAGGAACTTGAAGTTTCCAAATTTGTCTCCAATTCCACCTATCCAATCTCAACTCTGAATTTGTTTGGCTCATGTATGCTGATCTCGTAGAGAATTCACCTGACGCAGTACATCTCCAACTTGGTTTGTCTTCCACCTCCTTATTCACCACCTGAGATAAAACATATCGAACCATATCTTGTCTTAAATAAGGAGAGAAGTGATTAACATTCCATTCCCCTTCATGAGAAACAATATCTGAAATTGTAATCTTTAAAAATTCCTCAGGCAACGGTTTTGTGACCACCTCCGCCAACATAGATTTATCTGGAAGCCATCTATCCTCCCAAAATCGTATAGATTTACCATCCCCCAACTTCCAATGAAGCCCTTTCAAAACTTTTGACCAATTATTCTTAACACCTAGCCACGCTAGGGACCTTGCTTTAGATGTATCAATCTCAGGTAACACTCCCGAACCACACTTATACTTCTCCCTTATAACTTGACCCACAAAGAATCTTTTCTATTAATCAATTCCCATCCCAACTTCATCATGAAAGCATTATTTTGTAATTTAGCTTTCCGTAATCCCAACCCACCATCTTCCTTCCTCAAACAAACTTTATCCCATGAAACCAAACTAACTTTCGGCCGGGATATAGAACCACCCCATAAAAATCTCCTACATCTCTTGTCAATTTCCTTGCAAGTAGAAGAAAGCAAAGGAACAGTTTGCATCTCATAAGAAGGAATTGCTGAAACCACAGACTGCACTAAAGTATAACGAGCGGCATTAGATAAAGAATGTGCCTTCCATGAAGACAACTTTTTATCCATTTTCCCCAGAATATAGTCATGTGTACGCCTTGTAACTCGTTTATGATGAAGTGGTACTCCCAAATACTTACCCAAATCCGCACAAGGGGTAAATGCCATAAAATTGTTAATCTCATGAACCCTTGTATGATTAATATTTTTAGAGAAAATATTCTTGATTTAGAATTATTTACCTTCTCCCCAGAAGCTGCACAAAAATCATCTAAGCAAGCTTTGATAATGGCCGCTTGGTCCATATCCGCCTCAGCAAATAAGAATAGATCATCAGCAAAAAACAAATGGGAAATACATGTCCCATTTTTCCTCAACCTAAAAGGTTTCCAATTATCCTCTCCAACTTCAGTTTGAATCAAATGGGCAAATTTCTCCATAATTAAAACAAATAAATATGGAGACAAAGGATCCCCTTGCCTTAGACCTCAAGTTGGAAAAAATTGTTCTCCTTTCTCCCCATTCCACAATACTTGCATTCTTGTAGTGCTAATACACCCTTCAATAGTCTTAACAACATTCTCTGGTAACTTCAATTCATGTAGACAATTCATTAAGAAAGCCCATCTCACCCGATCATAAGCTTTCTCTAAATCTATCTTAATTGCCATGAACCCCTTTTTCCCTTTCTTCTCATAGAATGAATAATCTCCCGAGCTACTATTATATTATCCGCTCCTTGTCTCCCCGGAACAAAACTACACTGGTTCGGAGATATGATCTTTGGCATTACTCTTCTCAAACGAGTTGCTATCACTTTAGTTAGAATCTTGTAAATAACATTACATAAACTAATTGGCCTAAAATCTCTTATTGTTTCAGGATGATCTGACTTTGGAATCAACACAATATTTGTATTGTTAACATCCATAATCTCCTCTCTTTTAGAAAACATGAGATCAACTTTAGCTACAATAGACGCACCTAAAGTTTCCCATTGACTCTGAAAAAATAAGGGATTCAAACCATCAGGTCCTGGAGCCTTCAACGGTCCCATCGCAAACAAAGCTTGCTTCGCCTCATCCAAACTAATACACCTTCCAATAGAATTAATTTCATAATTTGACAAACATGGGAAAGACCGACCAAAATTCACATTAGGCATTACTTCCTCATCATCATTATATAAAGACTTGAAGAAGTTTGTCCCCATCTTCATAATTATACTTTGATCATATACCCACACCCCATCCTCCGCTTTTAGCGCTTCAATAGATTCCGTTTTTTCCTACTATTAGCCATGGAGTAAAAATACCTCGTATTTCTATCACCATCCTTATACCAGTTACAACGTGACCTTTGAAGCCACATTACTTCCTCTTGAACTAAAACTTCCTCTAACTGAATCCAAGCCGCATCCCTTTCATTTTCTAACCCTCCCCTATAACTCACCTTGCTCATATGAATATTCAGTGCATCTAATCTTCTCAATAATTTTTGTTTTCTTCTATTCACATCCCCAAACACCTTCGTATTCCATTCACGAACATTCCCAACAAAACATTGAACATTTTCTTCCCAACTCCTTGATGAGACCCAAGATCTTCTTACAACTTCACCAAAATCATTATGATTAACCCAAGGAGCAAAAAATCTAAAGTCCCTTTTACCCCTCTTTGTCACACCTTCCCTCTCTATTTTCAAAAGAACGGGACAATGATCTGACTTATACTTCGGTAAATGAACGACACTTGCCTCTGGGAATTTCAATAACCATTCCTCATTAGTTAACACCCAATCAATTTTACTCGAGCACCCATTTCTTCCCCATGTGTACTTTGGACCCGATGTCACCATCTCCTTCAAATAAGAACTAGACACCCAATCCTTAAACCATCTATCTGGAGGTAAGGATTTATTTGATCTAGATAAGCGATCATCATAATATAGAGTGGCATTAAAATCACCACAATAACACCATCTTTGAATCCCAAGCCCACGCACACGACCTAGCATCTCCCATAATACACGCCTTTTTTGAATATTAGGACTACCATATACAATTGACATCCCCCATTCATTCACTAATCCTGCATTAAACACTCCATGAACTACTTGGTCATGCTTCTCAATAACTTGAAACCCAATCTTCTTCTCCCAAAAAATCCAAATCCCTCCACTAAAACCATTTGTTTCTACCACCTCCACTTCATCAAATCCAAGACGTTTTCTCATATTTTCTGCCTTATTTCCTTTTTGTCTTGGTTCTAAAATTGCCATGAACCCCAACTTATAAAATCTGCGCAAATCAATTAGCAAAGGAACAAAAGTTTTCCCTCCCACACCTCTTGAATTCCATATTAAATAATTCATCATAAAAATAATAATAATATTTTTAAAATAAATAAGCAAGAACAAAAAGCACTTATTTAGTTTGTGCTCAAATTCAATTAATTTCCAATACTACCCCCAATTATTACACTTATTTCCAAAACTATTAATTATTACTCTATCCTGTTACTTCTATTAAATATGAGTATATATGAAAAAAATTTATACACACTGAAAATTATGAAGTGGCTTATAAAAAGGACTAAGAAAAATCGATAGAAAGTTGTTCTTGGGAAGAACGACTTCTAAAGTCGTTCTTGATCTTCCCAAGAATTACTTCCATTCATATATGTATCATATTGGTAAATACTACTCCCCCCGGTCCTAAATATAAGACCTAATTGACTTTTTCTAGAAAATCCTTAAAAAAACAAAATAAGTTAATTATAAATTGATTTACCTATTTTTTTCTCTTAAACTAATTTATTTTACCTATAAACTAATGGATAATCTAAAAATATATCAAATATGTCATCATTTAATAACATATTTCGCAACCTTAATCTCTCCAAAAAAAGTTAATTAGGTTCTATATTTAAGACCGGAGGTAGTATATTTTTTGGTGTAGCATATTGGTAAATTTTGTTTTGTCCTATAGTATATCTGTAAAAAAAAACCCAGGAATACTCTTTCATTCAGCTGAATTTATTTGTTTTTTAAAAAAGTTTATAACATTAATTTAAAATTAAATTAAAAAGAAAATCTAAATATACAGTGTCCCACACAAATACCTTATCTGTTATGTTATAGAAATATATATCTAATATCTAATCCCTGTATGATATGAATGTGATTGAAGCGAAATCGATTCACTGTTCTGATAAAAAAAAAAAGAAATCGATTCACTGCTAATTTCTTATTTCAACAAGTGGATTAGGGTTCGTTAGGGTTTCACATTCAATTCAAACATCTATAATGTCTGACGCTGAAAATCAAGCCCCTTCCAAAAATGGCCATCGTCATAGTTCAAGTTCAAGTTCAAGGTCTGACAGGACCTCCCGCGACAAGGTCAATTTTTTTTTTTAATACGGTTTTGATTTGTACTATGTTTCATTTTGGTACATGATATTTGTGTTGTGTTGCTTTGCTTTGCTTTGCTTTCGTGTGAATGATTGATTACAACTTAGTAGTACTATCAAAGATTTGGATCACATGCAATTTTTCATTTTCATATTGTATATTGTAGTGTTTGATGCATTTTTAATAATTTATTATTGGTGTTTATGATTGTATGCGTGATAATCTGTTTTGCATGCAAAATGTCAATGATTTAACTGTAGAAAGATTATGCTGGGTTTGTATTTGTACAATATAAGGGAAGTTTTATTCTTGAAGTAGAACTAACTAAGGTGATGGTGGAAAGTGAATCTATTGAGAAGCTGTGGAGGATTAAGTAGTAGTTTGTTGTCTTCTGCAACCTTAATTTCTACCTCGTGAACATTTATTGACATGGTAGGTATTAAAATTGGGCATGTTGTAAAAGCTACTCACACATAAGCTCCCAAAAAATGTTTTATTCTGGTCATAATTGAGCTAGAGGATTCAAGGGTTTTGTATGACCTGCTGTTGAGTTACAGATGACTGAGTTTTGTTATTTTCTATAGCATCAAGAGTGTTGCTTAATTTTGCTGAATTTGACAATAAAGTTTAATCAAGTAAGAAGTTTGTAAATCTGCAGTCATAATCGTAATATACTACTTCATGGTAAATGACTTGAAATTTTTAAATTATCTCAGCCCCATTCTTATGGATCGGATCATGAGAGGCGAAGGGAAAGAAAGAGAGATGGGGAGATGAAAACTGATCATGAAGACCATCATAAGGATGGAGGCTTTAGAAGAAAAAGCAATTATGACGGTTACAATCGCCATCAGAACTCCGATTATGACAGGTCACACTTTTCTCAAGCACTTAACTCTATAAAGATTAGCACCTCTCTTGTTATTATCTGCACATCCATTCAGACGTTTAGTACATCATTCTTTTATTCAGGCATCGAGGTCGAAATGGAGAAATGAGGAACAGATATGGAAGACGGTCAAGTTACAGATCCAAGCAGGAATCTAGATCTCGCTCCAGATCTCCTCCTAAATCAGAAAGGTAATGGCATTTTACTTTTCTGTGTCTGTTACTCTCCCAAGGATATGAATTATCTTACTGACTGTCTATATTTCACCAAATAGAAAAACTCTGACTGCCTATATATATTGTGTTTGTAAATTTATTGTTTTGGCATTATTGATTTTTAAAATGAAGAGGCATGTTGGTATCCTGAATTTGAACTCCTGGCAATACCATTAACCTTCCTGTTTCTTATTCACCCACCAGCCTTCTCCATCCACCTTTCTTTACTATATTAACCTAGGGTACCTGGAAGTGATATTTGTGAGTTAGGATCTTGATTACTTTCACCAACTAATTGACGCTTCCATTCCCTTGCTTATGTAAATTTAATCTTCTTAGCTTCTTCTACTTCTTAATTCCCATATTAATTGTTCCTATGCACATGACATGTTAATGAATATGTTATGTGGTGCCTTCAAAGAACCAAAGGTATAAAGTTTGCACCAATCTTCAATAATACAGATTTTCAAAGCACTGCTGTATGATGCCCCTGACAGTTTGATTTATAAGTTATTTTGTGCCCATTTTTAATCAATTTATCTGATGCTTGCTGTTTGTATGACCTTATGTTTTGCTATTCAATGTGTTTGATGCGGTCAAATTTTAATTTTAATTTAGGAAAATTCTTACATGGTTTCATTCAATTTGTTTCCAAGTGCATTATTTTCTGGTGTTTCTAACTGTTCTTGCAGCAAAAGGATCAGTGGTTTTGACATGGTACCGCCATCTGCTGCTGGATTACCTGCTGGTGTAGGTTTGTATCTAATGTTGTAATTTCATTACAATTATGAATTCCTTTTTTATTTGATGTTGTGTGAATCCTTCATAGTTTCATTTGCAAAAATAGGTGCATTGTTATTGTTGATATTTCCTGTTCATTTTTTAAATAAAATCTGCCAATGAGACTAAGAACCACTCTTGTGTTGTTTGGCTGTTGTGTGTGGTTATGTATTTCTGGATAATATTTATGGTTGGTAAGAAGGCTATGTTGGGCTGCATGTGCTATCAGCATACACCCTGTAGCATATCCGATGGACTGCCTATGCATTCGGTAGCTGGACCCTTCACCTTCAACCGGCAAAAGTTGCCAATTGGTAGACATATTATCCCAGCATCTGCAGTGATTGAACTCATTTCTGAATTTTTATAATTTTGATGCTATTTATTAGGTATGAAGTATTTTCTTTTAGTCTCATTTGTTGTGAAGAGATTGCTGATTTTAGGCCTCCTCTTTGTTTGATCTAGCGACAAATTTAAAAAATTGCAATATATTATCCCTGAACTTATTTTTTTCTTTATTGCATTCTTAAAGATAATAGTGCAGGGCAAATGCCGGGGATCACTCTTCCAGGAAATCTGCAGAACATGCCATCATTTGGGATGCCACAGGTGATGATGATTTGTTATGCGTGTCATGAAAGTACCTTCATCTTCTGAATGAATGAAACATATCAACTTTAAATTGCACAGGTTGGAGCCCTTTCCTTAATGCCAGTTCAACCTTTGATGCAGCAGGTTGTGTACCTCTTAATATATTAGTGTCAGCCTGTTTAGGCTTATATGTGTTTGTTATAATTTCCCATTACCTCTACAGGCTACAAGGCATGCACGGCGAGTTTATGTTGGTGGGCTTCCCCCTTTTACTAACGAGCAGGTTCTTTCACCCTTTCTGTTTTGTTTCCCCTTTGATTACTGCAAATCATCTGGTTTTTCTTATGTTTGTATGTTATGACTTTGTTGAAACTCTGCCTATGTTTATAGTCAGTCTCAAGCCTAGGTAAAGGAGGAGGGCAGGGTTAGGTCCCAACAGTTAACGTAAAACTCCATCGAATTTCATGAACATGGATCAATGATAATGGCATAGGATGATCCATGTAGCCGGTCCCATCTAGTGGGATTAGGCTTTGTTGTTGTTGTGACTTCGTTGAAGCAAGCAATCCTGGCTGTAGATTTAAGTGGTGGGATAAGCATGTTTTATATTTATGCATGCTGCTTGATGAACACAGCTGAACTAGATTTCAATTTGTTTTATCTAAGAGTTGTTTGAATGTAAATTTGACACACTTTTTGACTTTTTATGTTTAAAACAGGCAGTTGCAGCATTCTTCAGTCAAGTTATGGTAGCTATTGGAGGGAATTCTGCTGGCGCAGGTCCATAGGCATATCATTTAATTTATTTCGTTAAGCAGTTGATATCCTTGCACATGTTCGCATATTTCTTACCACACATTTCTCAGTCAATATTTTGACTTGCAGGTGATTCTGTTGTCAATGTATATATTAATCATGAGAAAAAATTTGCCTTTGTGGAGATGAGAACTGTTGAAGAAGCTAGCAATGCAATGGCATTAGATGGAATTATATTTGAGGCAAGTATTTCCAATTTAGACATTGGCAATGTTGTCTGATTTTTTAGACATTTTATTGCTTAACCATTGTTGATTGTTTTACCCTGGATTCTGGCATTTGTACAAGAAAGATAGATTTATGCCCCTTTTGATATCTCAGGGAGTTGCTGTGCGGGTTCGTAGGCCAACAGATTATAATCCTTCCATAGCGGCTGCTCTAGGCCCGAGTCATCCTAGCCCAAACCTGAACTTATCCGCTGTTGGGCTTGTTGCTGGGTATGTGGGCGATGCAACTTAATGACAGTATTTATCTTTTACTTTTTGAACAGTTTTTTTAATGATGTTTGGATTGTTTGGCCAGTGCAATTACTGGAGCTGATGGACCTGATCGCATCTTTGTTGGTGGGCTACCGTACTATTTTACTGAAGAACAAATAAAAGAATTGCTCCAATCTTTTGGGTAAGGTTACCATGCATTTTTATCCTTGGTTTTGTTATGCATGAAGATAGATATGAAAATATAAACCATGAAATTATGTCACTTAATGATGACCTGTGACCTATTGCAGACCTCTCAAAGCGTTTGATCTAGTTAGAGATAAAGACACTGGGAATTCTAAAGGATATGGTTTCTGCTTCTATCAGGTGACAGATCCAAAAGTGAAATATGTGGATCTTTTTGTATGGAATTCTTGCAACATATCACCTCTAGTCCTTACTATGAGATCTAGTTTGTAGTGTAACTGTAGTTTTTTAAATTGCACTACAAACTAGTTCTTATAGTGAGTACTGGACACATTTTGCATTTGTGTGGGTCATGCTATGGTTATATCATTGTATCTTGTTAAATTAATTTGTTGGACTACATTCTTCTGGCAGGATCCAGCTGTAACGGATATTGCTTGTGCCTCTCTGAATGGCCTTAAAATGGGTGACAAAACACTGACTGTTCGGCGTGCCACTGTCTGGTTGGTCTTTTCATTGAATGATTCAGAATTTAATTTTAATTGCGCTTTATCTCTTGCCTAATTTTTTTATACACTTGCATGATTATTTTGGCACAGTTTCCACTTCTATTTTTTTGTTTGCTATGAAGCAAAGTAATATCAGAACATGGGTGTGGGGCATCCTTAGGTAAGATGGAGTGAGAAATTTAGACTCAATAAAGGAGGTTGTAAGGGAGATAAAGGCCGTTATTATATATCAGCCTAAATACTTTGTTACCGTAACTCCTTTATCAATGGCAAATCAAAGGAGTTTCTAAATATATCAGCTAAAGAAACCTTTGCATTCCATAATGTGGTCTGTTAAACAGAAAATTTAGCATGCTAAATATCTAATCATTAAGCCTGACTCCTTTTTGTTAGCTAAATAAATCTTATGCTGACTAATGTTCATCTAATAAATTGAAGTCTATTTGTAAACCATATTCATGCTAAATGTGCTTGCTACTAGGCATCTGAGTACTTTTGAATTGGTTTCCATTGACAATATTTTTTTGAAATGGTCTTCTTGGGCAGCGCACAATCCAAAACAGAACAGGAGCATATCTTTGCACAGGCACAACAGCATATTGCTATTCAGGTAAGCTGGCCCACATGCTTCTGTATGTTTTTCTTGGCTGATTTATGTTATCAATTGATTTTTTTCTTGTACTTTTGACAGAAAATAGCCCTGGAAGCTGGCGGGCTAAACATTGCTGGATTGGAAGGAGCAGCATTAACCAAGCTTAATGAAAATGCAACCAAAGTTTTATGTTTAACTGAGGTAAATTTGCTTTGTGCTGTATGCTGAAGTTGTTATCCCAAGAGCACCAGATTGAAGGGTCTCCTTTTCCGCTTTTCATTTTCTGTTTTTGAAATTTGGCTTTTCATAGTCAAATTTGATTGATTTAATATAATGCTATGCTTGCCTTTCTTGTAAAAGGCTGTTACTGCTGATCAATTAAGTGATAATAAAGAGTATGAAGAAATATTGGAAGACATGCGGGATGAATGCAGCAAATTTGGTATGCATGTTTTCTGCTGAGTATTACATGTTATGCCATAACATTAACCTGGTTTTGTGAGTTGAGTTTTTAGCGAATATGATTAAATTCTTTGGGAGCATATGAATGCATGTTTTTTCTGGCTACATTTTTCTAATTATGATATTTGATTTTTCTATGTTTGTGACTGGTTGAGAGCTCAAAAGAATATTCATCTTGTGGCTGGACCTAATTTCGCTAGAATGGTTAGGAGAGAATTTTCAGGAAGTGTTTGAGACCAAACACGCATGAGATGGAAAAGAAGTTGCTTTAGCTTTTCAGTTTTTGATGTGATTATAATACTCATGATTCAGTTCCCTTGAAGCAACAGAGTTCATCTTTTAACCCTGATTACTATGTGAACGATAATGAACACCACACTTATTTTGCTGCATGACTGAATGGCTGAATTCTAGATTGTGTATACATACTGTCTCATGTTTACTTGGTAATATTCTTTCCATTGCATGGTTGGATTGGATAGGGACCTTGATAAATGTTGTTATCCCACGTCCAAATGGCTCAGATGATGAGGCTTCCCCAGGTGTTGGAAAGGTACATGCATAATCTAGTCTGATGTATTTTGTTTTATTATTACATTATTACCTAACATGGCAACCATTTGGTTCTAACTTTTGGAGCTTGAATTTTCTTGATTCATTAGTTCATATCATATTTGGTTCAATATCTGGTACTTGATTGAGTGGTATTACTGTGATAACCCTAGTGATGCTTCTCTTTTCAAGAATTGAAATATGTGACCATAATGGTTGGATTGCGGTGTTGGTTTTTTCTCCTGCAGGTGTTCTTGGAATATTCTGATACAAGTGGAAGTTTGGCTGCAAAAAATGCACTAAATGGGAGGAAATTTGGAGGCAGTGTTGTGAGCGCCTTCTATTATCCCGAAGAAAAATATCACATCATGGAGTATAATGAATGATGTATAAACAAATATAGGTTGTCTCCAAACAAAAATATAGGTTGTCTCTATTATCGTATAATGTTCCCAAGCACTTGTGCATATATGAGCTAAAAGTACTGGATAATGTAATTGGTAAAGAAAAATTACTGGATAATTTGGTAAATGTGTCAATTTAAGAAGAGCAGATTTTCTTCATTGGATGCTTGGATGTTTTTTTCCTTAGATCTCTTGGCCTTTTAAACTTACCGAGTGATAAAAGAAAAAACAAAAAAGAGGAATTAGTGGCTTAAAATTGGCCCGTTTATATGGACACGTTTGTGCCAAATGGCAATGTGTCAGCAATCTGAACTTTTCTAAGCCTAAGGATAATATAAAGAATTAAAGGCCCAAGACTTTTATTTTTAAGAGTCTTAATCGGTGATTTATATTTAATTAATTGTAAAAGTGACATTCGAATGCCTTGCTAGAGGATTTCCTCCTTTTTTTGAACGAAAGAGGATTTCCTCCTTAGAAGCTTTAAAATACACCTTTATGAATTTTGCTCCGTCCAAACTCATTAATCAATATATTTTCCTTTCCATTAATCAATACCATCAATATCATTATATGAAATGTGATCTACTTTTTGTTTAGAAAAATATTGTTCCAACTGCCAACTATGAGTGCACGTCTGTCTGTATATGACTAAGCAAGTATAAACCATATTGTTTTAAATTCAATATCTTCTAATCTTTTAGATTGTGCAAAATATAAAAGAATATCGATATCCTTACTATCAACTTGTAAAAATAATACTATAACTTCAAATCACAAAAACAATATAAATATTTTCTATATATTTTGGACATCTAAGATCTAAATGTTGACCTAGTTGACTTTTTATATGAGAGATTAATGTTGTCAAATAGATTATTAAATTATGATATATTTGATATATTTTTATATTTATTAGTTTATAGGTCAAATAAAATTGTTTAAAGGAAAAAATAAGGTAAATCAATTTATAATTAACTTATTTTGTTTTTTTTAGGATTTTTCAAAAAAAGTCAACTAGGTCTTATATTTAGGATCGGAAGAAGTATTACTATAAACACCTCTTTATCTCAACACCAAAGTGGCTATTATGTAAATCATACTTTATAAATAATAGGGTTTGTCACGTATCACATATTAGACCCGTAAATTAGAATGGAACTAATGGGTTTGGGATTTGGTGGCATTAGCCGAAGTGTTCGATTTTAAAACTTCTTTGCCATATAAGATAGTACTAGTGTACTAAGTACCATTATTTGCCAAGTCATACTTAACTCATAATTCATTAGTTAAAATGATCCTTAATCCAAATATTATTGGATAACAATTAATTAGTGAAAAATATGAATTACCTGAAAAAACTAGGGTTAAAGATCATATAGGCCAACAAACAATTAAGCATTGATCAATTTGGCCAACAAACAATAAATGGTCTCAATTTGGCCAAAGAACAATAAAAAAATCTCACATTGACCAATGATACTTAGAAGCAAAATAATTCAACTGTGAAAAGTCTCTCCTACCCCTCATTAAAACAAATAAAAACAAAGAAATCTGTGGGTCCCACATATCTTCATAAAACATAAAAAATATCTCCCTCGATCTTCCTCACATCATCATCTTCACAGATGCATCATTCCCAGAAAAACCAAAAAAACAAAAATCAAATCAACAATACAAGAAGATAATATATCCGCCTCATTCTTAGTACATATGTTAGTATGATCCTTTTGATTTTTCAAGTTCTTATTCTTCATGATCTTTTGGGCATGGAACAACCTCCGATTCCCCTCCCTCCTCATCGGAAGAGCTCGCCGTGCTATAGTGGTCCCCTCACTCGCAACATTGCACCTCCTCCCTCTCCGTCTCAGTGAAGAATCTCGTCGTGCTGATGCTGATGAAGATGGAGCTTTTGACCTTGAACATGCTCCTTCTTCGCGTTAAAGAAATCATACTCGGATCTCTCAGTTTCCTCATATTCAGAACCATCTTCATCATCCAAGTGATGATGAGAGGAAGAATGGGTTCTAGCTTGATGTTGCTTCTGCTGCTGAGCTAGGCGTTGGAAGTATTCCGAAGAAGGAGGGGAAGGAGGAAGAATGGGTTCTAGCTTGATGTTGTTTTGATGATGAAATTTTTTTTATTTTGGTTTTTGGGTTTTTCTGGGAATGATGCATTTGTGAAGAAGAAGATGATGTGAGGAAGAGGGAGATTTTTTTGTTTTATGAAGATATGTGGGACCCACGGATTTCTTTATTTTTATTTTTTTTAGTGAGGGATAGGAGAGACTTTTCACAGTTGAATTATTTTGCTCCTAAGTACCATTGGCCAATATGAGACTTTTTTATTGTTCTTTGGCCAAATTGAGACCATTTTATTGTTTGTTGGCCAAATTGATCCATGCTTAATTGTTTGTTGACCTATATGATCTTTAACCCAAAAAACTATTTATGAAATGATCTTTTCTATTTCTGTTAGTTGTTGCCTGATTTCCATTTATAAATAAAGAAGATCTTGAATTTATCCGAAAACAATTAAAAAAGGAATCTGAGGAACGCGCTTTTCGTTGGACACCGACAGAGGAACAATTTGGTGAGTCAGATGATCGTGTTGTGGATAAGATCAAGCTATTCCTACATTTTCTGTCTTTAATTTTCAACTTACCTGCCAGTTTTACCCGTTACCCCACTCACCAACTACCTCCACGTCATCACACCACGTGACCCTCACATGACCATACTCCACTTGTTTTGTTTCCTGTTTTTCTAAGAAATTCTTCCACATGCCATGTCATATTAACTCTAACCCAACTCTGATATACAACAATTCATCATATCAGCTCATAGTTCATCTCAAACTCTTCCCATTTCATAAGACTCAAATTGTATATCGTTGTGATTGATTCAAGGATTATACGATGTTATATATAAAAAACGGATTAGATGAGATGAGGTCTTGTTATATATAACAAGAGTATAAAAATAGTGTTTGCATAAAAATATGTGTTTGTATAAAAGAAAGGAGTTATAAAAGTAGAATATTTATTATGTATGCGTCTTTTGTTTTTGTTTTTGTTTTGGATAAACCTTCCACATCGACACACACGCAGCAAATAAGGCAACGCACTCTGAGTCAAATATACGATCCTTCAATCTTGAGAGCACGTTTCTTCCTATATATACTAGGCCTCCTAGCTTCCTTTTCTCCCATCACCCTCCATTTTCATTGCCTACTTTCATCATTTCGTCTCTTCCATTTGCCATTTCATTTGTTTCTCTATTTCATTCTGGTATATATGTCTCTCTTTCTTCTCTCTCTATATCATATTTTGCTAACATTGTTTTCATATTATATTGTACATCTTTCACACACCAAAACACACGTAATGGTTTGCTGATACTTTTGCATTTCTTGTTAAAGGTGTGTCCCTTGGAAAAAGAAGAAGCTAAAGCTTAAGCAACCATGTTGGGAATTTTCAAGGAGAGTTTGGTGAACCCACCACAGGAGCTGAAAAGTCCTGCTTCTTTGAGTTCAGCCAAAAAGCCTAAACTTCCACATGACATTGTGAACCATTTCATTTCCTCCAATCCCTCTTCAGCTTTCACCATGAGCTTTGGGATGGATGCTTTGATTGCCTATTCCCCTTCCACTCCAAACAGGTATGTGATGATGCAATGTGGGTTACTTTAAATGAAAGAAGTTTGGATTTTGAATCAACCCCATTTAGGAAAAGCTAGTTTTGATTATTAGCTGATGATGCAAAAAACAAAATGTGACAGGATGTTCTGTGGTGTGGATGACATATACTGTACTTTCTTGGGGAATTTGAACAATTTGAGCAGTCTGATAAAGCAGTATGGCCTATCAAAGGGAACCAATGAGGCCATGTTCATTATAGAAGCTTATAGGACATTACGTGATAGAGGTCCATACCCAGCAGATCAAGTTCTGAAAGAATTTGAAGGCAGTTTTGGATTTGTTATCTATGATAATAAGAACAAAGCTCTTTTTGTAGCCCTGGTAAATAAAATTTCTTTTGAGTCTTTTCTGATTTCTGTTTTGATACCTCCACTAATATATTAATTTCCATTTTCTGCTTTTTCTGAGCAGGGTTCTAATGAACAAATTGGACTCTTCTGGGGTCTTGCTGCTGATGGATCTGTAGTTATTTCTGACAACTTGGATCTGATTAAAGCAAGTTGTGCTAAATCTTATGCACCATTCCCCACTGGTATGCAAATTTACTTGTTCTTTGTTTTCATATAAGCATATATACTACCTCCGGTTAAGACCTAGTTGACTTTTTTAAGAGATTAAGGTTGCAAAATAAGTTATTAAATTATAACATATTTGATATATTTTTAGATCATCCATTAGTTTATAGGTAAAATAAACTAGTATAAGGGAAAAAGTTAGGTAAATCAATTTATAATTAACTTATTTTGTTTTTTTAGAATTTTTCAAAAAAGTTAACTAGATCTTATATTATATTTAAGACCGGAGGAGTGTTTTATATATATATATATATATATATATATATATATATATATATATATTTTGTATTGAATTCATGTTCTTGATGTGAGATTTAATGTTGGTTATTTTGGTGAAATGGTAGGGTGCATGTTTCACAGTGAGGAAGGTCTAAGAAGCTATGAGCATCCAAGAATGAAGATGAAGGCAATGCCTAGGATTGATAGTGAAGGGATAATGTGTGGGGCTAATTTTAATGTTGACTCGCAATCAAGGCTTCCTATGATGCCTCGTGTTGGAAGTGAAGCCAATTGGGCTGCTTGGGGTTCACAAGCCTGATTTAATTTAACCCGCAATTTACGTTTTCATAGGGTCCCAATTAGAAGAAAAGGAAAAGAAGTTTGAAAAAAAAAAAACCATTGGGACATTTGATTTGATTGCCTTGAGATTTGTTTTGCTTTTCCGTATGTAAATATGTTCAGGCTCCTTAATGTTATTTGACTTTATCGGTTGCTATATTAATATAACAATAATTTATTTCTACTTTAAATTTGTATTTTTACCCAAAAGGATAGCGTAATAATAAATAAATGAAAATGAAAAATAAATAAATGAAGTCAAGCAGAAACTTCCATTCCCAAGAAAAAAAATGAAAAAGACCATACCCCTACTCCTTTTTTTTTTGTTTGAATGAATATACCCCTTTCGGCGCAGTAATAGACTTCGGCCAATTTGAATACTGAGCACGTTATTACAGAATACACTCAATTCTGACTCAAATTTATCTTAGTAATTATCCTTACATTTCATGCATCTTGTTTCAGACAACTTTTTTGTCATGTAGTCTGCAAATTTCATCACTCTTGATAAATTCTTGCCTTATTGATTTGTTGCAAATAGCGATTCATTTATATGTCCTTCATACACATCATATCAATTCGACCTTAATCATATACGGAGTATTATTTATGGACAAAAAGGTGTATATAAATTATTTGAAGATTATTAGAAATCACTATTCAATTATACCTCTACTTAATTTCTGTTGGAAAGAGAAATATGATAGAAATATGAGAATAATCTTTAAATCAATTTTTTTGGAACATTTACACCTAGATCCCAAATAAGTGACTTAATTTCAAAGAGGTAATAACTTTCATTACCAAGTGGTAACAACACCTTGAGACCTCTTTGAAATTAAGCATCTTATTTAGGAACTACATGCAATTGTCCCAATTAAAGGCAAGCTCCAAAATATCATAGACTTAAATTACATGTTGGCAAAGAAAAAACTAATTTCATAGTATGCGAGTGTGTTTTACAAGTAATCTAGTAGATGGACTGGGATATATGGTTGAACATTTCCCTTTTTTCCCGCAATATAATCATTTTTCCCACAATATAAAGTTTCAATCTCAGCGTAAAAGATTGAGATGTACATATCCACCAAGGGAAAAGTAAAGTTCAATGATTACAAAACTACTTTATGCACCAAAATGGAGTTATATGTCTCCTCAATTTGCCTCTCAAATGGAAAATCACCAACTGCTCCTATATATTACAGAGCATTTTACCTGTGAAATTTTAGAAACATTCAAGAATTCCTAAAAGATACACTGGACCCAACTAATAATCTAAAAGCCTAGAAGCACCGGAATCACCGAGCTAGACTTATTCGGGTACTTTAATGACCCTGATTGAAGGCTCATTTACAATGCAAAATCAACACTAATGGACTGAGACAGATCAACCCTCAGGAAGATGGTAGCGTCAAGTGCCAACTTCTGAGTGTTTACCTAGTACCACCATTATCCAAGATAAGTAAACCAATTTTCATTAATGAAACCCACTTCTGGTATCTTTTAATGTCTGTTTTTCATCAATTTACTTATCATCATCGGTCCAAGTTGGATGTACTAACCACGAAGTTCAATCCATTTGCACAAAAATCTGCAAAACGTAGAAACAAAGTTGTAAACATCATCAAATGATATCTAAAAAAGTGTAATTAAAGCACTGCATCTTCGAGGATGTATATGAGATACAGAATCAATGCCAATAATAACAAACCTCTACATCAAGCAAAGGTTCATAGGACTTCTTCTCTCGTGTGTCAAACACTATAAAGCCTGTAATACTCTGGATTCCAGGTTCGGTGGCAATGAGATTCTGCAAAAGTGACGAAGTTGTGAATATTATCAATCAACAAATATGACTCAAACATATGTTCTCAGATACAACCAATACTGTGTATTCACTTGGAAAACCTTGAAAGCTCATAGGCTTAAATGGATAAATTTTATGGACAAAAAACTATAAATTGTAATATTAGAACTGGTAGCTGTATTTACAGGTGGTGCGTGACCACTTTTTTGCCGCAAAGAAAATATAATAGACCATCATCCTAGTTGTAAGAAATCACGTACCAGTGGGAAATTTATGGAGCCCATTGCATCAACCTGTGATAAGATCTGCACACATGACAAATTGACATTAATTTCAACCAAGAATCACACAAACAAAACATTTATATAGAACTAAGATTAATATAATGTTGATTAATTTGCTAGCTTTAGAAAAAATTTCATTGAGCCCCCCATGCTTTTGAAGGTTAATACAATGCAAGATGCCTCTTTACCATAAAGTGATTGATTTTATGATATATTTGCAATGATATTAACAAAGATATGCATAACGGAAATTTAAGCTTTAACCATGGATATACATGGACAATTTAAAATAGGACACAGTGCAGCCGATGGGATCCACACAACTGCATTACCACTGATTGAAGGCCAATAATTGTAACTGCTGTTCCCCCATGCAAACCATTTTGGGACAATGAAACTTCAAATGGACCAAGCTCTCTGTCTGTATGGTTTGTAAGATTCAGATTTAGCTGCAAGTGACAGGTAATCAACTTTTTAGTTTCTATATTAATTATTTTTAAAAGAAAATCTAACTACTAAATAAAATTTAATTAAAACCAGAAAAAGGCTATCCCGAAGAAAATATATCAAAGTTTCACCTCCGTTCCAAAATATAAGACCTAATGTTTTGGAAAATCTTAAGAAGTTAAATAAGTTAATTATAAATTGATTTATCTGAATTTTGTTCAATAAATAATATAATAATACGCAAAATATATTATCATTCTTGTGGCTTTATTAGTTTCCTTAATTTCTCCCAAAGAAAGTTATCAAGGACTTACATTAAGGAATGGAATAAGGATTAACGATACTACCTATACTGCTCATTAGCATAACAAATGTAATGGATAAAAGAGATAAAAAAGGTCAACCGAGTTCTAGTTTCCACATAGTTAGGGACTTAGGGTACTGGGGAAGAAAATATGACGAGTAAAATAAAGGGAAGACCAGTGGAGTACAGATTACCACAAATGGTCTTTGAAGGTTAACTGTAGATGGCACCTCCATAATTTGCAACTCAATCTCCTTCTTTGATATAGGCTGCAGGCAAACACACCCTAACAATAAGACATTTATCTGAAGTGCAAAAGCATATCATACGTTGTATGCTTGCAATAAAAAGTTGTGCGTGTGAAAAGGTCAGTTTAATACATTGAGAGCAACCCTACTCTAACATATTTTCTTATCATATAGGCCTCTTGAAACATAAACTTCAGATGAGATGGTTTTCAGAAACAATGAAGTATAGCCATCAACTTTTAACAAGTTGGCATGAATAATTTGAATGACTGATGCATTAATAATAGAATATCATTACAGAAGGGACAAGCACATACAGTCCCCAGTATCTGCTGCGTCTGTAGGCGACCAGGTTCACCCATATTTGTTCTCCATGTAATCTGAAGTTTACCAAGAACATTACTTCCTTCTACTTTGGTTGATGCAGAATCAGGTGAAGAAAGTTTTAATTGATAAAGATAATTGTGAATTCCACCACCAGATCTGATTAGTATTGGCGGCTTAAATGTCTCACTGCAAATTTAGTTTACATCATGATTGGCAAAGAGAACTCGCACATTGTGTAAAATTAATAGCCAATTCTTTGAATTTGGGCAATATTAGATGCTTAATTGTAAATGATGCATAACTGACCTTGCTGAACGCTCTTTATCAGAATGTTGCTCATCGCCTTTAAGTATTGTTGCACTCCAATGCTGAGCAGGTTCAAAATCCACTAGGTCCATGAAAAGGTTTGATTTTGTATGATTTTCAATACAAGCTTCCACAAAAGTAGTGTCCTGAAATATATAATTGAAACATAAATTACAGACGGTCACATCACGTGCAAAAATTTACATTGGCGCATGCTTAAGCCCAAATCCTAAAAAGCCTATTGAGGTTTTGTTATAGAATTAATATTCTATAAATAAGAAATTTAGATTAGAGGGAAATAAGAACAGAAACATAGAGGATTCAAGACAAGAAATATGGAGAAGAGGGTTCCAAGAGAAGAATGGGAGGTTAGAGAAAGAGACCGGCCATCGGCCGTCACAACCAACTCAACTCATGTTCATCAAAATGCAAGACAACAACAAATGAAACCCTAAGTCAAGTTATAAAGCCTTGACACTAATAAAACATAATAATAAAATAATAAAACCTAATAACAAACACAAACCCTAATTACCTAATCAATCTAATTAATTGACCCAATCAATTCATTAATGATTGACTAAATCAATCAATTAAATCAAATCACTAATTTATTTCTAAAATAACATAGCAGGTTTCCCCCAAGTCTATCCAATAAGCAGATATATGCCCAATAAACCTTAAATACACAGTCCTTTCATCTGGTTTTTAATTGACCCAAGAAACCCTGACCTTTTGTGTATGGTGTATTTAATCAAATCCTGACATACATACCTTGACAACCCGAACCTGCAAAAGTTTCAAACAAGCAAGTTGTAAGTAATAATATGACATAGTCTTTAAACTGTGAACATAATCTCATTCAAATTCATAAGTCTTATCAGAGATGGATTTGCAAGGAAAGGGAGTGATACCTTGGTCCTAACTGAAAGGGGATTGGCCACAATAAATTTGAAAAACTGGGGCAAATATTTACGTTCACCATCAGCATCATTATACAGAGCAGTGCACATCAGCCTATATATAGATTTATGGTTAAATAAGAAAACCCAACAATACATGAATAGACAATAGTAATATAGAATGTCCCACATATTTTCATGCTAGCATGTAAATGCAGACATGGGGTTGTTACTAGCGAGTTATCACTCACGTGTGAGGTCCAAGCTCTTTCACATCATGCTCCACAATAAAATCATAACGCCCACCAGCACGTATTGACTCAACAGGTGATTTGGATGTATCTAAAAGAAGTATTCTCTGCTTTTCTGTTTGAATTTCAGCCTGCAACAAGTAATAACCTTTGCATAACTCAAAAGGAAATATTTGCTGAAAAAAACTCAACTAGTTGAAAGATAAGATAAAGCTCATACATTCTCCCACTCAAAATACCAGAGTATGTCATTGTGTACATCATACCAAAGACTTCGTCAGAAAATTAATGTTCCTACATAAAACATGATACTCTCTCTGTTCCTAAATATAAGACCCTTTAAGGAGAATTCTAAAAGGGCCAACCCAGTTCTAATCCTCACTTAGTGAGGGTACTCGGGAAGGGAATATACTAGGCAGCCTAACCTCTGCTTTTTGCAGAGTGACTGATTCGAACTCACTACCTCACCCTACGGCAAGCAAGCTTAACGTTGAGCCAAGCGAGCTTACCTTCGATTCGAACCCTTTCAGGAGAATTCTAATAAAGCCAAATAAATTAATTGATTTACCTAATTTTTTTCTTTAAATTAAATTATTCAAGTCATAAGCTAACATAAAATAAACCAAATATGTTATGATGAATTGGGCTCATTCAGCTTCCTTAGCGTCTCCAAAAAAGTCCAACCAAGATTGATTCAAATCTTTCCTCACACAAAAGTAGAATGAAGTGAAAACGAAACAAAACAAAACAACGCACCTTAATTAAAATGTCCCTGACTTCAAAAGTGGAGGTATTATTAATACTAATGTAGCTACAGAAAGTCTCTCCCAGATAAATAGCCCTGCACAATGCACTCTTTAAGCAATCAAGCGAAAGAAAGCATAAGAAAAGGGAAGTGTTATAGAGGAATGCAATGAAATGATACCCAAAAGACTGAGGAAGGAGGAGGAGGCCAGAGAGACCCAGAGAATCGAAGGGATGGTGGAGAAGGAATCTGCCGCCGTAGTTGGGATCAGAGGAGGCATGATGGTCATCATTGCCGCCGGCGATGAGGCGGGGGACGATGGCGGCGGCGGCGGGGTGGTCGAGGAGGTCTTCGCCGAGGAAGAGGTCGGAGGGGCGGAGGAGGAGGGTGGGGTCCACGTGGAGGGAGGGACGGCAGAGCCTCATCACGCGAAACGCCAGAGAATGAGACGCCTGACTCATCTCTTGGGATGAGAATGAATGTTTCAAAGTTTTGTTTTGTCTGTGAAACTTTGAAAGTGGGGATGGATTGGAAGAAATGGAGATCCTGAAGTTCATAGAACTAATTGGTTTTGGGCTCCACTATGATTCTTAAGTAATTTTGATACTAATGTGTGTTGTTTTTTTATTTTGATAAAAGGACAATGGTATTAATTAACAAAGATTATATAGTTCTGACGAAATTATGAAAATGAAAAGGTAAAAGGCATGGAGTAAAATGATTAATAGAAAGAAAAGTAAATGAGCGGCAATATTTCTAGAATGAAATGTTTGATTGAAAGAGTCCAATAATTGAAGTCAATGTTATGCTTTATGGACATTCCGAATGATGAGATGCTCTATAGGCAAGCCAGATTGATATACCCAGTTTAGAGCAAGATAGAAGCAAACAATTCGTCAAGAATGGTAGTGTGCTTTTCAGGTGAAGGTTTGGAAAAAAAGATCCTTAAAAACATCATATATAGGATACTACAATAGGAGGATCATGGAGTTTCCACTTCTTTACCAAGTCATTCTACTCATCTGCACTTGAGAAATTAGGGGTGGCAGAGATTTTGATCGTCATATGTCACATTCGTCTTATCCTGAAAAGCTAAAGCGGGGAGAGTTACAATTGACTGAAAGTCTCTAATAATGTCTTATGACTGAAGAACACGACCTCTATTAGAAACTTAATTACGCTTCTTCCAAATGTCATTCAAAAATGAAATGATGCACTTAAGGAGAACCTAGTCATCATTGTTTGAGATAAGGAAATGACTAAGCCAAATTAGTAAATCATCAAGAGGCAAATGAGATGGAGAACATATGGAAAAACAATCAGACCAAAAGTTACTTTTGCCAAATAACAAGAAAAGAAGATGTGGTGCATGGATTCCGTTCGCGCTCTCACACACACATAGAATATCCAAAGTGACATGAATTATTAACCTATGATGTGCTTGCAAGATATCTGATGAATGAATAACTTTATTGAGAAGCTTTCAAAAAAAGAGAAGTTGTTTTTAAGGCAAAAATATTGACCATAAGAATTTTCAAAAATGATCAAATCCCAGCTAATACTGAAACTTGTCAATGAAAAGTAATGAAAAACCCTTCAACAATAAGGACTCTCATGTAACTTCAGTCCAAATAAAGAAATCTTTACCATGAACAATTGAGACTGAAAGAGACAAGATGCAACAATTTATTGGCCTAGAATAAAATCTCTACTAACCTTAGAGGATCTAGAAACTCTGAGAAACTATTAAAAATATCTACTAACATAGAGTCAAATGTGACCCTAGTATAGTACCTAAGTTATGGTGAGACAAGAAGATACTAAATAAACAAAAAATACATGAGGAAAATAATTTAAATGATAAATGATTTTTTCCACACTTTTTCACTCATCTTTTCTGTTATTATGGTAACTTTTTTTCAACTTTTTTCTACTATTTTTTCCACGCTTAAATCCTTTTATTTTCTATAGTATTTTTTTTCATTTGTTCTTTCACTTTTTGAAAAACCTACAAATAAAAATAATAGAAAATTACCAAATCAAGCTTTCACATATTAACTAATTAAAGCTCTAAACTTTAACTCAGAAAACTTCTCTAAAAATAAAGGAAGCTTTCTCTAAAAATTTGCATGCATGTTATTCTTGTTCATGAGATCAAATGATCGCAACCACACAAAGCATTATATAAAAGTATCAAAAACACAATCTTGGCGCTCTATAAGGAAGAATTAATTTTAAGTGCTTATGCGAGCGAAAGGAAAGTGGAACCTAGCTCTAATATCAATTGAGGCAGGACAAGGACAATAAGCAATTTAATAAAAATAGGAAGATGCTAAGGAATGGGGGGGTGTAGAATTAGATAAGGGAAAAGAGATGAAGGGAGAGGAATATCTTTATTAGTTACTAGTTACATAAAAAACATATAGGAAGAAAACAAACCCTAAAAATAATTTAAAGAATAAAATAATTGAAATATAACAATCCTAACTTTTTAAACTACAAATAAAACAACAATAATAATTCACACTAAATTTATTAATAATATTTCATAATCATAATCGCATCAACATTATGGAAAGTATTCAAGTTTATCATTAGGAATGGCTCTGAGGGTTCGTTTGATTGTAAGAAGGAAAGTGAAAATATGGAAAGTAAAGGTAATGATGAAAAATTAAAGTTTGTGAGACCTAAAAGAAGTGTGAGATGGAGGGAGAAATCTTATGGACCCCGGAATATATGTAAATTATAAAAAAACCCTCAACTTTCTACACTTTCCAATTCTTCATCACTTTCCCTAGGCAACCAAACAAGCCAAAGGTATCCTATCAACTTTCCTAGTCAGGACCTACACTATAATATAAACACATTGTTTATCTGTTAATCCCCCTCCCCACCCCCACCTCCTCCACCCCCAAATAAATAAATAAAGGAGCCAGTAAAATGCCCGTCTACACTTTAAATTACTGTTACACATCAATGACCAACCAAGAATAGGTTTCTATTGACTCATGCAGAGGAGCCCATACATAGCCTTCAATTTTTTTCGCAGAATAAAGACACCTAATGCAAGTTCCTGATCTTCGATCCTCCAGCAGCAATCACTTCAACAGTAATACTGCCTGCCAAGATACCTTAAATAAGCAGGTGCACAAAAGATTTTAAAAGCCATCAATTTTCACATGAATAAACAAACTATCTCAAATTGTGTATTAAGTTACAATATAAAAAGGAAAAGAACTGATAACAACAAAACTATCGAGAAAGGAAAATTTAAATATAAAACTACAATACTAGTTAATACTATTACATATAAGGAGAAGAACTGATAACAACAAAACTATCAATAAAAGGAAAATTTTCTTCAAATGCCTTGCATGGTGTAAGAATCAGAAGCAAAAGGAATATGAATAATTAAAAGATTAGCGCTGTCACAGCAGCCCTCCACTATTCCATCAATTTACAAACGCTGAAAACTGTTTTCTACAATATAAACTATTTGTTGTAAGGTAAAAAAAACTAAGACTCCCAGGAAAAAAAATAAAGCGCATGTCCTTGGATATTGATAACCAGTTAATCTTTCAACACAATTTCTAAACGCATGCAATGGACTCTATGCAATTTTAAGGACTAACGAGTGTGTATGAGTCATACCTATCTGGAAATCTTCAAGCACCACGGAAACCCAAATACATTGGTGGTAACATTGCCATAATTCCCAAAATAATTGCTCTGAATTCAACAGAATCCTACAAGGTGATCAGCAGAAAAGCTACTGAAATATGGTTAGATGTCAAGATTTTCAACAACTCTCTTCTCCTGTACAATTGCACTCAGCAAACCATCCGTGCATACATGCAGCACATGCATGCAATGCTGCAAGCCTAAATTTAGATAACATAGGGAAACATGCATCATAAACATGGTAGCGTGGCCAGCTATACAACTCGAACCCATGTTCCACCACACATGGGGCAGCCATAGGCCCAGCGGCTGATCCACCACATTTCTCGATCATTTTGGTAAGAGGTGTTGGCAGCACCAGGTGAAACAAAGGCAGATGTTTGCCGTAGACATCTTATGCACTGCACCACAAACAAGTGAAGACACAGCACAAAAGATAAGAATTTCCTCCAGGTAGAAACACAATAGAAGAATAAACAGGAGTCTTTAAGAATTTAACTGTATATTTTGCTTTATAAAGTCAGTCATGGCAGATCACTACCAAAAATTGGGTTAAAACTCAAGTTGGCACTTTCCAGTTATTGGCAGGGTTATATGAAGAAAAATCATACACTTCTGAAACAATACAAAAAGAGTGAGGCAGGGAAAATGATGCGTTTTGGTGGGTTGGGGTGGGTAAGGAGAAGGGGAAGGGTGAGGAAGACAGTACAGATGGAGAAATCAGACAAGCATCCCTCTTGGAAACTTCCACAACGCCAATTGCCTATTAAAAAGGCGCCACTAAGGGGCAATGAACCAATGACACCCATACAAGTCTAGGCCATGATTCAACAGCCACATGGGATCCCATCTAGAAATTAGGGAAATTTTGCCTAGCGAAGGAACTCCCTTGATTGGAGAAAATATTTTTAAGGCTCTAAAACTGAGATTATTTATCTTGGGGGAACCCATTGGAATGGTTTCATGGACTAAACCATTAGTTCCCTCTAAAATTGTTCAAAGAGGGACAAAAAATTTCCTTAAGATTCAATGAACTTGTAAGTTGAAAATTATTTTAACTTTTAAGAGTCTCTAACAAATGAAACCAATGACAAATAACCCAACAACAAACAAGGAATAAACACAAAAAGAGTTATTTTCAAACCTTATACCAAACCCCATCAAGGCCAGTCTTCCACATGGCAGTGACAACATCTCTTCGAGATCCCATTATACCAAGATAAGCTCCCAAACCCACCGAAATGTTCAACCCAAAAGCTGCATCTCGTTCAGACATCCTTCGCTTCCTAGGCCACAACCCGCGATATCCATTGTCTGAATTCTCCAGTGAACTGAAATCTAGTGAATCTTCATAACTAACTAGTTTAGGCGTATCATTTGCAGAATCCATATCATCTGGATCCGACCAAGGTCCACCAAACATATTCCGTCTATGCCACTCTTCTGCTGGAGGGTGTAGCTCTAACTCACGAAGAAGCAATCCAGCAGCATCTGCACCTCTAGGACGGGGCATGTTCTGAATAGCCATATTTTTTTAGAAAAAAAAAACTGTTGTTAAATGTTTACGATTCATAAATAACTTTTAAACAAAAACTAAAGGGAATAAAGGCTCTTGAATAATTTTTAGTGTTCTATATCATTAACTCAGAAATAACATAAAACTGTGAAAAGGAAAGATCATAAAAGATAAATAACTGAGACTACCTCCACTCCCACTTAGGCTTTGACACTATTATTATTACAGTACAGTTCCAAACCTCTACCCCAACGATGTCGTAAATTGTGATCAATGCATGAAAACCAACTTTAACCAATTAAGATTGTCTCTCATAAACACAATTCTAAAAAAAAACAAGGAGAAATTGAGGTTACCTGCATATGTGGGCCAAGGGATGCTTCAACAACCTCTGGCAGAACAGTGTAGTTCCCATCAATATAATGCAGGCGAACTTGAATGTTACTGCTACCCACTTGAGAAACTGGTAAAGAGTGCTGCAAACCAGCAGTTCGGCGACAGAGGTCCATAAGTATCAAGAAAAGCACCTTCACCTGCAGTATCAATGCAATGAGCAATAAGAAAAATGAACAGTTAAGCTCATATTTGGAGATTGTTGGCAATGTTACATTTCTGTTTATATTCTGTTTACACTCTATAAGCTGAAATTTAGATTAATGTAATCCTTAGAAAGATCAGTCCTAATTTTTAAGGAAAACATCAGAATTCGTCTCCCCACATATTTATCATTTCTGGGAGTACTCATCGAATAAAAGCAAGGACAGATAACACTATTATCCCTAGCTATGCTTAGATTCAAACACATATATGCCATGGCCTCAATAAATAAACGATGAATCAACATTTCTTCATTCATTTATGCAATAAATAAGTCAATATAAATGGACTCAGCTTTTCATACCTCTTCAAACGTATATCCTTGACCAGCATTTCCAGTGCCCAGTCGTGAACGGCTAGAGGATGCTTCCTCACCTTTTGTCCCAGGCACCAACTGACCAGCACGACCTGTTTGATTATCATCTGACCTCACCACACCTGTCAATGGTTTTGCAATGTCCTCCACCTTGGCAGAAGCGGGACCATTAACTTGAGGTTTCTGCATATTTGCATCAGCAGTTCTATGTGCAGCCCCCATATAGCGGGGAAGTTGAGTCCTCCGAAAGAAAAAACAGAAAAGCAAAAGTTGGCATAATCTGTGCAGGAAATGACAGTCCCCAATAAGTCTAACAGCGGGTGTCCCAGGAAATGTTCCGGTATTAATGCTAATGGGCATAAATGATGAAGGACCGCTGATAGGATTTGGAGGAGGATTGGACACTCCATCAGTGCTACTACCAATCTTTGAAATTGCACCTTGCAGCCAAGCTTGCATTTGAGTACTTCCAGTAGAGCTGGTGGTCCCATTTTGAGCTCCTGGAAAATATTAACATCATTTTAATTTTTTGATACAATAACATGAAGATATGGTGAAAGGGATTCAGGGAATGCCAATGGATAAGTTCTCCTAAAATGCATCAAACATTTACATTTATAACACTAGCAAGAATTTAAACAAATGGTTATTTGATCATATAAGTTACAATTTAACAGAGTACTGACCCTGACCCTGAACTTGTCCCTGGCTTGAAGCAGGAGCTGGAGAACTTTGGGTAGGACTAGTAACCATACTGCGGTTACTACCTGTGCCTGCAGTTACAGCATGACTTGCCAACGTACGACAGAAACTTGCATATCGTCGCAGACGCGTAATAAAATGTGAAGCAAGATCAAGAACTGCATCAACATAAGCCTGGCACAAAAGTAAAAGCTTCAGAAACTGCAATCTGAATGAGTATATCCAGTCACATATTTCATAAATTTGACGAAATGAGCTAACTGAAAGATGCAACGGAAATATGTGGTAGTATATCAATATGGGCATATGCAGACAGTAAGGCAAGCATTATGCAAGTTTATGAGTGTTTCTCATGCACCATTGCACAAGCTATATGAACACTTATATATGACATGATTGAACAAAACACAGATAGGCATGCAGAAAGAATAATCCATTCAAATATCATCTTGAATCATTACAAAAACAAAACAGAACACATTTAAGAAGTAACCGTAGCATACTTGGATACTTGGAACTAGTGCAGGCTCAACAGCCATCGCTTCAGGATCAATGTTGGATAATGTCTCGCCAGATGCTTGCCATGGTTCAGCCACTAAAGCAGAAGGATTCAACAACGCTGATTCAATTCCTTTCCCAAGCATATCTAACAACAACCTAGCTTGCATATCCAAAACCATTGCCCTGACCTCTTGTGCATTTGTTCCTTCCAGTAGCCTACATTTTATCCTGTCTAGACTCTGCAATCATACAAACCCAGGAATATTAAGCCAACAAAGTTGCAACATAAAGCCCCCTTACACAATCAATCAACTAAAAATATCAATCCATTGTCATTAATTTTGCATATGAAAGTCTTTTTATACAAATGAGACTAAGCACAAAATAGTAGAATAACAAGAAATGGTAGAATAACACTGTTATCCTTGTTGAAGAAGCTACAAAACTAAACAGTTGACATCAGGTTTTCTTTATTGCTTGTTCTTGCCAAGAATCTATGGAATGAGAGGAGATGCTGCACGTAAAACTAAGTTATCCTTTACCATACACATGAGAAAGCTAATGCAGTGGAACAAGCCGAAAATGGTCAACAAGCATTTGCTGCTTCGCCTAGAATTTCTAAATGACATTTCAAATTTGAAAAGCATCATCCATAGGGGTAATGGTGTTCAGTTGATGATCACGCAGAAGAACAGAAAGCGAGTGCTAACTATCAGTATTAATTATGAACCGTTGAACTAATTCATTGGAACATACAGGGCCATACTGTTGCCTATCCTGAGTAGTAGGAAGAGAGTGAAAATCAGCATCCAAGACTGCAATAACACTGTTCAGAGAGACTGTAACAAAATGAAAAGAAAAACATCATTCATATATTCAGATAACTAAAATTTGAGATGCTTTCAAGCATAATATGCATTCAATTAAGTAAATAATATCGTCCTTCATTGTAATACAAGAACTATGTTGGCCACATTTACTCCCATATTAAAGGATTTGATCCCAAAAATCATGGAATAAGTCAAATGGATTTCCTTCTTTTCTTGATTCTTGGACCTGATCTATTTTGTTAATCTTTAATGCATTTATTCCATTTTATTTTCTGTTCATACTTCTATTACCTTGCTATCAAAGGATTCTATTGCCAAACAAATTGCCATGATCTCTACACATCCCCCCCCCCCAAAAAAAACAAAAAAAAAAATCTCCCCCCTCTCTCACGTGCACGTGAACAAGCACACAGAAAATAGTCAGAACTAGGGGGCCTTTGTTAGAGAATTGAATGAGAAAAAGGAAATTTGTACAGTAAAAGGGTCTTTTCCACCTCATAAAAAAGACAATTTCTGGTGAATGATAATAGAAATATAATTATCCATTGATAATATATATCTTGTTTTTTTAGAGAAAAAGAAAGAAATTATTTTCCCTTGCATCTACCAAATGGCTCCTTAGCACATAAAATACCATCTTTTATGTCCTATAATAACATGTAGCTACATACCAATACCATCCTCAGCAGCACTCTGTGTACAGCCCACAGCATCCCACCAATCAACACCAACTTTAAGGCTCCACCAAAACCTGCTTATCCATACAGTTATTAGCGAGCGGAGGCAAATCTTTGACATATACAACACTTAAAATCTGAGCAGCTAGGAGGAAAACAACAACGACAATAACAAATGGGGATAAGGAATAGGTTTCTGGAAAATACTAAAAATAACTATACATGCTTCAAAAGGTTTAGGAAACCACCTTTCAGCAATTGCACGTTCCCAGGAAGATGAGTTGGCCTTCACTTGACTAATTGGAATGGCAGGAGGAAGGACCCTGATTATTTTCAATACTGTACGGTCCTTGCTAGTATCATGCCAAACAGAAGCAGCACAGCAGCTAGTTGCAGAAAAGGAAGGAGCAGCAATTGCAGATCCAACATTAATTTGATAACTGTCAACAGGTGTAAAATTTGGGCCAGAAAAGATGTGCACTCCACCATGGAGAAAAGCAATGGCAATTTCACCACCATGAGCAGAATAAACAACTCGAGAAAGTGCTCTAACATCACTTGGAAGATCAGATGGATCGAAACCAACCCTTTTAGACTTATCCGAACCAGATTCACATGACTTTTGCACAACTCCAGTCAGTCCAGCAGCCGCTGCTTGGTGAATTTTGAAATCATCTGTGGGAGGTATGCTCAGGTCTACCTTAGACTGCCAAACAGTTTGCACCGGAGGCTGTCCACCCATACTGGAGGTGGGGTTTCCAAATATTGGATGAAGGACTACATTCTGAAAAGAAGATTCCCAGCGCTGCACTCTCCAGCCTGTAATTGAAGGACCCTCATCTGGGTCATAAGGGGACATGTATTGTCCTGTATAAAACAGCCATACATTAATTCGCCAACTACATTGACAAGATCTCATGATATTTGTCAGAAGATTATTAGCCTTTCGTTTTCAACAATATTCAGACAACAAAATTATACATCAGTCACGAAAAAAATGAAAATTAAAGATGGAGAAATGGAACAAGTATATGAGTACTTCAAATTCAAATGTGTTACTTTTATTTTAATAAATAAGTGTTACATTAGAAATGGGTCTTTTTTCAAAAACTAACTAACCCTATGATAAAAGTGCAAGCTTCAGATATGGCAATTACAAAGAGGAAACATGATATAAACATCATCTGCCCCATCAATCATTTAGTTTTACATCATTTGCAAGATTTGATAGAAAAATGGTGTGAAACCATAACAAATAAATAGATCACTTCCATCCCTCAGAAACTGTCTTCTCCATAGTCAATGAATTGGAGGCTTAAAATAGGCAGCAGAAACACCAATCACACCTCCCATTTCTGCAACAACAGCCCCCCTAACAACGTGACACTTCCTCCATCCCTGAGTGCCAGAAGCCCCTTTATGCCAGGGTTACTCACCCCAATTCCCTTCCCTTAATAAGTACCCCACTGGAGCATCCCTTGAATCCAAAATAATATGAATGTACTTATTAAAATGGAAACGAATACACATTAGGTTAAAATTGACATACCTTCAACTATCACTACAGTTATAACAGAACCACCACGAGTTGGATCAAAAGCCACAGAAGTTACACCAGAACCCCATGTAGTAGTTGCAGCAGATTGAGCTGCAGCTTCAGGACTTACATATGCAGAAAAATTCGAAACTGGAGAGCAGTGAAGTGGCACAGCATCAACAAGGCTTTGATCTGTTTGTTTTTTCCCTTGCTTTGCTTCAGATAACAGATAATCTTGCCAACTAAACAAATATGCGGCTAAAGGTGCAAAACCAGCCCAGCTAGGTGGACTTAGAGGAGGAACGCCATTACCAGTACTCGTCTTTGGAGTTACTTGGAAGCCATTTCCAGGCCCAGGTGTAACCTCCCAAACAACAATGGTGGATGGGTTCACAGTTGGCACACCTGCCACATGCATGGCACCACTGTCTGTTATAATGGCATCAGCGACCATAATTCCACTGGGCCCACAACCCAACAGCCCTTTACTAGTGCAAAACCATTTGGGTACTGCACCATTCTGACTTGGAGGCCACTGGGACCAATGAAGTTGGACAGAGCCTGACGAGAAAATAGAACAGACACAAAGAAAATAGGGCCATCTAGCTGAAATAAAAACAATCACGCATCAGATACAAAAGGTTACTGCAACTCAATACGTGAAGCAGCAACATTAGCCAACAAAAAAGTGAACCATGTAAATGAAAGAAGGGTTTGAATATTAGATCTAAAAAAACATCATTGCATAAAACACGAGTATAGAAGGTATTATTCTTCTCATATATTGCTTTACCAGTATTTAACTACTAATTCAAAAATTCTCCAATACAATGCAAATATACTGCCAAATTTCACCTACCAGTAGGAACAATAAACTAGAAAGCAAGATTACAAGAAAAAGGGGGAGAAGAAATAAAGCGTAAACAAAACCTGAACTTTGAGATTGCTGTGAAACAAATTTTTCCTCAAAGGTTGATGTCAAATTGGCAGAAACACTCGATTTAGATGAAAGCCACCTATACTGATATTTCAAAACTAAATCAGATAAAAAAAAGTAATTAATAACACAAATTTTCATATCAGTGATATATCATGAAAAAGAAAATTAATTCGTACAAGCTGAATCAGAAATACAAACAGACTTAATTAATTTTGGTTCACCAGTTTTATAATAATTCAATTTCAGTACTCGAAAGTCTCAGTTGCAGCAATGCTGCCTTCATGGTTTCAGAATTGGTGAATTACGTCCTTCGATTCAATTCAAAGTGATGAGTTGCTATTAGGGGCTAACTTGAAGATCATATGATATTTGCTTTTTAAGTGGCTTACTTTTTCATAGATGTGAATCTTCACTGACAATTCTGTGAGGCACAACTAGTATATGGGCTCTTTTTTATTATTGTTATTATTTTTTTTTTTATTATTATTATTATTATTATTAGGGGTGGAGACCAAATGTAGATCTTTGCAAGACTTAGCAGACCTAAACAGCAATTAAGTTTGAACAGTAATATGCTATGTCTCTAACCATGTTGAATTATGAGAAAGACAATGAAGAATATTGACATTCCATGTGTGGGGTATTGTGCTAAAAGTTCAGAGCATAAGACATGATTCTGAGCAATCTTGTTATCAAAAGCAATACTATCTACAAGAATAGAAAAGAATGTTCTTTTTTAATTCAGTACTTAAAAAAATGAGGTATTAGTGAAACTATCCTATACAAGTTCTTTAAAAGCAGCTGCACAAATGCGACAAGTTGATCTGTTGAAAAGGATTGAAGAATGAAGATTTGTGAGCAAGTTAGATATGGTAAATATCCATAGTCCAACTTGAGGGGAAGTGTGGGAAATTATGTGAATAATATTATTATTTCCTATTTTGTATTAGTAGAATCTTAGTTATAATTATCAATTATAGTATTAGGAAATTAAGTTATTAGGGAATCATATTACGTAAACTTGTAGAAGTTTATTATCTTTTAGGAAGCTTTTGTATTTATAAATATGATATCATATCAAAGAAATATTCATCAGACTATTCAGTCATCTTTGTTTGGACAAGATGTTAACCGCATACCGGAGACATCCCTGTTAGCCACTTTGTAACAACGGCAACATCCTGCCGCCACTCATGCTCACGCTGCCAGGAGCTAGCATCACGCACAAGATTAGCTGGACCCTGAATGGACAGACAATCAATCAGCTTGATAAGAATCAGTAACAAGTATAAACTGAAGTGAAGCAATTTAATGGTGAATTCAAGAAAAGAGGAAATGTGGGAAAATGGTCCACCAAAATATGGATATAGTCAATTAAATTAAGCTCTTTCTATACAGAACTATATTGTACAACAAGGTTATATAATTCAAATTGGAATCAGATCAGCTTATATAACTCAAACTATTTGTTCATCGTGATTACTAACACAATGAAACCATACCAAAAAACATGTACTACATTAAACTAAAAAAATTGTAAGGTACTCCTCTAGTCCTATTCTTTTTTTTTATCAGGACTCTAGTCCTATTCATAGGGCAGAGAGAGAAGGGTTCATTTGGTCATATTTTTAAATCACCTCATTAAATTTTTCATATGTATATACAATTTTACCTTTCATTTATTATATATTAGCTTTATTGTTATGTGGATAGGGGTAAAATTGAAAAGTTGTAAAATTTTATGTTTAGTTATTAGGTATAAGGTTGTGTGAAACATGTTGGAAAATCCTTATGAATAGGACTGTATGAGTATTGTCCATTTATGTAGCCCCACGAATGAGATCAAGAATGCTTACTTGAGAAGGCTGAGTCCAAATGGTCACCCTCCCATGGAAATTAGCTATTAATAAAGCACGTGGACAACAAATAGGAGACCATTCAATGAACTGAACAGAATCTCGAGGAGAATCTGCAAAAGGTATACATCCAATCAAATATCTGGAATGACACACAAACACACATGAAAGAGTCCTAATAATTAAAAGCATGCACTGATGCTTTAAACAAAAATAACCAGTGGAGAAACAACACATCACAATAGTTAAAAACTTGAAATTAGCATATAGAAACGGTGCCTCAAAGTCCAAATGACATACCAACGTGATGTATTACCCATAGAGTAGTAGTGGCAAACATTTTCATACTTGAAAGAAGGAATATATCAACAAATTTACTTTTTCTGTGGCAACTCCATATTCTTAAATATGTTATTTAAGGTAAGCTCAGTTCAACTTCTTTCTTTTTCATCAAGTTCCAATAGGTATATAATTTTAATCACAAGCAAGAGTTTCACAATGGTAATTGGTGAACAGTAACAATGAAAATGATTGCAAGCAGATTTCTTTTTTGGCATATAACCAAGCTAAGAATAAGATCAAAGAAACACGACAAAGTAAAAAAAAAAAAAAACACCTAGAGTTTGTGGATAAAGCTGTGACATCAATATACCTGCTATGACATTAAACACTGCACATTCAGTTGGCCTCTCTGGGATCACGATGTGTATGGGGATCCAAAATGGCGGATTGGTAGTTGAACTACATAAAATAGTGAAATAATTACATTGAAATGATAAAATGACTAACAAAAACAACCACAAAGCAGTATCAGCAAACCAGTGGATTCGATAAAAAAAACGCAAATTTGAAAAGGAACAGAAAGCATATAAGCCTATATAATGATCCATTGAGTTTGAATTAAAACGATAAGCACTTTTCATATTTTGCATGTGCACATGATTAATTCAACTTATTTTAATGCACAGACAAGCCTGTTACAAACAACTCCCATAGATATGAAAAAATATCATTCTTCAGTTCTTTTACTCTTAATTGACACCAAAGTAGGCCCAATGCCAAGCCTTTATACAGCTTTCTTATTTTCAGTCTGATGGCTAACCTAGCATTCAAGATACGAGTATTCTGATTATGTAATCACGGCCAGATCTTAGTATTAACAGAAAATTGGGGTTTGTACTTCAATGAAGTGTGAGAATAAAACAACAATTCCCGGCATCAAATTTTATATTTTTTTTATTTTGTAACAATTTATCATTTGTCCAAACAGAAACTCTCTCGCTTAATGAAGCAACTAATATTTATTTTATCAGAAGTGAAACAACCAGTATCCAATCACAATTTTCAGGCAGGTAAAATGAGCACACAGGGACACTAACCTTGGGATTCTAGCGCATGTTTCAGCAGCACAAGCTATAGCATTCAGGTTTGCACACCAAGAAACGGCACTAGGTAAAAACATAGGAAAAGAATTATTCATATTCAACAGGTGAACACAGTCGATGACACACTGCAATAGAAAGATTAAAGCTGCCCAAAGGAAAAATGATCACCTAACAAGAGTCATCAGAGACCAGCAGAAATTTAAAATTTCACACCAACAGAATGTACATAATCTAAGGACAATTTATAACATTTGATCCATCTTTATAAGATAAAATCCAAGAATTCATCCACTCAGGCATGACCACAAACTACCCTTATAGTCTCCCACCCAAGAACTTCTCAAGCTTGCACACTTTTCTACTATAAATTCCCCATCCAATAGCTGAAATCAGCTCCATGCAGAATTCATCATCATCAAGATTTCCACTTCACACATGTAATAGTGTAATGGATCATTATCAATTACACCCTCCATTCCAAAATATAATAAGATCACTTTCCCTAATTTGATTAGATTAAGGATGTTAGTTTAGTTATTAGCACATGATATTACTAATCTACCCTAACCATATACCATTATTTCCACTCTCCCTTGCTTGCTAGTTCATTACAGATAAGCATTATTAGGTTTTTTTATTTGGGAAAATGTTTGGAAAAGTTAGAAAGTACCTTATATTTCTCCATATTCAAAAATTGATAAACAAATAAATACACTTCACTTGAAAAATCATAAATAAAAATCCAATCATACTCCTCTTGAGGGTCAGGCTCTTATTTGAGCTATAAACTAATGGATAATCTAAAAATACATCAAATATCTCATAATTTAATAACCTATTTTGTAACCTTAATCTCTCCAAAAAAAAAAGTTAACTAGCTCTTATATTTAGGACCGGAGTGAGACTAAGCCAGAAGACACTTATATCACAAAAAACTCCAATTTTGAGGAAAGTTGAATACCAACCACTAACAAAAACAAAAAATTGAGCAAAAACCCTAACTATCCTGCACCGTTTATACCTGAAATTTCGGCAAAGCTCAGGAACACTCATCTTGTGAAGCAAATTGGAGGTAGGCTGGGTAAGCTTGACGGAGAAAACAGTGGGAGAAGTGACAGGATCTTCCTCCATGGGATGAATCATAGGCTTTTGGTCGAGCACAGGCTCCTCCTGAGGCTCAAGCTTATTGTTTTCAGAGGAAGCCTGAGGTTGGGGGTCGGCTTGAGAGGGAGAAATCTGAGTCATACCAAAAAGACGAAAGCTTTATATAGGCAATAGCGATAGGGACAAGAGAGGGACAAAAAAAGGAAAGGAAAAGAATTGTGTAGTGGTGGAAAGTAAAGTCGCAATTGAAGGCGACAGGAATGACTGTTAGTGGAGGGAAGGAGGGAGGGCTGTTTGGGAATTATAAATTTATGATTGGGGGTTAGGGTTTTGGCGATTCCAGAACAGAATAGAATGAATGATGAATGGTGGTGGAAGAAATGTTAGAAGTCGTCGTCGTCGTTGGGGTCATGGCATGCGAGAGTGACGTTAGACTTGGCACACAATCACTCCTCTCTTTCAATCTTGTCATTCATTTTTCTCCCACTCTTCCGCTTCCTGTCCCTCTTAAATTCAAAAGCCACCTGCTTTGGTTTTGTATGTTTTGCTCTCCTAAGTTGAAACTCTTGTAACTCTATCAATCAGTTACTGACTTTTTTTTTTTTATAATTAAATTGTAGGAAGGGGTTTGGGCTCAACCCAATCGAAGGGCAGGGCACCTAACTCATGATCCACTGGGGCCTGTCACTGTGGGCTCTGGAGCGTGACCAGCAAGCCCTTTATGTCTGTCCACACAGGTAGGTTACTTCCAACTTCACTTGGCTACGGAGATGGCTCCCCAAGCGCCGCGATGGAGACACAACAAAGTGTCACTCCCCAGGATCGAACTCGCGACATGGTGGTCAACTCGACGTTCATTGTTCAATCCCTTCGCCACTGAACCCACGGACGATGGGTAATGGGTTCTGGACGCGCGAAGGTTTGAACTCGCGCAAATTTGTTTTGCGTGCGCGCCACCGCCACTCTGCCAGGGTGCCATCTCCATTAGTTACTGAATTCCTTGAACCTATTTTTTGATGAGAGATTGTAATGAGGGTCAACTCCGTTTTAGTACCCACTTGGTGAGACTATTTTTTTGAACTAAAACTTGGTGAGACTATTGGGGGAAGGGAATATATTGTGTAGCTTAACTCTTGTTTTTTGCAAAGTGAAGTGGCTGATTCGAATTCACGATCTCAGATCCCATGGTGAGTGAGCTTATCGTTGGGCCAAGTCGATCCTTCCAAATAGATAGATGAGAGGTTATAGTAAATTTTTTAAATTGAAGCCTTCAATTTTGTTCATTATTGGTGATATCAAATTAATATTCATTTTTTTACATCATCATTAAGTGTATCTTTAGATTAGTTTTCTAAAAAGTGATTATGCATTTTACAAAGTGTATATTTAATGATACCATGTGTGAATGACAAGTGGTTGATACAAAGACTTATTAATAGTGTGGTTGCGAAAGCTTAATCTTATATTCTTCTCTCGTGCACAAACTACGATTTTTTAGGGTCGGGTTTATCCTCTCATCTCCTCCGGCTCCTATCTAACTTTTTGGGTGGTAGGACTATGAGGCATGAGCTTTTCTTTTATCTTTGTACGGGTTTTTCACCGACGTCTCCTTCCTCATCTGTGTCATGGGAAGGAGATGTTTGTAATTTTAGTTGATCTACTGTTACGTTTCTTTTGGTTTTATATGGTTGTGTGGCTTATCTATGTGAAAATGAATCGGTTTGGGAGTTCCAACAACAATGAGAATTTCTTCTACCCAATCTTCATCTAATATATTAATTTTGTGAGTTCGTCTGTTTACAGAGATTTGTTCATAGAGATTTTTCGAAAACAAAATTGATTGATTTATTATTGATAAGATATTCGTATCATTCAGGATGGTTATTCTAAAAATTACTACCCAATGGTTTTTCTATTGGTGACGATTTTTTTCTACCCATTGATTCTCATGAAGGAATTATAAAGATGGTAGGATTCTTGCAGCAGTGACGACTCCCTTCTACTTATGTTTAGCATTTTTTAGGGTTTCTATTTTTTATTATTTAAGTTTTCTTATTCAAGACCTATTTTATATCTCACTTTCTTGTTTAATAAAATATTTTATGCTATTTGAACCAAAAAAAACTTAATCTTATAAGAATTAAATGAGATTGTGATTTTACATATGCAGAAATAATTACTCAATTACAAAATTGGCCACTAGAATATTGACAATTTTAAGCTCAATAATCTCACTATTCACTCATATTTACATTATTTCATAAAATTGATTAAATGTTCAAGTATTTCTAAGATAGATATTGAATAAGATAGAATGAAATATTTAAGAAAATTATTTTATCACACATAATATTATCAAAACACCTTAATTATCTACCATTATTACCCACACTCCATCCTTTTTTTATTCCTTTATTAAGGTTCATTATTGCCTTGTAAATAATTGCATAAGAGGCTAAGAGCATTGAGTATTTGAAAATAACTTAAAATCATTTTGCCAAGTTTCCAAATTCTAACAAATTAATCCCCACTATTTAAAACAATAATTTTGACCGTTAGATTCTACTTTTTAACTGGTTTATGCTTACGAAGCGCTATTACCATATTCACTTCATCATTGGAGGTCAAGAGAGTGGCCTAGAAATAACAATCAATGAGCGATTTTACCCTCTAAGTATCCAAATCGTAGAAATGTTGTGCGGACCATTATTTAAAGTTAAATTAATTATCCGCTAAATGACATATGGTTCCTGACATTAAACCTAGTAATATACTTATTATACATTTTATCACAAACTAGAGATAATAAGAGATGCAAAATTGACATTTACATTGTTTAAAAAATCATATGAATGAAAATATTAGTAAATCCCATTTTTGTAGTTTCTCAATAATGAGACATGAAGATGCTGATAATGGGGTTAATACAAGTGGAAAAAGGGTCATGGGTAGGGTGGACGATATTTTTTTCTATCTATTGTAATTCTATTAATTTTTCTTGATATAATTTCAATGACATGTGGTGATGAGTTGTGTGGTGAGATAGAGTATTAAGTGTAATGTAAATTGTCGCGTGTCACTTAATGGTTAAGCTTATTTATGAAAACGATCAAGACTAATTTGCTATGAATTAAATATTTCTCAATGAAAATGCTCTTTGATAGTCACTTTCAAGGCCAAAAATGGATCGTCCAATGATAATATGCATATGGTGAAACTCCAAATTAACATAGGCTAGTTACAAAGTACTATAACTATCAAAGTTAATGATTTAAAGTTCTAAATTGTGGGGTAAATTTGCTTCAATTTGAAATATTCCAAAACAAAAATGTTCTCAAATTACTTTCAGAGAGTCAATACTCTTATGTGGTTACTTCTGAAACAAAAATGGACCTTATCCCTTGTTTATTTATATTTAAGAGTATTAAGACAAGCAATATGAGGATTGATGACAAAAATGGACCTTATCCTTTTTTATTTATTACATATAACTAGCATGGAATAAGAATTGTCATTGTCACTTAGAGGAAAGGGGGGAGTATATAAAGTAAGTTTAAACACAAAAGTCAAGTAGTGTGTTAAAAAGTAGTGTGTTAAAAAGGGAAGTAGGACATTAAACAGAGCAGATTCTTTGTATCCAAGCCTTGCTGGAAGAAGCTTTGAGTGTTTGACTGAACAAAACAATGGACGTTGACGCATAAGGAAGCCGCATGCAAATCCTTCTATCATTTTACAGTGACTATTTTAAATTTATGGAGTAATTTAGAAAAGAGAATATGGGTTTGAGGTGTTCATCCATAAATTTTATCGGCTTACCTCGTCCCCACCCGATGTAACATACTACCTCTGGTCCTAAATATAGGACCCAATTGACTTTTTTTTGCAGAGATTAAGGTTGCGAAATAAGTTATTAAATGATGACATATTTGATATATTTTTAGATTATCCATTAGTTTATAAGGAAAATAAACTAGTTTAAGGGAAAAATTAGGTAAATCAATTTATAATTAACTTATTTTACTTTTTTAATGATTTTCCAGAAAAAAACCAATTAGGTCTTATACATAGGACCGAAGGAAGTATTATTAACTACACACAAGAAATTCAAAAACATGATTATTTTATCCTCACAAAGCCACATACACTTAAATTGATGTGTCTTAAATCAATAATCCTTTTAAAGAAATAGCAATTTTAACAATGAACAACTTAGTACTATTTTTTGAGCTCAGAAAACACAGACAAAAGGATAATAGTATTTTAGATTCATATCATAACCAAGAAAATATCTGTCACGTGGCTGATTTCATGGTGATTGAAGGGGTTTAGGGGAGGAAAGTGTCTTGTTTTTTTAATTATTGGGTCACAAAATTTTAAAAGTCCACGAGAAAGGGGACCAGCTGGAAGAAACTTGCCCAAAGTTCCACGAAACCAAAACTAGATCTTTTTGGGCTAACTTTGCAATAGTTACATCGTCTAACCTTTTCCTTTTGCCACAAATACAACGTCTAACTAAAAGTGTGTAATGAAAATAGAAATGAAATTGAGTGTAAAGGGGTAAAGATAGAAAGTAAAGGTGAATTAGGTAATGATGAGAAAGTGGAGTTTGTGGGGCCCAGGAAAAGTGTGAGATGAAGAGAGAAAACTTGTGGGTCCTAGGATATATGTAAATTACCGTTTTCATTTCATGATTTCAATTCCATTTCCCAATTCTAGGCAACCAAACGGGCAAAAGAATGACTGGCAAAAAAGTTACAAGATAAAAGAATGAAAAACCAAAATGTAAATAAAATATACTTGAAACGTAATTACATTTGGTTTGTAATGAGGATAACACAAAATAGAGTAATAAGGAAATGAAGTTTAGCTGCTTTTTCCTTTGTTCCCATTTTATGCCTACTAAAGTAGAACTTTAAATATTTATCAAAAAAAAAAAGTAGAACTTTAAATAAATGATAATGCAATTTTATGACATTATCATTTTATTTCAATTATAGTCTTTGGTCGTTGGTTATCTATCCCTTATTTTTTTAAAATCATTATAAGCCCAAAATAAGAAAAAATGGTCAGGAGAAAGAAATCTTGCATTTAACAAATTTTAAGAACATATACTTCAAATGTCTTCTGCTCAATACTTTTTGCATTAATTCAAACTTGAATCTATGTCTTTATATGACCATCTGCTTAATAATTATTGTCTCTTAGTTTTAATATTTTTTGGTTACCTTGTGTTAGAGTAAAGAGTAAACAATTTGTTTGGATAACACAGTGAAAGAATTTTTAGGTGCAGTGTAAAGAGTAAACAATTTTTAGGTGCAGTGAAAGAATTTTTAACACTCCGGTCACCATAATGGTGGTCATAGAAAATTTAGCACCATGCTAGGTCGCTAATATGGATATGTAGGTACACTGTATCCAATGTCCGATATGAAGGGATAACCTAAATAAATTATTAATTCTACATGATTTTAATTTAGTTTCAATGATATTCGGATTTATAAGTAAAATAAATTGACTTTGAAAAAGATCGTGGTAAAAAAGTTTCAATGGTATGTGGATTTTTAACTCACCCCCATTTATAACCCCTTTGCCAAACTGATGCACTCAAATTGGAAACTAGTATGTTCCGATTGCATGAAACGGTAAAACCATTTGATAGTTTAGGCCATATGCATATTTCCAAGTTTGAAAGGTTCTCAACTCTTTGAGGGCCAAAAACATGTTTTCTTGTAAGTATTAATTGAATAAAATGAATAAGAAAAATATTTGAAAAACTGAATAATCGCTAGATTTCAATCTAGATTTTCCACAAGTAGCCTATTTCTGTGCGCTCAAGTCCACTACTTCTTCTAACTCATGTTATGTTACTAGTATATAAAGTGTCCTGACTTATATAGTCTAGCAATCCTACAAATATAAGGACCCACATAAAACACACATATCACAACAATAATTACAAATAAGACACTCTTGCACATGCATTATGGTTTAAGCGCATGCCTTTATAGAACTTACAATATACGTTATATTTTGGATAATGGACGGTTGTTGGCAACAAGTTTATAGTTTAATTATGAAGTTTGACTTCATAGCACTAAAATGAACCGTTTGGAAGCATAACGTCCCAATGTTTTAATTGAATTCCTTCAAAAATCTGACTTATAATTTATTGAAAATTAAACTTGTGTTTTTTACTTGAACAAATGCAAATCACTTATTTGCAAGCAACATATTTTTTATATTTAAATTATGATAAGTGAATTTTAATTCCACTCGGATATTAGACATAGATACAATCTATGAGTGTGTTTGGGAATCTCGGTAGAAAAGTGCATTTTTTTCAACTTAAATTTTTGCAGACGTTAGTTTGGATAAAAGTCAGTTTGTGTGAATTGCTTTATGTTTGGATCTCTAGTTGGAGAAGTAGTTTTTTCACAAAAGTAATAAAAAAAATGTTGTATAGTTTATTTCGTTACATAGAATAATAATTTTGAATATTATTTTTTTAATAAAATGGAATATGGATATAATCTTATTATTATAATTTTAAATTTAAATTAATTTAAATTGAAAATTCAAAAAATATTTAATAAAACAAAAATATTTAATTTTATATTTCTTTTTTTGTTACTTTAATTTTATATTTCTATTTATTAGTATTAGATATTTAACCTTTTAAAAAAAGAGATACGCTGTTATTAATGCACATATTATTAATGCACATACGGTCCCATTACAAAGAAGTCGGTAATCAACGCCCAATAAGCTCCAAATTAGAGCTTCTTTGGATGAGCTGATTTGGCTCAAAAGTCAAGTGAAAAATAAGTAAGACCCAAACATAGAAAAAAAACTGAAAACAACTTATCCAGTACAAACCAGTTTATTTGGGCCCAAAAGCTCCTCCCAAACACACACTATATTTTACTACCTCCGGTCCTAAATATAGGACCTAGATGACTTTTTTTTGGAGAGGTTAAGGTTGCAAAATAGTCTATTAAATGATGACATATTTGATATATTTTTAGATTATCCTTTTGTTTATAAGTAAAATAAACTAGTTTAAGGGAAAAAATTAGGTAAATCAATTTATAATTAACTTATTTTTCTTTTTTTAGGATTTTTCAAAAAAGTCAATTAGGTCTTATATTTAGGACCGGAGGAAGTATATGATAAAAGGCGGCAAACTAACTACTCAAAAATGTTTTGCCATGCAATATATTCTGCCGGTATTCTGGCATGACCTCAAGCACCAAGAATTCCGTTCCCAAAATACTCTCAAATTGCGGTTGCATCTACAAGACTACAACCATGCATATATATTTGAATATCGGTTACAAGAGCTAATTGTCACAAACTAACTATACCACAATTTAAATATCCTCAACTATTGTTAAGCACATATACTCCCTCCGGTTCTAAATATAAAATCCAGTTAACTTTTTCGAAAATTTTAAAAAAGATAAATAAGTCACTTAATTGAATTATCTTAATTTTTCTCCAAACTCAGTTTCTTTGACTACATGACATAATAATATATAAAATATGTTATTATTAACTAACATATTTTACTTCTTCAATCTTTTCAAAAAAGTTAAGTCTTTATATTTAGAACTGTAGGGGTACATAAACTATTTATGCTAATGTTTTATTGATCGCCTACTAGTGGTAGTTATATTATATGGGAAAATGTCATTTAAATCCCTCCGAATATACAAAAGGACAATTCAGGAACTCAAACTTCCAAAAGGACCATGAAGGAACTCGGACCTAGTTGACATTTCAAATTTGTGTGAAAGGACAAAATTACCCCTATCATTAAAGTTCCGTTGTTAATGCACCAAGTTCCATTGTTAACAGGCGCGGTGTAAATGTTAACACCAATGTTATACTGTTAACGAAGCAGTTAATTCTTATGTTCAAAATATTAATGTCTAAAGTTCAGCTGTTAATGCCGAAAGTTCCATTATTAACAGGTGCGATGTAAATGTTAACACAAATGTTATCTTGTTAACGAAGAAGTTAATTTTTAAGTTCAAAATGTCAATGCCTAAAGTTCAGTTGTTAATGCCCAAAGTTCAATTGTTAACAGGTGCGGTGTTAGGGTGAGAAGTAATTTTTGTTTAATGATGGGGGTAATTTTGTCCTTTCACACAAATTTGAAATGTCAACTAGGTCTGATTTCCTTCATGGTCCTTTTGGAAGTTTGAGTTCCTAAATTGTCCTTTGATATATTCGGAGGGATTTAAATGACATTTTCCCTAGTTATATTCCATTTTGACATTTTCCTACATATAATTCGCCTATAAAAACTATAAAAAGGTGAGAAAATTGTCTAATATGTTATTTAATTTTTTGATTATTACTGTCTTCACTCCTCAGTTTCAATTGTTTTTCATAAATATTATTCGATTAAAATTAGTTAAATATTAAGTATTCAAAATTTGTTTGAATGTCACAAAAATGAAAATTTACTTCTCATATATTATATTTTACCAATTAAAATAAGAGATATAAATCATACTAACTCACATAAACTTATGATGTTGATGAAAAAACAGAAATAAATCACAGGTATTTTATTAAATTTTATACAGAATTTCATATATAGTTAACCTAATAAATAAGAATTGTCACCAAGAAAATAGTCAATAAATAACACATGAATGAGTTATATAAATGTTTTTCCATAAATAAAAGTCAATATCAATGGTTGATGTTCTTATGTTTGGTGGCTTTGGACCACAATTAAGCATAATGCTTGTGAATCACTGTATGACATTAGCTCTAATGATTTTTTTTTCAATTCAACGGTATCTTGGACCTATCTTTTTTAACTTGAAAGATTTATCAAGAGTCCAGACTAATTTGGATCGAGTCGGACAGAACCACATGGGTATAGTAAAACACTACTACCAAGTATTTAACATTATTGCGTCTCCATAGCTCAAACTCAAGACATATAGTTAAGCTGGTATAACCCTCCAATTAACCAAACCCTTGGAGGTACACTAGTTAGCTGTGATGAATTGATGATGTTGTTGTGATGTTAAATCCTAAATTCTCAAAGGCTACCTATTCTTCGATAAAAAAAAGGCTACCTATTCCACACGGTGACACACTGACAGTCTGACACGGATGTGCATTTTTTTTTTTGGATGAAGTGGGAATTTTATTCAACTATAACAAGGAAGGCAAGCCTTCATAACATGGTGGCAGATTACAATAGTGAAGACAAAGGAAAAAAGCTGCTAAGCGAAGTTGCTATAGCAGATCTAATGAGAGAGGCTACGCTATGTACAGTAGGGTGCATATCAGTAAAAAGCTGCAAATTACGAGATTCCCAGAGCTTCCAACACGCTATGAAGCAGCCAATTGTCCAGGAGACATGACAACGTGGGTGTATCAGCAGAGCTTGCATCCAGTTCCGGAGGGGAGTGCTCATGAAATCATGGAAGATGGCAGGCGGTAGAATCTCCTTCCACACTCGGGAAGCAAGAGGGCAAAGCTTCAAGGCATGATCTAAATCCTCAGTGCCATTCGCACAGAGGCTACATTGGTCACTGGTAGAGATTTTCCGCCGGAGGCGCTCGGCGTTGGTGAGGAGTTTACCTTTGAGGAGGAGCCATGCAAAGGTTTTGACCCGTTGGGGCATAGGGAGCTTCCACAAGGTTAGCCATTGTCTGTCGGTATCATCCCAATTAGTCGATTCGAAGTACTTATACGCTGATCGTGTGGAGAACCGACCATTCAAGTTGAGGTGCCAATAGCATGTCGGCGGGGTATCAGGTGGGTGAAGTTTCGTGGCTATGATGGCTTCAACAAGATTGGGGGGGAGGAGGTCCTTGAACAAATCAACCCGCCAAGTGAGATCTTCATTCATGTATTCCTTCACAGTAGAAGGGAGGGGAAGGCTATCAATGGGAGCATAGGACAAAAGTTTAAGGGGCCCATTATCACCTACCCAAAAGTCCTCCCAGAATTTCGTGCGCGTGCCATCCCCGGGATGCCATTTAATATGAAAATTCGCTTCATGCCAAACTCGGCCAATGCCCTTCCAAAACGCGGAGGAGGTGGTGGGGAAGCGGAGGATGCCGCTGCTACCATATTTGCCTCGGATCACTCTAGCCCAAAGGGATGTGGACTGGGATTGAAGCTGGGAAATGAGCTTTGCCATGAAGGACTTGTTCTGGGAATCCAGCCTTAGGAGGCCAGCGCCGCCGTTGGCAAGGGGTTGATAGAGTTCCTCCCATTTCACTAGGCTAATCTTCTTGGCATCCGCAGTCCGCCCCCAAATGAATTGTCTGAGCTGTTTTTCAATATCCCGACAGCATTTGGCAGGTAGCAGTGTGCTTTGCATAGTATAGAAAGGAATGGATTGAAGTACCGACTTTGCCAAGGTGATACGGCCGGCCAAGGACAAGGACTTCTGTTTCCAACCCGCTAACTTACTTTGCACCCTGTCTAGAATATACTGATAGGTAGAGGAGGTGGCGCGGCCCGTGAGCAAAGGGACACCGAGGTATTTGCCAAGATTAGATGCCTGCTCATACTGAAAACGGCTACTGATCTCAGTCCGCAAGTCAATGGGGACATTTCGGGAGAAGAAAATCTTCGTTTTGGAGCTGCTAATTTTATGACCAGAGGCCTGGCAGAAATCTTGGAGCACACGCTGCACTAAGGGAACTTGGGACATCTCAGCTTTGCAAAAGAGAATAAGATCGTCGGCAAAGAAGAGATGTGAGAGGGGGACACCACGCCGCCCCATTCGAATAGCCTTCCATGTGCCACCACGAACTTCCTTAGTGATCATGTGAGATAGCCTTTCCATGCATAGCACGAAGATATATGGAGAAAGTGGGTCGCCTTGCCGAATACCCCGGTGAGCCCGGAAGCTGGAGCCCGGTTTCCCATTCCACAGAACTTGCATGGAAGAGGAAGTCAAACAGGACATGACCACCTGGTTGAAAAGAGAAGGGAGAGCAGCGTCATTGAGGGTATCGACAATGAAGTCCCAGTGTAGTCGGTCGAAAGCTTTCTCCAAATCAATTTTGAGAACCATCCATCCTTCAGCCCCTTTTTTTGTGCGCATAGAGTGGGCCACCTCCTGTGTGATGATGATGTTCTCGATGATACTGCGCCCATGAACAAAGCTCGTTTGGCAGTGGCTAATAAGCTTGGGGAGGAGGCGTTGAAGGCGATTAGCAAGGACCTTAGTAACCACTTTATAAACGACAGAGCAGAGGCTGATGGGGCGAAACTCAGAGAGCTGTTTCGGATTTTGGGTTTTTGGGATAAGAGCTATCAAAGTTTTGTTGAACTCTGGATTGAGGGGAGCTCCTAGCCAAATTTGCTGTACAAAGGAGCAGATATCGGGGCCTAAGATATCCCACTGGCTCTGGAAGAAGAGAGCATGGAGGCCATCGACACCCGGCGATTTAAGAGGCTTCATATAAAAAAGGGCCTGCTTTACCTCGGAGGCTAGAATATCAGATTGAAGCAACAGAAGATCAGCAGCATCAAGGGAGGGAAAGGCACCATGAATGGCTAACCGAAGGTCAGGTGGCCCGTCCGGAGTAAAGAGGTGCTGAAAGTAGGAAGTAGCCATTGCGGAAAGCTCAGCTTCATCAGTAACAGAGACACCATGCTCAGTAGTGAGGGAGGGAATATGGTTCCGGCGTCGTCGAATCATGGCTCGAGTGTGATAATAGGTAGTGTTTTTATCCCCCAAACAGAACCAGTCAGCGGAGGATTTTTGAATCCATAGGAGCTCTTCCTGGAAACAAGTAGTCTCAAAGTCCTCCCGTAAAGATTGTTCGAGCCAGAGAAGAAAGTCCGAGTGGGGCTGATCCTCAAGACTCCTCTGAGCGCCCTGAAGTCTGGCCCATGTACGTTTTTTCCGAAGACCAATGCTACCAAAAACCTCTGAGTTCCAGGCCATGGCGGCGCTGGTAAACCGCCGGATGTTACTGGAGATGGAGTCACCCGGCAGCCAAGTGACACGAACAAGATCCTTAAAGGAAGGATGGGTAAGCCAGGCTGCAAGAAACTTAAAAGGCTTCTCCCGAGGAGCAATACGAGCATGGATTCCCAGAGAGAGAAGGATAGGCCGGTGATCTGAAAGAACCATAGGCAGATGGGTGACTCTGCTGTGACTAAATAAGGTGAGCCAAGAGGAAGTAGCAAGCGCCCTGTCAAGTCTAACAAAGGTGGCTCCGCGTCTCCAAGTAAACCGGGAACCAGAGAAGCCAAGATCAATGAGGCCAGAGTGGTTGATAAAAGATTTGAAGGCAGGACAACCATGGTTCCGGCGAGAGGCACCCCCACATCGGTCTTCCGGGGCTGTGGTAGCATTGAAGTCACCCGCCAGCAACCAAGGGGAGGATGGTGGAGGGGAGTGCAATGTAAGGTCACTCCATAAGAGCCTCCGATACTGGGCATGTGGACTCCCATAAACAGCCGTGAAATGGAAACTCAGGTTGGACTCAAGATATACCACCTTCATGTGGATGAACTGGAAATGACAGTGGAGGACAGTCACCTGTACATTATTGGACCAGAGAACCCAAATACCACCAGAGAATCCATGCGCCTCCACGCGATGAGAGTGGGGGAATCTGAGTTTCTGGATAACTTTATCTGCTTTGCTTCCAGAGATCCTTGGTTCCACTAAAACAAAAATTTCAGGCTTATAATTAGCAACTAAAGTTTTAAAAACAGAAGGGAACTTTTTGTCTAAAGCTCCCTGGCAATTCCAAGTGATGATAGACATAAAAACAAGTCAAAGAGAAGGGCTGGAGTCAAAATTGACCCCTTCGGTCAGCAAATTGATATCTTCTTCGGTGAGGCCGGGGCGTTCACGGGCAAGGGTTTTCATAGCTCGGACGGTGGAGGCCGGAATCCCATCCCTTGGCCTAGGGTCCAGTCCGTGAATGGTGATACCGTGAGAGACCTTGACCCCCTTGTGAGGATCCGGAGGTTTGGGGAGGAGAGGAGTTGGGTCAGATGACCCCTCAGTGGTGCTGGTGGGGGCCAAAGGGATGGCAGGACCAGATCGGAGATGGAGCCGAGGGTCGGCGATGACAACCGCGGTGTGGTTGCCAGTGTCCAGGCGCGAGTCAGTAACCGTACCCGTGGAGGTGGAAGGGTGCGGAGTGGGAATCACGTCAGCAACCAGAACAGGGCCTTTATTCTTCTGTTTACTAGGTTGGTCACCCCTGCTTGGAGTCTTTGGCTCACCGGACTTTTTCCGCCAAACCCTCTCTTCATTAACAACCAGAGGTCGCGGCGGGGCACCCAAAGGTGGATCAACCTGGGCATCAGAAGGGATATCCGTAAGAACGGAGAAGCGGGATCCATCCCTTGGAGGAGGCTTGGAAGAAGCCACGGACTTGTCGGATCGGTCAAAAGGCCGCTTCTTCCTTGGAGCAATCATCCACTCCCCAAAATCTGAGGCTTCCTTGACGACAGAAGAGTGGGAAGGGCATTCCGACACCAAGATGGTTCCGAGAGTAGCAGCGCTTTGCCTCGCCGGGCAACCTTCCTTAGAGTGGCCGTAACGGCCGCAAGAAAAGCAGATGGAGGGAAGTCCCTCATATTCAATGTAGATAATCTCACCATCTATCTGGAGCTTGGAAGTGAGAGGCTTGGAGAGGTCCAGGGCCACGGCAAGGCGGGCAAAACGGCCACGATCACCTGATTCGGTATTGTAGTCAATCTTAACAACCTCCCCCAAGACGTTGCCAATGGACATGAGCACCTCTGTAAGATAGTAACGGACCGGGAGACTTGGCAGGCGAACCCAGGTAACGATACGAGCGACAGAGTGGCGATGGGGATGGAAAGAAGGCGTCCACGGCTGTACCGAGAGACAGTGGCCAAAAATGACCCAAGGGCCGTTCGTGAGAGCATGTTGGAAGTCGGCTTCATTCCGAAATTTGGCGAGGAAACAGTTGGCATCCAGGTCTATAAGCTGAAAAGGCTCCGACGGTGACGAGATCGCTTGAAGTCGGGAACGGAGCGGGCGGTAGCCAATGCTCCGGCCAAGAAGCTTGACCACTACTGAGAACCTCATGCGGCGGTTGAGGGAATCTAAGATGTGCTCTGCAAAGTCAATAGTGGGGATAGGCCCATTCATACCTAAGCGGACATCTTCACTCCGGAGGCAGAGCTCCGCCTCCGCCGCCGGCGCGGACTCCGAGGTGGCCGCCAGCAGCTTCTCCTTGAAGGTGGGGGACGTCAATGGACCCGAAGCAGGGGGAAGGTCCAAACCTTGCGTTTCAGGAACAAAATCCATGAGAGGGGGCGAAACCCAGATCTGGGGTGTTTCCGGCGAGGCCAGTGGAGGCGGAGGTTCAGGGGAGGAAGCTCGTGTCCCAGAACGAAGGCGCATAGTGGTGAAGGAGAGAGGCAGAGGGAGGGAAGGCAGAACGCTACTGACCGAGAGGGGGCTCGAGGGCGGCGGAAAGGAGAGGAAAGAGGGAGGCTCGTGGTGGTTGTGAGGGGTGAGGGGGGGAAAAGGTTAGAGAGAAGCAGGAGGTTTTCTCTCTCTAACCCATTTTTCACATATTAATAAATCCGACACGGATGCGCATTGATTGATGTGATATCCAATAAACCCAATTATCCAGATTCCAAACACAAGCACGACCCCATTTTGAATCAATGAATAATAGTTTGGTACACTAAGCCAGACGTGCTCAGCCAAAAGAAGTCATTCATCATGTTCATAGTAATCTCTCTTTCTCCTCAATGACTTTTTCATCCTTTCTTGGCACCCAAAATCTCAAACTCAAAATCTCCTATATACTAATCCAAAAATGGGAAATCATCATTATTAGGAAATGGAAATAAAAGTCACTTCACGCTGTCATATTCTGATCTATTACAAAGGGCTTTCAGTACAACAACAGCTGTATAAACAACACATTTCATCTCCTCCTTTATTTGCTATGTCTTGTTTTCATTCTGCATTGAAGTGGATTTTACTTATCAGACTAAATATGACTTCCCTGGTAATTTGGAATATCAACAAAAGTTTTATCAACTAATCATCCATCAACTCTACTAGTTTTAATGTGGTTTTGCATGACTTATAAGCTAATAACTTCTTAGTTTCTTTTGCAATGTAAAATTTGCAATAGCTACAGATTGCAAGTATGCTGTTGTGACCAATTTATTTTCAATTCCTCCATCTTTAAGATTTATGTAACGTTTTATCTTATCTATATTATCATTTTGTCAATGAATAATAATAGAAGTAATTACTAATATTAGCCCATTACTATTACCATAACTCATTACATCATTGTTGACTGACTTGTCTCTACGTTTTAAATTAAATGATATATTTGCTATCACTTTATATTGTTTTTGACCAGAAACAATCAACTTATATTTGAACATTTATTGGTGTAGGGACAAAAATATCTCTCTCGGGCCAGTGCCATTACGCATCCACTAACATTAACAATAATAAGGACTACTACATATGCTCATTACAAATCATTACTGAATCGGAATCACCCACCAAATCCATATAAATCAAAACTAACTTATTGGAACAACATTATACTCAATCTGGTCCTAAAAATACGATCTATTTAAGAAGATGAATTTTTGGTCATAAATATAAGACATATTTCTAATTTTTAACAAGATTTCCTCATTATCTTTATGAACAATGCTCTATAGTAGACAAGGAATAGAGAGAGGGTGGGTAAAATGTAGATGTTAGAGTATATAGGTAATATTATGTTGTTTTAATTAACTCAACTAACATTCTCAATTTAATCATATTAAGTAAATATATCGTATATTTAGGACATGGGAGAGCATATCTAAAATTCACATGAGTTATACTAAACTTTCAATAACAAAGACGCACTCGATCACCCATCGTCCGTGGGTTCAGTGGCGAAGGGAATGAATAATAGCGTCGGGTTGACCACCACGTCGCGAGTTCGATCCTGGGGAGTGACACTTTGTTGTGTCTCCATCGCGGCGCTTGAGGAGGCATCTCCGTAGCTAAGTGAAGATGAGAGTAACCTACCTGTATGGGCAGACATAAATGGCTTGTTGGTCATGCTCCAGAGCCCACAGGGACAGGCCCCAGTGGATCATGAGTTAGGTGCCCTGCCCTTGGATTGGGTTGAGCCCAAACCACTTCCTAAAATTTTGTTACAAAAAAAAGACGTACTCTATCATATCCATGAACTTCGGATCCGACTTGCTACTGGTAAATGTCGCCTGGTTATAGCATCATTTAAGCCATTCTCTAGAAATATAATTTAAATGTGACACCCTCCAGAAATTAAAATAATTCAAAAACATTTAAAAATGAGTTCAAACAATTTAAATGTAAATGAACTGTTTATCGTAGCAAAATAAGATAACAAAGACATGATCGCCATTTAACTTGTCGTCCATGGGGTCCATAATTTTTTATGGGATAAAGGGCAAAATTACCCCAGAAGTTTCCACCAAGGGGCACTGAGTATATGAAAGTTTTAAAAGGGGCAAAAATGCTATGGAAGTTGTAAAAATAGAGCATTTTTGCCCCTGCCGTTATACATACTAACGTAGGGGCAAAAATGCTCTATTTTTACAACTTCCATGACATTTTTGCCCCTTTTAAAACTTCCATATATTCAATGCCCCTTGGTGAAAACTTCCGGGGTATTTTTGCCCTTTATCTCTAAAAAAATTAAAATTGAATATTAAATCAGTAAAGTAAGCATAAAAAATTTGTGACAACATCATTTTCCAACAAATTAAATGAATAATTTATTTGTCTAAATTTCAAGACTATAATGTAAACAAATTCAAAAGAGTTTATGGCGTTCAAAGATCATTAACATTAGTCATCTAATTTTCTAATCATTAAACTATATACTCATTAATCTGAGTTAAAAAAAACTATATACTCTTTAATATCTAACTTTGTCTTTTTTGTTGTTACCTAACAAAAAAGCTTATATATATATAACATATTATAATGTCAAAAGACTTTTTTGCACTTTTTTTCATTCCACGTAGAAAACCTCATATGTAAAAACATATATCCATGACCTCAGCTAGAGCCGGGAAAACGGGCTAGCCCGCTTTAAACGGGTCAGTCCGAGCCGACTCGACCCGTTCTATGCGGGTTGGAAATATCACAACCTGACACAACCCGCATTGGAAGTGGGTCAGCCCGACCCGACCCGAATTTCAAGTTGTTATTTTAAAAAAGGGATAAAGGGCAAAATTACCTCGGAAGTTTCCACCAAGGGGCACTAAGTATATGGAAGTTTTAAAAGGGGCAAAAATGCTATGGAAGTTGTAAAAATAGAGTATTTTTGCCCCTACCGTTAGTATATATAACGGCAGGGGTAAAAATGCTCTATTTTTACAACTTCCATGACATTTTTGCCCCTTTTAAAACTTCCATATACTCAGTGCCCCTTGGTGGAAACTTACGGGGTAGTTTTGCCCTTTATCCCATTTTTTTTTTGAAAATCACCGCCCGGTTTAATCCGGAGTCGATGAGTAGGAGTATTGTTCACATAAGTAAGGTTGTCCCCTCTCCTATTGAGAGGACTTCTCAGTATTCAAACACGCGTTCTCATCCTTACGGGATGTAGCCTACTTACCAGCTCAACCAACTACCCATTGGTCATGAGGTCCATAAATTTGTTTTGAAAATCACCGCCCGTTTTAATCCGGACTCGATGAGTATAAATGTTGCCCACATAAGTAAGGTTGTCCCCTCTCCTAATGAGAGGACTTCTCGGTATTCGAACATGCGTTCTCATCCTTACGGAGTTGCAGGCTACTTACCATTGGTCATGGGGTCCATAATTTTTTATTGTAAATAAAATGTTATAAATTTAGTTGGTTTAGTAATGCTTGTTTAGCTTTTGGTCATTTTGAAAGAAAATCATCTCATAACATCTAGGTGTAAAATATGATTAAATTCAAACAGTTTAATATTTTTATACCAAAAAACGTGATTAAACAATTACCACTAGGAGCATAGTTTTTTTTTTTTTTTGCCAAAACCACTACTAGCATACTAGCATTCATGAATAGAAGCAAAAGTCAGTGTCCGGTTACACTTATCTCTTCAATTTTAAATTTCTATTAACAGCTATATGGACAAAAAAAAGATTCCTATATGTTTTGCAGAAGGGTTAAATATCATTCTGGCCAATAAACTATTTTGAAAGGGTCAAATTGGCCAAAGAACAATAAAATGGGTCATTGTGGCCAAAGAACAATAAAAAAAGCTCATTTTGGCCAATTAACTACTGAAAAATACTAAAATGTCCTTTGGGACCTAATTAATATAAATTTTGAAGATGTGGGTCCCACCTTTAGAAATAAAAAATTCCCAACCCACCCCTCTCTCCCTCCTCCCTCCTTCCCTCCTTCACCACCACCACCGGCCACATTCCTCTCTCTCTCTCTTTCCACCCAACTCACCCACCTCCCCCCTCAGCAACCACAATCAGACCCTTCACCACCATTAACTTTACCGACCCTGTATTAAAAGCACAATGATAATTTCCCACCACCACCACAACAGAATTGTACAATAATGAAGATCCACCACATCATAGTGTGATGCGTGGGCTGCCCAACTTGTCACATGACTCATAATGGCCGCCACTGGTAGGGCCCTTCCGCCTCCTTCTCCGTCTTCGTCTTCTTCACAAGTCAGAAACGATGGCGGTTCTAACTTGGGCTGGTGTGCAGTGTTCATTTGAAGATGAACAGGATGGGGAGGTGAAAAAAGGGTCTGGTTGTGGTGGCTTAGGGTGGAGGTGGGTGAGTTGGGGTAGAGAGAGAGAGAGAGAGAGAGGAATGTGGCCGGTGGTGGTGGTGAAGGAGGGAAGGAGGGAGAGAGAGAGGGGTGGGTTGGGAATTTTTTATTTCTAAAGGTGGGACCCACATCTTCAAAATTTATATTAATTAGGTTCCAAAGGGTATTTTAGTATTTTTCAGTAGCTAATTGGCTAAAATGAGCCTTTTTTATTGTTCTTTGGCCAATTTGACCCTTTCAAAATAGTTTATTGGCCAGAATGATATTTAACCCTTTGCAGAACGCAAATTATTAGGAAAATAGATCCATTCCCGATGCAGCGTTGGAGAACTTATTAATGTGAACTCCTGCTTTCAGATTTCATATTTGCAACTCATACTTTAAAAAGGGACCTAATTATCATAAATTCGGTCTTCTGAGACCTATAGTAATATTTTCTAAAAAAGTACTTCTAGAAGAAATTATAAAAATTAGTTTGATTAGCTATTTGAATGGTTGATTTTTCCAATTATGATTAGTTTCACTAGCTAGCCATTGGCCCTTTATGCCTGGTTCATACCATTTTCTGGACCGCATGTACACAACAATGTACACATAATTGGGTCGAGGCAAAAGTCAATTAAACGTGGAAGTAGTATGTATTAAAAAAGTCAAATAAATTTAGGTGCACGCATCTCTTTCCTTCTCTGTCTGAAAATATATTATTCCTTATTGCCGTCCAACTTGAATACCGTTTTAAACCATATAATTTTTTTATGCAGTGTGAATTTGAAAAATTAGGCATTATTCCATCACACACACCTTATTTATTTAAGCACATCTTTTTACGACTTTACCTGCTCTTGAATTTTATTTTGAATAGTTATTTAGGAGTATCAATGTAATAACAAAAAAACTCAACAACAAGTGAACACAAAAATATCGTCATTTTTTCATACATTTAAAATTCGTTTTGCAAAGTGTTTACTCATTATTACATTTTTAAGATTATCTTTTCATTTCTCGGGACCCACAGCAATTTGGGAAAAAGACAAATAAAGTCGTTCCAATTAGTAAAAGGACAATTGAGGTTGATAAATTGTAAAAAGGACAAGTTGGATCATAAGCACCTAATACACATTAACAAATTTGTGAGAAAAGACTCAAATGTCCTTAATAGTTTGAGATTAGAGAGGATGAAATGGGAATCGAACCATGTGTTTTGTGATGGCGAGGTAAGTGTGTGTTTTTAAGGTATTTGTAAATATTAAAATTGAGAAATTTCACTTTTAGATGAAAATACTAATGGTCAATGTGAACTTTATAGTTAAGGTGAGTTTTTGAACGGAATAATAAAACAGTATTACTATGTTTTGAAACTTTTAGAAGATTAGTAAATCTTATAAAACTTCCAATATAAAATGGTTGTTGATTGAAAAATTTGTGGAACAAAATAGATAATAGTAGTATTTAATTTAACACAAAATAAGTAATGAATGGTTATGTACAATTTTATGAAGGAAAGGAAAGGAAAGGAAAGCAATAAGAGTGCGTTTGTATATCCGGAAAGTGATGGAAGGAAAGGGAAAGGGAAAGGGAAAGGGAAAGGGAATTAAGGTTTTTTAGTAATTTACATATATCCAGAGACCCACAAGTTTTCTCTCTTTATCTCATACTTTTCTTGGGCCCCACAAACTTTTACATCTCATCATTACCTAATTTATCCCTACTTTTCATCTTTACTCTCTTACACTCAATTTCATTTCCATTCCCATTTCCATCACACATTTTCCGTCCAAGCAAACGGGCACTAATAGTGCATGGAGTCTTGAAAGCAGAAGGAAGGAAGGAAGGAAATAAAAAAGGCTTTATGATTAACGTCAGAAGAGAAGAAAAGGTTGAAGCGTACAAGGAAACGGTCCCATCTGCCACGTGTGAAAGAGAGAGAAAGAAGAAGAAGTGTGAGCAACCACTTCTCTCTTCATTTCCATCTTCATTCCTCTGCTTCAACCTTTCACACCTTACTTAATCTCTTCCCTACGAGGTTCAGTTTTTTTTTTTCAAAGCTAAGCTGGACACTATTTTTTGTTGTTGATTTGCTGCTGACCTAAAAGTATGGTTCTCAATTGATGCGATTTCTAACTTTACGTGCTTCATATGACTTAGGATTAGCTTGCTTCTGCTTACTTTTTATTTATATGAATTATTTTTCAATTTATTTGTGGCCGTTAATCTGCTATATCTTTCATTTGAATGCGCTGTGTTGGTTTTGTAATATTCATCACTTGAGCCAAACAAGGGATATGAAACACGGTTGACTTGACTGTTTTGGAAATTGTATTCATTATTCTATTCTCTGAGTATAGTAGTTGTTTCGCTTTGTTGAGAATTATTAGTTCCAAGGATCAAGCTAGTAGAATGAGGAATCTTGTTAGTTTAAGATAGTATCAATTGTTGCATGCTGTTTTTGGTGCATTCATGGCTGTTTTTATTAAATGAATGTTTAGGTGGAGAATGGCAAAACTTTTTGAATATTAGTCTGAATTCGTTGTTATTTATTTTTGTATCCTCAATGTCTGGCCTATGCACATTGTTAGTATCTGCAGTGAAGTTGCCAAGAAGAAAATGGAATTTCAGTAACTCTTGAAATTGTTGTGTGATGCAGATTGCAGATTGCAGATTGTGGCAGTGATATCCTACCAGGGCCATTATGAGTTGTGGCTGCTTTGGAGCCTCAACAATAAAGAGGAGAAGGAGTCCTACTCATAATCATAATGACGTTGATGGTAAGGGCTTAGAAGATGGTGCCTTTTGTATTTCTTATCTTTCAATGAAGCTATAAGTTAGTGCAATCTCATTTTCATTTGTTTGAATCACAAAGCCTGTAGCTTCTCATATCGATGCTCTTTTTTTTGGTGTTCTACAATGTTTGAAAACTTGTCTATATTTGTTTCTTTTGTTATCTTATAGGGACTAGGGAGTCAAGGTTTATCTACCAAAAATGATTGATTATGTCCTTATCCATGCACTTCACCCCACCCCCCACTGTTTGCAAGCTCTATGCACTTGTTGAAAATAGGAACTGTGTGGATTGTTTTTGTTCTATGCGAATTACAAAGTGCTTTTTATAACATATTTATTAAAAATTTAGAAGAACCAGCTTGACATAGCTGTAAGCTAGTTTGCCGTGGTTTGAGGTCATTGATTTGAATCAATCTCTCTGCATATAGAAGCAGAGGTAAGACTGCCTAATATATTTCCTTTCCCAACATCCTCACCAAGTGGGGACTCAAACTGAGTTGGCCCTTTATTCATTTAAATTCTAGGAGACATTTAATTGGCACTATGTTGAAAGCATTTGATGTGCAGTAGAGTTTTGTCCTAGTTAATATTGTAGTACTTTTTTTACTTGTGTTTGATAAATTTTGTAGTTACACTGCTAATTAATTCCCTCATAATATGTCTACTTGAGAGGAAGCTGCGTTTTCATTCATAATGTTACACCTTGGCTGCATTACCTTTCCTTTCTCTATTAATTGTTTCTCTCCCTCACCTCTATTATAAACTTTCCGTGCTTATAATTGAAAATTTATTCACAATCCTTTACTTGGAAGTAAGAATCCACTGCATCACACTTTTGACAAACACCTTGGGAAAATCTGCTTGCAAAACTGATATGTACTATTCCAACCCAATAATTTTTTCATGCTTATGAATAATCACATTTTACTGCAAGCTGGCTCATGTGAGTTTTCAAAACTTACATTAATTAGAGAGTTCACATTTGGGATTTGCAATCCTTGTTAGTCATTAGAAACTTGTTGTCTGTTTTTACATCGTGGAGTTGTAAGGTACATATAGACAATCACACCTGGTAGCTGAAGTGAGGATTGTTTATTTTTCATGTCTGCTGCTGCATCTTCTGAGATTCTGTTTCTCTCCATTTTATTCTACTTATATCTGAGAATATTTTGTTTTATTCCTTTTATTAGCTCTTGTATCTGGCCTTTTTTTTTCTATTTTCCTTTGGGGCCAGAAAAGTTTCTTTTGTGAATAAATAATCTAGTGAACTAAGCCGTCAACCACAGAAAACAAACTAAACAAGAGATAATATTGGTCTTGATAACAAACATTTTCTAGGGTGTCTTTGCTACTTTGCTCTCAGTTTTATTTTGAGTATGCAACAGAGCTATGGTCTTATAAATAATTTCAATACATGCTCAGGCGTTGCACTTGTTAATGTTAAGAGTTTCTCTGATAAAGAACTAAGGCTGGCAACTGATAATTATGACTCAAGGAACAAGATAGGAAGGGGAGGTTTCGGAACTGTTTACAAGGTATTATGTTTAAAGACATTTCCGTATTTTGCATTATTATTGGATTAATATGCATGTCACTGTCAGCCTGTAAAACATACTCCCTCTGGTCCTAAATATAAGATCTAATTGACTTTTTCTGGAAAATCCTTAAAAAAGCAAAATAAGTTAATTATAAATTGATTTACCTAATTTTTTCCTTTAAACTAGTTTATTTTACCTATAAACTAATGGATAATCTAAAAATATATCAAATATGTCACCATTTAATAACCTATTTCGCAACCTTAATCTCTCCAAAAAAAAGTCAATTAGGTCCTATATTTAGGACCGGAGGTAGTATAATAATTCTCCAGGGGTGCTGCTATTTGCAAGTTTCTTTCTCTCTCTTCCTTCCATGCTGAATACCATATATAAGACTCTTTCGTAATACAGTGGCAAACTGGGATCAGTAGATTCCACCAAAGCTTTGAGAATCTATTTCCACAATGAAAATTTTTGTCATGTGGGAGAAAAAAATGCTCTGCATGCGCTTATGTAGAGTCTGGGCATTTATAGGGAAATCTGTTGCATATTTTATATGGTGTCTTATAATGATTAGGTAGTAATGTTTATTTTCCTCAGTATGTCAACGTACACTTTGTTTGATTTTTCTTATTTTTCACAAGAACAACAATACAATTTGGGTGCTTAGTATTCAGCTTTGCCTGTTGAAGTATTTCCAATACTCTTGGGGGCCATTTCGATGGGTGGGCGATGGATTATTTGATCTTGCCTCCATCAAGTATTCACTGTTAAATTTTCAATGGATAAATATTACTTTGGTTTTGAAAAATAAATCCTTTTTTTAAATTGTACCAAAAAGCTTGTACAGAAGACTGCCTAAAAACTGGTGGAAGTTTCATCACCAATGAGTTCTAAATATATGATTCCATGTTATATGCTAGCTTAAGCCTACTATTAAGATTAAGCGCCCGGAAGTGACATTATATTTAAACATTATGCTCTTGTTGACTTTTATGAAACTTCGGGCCAAGTTAACATTATGCTCTTGTAATTTTATTAGGGAACCTTGAGCAATGGAAGACAGATAGCAGTGAAGACCCTTTCTGCAGGTTCAAGGCAAGGAGTCCGTGAATTTTTAACTGAAATCAACACTATATCAAATGTTAAGCATCCAAACCTTGTTGAATTGATTGGTTGCTGTATTCAAGGATCTAGTCGAATTATAGTGTATGAGTACTTAGAAAACAACAGCCTCGATCACGCATTACTTGGTAAATTTGACAAAAAACATTATGTGAATTAAGAATCCATGTATATACACGGAAGAGACGATAAAAACATTTGATCATGCTTTCCTTTATTTCTGCATAAATGTGTAGGCACAAGGAATACCGGTATCAAACTAGACTGGAGAAGAAGATCTGCAATTTGCATGGGTACTGCTAGGGGTCTTGCATTCCTTCATGAGGAACTTGTTCCTCACATTGTGCACAGAGACATCAAAGCTAGCAACATACTACTTGACAAAGACTTTAACCCAAAAATAGGAGACTTTGGGTTGGCTAAATTATTCCCTGATGACATCACTCACATTAGCACTAGAATTGCCGGCACAACGTAAGTTATATTTCGGATACCAGTTGAACTTTAATTGTTTGTTTCCGTGGGAAAGCCCACCATTCCTGTCCAATTACATTTTGGCCCTTTGGCTGTTATTTCTTATTCCACACTAAACATAACGAGGTTGGGATTCTTCACATATGAAAAAGGGCCAAAGGGATTCTTCACATATGCTGAACTGAACTAGCATTCAAAAACGATCCTCACCCTAAAGAATTTGACTCTTAGCTAGTTTTGACTTGCCTGGATATACAAGAAATTATAAGTTTTGAGGTGTTACATATGCAAAATTTGTTTTACAATGCCTGTAATTTAGTTCCACCTAACTCCAACAATAGTTCAAGGGGCACTGGTGAGATGAGTTTTATTTTAAACTAGAATATAACAGATCATGTTGCTTCAAATAATTGATGAAGGCATCATTTGAGCTAGCCTTTCAATATTCAGAAATACTGGGCTGCTTATTAATTTAAGATTAGAGCTCATTTTGATGTTACTGAAGCTCATGGACATCAACCAACTTTTATTTGCTTATTTAATTGGTATCTTGAGTCACTGGATGAAAAACCGTTTACAGAGAATAATTCCTATGTTTTCAGTAAAGCAAACCCAGTGATGCATATGTCCAAAAAAAGGTCAAATGATGTATTTGCAAACAGATCTTAGCATGTGTTTTTCAAATGTTTGTACTTGCAATTGAAATAGTTGCCAGTCATGTACCTTTCTTCAGCATTTAAGCCTGATTTTTTGTACCAAGAGTTTAAGCTCTATAATTTGATTAGTTCCTTGATAGATTGCTTGTGAAAATGTCTATTTGGTGTCTCCTGTAACTTATTTTCATGTATTTAGTAACAATCAGTCTTGTAATAATATAAACCCTTCGAGAACTCTCTTATGCCTCTCTCTCACCGGTGATATGCCCAAGACATTTATTCAATTTATGTTTATCTTCTTCACCTTTCTGTACCTTAATCTTTATAATTATATTTACTAGTTTGTAATTATTTATTTCTAAACATTGGTCAATCCATACTTCAATTATGATTAAAATTGTACCCTGCTTTGTTTTTCATTTGCACAGCGGTTATCTAGCACCGGAATATGCGTTAGGTGGTCAATTAACCATGAAGGCTGATGTATACAGCTTTGGAGTTCTTATACTAGAAATACTTAGCGGCAGAAGCAGTTCAAGGGCAAATTGGGGAAACACTGACAAAGTTCTATTGGAATGGGTAAGTTTTGTATTCCGATTTTGCAAGGGTACTACCATACAACATAATAAACTTCACATACTGTTAGTTTCTCATCTAATAATAACTTTTGTAGTTTTATCATACCCTGAAGATAATGATGCCTTGGTCCTCTTCATTTCACATTCCCTCATATTCTATCATAAATTTGGTCCCAACCAGTTTTTCACTTCTGCTGGTCAGATGATTCATTAAAGGAGAAAGCTTTAGATAGGCTAGTTTACATAAGATGTGATGACTGAAACCATTACTGATTGACATGAGCATGAAAAAAAAGAAGTCCTGCTGAAAAATGCAACTGACACGCTTAAACGTCTGTTAATGATTAACTCTACTCAAATTGTAGAGAAAATGTGCTGTTCTCTCTTTGCTCCTTCCTCATTCCATTAATCATATTGTTTGACGCTGCCAAGAATCATCCCAGTGCAAAAGCTTAATGCTCTTCCTGGAATTCAAAGCCTTGAAATCCATGAATAGTTTAACAAGTCCCTTATAACATACACACGTTTTCTTTATTTAGGGTGAATTACTATGTAGTCCTGCATAAGCCATTTAATTACTAAAATGTCCCGAGATATTAATACACCACGAACAGTTATAATTTTTAGCACTGGATCTTACGATTGTATGTTACTCACTTATTGCGAGACTTTTTAAGTGGATAGATTTATTAGTATGGGATGATTCTCCTTCATATGTATGCAATATGTGTCTGTAGTTCTCTACACAGGACAAAACATGAATGATCGATCTTTGTTTACTCTGTTAGGCTTGGCAACTTCATGAAGAAGGGAGGCTTTTAGAGCTAGTGGATCCCGATATGGGAGAATTTCCTGAGGAAGAAGTGATTAGGTACATGAAGGTAGCTTTTTTCTGCACACAAGCGGCAGCAAACAGAAGGCCACTGATGTCCCAAGTTGTGGACATGCTCTCCAGGAAAATTAGGCTCAATGAGAAGGAGCTGACTGAGCCAGGGTTCTTCCAGAATTCAGGAGAATCATCTAAAAAAAACCTATCCAGTGGCTATACTAGCAATCAAACTAATTCTCTTCCTCCTACTATAACTCAGGTGATCCCTCGGTGAAGCATTTATTATATAATTCCCATTGCCCCTAGTGTTGATAGCAGACTTTGAAGAAAAAACAAGAGGTTTTTTGTTTTTGGGGGACAAAGTCAAGGAGGGAAATGTCAAGGAGAGGGAGTTCCCCATTTTCTTTTTGTTTTTTTCCTTTGTTAATAGCTTTTCTTGCGAAATGAAAGGCATTTTAAAGTTTGAATTCGAGAGTGTATATCCATTTAAATCTCATGTAGATTTGCATTAATATAACGTGTAAATCGAGAAATTGTGTTGTTTATAGGGATTTGGAACTATTCTTCCAAAGAATTTAGAGATGAAATATTTTGTTTGTAACTTGACGAATCCTTCTTTTCCTATACAGCCATGTATGTTCACTGACAAATATTCGCTCCAATAATTTTATCACTTGTTTAAAGGAAAAGGCACCCATATATACATATCACAAAGTTGATTTTCCCACCAAATGAAGAGGCTAAACCAAAAGATTATTTGAATCCAACCCAACTAGAATTCAAATTTAGTTGCTTCAGTTCGTTTGGCAAGAGAAATCACGTAAAAAGAAAACAATTTACAATAGTGCTGTCTCAAAACTAAAATTTCGGCTTAATGTATACATGCTAATCTATATTTTTTTTATCAGTGTCTTCCAAAGACGCTTAATATAGATTCAAGATCGACAGATAAATCGCCGTTCCTGCCTCCTAGAAGATAAATAGCGTAAGGGGCAGATTTATAATCAAATAGGAAATATGCTATTTTTAGCACAAAGTAGGAAACATACTATGCGCGATTATTTAACTTGAAAACATCCAGACCAGGTATTATTATTTATCGTGCACTTTTCAACAGAAAAATAAATTAGCAAGCAAAATTACAACAAAACATGCACAATAGTTTTTTATCCAAGTGGCAATATCTACTAAGAACCTAATTATTATTTAAAAAAATTATTCTTTATTATTCAAAAATTCACAACGCAAACATTCTAATGGATCCCAAGATCTGCTTACACCATAATAATAAAAAAAGAAATATCACCGTTTTCTTTTAAAAAAATTCATACCGAAAAACATTAATCTCCTGCATGGTCATAGTTGTCAAAGATGAGTAAATTAATTAATACAAAACATTGATGTTGGTAGTAAAGCGCACCCAATAAGCCTTATAAACTAATAATAGCAAACAAGAGCATTCAATGAAATACTTAAGGGCCAAAATGGGATGGCAGAAGAGAAAGATTGTTGGGAAACCAAGAGGGTATCATATTCATTATCCTAAGTAGAAAATTATGCAGCAACCTGTTCCTCAGTAGCAGAAGGAGCTTCTTTCTGTGCAGTGCCATTAGAGGTGGACTCGTTTGGCTGAGAGTTAGGGGCACCCTCAGCTGCTTTAGGTGCAGCTTCTTTTCCATCTTTGTCTTTGGCATCTTTGGCGTCTTTGGCAGGAGGAGGAGGAGGAATCATGTGAGGTGGTGGTGTGTGCTTAAGCTTTAGCAATATCTGGCGCAACCTAGCGAGATCGGTAGGTTTGCCAGGTTTTGGGCCTTGGATGACTGTGATTGATGGCTTCTTGTCCTGATCCTTCTTGCCTCTTTTCTTCTCAATGTTGGGAACCTCACGAGGAATGAGCTCAGCAATGGCTTTCCAATAGTGCTTGTCTGCCTCTTTGTGAAACTTCTCTTGGTTAGCCGAGTACAGCTGTGACACAAACAAATATCAATCAATTTCTAAAATTAAATAATGAAAAACGATTACATAGTATGAAGAGATAATATGTTTATGTTGGCTCCAAAAAACATGAAAAAGGAAGAGAATCAAGATATGTAAAGCTTTACCTTCTCCCTTTCTCTATTTTGAACTTTGTTGGTCTCAACATTAAGCTTTCTTTTCTCATAAAATGCCACCTTATATTCCTCAGCTTCCTCAATAATCTTTAACCTCATTTCTTTTTCCGCTTTCTCCTTCTCCTCTAGCAGAATAGCATTCTGACTGCATACGAGAAGCCATGGACATAAACGATGGTGTTGGTAAACAAGCGTAGCACAATTCACACAAAAAAACGAAGTATCTTTTAATTTCCACGAGAACAAAGATTTGTTTAACAAGCATATTAACTGGAGATCAAAGAGTAAGGAAAAGACTTGCTTTTCCACAAACAAATACTTTATTCTCCAAACAACAAACCTCTTCTTTGATCATCCATGGGTAATTTAAGAAATTAAGTACTTCTTCCAGTCTCAAATATATCACATATTTAACTAACTCACATTAAAGATGTTAGATACTAAGTTGTGTTTTTTCTAAACCACAATCATCTTACCTTAGTTCCTCTCCAACCCATTTCTTGCTTGATTATTGTGGACAAGCATCAATAGGGATAATTTGGGAAAAAAGCTTGTGAAAATTAGAATTACATCCTACATTTAGGATTAAGACCAACTCCCCAAAAAAAAAATGTTTTATTTAAGGCTAGGGGGAGTATTACATGTTTTCTAACCAATAAACCTCAATTTGTCTATCCTGAGTGAAAAAGCCCAAGCCTCACACATCGGAGCTTCATTTGGATAGGGGGATTGGAAGAAAAATAGGGAGGGAAGAGTATTACTATTATGAGAGAAAATTTCTAAAAATAGTAAAAAAGGGTCACTATTTTTGAAATTTTCTTTTGCTTTTCTTTTTTTTTTCCTTCCCATCCAAACCAAGGGTATATGAAGACTATTACAATAAGAGAATAAAGACTTACAAAGGATTCAATCAGGGATTTTATTCTGGTAAAAAAAAATTATAGAGATTTTATTGATTCAAAAAAATGTGCAGCTAGTGTGATTAAGAAATTACACTAGATACCATGCAAATGCATTACTCAAAGCATCCTACAACTCCTATAAATATATTGATATGGTAACCATGGAACAGGGCCAGATTAAGCATCAGCTCGAAGCCTAGATAGGAGTTGTATACATAAAAGTAAAACGGCCAAACCCAATATATAAGATGAACTCGGGAAAGGGATCCACTAAAATGTGCTTAGAAAAATCAGATCCAAAGCACAGTAAGTTTTCCCTCCTTTTCAAGAATCAAGATAGAACATCATCCACAACTACCTAACAAATGATCTAGATATGGACAATGACCAGTTAACCACTGACCTCCAGCTGAGTTACTTGCAAACATATCCTTTAACCCATATAAGTTGAGGGGGAAATATGGGAAACAAAAAAAAAATATAAATCTACCTACTTCCTAATTAGGTACAAGCTGCTCCTTCCTACTTAGATCTAAAAAAGGCTAGGGAAAAAACTAAAGAACATACGAGACCATCTCATATCAAAAGTTAATGACCACTATCTTTCCACAAACAATGAATTCTAAAAAAAAAAAGCTAAAATACTGCACCAATCCAGCATAGCCTAAATCTATGCACCAACTAATAAAAATTGGCGTGATTATCAAAGATCTAAGCTTCCAAAGGTGGAGACAAACACGGAATCTAGCAGAATAACACCTTCACTAAAATTTAAAACTCGAGAACTTAGCAAGCCCTAACACATAGAAATGATCAACTCACATACAATTACACTAAAACTAGCATCTTCCAAATATAATCAAAATTCACCAATCTACACTCTAGATCACACAATCAATTACAACAACAACAAAATCAAACAGTGAAATCCGAGATCAACAAACAACTAAACTAGTCATCACAGATCTAAGCAAATCGAAGCGAGATTCATGAAATTAAACACTAACCGTCTCCACTCGCGAAGAGCTCGACCTTCCTCGGGCTCCATGTCGGAGGGAGGAGGAAGAATAGGACCATCGGAGACGAAATCAGCGCCGTCGCCATATCCGTTTCCGATGTCGTTGCCATTTTCGACGGGAACGGAGTCGAAAGGAGAGGAGTGAGAGTAGTCGGGAGGCGGATCGGCGTAGCTGAAGATCGGCGGGGAGTCGGAGGCGGCGTGGTCGACGGCGACGTCGCCGGAGAAGGAGGAGTAGGCGGCGCCGTCGAAGGAGGAGTAGGAGTTGTCATCAAAAGGATGGGCGGAGGAAGAGTTGTTGAGGTTGCTGAGGTCGTCGCCGTCGACGCTGAAGGCATCGAAGGAAGAAGACATGGTGATATTGATATTGATGGCTTCTCTCTCTCTCTCTCTCTCTCTCTCTGTGAAGAAGAAGAAGAAGAAGAAGAAGAAGGAAAGGTTATTTGATGAGAGAGAGAGAGGTGTTTGTGATTTGGAGTAGTAATAGTATAGTACTAGTATCTCTCTTAGACCATAGAATGATGGAGTTGGAGGATCTAATTAATTGTAATTAAGAAAGTTAATGATTTACTTAGGAGATAAACACGCCAATATTACAATTGATCTAGGTGCTCATGAATAAGTTTTTTTTATATCAATGTATGTGTTAATCTTTTTTTTATATCAATGTATTAAAAAATTTGAGTAGTCAATTATCGTCTGTCTTTCTGTTATTGAATATAAGACTATTTTTTTAATTTAATTAAATTAAAAATATTAGTTAAATTAGTTATTATCAGTTTATCACTTGATATTAACAATTCATCACAATTATATACCTTTATCTTCAATCACATCTCTTGTTTGTTTATTATTTGTAAGCATTATTATAGTTGATTTAAAAAGAATTAGGAAAAATTAGATCGGGAAAGAGAAGGGAGAATCCAATTTTTTTTGAAATTTTTTTAATTAAAATAACTACTTGTAAAAAATTAATATTTTTATTTGTATCATACAACGAAATTAGTTCAATCTTACTTCTATAATACATCTTATATAATATAATAAGCTAAAAATTTATTAGAATCATATTTTTCATAAAAAATGTCACATATACTCATACATTTTTTTTTTACCTTTACATATACTCATACATGATACATATGACACATGTAATTTTTTTTAAAAATATATATAAAAGCACAAACATATATATTCGAGACGGGACCGGATCGGGACCCTCGTCCCGTGTCCGTCCCATCTTGAAGATGAATTTTGTCCCTCCTGATTTGTCCCATCCTAAAAATTTTCATGACAAGAATTTCCTGTCCCAAAAAAAGTCACAGGAAGAGACAAGACATGCGATTAGGTTGAGAAAAATTTGCTTAATTGAATTTATTGTGTTGTCATTCAGATAAAGTCAAACGAGGATTTCTCGAAAATAAAAACTTACGAGTGAGAAATGAATAGTTTAGTTAAGATCTGGAAAAATTAGATAGAGACTTTTTTTTATATACACCAGAATAGAAGAAAAATAAATAGTACTACACTAATAGCCACGCTGGGCTAAGTGATTCCGTAAGCCTCAAGCCTAGTAGTAGCTTCTTCTCGCATGAAAAGGCGGAGCTCAGGTTCCAAACTTAAAGCTTTCTTTGCAAAATAATCTGTATGAACATTTTCATTCTGACTTCTCCACACCACCTGGATCGTCCAGTCCTTGGCCAAAAGTGATTTGAATTCTCGTATCAGCTCCACAGTTCCATGAAGATCTAAGTCATTAACATTCTCCAGCTCAATAATATCAAGCGAATCAGTCCACAATCTGTAGTTCCTAAAATCTAGGTTCCATACTCTCCATAACCCATATATACATCCCCACATCTCACCTTCAAAACTATTTCTTGCCTTGATGCCACATGTGAAAGCTTCCACTATACTACCAGCTTGGTCCAATATTACCCTTCCACACCCTAACAGTCCAATTAAATTAGAATAAGCTCCATCAACACATACATCATACTGCAAATTATTACAACTTCCATTCAAAGATATACCCATATCAGTGCAAGAAGTAAAAAAATGGCTTCCTCTGGAATTGAATAGACTTGGTCATGCAACGAACCATACCATGAATTTATGTCAATGCTTTTGTAGAGCTAGAAGTAATTTCCTAATGTGTTCTCTCATTCATCCATCTCCATAATAACCAACATGTAATACAAAACAACACAGTAGTCCATCTACTATTAGCAATAGAAGAAGTATTACTTGTATTATTCTTTAGCCAATCAACAAATTAGATGAAGACCTTCATAGACAACATGTCGTTCCCGGCCGAAGATTCTAAGTGTCGAATGAAGCTTCTTTCTAAGATCCAACTCAAAACAAATAGGAGCATATCTCCCTCTTTCACTTAAATAAATAAGTAACTGAATCCACTTTCAGGGTCCTTCCAAGCAAACCCTATCTTAATCAAACTTTTTGCGTTAAAAGGGGAAGCACAGGTATATGCACCCAAACTGCCACGTTCTTTTGACACTCAGCTACCCAAGGATCAAAGTTTGGTCACCACCTTTACACAATCAAGTAATGATCAGCAACCATCCACGGACCTTCGAAGTAAACGTAATTCAAATCATTTTCATTAGAAAAAGAGACTACAAAACAGCCATTATCTATATCCTGAATCTCGTACGAATCACTCGTCTTCCAATATCTATTAAGGCTATTCTTCAACCCCCACAAGGAGACATTTTTTATCCATGATCAAGGTATCCCCTCACTCGACAAGTGAGAGACTAATTCCCCGCTGATTTGTAGGCACCTCAAAGGGTGAGACAGCTGGCCTGAGAGACATTTTTACCCATAACCTTAATAATCAATGATTTTCTCCATGGAACACACCACCTCTCATATTCTTATCTAGTAACTTCCAACATAGGAATATCATTCATGCACAATTGACTCCTCATTTCCAGAGGCCACACCCTCATCACTCTGTCCAGCCTTCCAGAAGAAACCTTTCAAACTGTCAATGTTGCCTGTCCATTCATCCTCAAACACCCCACTACCCCATGAGTCCAAAGAACACCCCTTTGGATTAGCATCCAAGATAGTTTCCTTATATAAAGACTTTTTCGTCCCTTCTTCCATAGAATCCTCTTCCTCCAAACTACCAGTTTCCAAGGTTGTAGACCTTGTTCTTTTTTTCTTTCCTCGATCATAAGAATTTTCAGCCTCTAATAAGCTGCCGCCTGTGATATCACTTCCTCTGCCGCCAGCGTTATCACTCCCACTGTTCATGGCTTACACTCTAGTCTATTGAATATTTTATGGTTAATTAGAAAGAGACTTTTCACTTAGCTCCTACAGGAATAATTTTTAAGAATATTAATGTATCAACCATAAAATAGAAAAAAGGAGGATAGTAAAAATATTATTGGTGAAATTATCACTGTTTATGTAAAGAAATTTAAGTTTAATGTAACCTCTTGTCCTTGGAATTTATTTTCATCTTGGTTTCAGCCTCTCAAATTTCAATTCGACTATTTGAGAACTAAAACTATAATGGGAGTAAGCTTTAAGAACTATATTCTATTAACCCAAAAATTTATAAACATCACTTTAGAAAATTTAAATTTTAAATAACAACTCAGTAAAAAACGTGATTGAATATAAATATTTGTTTTCCTTAAATTAGGTTAACACTTTCTTTTTATCTTATATTATTCATTTTATTGAACAATTATAATAATAAAATGAACATAGAGAGGACTATTGTGGATTCATCCAAAATCCCCTCGTGTTTTTTTCGTCCAAAATTAAGTTATTTAATATGCCATTTTTTAAAACATCATAACTATTTTCTTCAATTTTATTACTTTGTTAATCATTGAGAGAAAACTTCCATGTGAAAGATTTAGAAAGAAATTATTGAGAAACATTATTGAGAAACAAATTGACAATTAACCAAAACTAGGTTAAACCAAAATGATCACCCCAAAAGCCCAAATAGATTTACATTTATATTAAGAACTAAAGGAGTTCTTTTTTTTTTTTTTTGACCAATTGGCCTTCCCCTTTCATTTCTTACATTTATATTAAGAACTAAAGGAGTTCCACATTGGCCTTCCCCTCATTTTATTTGGTAACTGACAATTAAAAGGATGCCTAGCACGACTAGCCAATTGTATTGTAGTTCTTCAAGAAATGAAAGAAACCACACCAGAAGAAATAGAAGTGGAAAGAATCGTGGATTTTCACAAATATGAAAAACCGTATTACATCAGTGTAAAGTTACATGAATATGCACCAACTCAAAGGACCTGTTGGTTAGGTTAGTGGAAGTTAATTCCTCCATCCAAGCATCTATAGAACAAAGATCAGGTATTGATCAACACATTATGATTGGTGAGAATGTGTACCTTACCTCCTCCAAATGCCGGTGCTTGGTTTGGTTCTATTTCTTACAGGCTCTCACCGACATTTGCCGGCTGCCACAAAGCACACTAGCCACAGATTAAAAGCACAGGGCAAGGCACTCAAGCACAGCCTATCTGGCGAGCTGGTTTGAAGCATTTGGAAGATGCACAAATGGCACTGCATTTGCTGGGAGGACCAATATGTGACAATAACTTACATATTCTTTTCAGGTATACACCTATCTCAACCTCACTTTAGTGAAGGTTTTAAAACTGATACTAGTGTGGGAGCTCTAACATGGGGTTCGGACTCGAAACAGAAAGGAGTGAAAGGCCAGACACAGGCATAAATCAGCAGTAATCCAACCTAACACCCATTCTCCATGCTGATTGATGTCACAGACAAACATGTATATGTCCCAACACCAGCCATTTTGATAAGCAAGATAGAAAAATGCGTTTGTTTGTGTCAAGGAACAGGAGGAGCATTCCTTGGAAATCTAGCAGAGGACGGCATTCGTTGCATTGTTCGAGGATATTCTTGTTTCGATCGTTTATTTGAAAACCCCTGCATGGACCTGATTCACAGAAATAAAAAACAGTAAATGTAAGAGGGAAAACTTTGGCAAAAGAATGGGAATAACAATACCCAACATGTAACAGAATATAACACTGAAATTCGTCCCAAAAAAACAAAAAGGGCACATGAGCTTTTCATAGTCATGAAAGGCCAACTTCATCTATACTTATTTTCACTTATGATTAATTCTAACTAGTTTTTTAAGGCTCCAATGCAAATGAAGGGAATGGTGTGTGTAGAAAAAATAGAAATGGCAGAATAGTCCGACAATTTAATTAATGATGGTCTCCCATATTTATAGTAATATGAGGAGAGAGAAATACAAATAGAAGAATAAGTCAAACTAGCAACAACCTAGCTAGATAAACTAAACAAACAAATAAATAATATAAAAATAAATAACAAACCCTAGAAAAACTAGATCAACCTAAATTTGACTAATTCAAATTATTCAGTGTTGAATTATTTCCAACACTCCCCCATAATTCAAAACTGAATCATGCATTGAAAAAAGCAACTCTTCATCATTAGTTCTTCATCTTCAACCAGAAGCACCATTCTTGGGTCAGATTTGAACACCCCCTGAACATCAAAACTATGCACTTGACCTAAACACAGAGAGCAATCAAATAAGGCACAGAGGCAACAACATAGAGCTTGTCGTATCCCAACACAAACCGAATGCAATCACCACTAGGATCCACCGGAAACAGGATGACAACTCCAAAACACCTCATTATACCATGACAAAACAGATCTGAAACAACCAAAATCAATCCCAAAGATTGAACAAACCAGGTCAAAGCATCAAAACCAGTCCAAATCTGAACAAATGAGATCCAAATAGATGACCAAAGCACCAAAGAAAACACAGCAACAAACTCGCCATAATCTGGCCATTCTTGCAACTCGTAGGATTTACTGGTTCTCCTACAACCAACGGTTTTACAGGTTAACCAACAACCTTAAAAAGCTTTTACAGGCTTAACTTCAACCTACAGGATTTACCGGCTCTCCTGCAACCACAGGTTTTACGGGCTAACCTGAAACCTTACGGAGCTTCAAAGACAACCATCGGGAAACACATTGAAACTCCAAAAAACTGGACGACCCACATAACACAACCGCCACAAAAAGACCGGAAATCAGTACACCCGCTTCACGCTCCGGCAAGTGGATGAACGACGACGACGCGTGAACGCCACGCGCTTACCTCCCGCTGTCATAAGTTGATCGGACCACCAGGAATATACCGATGGGTCCCCTATGAACCCATATATGTGGTGTGTGTCTTCAAAAAAGTGCCCAGAAACAAAACCCCTAAATTCGACGCTCTTCCCCTTAAAAAAAAAATAGCCTCCACGAACAATGACAAAGAAGACTATAGAGGATATGGGAAAAATCTCGACTCTTTTGGAGTTTATGATTACAAAGGCAACTTAGATTAATTGCCTAGGGATCGGACTATCCATTCTTTAACCTAGCTCTGATGCCATGTAGAAAAAATAGAAATGGCAGAATAGTCCGACAATTTAATTAATGATGGTCTCCCATATTTATAGTAATATGAGGAGAGAGAAATACAAATAGAAGAATAAGTCAAACTAGCAACAACCTAGCTAGATAAACTAAACAAACAAATAAATAATATAAAAATAAATAACAAACCCTAGAAAAACTAGATCAACCTAAATTTGACTAATTCAAATTATTCAGTGTTGAATTATTTCCAACAGTGTGCTTGTTAGGTGTGCAGCAATATAAGCTTAAATAAAACCTAATTCCACATCAAGCATGGAAATCTTCCTTCCTTTTGCAGATTCATTGAAATTTTGAAAGCTTCCTAAGCATCATATCTTGTTACTAAATCACCTAATCAAATTTCCAGCACAAACTCAAGGTAGCACCAACATCACAAGCCATATTTTCACTAACATTGAAATTCATCATTCCCTGGAAGCCTACCAGCATCTAAGAGGGAGCAGCACATATGATGAACATCAAAATCCGTCATTCACTTCCTCATTTGCACCTACCATCCTTCGCTCTCATTTTATTGTCACACCCACCCTCCATCGCTCACTTAATTTTCCTAATTGCACCCATCCATTTCGCCCTCTGGTTTCATCTGTCAAGCTCCTGAGGCTGTCTATATTTTCTTTGTATCAATCGAAAGAAACTTTTCTATTAAGGGGAGTGTGTACTTCACAGCTGAAACAAGATCCATTTTATTACTTGAATAGTTATACCAAACAAAGTACAAAACCACATTCCACTTATCCTTTCTAATATACCGAACACACTTTTAAAACATATTCCTAATATTTTAACTACACATTCTCATTCCCATTTCCTTTTCTGACCCCCTTTCCTTCAAAAATCCTTCCAACATACCCCAAAATAAGCCCAAAAAGTTCAATTCATGATTGAAACAGCCAAAAGCCCGATTGCGGGCAAGATAGCATGCAGTTCACAAAAGGCACACATAGCACATGTCAAAACACCCATAGATTGAAAAAACACGTAGTAGAGTGACCCATTTATAAATCATCCAATATGCAGAAAAAAAAAACAGAATTTAGAAAACTACGATCTACTAATCAAAATAACAGACCTTGGAGAATCCTGCCTTTTCTGAGGGCATTGACCAAGCATTGTTCTTAGACTTCCAAGTGCCTTATCAGCAGCCTAAGGAAAAAAGACATTTCAGTACCCAATAACATATATTAGAAAATGAAAACCAAATTGAAGACAGATATTCTAGAACAAGTTCAACGATAAAACTAAATTTACCTGCATTTTAGCCTCATCCCATGTTAGTCCTACCCCTTTGCCAAACACCTGACCGTCTATTTCAACCTGAAACATGAAAAAATTAATAGAATTCGCCTAAGTGGAAATAACAGTCCTCATGAATTGCACAAGAATATTCAAACTCCTTTTGAAAGAAATACATTAGCCCACAATGACATACAACTATCACGTAATTTTCAAAAAATACTTCAATATCAACAGAAAACACCACTTCAAAGAGTAATGATAGATTGTTTGATTTCTTTGTGATGTATATTTTACACTAATATTGTTTTTTTTTGGGAGGGGTGATAAATTAAGTGAAGCTAACTCAACCCCGTGGACAACAAACAAATAACAGAAATAGTAGATTGAGCAAAATTTGCATGTACTATGACACTACATTTCACGCTGGACCAAACTGCATAATGAATGCCTTACACTAACCCTAGCAAGAGAAAATAAAGCACAGCTAATAAACGAGTGAGAGTTAATAACAAGCAATAATAATACAATCATTTGCATGATTACAAGTTCTAATGGTGTGATAACTTATTTGTTACAATAAAAGCTTAGCTGAGTAAATGAAAGAAAATAAAGTCTACACATCAACCAAACATTTTTCTAAAACTAGGTGCTTTGTTCAGACCACAAAACCCTATCAATTACAAACCTGTGCATGAACTTCATCATTCTGAACTGAACTTGTTGACACTGGAGTAGGCTGATGTTGAAAGCTTACACCAAGACCCTCCATTATACACTGAAATTGAATATTTAAAGCATATTAAGGATGCCATCCTTAAATGAATATGGAAAGGAGGGGGATAGAAATCTCAGTTTATTAAATAATTACCAATTCTTTGAGGGCAGAGATTGAACCCATTGATCTCTTGGAGACTTCAAGCCTAGGATCCAAAACTCTTGAAGGCTCTGTTCCAGTTGAATATGTAGGCTCCTCTTTAGGCAAAGAATTAGTATTACTCATAAAACCATTGTCATTTGTCGGAAATAGACTGGCATCCCCATAATGGATACCAGAATCAGACTTAGAACGAGATATATACCCATCTGCAAAATAACTGACAAAAACTAAATAGAAGTATAAAAAACAAGGATATAGGATATGATGTGAAATAGTTCACCAAAATACATTAGAAAGTAAAAATTGATAATGAAAGTGATATTGATTAGTCATTCACATCCCTTATTCTCAGGCTGAGAAATAAGATGACAAATTCAGATGGTTTCGCACCACAGGTTCTGGGCTTTCATGATAATAATCTCCCAAACTAAAGTTCAAACCATTATCCCCCACCAACCATTTCACTTTCTTTCATCCAAGCACCAAACATACACACACAAGATCTAAAACAAGTGTTACTCACTCCCATTTGATTAACTATAATATATCACTGCAGTGCATCTAACCTCCAAATTTTACAATGCATGATATAATATAAATTATTTCTCCTACCACAATTCCACCAGTGGACCTGCCTGCAAACTCTCCATTCAGTTCAGTTTTTGAAATAAACCAAGAAAAAAGATTCTAAAGAAATGTGATGCCAAATCATCAAATGCCATGATTAACTTGACCCATGAAAATAATCAATGGTATATTTTAACTCGTTTAACCAGAATTTGCTAACAACTTCTGCTACAAAGAGTTGCCTATTGAAATTCAAAACTGTGTTCAGGTATTAGCCTAAGTTTTCACTGTGCAGCAGAAATATTTAGCCCTCACTAAATAGGCCATATTAGTGTTTTAAGTATTGTAGTTATGACAATTGCATCATTGCTGCCAAAAATACAATAAACAAGTAAAATAAACTCTTTTACAGAATAATATTTATCAAGCCACGATATAATACAAATGATAATAAGAAATTACCAGCCAAATATTTAAGGGACTCCACACAAGCCTTATTTTGCGCTTCCCTTCTAGTTCTTCCAACTCCATCACCAGTTTTTTTCCCAGCAAAATATGCCTGCAAATAGGAATGGAAAATGATAAGCTCCCTCAAGCAAAAAATTCTTGGGAGAAACAACAGAAGAACATGATCAAACAGCTAATGCTGCTCTCCAGGGAGTATAAGGGAATCTAGTTTGAGCTTCTGACCTATTGCAAAAATTGTTCAGCTGGTTCATTTACCAGCTAAATCAAATCTGAATCCACATTAACTATTTTCTTGACATATCAAAGCAAGTGAAATTTTTACTACCAAACTTTGTTGGTCCAAATCAATTTTTGGTCAGCTAAGTAAAGAATCATCTTGTAATTTTTTTATTTAACCTAAATTGAAAATCAGACCATTTCATGCAAACAGTTTCCAAATGTACAAAAAAAAAATGAAAACTAAAAAATTCTTGTTAAAACAAAAAAAGTCTGGCCACCAAAGAGAGAGATACCTCATATGAGAACTGTAATTCTTTACCGGACACCAATGATGGCCTGAACTCCACCTGTTTGCAGTAAAGCAGAAGAAAATTCATATGGCACAATGTGAAAATAATTAAATAAATGACTCCAACTAACTATTTTCTTGCATATCATTCACCTTAGTTCCACATTTAATTGCAATTTCTTTCATTGCTGCCGTAGGAGTATCAGCATGCAGAAGAGAACGTCCAGATTCAGAGTCAAGATCCCTCAAGCTGGAAGATGGCCTACTCATGGGAATATCTTCACCTGTATGACAAGTTAAAGAACCATGAATCCATGAAATATTATATATATATATATATATATATATATTAGTGGAAAATATATGCAACTGAAAAAGTGAATGTTGTGGATTACTTAAGAAGGAATGAGAGCCGGAGAGTGTATGATTCAGTCTGGGCCGATCATCTCTATTATAAACCTATACATAAATTTAGTACACATGATCCATTAAATGAGCCAAAAGTATGGCCTTCCAGCAAAACACCAAATACAGGATCTAGACACAGCCAATTACCTCTTTTGACAATTTAACATTCTCATGATGAACTCTATCAGAAGTAATAGAACTCTCAATCTTGGGAAAATATGATGGATGATGAGGTCGGTGCCTTTCAATACGCAATGGTTCAGAATCAACAGGGAACTCCTTGGGAACTGCCCGGTTCAATTGCTGTGGACCCATCTCATCTTCTACAGGAAACCAGCCCCCACGTGGTAGCACACGCGGTGGTGGTGGTGGTGGTGGTGGTGCAGAAACTGGAACAGGTGGCCTAAGGGGAAATGGAGGTTCACTTGGAGTAAGCTCTCTTGTATCTTGCCCATGCTGCAAAATAAGAAGCCTACGCCTGGTATCTGGGTCCAACTCTGATTCAGGCACCTCACCCTCTTCTCTGGCAGGAGAACCATGTAAACTAGGTTCTAAAGGAGCAACTTGACCCATTGGCTTAGTTAGGGGAAACTGTACATTAGCCAATTGAATCAAGGATGCTTGTGTTGGTGGTGTAGGAAATGAACCAGTAGACGACACCATACCGAAAGTGATCCTGGGATCTACATGAGAATTTGTTGGAGGAGCTACTGAAGAAGCTGACATTGCTTCCTATAATGTAAAGTTTCAAGAAGGATAAGACAACGTTCAAGTTCTGTTACATATAAATCATGGATCTCATGTATCCATTCAGTGCTTATGCTTGTTACCTTTAATCTCCTTTCTACCTCAGCATCTGCCATGCCATCGAATGGAAGTGAGTCTTTATTTCCATTGGAAGTGAGAGCATCATCCTGAGAGGAAGAGAAATACAATCACTTAAGCACAGCGGCACACAAAGATATGACAAAATTAATGGATGAGCACTTGAGCAGAATGCTATTAGTTCAGCATATTGTATGCTAAGCACCACAAAATTGTAAGTTTAGAGCATATTCACGTAGTTGGTGGACAGTAACGAACCTCTGAAACTAAATAATTGCTCACATCAGGCGGAGAAGGGACATCTTTAACATCATCTTCATAAGCAATCTGAGAAATCTTTTGTAGCAAACCATCATCAAACTCTCTGTCACCAAATCAGAAATTGTAATCAGGTCCAAGAATCATGTCTAAACTAATTCTAATTGAGGAAAGGTAAAATGCTAAAAAAATAGTTCTGATACTAATGGATAACATATATTCCTAGTTAGGCATGGAAATGTTAATATGTGCACATTCTGTTATAAAAAAATATTTTCCTTTTTTAAATGACCAAAAATAAAACATAGAGATTTGAGTTCTTACTTAAAGAAACCACCCCTAACATTGCAAGCAACATTTCTTGCAACACACAAGACAGGGACAGCATTGCTTGCCTACAACACAAATAGATTAGATGAGTTTAGATGAAAAAAGGAATACAAACAAATATCCGACTATAAAGATTAGCTCATTTACTTCAGCTTGAGGTGCATAGTATGGAGCAAATGCGGGGACAACATGCACCCGAGGTTGATCTTTCTCTTCCCAAACTTTCAAGCGATCATCAATCACTAATGCCATCTTAGGATGGCAGAAGCCTTCTTGGAAGACATTGAACAATGATTTCTTCGAACCTTCATAGTTATTCAAATACCACAGAAGCATCAAAACACATAAAACAGTGCCAACAGAAACATGATATGCATGTGCATTTGGAAACAAATCATCTACCAGTATTATAAGCATAAACAGATATCATGAATTTCAAAAGCAGGTAGATCACTGATGTATAGAATGTCATTCACAAAGTAAAATGAATGGATTGAAAGAACATGCCACTTACCAGATTTGACACACACAATGCGATCTAAAAGCTCTTTGGAATTTATCAGATTTGAATCTGGATCAAGAAGCCTCCACATTTCTAAAGCATAATCCCTTTCAGCCATTGTACAAACATAGACCTCAAAACGCTTGCGCCCTCTCGCAGTTAAGTAGCCCCGAAGTTCTTCCCATGCAGGTCTTAGCCTTACAAGTACACTTGTATCACGAATCTTTACAAACAGAGAAGCTTTTGTCAGATTGGCAACACACAAAATACATCTACTTGTGAGATTAGAAACTTGATAAAACATAGGCACACCAGCACATGCTTCAATGCCCAATCAAACGTCAAAGCATCTGCTACAGATATCTCAGGAAGTGCTTTATGTTTCAAGGACAGAAGCTTATAAAATACTATCAATGCAAATGTAAATATATTCTCGCACATTATTCCAATGTTTCAACAACAATGCAAAGTAAAATTCAAACTAAAACCACGGAAAAAAGTGCCAGAGTATAACTGACCCTAAGAAAAACCAGAAATGTCATTTGTAGAAAACAGAATAATAGAGGAATTATACCCACAGAAAGAGGAGCAGAATAACCAAGGATTTGCTGTTGGCACAACTAGATAATTGAATGTGCAAAAGTTATACCTGTGGGTTTATGCGAGTCAGAATAATGTTCTTCTCCTGTAAACGTATCAATGGTCGAATCAGAGGCTGATGACCCTCAGAATACGCTGGGACAAGTTCTGATTGAGTTTTTATCACTTTTCCATTATCAACAACCTGATCGTTTTCAGCATATTGCTTCAATATATTTTTGTCATCTTGATAGCGTTTGGCCTCTGCCAGCATACCAGAAATCCGCTGTGGATCTACCTCTGTGCTCAATTTCCTCTGGAGTGCTTCAATTCTATCCTCAAATGAGCGCATTGTGTTTGCAACTATAAGGGTTTCATCAAGATCAAACACTATTCCCAGGCATCTAAGATTTAACATGACAAGACACGAACTGTACAGTCCTGGTGCGACAACAAATCCCCAGAAACACGGTCTGTCGTTACTTCGTGAATACATTGCAACCAAATGTAATTCTTCACCACATAGTGGCATTATAGCAGTCTGCAGTGCCAATTTTGTGATCACAGTTAAAAATCCAGTAACGTATCATGAAAAAGATTACTGATAGCTATGGATGATCAGTTTGTAAAATGTAAATAACCAATGCATAAGGAATGGCAGCTGACAAGGAGGTTTTTATATCAAAAAATCATTATCTGTATAAGAAGTAAGCTACATCCAAAACAAACTCTTACAGTTGGTTACCCTGCCCTCTAGTTATGTTAATCCTTTAGTTCCCTAACTAGATATCAGATTACCAACCTGCCATGAGACATATGTGATAGCACCAATAGTTCTCATACTAAATATTCATAAAAGAACAATCCTATATCAATTCTGTGAGCTCTACACTTAGGCTCAATTTTAAAAATTAAAAATTTCCATGATTTTTACCACTTAAATCAGCAAAAACCCTAAAACTAATAATAAATACTACATTTGACTATCACACCATAGTACAACATGATAAGAAACCTTTCAGAATTATCAAATTGTGGATCAATCAGAAACAGTAGCCATGAGCCATAAACTACCATTACACAACATTTAGCAACCAGTGGACTCTATTCACTTAGTGAGGAAATAGAATTCCCGTCCTGTCCAATGGTGAGTTAGTCATGTGGGGGCCTTAATTAGCAAGTCCAGGAATAATAAGTTCACAATACAGCAGAATTAACAAGTTCACATAAAAAATCCACTTCAATTCCACTAAGTCCAGCAAGATTCTGTCCAATGTCCTCATAAAGATTAGCAAGGTTCTTTTGTAATACACGGGGCATCTTCAAAAGTGGAGTACTTTAACTTAGTTTTTACTTTGTTATAAGCATGTTTTAGCTATTATACCTTGTTCTCCCTGACACATGAGGAATGGAAATGAAAGAGCGGGTCCTGATTCTGCAAATTCTTTGACTCCATTTTGAAGAAAACACCACTTGAAGTAACTGTGTGAAGAACAGCAAGTGGTGGACATCTTTCACTGGATTGAGAAAACTGACTTATTCTGATTTCCTTCAACAACACATGCAAGTTCTTGTTGTCCTTGTTCTCTTTCACAGGATATATTTCTACTTCCCCCAATACCACCTCCCCTTGGTACACCTTCGATTTATACATAATAATCTCCTCTGTAATTAACCTTTCATAAAAAGATTGTGTAAGTAAGTAAGTGAGTGAGTCAACTCAAGAATTTGTATCTTGGTTCAAGAATGCTTTAGATTCGTCCGATTTATAACAAAAAATAATACAAATTAGGCACTTTAGGTTGATTTCCTTAGATCTGTGATTGATGATGATGAAGGTGATGAAGATGAACAATTCGAAACCCTAGATCTTGGATTTGCGTGAAAGATAAGCGGTGATCGTTTTTTCTTTTGTCTTTGGAAATTGGTGTGGTTTACTTCTAGCTAGGGTTTTTGATTTGATGATTCTGTCTGGTGATGATCTTGAAGATGGTATGATAATTTTAGAGAATCGGTCGTCGAAAATCGAATCGAAGAGAAACCCTAGATCCAGAAAACGAAAGGTCAAAAATAGTAGTGCTACCTTCCAATGCGTAAGCCTACTAGCTAATAAATAATAGTACTCCCTCCGGTGTCATGTAAGAGCCAAAATTTGAATGGTTTTAGTTAAGAGCTCACCCCATATTCTCTCCTCATTTAATGCATTTTTTCCTAGTTTACCCCTAACTCTCTTTCATATTTATTAATGCTTATGTATTTCTCTCTCTTAAAAGTACCATAATAAATATGGGCAATTTTGGAAAAGAAGCATTAACTCCAGACACCCAACTAACATTCACATGTTTTCTTAAGAAGCGTTTTTTTGACTGCTAACTCTTACATTAGGGACCGGAGGGAGTATTATAATATAAAATCGGTAGTTAAAAGGCGAGGGTGAGTAATTATTGGGGGCTTTTTAAATATTGATAATGATAATTGATAATTAAGAGTATTTACTTTTCCTAGATTGTCGATTTTAAATAGTACTCCCTCCAATCCCTAATATACGAGTCAATCGCAAAAAAATGCGACTGTGAATGTTAGTTGAGTGTCTAGAGTTAATATTGTCTATATTTTAACTAACATTCAATATTATCCAACAAGACCTTTTGATCAATAATACATCACCAAGCATGACAAATGATTGAGCGTAATGGTGTCGTGTGATTCATGTAGCCGACCCCACCAAGTTGAGATAAGGCTTTGTTGTTATTGTTGTAACTAACATTTTTAATCTAATAAATTAGGTAAATAAGTATTATATGTAGGACCGGAGGGAGTAATATTAAATACTATAATATTGGTGTTAAAAAAGTGAGGGTGGGTAATTATTTGGGGGGTTTTTTAAATATTGATAATTGATAATTAAGGGGATTTATTTTTCCTAGATTTTCGATTTTAAATAGTAGATTTGGAGGTACGCCAAAACTCGTTGTTGGGTTTCTGACGTGGAAAATGGGAAGGGCCTAAATGAAAAGAGATTTGGAAATGTGAGGTGATAGTGATATTATTGAGGAGATGAGGATTGTAGGGCACGTGGCGTTTAGTAATTGGTTAGGAGCGTACGTGGTTGTGATGGCAGATGCTGGTTCTTTGACCATAACACTGAGCTTGGATGTCATGTCAGTAAGACAGTAGCAATTACGCGGAGACGCTAGATTTTCTCTCGGCGGCCACCAACAAAGCATGCTAAGAATGGTCATTATAGATATATCAACATTTTCTGTCCAGTAAAGGATATCAAGATTATTTTTTTATGAATGTACCAAAATTATTATATGACATCAGGTCAATAAAAAAGATTATTATATAACATGTTTTTTTCTGCAAAATACCGCCCACTAATCAGACATTTATTAGCAATCGACTAATCTATCTCGAGAAGTAAGAGTGTTACTTATATAGGTAAGGTTATTTACCCTCTGAATGAGAGAGTTTCCCGCGATTCAAACATACATTTTCACCCTTATGGGGTTGAAGCTCACTTACTAGTTCAATCAACTACTAATTGATTATTATTTAACATATTATAATATAAAAAAGATGACATTAAAAGATTGTAATAAAATGAAAATGACCTAGGGTCTTGTAGTTAAGTTATAGGGGTTAAGAGTCATATTTGTCCCTTAAGTATGCACAAAGGATTATATATGCCCTTAAAGAATTACGGTATTTTGAAGCCCAAATTTTCCTTAAAAGTATGCACAAAAAATCATATCCACTCGCGAAGTATGCACAAGTGGTCATGTAAGTATGTATGAAGGGTCATATATACTTTTAAAGTATGCACAAATGATCAATTTAACCGTTAATATTTTAATGGTAAAGGACAAATATGATCTCCATGCATATTTTAAGAGCAAATATGGGTCCAATAATACCTCAGGAGAAGATATTATCCTCCATGCATCTTCAGGAACAGATATGACTCTTAGTCCTCAAGTTATATGACGTCTCCCTATTATAGGTGGTGAGGTTGTGGGTCCAATCTCATTTGTAACCTCAACAGTGCTTGCCAATTTTTTTTTAAAAAAAATATGACTATGAACTTTTAGTTATTTCTTTCTCTTCTAAAACCTTGATCATAGTAATTTTTCTTTAGTTTTTATAGATTTAAGTATGCATTGCACTTACCTCTCAAGAAGATCATGCTAAATTATAAAAAATTTGACCACGATCCCTGAAGTACCAATGCTAGATAAAAAAAAGAGTATGTACAAGAAATTCAATGTAGGAACAATCATATTTTATATATATGTTGCTATGAGTTTTTAGTCATTTATTTCTCTTTGAAAAGATATAGATCATATAAAATTATATACTCTTCTCTCTCCATGGACTATCACTTAAATACAAATTTTATTCTCGAACAAAAATGTACAAGTTTGGATTAAAAAGTGTCTCAAACGCTTCAAAAACTAGCAGAGTGGTGACTAGTAATGAGAGATTTTACAGTGATAATTGTTTCAAATGTCTTGTCTGAATATATTATCATCTGATGAAATTTATATTCACAACAAATTAAATAATTTTATATTTTAGCACAAAAAATAATGATAAAAGTAGAAGGAAAAAGTTCGTATAAGAGTAATTAAGGGCATTTGTATATATCTCAAAATCTATGGAAATATTTCTTTTCAACTATAAGATAAAAGGAGGCAGTGAAGGGATAAGGAAAAATGACAAATAAATACTTCCGAATGTCCAAAAGGACAAGTAAGGAACTCAAATTTCTAAATAGAAAAATTAATAACGAGAACATACCTATTAACAACTAGAACATACTTACTACAATTGTCTTGAAAATACTCCAAATGTTCCCATTCATGTCCACATACTAGATGAGGCACCTTAAGATGTGGTTAAAGTAACTTTTGGTCCCTGAGCTTTATTTAGAATGTTTAAAAATATTTGTACATCTCACAGTATACTTTTGGTCCCCTATCTTTTGGCCTCTTACTTTTGGTCCCTTAAGATAGATTAAATTTAGAATAATGTATAAAAATATTTTTATTTATCATGTCACAGTACGCATTAAACGTTGGTGTCATAACTAGATGAGGCACATTGACATAAGTTAAAGTATATTTTTTGTCCCTTATTTTTACATCAAGTTTACTTTTAATCCCTTAATTTGAAAAGTTCACTTTTAGTATTTTTTGTTAACACCGTTGATTTAATTAAATCGAAAATGATAACTCAACAAATAAAAATGATAATTTTGCATTTAAATTTTGAAAAAACAAGTTTAAATTACAATTATTTAGTATAATTATTCATATTTTTGAAATATAATCATTTTTATAAGCATGCAACTGTAGGATTCCATTTACATTTTCAAAGTTAGTTAAATATCCCTAACTGTGTTAACAAAAATGATCAAAAGTGCACTTTTCAAACTTAAGGGACCAAAAATATACTTGTAAGAACTCTTTTAATTCTGTCAATGTGGTATTTTGGTCTGTTGCTTTATAATCTTAACTCATTATGATGACTTTCTATTTGGTTAGTCTTCAGTTTTTTTAATAAGATCTAAAATTTTGTTGGCTTGGATTATGAGAATTATTCCAACCCTAACCACATAAAAGGCTGAATTTGCAAATACCCACGGAGACTTTATTATCGGTTGGTTCTTTGATTTTATTGTTCATTATCTGAAGTTAGTTGGATCATGAATGTTTGATACTTTGATTTGTGTTAGACTTGAATAATAGATATTTTGTCACCTTTCTTGCATGTTTGAAACATTTGATTTATGAGGGAAAAAATCAGGTTTTTCAAGCTCAACTTAAATGGGCTGCCCCAATTAAATGGCATTTATGTATAGGCCCCTCCCGGGTAGGTGAATGTTTGTACCCGTTTGACAGCAAGTTATATATGTGTTGCACTTCACTTGGATGGCCATTTTGTCCATCAAGTGCTTCACTCAATCTTTGATTTTGATTGGTTGACCCTTATGGTTAGAACCCTTATAATAGTTAAACACATATTATTGGGAGAACTACACTCCAAGAGTTAATTATTGGGGTATGGAAAACAAATCTTTTAAGGTTCCTTTTTAAAAAGAAGTATCTCTGAAGTGAGATTTGTGTTGTGACGCAAGCGGTGTTAGCATATAAGCCATAAACATGTTCTCTTGTTTAGGAATTGTATATAGGCTATTAAATGATAGTTCACGCCCCTTTAGTTGCATTATATATTGAGAAAATAGGATGGGACGATGTATTGATCACAGGGATTGATCAATAGTAATGAATCATTCTAATAGGAACCAAATTGTTTCGATGATTTTCTTCCAAAATCCTCACCACAACATGGAGTCTAAACTTTTATGTCTTATTAGATCACCCTTCATTGATGGATCTTGATGAGGGAGGATAGTGTTGTGGATTGACGTTCTTTATTAGCTATATAATTCAATTTCCATTAAAAAGAAACATTGGATTGGATGGAATTGAATGCTTGTCCATTTTTGTCAATGGTCCCCATCTAAAGATCATTCTTAGTAAGAGTTTTTTAGCAAATGGAGAAGGTATTATTTTGATTTTATCCATTACATGTTTGGATTAACATTCCAAAAACTAGCTTGACAAAATAAGCACTTGCGAAATTGGCTTTTTTGTTTGTTGTTTTATAAGTCAAAGTTAGTGTAAAAATTAGTGAGAATGTCTAAAAATCTGGTTTAAGATAAAGGTCAACCCAATTCTAGTCCCTACTTGGTGAGGGTACTGGGAAGAGAATATATTAGACAGTCTAACCCTTGCTTTTTGCATAGTGTATGATTCGAACTCATGACCTTAGACCCCACGGCAAACGAGCTTACCATTGAGCCAAACTGACCCTTCTTAAAAATCTGGTTTAAGATCTTGAATAAAAAATCGAATGAATAGTGCGCGTTTGATAATAAGACCAAGGGCGTTGGTATTATTGTATATCAATATAAGACTTAACTTATTAAAGAAAAAGAGTAATGAAAGGAGTGTTATCTAGTTCTTATTATAATTCTATTTTTACAACAAATTGTTTGCCCTAAATTTAAGTGTACTTTTAGATAACTAATGATTGTTTTTCATCTACAACTTTGTTTGATGCTTATTGGAAGGAGGGAAATTGAAAAGGATATTTTAATGAATATATTCTAAAAAGACTTTATCAATTTAAGACACTTTGAATGGTTTGAAACAATTAGATGTGAGAAGGGTTAAAGGTTAAATTTAGCGTCAAACTATTGGAGAGTTCACTTTATCAATTTAAGACACTTTGAATGGTTTGAAACAATTAGATGTGAGAATGGTTAAAGGTCAAATTTAGCGTCAAACTATTGGAGAGTTCACTTAGCATAAAAAACAAATTCGAGTCTCAAATCTAGCAAACATTTATTACAAAATGTTTTAAATGTAGCAATCCGTTAATTTTGGGGGATTGACTGTTAAGTTTGACCTAATTAGATCACATCACCAGCCACGCCACCCAATTAGGTCATGTCACATGTCAAGTCATTCGACACGCCATCGCCATGTCACCCATTAGGACAGGTTGCCTGTCATGTCATCGCCACGTCACTTGATGTGATGATATAACAAGTGACCTGGTCTAATGGGTGGCATGTCAGATGAGGTGGCAGGTCATGTGGCCTGATTAGGTCAAACTTAATGGTCAACCTGTTAAAATTGACAGTGTTGCTACATTTAAACCATTTTGTAATAGATTGTTACTACATTTGAGATCAGAAATTGTTTTTTATGTTGGGTGAACTTTTATTTATAGTTGGATACTAAATTTGACCTTAACCCTATGTGAGAAATTAGTTAAAATGTAGTTGGATTAAAACCAAGTGGTTTATCCTAATATACGTGCATATATGTTTGTTGTCCGTGTCCTGTCTATCTCTTTGACTTTTTCCTATCTTAGATGATTAGATCTATCATGGCCATAACTTTTTTTTAATGGAAAATAGTGTTGTTCAATTAATAAAAGAGATGTGTACAAGGATGAGTTCTAAAAAGAGCAAAGTGCAAACTATTAGTTAGAATTACGAAATAACTGTGTGAGTTCAACACTTGCATGGTATGGTAAGGGCTTAATTAATTAATTGTATAGGACTGGTGCTTTCCTTCCTGAAGATATGTATATTCCTTGAGATCCAAAGCTTCCAACACAAAAATCCAAACATTGTGCTCTAGGAGCTGGCATCTTTATGAACTTGTAAATTCTCTTAAAGACATTTGTCAAAGAGTGATTCATGAACTCGAGGTGTCATACATCCCTAGCCTTTCCTCCCCCTGCATCAAGATTCTCCCAGCATTCTTGTCCTTCAGAATACAACAATTGTTAGTGAAGTAGATATCAACAAAATTATCCTTGAGCAGTTTGTTCACACTTATCAAATTTTTAGTGGCAGTAGGAATGAAGAGAACATCAGTCAATTTAATCTTAGATCCAGGAATAGATTTGTAGCCAACACCTCTTAACTTTTTCACCAATGCAAGTTGATAAGAAAGAGTTACCTGTTAGAGTGACCTAGTCTAGATTTTCATAATAGGGTGTCACATGATAGTTAACACTAGAATCCATATACTAGGAATGATCATTCACAATGCTTGAGCTAGCATAAAAGACATTTGGGTTTTATCCTCCACTTAAGTTAACATAGGCACTATACCCACCACGATGTGAGGGTGGTTTAAGATT